>CM077008.1:58542353-59789194 GCA_039090855.1 Macrothele yani | reverse complement strand
GGTATAACGTCAATGGTAATCATTGTATTCTCCGATGAATCCCGCTTCTGCCTGCAACACCACGATGGTTGTATCCGCGTGTGGCGGCACCGCGGCGAGAGACTGTATGACACCTGCATTATGCATCGCCATACCTGTCCGTCGCTTGGCCTTATGGTTTGGGGCGCAATTGGATATGACACCCGCACCCCTCTGGTACGCATTGCCGGTACACTCAACAGCCACCGCTACATCTCCGACGTTTTGGAGCCTGTAGTCCTCCCTTACCTGCAGAACCTGCCAGCGGCCACGTTTCAACAGAACAATGCACGCCAGCACGTGGCACGCATCGTGCAGCAATTCTTCACGGCCCACCAGGTGTCACTGCTGCCGTGGCTCACCTGTTCTCCCGATATGTCGCCCATCGAACATGTCTGGTCGCTGATCGGTAACCGAGTGGCCCGGCAAGCACCACCCGCGGCTACGCCTGATGAATGTGGAAGCAGCCGGGACCGACATACCCCAAGCCCACATCCAAAGCCTCTTTCGTTCGATGCCGCGGCGTGTAGCGGCCGTTATTGCCAATCATGGGTGCCACACGAACTATTGATGTCTGCATGTTTCGCAAGTGGCACGGGCCTGTAAGCTCAATCGTTTCATCTTTGCAACTGTTGTTATGTGTCCAGTAAGTCTGGCTTTGCTATCTCGTGTCCTTCTTGGTGTTGCATTTTGGGTGGCCAGCAGTGTATGAGCTCGTACTTCGTTCCACGCTCTGTATAAAATATTAGCGCTTTACATGTTATTTTTAATTAATATCTTAGTTTCGTAGCTCTTGTTTGAATTTTGCTTTTTTTTTTTTTTTGCGTTCAATATATCCATAATGTGAGAAAAATTAATATCTAGACAAGGTACGCACCCGCAGATTCAGGTGTCAAAATGTGCATTCAGGTGACACGGGCAGCTGAAACATTAAAATTCAGTTTGTTCCTCTGGTTGACAATGGTGATATATGTATATATAAACATCATCATCATCATCATTATCGACCATTATCAATTCACTGTTGGATGAAGGCCAACCCAAATTTCTTCCATAACTGTCTGTCTTGAGCCCATCTTCTACATATTACTCTGGCATGCATTCGAATTTCACCCATCCATCTCCAATGTGGTCTTCATCCAGGTCTTTTCCTGCCCCTTGGAATCCAGTCTAAAACTTCGGTTGTCTATCGACGTCCGTTCTTCTGACAACATGTCCAGCCCATTGCCGTTTCAGGGATTTTACTCTGATTATGATGTCTTCCACACTTGTCATTTTCCTTATCAACGAGTTTCACTTCTTACCTTTCCTGGTTACGTCAAGCATGCATCGCTCCATGCTTCTTTCAGTTGACTGCAGTCTTTGTGTGTTTGTTTTTAGGTAAGGTCCGTGTCTATGCTCTATATGTAAGAACTAGAAGAATTCATTGATTAAACAATTTTCTTTTAAGACATATTGGCATTTGCTTTTGAAAATTGTACTGTTTCTTCCGAAAGCTCTCCAGCAAAGTCTTATACGCCGATTAGTTTCCTCATCAATGTGACCCTTGCTTGATATCTGTTGTCCAAGGTAAATATTGGTATCGGTTACCTCGAGCTTTTTCCCTATGGATCTCACAATATATACATTTTTTGAAAAAGCATTGTACATAAGTTTTATCTTCTTAAAGTTCATTTTTAATCCCACTTCCTTACTCTTCTAAGCAAGTTCCTTGATCATACTGTGCAGCTCTGGAAGGGTAGTGCAGAAATGATTACGTCATCATCAAAACGAAGGTGAGTTAAATAATCTCTATTAAGCATCATCCGCTTGTTTTCCCCGTTCAATGATTGAAAGACACTTTGCAATGTGGCATTGAAGAGTTTGGGAGATATGGTGTCACCTTGTCTCAGTCCCTTTTGAATTTTTATTTGTGCTGTATCCTCAAATAGCTGAACTTCTGCTCCTGCATTTTCGTAGATGTTATTAATAATGCAAATTCAAGCATCTTCAACACCCCAGGATTTCGAAGCCATTATAACTGCTGATGGTTTCACTGAATCTAAGGCCTTTTCACAATCAATAAAAGCCATGCATAATGGGAGTTCATACTCCCTCGTTCTTTCAATTAGTTCTCAGAGTACATAGATATGATCTATGGCGCTGTAGCCACTCATGAATCCAGCTTGTTCTCTCGGTTGAACTATGTCCAAAGTTACTTTCAAGTGATGTGAAAGAAGCTTGGTGAAACTTTTACAAACCAGTGAAAGGTGTCTGATGGGCCTGTTGTTCCTGAGGTTCTCAGTGTTAAATTTTTATATAGCAGGATATAACGAAGTAAATTTCTCCGTCATTTCTGTCCACGCCAGGATTCGAACCCGGATCCCCTCATTCCGGAATAAGTCACTCTACCAATTGAGCTACGCGGACGTTTTATTCTGATTCCTATCTGCCTTTATGTCGTGTGCGTCCTTCTGGCAGGTACGTTACATCTCCTGGTACGTTACAAAGACCATGGTAGCATTATTCCAATTCTCATGAATCTTTCCTTCATTGAGACATCTAGTGAAAACTTGGGCGAGTTTAGTTTCAATTTCTCCACTTGCTTCTTGTATAATGCCCACGGTAATTCCATCTTCTCATGGAGCTCTTCCCCGTTTCATGTTCTAATCGCTTGCGCAACTTCTGTCGAGAAAACTGGAGGAACTTTGGTACTGGTACCATTCATAATGACTGGAATAGGTGTATCATCTCTTTCGTATAGTTTTGTATAGAAATCTTTCACTGTTGTGAAAATGTCACCTCTATTTCGTGTTACATAGCCATCTTCTCTTCACACTGCCATAATCTGTTTCCTTCCCTTACTCAGATGTCCCTTTGTTTTCTTCAGGCTTTGATGATTTTCAATTTCTTTTCTCACTAGTCCACAGTTGAATTTTCTTATGTCTTCATTGATACTGTCTCGCATAGCCCTATGTATTCTTCCTTGGAAGTTAAATTTTCTTTATTTGTCCTCATCTCCCTTCTCTTTTGAATCAGCATTTTTTTCCTGATATTTTCTTCATGTGCAACTTGTTTTTAGTACCACATATTTTTGCTGCTGTTTGCATAAGATCCTTGGTTAGTTTTCTGTTAACTTCAGAAATGTTCACTTCTTCGGATGTTAGCTTTCTAGAGCAGAGAATATGTTCCTTAGTTCCAACTTGAAGGTATTATGATGACTTTTAATGTTGGTCATGCCATGTCAGTACACTTTAGTTTGTTTTATGAGCGTGCCATGATGGAATTTAGTGTTGAGGTGCACCTCACATCTCACCCTTCTATGATCACTCCCAGTGTTGAACCTGTTCAGCACACTGCAGTTTTCTATGACAAATTTCTTGTTACACATAATAAAATCAATTTCACTTGTCGAACCATTGGGATGTTTTCATGTTCATTTCCTATGTGGCTTTTTCTTGAAAATGGAGTTCATGATAAAAAAAAAAAAAAAAAACTTTCTGGCTCTGCAAACTCTATGAGAGTATTTTCACGCTGGTTTCTGTTGCCATGACGAATTTACCAACCGAAGTTTCATTCTGATGCTGCTGCCCTATTTTCTCACTGAAATCACCCATAATGATCCACGATGGTCTCTCTTGAGTCAGTCTTCTCCATGTCACTGCTGCATGCTTTCGAATTTGATCCACCCATCTCTCATGTCGTATTCGGTCTTCTTCTGGGTCTTTTTCCTGTCCCTCGGAATCCAGTCTAAAATTTCGGTTATCCGTCCTTCTGGCAATATGTCCATTCCATTGCCATTTCAGGGATTTTACTTTGATCATGATGTCTTTAACTCTTGTCATTTTTCTGATCCACGAGTTCCTCTTCTTATTTTTCTTGGTTACACCAAGCATGCATCTCTTCATGCTTCTTTCAGTTGTCTGCAGTCTTTGTATGTCTTTTTTAGTTAAGGTCCACGTCTCTGCTCCGTACGTAAGCACTGGAAGGATGCATTGATTAAACACTTTTCTTTCAAGACATAATGACTTATTGCTCTTAAATATTGTGCGGTTTGTGTGTGTGTGTGTGAATATTGCGCGATTATATATATATCATCATCATCATCATTGTCAACCATTATCAATCCACTGCTGGACGAAGGTCTCCCCAAGTTTCCTCCACAACGGTCTGTCTTGTGCCAGTCTCCTCCATGTCACCCCTGCATACTTTCGAATTTCATCCACCCATCTCCCATGTGGTCTTCTTCTGGGTCTTTTCCTGTCCCTTGGAATCCAATCTAAAATTTCGGCTGCCCATCGATGATCTGTCCTTCTGGCAGTATGTCCAGCCCATTGCCATTTCAGGGATTTAACTCTGATCATGATGTCTTCCACTCTTGTCATTTTTCGGATCCACGAGTTCCTCTTCTTATCTCTCCTGGTTACACCAAGTATGCACCTCTCCATGCTGCTTTGAGTTGTCTGCAGCCTTTGTATGTCTCTTTTAGTTAAGGTCCACGTCTCTGCACCATACGTAAGCACTGGAAGGATGCATTGATCAAACACTTTTCTTTTAAGACATAATGGCATATTGCTCTTGAAAATTATGCTGTTTCTTCCAAAAGCTCTCCAGGCAAGTTTTGTACGCCGATTAATTTCTTCATCAATATGACCCTCACTTGATATCTGCTGTCCAAGATAAACGTATGTGTCTGTTATCTCCAGCTTTTCTCCATCAATCGATAAATCTTCATTTCTTGTAAAAGCATTGAACATCACTTTTGTCTTCTGAAAGTTCATTTTTAATCCCACTTCTTTACTCTTGTCAGCAAGTTCCTGGATCATAATCTGCAGCTCTGATGGGCTAGTTGCAAAAATGACTACGTCATCAGCAAAACGAAGGTGGGTTAGATAATCTCCATTAATCTTTATCCCCTTGTTTTCCCAGCTCAGTGACTGAAAAACACCCTCCAATGTGGCATTAAAGAGCTTCGGAGATATGGTGTCACCTTGTCTCACTCCCTTTCCAATTTTTATGTGTGTTGTATTTTCAAACAGCCTAATCTTTGCACTTGCATTTTCATAGATGTTTTTAATAATATTAATGTATGCATCTTCAATACCGCAGGTTTTCAGAGCCATTGTAACTGCTGATGGTTTCACCGAATCAAAGGCTTTTTCATAATCGATAAAAGCCATGCACAATGGAAGTTCATATTCCCTCGCTCTTTCAATTAGTTCTCTCAGCACATGGATATGATCTATTGTGCTGTAGCCACTCCTGAATCCAGCTTGTTCTCTCGGTTGAGCCATGTCCAGTGTTACCTTCAAGCGGTGTGAAAGAACTTTAGTGAAGATTTTATAAACTACTGATAGGAGGCTGATAGGTCTGTAGTTTCCGAGATCCTCAATGTCACCTTTCTTATGTAGCAGGATCATTGTAGCGGTGTTCCAATCCTCAGGAATCTTTCCTTCATTAAGGCATCGAGTGAAAATTTGGGCGAGTACTGTTTCGATTTCTCCACTTGCTTCTTGTATGATGTCTACAGTAATTCCATCTTCTCCTGGAGCTTTTCCCCGTTTCATGTTCTTGATTGCATGTGCAACTTCTGCTGGAAGGACTGGAGGAACTCTGGTACTGGTATCTTTCATGATGTCTGGAGTGCATGTATCATCCCTTTCATATAATTTGGAGTAGAAATCTTTCACTCTTGTCAAAATTTCGCCTCTATTTCTTGTTACAGAACCATCTTCTTTTCTCAGTGCCATAATCTGTTTTCTTCCCTTACTGAGATGTCCCTTTGCTATCTTTAGGCTTTGGTTGTTTTCAATTGCTTTCCTCACTAGTTCACAGTTGAATTTTCTTACGTCTTCAGTGATACTTTTTCGTACTGTCTTGCATAGCTCTATATATTCCACTTTGGAAGTCACATCTTCTTTAGTTGTTCTCATCTCTCTTCTTTTTTGCATCAACATTTTCGTTTTTCCTGATAATTTATTTACATGCAACTTGTTCTTAGACCCATATATATATATATATATATATATATATATATATATATACAGTGCTCGAAATGGAAATTTTGAAGTGCCGGTATGCTCGTATTTAGCAAAAATCATCCAGAAAAAATATCTTCACCACAAAATCTACAAAACTGAAAAAGAAAAAAAAAATTAGCCCTGGAAGAAAAACTTCTTCGTTTGAAAATGTAATTGATAATCCCGTAGAATACTATTGCACCATAAGTCAGGCAGGATCAGAATAGTGGTCGATTTCAGTTGGTTGGTTTGTGGGTCCAGTAGACATTACTTTCTACTCCGAGGACTGGGGTTAGACTTGTTTATGACTAAGAGTGTTGTTTATACCCCGGGATCAACGGATTAACGAAACTTCTAAGCCCCGGCTAATCGTTAGGGATTCAGGTGATTTGAACCTAGAACTTTAAGATCCAAAGCTGAGAAGGCAGCCCCCTTCCAATAGAGACTTTCATGAAGTAGAAAGTCGGGCATTTAGAATCTCCGCAGTCAAAATGAGTATTTAGACTTAAATTAATAGTAATCTCACCACCCTGAAAAAAGTAACAATAACAAAAAACGTTCAAATGGAAAACGTTTATACTCTTTGCTGAAAAACTAAACTTTGTGTTTAATCTATTACTCCCAATTCTTCATTCTATGAAGAAGCCCTTCAAATTGAATATATTGAATGAATGAAATAATAAAAATTACAGACATATTTATTGGGATGATATGGGGCTTGAGCAAAATGTGGTAATACGCTATGGGTAGCTTCATTTTCATTCTTTTGAAGGGATGAACTTATAGCTCATGTCTACACCACTTCCCTACCTTTTACGGTTCCCATACAGCTTTCCTCAACGGCGCGAGGCAGATAAGGTTTCTGTGTTGTTTAAGGATCCGCGCTCGTAAGTCAGGGTCAAAAAAAATTCATTTCAAATAATTTCTACAGTTATTCCGAGTAAAAAAAGTGCCGGTATAAAATACTAGGAAAAAAAGAAGTGTCGGTATGTCATACCAGCGTATACCGGCCCTTTTCGAGCACTGTATATATACTACACCGTGCAAATTAATTGGGACAATCTATTTTATTCTCAGAATTGTAATGTGATCGCCAGTTGATGTCGGAAACCCACGTAAACCGGTTTTATCAGCTGTGAGGTGGTGTGACTGTTAGAACTTGAGAGTAAGAATGTGGTTTGACCAGGTTTAAACAGGAAATAGGCACTTCAGCTTCAGTTGTGAACTTTCGTGTGTGACAGGTAGATGTCAGTTTTTGCTCTCTGTGAGTACGTGTTGCTTTCGTGTATTGAAAAATGGATATTTCCCCAAGGAAGCGTGCAAAAATAATTGCTCTGAAGGATCACAGTGAGAAATATCGCTTCTGCAGTTGGCGTAGGCAAATCAAGTGTATCAAGACTGCTTACGCGATACAATGCATCTGGATCACCGTCTCCAAAAAGGAGAGGTAAATGTGGAAGAAAACGAAAAACAACTCCATGAACCGATAAATATCTAATCAGAAATAGTAAAATGAATAAAAAAAAAACAAGCACCCACCTTCAAAGAGATTTATTGGCTAGTGGTTGTGATGTTAGTGATTCAACTGTACGCCGTAGGCTTTCTGGAAGTTGGTCGGAAGGCAAGACCAACGAAAAAACAATGTTTGAATGCGAAAATGAAGACCAAACGTTTAGCATGGGCCAAAAAATATAAATCATGGACTGCTGACGACTGGAAAAAGGTAATTTTCAGTGATGAAACTCATTTATTTGTGCAGGGTTACCAAGCAAATGTCGTTAGACGAAGCAACTGTGAACCCTTAAGACCTGAGCATGTCAAACAAACTGTAAAACACCCTCTGAAACAGATGTTTTGGGGTTTTTTCACATCAAATGGCACTGGAAGCTTAGTTCCTGCTCAAGGTATGATGAATCCAGCCAAGTACGTAGAAATATTACAACGTAGGATTACTCCATTCTTGCAAACTTTTGACGGGACATTTCAACATGACTTGGACCCATGTCACAATTCCATGCTGGAAAATCAAATTCATTTGCTTGATTGGCCTGGAAATTCACCAGACTTAAATCCCATAGAAAACTTGTGGAATATTTTGAAGAGATGTTTAGGTAAAATGGACTGTACAACCAAAGAACGCATGATAACGAATGCTATAAAAGTGTGGTTCCACGATTATAAAGTCAAAAATATGAGCACTCAATTAGAGGAGTCAATGCCAAAACGAATTCAAGAGTTCATTTCTGCTAGAGGAGGACATACTTCATACTACACTCACTTCCAAAAGTTAAGCACGCAGAGGGAGAAGTTAATTTCCGGAAGCCAATCGGAATTGGAAAGGCTGCAATTCGCCGCAGCGGTAGATGGAAATATGCAAATGTGGTAGGTAACAGCGAATCACGGTGTCTTGCCGAGAAATATGCAAAACAGGCAGTCGTATAAGAAGCCAGCACTCTGAAGGGGTACAGGAGTTGAATGCAAGTGCTGCTACAAGGTGTTGAGAACTGTCGGAGGATTTGTTTTGAAGACAGACTTGATTTTATGGCTTCCAGAAGACGATTGGAAGATTCTGAGCGCTGGCGTGCCGTCGGACGCATTGAAGCAGGACAGTCAATCACAGATGTTGCTGGTTTCTTCGGCGTGAATCATTCCGTCATTTCACGTTCATGGAAACAATTTCTAACCACGCAAACAGTTGTACACAGACCTGTGGCCGGTCGCCCAAGGGTTACGACCCCCGCAAAAGACCAATATATTGCTGTTGTAGCCAAGCGGAATCGAAGAGCGACGTCCACACGCGTGACATCTATGGTTACGGCGGCCATTGGTAAGACGATATCTGCCACTACTGTGCGTCGAAGGCTACACATGAAGGGACTGTACGCCCGGGTACCACGGGTTTGTGTTCCTCTATCCGTCCAATCCAGAGGGGAACGATTAAAATGGTGTCGCCAACATGTCAATTGGACTGTGTCTGATTGGGGCAACGTTATGTTGACGGATGAGTCCAGATTTGCCCTGCAACCCGATGACAAGCGTGTACTGGTGTGGAGGGAAGAAGGCACACGCAATCGACCCCAGAACATCACCGAACATCATGCATTCCGAGGTGGAAGCATCACGATCTGGGCAGGAATTTCGTTGCGATATCGCACCGACCTCCACATCTACAGACGGGTTTCTGTGACGGCTGTACGGTATCGGGATGAAGTCCTACACCCCACTGTGCAATTGTACGCTGCAGCAGTTGGTCCTGCCTTCGTTTTAATGGACGATAATGCGCGTCCCCATAGAGCTGCTATCGTCGACGACTACCTGGAGAGTGAGGGGATCGCGCGTATGGAGTGGCCGGCGTACTCGCCCGACCTTAATCCCATTGAAAATCTTTGGGATGCCCTGGGCCGTGCTGTGTGTTCACGTCTCCCGCCCCCAACCACTCTTACAGCTTTGGAAACTGCTCTACAGGAGGAATGACGATTACTGGATTCTGCGGTGGTTGATCACCTCATAAAAAGCATGGTCAGACGTTGTAAACTTTGTATGCAGATTAGGGGTGCTCACATACCCTATTAATGTCGGATTTTGTTGTTTGTTGTAACTTTATTACTCACTTTGTAAATGACTCCAAAATGACGTCATTTTATAATTTCTGAAAATTCAATATTATTTTCATCTCTGTCTGTATTTCTTTGTTTTGATTCATTAATAAACATATTCCCTACGTTCCTGCCGAATTTCGTGTCAATCCAAGCAGTACTTCTCCATTTTTTCACATCTTACTGCTCCGTGCTTAACTTTTGGAAGTGAGTGTAATACAGGTATTTATCAGTGTATATCAAGGCATACTTGGTGTAACCAGGAGAGATAAGAAGAGGAACTCGTGGATCCGAAAAATGACGAGAGTGGAAGACATCATAATCAGAGTTAAATCCCTGAAATGGCAATGGGCTGGACATACTGCCAGAAGGACAGACCATAGATGGACAGCCAAAATTTTAGATTGGATTCCAAGGGACAGGAAAAGACCCAGAAAAAGACCACAGGGAGATGGGTGGATGAAATTCGTAAATATGCGGGAGTGACATGGAGGAGACTGGCACAAGACAGACCGTTGTGGAGGAAACTTGGGGAGACCTTCGTCCAGCAGTGGATTGATAATGGTTGACAATGATGATGATGATGATATCAAGGCATAGAATGATATAAAGGCATAGTTTTGGAAAAAAGAGTGATTTTTTACTTTGTCCCAATTAATTTGCACAGTATAGTATACATATATATATATATATATATATATATATATATATCATACAGTGCTCGAAATCCTTATGTTTTTGCAATTCCTAAATTTCGTAAGCAGCCTGTAAAATTCAGATTCATCACTTGTGGAGTAAATAGTTATAATAGTCAAGCCTGTAAAATATTTAAAAACTTACTCTCCGTTATTATATCTCAGACACTTCTTGGATTATTAATAATAATAAAAATGTTTTGCAGTTTGTTGACTTGATTAATACTACTGATTTAGAGATTACCGCATATGATTTTTTAAATTTATTTACTTCAATGGACTTAAGTGATTTACGTAGAATTCTGGATCTTTATTTTGATCAATTTGGTCACCAGTTAGAAGTATAATTTGAATATTGGACAACTTTATGTAATTTCCGTATTTTAAATAATTATATATGTGATAGTAAACAACTGTATATTCAGGTGAGGGGTGTGCCAATGGGTACTTGTTGTTCCAGTCATTTGGCGAACCTTTACTTCCATCATTACGAGGAGAAATTCAGTTCATTTGCGTTTTTTCCATTCAGATATGTAGATGATTTAATTACCTTTTTTTTAGTCCTCTTCCTGTTCCTGTGAATGACATTTATCCTCCAGGGTTGATACTGTGTAAGACGAGTACTAAGGATCATACATATTTTCTTGATTTGGACATTCATCTCCATGGTCAGGAAATTAGTTTAGATGTTTTTGATAAAAGAGTACATTTCAACTTTAATATCAATGTTATGAGTGATTGGCATTCAAATATATCAAATCACGTTCTTAGGAATATCATTGTCTCTCAATTTGTTAGAGTCACAAGAATTTGTAATAACAGATCTAACATTACAAAACAACTAAAAATACTTTTCTCCTCTTGCTTAAAAAATCATTATCCATTGAAATATTGCCTATTCCATGACTTCTTTTAATTTAGTAAAATCTTACAAAATTAGATTATGCAATATTGCCACATCTAATACCTTTGATTAACCATTTAACCATTCTTCGGGCTGCAGTTCATAATATTTTCTTCCGAGTCGCCCCGGAATCTTTAACATAACACCTGCTTTCATCCATTAGTACACTTGCACCTAGTTTTAGTCTTTTTTTATAATTCCACAGGGGTCGCCACAAGGTATTATTTAGTTCTTTTTTTAATTCATTAATTACGTTTGGGAAATCAGTATAGCATTTGTTAATTTTCTTCAGTGCGGTTTGGGAATAGTGTGTTTGAGGAAAGGATTGGAGTTCGTGTTTTTGCTGTTCATTAAGATGATGTTTATGGTTATTTTATTTAAGGTAAGTCCTTATATTAAATTTTCCTGATGAGTGACTTCCGGTTTCCGACCTTATGTGTTTGCTATCATTGTATATCTATTATGGCTATTTTTATGTGTATATTTGCAACAATATGTGTTTTGAGTTACTTTCGTTAGTTTATGGGAGGTTCGGGGGTTTCCTCGGAGAGTTCTTCGTTGGTTGTGAGTTAAATTTTGTTTATATACTCTACCCGTGGTTCTTGCAGATAGGCGCAGTTCCCTGGTGAGTTGTGTTGCAACTTCAAAGTACAAACGTACACGTTTTTAAGTATATTTACTTATATGCACACACATACACTATCTACCAACAAGTAATTGGACACCTGTGATAGCAAAGGAAAACGAAGTTTATTCACCTTCAATAGTTGGTGGAGCCTCCACGAGAGGCGATTACAGCTGCGACCCTCCGGGGCATACTCTCAACCAGGCGTTGTACGACGGCTAGCGGTATTTTATTCCACTCGGCTTGGAGAAGACAGGTCAGTTCCTTCAGCGATTTCGGACGGTAGGGGCACCCCTTAAGTCGACACTCCAACTCGTCCCAGAGGTGCTCGATACGGTTAAGGTCCGAGCTCTGCGCACGCCAGTCCATTCGATTAACCCCATTGTCACCATACCAAGCCAGGGTGGACCTCGCAACATGACAGGTGGCATTGTCATCCTGAAAGTAACATGGGTCCACCCCGTAAAACTGCCACAACGTAGGAAGCGCATGGTAATCCAAAATGGTGCAGTAGGTCTCGGCGTTGAGTCTACCAGGAATTGCGACCAAGGGTCCGGTGCCATACCAGGAAAAACACCCCCATAGCATAATTCCACTACCGCCGAACTTCACAGTTGGCATAATACATTCCGGCAGGAGGCGTTCTCCAGGCAGATGCCAAACCCAGACCCTGCCATCCGAACGGTAAAGAGTGAACCTTGATTCGTCGCTCCAGAGAACCTGTTTCCACTGTTCAACGGTCCACTGTCGACGTTCTTTGCACCACGTTAGCCGAGCAGCGCTATTGGACTTGGTGATCAAAGGCTTGTGGGCGGCAGCACGTCCATGATAACCGAGCAGATGGGCTTCCTTACGGATGGTATTCATCGAAAGAACACTCCCGGATGCCTGTTGAAACTCCTCGCGGATGTGGTCCATCGATTTGGTGCGGTTCTTCCGAATTTCTCTGGCCAGCACCCGTCGGTCTCTAACTCCCAGTTTTGTGGGTCTACCGGGTCGGGGCACATTCCGACAGTCACCTCTCATCTTCCACTTGCTAATCACGTAGGCCACTGTCGATTTTTGGTACTTCAACTCGCTGGATATGTCACGTATGGATAGGTCATTTCTGTGATACCCGACGATTACACCTTTCTTGAAATCAGAGAGCTCCGAACTGCGTGGCATGCGACTGGTTGCGTTATTGTTTCCCACACGATATTTAACGGCGGTGGCCGTGACGAGTATCAGGACCGCAGATATCGTCGATTGCATGGGTGTCCAATTACTTGTTGGTAGATAGTGTATGTATATATATATATATATATATATATACACTATCTACCAACAAGTAAGATTGAACTTTCAGAAGACAAAACTGAAACTGATATGTAATGTTTGTTCAAGAAATGAAGATTCATCAATTAATAGGTAAAAGCTGGAGATAACCGATACTACATTTACCTTGGACAGCAGATATTAAACAATGAAGAAATTAAGCGGCGTATAAAACTTGGTTGGAGAGCTTTTGGAAGAAACAGTGCAATTTCTAAGAGCAAAATGCCCTTATATCTTAAGAGAAAAGTGTTTAATCAGTGCATCCTTCCAGTCAGGGCTGGATGAAACTTTTGCGTGGCCCGCGACGAAATTCCATTGCAAGACCACGAAGCAAAATTTCATTGCTTGCACTAGGAAAAAAATCTTATATTTTAATAAAGTCGTTACGTGAAGATGTCCGTAAAGAATACACAGGATGTAAAACCCACAAGTCTGCCTGTGACGGCGACGAATTCGCATCCCTCTGCTCCGGAGCTGAATGCTTTACCGACTAAGGTACATTGACGGAATTTATCTCTGTAACTCTTTCTTTTTGACATGTGCTTCACCTCTGTATTACTTCGAAACGAAAACTATCGTAAAGACAAAATGATTATCTCAAAGAAGCATTTGCTTTAAGCTCAAGAAAAGACCAGAATACGCATTGAAAGTTCAGAGAGAGAGAGAGAGAGAGAGTAAAAACTGTTAAAATCTACGATTTTTTTTCCGAGGAGATGGGGTTGAGGTTGTATTTCACTTATTGTATAAAAACTGCTTCACAAAATGACAAAAGTAGCCCAAATGACTGCGTAGTGAAAATTTTTGGATTGCGAATATTTTAGTGTAGTAATAATAAATAATAAATTCGTATAAATAGTTGTTTCTCCTGATACATGTTTTAGTGATTGATTTTTAATGTAAAATAGAGTACCTGACAAATTAGTGTCTTTTTTAACTTTTATACGCGCTCACATATGATTTTTTTTTTATTTCTAGTAATGTTTTTAAAGTCACTGAATAAATGGCCTCCAGTGTGCCAGAAACAAACTTTGATGTTCTTCTTTTTTTATTTTATTTAAATTTAAGTATCTGGTTTGCACGCAAATTGTTAAATATATAAAAGCTAGGGCCACTAAATGATGAAATTAAATTTGCGATTTCATGAATTTGGAAAATATCAAGGCCGTTACAATAATCACTTGGAATCTACAGATCTCCGTATTTGTACTGCGAAGGGCGATAACCTATTCGAAAACCGGGCAATTGGAAACAAACAAACAAAAAAACTTAAAAAAAAAAGAAACATCCATTTAAGGGCCTCGCACCAGAAAACTTACACACAAAAAATAAAATTGGAAAAAATTCTGACTAATTTTGTTTTCTTAAACTGCGGGGCCCCTTAAAGGCGCGAGGCCCGGAGCAACAGTCCCGGTTGCCCCTATGGTCCAGCAGGCCCTGCTTCCAGTGCTTACGTACGGAGCAAAGACGTGGATCTTAACTAATAAAGACATACAAAGACTGCAGGCAACTGAAAGTAGCACAGAGAGATGCACGCTTAATGTAACCAGGATAGATAAGAAGAGGATCTCTTGGATAAACAAAATGTGCAAGAGTGGAAGATCAGAGTAAGATCCCTGAAATGGCAATGGGCTGGACATATTGCCAGAAGAACAGACCACCGATGGACATCCGGAATTTTAGACTGATATATATATATATATATGGGATGTAAGGTCAGGTGATGTCTAACATCACAGCCTCTCCTTGACAAATGTCAACCCCGCCTTCTCGTGGTGCATCCTGTTCCCACTAAAGGGGCTCTGACGACCGCCAATAGCGGTATATCTATACTATCGGGATTAGAGGAAATTCTATCCCACACTCACCAACCCGCTTGGCCAGCGTGGTGAGTTATGGCCAGCGTGTGAGTTATATATATATATATATATATATATATCATCATCATCATCATTGTCAACAATTGTCAATCCACTGCTGGACGAAGGTCTCCCCAAGTTTCCTCCACAACGGTCTGTCTTGTGCCAGTCTCCTCCATGTCACTCCCGCATACTTTCGAATTTCATCCACCCATCTGCCATGTGCTCTTCTTCTGGGTCTCTTCCTGTCCCTTGGAATCCAATCTAAAATTTCGGCTGTCCATCGATGGTCTGTCCTTCTGGCACTATGTCAGCCCATTGCCATTTCAGGGATTTAACTCTGATCATGATGTCTTCCACTCTTGTCATTTTTCGGATCCACGAGTTCCTCTTCTTATCACTCCTGGTTACACCAAGCATGCACCTCTCCATGCTGTTTTGAGTTGTCTGCAGCCTTTGTATGTCTCTTTTAGTTAAGGTCCACGTCTCTGCACCATACGTAAGTACTGGAAGGATGCATTGATCAAACACTTTTCTTTTAAGACATAATGGCATATTGCTCTTGAAAATTATGCTGTTTCTTCCAAAAGCTCTCCAGGCAAGTTTTGTACGCCGATTAATTTCTTCATCAATGTGACCCTCACTTGATATCTGCTGTCCAAGATAAACGTACGTGTCTGTTATCTCCAGCTTTTCTCCATCAATCGATAAATCTTCATTTCTTGTAAAAGCATTGAACATCACTTTTGTCTTCTGAAAGTTCATTTTTAATCTAACTTCTTTACTCTTGTCAGCAAGTTCCTGGATCATACTCTGCAGCTCTAATGGGGTAGTTGCAAAAATGACTATGTCATCAGCAAAACGAAGGTGGGTTAGATAATCTCCATTAATCTTTATCCCTTTGTTTTCCCAGTTCAGTGATTGAAAGACATTTTCCAATGTGGCATTAAAGAGCTTCGGAGATATGGTGTCACCTTGTCTCACGCCTTTTCCAATTTTTATGTGTGTTGTATTTTCAAACAGCAGAATCTTTGCACTTGCATTTTCATAGATGTTATTAATGATATTAATGTACACATCTTCAATACCGCAGGATTTCAGGGCCATTGTAACTGCTGATGGTTTCACCGAATCAAAGGCTTTTTCATAATCGATAAAAGCCATGCATAATGGAAGTTCATATACCCTCGCTCTTTCAATTAGTTCTCTCAGTACGTGGATATGATCCATTGTGCTGTAGCCACTCTCCTGAATCCAGCTTGTTCTCTCTGTTGAGCCATGTCCAATGTCACGTTTAAGCGGTGTGAAAGGACTTTAGTGAAGATTTGATTTTATAAACCACTGATAGGAGGCTGATAGGTCTGTAGTTCCTGAGATCCTCAATGTCAGCTTTTTTATGTAGCAAGATCATTGTAGCGTTGTTCCAATCCTCAGGAATCTTCCCTTCATTAAGGCATCGAGTGAAAATTTGGGCGAGTACTGTTTCGATTTCTCCACTTGCTTCTTGTATGATGTCTACAGTAATTCCATCTTCTGGAGCTTTTCCCCGCTTCATGTTCTTGATTGCATGTGCAACTTCTGCTGGAAGGACTGGAAGAACTCTGGTACTGGTACCTTTCATGATGTCTGGAGTACATGTATCATCTCTTTCATATAATTTGGAGTAGAAATCTTTCACTCTTGTCAAAATTTTGCCTCTATTTCTTGTTACAGAACCATCTACTTTTCTCAGTGCCATAATCTGTTTTCTTCCCTTACTGAGATGCCCCTTTGCTATCTTTAGGCTTTGGTTATTTTCAATTGCTTTCCTCACTAGTTCACAGTTGAATTTCCTTACGTCTTCAGTGATACTTTTTCGTACTGTCTTGCGTAGCTCTATATATTCCACTTTGGAAGTCACGTCTTCTTTAGTTGTCCTCATCTCTCTTCTTTTTTGCATCAACATTTTGGTTTTTCCTGATAATTTGTTCACATGCAACTTGTTCTTAAACCCAGCTAATTTTGTTGCTGTTTCCATAAGAGCTTTGGTTACTTTTCTGTTAACTTCAGAAATATCCACTTCTTCCAATGTTAGGCCTTCTAAAGCAGAGAATCTGTTCTTCAGTTCCAACTTGAAGGTATTATAGTGTTTTTTAAGGTTGGTTATGTCAATACATTTTGTTTGTCTTATGAGCTTGCTACGTTCGAGTTTAGTGTTGAGGTGCATCTTACATCTCACCAATCTATAGTCACTACCTGTGTTGAACTTGTTTAGCACACTGCAGTCTTCTATGGCGAATTTTTGTTACACATAATAAAATCAATTTCACTTGTCGTCCCATTTGGATGTCTCCATGTCCATTTCCTGTGTGGCTTCTTCTTGAAAAAGGAGTTCATGATGAAAAACCCTTCTGCCTCTGCAAACTCTACGAGAGTATTTCCACGCTGGTTTCTGTTGCCGTAACAGAATATACCTACTGAAGTTTCATTCTGTTGCCGTTGCCCTATTTTTGCATTGAAATCTTCCATAATTATCTTTAAGTGCTGCTTACCTTTGTTATTTAGATGACGAATTTCCTCATAAAATTCTTCAATTTCTTCTTCAGGATGACTTGTGGTGGGTGCATAAGTTTGAATAATCTAAGCCTGGTATCTTTTCGAGAGTTGGATGATGAGTCGTGCAGCTCTGTCAGAGGAACTTTCAACTTCTACAACTTTATCCTTCAGTTTCTTGTTTATTATAAATCCAACACTACTAGTTCTGCCAGTATCAGTCCCACGATAGTAGAAAAGATGTCCACTTTTCAGTTCAATGAGATCTTCTCCTTTTCTCCTTCCCTCACTTAGCCCGACGATGTCCCACTTGATCCTTTGTAGTTCCTCTTCCAATTCAAGAAGCCTTGAATCAGAAGATAGGGAGCGTCCATTATACGTAGCCAAGGTCAGCATCAGATGGCAGCCTAGTCCGGTCCTCCGGGGATTCTTAGCACCCTCTGCCTTCATGTCGCACTGGCCGCTGCCTTGGCCAGGTACATTCCAGCTGCTGGAGACTGAGGGCCAAGATTTAAGTTGTGGAGTCATTGGGGGGGGGGGGGTTGGCCATAACTTACCACGCTGGCCAAGCGGGTTGGTGAGTGTGGGATAGCATTTCCTCTAATCCCGATGGTATAGTTATACCGCTATTGGCGGTCGTCAGAGCCCCTTTAGTGGGAACAAGATGTACCACGAGAAGGCGGGTTGATATTTGTCAAGGAGAGGCTGTGATGTTACGCATTACCTGACTTTACATCCCATATATATATATATAGGGCAAAACAAAGCAAAAATTTTGCACAAGAGAAATAAAAATTAATAATATAAAGACCAACAGTCACCAAAAAACACCATCCGAACCAGGTTAGCTTCAAACGATGCAAAGTACCGAATAAAAGAATGCAGGGAAGCATATTAATCACTGATCTCTTGCCGGCTTCGTCGAGGGCAAGCAACAAGAAAACACTCACTAATCTACTAAGACCAGAGAATTGTGGGTTTCTGCTTTTTTAGTTTGCTAAAGGACCAATTAAATTTATGGGAAATTTGTCAATAAAAGGGATATCTAGTAAAAACCCATACCCAGCAAACTAAAACACATTTGCCCGACCTCACAACAAAAACAAAATAGTAGAAAGTGAGCAAAAAGAATTCAACCAAAAATGTACCAAAGGAATACTTAAACATGTAACAAGAATGAAACAAACTACCAGTCAAAATAACCAGTAATTACAAAAAAGATTTTTTACAAAATAATCGTAAACCAAAATAAATTAAACAAGAAAAAGCAAACAACCAAATGGAAAAGCAAGCAACATCCTAATTTTTGAAAAAGGAGTACAACCTCCCTCAACACAAATCCAGAAAAAACAGCTCTAACTCCAAGAGTGAACAAAAAGGCCAATGCAAGCATCACAGTTGCAAAACAAAATACCCACAGCAAAAGCAACAACAGGGCTGCAAAAAAAATCTAAAAATAATTATAAATGTTGATACCAAAGGGCATGGTTTCAAGTACCAGTAAAGAAAAAAGTAAGCCGAACAAACAAAGAAATATAATAAAAATAAAAAATAACCATATACACATAGTGCAAACCCACAATTCCCATTAAAAATAATAAACTAACTAACAGCAAAATAATTTATATCAAAGTGCCTGGCTTTTCACTAACCAGCAATATGTACAACAAACTACTTTAATCATAAGGCTCCCAGGAAGGTCCAGAACCCCAACTATGACTACAAGCCACAAAAAATTAATGAAATGCTACAGAAAATTCTAATAGAGCAAAATACCAATCCCAGTCACATAGCCTGCATGTAAAAGCCGAAAAGAGCCTCCAAATTTTTTTTGAAAATGGCATAATAAGATCCAGAGCAACCATTAGTCCATTACCTCCCAACCATGCCAGAAAACAACAATGCCCTACTGCTACCTCAATGGGGTGAACCAACTTAATTCAGGAGCAGGCCCTTTGTAGTGCCATCTAGCGTCCAATTCCAGAACCTTCCTGCTATGAGCAAAAGGAAGCCTGGTAAAACTTCAGCAAACAGAATTAATGCACTGAAAAAACCTTTACAATTCATCTGTGCAGACCAGAATACTAATATACTCATCTTGCTAGCAGGGAGGCATTTATTTTCCTGCTCACAAGAGTTCAAAAAGTATTAAAATACCCAAATATCACCATTCCTCCCAAACCTTTGAACTTTAACTGTTTCTATTTTTTTATTATATCTCTAAAGAACTATCTGTATAGTTACCCCTAAGATATTTTTCTAGGCGTTTTTTTATTTTTTATTTAAAATATTTTTAAAAAACTATAACCTTTTTTTGGTTATCAAAGGAGAGGAATTGATTAGTGCATTATAGGTTCCTTATTTGATTGCTAACCACATCATTGCCTAAACGTCTAGAGTATAGCTTTAATTTAGACAATTCATTCAGTCAGCAAGATTTAAATTAAATTAAGCCTTCCATCCTAATTCTATTCTTGAGTACTATTTTTCTTAATGCTATTTTTAAGAAGTCCTTATGAACTTGGTTTTCAATAAACTGTTTGATTAGAATAATAACATGTTTCTCTAGTTCAGAGTTTAAGCTACATATCCTAGAAAGCCTTAGAATTTGGGATATGAAAACATTTTCTAATACTTTATTAGAAATATTGCTCCACCACATACCATATTTAACAATCTTAAATTTAAATTGATTTCTCTTATAAAGACTGAATTATCAAAGCAAATAAGGTCATCGATGTATCTGTAGGTATGAGAGTAACTTTCCTGATTGGAAGAATTTAACTTCATGAATTGATATTCTTTAAAAAACAGGAACAAGTTGCACACGGCTGTACTATGCGTACTTCCCATTGGTATACCTTTAAACTGTTTGAATAACTTTTTATTGAAAAGTATAAAGTTATTTTTGATACAACAATTTAGAAGCGTATGCCAAGAGGTTTCCGAAATAATGTTGGAGATTTGAAATTCATTAAATAGTAGCATGAGCGTACTAATAATGTCATCAATCGGAAGGCTGGTATAAAGGTTTTCAAAGTCATAGCAATTAGCCTCTGCGGGCGTGCTACCAAAAATTTCCGAAATGACCTCGGCGTTGCTTTTGATAATCCAAAAATTCTTACATGTTAGGTTAACTTTGGATTTAATAATGTTTAAAACCTGTTTCAAAACTGATTCAAAATACTTATCTATTACTTTTTTAGGACTTTTGGTACCACTAGCTATGAACCTAAATTTCACCGGTTCCTTATGAAATTTTGCAGTAGCAAATAGATAAGGAAATTCAGGTTCATAACTGTATGCCAATTTTAACCCCAGCTGCTTGTGAAATGCTTTGAGTTTATTGCTGATTTCCTTTTTGGAAGCAGAAATAGGCTTATAGGTAACTCTATTATGAAGCTCTTTCGAAATTAATTCATAAAAAAAAATTTGCAAATAATAGCAAAATTGTTATTTGCTTTGTCAGTAGTAGCAAAAATGAAATTTTCTTGCAGTTTAGAGAGAGATTTTTTAATTCAGAAGACAACACAAAATTGCTATTATAAAAAATATTTTGTGCTGCAAGATTATTTTTAAACTCCTGAAAAATTTTGCATTTCCATTCAGCAAAGGCCTCAATAGGCATGTTATAGTCTAAGCTAGTTTTAATAATATATTTACTTAAATCCTGATAAAAATCATTCTCGATTCTATCTTTAGATAGTTGGAAAGTAGGCCTGAACTTGGCCCCAAATCCCAAGATCCTTCTTAAATCGGGATTTTCTATGAAATTTAAATTACCAGTAATAATGTGCCTGTGGAAATTATCATGAAATACTGTATCCTGAAAATCACTACACTTACAGTTGAAATCTACCAAGGTGTTAAAGCTGGTAGGAGACTTATAATTCTTAACATATGACCCCAACTCCCTAACATATTTGAAACTTACTACAGTTTGGTGAGATGTGTAAGGAAAGGCACTAGAACCGTAGAAGAATAATCTTCTGATATTGAGAGAGTCATAACAGCGAACAACAGTTTAAAAAAATAACGCTGAAAGAAAGATTTAATTATTATATTATATTATTAATTTTTATTTCTCTTGTGCAAAATTTTGCTTTGTTTTGCCCTATTGTTATTTGATCTTTCTCTTATGCAGCCTCTGGCGCTAACGAATTTCAAATCTGTTCACTGTTTTTTTGTTGTTTCACTTTATTGCTTTTGCTATATATATATATACGTGTGATTATTATTTATATAGCTAAAACATCATCCCATTCTGCGTAATTTCGAAGATTTTTCATCTACATATACTATTGCGTAAATACAGGTTCATTTTGCGTAACTTCCAATTCATCTATATGTTCATTTTGCGTAACTTTCTGACGATTTCTTATCTACATGTACTATTCACATTTCACGTATTGATATTCAATGCATGTATGAGGTCGTTACGCACAAACTGAAAATGGGTTCTCAAAACATCATCGATATCACTTAAAATTGCCATTACTGTCGAAGTGTTTCAGAATTCACTGCTGATGCAGTGAATTCCTTGAATTACGACGATACACTTCATTGACAGAGCGGATGAACAGCGGAGTGCAAGTCAAAAGAGATTTGATTGCCTGATATGAGCCTGTGTGATTCTATGGCACAGGAGCTAATCTCTACACCTGTTTACGGTTCAATGTTGATAAAAAGGATACGTGATAGCAAATTACGCTAAAAATTAAATAAACTACAAGTAGCGAACAATAGCTTAAAAAATGGGGTAGAAATCAATATTAAAAAAAATAACGCTGAAATAAAGATATTTTGTAAAGGGAACAGCTGAGACAATTTCCTCATGAAATCCTTCTTCTCTCATGTCGCATGTAGCAGGAAAATGCTCGATAACAGTTGCATGTCATTTGGCTTCCAAAATTTAAATCATGATCCTATATTTTGTTTAGTAAGGAGAGTATGGCAATCAAATAAGTGCAATCTGCCAGCAACGTTTTTCGGATAATTATGACAGAAATAATTGCAGAATCCATAAACCTGGATGATTCATGCTCAGTGTTATAAAAATGCAGTAGTGAGAATTTGCTCCGAATTCGTTTCTCCTGTAACCAAATGTAGAACAAGTTTTAGTGCAAATGTCGAACGCAAAAGCATGTGGATTGTAAGTTATCTGTGTGGCCTATTTGCTAATCCTGGGCCTGCATTTGTACTGATGGGATGTGTTGCTGAAGTGAATTACCGAACGATAAATTCCCGAAGCAGAGTTCAACTGTAACCAATTGTATTCTTTATAAATAAAAGCAAATATGTATGCAGAAAAACACAGGAAGTTTGCTATAAGTATCCAGCACTTCTCACTTGTAGTTTTCAAACTCGCTGTCTTCCGATTTCCACCAGACCAAAAATACATCAGGGTTCGGATCCCGATGACGCATGGATATTGTGTTGGTCTTACGGCACTGGTTCTTTCCCTTCCCTGGAACCAATGATCTTAAATTAGGGACGGGCGACTGCTTACAGCCCATTGAGTTGCTCACGGTGGTCGTTAAACACCCAATCACAAAAAATATATATATACATAATTAAATCTTCATATTTGCTATCGATTTCTTGTTGCAGTGGCGTTCAGGGAGAGGTAGAATGCCCACTTTACTGATCCCAAAAACCAATGGGAAATCTCAAAGGAATTGCTTTAGAAATAAATTTTTAAGATTCGATGCTGGGGTGGGGGAGATTGTAATCTCATTAATCCATTCTTTTTACCTTTTTACACGCTACTAACTGTAGATAAGCAGTTCCAGAGATTTAGTAGTTTTGTTTTTTATTTTCTGTAAGTACCGAGGCTAAAGGAATAGGAATAAAACGGTTAAAAAAATGGAATAGCTTCTGTTGAGATTTTCCTTCGCAGAGTTAAAACTGATGTTCCAGAGTTCCCACAAGATTTAGATCTGTGTAACCAAAGTGTGGGACTAGCACATCTAGTAATTACTAAATAACTGCATGTCGCGAAGGTATGCAGTTTGCTAATATGACAATTACATGTAGTAGTATAACTAGTAATGCTAGGACCCTGGCGCAGAATCATGCAGTGGGCCCTGCTGCTCTGTAAAAATGCCGTATAGTTAAGTCGGGTATGCTTAAGCGTACTTCCGCGAATTTCATTTTACGTACGGCATTTTCTTACATACTAAACCGGAAGTTCATCATGCAAGCAAAAGTATAGAATTCAAAATATAAGGTTGTCTATTCACTAATATTCATCATGCAAGCAAAAGTATAGAATTCAGAGAATATAAGGTTGTCTATTCACTAATACTCAACACTGAACGACACATGGTTACACGGATATTTGTTATCAATACGGCAGCCTGTAGCCCACTGACTGTATAGCCGACTAGAATGGATGCGGTATGTGAATGATCAACTCGACAGAGCGTGAGAACTAAGCATTGTTTCCGACAGTCGTATAAGGGCCCTTATCGTATAATACGGCTCAAAAGAGGGAAAGGGATAGGGGGAGGCAGGAAAAACATACATTCTCGAAGTTATTTTCGTAGTAAGAAAAATAACTGATTCAACCTGACGATTGGCAATAAAAGCTGAAGCGTGAGTGGGAAGAAATCGCTTGTTTTGTAGGCGTTGAAGTGTGAATCTGCATTTGTTGTTGTAATAGGAACTTATTGAACATGTAAAAGAACTCATCTGGATGATTGCGTCGAGGTGAATTGTTGGTAAACTGAAAGAAGAGCGCACATCGAGAGAGGTAGCGAAGGATTTCCCAGAGCGTAGCATCACGGATCTGGAAACATTTTCTGAACATGGATAGCTACCCGAAGGTTCAATAGTGATTGTTCACGCGAAACTACTCCTCCGCCCCCGGTGGCGCAGTGGTCTAAGCCATAGCTTCTGATTATTTGTTCGAGATGGGTCCGGGTTCGAATTCGCATGGGTGTTGTTTTTGTCTTACGGCGCTGGCTCTCTCTCCCTTTCCTGGAACCAGTGGCCCTAAATTAGAGATGAGCGACTCATTACTTATTATAGCCCACTGAGAGAGTTGCTCGCGGTGGTCGGTAGACCTCCAATAAAAAAAAAAAAAAGAAACTACTCCGTCACAAGATGGTTATCTTGTTGTAACGGCTGAAATATCTCGACGAATAACTGCTGACAAGTCAGCTGGAATCAAGCACGGGTACCAACATATGGCATCAAACCGTGTCAAAGTATTTGAATAATTTAATAATTTCGTTTGGATTGTATGCCCGAAAACCTGTGCAGTGTGTTGCATTGACCCCACCACGCAAGACAAACTCGCTATCGGTGGTGTCGTGAACATTCCACATGAAGTGAAGAGCAATGGGCCAATGTTCTGTTTACAAAAGAAAGCCGATTTTGTTTATCGTCTGAGTCTAGGCGGCAATACATCTGGCGAGAACCTTGCACTGCGTATTCATCTTGAAACATCGTAGAAATTGAACATTACAGATATGGTGGAATAATGATTGTGTCTGGGATTATGATCAATGGGCGTACAGAGCTTCTAGTGTTGGAGAAAGGTTCAATGAATGCCCAGCGTTATTGTGAGGAAGTCATTTTAGAATATGTAAGGCTGTTTTGTGGTGCGGTGGGAAATTCTCCCGTTTTTATGGACGATAACGCTCGTCCTCGTCGATCATCATGTGTTGATGAACTGTTGGAGAGCGCGGGGATCGGCAGAATGGTGTGGCCTGCATACTTCCCTTGATCTGAATCCAATCGAACATGCTTGGGACGCTCTGGAGAGACACATTGTTGAACGCGATCCCCCACCTGGCACCGAAAAAGACCCAGTGTTGGATCTGAAAGAAGAATGAAAAAACCTCCCTCAGGATCTTCTGGACAATCTCGTTAAACGCATGGCCCACCGATGCCAAATATGCATTGCAGTCAAGGGTGAACATATACCATGTTAAAATGATCCAGGGAAAAAAATTTCCTGTCAATCTTAGTTATTGTGAGCCAATGTCAGAAAATGGTACGTTTTATTCTTTAATCGATTTTCTCTATTAATAAGCACAAATTCATGTTTTTTTATGTGTGTACATGTCACTTTGATCTTTGTTCACCTTTATTAAAATATGTTCATCTACATCCTGTTGGAATGAAACTATGCTATGAATGTGCTTAGTTTTTGAGCTTTAGTGTAGTTATCCATCGTAGTTAAAAAGCATGGTCATTGATCAGACAACTCCCGGTTTGTTCCCAACTAAATGATTCTGCTTTGTCAGTTCATACATTTCAGCTATAAGCAAAGCTTTTGAATTTCTTTATTTTCTGCATTTTTTCATCATATCCGTAGCTGTTAAATCAGGGGCGGGGGGAGTTACGCTTGACCAGTTCCACATTTTAATGCAGACCAAACCTGAAGCCTTCCTTGCTACTCAAAAAGGCCCACGATCAGATTAAACGTGCAAGGAATTAGAACCAATGAAATCCAAGGGTCATATTCCCACTAAAAATTTTAAAAGGCATTTTTCGTTAAATTATTTAGAACATGCGGTTAAAATACGTAAATTCAAGGTATTGAATTTATTGACCGCTAAAAACGTTATTGATAAGTTTGTTTCTGAGCAGTACATGCTCAGAAACAGAGCACATTTAAGGAGACAGGGGGCCGGGAGCTGAACAGTATTTGGGAGCCCCAGTATTAGTGGCACATCTAGGGTTTCACTATGGGTGGATAAATAAAAATACCCAGGAGAAAACATAACTAAAATATGATGAAGAAGCCATAAAAATATCTTCGCCATATTGAAATGTGCATCCCATGATTCATGGACGAATCAGAGGTAGCAAGAAAATGTAAAAATGTGTGGTTGAAAAGTAGATACCAGACAGCAGTTCTGCTTTACCCCCCCCCTCTTCCCGTCCCCAGGGTTAGTGGGCAAAATAATATGGTCCAAATATCATGATTCAAACGAATTCTTAATGTATGAAAATTTCTCCGAATTACAGATGTACACAAAAAACAAACCCATCTGTAATGCTTTCAAAAGATTTGAGGATGAAGTAGCGGCGACGATATTTTTTGCGGACTCCTCCTAAAAAAAGCAGAAAGAAATAGAATTTTTTTTTCACAAGGCAGCTTCTTATAGTGTTTTCTGTGCTATCTGCCAAAAAATATATAGAACTGTCAATTCTTCAAGCATCCTGCATAATTCTGCGGCTCCTTGTAAATGTGGGACCAGGGGCTGCAGCCCCTCCCCCTATTAAATGGGCTCTGCTCAAAAAGCATGCGCGGCAGATGACAAATGTTTCTCGAAGAATATATTTTTATAAACAATTCTTTTGGAAGATTACTGAAAAATGTTTTGGTGGTTCTAGGTTGGCATGGACTTTTTTGTTCAAGAGAAACGTAAAGGAAAACGTTTAAAAAATAAAGAAAAACTATGGGTCTTCCTCTAGACACTCTCTCTCGACATTAACACACTTGTTCCATCTCCGTGGAAGACTCTGTATTCCAACCATTTAGAAGGAGTTAAGTTGTTGTTGTAGCCACTGTAGGATACACTCCTGTAGTTGTCCATTTGTAGTGAATTTCTTCCCTCCGACATATTCTTTAGACCTAACATGTGGAAATCCCTTGGAGCCAAGTCAGGACTGTAGAGGGAACGGATGAGTATTTTCAGCTCATTGATACCACTGCTGTTGTTGTCACATGAGCCATGTGTGGCCAAGCGCTGTCATGCAACAGGGACCTGTTCTGACCATTTTCCTGTCCTCTTCTTTAGGATGGCGGATCGAAACTTCTCATTTAAGAGAGTATCGTATAATGCTGTGCATTCATTCTACCCGTGAGGGAAAATTCACCAAGAGTACTCTGTTCTTTTCCCAGAATACAATAGTCATTAGCTTTCCAGTAGACGACATCGCCTTGAATTTCTTCGGCCGTGGGAAACCTTTGTGTCACTATTTAAAGCTAGCTCACTTGATTTCTGTTCTGTTCGTCATGATCAGCAACGATAGCAGATCGAGATCAGTCTCGCCACCGGTCACAATCTGCAGCAGAAATGTTCAGACTTAAAGCGATGCAAAAGCTTTGTAAAAATGGCGACACGAAACGGCTTCCGATCAAATGTCAACACCTTCGGTACCGAACATCCACACATTTTTATGCACAACGATATTTGTGGATGATTTTGTACACACTCCCAACACTGATGTTGACTATTGCAGCTACGCAACGTACTTACGCAGCTGCTTTCCAAAATATCCTGTTGCACTTGATCGATGTACAGTTCGGACACAACAGTAGCCTCCGTCTGTCTGTGCTGTTCATTTGCTTCTCCTTCTCGGCTCTCAGAAAACTTGTTCCACCAGTCGTAGACACTTGCCTTTGACATTGTTTCCTTAGGCTGAGCTTTCAGTCTTCGCAAAATTTTAGCCGTTTTCACCTTCTTTCCCACAAGAAACTTAATGACACAACACTATTCCGCATTCATTGACATCTCCGCAGACTCCATGCTTCCAGCAATGCACCTTGCATGCGCCGAATGGACGAAACCACTGCTGGCGTAAAGGGAAAGATCACACGTATGTACTGTACTGATTCTAAGGTACAGAACACATGGAGAGTTGCAATAAAAAGTCCGGGTCAACCTTGAATGACCCTCGCACAATCAAGAAACCACTCAACGATGAAAAAGTGGAGTTGACTCCGTGTTTTTACTTTTTGAGCATGCTCAGATACACGACCATAGCAAGGTTCAGATTTTTCCTTTCCAGTTTTCGGGGGGAGGGAGGAGGGGGAGGTTACGTTTTTCCATTTTTACATTTCTTTGAAAAAAATTTCTCTCTTCCTTGAGCTTTAAAACCAACAAGTCCTGTGCCTGTGTGACTGAGAATCGGTAGCACATCTGTTCCTACTAATTCATCCCAAAAAGTAGTTTTTTTTTAGTTATCCATCGTTTGTGCTGTATCACTTCAATTTTGCTTTTTCAAAAAAGTTTAGCACCCGAATAAATAAGGTATTTGTGCTTATAATGAAATACAAGAGTAATGTTCATAAACCACCGAAAATAAGTGTTCAAAAGATTTACAACATCGTTCATCTTGCAGGGGGGGGACTTAGCCCTTACATCCCCCAACTACAAACGTCCCTGCTCAGATATTAGCGTTTTTATAGTATTGGGCATACTTATTTTCTCTCTGGCATTTTCTATACGTAGAAATGCGGGTTGAAAGAATGAACATACATTCCTTTTCCATGGGAATCAATACAGAAAGGTTTTAAAGAAAGTGTTGTTGTCATCATTTTTAAAATGCGGCCCATTAACATCTTTCCCCCATGAACTGGCTCACTGTTTAAGATGTTGAAACAGATTCTTCCGCCTTGCTATTTACAACTGGTTTCATTTTTCGCCGGAGAGATCAGCAGTCAGAACCAGCAATAAGCAGCTAAATGGCTTATTTGAGTTGCATTAAAATGTTTAAAACGGACTGAACAGCCCGAATTCTCTATCTTAATTTCATCGAAAGTAGTCCAGATTAACTGAAATTTCCAATTAGGTATAGGCCATGCAGCCAGAGTTGCATGATGAAGTGATCTTTTCCTAAGATTTCTACGAGGTTTCGGCTTGCAGAAACTCTTCGTAGAAGTCATGCCACGAAAGATCAAATGGCAGAAGGGTTGTAATGATTGTCATCAAAGAACTCTTCTCTAAAGGGTCCATTCAATATGTGATTTTTTTGTGATGTTCTGTAGCTGTTCAGTCAAGGACGTATCTTAAACAGAACACTAAAGCACTTGACTAAAGAAACTTTTGCCAGCACTTGACTAAAGAAACTTTTGCCAGCACTTGACTAAAGAAACTTTTGCCAGCACTTGACTAAGAAACGTTTGATGACTAAATTTGAATGTCGATTCTTAAACCAACTCTTCGTCGGGTAAAGCCATTATTTTGGTCGATACGACAGTCTTAAGGGAGGTGGTATGCAAATGTTTTATCATCATAGTACAGTCGAACTTGCATATAACGAAGTTGAAGGGATAGTCAAATACATTCGACATATGCGCACTTCGTTATAGCCGAACAGACAAAGAGGCTATGTTTGGTATAATGCATTGTTTGGTTAAAATTAGTCAATCATAAACTGTTTATCAATTAATTGAGGGTAAATAATACTTATTAGTTGAAAACTATCGCTAGAAAAATAATATGAGTGAGATCTACAATAAGCAAAACGTTTAACGAATGTAAAAAATAAAGTAACTAAAAAATTTAATTTACCTGCTACATGTTACGTCGGATATATGAGCCAATTTTTGATTGTTTTGTGCTTATCACGATAGCTGTTTTAATTGGTTTTCAACTTCCTCTGACTTGGTGGTTAAACTGTTTCTAGATACGAAATAAACTCCAAGATTTTCTAAACAGAGATTCATTGATTGAAAGAAGTCAAAGGGAGGGGATAAAGGACAGCATTTGCTCCAGGTGATATATGATTGGCAAGAGTGAGGATGCGAGAGGTAGCAAAAAAAGCAACTGAACAAATGAAGTATTTTTGACTTCAGGTAATTCTTTGTTTTCCAGTGGAAAATCTGGGTGAATACCACTTATTATTTTATTTTTTTTTTGTCAATGCTGTTTGACAATTTTTTTTTATGAATTAATGAGATGCGAAGCGTCCCCCTATCTCATACAGTAAACAGGCTGACGAAATCAATCGTGTAGCAACCGCGACTGGTGATCACCTTTTTTTTTTTTTTTCTGGGCGACAAAAAAGCCGACAGCTGTCAAGAAAAGAGCCAGTGAAAGGACCCCTGCACAGTCACTCAAAATGCACTTCCTGGTTTCCCGTTTGTAATAGAAAAGCTGAAAAAAAAATAGGAAAGAGAAAACGAAAACTCAGGAGGGAGCTGTGAGTGATGAAAAAAGGGAAAGGTTCCATCAAGACACTCACAGAATGGAACAACGATACGGAGGAAAATGGGATACGAACATGATGGGTGACTAATGCTGATTGCTGGTAAGAGAATATGAAACACAGCATAAGAGGAGGAAACAAAGGTAAGTGTTTATCCAGTTTGTACAGAATTCTTAACATCGTCCTTCCATATGATCATCTGTCACTGGTATATGGTTTGTTGGGGATTTCATTTGTCCGGCTTTCCAGTTTATTCCACAAATATTTCATTTCTTCTTAAAATACGTGAATATAAATTTAAGAAGAAAAAAGAGTTTTCGTGTAATGAAATGCGAATTAAGGATAATTTCTTCAACATCATGACATTTTTTGATAACTGCTGTGGATTTCTTTCTGATAATACTGCATTTTGTGCCCGAAACTGCACAACTCAATATATTCGTACTTTATTTCATCAGTGACATATTTCGAAATGTAGAAGATGTCGCGCATTCGCTTATGGTCGCTGTCACACAAACGTGCTGCGTGTTACGCACTTTTCCCCGAAAAAAATTTCTAATTTGTTGACTATTGTAGTTAGAGAAATGAGTGAAGTGCTACATAAATAAAATCCGTAAAAAAATATGCAACTGTTTGTTGTAAATCAGTTCGATTCTTCTAGCTCTTACGGAAGCACAGCGATCAGTGATGCAATCAGAGGCGCCCATATAGAGGGGTAAGAGGGGGCATTTGCCCTCCCCTGGAAATCGGACCAGGCTCTTTCTGTTCTTGTAAAGTACTACAGAGATTTTCGGGATAACGCCAATTGTAACTACCAAATTTTCAGTGGAACTTCTAAGTGCGTGTGTATGCAGTAAAAACAGAAAAAATGTTGGGAAATTCCAGTATAAAAATCGTAAATTTACAGTACTAACGAACCGAAATTCCCCATTGCATGTTGTAAATTTGAAAGTACTAACGAACCGAAATTCCCCATTGCATGTTGGAGAACAGCGTGCATACGTACAGTACGGAGAAGTATGAAAGGCGAAGAAATGGAAAATATATCATCATCTGCAGCAGCTATTCACTGCTTAACAAAGATATCTCAAAATTCCCTCCAGAAATTTGTCTTGAGTGTATTTTTTTTCGTTCTTTGTGACCAATTGAGTGATCTCTGGGGTTTCTTGGCGCATATGACACTAGTGGCTAAAAGGATAAAAAGAACGATAAAAAAAATTGCCTCACTATTCTAACTTTCTGTGTAATCTCCTTTCCTAATCTTTTTTATGTAGTTTTTTTGCGGGGGGGGGAGGGGAGAGTCACCTAGTTTCCATTTAAATGTATATGTTGCGGGTAAGGTAAAAATCGCTAGATAGAAAGAAGGCACAGTGGACATCAGCATGTAGTGTTTGTATACGTTATTCGTAGTTACAATTTTTGTTTGCGCCCTTCTGCAAACTGAGCGCATGGATGCAATCGCAAAGAGACTGTTTAACCACAAGTTCTTTCTTTATCGTAATATCAGTTAAATAAGACAATATTTGCTGTGAAATAGTGTATAACCAATTTCTCATTTCTTTTAAATATGAGACACTTCTTTCTAGTGACACACAAAGTAAGAACTTATGAAAACAATTTGTACACTTCTCACAAATTCATCTGCAAAAGTTCATGCGTTCTTATCTTTTTTAAAAATTAATCTCCGAAATGAAAAGGGATTAATTTCAACAGTTCAGGTAAGTTATGCAAAGATTTTTTTTTTTAATTTTAGGCAAAATGACACTTCCCTCACTTCAATAGACGAACCACCACCGTTGATTGGGAGTTTAGATTTGTAAAAAGTAGTTGAACAGGATAATTTTCGATATGTTGGTCTCTAATGAGTATACACTGAAGTGCCAGAAAAACTGGTACACCAGTCTAATACTTGGTAGGTCCCCCACGGGAGCGCAGGACTTTCGGTTCGTTAGTACTTTCTATTGTAAATTTACGATTTTTATACTGGAATTTCCCAACATTTTTTCTGTTTTTACTGCATAGACACGCACTTAGAATATATGTTTTTACTGCATACACACGACGGGGCATATACTCCACTAGCTTCTGGAAATATGCTGTAGGCAATGCACACCATATTTCCTGCAGAGCGTTCCACAATTCGGGTGCATTCCGAGGTCTCAGATTCCTGTGTTCGATAGCACGTTGCATGGCATCCCAAATGTGTTCTATCACGTTCAGATCTGGGGACTTTGGTGGGAATGGCAACACCCCAAACTCTGATGAATGCTTCTCTAACCATAATGTGGCGTCCCAAAACTTGTGTGGAGGTGCATTGTCCTGTTGGAACAGGCCCAACACATCAGCATGAATGCAGGACATGAACGGGTGTACCTCGTCAGGAAGGATGCACACATAGCGTTGGCCGGTCACAGACGTTTGTAAACGTACCAGGAGTCCCAGTGAAGTCCAGATAAACACACCACATACCATTACGGACCCCCCCCCCACACACACACACACACCACCACCACCAGCCAGTACATCTCCCTGTTGACAGGCGGGATCCATGGCTTCATGGGGTTTGCGCCACCCACGAATCCTTCCATCTGCCCGATGCAGTTGGAAACGCGACTCGTCAGACCAGGCTACTTGTTTCCAGTCATTAAGTGTCCAGTGGCGGTGTTGCCGTGCCCAAGCGAGGCGCATAGCTCTGTGTTGTGCACCCATCAAGGACTCCGAGTTGGGCGTCGGCTCCCAAAGCCCATATCGTGCAGGGTACGTTGCACAGTCCGGACGCTGATGCTTGTTGAGGCTCCAGCATTGAATTCCGATTATACCTGCGGGAGTGTTGTACGCCTATCGCGTGAAACGATTCTTGACAGCCGACGATGGTCACGTTCTCCTAATGTCTTTTTACAGCTACACTGGTATCGTAGGTTGGAGGTTTTGCCAGAATTCTTGTATGGTCGTCCGTGAAAATGCGAACTTTGTTTCTACCTCCGAAATACTACGGCCCATCTCACGAGCGCCAACTATGACACCGCGTTGAAAATCGCTTAAATCGTTATTACTTGTCATTCTCATGCCGAAAACAGCTCTGACAGCTGGCAAGGATGTCTATCACTTTATATATGCACTGGCGGACGCAACCGAGTACGCGCATAGGTGACGTTGCTATGTATTTTGCTTAAGCTCGTCTGTACCAGTTTTTCTGGCACTTCAGTGTATGTGTGATTGATTGTTTTTTTATGCGCAAGACTAAGGTTTAGTTGTAGAATATCAAGAATTACTCAAATTAAGGTGACCGGGTGTTTGCTCCTGTTAACTAGAAAAGCTACCCACCAGTGGACAGGAGGCCGACAACGTTCAGAAAGAGGTATGTGTGATTTTTACCTCTCTGAAAAATTGATGCGCGCTTTGTGACGTACAGATCTTGTTTTTGTGCGTGTTATTTTACACAGATCTTATTAAATATAAATATTTCTTTCTTTCTTTGCATAGGTTTTGCATCTGTCAGTAACAGCCATTACATATTCATAGAAGATCCTGTTGTGTCATCCAGAAATTTGTCACAGATGAAATTATTACAAGCCGGAAATAAACGCCATTTTGCTCGAACTACAGTTTTGCCGAAATCTAGGAGCAAGAGAAATGTTATGCAAATGGCTCGCATGCTAAAATGCATGACAGGATGCAATCCGTTGAGCTACCGGGGATATGGATGCTACTGTGGCTATATGGGCTCTGGACAGCCTGTTGATGAAATAGACAGGTATGAAATGACGATGATATTTCTGTTGACGAATATCCCCCTCTTCTGTCTTTATATTGTAAAGTTCGTCTTTAAAAAACAAACACTTATAATGAATTAGCTTTATTTTGCTTTCCGCTAAGCTAATTATAATGAATAAACTCTTTCTACCAGCTAGCTAATGATAATAATGAAGCTTTCCTACTGAGCTTCAAATAGTGAATTCAAATGGTTGTTGTTACTAGTTAATTAAGAACATGAATAAAGTCTCCTGCTAGTAGTGTAGTAATTAGAATGTATAAAGTCTTAACGCTGGTTGTTAATGGTAATAAACTAACGATATAAACCTAACAGCCAGACAGAGGTCTGACAAAAACTATTAATTGAGAAAGACGTACTTACTCAAATCTTTTTTATTATGCGACTCTTGGTCGTCCAAAGCACACACACACAACTTGTTTCACAATAATGAAGAATCCAACTAATGGCATAGAACGAAACTCTCTCCTCTAGTATAACAACAAACGATCTCCTTATAACAACAAAATCTCTCCGTACAACACCAAACGCTCTCCTTTGCTATCGATGAACGCGCCTATATATACTGGCTACCACCACGTCATGACTTACTTTCATTGCCAGATCTCATTCATCGGGTGAAATAATATTTCGTTCAGTAAGAAGATAATTTACATAGTAAAATAAAATAACCAGAGATAGTAAAATCAAAAGGAAAGTGAATATAGAGTATACGTTACACACTCATTTAAACACATTGTCATTTCGTTTCTCTCTCTCTCTCTCTCTCTCTCACTCACTCACACACACACACACACACACACACACACACACACACACACACAAAAGCGCGAACCCGCGCAATGATACTGCTGAAAAATTCATACGAAACTGGAAGTCTCCCAAATCCGTTTAATAATGTAGCACAAATACATATTATACAAATGCTGAGCTTGCGCGCGTCAACCGAAAGGCGTTTTCCATACTGTTTACTAAACAACGAAAAAAATGCAGATAATAAACAAAACTGTTTCACATATACAAAATTTGATCAAATCTGATGTGATGATATTGTTGTTTCATAACACATACACACAGGCGCGCGCGCCCGCGCACGCACACATACATGCATGTGTATTGTACGTATATGTATGATGACACGAAATGAGTTCTAATAACATAAGAAGATGGTACTATGCACTTAAAATTTGAAGGAAGCTCATGTAATCGGATTCAGGCTTCAATTGCTTTTGATAAAAACTGATGTGATACTTTTTCTTAATATTTCGAACATCGTAGATTACTTCTCGTACAATACAGGGAAATGGACTTGTGACAGTTGCGCCATGAATCCATAGTATGAGGTGTTTTTAGCATGTACACCGTCACCAGTGTGTATTAAAGAGCTTTCCTAGCTGTGTTGCTACTCTATGTAAAAATGCTCTTGCACCAACATAAACTCATACGAACACTCCGACGATCACGCTGGAAAACCAATTGATAAGGAGGTGGCGAACTCACAGTCTGATATTATTGCGCATGTAAACACCCATGATTTTTGAGGTATTAGTCATACGTTACACACTCACTAAGAAAATATCTGTTTGAGCAGCGTTTTGTAAATTTGTGCTCCAAAACAATCTGCTAACGTAACTAAAAACGTCAATCTTTTATTTCATGGATGGCTTTCTTCATTACTCTCCTTGGCCGCCCCGGTGGCGCAGTGGTCTAAGCGATGGCCTCTGATCACTCGTTCGAAAGGGGTCCGGGTTCGAATCCCGGTTAGGCATGGATGTTGTGTTTGTCTTACGGCACTGGCTCTCTCTCTCTTCCCTGGAACCAGTGACCCTAAATTAGGGACGGGCGACTGCTTATAGCCCATTGAGTTGCTCACGGTTGTCGTTAAACCTCCAACCAAAAGAAAAAAAATTACTCTCCTTAGACATTAGCATTACCTGATCGGTTTATTAAATGAAGAGATTTATAGCACTTACAGATCAAAATGCCAGTACACTTTCCTGCAGCGTGACTAAGGAATTAATGTTTTCGTGTACAAAGGCTGCATGTGACGCCATCCTGAAAATACTACTTTCCATGGAAAAGAATATTTCAGGCGATGGTCTTAATGATATGACCAACTCTGTTCACGAAAATGCCACAATCCAAACAATAGACAACTGGAGGTTCTAGTGCTTTTTCAAATTGCCCGGTGTTATTAGCTTGGTTCCCTATATGACTGATTTAGAGTTGTGTGCGTGATGTTAGCAACTTTGGTAGTGCACGTCAGAATCGTATTTGTACTGCCACAGAAGTTAAGAAATTTCTGCAACTCAGTTTCAAGCCATAGAACAATTAAAAATATTGATTATTGATGAATATTTTTACACCCTAAATGAGTAAAAGAAAAGGACCGATGGCTGCTCTTAAATTATTATGCATAACGAATGTTTAACAAGTAAATTTCTGGCTCCCTAAAACATTCACTACAGCCGCATTAAAAATTGTCGGCATCCATCTTCTGCATTCCCGTAATCCTGGTTCCCATTCAAGTACTGATGGCATAAATCATTCCTTCTTGGAAATTCATTCATCATTCACGCGAAAGAGTCATTCACAAATGATCCAATTTACATCTTGTCACTACGCTCACTGAGTAACGCATTCGTTGCAGAGATCCCGTGATTACGACCAAAGCCCTTTCAAGGTCAGAACGTAAATTGGCAAAATATCCCAAAGAGCTCAAACTCTCCACCATTCACCGTTCACGAAGAATGATTTGCAACGAGCAGATGATTCGGGCACACCATTGAAATCAATGGCGTTCAGATATCATTCCCATTCTTAAGTTTCACCATTATTTGCTTGCTGACTGCTGATTGCTCACGATTGACATATGTGAATTTTCCAAATTACTTCATGAATTGGGAATTCATTTCCGAATTCCTGGGGGCGGAAGAAAGTTAAACTTGTACCGACTTCAGTGTGTGTCGCAGTAATGGCGGTTTGAATGGTCATTCGCAAAGGTGAGAGCGAACCATTCACGGTGAAGAGTCATTTGTTGTAAACGAATCACTCACGAAGGGTCCATCCCTACATTAAGGTGTTTGCTTTACCACTGCGACAAATTCTCTAAGCCCTGTGCGCACAATCTGGGCCCTACGTATAGAGCAAATGGAGAACTCTTTCCTGTAAAAGACCTCTGTTTTTTTTTATGTTTATTGACGTATAGAAACTACTCTCGCAACAATAACAGCTGAAAGATGAGGCATACTCTGGAGTGTTCTATTTAGTCTTCAGCCAGTTTTCGGTGGAGGCCACGTCCCGTCGGACCGAAACGACCGCCGCAGTTCTGGTATGCAATGTCCCCAACATAGGAACGTGCGCCATCGTGTCGCATCTCATCTGTAGCAGACTCGCTTGTGGCTGCAAGATGTCCTGTTAAGCGTTCGTTACGCATGATCAGCAGTCGGTAAGGCCAAAACGCGCGCCAAAAAGAAAAAAAGAAAGAAAGAAAAAGAAAAGAGAAAAAAGTAGAGAAGGTTGTTCCTAATTTTTAATGTTGCACTCATTTCCTTGAATAAACCGATTTCAGCACATCAAGCCCCGAAATCTGTTCTTGAAATTCGCCACTTCTAGAATTGACGACAGCAGCAACTGCTCATAACCTTCAGAATAGATCATGGTAGTCATTAACCCTGAAAAACCGCCGCAAAAATTAAAATAAGATTTATTTATTTTTTCATTTTGGGGTTTAACGACCACCGTGGGCAACTTAATGGGCTATAAGCGATAGTTCGTCCCTAATTTAGGGCCACTGGTTCAAGGAAAGGGAGAAAGCCAGTGTTGTAAGGCAAATGCCACATACATTCTTCACCCGAGATTCGAACCCGGACCCATCTCAAATGAATGTCAGAAGCCAGCGCTTACACCACTCGGGGCGACAAAATAAAAAAGTGGCGGATGGAACTGGATAAGTGGGATTACATTGTATTGAGTCATGGTTTGTCTCTTGGTAAGTTATGACGAGATGCTAAGATGCTGTTATGAAACTTCCAGGAAATTAATTAATTGCCTACATAGAAATATCATCGTATGGAGATTTTGGCACACGGTACCACTCTAGTCATCGGAAGATAGAGATGGAGTGGCCCTTCAAATCTCGCACGACAAAGCAAGATTAAGGTGTTCAAATTTCTCCTGTATATTGTTTCACGGTCACTTCCGAAAAACACAATCCTTTTGTTTTCTTTGCCGGTCTACATAAACAGTTGGGAAGGTTTTAAGATGCGATGTGTGGGAACAAAAACTGAGTTTTTAGTTGAAATTTAAGGATTCTTCTTTTCTGAGCCCGGAGTTAGCTGTTGACCACGAAGGAGAAGTGGAAGCCTAGAAGTACGAAGCAACAGCAGTGAAGGATACTTGATATAAGAGTAAAGGAACCCAAATACAGTGTTAAAAAACGTAGAGACAAGGCAGAAGATAACTCCACATTTTGTAAGCAAATCCATGGAAAGGAGCCAGAACAGTAAATTAGAAAAATAGTTTCTCGCCGTCCCCGGAGACCACAGTGGTCATAAACGCTGATTTCACACTTTCACGCCAGGCGCCAGAGTTTAGCCACGGCCGACGAGGTAGAAAGTGCCAGGACAGCTGGGGTTTACTGGTATGCCCAAGGAGGTGTGTTAATCCCCCCCCCCCCCCAAAGATTGGAACCTTTCGATATTTAAAAAACGCAGATTTTAAAAGGCAAAGTTTTGTTAGTATTTGAAATTGTTTTTGTCCCATGGCAACAACTGAACGTGTTTTCTCCATGAAGACGAGAAAGCGGCAAGGATCCAAGGACCAGAACGTCTCATTTCAATGGAAAGCCAATACATGCGGGTATACTGAAAGTTTCTGTGGCGACGAGACAATGCCAAATTTGAGTCAGATAGCTAAAAAGCACACTGAAAAGCAAAGAGTTTCGAATAAAATGCCAAGAATTACATCAAAACAAACCCAACTCTGTAACATAAACACAGAAGACTATTACAGGATTTAAATTTATGCACCATTTTTAGACATGTTTACTATAGTGCTTTGGAAAACAGATTTCTCGCACACAAAACGGTCTTATCAGAATTCCAGTCACTTTTCCCAACAAATCCCAATGTGCCGCCATCTTTTCAAGATATTGATGGTTTTAAAACTTTAACTGAATTTCCTAATTGCAGAATTAAAACTGTGGTACCATAAGATCGCCCGCAAAGAAAAGGAGCACTGACCAAAATATACATTAAGTGCTTTAAAACTGTGCTACAGTGAGGTTTTGCTCACTTTAAAAACATTGTTTCTCATACTAGGTTCTCTACCAGTGACAATTTCAGAAAATGAGCGTTCGGTTTCAACACTGCGTCTCTTAAAATCACATCTACGTCATAACCTATCAGAATTGAAACTGAATGCATTACTTCACATTCACTGAGAATTAGGGCTATCGACCGATCAATATTTTTAATCGGTTAATATTTCACCATTGATCGATTAATCGACCGATTAATCGGTAATTTGATCGAGTGAATACTAAATACGTTGTCTGAAATGTTAGAGTGTTGAATGCATCATAGCCTGTTAATCTAGTGGTATTCATTGCTTTACTTTATCAAAAAATCAGAAATACAAATTAATAATAATTACCTTGAATTTGGTTTGCAGTCATTGCTTTAGCCAAGATTTTAGGCACAAGAGCTTGTCAACTTTGGATGGCTTAAGCGAAGTACGAAGTTTGTTGACAACAATACCAGCGGCACTAAACACTCTTTCACTTGGCACAGACGTTGCTGGAATGCACATCAACTGTTTTGCTAAAGTAGCGAGCAACGGCAACTGTAATGAATGAGTTTTCCCTCACTGAAGAGAATCTGTAAAATCGTCGTCGAGTTCAGGCAAGCTCTGATAAACTTGAAGCTCTAATTCTGTCTGCGTGCTGACATTTGTGTATGCCTTTATTTCTGTTTCTGGAATCGACGAATTGTCAAAACATAGTTTTCTTCATTTCTGTTGCACATTACTTTGTTCTTGGTGTAAAGGCAGCTGTTGATTTGTGCTACTGGATGAAATTCTGTTCCACACTATATCTCGGGTTTTTTCTGGTATACAGCGGTCTTGAATCGAGTGTCAAGGGCAGTAGCTTCTTCGTACTTGTCGTATAAAGGCCATTGACTTAGTCTTTCCGTCAGATCATCGAGCAACATAGCTTTAAATCTGCAAATATATGCTGGGTCGGTATCGGACAATCTCATTGCGCTTTTGAGATGTGTAAAAGCAGGAATTACAACACTGGCAGTTACGTACTTGTAACCTCCGAGTATTTCAGTGATTTCCAAGCAAGGTTTCAATACGCTGATTAGCTTCTCAAGAACTTCTCACTCAACTGTTGTCAGAACAGGGGTATTCGATGCGTTGGCTACCAGAATGGTGTATACTGCGGTTTTAGCTTTCACCAGACTTTCCACCATGATGTAGGTACTATTCCAGCGTGTCACTATGTCCTGTTGCAGCTTAGTATCAGGAAGACCAAGTTCCTTTTTCTTAGACGAGAGTGTAGCCTCTAAATGTGAGCTGTGTTTAAAATGTCCTACAATTTTTAGGCATTTAGCTAGAACCTTTTCTATCAATGCGGCTTTAAGAGCTTTATTTATACTTAATTGTAAAGTATGTGCTGAACATCTTACACTGTCAAACATTGATCTGTTAACGCCAAGAGCAATATTTCTGGCATTATCAGTGCAGATGGCAACAAGCTTGTCCGTTAGTTCCCATTTTTCAACGGGTTCCTCAAATTCAATTGTACACTGATTTGCAGTATGCTTCTCAATCACCTGTTTCACTTGAAGAGTTGCATCGCAGTAATTCAACTCATTGTCAATCCAGTGTCCTGTTATTGCTAAGTAGCTGTCGTTGGCGAGTGAGGTCCAAAAATCTCCAGTTAAACTCACATAGGAAGCTCTCTTTAATTCATTAAACACTCTTGAATTCTGAATGTCGTAAATTTGTACAATTTTGTTCATAATGGTACTTCTGGCAGGTAAATTGTAACACTTAGAATTCAGAGCTGTTTGCAACAACACTTCAACAATACTGACAGGTCTCGAACTAGATGCAATCCACAACGCTAATTTATTTGTTAATTCCTGTTCTTTTAACGCAGAAACAGGCTTTTCGAGGAAGGAATTTATACCCATTTGCTTCATAGCGGTGGCATTTAAACTAGGCTGATCCCGTGGCGTATTTGATACAATTTCCATGAATGGATGTTGCGATTGTAAATGATAACGTAAGCTAGTCACACTTCCACTGTACTTAAACTTTTTCTCACATTTTAAACAATAAACATGTCCGCGATCAATAACTTCCCACTGTCTTCTAATTTATATCCAAAACAAGAGGATAATTTCCCTTTTAATCCCTGAAACTTCATTTTTGGAGCTGAAATAAACGTGGCAGCAAGAGATGAATCAGCGTTCAAACTAACTTTCTTTCACTGACAGACACTCTCATGCTCATCCCAGTTGGCTCCGCTACCAATAAAGGAACACTATTTGCTTTTTCAATGAGGAGAGTGGGGATAAAAATTTGCCCCAGACTTTTGCTCTTGCACTGGAAATTCTCCCTGTTGACGGATACAATACTTCGGCAACAGTACGCAACTTGGTCCCTGGGTAATTAAGACTAATTGCATACCCTCATTGATTCCAAGAAACACGTGCATTAATCCCCCATCTTTCCTATTGAAAGCTGAATCTCATTGTGAGGACCAGCGGCGTATTTTCATCGGCATCGATGTAATAAAACCTCGGGGACCACTATCCAATCTCAGAAGATGCCGGCCGTCTGTTATGTCGATCTTACGTATTGAAACAACTGACTTTTCCCAGACGATTCAGCTGAAACAGGAGTAGAAGAGGTGTGGCACCACGTAATGGCTGACGGAGCTGCATTTTCCCTGAATAGCTACACTGCTACAGTCAACAAGTGGATAGCAGGGAGGGGAAGCACAGACAGACCACCATATGAGAAGCGAGCGTAGCGCCCAGCAATAAAAGAAAGGGGGAACCGCGTGGTCGAGAAGCTCTTAACGAAATGCTGGCAGGACAAGTACAGTGTTAAAGGCGGAAGTTCGGAATTGACGTTGGACTTTGAAGACTAGCATACTGACACACAATGAACGATGGAATCCCTGCTGATAGTGGTGACTGCTAGATTTAAACTCCCATCTCCATGAAAAGGCTATTTTCCAAGAAGTGAAGACACAAGCACAAATGTTGTATTCAACAAATTCAAAACTATATGCAGTTTTTTCGAAGTTCCTAAAGAATTTTATTTTTGTACTAATTTTTTAAGTAACCGATTAATCGGAAGAAGAAAATAATCGGCGACTAAAAAAATTGATCGATTAATCGATCAAATCCGACAGCCCTACTGAGAATACACACCGAAAGCTGAAGAAGTTTTAGATGAACTAGCAAAAAAAACCCAGAAGACGGTAAATAAGACTCAAGTAATAGTAAGTAAAAGTAACATAAGAGTTGAATCAAATCAAGAAATTTTTTGTCGAAATGGGTGTCGTCAGTGTCAGGGATTGTTTGTCTAACTGTGCAATGGTAAAAGCGCCATTATGCAAATGAAGAATGTTTCACTGGAAGGTAAATTTTTATTTATTTCTAGAATCACTTGTAACTTTTAACCATTTAAGAGTAAGTCGTGTAGTATTCTGGTTTTCTGCACAGATAAATAGCAAAATGTAAGTAGTCAACCATTATGTGGTGATAAGAATATAGGTAATAAGAATATTAGTAATAATTTCCAGCAATATTTAATTGATTATTTTTGCGCGGAGATCGCATACATTAGATAAATTTCATACCCCCCTCCCCCACACCACCACCACCACCGAAAAAATGTCTGAGCACGCCATTGCTGTGATGATGTCGTGTGTATTGTGACGTCAAGATCGCCGTCCATTTTTTATGGATCTTTTTCTTACCTGCCACATGTTCCTCAAACTGCTGCAACTGTGCACTTTGACTTTTTCCAATGAATTTGTCATTCGGCGTACTTCGCGGATATTCGCACTTTTTACGTTTCTTTGAGAGATTTATAGAAACTGAATAGGCACTAACATGCCTCAACAATGTTGCACGCTAGCTCGTTGATTCAATTTTAGAGGTGCAAAAGAATATGCTTCCGTTTTCGGCTTCCGAAACACACACACATACGCACACACACACACACACACACACACACACACACACACACAGAAAAGGTAAAATTTACTCATTCACTAATGACAAGGTAAATTTCTTTACGTTAAGTGGAGTAGTGGAGAGTTAAGTGGAGGAACACTTTTCGCATTCAAACATACCTACTTCACGTACGATGATTCAGATCGTAAGATATTTACTGAAACAGGGAGTCGAATACGGTGCCGGACTGGTGATCCTTAAACGACCCTGGAAGCGGATCTTTCGCGGCCCCTTTTTGGAGAAAATTATCAAGGTATACCTCAACCCTAAAAACAACTGTATGTCAGCATCACCATTTTTCTGTTTATACATCTTTTCAGCATAAGTCTGTGAATTACAGTAGTGTTTGTTTTGTGGCAATAATTATTTAATATTTTGCCTATATTTCTGGACCATAGCTTAAGATATCACCAGTGAATTTAATGTAAGAAAAAAATTATTTCCTTTGAGGAAGCGATAGACAAGGATCATTGTCTACGAGAAACTGTCGAAAATGTTTCATTCTTACAAATTTTATTACGATAGCTAAATTCAGAATTGCAATAGTTTCTGTTTCAGTGAGAAATGAAATATGCAAAATTTAATTTTTTAGAATTTACCAGCCATGAACAGAATAATCACGAAAAAATATCATGAAAAAACGGAAAATTTTCGAAATTGTAAGAATGTCAGTGTAAATTTATAAAGTGAGAGGAATTTAAGAACGGGAAAAATCTTTAATTACTTTCAAATGGAAGAAACATTTTTGCTGCAGCTGAAAAAACTTTCCAAAACTGGAGTTCAAGAATTCCTGAAACTGAATTCTTCAATTGGTCGTTGGGTTCTTCGAAAAATGTGTGATGTTTGTTCCACCCATTGGCTAGAATTAATGAAAGTTCGTTTTTCGCTTACAAAAGGAAACAAATTAAGAGGGAGATGATGTGACGTACTACAGAGGTAAAAAAGCACGTGTCAAGACGACAAATCTGCACCGATACATTCCGTCCGTGTAGCTCAGTTGAGAGAGCAACTTACTACGGAGTGAGGGGCAACGGATTCTATCTCCGTCATGGACAAATTTGTGTTTTCACTAGGTAATAAATTGTATATTTGATTAATTTTGCATTGATTATTCAACCCAATTAGCAAAAGCAGCTGAGGTACGGAAAATCAGCCGAAAGGGATGAAGCTTAAGTTTGAAAATCAAGATGGGGAACATCAAAAACAATGTTTGGCTTAAAATAACATTTGTTACATAAGTTGTTACTTTTTTATTGAAGCGTCGTACTGGTAAACAAACTTTACCGTTTTTAAGCATAACTTGGTTTGCTTCTACAAGCATGGTGAAGTACAAATATATGTAATTTTTTCTTGAGTTAGCATATGGTCTATGCTTCCGGCCCAGACTATGGCGGCTCACCGGGGAATTTTCCATGTGTCCAGTCCGCGCTTGGCCGAATGCATACACTGAAGAGCAATTGAATTAGAGATACCTGTCTAGTAACGTGTAGCACCACCTTTCGCCCTGATGACGGCGGCGATTCGTCTCGGCATGGACTCGACAAGACACCGGAAGCGTTGGGAAGCCATACAGATCCACGACCCCTGAATAAGCTTCCACAGTTCACGAAGATTTGATGGAGTGGGGTCAGAGCCTCGAACATCTCTCTCGATGGAATCCCAGATGTGCTCGATGGGATTGAGGTCAGGTGACCTAGATGGCCAAGAAAGCAAGGTCACGTGGGTGGAGTGTTCATCCAACTATTCGGATACAATTCGGGAGCGATGGCACGGTGCATTGTCTTGTTGCAGGATGAGGTCCCCAGTGGGATGTTGAAGGCGCACAACGGGAGCAAATGGTCGTCCAGGATATCCCGGTAACGTTGACATGTGAGGGACGACGTCACACGTACCAGGGGTCCCATTTCAGTCCACGTAAACAGTCCCCAGACGAGAATGCCACCCCCACCAGCTTGAAGAGTACCCTGCTGGCAAGAAGGACCCATCGCTTCATGTGGTTTGCGCCGTACTCGTATCCTGCCATCCGCATGTACCAACGTGAATCTCGACTCAGCAGTCCAGGCAACATTTTCCCACATATCTAGGGTCCAGTGGTGATGTTACCGCGCCCATGATAATCTTTGCATCCTGTGATATGCGGTCAGCAGCGGTACCCTCGTGGGACGATGGCTTCTGTACCCCATAGCGAGGAGATGGTTCTGGATGGTGTGGCTGCTTACACGTTTTTGTGCACCAGTGTTAAATTGCTGAGTGATTTCTTGCACTGTGGCCCTTCTATCCACTGTTACAATGCAAGCTAGCCGACGATGACTCCGCTCATCCACACGCTGTTGTCCACGGCAGTTGGCCCTTGCAGGGATGGTTTTACCGGATTCGATGTACTCACGGGGCAACCGTGACACAGTGGCTCGTGAAAATCCCAGTGCGTGCACGACTTCCAAGATGGAGTGACCCATTCGTCGGGCCCCGACAATTTGCCCACGATCAAATGTGCTTAGATCCTTCGTCTTACTCATACAGCGTCCGACTCTTACCGATTCCCGTCGGATCATTCCTTATATTGTCGCATCGCTGCATACGTCCTGTCGTTTCCGTTTACAGGGCCGCCCACAGCGCCACATTTGCATAACTCCAGCTGTCTCTAATTCAATTGCTCTTCAGTGTACTTATCTCAAAGTTCCAAACAGACAATTTGAAGTTAAGGTCTCGACAGTACTGTCAACTGATCGGCAGCACTTGTCACATGTCTGCACAACCAATTTTGTAATTGTATAAGAAATTGGAAATTAAAAGTATTCTTCAGCTGAGCTCAAACAGTTTAGGAAATATCCTTATGAAAATTTTGTTTTCTTCGTATTCAAAACAATATGAAGCAGATATTGATACAGTACAATACACGATATGAAAAACTGTAAGTAGTTTCCAATATAGTGCAAGAATTATCAGATTTCCAAAAAAACGACTCAGATATTTTAATTTATTTAGCAGGTTACTTACTATATTCACAAACTCGAAATTAATTGCTTTTTTTTTTCGATCAAAAGTGGAAATATCGAAATTTCTAGCCATGAAGCAAAGCATCTTTCAGTAAGTACTACGTAGAAACGTTCTGAAGTTATAATGAATAAAATTCTCCGCCTGGACGTGTAGTGCAGGAAAGCTTACGTTAAGTCACGTTAGGGTTATTGAAAGGTTACTTGACGTAGCTAAAGTGTGCTTAATCTTCAAAGTGCTAGAGTTTGTTTTGGTAAGACACTCACAAGCAATAAATTCCAAGAATATGGAATTATTTTTACTCAGCGTTCCTCATTATCTTGAATATCAGTAATATAACTTCGGTTTTAGTACATTATTACCTTGAAGGCTCCTTATTAGATCGGTAAACACAATATACCCTGAACTTAACGTAAACACTCAATGAAATAGACTTAACGGCCAGACAGGTCTGACAATAAAATGAACTAAGAAAACGTACTCACTTTTAACCTCTTATTAAGGAGCTCCTGGTATTACTCAAATACACACTCCAAAAGAACACAACTACTATTAGACCGAACTTTCGTACTATCGTAGAATCGCATAACAATAATTAGGAAGAACATATCACATATAAAACGAAGCTCTCTGGTATACTTGAGCGCGCCTATATATACTGCATACAACTACGTCATGACTTACACTCGTTGCCACATATAATTCAGCGGGAGAAACAACATCTCGTTAAGTGAGAAGATAATTTGCATAGGAAAATAAAATAACAAGAGATAGTAAAATAAAAAAGAAACTGAATCTAGAGTATACGTTACATCATCTCCCCCTTATATGTATATATTTTTTTTATTTTTGAAAAACGTATCAAATTTTGAGTGTAGTCTTACATTTCGCTGACTGACGTTTATCGTCCTACTTTTTTTTGTGGCAGCAGTATTTACAACTTCAAGCTTGGCATAACAAATTCAGTAAACCTGTGTCAGCAGCTATTGTCGTCTGTGAAGCAGGAAACACTTTTTATACGTGTACAGAACAAACCTGCATCGGCATACCTTATTTTTATTCTGCCTAGCAGGAATCACTTTTTGATTTCATTTTACTTCCTCATATTTTCAACTCTATATATATTTATCGTTGATTACAAACCAACTGTATCAGCAGCAAAGATTGCCTGTAGCTGCCTAACAGTAACAATTTTCACTATTTTACCCCTAACACACATATATATAAAAAAAAATTCGGATTAGTAGACGGACATAGAATATATATATATATATATATATATATATATATATATATATATATATATATAAACTGGGATGTAAGGTCAGGTGATGCGTAACATCACAGCCTCTCCTTGACAAATGTCAACCCCGCCTTCTCGTGGTGCATCCTGTTCCCACTAAAGGGGCTCTGACGACCGCCCATAGCGGTATAACTATACCATCGGGATCAGAGGAAATGCTATCCCACACTCACCAACCCGCTTGGCCAGCGTGGTGAGTTATGGCCAAACCCCTCCAAAATGATTCCACAACTTAAATCTTGGCCCTCAGTCTCCGGCAGCTGGAATGTACCTGGCCAAGGCAGCGGCCAGTGCGACATGAAGGCAGAGGGTGCTAAGAATCCCCGGAGGACCGGACTAGGCTGCCATCTGATGCTGACCTTGGCTACTTACAATGGACGCTCCCTATCTTCTGATTCAAGGCTTCTTGAATTGGAAGAGGAACTACAAAGGATCAAGTGGGACATCGTGGGGCTAAGTGAGGTAAGGAGAAAAGGAGAAGATCTCATCGAACTGAAAAGTGGACATCTCTTCTACTATCGTGGGACAGATACTGGCAGAACTAGTGGTGTTGGATTTATAATAAACAAGAAACTGAAGGATAAAGTTGTAGAAGTTGAAAGTTCCTCTGACAGAGCTGCACGACTTGTTATCCAACTCTCGAAAAGATACCAGGCTCAGATTATTCAAACTTATGCACCCACCACAAGTCATCCTGAAGAAGAAATTGAAGAATTTTATGAGGAAATTTGTCATCTAAATAATAAAGGTAAGCAGCACTTGAAAATAATTATGGGAGATTTCAATGCAAAAATAGGGCAACGGCAACAGAATGAAACTTCAGTAGGTAAATTCGGTCACGGCAACAGAAACCAGCGTGGAAATACTCTCGTTGAGTTTGCAGAGGCAGAAGGGTTTTTCATCTTGAACTCCTTCTTCAAGAAAAAGCCACACAGGAAATGGACATGGAGACATCCAAATGGGACGACAAGTGAAATTGATTTTATTATGTGTAACAAAAAATTCGTCATAGAAGACTGCAGTGTGCTAAACAAGTTCAACACAGGTAGTGACCATAGATTGGTGAGATGTAAGATGCACCTCAACACTAAACTTGAACGTGGCAAGCTCATAAGACAAACAAAACCTATTGACATAACCAACCTTAAAAAACACCATAATACCTTCAAGTTGGAACTGAAGAACAGGTTCTCTGCTTTGGAAGGCCTAACATCGGAAGAAGTGGACATCTCTGAAGTTAACAGAAAAGTAACCAAAGCTCTTATGGAAACAGCAACAAAATTAGCTGGGTCTAAGAACAAGTTGCATGTAAACAAATTATCAGGAAAAACGAAAATGTTGATGCAAAAAAGAAGAGAGATGAGGACAACTAAAGAAGATGTGACTTCCAAAGTGGAATATATAGAGCTATGCAAGACAGTAAGGAAAAGTATCACTGAAGACGTAAGAAAATTCAACTGTGAACTAGTAAGGAAAGCAATTGAAAACAACCAAAGCCTAAAGATAGCAAAGGGACATCTCAGTAAGGGAAGAAAACAGATTATGGCACTGAGAAAAGAAGATGGTTCTGTAACAAGAAATAGAGGCGAAATTTTGACAAGAGTGAAAGATTTCTACTCCAAATTATATGAAAGGGATGATATATGCACTCCAGACATCATGAAAGATACCAGTACCAGAGTTCCTCCAGTCCTTCCAGCAGAAGTTGCATATGCAATCAAGAACATGAAGCGAGGAAAAGCTCCAGGAGAAGATGGAATTACTGTAGACATCATACAAGAAGCAAGTGGAGAAATCGAAACAGTACTCGCCCAAATTTTCACTCGATGCCTTAATGAAGGAAAGATTCCTGAGGATTGGAACACCGCTACAATGATCCTGCTACATAAGAAAGGTGACATTGAGGATCTCGGAAACTACAGACCTATCAGCCTCCTATCAGTAGTTTATAAAATCTTCACTAAAGTTCTTTCACACCGCTTGAAGGTAACACTGGACATGGCTCAACCGAGAGAACAAGCTGGATTCAGGAGTGGCTACAGCACAATAGATCATATCCACGTGCTGAGAGAACTAATTGAAAGAGCAAGGGAATATGAATTTCCATTGTGCATGGCTTTTATCGATTATGAAAAAGCCTTTGATTCGGTGAAACCATCAGCAGTTACAATGGCTCTGAAAACCTGCGGTATTGAAGATGCATACATTAATATTATTAATAACATCTATGAAAATGCAAGTGCAAAGATTAGGCTGTTTGAAAATACAACACACGTAAAAATTGGAAAGGGAGTGAGACAAGGTGACACCATATCTCCGAAGCTCTTTAATGCCACATTGGAGGGTGTTTTTCAGTCACTGAGCTGGGAAAACAAGGGGATAAAGATTAATGGAGATTATCTAACCCACCTTCGTTTTGCTGATGACGTAGTCATTTTTGCAACTACCCCATCAGAGCTGCAGAGTATGATCCAGGAACTTGCTGACAAGAGTAAAGAAGTGGGATTAAAAATGAACTTTCAGAAGACAAAAGTGATGTTCAATGCTTTTACAAGAAATGAAGATTTATCGATTGATGGAGAAAAGCTGGAGATAACAGACACGTACGTTTATCTTGGACAGCAGATATCAAGTGAGGGTCACATTGATGAAGAAATTAATCGGCGTACAAAACTTGCCTGGAGAGCTTTTGGAAGAAACAGCATAATTTTCAAGAGCAATATGCCATTATGTCTTAAAAGAAAAGTGTTTGATCAATGCATCCTTCCAGTGCTTACGTATGGTGCGGAGACGTGGACCTTAACTAAAAGAGACATACAAAGGCTGCAGACAACTCAAAGTAGCATGGAGAGGTGCATGCTTGGTGTAACCAGGAGAGATAAGAAGAGGAACTCGTGGATCCGAAAAATGACAAGAGTGGAAGACATCATGATCAGAGTTAAATCCCTGAAATGGCAATGGGCTGGACATACTGCCAGAAAGACCGATCATCGATGGACAGCTGAAATTTTAGATTGGATTCCAAGGGACAGGAAAAGACCCAGAAGAAGACCACATGGGAGATGGGTGGATGAAATTCGAAAGTATGCAGGGGTGACATGGAGGAGACTGGCACAAGACAGACCGTTGTGGAGGAAACTTGGGGAGACCTTCGTCCAACAGTGGATTGATAATGGTTGACAATGATGATATATAAACTACATATATACACAAAAAGAATGCGTAGGCCCACACGAAAAAAAAAAAATTCTGTCACGCCAACTGATCGTGCAGGAAAAACAACATAATGAGGAACTAACCTGTCCACGAGAACTTACTTATCTCGAGGACGCATAAAAAATCCTAGTACGATATCTTTTTCCAGGCCTAATCGGACTGGTAAATTCTGGTGGCGCCGATCTTTTCTGCTACTTGAATGGATCTGGAACATCTGTAGTCTGTCGGTCAAGAAATTCTGAAGTCTGTCGGTCAAGAAATTCTGAAGTCTGTCGGTCAAGAAATTCTGAAGTATGTCGGTCAGGAATTCCCTGCGTCTGACAGGAACGGTCAGGAACGGCTGAAGTCTGTCGGTCAGGAAATCCCTGCGTCTGACAGGAACGGTGAGGAACGGCTGAAGTCTGTCGGTCAGGAATTCCCTGCGTCTGACAGGAGCGGGCTCCCCAGGCTTTCGATATGTTGTTCCTTTGTGCTGGGGCCCGTGTTATCCTTCCAGCATTCTTTTGAAGGGATGTGGCTCCGGCCACATCGCTTGTTTTCTCTTTCTACTGTTTGGCATGACAGTAGAAGTAGGCATCGGCCCTGTTTGCCCTGAGCGTAAGTTCCAGGGGCGAAACCCGGGCGGATGCAAGGATCTCTGCCTTCGTCGCTGTTGCGGCGAAGCAGATTGGGGAGACAAGTTGCGTTTTCGACCAGCTTTTGGTGTTGCTGGATGGTTTGTAATATGTGTCTGATGTTTAGGAATCGTCAAACTATTGTCTATATCTGGTAAATCAGGAATATGTGATGACTCTGAGTCGCTGCTGTAAGTTAGTGGTCGTGCAGGGCGATGTTTATTTCTGCCTATTGGAATACTCTCTGATGAATTATTCAAGGAAGTAGGAGCTTGTGTTGGTGCAGAGTTATTAGGGAATGGTGCAGCAATAGTCTCGGCAATGGTTGGAGGGAAGGGAATGATACTAGAATTTGAAGAACTTGATTCGAGCCTTCGTCTTATGGTAGAATCAGGTTGCGTTCTTGGAAACCAGTCTTGTGGAGGGGAGGGTGAAGAAAAAATCACTGGAGATTCTTCAAAAAGGTTTGTCGGTTCGTCCAAAATTTCTGGAGGTTGATCGTGTGATATAGACTCTTGAGTCTGTGGAACAGAAGGTTGAGTAGGGTTGATTATAAAATCTATATTTCGTTCATGATACTTGCGACACTGAGCAACGTGTACGTATTGAAATTGATTGTCTGGTTTTTCAAGGATAATGTTATTTTCATACACATTTGCCACCCGATATGGACCTTCGTAGCTGGGTGCAAATTTCTTTACTAAAGTATGAGAAACAGAAGACTGGAAGTGTGTCTCCAAGAGAGTTAGATCTCCAACGACAAGATCTGGTTCCCTACGCCTAGTATTATAGTATCTTGTTTGAGCCGCTTGTGCTCCTATCATTGCGACACGAGCTTTCTCTGCCATGATTTGTAATATTTGCGGAGTTGGTCGCCGGTTTAGTTCGTCGATAATCCCCGTTAAATTTTCAAAAGGGGTCTTAATTTTTCGACCCAAAAAAAGTTCTGCGGGAGTAAACTTAGTAGATTTGTGAACAGACGAGCGGAGGGCGAACGAAAAAAGCTCAAGATGTTCATCCCACCGCTCGTGATGATCCATGACAAATGTAGCGATCATTTTGACTAGCGTGCGGTTTACTCGTTCCGCGAGATTACTCTGGGGATGATATGGGGAAATGAATTTATGCTTTATGTGTAGTCTCGCACACATTCTTTCAAAAATGTCAGAAATAAATTGGGGACCATTATCCGAAACTACTTGATTAGGTGCACCATATCTAGAGAATACTTCATTAATTAATACATTACAAATAACTTCCGCCGTAGCGGCTTTAATGGGAAAGACCTCGACCCATTTAGAGAAATTATCGGTTAATACTAAAACGTAACGAGCTTTGTTTTTAACAGATAATGGATAAGGTCCCAATAAATCTATTGAAATAATGTCAAAAACATGAGAACTTGAACTAGATTTCAAGTGACCGGCCGGTCTTACATTAGGGTAATTATAAATCTGACACAAGTGACATGATTGAACGTATGCGAGCACACTTTGGTACATGCCAGGCCAATAGGCAACATCCCGCAATTTACAACAGGTTTTGCGAATACCTAAATGGCCTGCAATAGGTTTGTCATGAAATTCGTTTAAAAGGGCCATTCTAAGGGTTCGCGGAATACATGGGTGAAACTCTGCCCTAGTAGTCCTAGATTACGTATAGTAAAGTAGACCCTCTATGACTTCAAAATGCTGTGACCTCCCAGCCAGAGAAGGGTCACTGTGTAGGGGCGAACCCGCAAGCAAAAAATTATAGATTTCCCCAAAATCTGGATCATTTACTAATTCTGCCATTATCTGCTCTCTGGATGTTATATCAGCTATTAAAAGTAAAGGCTGACATCCAGGAGTAGTTTCTGTGGGAACCCCACTAATCGGGACGCGAGATAATGCATTCGGTAATTGATTCTTATGACCTGGCTGGTACGAAATTTTGATATTGCTCTCTTGTAACTTAAGAGCCCACTTCATAAGTCTTTTAGAGAGGTGCTTAGCAGAATTCTAATACTGAAGGGCAGAATGATCCGTAATTATATTAACTGTCAATTCGTTGAGATAACATTGAAATTTTTCAAGAGCATACACTACAGCAAGACATTCGCGTTCCGTAGCTGAATAATTGCGTTCAGCTTTGGCTAAAGTACGGGACGCAAAAGCTATTGGATGCCCATCTTGTGACAAAACGCAACCAAGACCAACTCCGGATGCGTCAGTGTAAATATCAAATTTCTTAGTATGATCTGGGAAAGCTAATACAGGAGGCTGAGTCAACGCAGATTTTAGTGCTTCAAACGCTGCGTTAGCCTCAGGTGTCCAAACAAACTTCTTGTATTTACATTTCAAAGCATACAATGGCTCACAGATTGTAGCATAAGCGGGGACGAACTGCTGATACCATCCGGTCATTCCCAGAAAGCGTGATAGTTCTTTGGCTGTTTTTGGCCGTGGAAAGTCAACTATAGGAATGATTTTTCATCATCCGTAAATAAGCCGTGTGGAGTGATTTTCAACCCCAGATATACAATCTCGTCCCTCGCTATCTGGCATTTACTAGGTTTTAACGTCAAGCCAGCATTGTATATGAGTTGGAACACCTGCTTGAGCAGAGAAAGGTGCTCGTCAAAAGTCTCGGATGTAATAATAATGTCATCCAAATATACATGCACATGGGGACCTAGAACAGGTCTGAGAACCGTATCCATAAGCTTTTGGAAAGTAGCAGGTGCAGAGGCTAGTCCAAAGGGCATACGCAGGTATTCATAAGCCCCAAAAGGAGTCACAAAGCCTGTTTTATCTACGGAGTCTGGATGTACCGCAACCTGCCAATATCCACTCGCCAAATCCAAGGTTGACATCTATTTAGTTGACGATAGGTCATGCAAAATATGCGACATGACAGGTAGTGGATAATTTATCGCTTTCGTGACTTGGTTTAGCTTGCGGAAATCTGTCACGAAACGAAATTCGTTGGGTTGTTTCTTTGAAACAAGAAAAGCAGGTGCGTCCCAGGCGCTTCTTGATTCCCTTATTATGCCCTGTTTAATCATCTCTGAAATTTGACGTTGCATTTCATTTTTTTGATGGGGAGCACAAGGGTAAGGTTTCGTCGCTATCGGTTTCGAACCATTAGTGTCAATGACGTGATAAACCACCTGTGTGAAACCAGGTTGGTCGGAAAATAAACCAGGTCTTTCATTCAAAAGTTGAGAAAGCTGGTTTCGTTGCCTCTCATTCAGTTGTTTACTCAGTAACAAATTCGTTATGTCTATAGGATCTTTAGGAAACACTTCGACAGGATACGGAAAGGAAATAACATGTTGTTCGAAATTCATGGTAACTTTAAAAGTATTGATAAAATCTATGCCCATTAGACATTTAACAGGTAGGTCGTCTATGAGCAGGAAAGAATGCGTAAAACGAGCCTTTCCCAGCCCTAGAGATAATGTGACAGTTCCTGTGATACTGAAGATTTCGTTATTTGCACCTCGCAAATACTGCGTCGCAGGCTGGACGTGTATTGCAGGAAAACTTTCAGTGCAAAACTTCGCATTTAGGGCTGATATTTCAGAACCAGTGTCGAACTTTGTTTCGACAATAATATCTTCAATTGTCAATAACACATCAGGCAACTGAGGAGTTTGGACAGTCAATAATACTATTTTAGGGTCAGAATTCTTGGTATCAGGAAGCAGTGCCGACCCTTGGTCTACTTCCTTTGGAAGTTTAAAGGATTCCTGGTTGTATTTTCATGCGGTCTGAAACCTCGGCCCTGCCTGGTATCGGTAAAGTTTTCACGCTTAGAAAAACTTCGTGAAAACTGCTGCGGGAACTCCGCATTTCTGTTGAAATTTCCATTTCTATTATTTCTTCCCTCAGCACGGGCAGAAAAATCATTATTGCCCTTAGCAAAAAAATGTTCCGAATTCTGCGGATTGGAACGGGGTCGAGCATACTGTGCATTTGTACTGTACCCAGAAAATTGTTTAGAAACTAGCGGTTGGTGTACCACTTTTCTATGCGGTGGTACGTATGATGCTTGGACTTGCACCTGTGTAGGCTCGTGTTGAAAGTCATTAGGTCTATTATGCTGCTGAGGATTTTCGTGATAAGCCTCCCGGGGTTCCCGAGCATGTTTAGTTGGTCCATGTTTGCCGTGTCGCTCCTCATACGTTCGTATGAGGCGAAGGCATTCATGTATTGTAGCAGGGTGTCGGACCTCAATAAAATCCTGTAGAAATAGATCGAGCTGTTGCAATAGGGTGTCCAACATGTCGACATGACTGGCATGTGGATCCCATAATTTATACAAGCGTGTTGTTTCTAAAGCAAACGCAACAGGGCTATCGTTGGGTCCTTGCTTACGAGAAAAAAGTTGTTGTGCAAGGCCAGCTCGACTGAGGCCGAAAGGAAAGACTTCTAAAAATTCCGCTCGGAAATTCTCATAACGAGAATCCGGGTTCGATACTCTCCACTGCCGATACCAGGTCTTAGCGGCATCTTTCAAGCAAGTGCCTGCTATTTGTACTTTGCAGTCTTGAGGAATATTGTATAAGTCGAAATGATCCTCCAAATCCTCGAGAAATTTCAAGGACCCCTCCAAACCATTGAAAGTAATTGCTCCCTCATGCGGCACGAAATCAGCAAGCATTTTGCCTCTGTGAGAGGATTGAAATACCTCAGGTACGACCCGCGACTCAGAGTGATATGAAGCTGGTGAATGACGAAAATGTGAGGAATGCCTGAGTACGTGCAAATCATTGACATCAAGGTTAGACCCACAGGCTTCCTGCAAATTGTCGAAAATAACCCCACCTCCACCGAAACTTGATTCAGGTTGAAATAGTGAAGTTTTATCAGGTAATGAAGACATAGTCAATAATGGTCAATACCTCGTGTTCAAGAAATGTTCGGGCTCCAATTATAATGAATAAAATTCTCCGCCTGGACGTGTAGTGCAGGAAAGCTTACGTTAAGTCACGTTAGGGTTATTGAAAGGTTACTTGACGTAGCTAAAGTGTGCTTAATCTTCAAAGTGCTAGAGTTTGTTTTGGTAAGACACTCACGTGCAATAAATTCCAAGAATATGGAATTATTTTTACTCAGCGTTCCTCATTATCTTGAATATCAGTAATATAACTTCGGTTTTAGTACATTAGTACCTTGAAGGCTCCTTATTAGAGCGGTAAACACAATATCCCCTGAACTTAACGTAAACACTCAATGAAATAGACTTAACGGCCAGACAGAGGTCTGACAATAAAATGAACTAAGAAAACGTACTAACTTTTAACCTTTTATTGGGGAGCTCCTGGTATTGCTCAAATACACACTCCAAAAGAACACAACTACTGTTAGACCGAACTTTCGTACTATCGTAGAATCGCATAACAATAATTAGGAAGAACCTATCACATATAAAACGAAGCTCTCTGGTATACTTGAGCGCGCTTATATATACTGCATACCACCACGTCATGACTCACACTCGTTGCCACATATAATTCAGCGGGAGAAACAACATCTCGTTAAGTGAGAAGATAATTTGCATAGGAAAATAAAATAACAAGAGATAGTAAAATAAAAAAGAAACTGAATCTAGAGTATACGTTACAAAGTATTTCAACTGCTTAACAGAGGTCGTTTAAAATATCTTTCACATGAAATAATCTGTGGTGCTTCAGGTACTTACTGGCCTTTTGCGACGAACTGCGTCCCTCAAGCGCCGCAAAACTTGACAGTAGTACTCCTTGTTGATTGTCTGGCCTGGTGCAGTATATTTATGATGTACAATTCCTTCATGGTTGAAAAAAGCGTCGTCTTGACATTGTTACGGTTCTGTCGTGCTTTCTTGGGTCTGGGAAAGTTTTGGGTCTTCCACTGTGAAAACTCGGCCTTAGTTTCGAGGGTCATACCCATAAACACACAATTCATCACCAGTCATGATAGTTTTTAAGTTTCTAAAAAGTTTCCGTCGCTTTCGATGCACACAAGCAGGCCACTAACAGCTGAAACACGGCTTGTTTTTGCTCAGCTGAGAGCAATTTTGGCACAAATTGATCTGAGACACGTCTCATACTCAAATCGTCCATAAGAATCAACTGAACTGAATCGAAACTATATAATGTCGAAGTCTTCAGATAACTCACGAATAGTGATTCGGCGCTTTTCCGCACAAGTTCGACATTGTTTTCAGTTTTGCTGGTTGCGGTCCTCTCAGACGGTTCATCACTTTCAAAACTCTCACAACCATGTTTTTATTTATTTATTTATTTATTGAAGGTTTAACGACCGCCGTGAGCAACTCAGTGGGCTATAAGCAATCTCCCGTCCCTAATTTAGGGCCACTGGTTCCAGGGAAGGGAGAGAACCAGTGCCGTAAGACAAACGGCAAACACAACATCTATGCCTCGCTGGGATTCGAACCAGGTGGGGCATCTTCTCGGACGAATGGTCATAAGCCAGCGCTCAGACCACTGCGCCACCGGGCTGGCACGACCATCTTTAAAACGTTTATACCACTCATAAAAATTTGTGCACGACTCATAGAATCCTCTCCATAGACTTTCTATAACTTTTACTATGTGCCTTTGTAAAAGTTATAGAAAGTCTATGGGGAGGATTGTATGGTTTTTGACAAAATCTGACGCAAATTGGTTGATCATTATTTTCCGACATGACAAATGCAACGAACAGATTCACACACGTAAGAACAAAGCGCTACTGTAAAAAAAAAAAAAAAAGAAAAAAACGAACGAGCAGGGGAGGCGTGACTCACAGCGCATGCGTAGTAGACTTCCTTCTGTGGCGTACGATTCCGAATCTGTACAGCAAGTCTAGATACTTATTTGATCACACCTCATATTATCCCTATACCAGGAATAAAAGTCTATAAGATAGAAACTAGTGGCCTTGGGCCTATAATGCTTTTTCTAGAACCTCAGCGGCTGCTTATAGACCCAAAAGATACTCATGGGGATCATCACAACCCCCCCCTCTCCCAAAAAGAAAAAAAAGCTTTTTCGTGCTAGTTGACAGGTGTTTTTAACAGCGATAAAGACCTACAACTCAAAAACCATTACTCTACAGTTTTTGTGTTATAAATCAAATAATATTCAAAATAACTATGTGGATTTTCTTCGAACGAAGTAGCAATCTTTCGAAAAGCTGCAAGGTTCTTTAGATCCATTTGTCCGATTTTCGTGTCTGAACAACATGGTGTCTCTACAGCATTTGACTATAGAATATCAAACATAGGTCTTCGCTCTTTCCACGTTTATAAGTGAGTCACAGAAAAATTCTCATTGGCCGCCAATGAGAATTTTTCCGTGACTCACTTATAAACGTGAAAAGAGAGAATACCTATGACTGCGTGTAACTGGAAGACCCTGGGTTCGATTCCCGGTGGCGGCCAATGAGAATTTTTCCGTGACTCGCTTATAAACGTGGAAAGAGCGAAGACCTATGTTTGATATTCCTGGTCCACGTCAAATGTCTGTATTAATTTGGCTATAGAGCTTGGCTATTTTACAAGGGAGAAATTCATTCGAAAATTGCATCACAGTTAAATTGCGAAGCTTTCAGTCATGTAACGATTTTACAAAACAACTTTTACTTCAATCATTTCAACGCTCTTATTTAATTTTTATTGTAACAAACGCAGTGTTTTTAGTAAAAATCAAAACTGAAACTTAGAATGAAGTAACTTTTCTTTCTTTACTTATTTATTTAATTTACCGCTTCGTAGTATGGAGAAATTAAACACTGGTAAAGGTAATACAGGAGAAAGTGAAAAAAGTAGCTACCTATATTTGTGCAAAAATGTCAGTTTACAATTATACACCACCCCCTTCCAGCTTCAGCTATCTGTTCAACCCTCCTGCTCCGGTCCCGGGTGTTTTATTCTCTGACATGCTCAGCTCACTCATTAAAATTTTGACACAAAGTATTCTCCAAAGAACTACTTAAAACATTTTCAGGAAACACGCTACTCGGCATAGAAAATGCTACACCACTACACAAGAAAGTATTTGTTGGAGGGCCATTCAAATTAGCGGGTATGTGACGAGAATTAGATTATGTAAATGATCGTAGTTGCGAACCAATCATGTTATAGATGAGGGAGATAAAAGGGGGAAACGTCGTGGCATAGCTAAGTTAGGTCGTCCTCATCTGCGCTGCTTCGGAGTGATCTCGGTGGCGGATTCACGTGTACGGGGATCATATCATCACACCGACACCAGGGGCTTCATCATAGGGCTACGTACGGCAGGTATTTCTCTGCGTCGCATTACAGCTGAAACGTAACAGGATGCAACAACTGTCGGCCAAACACGGTAACTGTGACTGGAGGAAAATAACATGCGTCTCAATAGTGGGACTGGTGCACATAGGGAGATGTCCGAACGCTTTGATCTCCGCATTCGACGGCAAGCCGTGGCAACCTCGCAATCCACAGCGGACGACATTCTACGAAGTATATAGACAGTTATGGACATTCCCGTGTTGACACGGACTGAGAACCGCAGGTTTGCGTTCTCACCAGTTATTGCGATGACTGCCACACACTGCAGCACATCGTCGCGGAAGGTTGCAGTGGTGCCGTACCAGACATGCAATCATGTCGCATTCAGTGACGAGTCATACTTCTGTCTCGGCGTCACCGATTGAGAGTCTGGAGACGGCATGGTGGATTTTTAAAATCGGCTGATCTTGCTGTTATCCATGTGCGTCATACCGCTCCTCAGCTTGGTGCTATGATTTGAGGCGCTATCAATTTCAACAACCGTTCACTGCTCATACGCATATTGGGTTCAATGACAGCGCAACGATACGTCGATGAGGTTCTGCAGCCCGTTTGTTGGTGTGGTATCCCTGATGGCCAGTTTCAACAAGATAACGCCCACCCGCACACTGCCGACATTAGCAGACATTGTCTACAAGGCGTCTAGGTGCTGCCCTAACCAGCATGTTCTCAAACTTCTCCCCCGTAGAGAACGAGTGGGACGTGAAAACAGTGTCGATGAATTGTGGACACAGGTCAACGACGCGTAGTCAGCGATACCTCAGGACACCATCCGGGAACTTTTCCACTCGATGCCACGCTGTGTTGCCGAATGTTTAGCCCGACTTGGCGGTCATACGACCAACTGACTCGGGCCACATTATAGTGTCTCCTCGCCCATCGCTTTCATGTAATCCTTGAGGAATTAAATCACTTTTTTCCCACCTAGTTTTCTACATGTATGGCAAGTTTCGTCTCATCTTGTGCAGTACATGTATGGCAAGTTTCGTCTCATCTCTTTGTTGCCATACATCTAGTTTTCTACATGTATGGCAAGTTTCGTCTCATCTCTTTGTCGAGCAGTGTAGAATGAATCAGAAATTAATAACTATTTGTATCCTAGAAATTACAAATTCTATCATTTTTATATGGCCACCAGAATTTTCCACGAAATGATCCAATTAGCAAATTTTGTTAAAGTTAAGCAAGTACATTATAATGTGTACCTTTGTGTTGAAAACTAAAATCTAAATTTAAGTCACCAATTTTGATATTGTTACGTCGCTGGCGGACTTCTACCCCGAATCAAATTCCAGACGCCACGCGCAGGATGAAACCGGAACGGTCGGGTTCGACCTCTGGATCAGAAAGCAGTAAAGAAGACAGTGCGAACGAAAAATTTCCTTTAGAGAGCATTAAACTATGAAAAAAAAATTACAGTATAATCACTAGAACATAAGTTTGAGATCAGAAGATATAGCACAATTACGTTAAAGATAGTGAAATAACGCGCATGTAAACCAGTATGTCTGACTGTCCCAAGCTACTGGGTTCGGAAAGCAATTTCCTTTGCACTGCAGGCAATATTTAGGCTCTGCAATCTTTCATTTAAAGCATAATAATTTCAGTTGTTTCTTAAGCAAACGATCTGCTTACCTTTGCATATGACGAAAGTGTAACCCACTTACGTATCTGTACTTTAACACACACACACACAAGCATTTGATCCGTACCCGTTCATGATGACTCCCGTCACAAAACGACGAGTGTCTCTTCCCAATGTCACAAGAGCACTGCATTTCAACCTGTTGCTTTCTTTTTCATCTGCAACCACGATGTCATCACGTGACCAACACTCAGTTTCCACGACCCTAAAATGCACTAATGGATGTTCTTACAAAAACATAAACAACGTTCGCCGATTGCAAAGTTTCTTACATTAAGAGAAAAGAACAGAAAAATTGTTGGCAACATTAACTCTGGTCAGAGTTACAAGCTTGGCTTCGAATGACACATTGCTTATCAAAACGCCACCAAAGCACTAAAGATGACTTCTCGAATCTTTGTCTTTGCATTCGGCAGCAAAAAGGAATTAATTAATTAAGCTACACAACAATATGAAGCTTGGGGAAAAGCGGAAGAATTTTTAGTCATGTTTTTAGCAATCGAATATGGAATGGATTTTTTAAATCGAGACTTCAAAAGTGGAGCAAATGCTAATACACATTTACGCCGCCTTGAAAAAATACATATTTACCTCACCTAGCGGGGGAAATGTGCCTCACGGGAAGCAGGAAATAAGTAAAAAGTTTTGAAAGTGGTTCCAGTTATTCAGCACAAAAAAGAATATTTCCAGTCTGGCTTTTAGGAGCAGAGATAAAAAAAAATATGCGTATATGCCGTGCTTAGAATTTTCTTGGTCCCAGACACTGAACACTAAAGCGCATGGTCCTAATCCGACCACACAGATATAGAGATATTGAACCTACAGAGCGACGGACGGACATAGTGACATTATAAGCACTTCGTTCTTTGACATACATTCGTGTGCCAAAAGACGGGATCAGAACGATACGCATATAGCGTGGCTCTGTCCACTCGTCTGTAGACATATCTTCGTATCTGTGGATCGGATTGGAAAATTTGTTAGTGCCTTACATAGCTGAAACTATGGCCTCCATGGCTTTTCATGCGTTTCCTGCTGAAAATGAGATGTTTCATAAAATAAAGAAAACGACATGATTAATAACTGTGCTGCAATAAAAGTAACAAACATACATTTATTGAAATTTCGCAACTGAAATTTATCTCACTGATCCCGTGAGCATTTGACAAAATGTTTTAAAATCAGTAGATCAGTTCATCTTTTTTAACCGCTCATACTTTTCTAAGAGTGAATGATTGCTTAATTAATCAATTTGAGCAATTTTCAACAAGCAAAAGAGATTACCGTTATTCGAAAGAAGTCCACTGATACGTATCTATTTCCACATCGTTAAAATATGTGATTATCAATAATTTGTATACAAGAAATAGTGCTATATTACATACAGGGGTTGTCCAAAATAATGGAAACACCTTGAAACAATAGGTGTTATGCACCTAATATGGTGTGGGAGCACCCTTGGCATTTAAAACTGCTTGAATCCTCCTTGGAATGGACGCATACGAGTCCTGGACGCCAGTAAGTGGTATGTTGTACCATTCTTCCTGCAGAAACTGCTCCAATTCCTTGAAAAACGCCAGAGGAGGGTAACGGGATCGCACTCTGTTTTCCAACACAGACCACAGGGGCTCAAAAATGTTTAAGTCCGGTGACTTTGCAAGCCAGGGAAGGTGTGCAACTTCATCCTCATATTCCTCAAACCATGATTGAACGGTTCGACTTTTGTGAATCGGGGCATTATCATCTTGAAAGGTGCAATCCCCTGACGGAAACAGTGTCTGCGCCATTGAATGCATGCTCTGCCAAAAGAGTGACATAGTCACCGCTAGTGATCCGTCCGTGTAAGGTGATAATGGGACCTGCTGCATACTACAAGATCATGGCCCAAACCATTACGGAACTGCCCCAATGCTTCACTGTAGGAAGGAGACAATATGGGTTGTAGGCTTCTGCGGGGGTTCTCCACACGTAAACACGTCCTGTGGTGGGAAATAGTGAGACACTTGATTCATTGGAAAACAAGACATGTTTCCATTGATCCGCAGTCCATGTTTTATGTTCCTGGCACCACTGTAGTCTCCGTTTCATATTCACCTGTGACACCAGGGGTTTTGCGATCACAACTCTGTCGTAAATATTGTGCTTATGCAATTCCCTTCGCACGGTATGAGTCGACACTGGGTTTTGGAGATGTGCACTAAGCTCAGCAGTCACTTTTGTCGTCGTGGTCTTCCTCCTTGCGGTCACAATCTTCTTTAATGTCCTCCTGTCTCTCGCAGTGAGTTCGGTTTTCCTTCCACAGTTGTGTCTCGCAGATGATGTCGTGCCGTGAAGATTGTATGCTTTCATGACCTTCGACACGGTACCTCTTGACAGCCACAACACCTGCGCCACTGTGGTTACGGACGCACCAACCAGACGGGCTCCTCCAATCTGCCGTTTTTGGAACTCCGACAGGTGCATTCACCTGGAACGAAATTATGCAAACACCGCTTTACTATGCAATTATACAGACTCTTGAGACTATAACAAATACTTATTTACAAAAATAATTGTAGCTACATGTTCAGTTTACTCAAAAAGCAGCACATACCAAAGTCACTGTTTTCAGCGAAGTGTTTCCATCATTTTGGACAACCCCTGTATATATTTCCCTATTTTATATGTATTTAAATTTCTTACTTCATTTTAGGGTCATATTTTTTTTTTCACGTTTTTTTTTTTTTTTTTTTTTTTTTTAATTAGGAAACAGGCAGTGATGTGGTGCAGTCGGAAAGTACCAAAACGGCGTTCCGGTACTTTAAAAATAGAAAAAAAAAAAAAAAAAAAGCCAGCATAATTTGTTTTCTTTTTAAAATGCGAATGTCTTATAATTCATTTCCAATGAAAAAAAAATGCTACAGAGAAATTGCACAGTTAGTGGAATTAAAGTCCCATGTTTCTTTAAAGGCAGAGTAAATCCCTAAATCCATTCTCACTTGGCAGTCCCATATCTTGTTTTCCGTCCCGGTGGCGCAGTGGTCTTAGCGTTGGCTAATGATCTTTCGTTCGAGGTGGGTCCGGGTTCAAATTCCGTCAGGCATGGATGTTGTGTTTGCCTTATGGCACTGGTTCTCTCACTTCCCTGGAACCAGTGGCCCTAAATTAGGGACGGGCGGCTGCTTATGGCCCATTGAGTTGCTCACAATGGTCGTTAATCCCCCACTCAAAAAAAAAAAAAAAAAAAAAAGAAAGAAAGAAATCTTGTTCCTTGAATGCCAGAATGTGTAAATCCGGAAGTCTGATTTCTACCGATCACTATACTTTCTTATACTGTAAATATAAAAAAGTAAAAAGGGAAGAGGCTGAATGGGGAAGAAGGGAAAGGTATTGAAGACGTAAAAGCACCGCGCGTTCCTGTACTTTTTCACTTAACAATACCTCTGGAAACAGGTAACTAAATGTTTTTTACTGCTCACGGTGTGATTTATCTCATGAAGAACTGTCCTGTTTAGAACATTATGAATACTTCTTAATATTTCGGTAATAATCAAAAAGGTTGAGAGAAATCTAAAGATTTCCAAAGCAAAGGACTGTTTTGAAAATATTATAAAAAACGCTCAATTTAATCAATTTAAGTTCTTAATTTAGAATCTTTCGCAAAACAATGAGCTCACCTTTATGGGAAAGGGAGTATGGTTTATTGACCTTCATGGACATCTGGTTCCGCGGAAAGAGCAGGACAGCCGCACCACCCAAACAGGACTCGCATCATTGACAAGAAGCCTCCCCCCCCCCCCTGTAGATACTCGGACACGGGGCAGCAAACATACACTTGCTAATTTCTTCTTTTTAATTTATGAAGCGTTAATCAAGAAAATTAAAAGCTGTATCATGATCAATTTATTGTCCTTTATTTAAACACTAGCGTATAGCCCGTCCTGGGACGGTTGTTTTTTAGCTTTAAATAAATATTAATATAGAGGGGATGTTGCCCATCCTAAGACGGAGTGAAATTTTTAACTGAAGCAGATTGAAAACAAATCAAATAGACGCCGGCTTTTTGTGAGGAATTATAGTGAAAACTTAAATGACTTTTTCTCCGATATACTTGTTATTTCGTCCACGGCTTGTTTTAGACTGTCCTATTCGACGGTTAGTTTGAAACTTCATACCGAAGCTTTTTCTACAAAATAATGCGACATCTGGCATTACAAATCGGAACTATCTAAATTATCGATAATGTGTTGTTGGGGCGACATCTGTTTTTAGATGCAATTTTGCTCACTTTGACATCTCAAGATTTCAGTTTTTATTGTAGATCAGAGAGTTTAGATAGACCGATATTTTGCAAAATGTACAATATAATCAACACTAAACTCGGAAAGTTAGTTAAATTAAAAAAGTAAAAAATAATTAAAGCGTACAAATTAATATTCGAATTATGCTAAATTAAATTAATATACAAGCTCAACTTGCCGTGTTATTAAGGTTTTAATTAAAATTTTGTAGATTGGATAAATAGAAGTCGAGTAATTGATAATACAATGTTTTTAAATTAGCACGTGATCACATTGACACCTAAAAGTGATCGCGTGCTATTATGTAGCAGGCAATCATTTTGACATCGCGAGAGCACATACGAATTGATCGATAAATGATGGTGCGACATGCAGACGTTGCTGTGACGTCAAGCATTCCAGAGAGACAGAAATGTCTGGGTGTTTATTATAGTAATAAAAGGTAATTTACATTTGCCCTTAAGTGAAACTGAAGAAAGTTGGAATGTTTTGCAAAAATGAAACGAAATAAGGAATTCAGAAATTTGTTTATCATGGAAATAAATCAAGTCATTGGTACGGCACTTGGCACAAATAGAAATCGGAGAATAGATCTTTTCGTATTATTATTGGAAACTGCAGGAGCTGGATTCAGACTTGCAAATAATCCCCATCAAAGTCCCTATAAAAGATGCGCAGAGCTGCCCCTGTCCACCTGTGACAAGGGATTGAAGAGAGAACTTGTTAATGCTCGTTAATTTTGCGAAACTCAGTTTTCTGCACAGCATCAAGAAGTTTTAGCGGTTTTTCCAGTTCTCTGAAGTTTAAACTTTTATCGCACTGTTCCCTTGCTTTAAAAAATAAAAATAAACAAAATTAAATATGTCGGTTCGGTATGTCTCTTGGTGGGTTTTTTTTTTTTTTTTTTATGATTAAAACCTGACACTGTGGTTAGTGTGAAGCTAAAACTTTTACAGTGTTTCCATCCCTCAATAATGAAAATTAAACCAAGAAAATATCGTTATGATACAGTCTCTCGCTCTTCTTTTTACTCTCCGTATGATTAAAACCTGGCAACGTGAAGAGAACGTGGTAAGGTTGATTCAAGTTGTACCTGGGGAGTCCTTTCCTAATTTCTCTGAAGTCGTTGACACTACGAGTGTGCGCACATTTGCGTTGGTGTTGAGCCGACGACTAATAAAATGGTGCTGTTTTTTTCACGTGATGCTGCTGTTCTCTTGAAATCAAGTTCATCGCCTGCTCTGAGGGATCATCAGCAGGGTGTGGAAGAGGAGGCATGTAACCAGAGGCACTGTGTCAGTGACCTTGGCCTGGGTCTGAAGGCCGCCCGAGCGCCGCCGCTGTCTTTAGACGTCCTTGCCCCGTCGTCAGCGAATGAGGTCGACTAAACAGTTTGATGATGATGACTCAGATGATGAGGGCAATGCCGTTCGTCCACTACGGTCATCCCGACATTCTGTCACGGGGGCGGAGGGAACAAAACAGCAAACGCCAATCCAAGCAGGTCGTCCACATCCCGTTACTGACTGCGCTACATACGCTCGCTTAATAAGAAGCTGCTGCCTATTTTTCGGGACAGATCGTCCCTCCCTGTGTTTTTCCACGAACCGGATTTCATCCGAGTTCCTACGAAAACGGATTCATAGTAAACACGGCAACCAAATGCCTACTACTTCACGGTAGATGCGACAACTAATCTGGCATGCTCAACAAAGTAAAACAAGAACTAATGCAGTGCAAACAATTTGGATAACGTGAATTGAATAAACAATTTCGTGCATTTTTGCTTTATTTAGGTAATTCTTCAACAATAAAAAAGAAGGGGGTGCCCCCTTTTCGATGCTAATTTCTCCTGGAGGGACGTTGCAAATCGTTGCTTTAATTCCCTGAAGAAATAAGTAAAAGAACGAAATTAGCTGTTAGGTGGTTCCGGGACGGAAACTTTTCTTCTTCTTTTCCTTGTTTTTTCTTTTTTACTGTTTAAGATAAAGAATTCAATAAACACAGTGAACATAATCTAGTAACATTCATTTGAAGCATTTTAAAGCAATTTTAAATTACTTTTTATGAACTTTCCCGTAAGGCTGCTAAACTATCAATATTTTCTGGATTACCTATTGATTTTTTGATTTTATCAAAATTTCTGCTGCTCTTCTTCCACTTTCAGTTTTTCTTACTCTCTCTTTCCACATTCAATCAATGAGTTATATGAAATTGTGAGTTAAAATGTTTTGTTCATTTAGATTTAATGATTTTTGACAGGGATTATTTTTTCATTCTATCGATACCTATTGCTGCAACATCTCTATAATTCGCTCTGTACTTGTCTTGTCGCCCTTCTGTTTTCAGAGGATCATTTTCTTTTCTCCATAGTGTCGCGTGATTACATTTTATGCATGTTTCGAGATAATATGGTGGATGATCTCTACTTAAAATTAAAGTGGCCTTGGATGTTTCTTCTCTTAACTTACTTCTCGGGTCATAATTACTAAGCGGAATTAACAGTTCTTGTTATTTATTGTCATTTCTTCACAGGTCAATCCAGATTTTATAACTGTTTCACACACACACACACACACACACACACACCTCCTTTTTTTTTTTTTTTTATATAGTTCCTGATTCCAGTTTTTCCTGCAGTGTAATCCTTAATTTAAGAAGGATGACGATATTAACACAATTCTCGTTTACGAGCAACTTTCATTTCTGGAATAATATTTTTTTTTTCGTGAAATTCTTATAAAGTTTTAACATATGTTTTTTTAAGTTTAAAATAAAGAACGGTATGCAGGAACAATGGCCGTAGGGGAAAACCGTATACTCAAGGACTTTTTTAGGAAAAATTAGTCGTACACCGCAGAGTATGAGCAATGGTGTACGAGATAGGGTTTGGAAGGTAAAAACGCTACACGTTATCCAAGGATTATCACTACGCACGAACATTTCAGTGCTAGTGCACTTCACTGCGATGAACTGAAAAGCAAGTAGTACGCTCCTCCATACGAATCCTCCTTCTGATTGAACGACATATGGTTAAAGTGTAAGCGTGGGATTTTTTTTTTTTTTTTTTTTTTTGAATGTAATGTACTGGAAACGGCTGTTAAGAAGAATCGATGGCTCCTCAGGAAGGAAAACGCCACACATCGGGCTGGTCTTGAATCAATTTCCGACAAGTCTGTAAAAAGACTGAGTTTTCCTGAAGCGACGATTGACGTACAGTCATTTAATTTCATCCCATTTTCACAATCAGCCACTAAGCATGGACGCCCGCAGCGAGGGTCAAGGATGGGAGTCATTGGCATACCCCCAGAACTTAAATAAAGTTAAAATTAAATAAAAATAAAGGAAAATAGAGAAGGGATTGATTTCGATGTTTTAAAAACTAGGGGATGCGACATCAAACTTTCCCACTGCGCTCACTACGGCAAACCGCGCCCGCCATATTCCTCGCTCGCTGTCGTCCCATCGGACCTCTCAACCGCAGCCCCCCCTCCCCCACCTTCTCCCCGCGCGCCGCCTCAACGTGGTAAACAAGTGCGTAAATCTAATGTATCCTCAAATTCGGCGGAAGAATATTGCCGGCCATCTATCTACACTCCACATTTGGATTCTTTGATAACTGATAACTTCTCTGGAAAGTAGATTCTCAAAAGAGAAGGAACTTTCATTTTTCTTTTTAATTTACTTTCCGAAAGTACAATAAAACCTCTTTAAGACGAAAACTGTGTAAACCAGAAACTTGCCCAAAACGGAACTGGTTTTTGATCCCGAAATGAAAAACTGAAAATTAGGTACCATTTAACCTGCCTAACACGAAAACGGAAATGGCAAGAGAGAAAATAAGCCTGATAACAACGGAAAGTGCCTCAATGTTCTCGCGACGTCAAGTGTTTTACTTGAATGCAAAATATTACACGATAAAGTGTAATGATGAATTCACGCGGAATAGATATGACCCTGCTAGCGGGGGGAAGGGGAGGGGCAGTGGCTGGTTATCGAATAGACCCCTGAAGCCCGTGCTTACCCTCTGAATTTTCAAGAAGCCCCAAATTTACTTTTCAAAAAAAAAAAAAAATTATAAATCTAATTTTTTTTCAAACGAAAAAAACAAAATGCAAATACTTTTTAGTAAAACATTTTTTCTAAACTAAGTCACTTTCTCTGTTTTGGCCATCAGAATGACGTCACCAAAAAAGAGGCGGGGAAAACGTTATTCACTAATGTTGTGACAACTGGAATTCATACTTCATGGACTCGGTAGAATTCTTTCGATCAGATTAACGGGAACCGTAACCATCGCATTTTCGCTTGTTCCTCCCGTATCTTGCTCGATTACTCGTGTTCTTGCTTGATGCCTTGCGGTTTGTAGTTCTCAATGTGAGCAAGAGATATTTACCATGCTGCTTAAATATAAATTGTATAAAGTAAATAAGTAAGAAAATGAAGCGGCAGTCCCGGCAGTATCCCTCCGGTAGTTTGAAGCGAAAAAAAAATGAACATGAGAAGTGTGTAAAACAACTTAACACATCAATGAAAAATTTTCTGTTCCGAAAACCAACAGAAACACCACTTCCGAACGAAGAGTGTATGCCAAGCAATGCAAATTCGTCTGAAATTTCATTTAGCGAAGCTTTTACTACCGATGGCGATGTTTGTGATGCAACAGAAATGCCACTAAAGAGTGAGATACGTCTACGTGTGCCATGCGTTCAACTTGCTACATCTTCGTCTGAAATTTCATTTAGACAAAGAATTAGCGACGATGTTTGTGACGCACCTGAAACTCCACTACAAAATCAGGTATGCGTGCAAGGTGTTCAATTTATTACATCTTCGTCTGAAGTTTCAAATAGTGAGACTATAATAATTCCAGCAACAGAGAACAATCAGTCACCTGGTAGGCCTGTTACTGCTTTGTTTGGGGAATTTCCTTTTAGTAATGTTAAAAGTGAAAAGGCCGTAGTTCGCGCTGAAAATTTAGTTAATGGGGCATCTGATGTTTCATTCTCTGCTTCTGCTAGTGTTAACTGTGAAAATTCATCAGCATCAGCATCAAATAATTCTGCTATATTTGATTATAATGATCCAGCACTGTGGCCTCCAGTAACCAATACTTTACTAGAATACTTTATTCTCAATAAACCTTCTCAAAATATTGATAATTTGAAAAGTTCTAAACGAACATTTGGGGGTAAAGAGCATATGTGCTCTGCAAATAATTTCTTTCGTGTGAAAAAAAATGGAGTAAAAATCCAAAGAGATTGGTTAATTTATTCACCAAGTACTAACGCTGTATTTTGCTACATTTACAAGCTTTATAGTTCGAGCGATCAGGCTCTTTGCACGAATGGTTTTGCTGATTGGCGAAATAACTCTAAAAGGCTATCCTCACATGAAAATTCTTCCCTTCACAGAGAATCAGTGTACTCTTTCTCACAACGCTCAGCAATACTAGGTCGTATAGATTGCAGTCTTGTTGAACAACATTAAGTAGAATGCAATTCCTGGAAGAAAGTACACTGGCGTGCAAAAATTAAGGACGAGACGGTTTTTCGAATGTAACGTCGTACAGAAGTGCTGCACATCAACTCAAATCATACCATGAGATCCCCAAGATGTAAGAATATGGGACAAGTGAGCAAAACCGTCCAAACAAGGAATCCAAAGGATACAAAGGCACTTTATTGAAAGGGTAGCTTCGAGCACAACTGGACAGAAGACAGAAACGTCCATGTGACAGGTGGCTGCCAAGAAAAATCCAGTCTTTAGTAGGGGATATGATCACCTCTGACTGCGTTGCAGGATTTACAACGCCTGTCCATGCTGAGGACGAGGTTGTCAAGTAGCTGTTGAGGCATCGTGGCCCATTCCTCTTGTAGCGCCAATCGCAGCTGCGGAACCGTTGCTGGCGGATGGTGACGTGCTGCCAAGCGTCTCCCGAAAAGGTCCCACACGTGTTCGATTGGATTTAGGTCCGGGGACCTTGCGGGCTAAGCCATGCGTTGAATATCTTCACTCTCCAACAGCTCTGCGACAGCCACTGTACGATGAGGTGTAGCGATGTCGTCCATGAAGAGGAACTCAAGACCCACAGCACCTCTAAACAGACGCACGTGAGGCAGGAGAACCTTGGTACAATAGCGGACACCAGTGACTGAACCTCCTTGGAAGATATGGAGGTCAGTACGGCTACCAAGCATGATACCACCCCAAACGAGAACTCCGCCACCTCCAAACTGGTCCTTTTCGATGATGTTGGAGGTGTGATTGCGTGTTCCCTGCTCTCTCCAGATGTGTATACGTCCAGAATCGCTTGTCAGACTAAATCGGCTCTCATCCGCAAAGAGAACTCGACCCTATTGCTGATGTGTCCAGTTCTTGTGTTCCTGGCACCACATAAACCTCCGTCTCCGATGAGCAGGCGTTAATGGCACACACCGTACTGGTTGTCGTGCAAATAGACAACCTTTGTGCAGCCTCCTGGCCAGGGTAAAACGTGATAACGGACGTCCAGTTATCTGTAGCATGTGCCTTGTTGCTATTTCTCCCGCTGTCTGCCGTTTGTCTCTTCTCACCTGTAGGACAATATACCGGTCATCCGCCGCCGTGGTTGCTCGTGGACGACCACTGCAAAACTCTCGGGCAACTGGTCCTGTCGTTTTAAATGCTCTCCAAGCTCATGAAACGATGCTGTGAGCGATCCCGAACTGCTCGGCCACACTAGTCACACTTCGACCTTCTTCCAACTTCCCAATGACGTGACCTTGGGTAAAGTCATCCAGATGTCGTCTCCTGGGTTGCTTGTTGGCCATGTCCCACGGTGGCATCAACTCGACGTCGTTCAAACCGATGTACACCGTGCAATAGCTTTCACCGAATTGCTGAGCGTACACCGCCCGTGTGCTTTATACCCTTCCGACACTCCCCTCCCTACGTCATGCTGCATATATGCGCATGCTCTACCGTACCAGACCCTAGTCTATCTCCTGAGTGGTCTTTCGGTCCGTTCTGCCGGCCAGGGGCGGCCTAGTGGTCAGCGTTCGTGACTGCCATGGAAATAACCTCAGGTTCGATCCTGGGCAGGTTGGAACTACTAAATACCCACCGTGCGTCGGATGGGCACGTTAAGCCGTCGGACCCCGGGTACTGGCCCCCGGTAATAAATAAGGGCGTCTCCCTCTCCCCCTCCCCCTTCCTACCTCGCTTCCGTGTCACTTTCCTATCGAGCACTCTAGCCCAAACCTCCTAGCTTCCTATTTCTAAGGGATGTTTAAGACCTGGGGTCAGACACTCCCTTCCTAAAATCCTTTACATATGATCTGGTCCGTTCTGCCTGCTCGTTCCGCTGTTATGCTAATTTCTCCTCTTCGTCCTTAACTTTTGCACACCAGTGTATTATACAGAGTTGTGGCTGTAATAAAGTTTATTTCAAAAAGAGGTCTTCCTTTTTTTTGGTTCCAATGAAACATTTGGATCTGTACATAATGGAAATTTTCTTGGCATTTTAGAGTTATTAAGCTCTTTCGATTCATTTGTGGCAGACCATATAATCACACATGGAAATAAAGGGAAAGGAAATGTAAGTTATTTTTCGTCAACAATAGTAGCAGAATTTATTGAATTGATGTCCAAAAAAGTATTGTGTGAAATATTATTCGAAGTAAAACAAGCTAAGTAATTCGGACTTATTGTAGATTCTACTCCGGATATAACCCACATTGATCAACTCTCTCTGGTGTTGAGGTACATTGATATGCAAGGTAATCCAGTAGAGTGATTTTTAAAGTTTATATCCATACACGGGCATAGCTCTCAACATCTACAAGAAGTCGTAGTTAATATTCTTGAAGATCTTGGCATTGATCTGAAGTATTGTCGTGGTCAGTCTTACGACAATGCTAGTAACATGTCAGGGCAATATTCAGGTTTGCAAGCTAGATTAAGAAAAGATTTTCCTCTTATAGAGTATGTGCCATGTACAGCTCACTCTTTGCATCTAGTTGGCACGAGGGCTGTTGAATGTTGTTCCTCAGCAGTTTCTTTTTTAGTTTGATTCAAAGTGCGTATAACTTTTTTCTGTATCACCCCATAGATGGGAATTGTTAAAGGAGAAAATAGACAATAAATTAGCATTAAAATCACTCTCAACAACAAGGTGGTCAGCAAATGCAGATGCTATGAAAGTCTTAAAGAAAAATTTTACGAATATATTAAATGTTTTATCAACCATCTCAAAAGATATAAATGAATCTGCATCTCCTAGAAATGAAGCAAATAATTTATTTTCAAAAATGCAAAATTTGAATTTGCTCTTATGGTTGTTACATGGGATACTATACTACAGGGAATGAACGGTGTAAACAAAACTATTCAATCTGTAAGCTGTGAGATGACAGCAATTGTACCCCTCTATGACTCTCTGGAGAGTTTTATAAAGTATGTTAGAAATAATTTTGAAAATTATGAAAATGAAGCCGAAAATTTAGTTGGTTCAAAAAATTATACGCCTAAAAGAAAAAGAGTTGCAGCAAAAAGTAAAATGCTTGACGATAGTGGCTGTGCAAGTGTTGAATTCCAGTTGTCTGATAGGGAGAGACTTCTTTATCAAACACATTATATAATGTGTGACTGTATCATCACTGAACTAAACAAAAGAAAAAATGCTTATTCTCTTTTAGAATCGAGATTTGGCTTTATGTGTTCAAAAAACATAACAAATGAAGAAATTAAAAATGCAGCAAAAAATGTTCTGGAAATTTATTCTGCGGGCATTGATAAAGAATTCCCAGATGAGTTTTTACAGTTCTGCGATTTTCTTTCAAACGATTTAAAGACGGATGAAAAATTAAAGATGATAAAAACATTAGGAATTGGACATACTTTTCCCAATGTTGAAACAGCTATGAGAATAATGTTGTCAATACCGATTACGAATTGTTCCAGTGAGTGGTCATTTTCAGTATTAAAACGTATAAAAAATAGATTAAGATCTAGCCTTACAATTGAGAGCGATTTAACACAAAAAAAATGGTTTTGATAATATTATTGAAGAATTTGCTTTAGCAAAGAGCAGAAAAAAGTCAATGTGATGTTTTGGACATAACAAAATAAAAAAAAATATAAGAACAAACGTAAACTTTGCATTAGTGCTTAGATGTTTAAATTCTTTACTTTATTTAAAAATTACACCCAAAAACATAGTTTTCATGTATTTTTAGAATCAACTGTATCCTGAACTCTTATACTGTAGATTACATAATTGTACCAAATATTTTTTCTGAAGTACATTTTAAGAGTGTATAGTGACCAGAATATTACATTCAATATATATTACTATAACTAATTCTATTTGTATTCATGAAGAGTGAAAGATATGATATAAACATATAAATGGTAGAAAGGAAATTATTAAAAAAAGAGGAAGTATTTTTACATTCAATGATATCAAATTCTTGCTCATAAAATAGAAATAAAAGGAGTAGCAAAATTGTGTAGCAGATAAGTATGCATTTATATTAAATATCAGTTATTCCCCTACAGCTTCACAACATTGAAAAACGCTGTGAGTTTCATGGTGTAATTTTTTTTCTATTTTAAAATTCAAATGTTGGCAACTATGCAGCTTTGTATTAGTTTGTGAAAAAATTCTGCTTGTTTCATTTACAAACATAATTGATTATCTATAGAATAAAACAATTTTTTATATTTATGTAATTAGCATTTTCTTTTACTGTTACGAGTGTTTACTTGAAATTGTGATAGTAAATATTTCAAATTGGTGAAGCTTGTAAAAATCGATTTTTTGAGTGATAAGGCAGTCTTTAGAGAAGGGGAGGGGCCTGTTGAACACCGGGCTTACCCTACTGCTAAGTCTTAAGCAGGGCCTGGGGAGGGGTCCTATACTTTTCCAGCATTTGTTTTAGTTTTTGTTCATCCAGAGGCATTTTAATTCTCCCAGGATTCGGGATAATTTCTCATATTATTAGTTCTTCAGTGGGGAAGTGAGAACCTTTGGTACGTTAGGAATAAATTACGCTATAGCTGGAATTGGGGGCATAGGGTTTGTAGTACGAGCTCACCACATATTTTCTGTATGAATAGATGTAAATGACATAATTAATCAGAAAGAGATTGCTTTTGAGTTGTTTACACAAACATAAACTGCAGTACATCTACTGTTTGGCTTCTTAAGCAAGTGTCGTGGATGCAAAGACCAAAGTATTCACAGCTGGCTGTTACGTACGGATTTCAATGAGGTGCTTCGATTTAATTCTCTTAACATTTATTCATTTAGATGATCATTCACAGCCAGTACTTGTTGTGAGTATCGTTCGTTCGTTGGCCTCTTGCCATGGCGCTAAAGAATAACGTTCTCGAGTTGGATTCAAAAGTTAAAGTTATTGAAACGCGCGGAAAAGAAAGTGTGAATGTCAAGAATTTGGCAGATAACTTCTGTGTCAGAAAAATGCAAATGTGTGGCATTGCGAAGCGAAAAGACGATATAACAGAGTAGTGACGTAAAGGTAATAACTCAACGAAGAGAAAAATGAGGAAAGCCGAAAATGAAAAGGCCGGGACGGTCGATTGAATAAGATTGTCTCGGAATAGTTTGTTAGTGCAAGAGGAAGAAATTTATTAATTTCAGGCGCTTAGAAAAGAGTTCCAAGCTTCAAAAGGATGGTTAGGGTGTTTTCGAAAGTGACACAGCATTTCGGTTGAGAAAGAATGTTTTGAAGCGACAGATATCAAAGAGAAAAGTTTCGAATTGGCTACGAAAATTATCAATATCGAGCATTGCAAAATCTTCAGATATTCGAGAATTTGCACATCTTCAAAGTGACACCGAACTATTTCAGTGAATGAGCAGCGCACATGCTGTTACTGAGTGTCATATTTTAAGTGTTACTGTACAGAAATTAATGTTGGATTATTTAAAAAAAGAAGTTTGTGGCTTTTAGTTGGTTAATATAATACGAACAATACATTCTCCTAAGTAATCACTAGTTATGTAAAATATGTTATTAGCATGACAAATTTAATGTTTACATTTCAATGGCTTCTATGGATGTATCTGTATAAAACAAAAACCTGTCTAAAACGGAAAATATAATAGTTCCAGTTCCTTCGATTCTGTCTTAGACAGGTTTGTATTAACAAACTTGATGAGGCTAAATTTCATTTGTCGGTCAAAAACATTTTAACGACGTATGGCGTGTACCTTGATGATTTAGACGTATAGAATGAAGCTGGTGGCACCACTTTTTGAAAGTATGCAAGAAGAAACAGAAAGTATTTTAGAAAGAATGCAAGAAGCAGAGAAATTTTACCCGGCAGTTTCAAGGGCACTACAAATCGCAGCCAATTCAGCACCCTGCGTCAGACCCTGCATAGGGTGAAGCGTTGGGGGAGATCAAACATTACCAAGGAGACTAGATGTATAATGAGTGTCCGTCAAAATTGTGTGTACGGAAATTCAGATTTTATAAGAAAAGTTGTCGAGCGATTCGGGAAAAACAATGGAAGACTGCAATTTTAAATTTCTTCCAAACAGGAGTGGCACAGTCATAATCGAGCTTAATTATCGTAAGAGGTTGTTCTTTGCTACGTAGCTAAATAGGGGTTTTGCAATTTTTATTAAATTATACTTTTCTTAAACTGTCATTAAAAAAATTATGTACCTTTTTTTCCCTCTTTGTCTTAAGAAATAAATATACTCGTATTTCCCTTCACGTAGTGAGACTGACACTGAATTTCTCTCATTTATCTTGTATGACTTAAAGCTTACAGGGAGTTCTTATTTGCTGCAACTTTACTTTGATACCCCTTGGAAAGAATTCTGCGGGGACCCTGCACGTTAGGGAATTTTGTATATTCAAATGGACAACTAAAGGATTAACCACTTGAGATACGCAGAGAGATATATCAGGAGTATATATGAAATGCTAGATCACTTAGATGTTAAAAACAGAAATAGTTCTTCTAATAGCGGAAGAAAAAATAAGGGCAATAAGAAACAGATACTACAAAAGTACTCTGCAAAGGAAAACCATAAGGAAACCAAGTTCCAGGGGAAAAGAATTGAAAGTAATGGTCACCTGGTAAATTCAGACATAAAAATAAGGATAGAAAAAGAAACACCTGGATAAAACAACGACTAAAACAGAAGATGCGTTAATGCAAGAAAAATAAATGAAATGGAAATGGACAAGTCGCCTACACAGAAGAGAGGGAAGAATATGGTCTGGTAGAATGAATATATGGATCCCTAAACTGGGACACAAAAAAGAAAAAGTCGGAGGCAGATATGATTGAATGAAATAAAGAGAACTGTGGGAAAAGGAAAGCATGGACACCAAGAGCAAAGAAGCAGAGATAGCCTGAGAGTCCTTCATCTAGCCCAAACCTTGCTGACAAGAAGTACAGTAGCTTCCGAAAACTGAAGTTTTCTTGGACCAAATGAGGATACATTTTGTTATGTTCCTTGATGTCCGATGAAGAAAAATAAAATTTTCAGTCTAACTCGTAGACGTTAAGATATCATTGAACAAAAAATATTATTTACGCTAATTTGCATCAGAAAATCTAGGAAATGCTTGGAAATTTTTATCGTTATTATACAGCAACTTAATCCTAAAATAATTTTTAAATCGGATTTTGGCGCCCGGTGACGCAGTGGTCAGCGGCGTAGGTTTCTGTCTGGTCGTCCACACCAGACCCGGGTTTGACTCCTGGTTGAAGAATGTATGGTGTGTTTGTCTTACGGCTCTGGCTCTCTTCCTTCCAAGGAACCAGTGGCACTAAATTAAGAACGAGCTGGTGCTCACAGCCCTTTGAGTTGCTCACGTTAGTTATTAAACTTCGAAAAAAAAAAATACACGGTGTTATGCCAGCTACAGTGAAAGTTCTGCATCTGAAAAATCAGAAATTATATGGGTAATATTGTTCGTGGCTGCATCTTGCTGATGCAAAAAGAAATTTTCAATTCGAACTATTACAGGCGCAGGGGTCTTTCCACAGAAAGTAAAAAAAAAAAAAGTTCGATGTACGATGCCAGAAACGCATGGAAAATTTTCCTCGTGATTCTTGCTGTCCAGTGCAAAAAGAAATTCCTCAATTCGTCTTTCATAACCGTAGATACCGGGGGGGGGGGGGATAAAAAACCTTACGCTACCTCGTTGAAAAACAGCGAGCCAGGAAAAGAAGTGGAAAATGTCAGGATCGTCGTTTTTCTGGTGTTTTCCAAATCAAACCTACAGATACAGGCATATCACATCTACAGGCGTATGACGAAAAAAGTGATACAACAACTACGTTATTTTGTACATTTGCAGGCCAGAACGCTGAACACGCATAATAATGAGCATAAACCCAGCTCCATCGTTTCAAAGAATTACCAAATGCAAAAACTCTTAGCCCGGAGCTAAAGACATTGCTGAGACTTACTAATGATCACCTACGACAATATTAATCGAGGCAATGACAATAGAGAGAGAAATCCAAGACATTGCTGAGACTTACTAATGTTCACCTACGTCAATATTAATCGAGGCCATAACAATACAGAGAAACACAAGACTTTGCTGAGACTTGCTATTGTTCACCTACGTCAATTTTAGTGGAGGCAATGACAGATTTCCTGTTTGTTTGTTTCCGGTTTAACGACCACCGCGAGCAACACTAAGCAGTCACTCGTTCCTAATTTAGGAACGTTGGTTTCAGGGAAGGAAGGGGAAGAGCCGTAAGAAAAGCACACCACTCATGCCTAACCTGGAACTCGAACCCGCCTCAGGCGAATAGTCAGAAGGAAGCACCTCAGACCTTTCGACTACCGGGGAGGTTTCTAAGTTTCCAATGATTACATAAGACAAAATGTATATTAAAATAAAATACACTCCGACGTAGTACCCGAAGGGAGATCACCTTTCCAATGACAGTTTTGAATTCATGCATATTCTAGAACAATATAGATGATACTTTGACCTGTAAATTTCAGAGAAATTTACATTAAGTCCCAAATGTGAGCATGGCCAAGGCATGTACTTGAGAGCTACTGAAATTCTCAGCGTTCAACTCCGTTTTTCTGAGTCTTAAAAATACCTGAAAACAACTAATGACAGTCATAGGCGTAGTATGGGAGGCGCGTGCCCCTCCCCCCAATTTTAGAAAATTTAAATGCGAGGGTAAGCCTACGATGGGGGGCAGCAAATACTATGAATGTCAGGTTTAATGGAGTTCCTACGAATTTCAAACAGGAAGAACCAACAGCTTTACACACACACACACACACACACACAGTTATGCTCACCTTCTAGAGCTGGCTGTGATTCGTTCTTTGTTGGAAAGTAAAACCGTGATAAAAAACTTCAAATATAGAGAACTCATTATGTAACATTTTTCATGTATCAGCAAAAAAAAAAAAAAGTTTGTAATAATATTTTAAAGAATTTGTGAAAAAAGAGAGCATTTTTTTTTCAGAAAACTTAGCATCTTGTCAAAAATACGCAGGATTGTTCTTCATCGTTCATCATCAGCAACTATTGAAGGGTAACGCATAACAAAAATTATTTGTTACACACTTAAAAGACCCAAATTGCGCGACATTTAAGAAGAAACTGTTTCGAAGAATGTCCCTCCCCCAAAGAAAACATCAGTTTAAATTTTTTTCGGTGGCCCTGTCAACAAAGGAAGACATCATTTTACACTTATTCGTGCCCCCCCCCCCTCTCCCCATCCAAGAAAAAACGTTCTTTGAAAATTGTTATAAGGAAAGGTAGCGGAATAAAAGATATATCAGGGAGTCTACAAAATCCTTTTCCTGTATCCCAGTAGAAACAGAGATGAAACGTGAGAATTTTTCCTAACGATTTGCCGCTATTGTCGTTATTCTATTTTCAACGCTATCTCCACTTCTAAAAATCAGATTTAAAAAGTCCAGTTTGGTCGGATTTCCTTGACCATTAAGAATGCATAACAAAAATTATACAATTTCACACATTTTATTGTATTTTGTTTGGAAGTCCGATTTGAAGAAATCTTTTTTTTTTTTTTTTCGCATACTTTCTATTACAAGGTACGTTTGCGTACATTTTCTAATTTTTCAAAATGCACTGTGCAACCGCTATGTGGTGTAAGTGTGATTTGGTACTACATTGTCGCTTATAAAAAAATCACTTTAAAAAGTTCCTTTTTCTTTTAAAAGTCCTGTTAAAATAAAAATAAAATATTTTTCCGTCGCGTGGCTTCTATTATGAAGGCGTATATTATTATTCGTAACGATATCTCCACTTCTAAAGCTCTGACTGAAAGATCCCTTTTCGTCAGATGCAATTGAATATAAAAAAAATTGCATACACTTTCTATTTCAATTAACGTACAGTTTTCCTGCTAGAGGGTGTAAATATGTACATATTATGCTTTTCCTGGTCTCTCCTGTTCTAAAATTTCGATTTTAAGAATATTTTTTGTGCCGAGTATCATCTGCTATGAGGAACCTTTTACATATACACTCTTTGCCAAAAGTAACCGAAGCACCCCGAGAAAGTCGTTTGATCCTGATGAAACTCCGCATGCAAGTACAGCAGGGCTGAATATGCAAATGACTAAAAGATAACGTCCAATGACTAAATACTGCCGAAGCGCATGAGAAACCGCCAAAGCGTATGGGAACCTCGCATCGATGAGGGTATATCAAGAGCAAAGCTCGCACGCTGGGACAACTGTGACAAAAGATTGTGGTTGCATTAACCGCCACGGACTGTGAGGATTCTTCGACGTTCGGATCCGTGCACACTACGAGCAATTGAGAAAGTTTGAGAGAAGACACGTAATTGGGCTGAGAGAGGCCGGTTGATCAAGTTGCCGTATCACCAGGCATTTGTATCGGAACAACGCGGCAATCGGACTATGTTGGCGCTAACGGATCGAGGAGGGCAGTGGCACGCGGGCAGTGGACGGCAAGTGCAACAACAGAACTCAGCCATCCATGGACATGTTGTGTCATCTACAGGTACGGAAGTGGACATCCGGACCGTTGCCAGACGATTTGCGGCGCGGAGACTACATTCGAGGAAGCCACTCTGCCGTATACCACTGACGAGCGAACACCGCCGGCACCTGCTGCAGTGGTGTCGGGCCCGATCAACGTGGGATAGTGTCCGGTGGCGTAGTGTTGTCTTCAGTGATGAGTCACAGTTCGCACGTGGTGCCGATGACCAAAGCATAGTGTCTGGATATCAGCGCACGGATGCTGCTTTTACAGTGAAACGTCACGTGACTCGCATACTGGGAGTGACTATCAGTGGAGCCATTTTCTACGAAAGCCGGATAGTCTTCCGTACCACCATAACAGCTCAACCGTATGTCGACAACATTCTACGACCTGTTGTATTGCCATTCCTGTCGCAACATCACCGAGCAATTTTTCAACAGGACAATGACAAGCCACACATGGCATGGGTCTCCCAGGCCTGCATCCGTAATGTCGACACCTTTCCAGGGCCAGCCCGATCACCCGACCTCACATCGATTGACCATTTTTGGGACATGATGTGGCGCCACCTACGCCCATCCTGGAATGTCGACAAATTGGCCAGCAATTTGGGCACCATCTGGCACGCTATACCTCAGGACACTATCCGTGAACTGTATGCGTTTATGCCAAGCCGGGTTACCGCTTGTATTCAAGCCAGAGGTGGCGCTGCAACGTACTGACTTATTCCACTCGTGTAGCTGTTTTAACGGAATAAATGGCCCTACTGCTCTGGAATTGCAATCATTTCCTTTCCTATACACCTACATTGCACATATCAATTTTCTCTCTCCGGGTGCTCCATTTGGCAAAGAGTGCGCATTTCCGAGTTTTTGAGTCTCAATGCCTGTTTCTTTTGCTAGCATGCTTCAGCGTATGTTTATATTATATTCGCAACCGCATCTTCCTTTCTTATATTCTGATTAAAATAAACTGAATCTGTTCCGGATACCGCTCACTATGTACAACATTCTCCACATATTGTCTACTGTAAGTAATGTACATTTGCCCCCCGAGAGGGCATCAATGTATATTTTCCTCATTCTCTTTTCAAAAAATCCGATTTGAAAAATTCTTTTTATGCTGGAAAGCATACATTTTGTGAAACGATTGGCATACACTTTTCCGCACGGCTCAGTTGGTTCTTATCTAATCATATGTGGTAGGCGACTGTTGTGGATTCTAATCCTGTTGACGGATATCCAGTTCGTAGCTTTTCCACGAATACAGGGCAGATACATGGATGGGTCACTGGAAATCGGCCCTGGATTCTAGAGCCGTGTATGGCGGCTATCCCTGATATTTGTGATCTTCCTCCAGCATTGGGCTGCCCACCTAATCTGATGAAGTTTCCGCTTAGAAACCTCATATTAGGAAAACAGGGCTGTTGCGTCACAGAGAAGAAGAATAAACTTTTCCATAAGGCACAGTTCTGCCGTTAAGGGGTAGAAACGCATGTCTGCATTTGAAAGTTGCAGCTTCGATTGTGAAATAACAATTGAAAGATTTTTTTCTGAGCCGTATACCAGTTACTACACCAAACACTTAGTTCATTTTCTGTTTCTAATGATGAATATTTTTTCCCCATTAGGGAACGAAAATGTATATTTCTTCTATTTGCGATAATATCTGTGTTTCTTAAAGTCCGACACTTTTTATTTCTCGTATTGAACTCTTTTTGAGTAACATTTGCCATACATTTTCTGTTACTGCGATTCAGTGTTTTAGTACGAGAGCAAATAGACATTTCCATTTGCAATCGTATGTTTCCTTCTAAAAAACCGATTGAAACAATTCTATTTGCATCGGACTGCAATGTCTATGGTAAACAATTTGCTAGTTATAATAAGATTTCACATACCAATAAATGTTGCATGATTACACTACCTTTCATATTATCACAGATTCATATGAGTCAAAAGACAAGCTAAAAACTGTCCCCAATCAGGTAAACAAGTAAACAAGTTAGTAAAATCATGCAATGCATTGATTATGATACGCTTTCCAATATACTAGAAATCATTACTCAAGCTACAGTATTACTCAAGTTATGAGGAAAATGGCTGTGGAATAAATCTCACCCCTGTGCCCTGACCTCTGATCCATTTGGATGATATTCAACAGAACTGGTTCAGTATATCTCCGAAATAACATCATAAAGTTTTGTCGCAATCAAAGCAATTTTGCGTAAGTTATGATGCATAAGCGCTATGGAATAGATCCCGCTCCTGTGTCCTAACCTTTCATCCCATTTCGCCCATTTTCAATAGGATTCGTCCCCAGGAAGGTCCCTACAACATACCAACATTTCATCCAAATCGAAACATTTTTACGTAAGTTATGACTCATAATAGCGATGGAAGTGATTCCGCTCCTATGTTCTGACCTTTGTTCCTCATTTCGCCAATTTTCAATAGGGTTTGTCCCCAGGTGGTCTCCTACCACATACTAAAATTTAATCGAAATCGAACCTATTTTACGTTAGGTATGACGCATAAGAGCAGTGGAATGGATCCCGCTCTTATGTCCTGACCTTTGATCCCATTTCGATCACTTTCAATAGGGTTACTTCCCAGGTGTTCCCCTACCACATACTAAAATTTCATCGAAATCGAAAGATTTTTTACGCGAGTTATCGTGCGGACGAACATACGCACACAACGCGTAACGTAATGAGGCAGATGGGAATCGCGACCATCTGCGAGCAAGGTGTGACGTCATAAAACTTTAATATAGTCCACAAACAACGCGTGACTTAATGAGATAGATGGCATGACCGCGCGCCGACATCTAATGGGGCAACGCCATGACACCACACTACAAACTTGGTAATTCGGGGTGGTATTTAACTCACTAAATGAATTTTCTTAAAGTCGAGATCAAGCTAAATCGATTTCTAGTACCAGAAAACGGTAGGTTAACGACTTTCATCAAAATCCTCAGAGCCGTTTTCAAAATAAAATTTACATACTTACAAGAATTGCTCCTTTAAGGTGAACGTCAAGTAATTTTGCTTCCTGTACTTCGAATGGAAAAATTTCTGTACACATTTTCTTCCCAATTAATGCGTTCCCAAGGATGAAAATTTGAACATCGATTAACATATCTTCATTTTATAACTTGGAATACTTAATGTTTTCTAAAACATAACCATAATTATGCAATCCAACCACAGATATCGTATAAGGGACTAGATTGGCTGTCTGCTCTGTTGAGCATGGGCTAGCGCTGTGAGAAGCATGGAGCCACATTGAGCGGGTCAAGATGGTGGCGGAGCATGGCACGTTACGCAGGATAGTTTGGACTTGGTTATTGTATAAATCATGGTTAAAGCTTCCTCAGATAAAAATCTTACGCAGAGAGACAAAAATATAATTGCTGTTACTTATTTGCCTCTTGCCCAATGCTGAAAACAATATATATATATATTAAAATTTAAAGCTGATATTGTATGCAAGTATAGAAAATTATTGAAAAACATTTTTAAGAAGGTAATGCGGCAACGATTTAAAATAATGTAAACGCAAATAATAATTTATTTAAAATCAATAAGTAGCTATTAAATCCAGCAAACTATTGATTTGAACCCGAAAAAGCCTCTGATCATTCGTCCGTAAGGGGTCCGGGTTCGAATCCCGGTCAGGCATGGATGTTGTGTTTGTCTTAAGGCACTGGCTCTCTCCCTTCCCTGGAACCAGTGACCCTAAATTAAGGACGGGCGACTGCTTATAGCCCATTGAGTTGCTCACGGTGGTCGTTAAAACTCCAATAAAAAAAAAAAAAAACCCGAAAAAAAAATGGCTTCCACATGCTTTACATAGAAAAGCTGAAATAATGTGAATCTTTTTCCTTGTTGCTATTACCTCTGTCATTTTGATTTATTTATAATGTTTGCTCAAAAAGTTTTGAATTTCACCAAAAAATTTGATATTTCGTCTTGTTATGCGCTAAGGAAATTTCAGTTTTTAACATTTCACATTTATTTGGGCAATATAGCAACGAAATGGCGTATTAAATGTAAGCATTCATTAACAAGGAACGTCAAAATCATATCTCTCAGCAAATTAAAACCACGTGATATTTTTTTATATCGCAGATACTGGAATGTCTTCTCTGGAATTTAAGACCTGGCCGAATCTGAAATAATTCAATATTTTGCAAGACCCTTGGCATTCTAGTTAGCACTAAGGAATATTACTGTTTTTTACCTAAATTTTATAACTTCCGCCGCTAAATGGGTACTGACTGCTTTGAATCTCAATATAAATAGAAAATCACAGTACCAAACTCGTATTTCTTTGAAATAATGCAAAGTAGCCTTGCTTAAATGGATCGTGATGATCCGCTGAAAATGGCGCCTACCTTCTCACGCCTCATGGGCTGGGTGTCCAATCTAGCTTCTTGTATATGATATCTGTGAATCCAACAGTTTTTTGTCTGCTGACGTCATGAAAATACAGGTCGCGCCATCTTTTTTCTGGACAATTAATGCGTTCACAACGATGAAAATTTTATCATCGATTAAAATAGCTTCATTTTATAACTTGCAATACTTAATATTTTCTAAAACATAACCATAATTATGCAATCCAACATTTGTTTGTCTACTGACGTCATCAAAGTACAGGTCGCGCCATCCTTTTTCTAGTTTCAACACCACCAAAGGAAAAGTTATTGATTTTTAATGTAATTAAATTATGGTTATGTCTTAGAAAATATTAAGTATTCCGAGTTGTAATAAAGTTATTTTAATCGATGTTCAAATTTTCATCCTTGGGAACACATTAATTGTGAAGGAAATGTGTACAAAAGTTTTTCCATTGGGAGTATAGGAAGCAAAATTACTTGACGTCCACCTTAATAATATGGGATAAGAGCGATGGAATGGATCGCATTTCTATGTCCTGACCTTTGACCCCATTTCGTCCACATTCCATAGGGTTTGTCCCCAGGTTGTCCCCTACCACATTCTAAATTTTCATCGAAATCGAACCATTTTTACGTTAGTTATGACGCATAAAGGCAATGGAATGCATCCCGATCTTATGTCCTAACCTTTGACCCCACTTCACCCATTTTGAAAAAGATTCGTCCCCAGACAGTCCCCTACCACATACTAAAATTTCATTGAAATCGAACCATATTTACGCAAGTTATGACGCATAAGGGCAATGGAATGATCCCGCTCCTGCGTCGTGACCCTTGACCCCATTTGTCCCATTTTCAATAGGGTTCGTCCCCAGGTGGTCCCCTACCACATAGTAAACTTTCATTGAAATCGAACCATATTTACGCAAGTTATGACGCATAAGGGCAATGGAAGGATTCCCGCTCCTATGTCGTGACCTTTGACCCCATTTGTCCCATTTTCAATAGGGTTCCTCCCCAGGTGGTTCCCTACCACACATTAAAATTTCATCGAAATCGAACCATTTTTACGCCAGTTATCGTGCGGACGGACGGACGGACGTACGGACAAAGTTGGAGCATATACGCTTCTTCAACCTACGGTTGGAAAGCGCAAACAACTGGCTATTCAGGTAAACAAGTAAACAACGGGCTTTACGAAATTAAATTAATAAGATAAAGAAAGAAGACGGATAAAAACATTTCCAGAAAGTCCCCATAAAAAGTTGCTAAATGAATAAATTTAATAAAAGTGGGCTGGAGAAAGGTGATAGCACAAGACTCTCTGCACTATAAAAATAAAAAATAAAATTTAGGAGTGATATCTGAATGTCAAATAAATAAAGAAGAAAGCAGACAAAAACCTAAAAAAAAAAAAAAGACCGCCATGAGACAAAAACAAAAGCAAAAAAGAAAAAGAAACGCGCCAAACAATTTAGACCTAACCAACAGATCATACACACACACACACACACAAAAACACTTCCAGAATTGCAAAACAGCAGCACGAAAAATTTATTTAGAACACACACACACACACACACACACACACGCACACAAACCTAATTATGAATAATAGAAAGTCCAACACCAGAATAGAGAAAAGGAGGCAGTTAATGTCTCCTTCTGACATGCAGTAATTTTTTAAGTTTCCTAATTGTGTAAGGGTCTTATTCTTCGTCAGAAGAAGGTGAGAGAGATCGCCTCCCGGAGCGTGTCGTAGTTTCTCTTGGATAAAGGAATGACGACAAAGCAAGGATTTGGAGAGTGGAACCCTTGCAACAAAGGTTGGCTCCCAAACTGTCTTCAGAAATCTCCGAATTGACACGGTATAACTGAGTAATTCGGAGATTTTTGGAATTTCTGAATTTCTGGGGTAGCATGAAAAACGCCGTCAGATTCCGTTCGACGGGTGACGCATACACAATGCTCTGCTTGAAGAGATTCCCTCAGCCCCAATATAATTGAGGCGTTTCTCATCTGTAGCAGATGGAGGAAGCCCTCTGAATAAAAATTGGAAAAAATCTTTGAGGCCGCCGGGAAGAATGAGGAACACATTTTTTCTCTGAAGGAGTGTCTCCTGGTGGAGGAATGGCCTTAATTTCGGAACTGGGATTCGTGGGTCATACTGTAGTAGGCTGTACGCGTCCAGAAGAGGTGCGAAGCTGTAACGGAGAAGCTGGACAATGCCAGTGACCGTCTTCTTCAGCTTGAAGGGTCTTCTGTCTTTTACTTGGAAAAGGAGATAGAGTTGGATGCTGAAGGAACAAAATTTCCCTTAGAACTGGTGGCCACTGAATCATAAGTAGTAGCCTTTGGAACAGGCTGAACTGGTCTCAAACTCCTGTCGAAATCAGAATTAAGATCGCTTGTACATGTTCTTGGCCCAAGGAAGAAAAGTTGGTCTCCATCCTCTGTGGCTTTGAAATGAAAATTTAGATGGAATTCATGACCAACCTGAGAAAGTTTCTACTGGCAAGGAGCTGAGTTTGAAGCAGTGAGACTTTCTACTCCAGTGAAGAAGTGGCGTCAAGCTGGGAATCCAGCTTGAGTAAATCTGCCTCGAAAATGTTCATCCTGTCAAAATATTAGTGGATAACTGATCTAAGGAAGAATCAGAGTCTTATTATACTGATCCGAAAATGCGATAGTATTCTAATTGTTTTTTTCTTATTCCAGCTACAGGCTGCAAGGCAGGGTGTGATGCGAACTTTATGAGGTTTCATTGGCAGGTGGGGGGGGGGGTTTAACGACTACAATGAGCAAGTCAATGGGCTATAAGTAGTTTCATTGGCAGGGATGCACGCAACTGCGGTGTCAACCCAGGATGCCGGGGAGGAGGGCGAAGAAACACCCCACTCATGTTTTGTCTAGGATTCGAATCCGGGCCCAACTCGGACAAGTAGTTACAGGCCAGCGCCTACGCCGTTTTCGAGTGAAAACCAGAGCTACAAGAAAAAAACTTTAAACCTTAAATGCTTGTACAAAATCTCGTGCAGTCCAAGAAACAGAAATGGTTTTAAGTATTTTTCTTCGAAATTTCTTCTTTAGATTGTTTCTTCTTTGTTAGTTTGATATCATGGGTTGCACATTTTTCCAACACCATGCTCCCGCATAATTTTTTTAAGTTTTTGCTCACCACTTTCAAGGCAGTGTGATACTTTTTTATTAATTGTCGCCGTAACTTTTGTAGTTGATAACACTGGAGAAACTTTTGATCATATTTTTGAGATCAAGGTAGGCACGGATGAGGACGAGTCGAAAGGCTCTGATCATTGTTATCTGACTCTTGTATTCACACTATACGTCCACTATACGGTTGAAGCTCCTGTCAAGAAGCGATCATCAAAACTTGGACTTTAGACGAAATCTCACATGCATGGGAATGCGGCTAAAACTATAGGTATATCCTTAGATAGGTATTAAACAGCATTTCTTTCCTACTCGGAGTTATAAATTTTATAAATTAGCAGGAAACAAGGCTAAAATTAATTGTATGCGTGCGTCCGTTCGGTTATGTGGAGTTCAAATCGTTGCGCAAACTCCCTACTACGAATGGCTCACTACTTCGAATCAATACTAATGCATGTTGCTCATCGTTTCTTTTCTCCGGGGAACGTTTCATTTTGTTTAATGGGACGTTAGCTGCATCGAAACTTCATGTACCGGCACTCTGTTGTACGTGATGTCAAATCGTCTGATTCCTTGAAACCGGTAAACAGCCTATCTCTTTAGCATTTGCTAATCTTTTTTCTTTTTTTTATTGGAGGTTTAACGATCACCGTGAGCAACTCAATGGGCTATAAGCAGTCGCCCGCCCCTAATTTAGGGTCGCTGGTTCCAGAGAAGGGAGAGAGCCAGTGCCGTAAGACAAACACAACATCCATGCCTGACCGGGATTCGAACCCAGACCCCTTACGGACGAATGATCAGAGGCCAGCGCCTTAGACCACTGCGCCACCGGGGCGGCTTTGCTAATTATTAAACTTCATCATTTGAACTGTGCTTCCGTTTGTTGTTGCATCTATAAGAAAGAACAGTTTTGAATGAAACTTCATCGGGAAACATTCAAATTTCAGAAAAGGTCTTGTTTATCCTGCAAATGTCGCTCAGTGTCCTAGATGTTACTAGGTTACCCTAAGCTCTGAGAAACGTTTGAGTTCTGAACAGGATTTTATGCAGCGCATTTTATACAATCACGTCGCTCTTGTAGAGCCAGTTAAACTAAAACAGAACGGGAAATGAACTCTCGAGGGTACAAAATCTAGTAAACAGCGTGGTCGTCACGATTGCAAAGAGCAGACCTACAGGAGCGAATGTAAGCTAAGGAAAAACTCAAAGTTTGAGTTTTTACTACTGTAACTGAAACATGATTTTTGAAAGAAGACAATTATGTTACTCTTCTGCAGAACAAAATATGACAAACGGAGGCATTCTATGCTGGTATATACAAGTACTTCATTTCATTTTAATCTAAAATCACTGTTTATAAATTTTAAATTCTGGAAATACACCGGAAAAACAATTTTGAACGAAACCATTCTTTCGTTTTATGATAAACTTTCCCCAGACTGGTCCATACAGATTAATGATCCAAGCTTCAACACGAAAAAGAACACATGCAAATCTTCTCAAAAACCCATCATTCGATTGAATAATGTGCTAATATTGTTGTCTGACACTGTAACTGAAACATTATCTTTCGAAGAAGACAGATATTCGCGATATTTTCGAAATAAAAACTTATTTATATCTTTAAAAGGGAAAAATTAAAAGGTAACAGTGCATCCTAAAGAGGAAGAAATAATTTTCTCCCAACATAAATAGCCTAAGCTCCTCTGTGTCTAGCAGTTGTCTACCTTAAAGGAAATAAATCATCTTCCTACGCTTCATCTTGTAAACCAACGGCTTATCTTACCCCCTCAGGGTTTAAAGCTTTCTTTTCTCAGGGACACGAACAGATTATTTTTCATTTTCCTTATTGAACAAAAAATGCAACGAAGTGAGTAATATGACTTCGAGAGAAAGATATCCTTAGAAAGCCAAATCTCTTTATTTTTCGAAAGGAACGAAAAACAGACAATTTTTTTTTTAATGAAAACGAATAAAAAAGTTACCAACGTGTAACTAAGAGAATGAAGAACAAAATTAATGAAGAATTCATGCGGTTTAACACGATGCGAATCGAGAAAATTGCTGTCACCTGCACTGTTAATTCAGATGTTTTGATCCAATGCTTATTCACTCGTTAATCATAGCAAAGATCTTATATCTGCGGTAAGTATCAAACGACTTTGATTCAGATTGCTGAATTCTGTGGTCCACTAAGCGTGTGCTTGTTTCTTTCGCTGTCCAATTTTTCAAACATATAATCTGCTAAGATCTCGTTCTGTTTTTTTATTTTGTCCAAAGCTTTTGACACACACAGAAATCCACGAGAAAAAAACAACAACTGAATTCGTGTTGCCATTTCGTCCTCTCATCCATCAGCGCAATATTCTGTTTCTATGAATTAGACTGGATTTTTTGTTTGTTTGTTAGAATATATACAAGAGCCATATTTCACGATTGATTTTTGTTTGTTTGTTTGTTTGTTAGAATATATACTACAAGAGCCATATTTCTCGATTAACGCTGAAAATACTTTTTACATGGCGCACAATCACATGTAACTGTGTCTGTATTTCTGGAAGACAGATAGGAAAAAATCTGTCTTGAATAAGATTGAGGAAACCATTCTCAAGACTTTTCGCACATACTGTATATACAGTAAAACCTGCAAAGTTGTCCATCTTTATAAGTTGCCCACCTGCCTAAGTTGGCACCCAAATCTCTTAAATTTCGAATTTGTCTGTACTCTCTAAGTTGACCACCTGTTTCAAAATCTTTTTTTCTTTTTTTTGTTGTTGTTGAGTAGCAACAGAATGTGTGAAAGGATTAGTGTAATCAGCAACATCTGGCCAACCCCTTAGGCGGCACAGTGCGAGATCGTACGTGTGTGTGTGTGTGTGTGTGTCAAGGTATTTATTTACAGTAAATAGGTGTGTGTTTAAAACAGTGTGTCAACAGAGCTTAGCAGTAGGTGGGTTCTATATAGGCTTGCCTTCTGCAGGTAGCGGATGGCTTAGTGGTTAGCAGTTCAGACTATCGATGCAAGGTTCGAGCCTGGGGCTGATCTTTCAAAGATGGTGTGATTTACTAACAATCGCTGAATATCCGCCGTGCATCGGACGAGCACGTTAAGTGACGGCCCCCAGGCTGGACCCACTGGTTAAATGGGTATCCTTTCCTATGCCCCCCCTGAAATTATCTCACCCCTCTATGTGCAACATCGTACTTGTATGGTGGCGCCATCTACTGTACTCTAATCTCACTATAAACTGTTCTGTCAAAGTCGCTAGACTAGCTCTCATTCCTTCCGTTTCTATGTCCTGCCCAAAAGGCGATCTCGCTGTAGGTGGCTGGGACCTAAACTCTACTCACTGTGGACGGAAGTCCTACAAGAAAATGACAAATACTGTGTGTGTGTGTGTGTGTGTGTGGCGTGCTTCTAAAGTCTGGGGATTTTTCTAGAATAAGTTATTGTTTATGTGTTGGGTTCTTCCTTTTACTCCAGGTAACAGGCCAAGTTGTTCTTAGTTTATGCTGTAAGGTAGTTCAGTGATTTAATGGCCCCCAACAGAAAATGAGTGTCAAATTTACATCACTATACATCTGCAAATCATCCTGCTTTACTAGAAAAACTCATGGGAGTTTATATAGAAATTGAAAAACACTGGGCCCAAACAAAGTTTAAAAGAAGCTCAGCAGAAAACTATGATTGACTATTTTCAAAAGAATACATGATGTTTGCTATGAACTTAATCCGTATATAATAAGGATACACTAATTGCAAATGGACAAGTAATGTAAGTAATGATGTCCTTTCCCATATTTTAGAAGTACACACTACTTATACTGTACTAAATAATAAATATATACTGTACTGTATTCACCATTCAGTGAATATATGTCCAGTTTAAAATCAAGCCTACAGTATTTATATAGTGGTACTGTATTTATACGTACTGTATAAACAGTGTTTCATGCAGTACTTAAAACGGTTGCTATGAATTCATTTTCTATGTTAATGTAGGGCACATACTCAATGTATGTAGAGCAATTGAATTAGAGACAGATGGCGTTATACAATTGTGGAGCTGTGGGCGGCCCTGTAAACGGAAACGACAGGACGTATGCAGCGATCCGACGATATAAGGAGTGACGCGACGGGAATCAGTAACAGTCGAACGCAGTATGTGTAAGACGAAGGATCTAAGCGCATTTGATCGTGGGAAAATTGTCGGGGCCCGACGAATGGGTCACTGCATCTCGGAAGTCGTGCAGGCACTGGGATTTTCACGAGCCAATGTGTCACGGGTGCACCGTGAGTACATCGAATCCGGTAAAACCATCAAAACCATCCCTGCTAGGGCCAACTGCCGTGGACAACAGCGTGTGGATGAGCGGGGTAGTCGTCGGCTAGCTCGCATTATAACAGCGGATAGACGGGCCACAGTGCAAGAAATCACTCGGCAATTTAACGCTGGTGCACAAAAACGTGTAAGCAGTCACACCATCCAGAGCCATCTCCTCGCTATGGGGTACAGAAGCCATCGTCCCACGAGGGTACCGCTGCTGACCGCACATCACAGGGTGCAAAGATTAGTATGGGCGCGGGAACATCGCCACTGGACCCTAGACATGTGGGAAAATGTTGCCTGGACTGCTGAGTCGAGATTCACGTTGGTACATGCGGATGGCAGGATACGAGTACGGCGCAAACCACATGAAGCGATGGATCCTTCTTGCCAGCAGGGTACTCTTCAAACTGGTGGAGGTGGCATTCTCGTCTGGCGACTGTTTACGTGGACTGAAATGGAACCCCTGGTTCGTGTGACATCGTCCCTCACAGGTAAACGTTACCGGGATATCCTGGACGATCATTTGCTCCCGTTTGTGCGCCTTCAACATCCCACTGGGGACCTCATCCTGCAACAAGACAATGCACCGTGCCATCGCTCCCGAATTGTATCTGAATGGTTGGATGAACACTCCACCGACGTGACCTCGCTTCCTTGGCTAGCTAGGTCACCTGACCTCAATCCCATCGAGCACATCTGGGATGCCATCGAGAGAGATGTTCGAGGCTCTGACCCCCTCCATCAAATCTTCGTGAACTGTGGGAGCTTGTTCAGGGGTCGTGGATCCGTATGGCTTCCCAACGCTTACGGTGTCTTGTCGAGTCCATGCCGAGACGAATCGCCGCCGTCATCAGGGTGAAAGGTGGTGCTACATGTTACTAGACAGGTAGCTCTAATTCAATTGCTCTTCAGCGTATACCATTCACTTTGATTCCGAACTCCCCAAGTTGGCCACCTGTCTAAGTTGTCGACAATAGTTTGGAACCGTGAGTGACCAACTTACACAGGTTTTTTCTTTTTCTTTTTACTTGTACTAGGGGGGGGGGGTGTCCGAAGATACACTTTTCCTGTTTCTTCATATGACATTACAGATCATCAAGATCTCTTGCAGCCGAATGGAGTTGGATTTCTCAGTTGGGAATACACTAGATTGAGGCAGGAAAGCAGGAGGCAGACAAAAGCTGGGATCTCTTCCTACGACATTACAGATCAAGACCACTTGCCTCCGAATGGACCCCATGAACCTCCATTAAACTTCTCGGCCAGGGATACGCAAAACTATGTGGCTAGCTCAATCTGTGGAAAGGTACAAATTGCTGGCGTAACCACTGGAAACGGCTCAGATGTCCACGGCGATTTTTGGGGAATCGTTACTTCCGAGAAAAAACCCAGAGAGAAAACCCCGAAACGCATAGGTGGCAAAGAGAGAATCAAGGTCATGTATAATGTTTTGCCGTTGTGGATCACTACTTGGTAATCGCATATACGGTCCCTATTGTGACGTCTCCCATTCGACCAATGAGAGGCGTTGTTAGAAAAGGCATTTCCTTCCACAGTGATGTCTTGTACGCTTTACTCCTAAAGTTCTCTTTTTGTTGTAAGTTAGTGCGTGCGTGGTTTGAGTTGATAATGAACTCAATTTAGATGTTAAAAATAGCTGTTAAAATTAATTTTGGTTTTTGTCATTCTGTTAATGATTATTTTGGGTACATTTTTTCGTTAGAAGATGCTTTAAATGTTATCAAAAACTTCGAGATTTCTACTAATACACATTATATTAAAAACTTGGTGTAGTTCACAATGGGAAAGCCCAGTTAAGTGATATTAAAGATGTGTATAACGAAGTAAATTTCTCCGTCATTTTTATCCGCGCCAGGATTCGAACCCGGGTCCCCTCATTCCGGAATAAGTTGCTCTACCAATTGAGCTACGCGGACGTTTTATTCTGATTCCTATCTGCCTTTATGTCGTGTGCGTCCTTCGGGCAGGTACGTCACATCTCCTGGTACGTTACATCATCTCCCCCTTATTTATTTATTATTATTATTATTTTTTTTTTTTTTTGAAGTGCTGGAGAAAGGATTCTCTTATTTTTCCTATCTCGCGGTGTGGAAAGAACATCACACCAATGCGAGATTTTGAACGGTCGGTTCATCCGGATAGTTCGGGCGCCATTATAACGAAGTAAATTTCTCCGTCATTTTTATCCGCGCCAGGATTCGAACCCGGGTCCCCTCATTCCGGAATAAGTTGCTCTACCAATTGAGCTACGCGGACGTTTTTTTCTGATTCCTATCTGCCTTTATGTCGTGTGCGTCCTTCAGGCAGGTACGTCACATCTCCTGGTACGTTACTTGTGAAGAAGGATGTTATGTCCGAAGGGAAAAAATTTCCAATGTTGAAAACAGGATACCATTTGATGGCATGCCATTCATTTCCATTGATCACTTTACATTAGAGTGTCATGAGGGTCGTTCATTGAACAAAGTAAATTGAAAACAATCCAAGATCATGACTACTCGTGTGTAAAAGCAAAGTTCAAAAAAAAAAAAAAAATGAATTGTACAGCAGAAATCCAACTGAAAGAAATTTTAAATGGATTTTTTCCCCACCCGATTTTATGCTTGTCTGTCATGAGAATTCCATTAATAACGATGCTCAAAATCACACGCACGTTTTAGGTACTCCTGATAAATTTTTATGAAGCTGTTTTCATCCACCAATAGAGGTGTTCGGATATCTGCCGAAGTGCGAAATGCAGATGACAAACCCGGTAAACAAAACACAATTAAAGAAATATTGATGAATGATGCTGTAAGCCATGCAATAACCAACACCTTTCTTGTATAAACAACACTGAGAAATTGTTGAATCAGAATTCCTAACAGTAATCAATGAAAATAAGAAGATATTCGGAGCTAAAACACTGAATAATGCTGCAAAATTGTCACCGAACGACCACTTTCTCGTCAGCGTACGAATCAAACCCACAACTCGGCCAACCACACAAACACGAGGCCGGAGATTTGCCAACTTCACCCTGACAGTGGCGGAGTTGGTAAACCGCCGGCTATGTGGTGGTGTGTATATATATATTTTTTTTTTTTTTTTTGATTGCAGGTTTAACGACCAGCGTGAGCAACTCAATGGGCTATAAGCAGTCGCCCGTCCCAAATTTAGGGTCACTGGTTCCAGGGAAGGGAGAGAACCAGTGTCGTAAGACAAACACAACATCCATGCCTCACCGGGATTCGAACCCGGACCCCTTTCGGACGAATGATCAGAGGCCATCGTTTAGACCACTGCGCCACCGGGCTGTGTATATTTACATTTGTCAATACGTCTCTGCTCCTATAAAACGAACTGAAACAGATTCCTTTTTCAGTATTGCAGGTAATTATGAGCCCAGTTTCCTTAGTACATAATTATCCCTAAAAGTTGCAGCAGTATGATGTAACACAGATGAAAACGGCATAACGGTATTGTCTGGCTAAGAACTTATTTCTACTGTCATGAAATGTTTAGCGTGTTTCACATGATTTGGAATGCAAAACGAGGAATATTGTAAATTTGAGTCCCCTTTTCTTTCCTTCCATTTTTTTTTTTTTTTTTTTTCCAGTCAATATGTCTGCTTATTAAACCGATGGCATCGCTTTTTGATTACATGTATCTTTCCCGATAGCAGTAAAGTAAATCCCGTTTCAGTGAGTTAAAAAATAGAAACTGGACGACACACAATACCGTGAAACATAATGATTACCATGGTTAATGTTAAAATTAAAAGTGTGTCAGAACAAGACAAAAATTAAATGAATTATGGGATTTAAATAAATAACTTTATAACGAAGTAAATTTCTCCGTCATTTTTGGTCTACGCCGGGATTCGAACCCGGATCCCCTCATTCCGGAATAAGTTGCTCTACCAATTGAGCTACGCGGACATGTATTCTGATTCCTATCTGCCTTTATGTCGTGTGCGTCCCTCTGGCAGGTACGTCACATCTCCTGGTACGTTACAACTTCAGTCCATGCATCAAAAAGACACACACAGCTAAACATTCATAAAAAAAAAGCTACATTTACGTTATTTCAAACAATATTTCCTTTTCATAACCACATATTTTGTGCACTTCATCAGTCTGTGATATTTACTTGTTTCTGTACACCTGCTGCTAATCCTTCAACAATTTGGTATGTTTCTGTTTTGACCTCTCATTTCTGAATAAATTTTTAAATCCATTCTTCTGTTATAATTGAGGTAATCCATGACCTTTTATTGAACATCCAAGTTATATGCAGAATCGAATTGTCAATAGTATTCTGCGCTTACAAATAACTAGAAGCTTTCAATGTCCTCCTCCACATTACAACAGAAAAAGGTTGTTTTTCGTTGGAATAATGAAAGCCTGTTCAGTGATCACGCTTCGCCTATTTTAATCAATGTTCTTGTAGGCACAGATTTATTAAATTAACAACTTTTGTCACAGTTGTTGTAAATATCCTTCAGCTCGTAGCCTTTGTTTAGAGTGGGAAGCTTTTGCTGCCATGTGGCTAATCTCTCGTCGCAGTTATTTATCAATTTAACACACAGCACACCAGCCACCCATTAGACGATTTGAAATCACTTTTTCTGATTCGGTGAGCGATTTCTTTTGCTTTTTCTCTCACTAAAGTTCCAGATAGGACCAAATTTCTTCAACTTGCATTTTCTACAATTCATTTATTTTTCTACTTGCATCTCCTTTTGGCCATTCTGTCGGTAACTTTACTTTCTTTTTTAAAGCATCGTTCACTTGTGTCTTTCCGCATTCAGATTTTTTGCAAATTTCCTTCACGGAGATATTTTGGAAATATTTTGTCTTAATTCAATAACCTTCATTTTATCTTCGAGAAGTATCGCATGGCTTTTTTTTTTTTTTTACATCTTCAAAAAGTGGTCGCCTTACAGGGAAAGATGCTTCTCTGACGAACACTAGAAAAATTCGCCGTGAAATATGAAATGAAATTTATTAGGAAAGCATTGACAACAGTTAAAGATCACACGAAAAAGCCTGAGAACCGGACTTCACTCGGGAGCCGATAATGGAAGGGGGGGGAGCGAAAAGTCCTCCACTGTCTAGCTAAGTTACAGTGCATTGAGATTTATGAACGTTTCGCACATGGTCTTCGTTCCCTATCGTTCAGCTACTCCTGCCCTCCCTGTTCTCTTTGTACAACTTTCAATCGCCTCTGAGGTAGCAGAGGTAAACGAAAGTGGACTCTTTCACCATCCTCACTGAACCTTTATGATAACACAAATTATGTTGTTTCCTTAACTGGACAAAAAGAAATGAATGTGGGGTAACAACTCTGCTTTTGTTATGGTACGTATACCAAGATTATTCCACTTTAGCATATTTAGACATGTGGAACCTTCGGAAAAGTTAGAAATGATTCGATTCTTTTTTCTTTTTTTTTTTCGAAAACATTTTAAAAATAATAGTTACCATTTCAGAAGTAATTTAACACTTACGGGTGAAAAAATCGTGTCCGTTTCCGCGTCAGGAAAATTCCGTCTCATGAGATATTGTCCCTTAGTAATGTATACATACACCGATGAACCATTCCATTATGACCACCCCCAGCCTAGAAAAATGAGCGTGCCTGGAGACCGAACGGTGGCGCAGGTGAAGTTCACATAGCAGTATATATACAACCCGAGGACCGGCGTTCGGTTAGTAGAGTGTTCGGAGTTAGAATGGGAAAATCTGCCGATTTATCGGAGTTTGATAAAGGACAAATTCTGATGGCAAGGCGCCTCGGAACTACCAGCTCGGAAATGGCGCGGCTTGTTGGTTGTTCACGTGCCGCTGTAGTGAGTACGTATCAAAAGTGGTGCACATATGGCCAAACGACCAGCCGTGTGTCGTCCACAGCTCACTGATGCCAGTGGGGAGCGGAGAATGTCGCGCATTGTTCACAGGGACCGCAGGCCCAACGGGGACAAATCCCCCGCATCTACAACAGTGGTGATCAGGGCAATGTGTCACATCACACAGTTCATCGCAGCCTTCTGCGCATGGGCCTGCGTAGCAGAAAACCCAGTCGGGTCCCCATGCCCACTGCACGGCATCGCCAACAACGCATGAAATGGGCCCAAGATCATCGAGATTGGACCGTGGATGATTGGAAGAAAGTGGCCTGGTCTGACGAATCAAGATTCCTGGCCCATCACGTAAAAGGCTAATAGCGGATACGCCGATTATTACCAACGGAGGCTATGGCACCTGAATGCACTGTTGGGCGGAAACAGGCCACCAGCGGCGGTGATACGTTGTGGTCGATGTTTTTTTTGGGGGGGGACACTTTAGGCCCCATTATCCCAATAGCACAATCTCTGACAGCTGTCAGGTATCTGAACATCGTTCCGAACCAAGTTCACCCATTCATGGCAACTGTGTCCCCTGCTGGGGATGGCTATTACCAGCAGAAAAATGCGCCCTGCCACACTGCCAAAATCGCCAAGGAGTGGTTCGAGAAACACGCTGGTGACTTTCTGTTAATGCCCTGGCCTCTAAATTTATCTGACATGAACCCAATCGAACAATTGTGGTTCGACTTGGAAAAGCGGGTTTGTGCTAAATCATCACCACCCCGAAAGGTACGGGAACTGGAGGATCTGCTGTTGACATTATGGTACCAGATACCCCAGGATACCTATCGCCACCTCATGGAATCGATGCCTCGCCGAGTGGCCGCTGATTTGCGGGCTAAAGGGGGTCCTACAGCTTACTAGATAGGTGGTCATAATGTAAAGACTCATCGGTGTATACTGATTTTCGGGGCTATCGAAAATTTCCGTCTTAGACAGATTCAGTTATACACATATTTCACTGAAAATATTTCACAATACATTTCAAAATTTCAATGTAAGAATGTACTAAAAGTTTTCAATTAAAAACCTGCATCAATTTCGTTTCACGTAAAATAAGACTTATATTGCTGACAAAACTAAAAAGAAAAATAATAACATATTTTCAAAGCGATTATAACTGAAAATAACAATTTGTTTTAATTTACTTCAAATTTACGACACAAATTTAAAATCAGTTTCAATGCTGTATGACAGTTTACACTTATAAAGAGTTTCCCTACCTTCTAACACTCTCCTAATGACGAGATGGAGATAAGTTTCACAACTTTATTAGATTTTTCATGGTAATCGCCATTGCCATTTCGCCATGCTTTTTGGGATAACTAAAAGTGACAGATTACGCAATTTTTTAATGAGTTAAAACTGACAAAGTTGTGTAATACGATCTACAGGGTTACAAGGAAAGTTCTTGATCAGGCCAATATCTCACGAACTATGACAGTTAGCGATTTACTTCTTGTGCAGTTGTATAGGACACCCCCTATGGCACACACAATAACACCACGAGGGATCCTCTAGCCCCCTTTTGGGGGTGAGGGGTCTGTCACCCCCCTCCAGATAGGACAAAAAAGTCAATTACAAACTTGTTCAGCGAGGCAAAAATAGTACATAAACGTTTTTGTCCCATAACAGAAGATGGAAGGGGACTCTCCTAATGCGAAAAAAGCGGAAAGCCGAGTCGCTGCGTCTGAAGCATAGTTGCATAGATTTCAAATGTCCGGCTTTCTGCTCCGTCGTCAGAATACAAAAAAGACATGCGCGGTCGGTATGCCAACACTTCGTGAACCAGTGACGGGAAGTCGAACGCTTTGCCGCGTACGGAAGTCAATTAGATGTGCATACAGTTTACCTATTGGATGAGTGTTTCGTCACTTTATGCTATTTCTCCTCGTTTCAGTGTATTTTTCACTGTATTGGGTATCAAAGTCTGATATTGAATGTGTCAAGGAGCTACGTTTTATTTCAGAACAAGAACTGTTAATAAAGTTTGTAGGAAAAGGTTTCCTTTGTGCTTTCGTTTACTTAGAACTTACCAGTTTAGATAAGTTCTAATTAATAAGTTCTTGTCTAAATACTCGGTTGTTGACTCCGGATGTTGTGATTTTCTTGGGGCCACATTCTTGGTTCCCTTCCATCTTTTGTTATGGGACAAAAACATTTGTGTACTATTTTTGTTTCGCTGAGCAAGTTTGTAATTGACTTTTTTGCCCTATCTCCAAAGGAAAGTGCAATAGCCCCCTCACCCCCCAATAAAAGGGGGCCGGGGTATCCCTCGTGGTGTTATTGTGTGCGCTATAGGGGGTTTCCTATACAACTGCACAAGAAGTAAATCGCTAACGGCCATAGTTCGTGAGATATTGGCCTGATCAAGGACTTTCTTTGTAACCCTGTATATCCCCTCTCATTTCTTAAACTTAATGAAGTAATCAAAAATGGATACTTCATGAAGCAAAACGAGATCTGGAGTAGTACTGATTTTTGTAGATGATGATGTACTGACTACAATATTTATTTCTATCATTTCTCAAAAACTTAATTCAATACAGAAGCTGATTTTAATAATTAGAAGCAAAATAACTGACATATACTATTCTGGCAAATAGAGTATGTTTAAGCAATTTGGAAGTCGTTTGAGTAATGAAACATGATGCTAACACTTTAAACAAATGCCTGATAGCTGCAGATGTCCATCAAGGACTATTCTGTGAGAAAATCATGATTTTGCAAGTGATTGCGCTTCAAGTATGTTTTCCCAATGTTTGGTCTCCCGTAGTTTGATATTCAGGAGGGGGAAACGAAAACTCTCTATAACTACAAATAACAATCCTAAAACCATATGCAAATTTCCAAACATTTTAACCACACACACACACACACACACGGCAGCTAAATTTAACTGAAAACCAAAAGACCAAAAAAAATGATAAAAAAGATGGATAAAATAAATTTGGTAGCGTGTTGAGACAATAGAAAAATTTCTTCGTTGTTGTTTTTTTAGCACGTATGGTCACTTCCATTCTATGCGACAGGAAACTTCAGCAAGCACTCAGTCAGACATCAAAAAGCAGAAACACTCTGAAGACAAAGATTTGGAAGAAACTTCGAGAGATCTGTGTCCGCAATGAACGCCTGCTGCACAGGATGATCAATTTTTCATTTCCTCGCTTTTCATACTTTCCCGTACTGTATATATGTGTACATTGCAGTCAGAGATAAAACAGGAAATTTTAAAATTATTACTTTCTGCTACAAATTCCCAACGTTTTTCCGATTTTTCCTTCACACACAGCTCCAGAAGTTTAATAGAAAAATTAACAATCATAACTAATGCAACTAATGTTACCAAGGAAATCCTTGTAGCACCTTCCAAAAACTGAAATGGCATAGTCAGATTTCCAGCGGAGGACAGCAAGTGCCTCCTCTCTTCCCCTTTCCGCAGCATAAACACGCTACCCATTTTTTGCGTGAGGCTAAAGCTACAAGCTGGACGTTCCTGTGAGTGTACATCAATGAGAGCCACCACAAAAGGACAGAAAACGTAGCAAACGTGTTCTAGTTCTAGGTACTGTATTATCTACTCCATATTTGCATCTATATCTACACGTTTAAAAATTCGAAAAAGGAAAATTTTGAGCGAATGAAGCTACTTAATCTCTCACAATTGATCTTCATAAATTTTTCCTTGGGGGTGTGATTCTTGAAATCAAAATTATATATTTTTCATATCATATGCAGTACTTCGACGAATAGGAAAGCTGAAGGGAATACATGCTTTTAGAAGGAAGGAAATGAATACCAACCTTTTTCACAATATGTTTCCTAATTGTATGATATTTCAAAATGCTCTGCAGTGAAATACAGTCGATTCTCGATAATTCACATCCTAAGGGAGAGCGAAAAAAATTTCGAGTTATCAAAAAAAAAAAAAAAAAAAAACATGCGCATAAGACGTGTGGATGGAATTTTGCCTTTTCGAGTTATCGGGAAGTTCGTCTTATTGAAGTCCGAGTTATCGAGAACAGGAACGTCGCTAGACTTTGAAATCAGGGTGGCCGAGCATTATTTTTGGTGGGGCAAGCTTCATAGCAAATTTTATTTATGAAACAGTGAAAGGACGAATTTTTAATGCTTTCACTACCCTCTATAAAGGAATTCGTGCAATCCTCACCCCCCCTTCCACCTGGACACGCAAACACACACACACGGATCTGACTAGTTACGCCACTGGTGTAAGATACAAGTATTACTAGAATATCGCGTTCGACTTTTTGCTTGCTCAGAATGCATTGTCTTTAATTTATTTTCAAAATGTTGCCTTTTTGCTTACGAAAATAGTACTGTACTTATGCCCCTTCCTGCAATTTTACTGTCCCCGCGCAGTCTTAGGTGCTCTGATGTAGCTTTAGACTCCACTTTCCGTGTTGAAATCCCCTATTTTCCAAACAGCAGAGCAATTAGTAAGGACTCTCTCAGTGAATTCCTATCCACCCTCCTCATTAGCCCTCTGGCTATACAAACATGAAACGGAAGCTTACACTAAGGAATTGGAAGAGTGGAGAACAATCAAATTTTTATAGCCATTCGAATGCTACTTCGATAACCTTTCTACGGAGACGTAAACAACGCATATCCTATGGGAAAATACGTAGAGCTACACGAAATAAAACACAAGACTTATTACTTGGAATTTTTTTTTTCTGATTGAAGGCTTAATGGCCACCGTGAGCAACTCAATGGGCTAAAAGCAGTCGCCCGTCCCTAATTTAGGGTCACTTGTTCCAGGAATTGGAGAAAGCTAGCGCCGTAAGACAAACACAACATCCATGCTTCACCGGTATTCGAACCCACATCTAACTCGGGCAAATTATCATAAGCCATCTCTTAGACCACTGCTGCACCGGCGCGACTTGGCAAAGTCAGATTATACATATTTTAAAGTTAAATATCTTGAACAAGTTAGTAAAATCATGCAATGCATTGATTATGATACGCTTTCCAACGTACCAGAAATCATTACTCAAGTTATCACTTAAGTTATGAGGATAATGGCTGTGGAATACATCTCGGTCCTGTGACCTGACCTTTGATCTCATTTCAATGATATTCAACAGAACCGGTTCAGTATACCTCCGAAATAACATGATAAAGTTTTGTCGTGCCGCCCCGGTGGCGCAGTGGTCTAAGGCGCTGGCCTCTGATCATTCGTCCGTAAGGGGTCCGGGTTCGAATTCCGGTCAGGCATGGATGTTGTGTTTGTCTTACGGCACTGGCTCTCTCCCTTCCCTGGAACCAGTGACCATAAATTAGGGACGGGTGACTGCTTATGCTGATTGGAGGTTCGTTAAACCTCCAATAAAAAAAAAAAAAAGTTTTGTCGCAATCGAAGCATTTTTGCGTAAGTTATGATGCATGAAAGCTATGGAAAAGATCCCGCTCCTGTGTCCTAACCTTTGACCCCATTTCGCCCATTTTCAATCGGATTCGTCCCCAGGCAGGCACCAACAACATACTAACATTTCATTCAAATCGAAGCATTTTTACGTAAGTTATGACGCATAATGGCGATGGAAGTGATTCCGCTCCTATGCCCTGACCTTTGACCCCATTTCTCCCGTTTTCAATAGTCTGTCCCCAGGTGGTCCCCTACCACATATTAAAATTTCATCGAAACCGAACCTTTTTTACGTTAGTTATGACGCATAACAGCAGTGGAATGGATCACGCTCCTATGTCTTGACATTTGACCCCATTTCGTTCACTTTCAATAGGGTTCCTTCCCAGGTGTTCTCCTACGACATACTAAAATTTCATCGAAATCGAAGGAATTTTACACGAGTTATCGAGCGGACGGACATACGCACACAACGCGTGACGTAATGAGGCAGATGGGAATCGCGACCATCTGCTCGCAAGAGTATGACGTCATAAAACTTTAATAGGATCCACACACAACGCGTGACGTAATGAGACAGATGGCGTGACCGCGCGCTAACATCTCAATCGCGAGAGTGTGACGTCATAAGATTTCTAAGCATGTGTAACATTAATGGGACGAAGCCACGACACTAAAAACGTGGTAATTCGGGGTGGTTATTTAACCCACTAAATGAATTTTCCTAAAGTCGAGATCAAACTAAATCTATTTCTAGTACCAGAAAACGGAAGGTTAACGACTTTCATCAAAAACCTTAGAGCCGTTTTCAAAATAAAATTTACATACATACAAGAATTGCTTCTTTAATAGTATGGAATAAGGGCAATGGAATGGATCCCGATCCTATGTCCTGACCTTTGACCCCACTTCACCCATTTTCAATAGAGTTCATTCCCAGGTGGTCCCCTACGACATACTAAAATTTCATCGAAATCGATCCATATTTACGCAAGTTATGACGCATGAGGGCAATGGAATGCATCTCGCTCCTATGTCCTGACCTTTGACCCCACTTCACCCATTTTCAATAGGGTTCGTCTCCAGGCGATCCCCTACCACATACTAAAATTTAATCGAAATTGAACCATTTTTACGCGAGTTATCGTGCGGATAGGCAGATAGACGGACGGACGGACGGACAAAGCTGAAGCATATACGCTTCTTTAACCTACGTTTGGAAAGCGTAAAAAATGGCCTATTTTGAACTGGGTGGGCGGTAGGGTGGGCAAGACAAATTTCGGGGTAGGCTGAAGCCCACCCTCGCACTTACTTGGCGACGTCCCTGATCGAGAGTCGACTGTACTTTGAGGATTATATTTATTACTGCATATTTAAAAATATTCACAAAATGATAAAAACGACAATGTTTGAATGTGGTATTAATAAAGTAACCCTAAGAGAGAACTTACAAAATATTTGAAACTATGCTCTTAAATATGACAACGGTAGCACGAATATGTCAGAACTGCCAATAACACAGCTCCATCTAAATGCCCACTATCTTATTTCAAACCACTGCTCGTAAGAATTTCCACAAAAACTATGTGATCAGGCCAACTGTTCAGTTATTCACAGTTACACAGAAGCTAAAGAATCTAAATTTTATAAGAACTCTTGTACATGACAATAACGGCAATTGATAGCTTATTTATCAGAATATATGCTGTTCTGTGCTATTTATGCTTCCATTTTACTATCTAGGTGGATTATTTTGTGAAAAAGAGAAATGCAGTAATGTATATTTGTGATTTATTTTTGTCTTTGTGAAGTTTCTTTAATTTTCTTCTCTTCATACAGGTGTTGCTTGCAACATGACTGGTGCTATGCATTCATATCCTGTCCTCAAACATTAATTTATTTCGTACCTTACACTTGGCAGTGCATTAAGCCAGGAGCTGCACAATGTGGTAAGTACAAATTCTATTCATCCTAAATTCCAATTACAGCATACAATTTCAACTGCCTGTTTTAAGTTTTCTGTTCTTTTATGATGCCTTTCATCGACGAACATTCAGAGATGTGTCCAATGGCTCCCCCCCCTCCCCATAAAGTGTAACATGACACACTGTGCGATTAAGTAATGTCTGGTGTGCAACTTCTTTTATTTATCATTTTTTTGAGCATGTCTTTTGTAGAAAAAGCACATGCTTATAACTACCCTTCGTCCGTTCGTTCATCTCTCTGTTCGCTTGCGGACACTGTATCTCTGCAAATATTAGTCCGATTGGAAAAATTCTTTTGCATCGGGAAGCGTAAAATCTGAGAACGAGATTATCTTTGCTTTCCTGCCTTTTTTCGATGCATAAATTCGTCGCTAGACAGCATAAAAGCAGATGCTATCGTATTCAAAATACATTTTATTTACCATTTAATAAAGGACTTTTAAGATAAAAATAAAGAAAATGACGAACCCCCTTCCCAACCCATAAAACAATACTCCAAATCTCCATTAAAAATTCACGGAAAATGACAATTAATTGTAGCGGGCTGAAGACAGGCGCTAGCGGAGACGTTTTTTGCACCAGAAAAAAAGTACGCTCATTGTCATGAAAATCCACACACCAAGAAGGAGGCGTCGGATTGAAATGAGATTTAAGTAGTCAGATGGTGCATACCAAGGACAGAAGTGATTACAATATCACAGCAGCAGGACGATTTCCCGCCGACATACGGTACACATTCCGATCAGCGTTTGTACCCCATCGGATGGCCTCGTGCTCGGATACATGCGGTGATACTATCCGGCATGGAGTCAAAGAGACGCCGTATGTTATCCTGGGACAGATTGGCCCACACTTCTTGCAACTGAGTCTATAAATCACGAACACTGGGACATGGAGAGAGCTCGCGTCCCATCTGGTCCCACACGTGCTCGAAGGGCGAGAGATCAGGTGATCTGGCAGGCCACGGAAGCGTCGAAGCATGACGTAGACAGCCCTGGGAAACCCGAGCCATGTGCGGACGGGCGTTATCATGTTGGAAAATGGCTCCGGGCCGCCCCGCCAGGAAAGGCAGCGCATGGGGCCGCAGGATCTTTTGTACGTAGCGCTGGGCGGTCAACGTCCCTGGGATCACTGCGAGGGAAGTCCAGCTGACATACGCGATGGTTTCCCAGTTTCCAGACCATCACGCCTGCAGTTCAGGACTTGTGCCGCTGTACAATGAGGTTGGAATTGTAGCGCTTCCCTGCGGCCCTCCACAATCTGACACGGTGGTCGTCTGGTCCGTTCCCATACAGAAGCATGATTCGTCGCTGAACCCTATACGTCGCCAGTCCGTAACATTCCACGTTGTTCGCTGCTGACACCACTGCAATCGACGCATGGTAAGGTGTTAATGGCAGAAAACGTAAGGGCCGTCGAGAGTGCAGATTCGCTTCTGCCGAGCGTCTGGAAATAGTTCTGGCGGACACAGGAGTCCCTTGTACAGTCGCCACATGTCTCTGGATAATGGACAAGAACGTCGTTGCATCTGTACGTGCCGCTCTCACGATCCCACGGTCATCTCTGCTGGTGGTGTGTCTGGGTCGTCCAGAACCAGTCTACCATGTCTCGGTGCCTTCCCATGCCCATTGCTCCTAACGCGATCGCATCGTACTGTCCGACCGGCCCAAATGGCGGCAGATTCGGCGCGCCAGTCACCCTGCCTCTTTCATCCCGACGATACGGCCTCGTTCAAACTCCGTCAGTTGCCAGTATGCACATCTACGGCGGTTCCTCGGCATGTCTATCGCTCAGGGATCTCACCTGACTCTTACCGTGCACTTCGGCACGAATGTGGAGGCCCCTACGCGGCACCTTATAAGCCGCAAGGATTGCGATCGCACGAAACTTTAATCATCTGCATGTCTGCCCTCCCTGTAGCTATTCGCCGAGTTTCTCGTTAATCTCACGGTTTTTTCTTGGTGCGCGGATATTTACGGCAATGAGTGTATTTAGAAGGTTGGCTCAGAAGTCTCAAATGAATTAAAGAAAAAAGCCTAACAAAAACGCACACAAAATTACTAGAAACCTACCTAACAAATTTGCAAAGTAATGTAAGAAATAATTCACAAAAAAAAAAAAAAAAGCCAAATCAATTGCACGGCTTCCTCCCTCCCAAGCACCGAGGAAACTGGTTACTAACACATCTTCCGGAAAATTCAATAAGGTAGCTAGCTATACATAAAAAATAGGAGAACGAGCAAAACAAAAATTACCAGAGAAGCTATTACTTATCAAACAAGTGGTCGTGATACATTTTATTCCATATCATTGCTTGTAAATATATCTGATTGAAAACAAAGATTCATTCTTCACTTCTATACCATTTATAACGAAGACTATTTTGGGTAGACTTACTTTTCAAGTAATGCACAGTTTTTCTCTAGGGGGCGTAAAGATAAATTGCGATTTTCCGGTGTCTTTGCTTCTAAGTGGCAGCTTTGTAAAACTCCTTTTCTCGATAGAGTTGCGGGTGGGAAATGTTCTGCATAAAATTTCTAATTTTTGGTGAACAACTGTGTTGCTACTATATTTCTGTTTCTGATGTATTTGCAGCAATATCGGCGATCCTGAAAACTCGACCGAAAAAGTTATGGCTCAGATACTGCTCAATATGAAAAATGTTTTATATGTATGAAAAGCCATATATTTGTAAAATATTTTTACAATATATATATATACACTATATTGACAAGAGTCACCGAACACCCCTTCAAAAGCAAATGAACGGATCCGCTGCATTGTTAAGATGCGCGGTAGAGCTGCAAACAGTATAAAAACAAGTTTGTAAAATCATGCAATGCATTGATTATAATACGCTTTCCAACATACCAAAAATCATTATTCAAGTTATCACTCAAGTTATGAGAATAATGGCTGTGGAATAAATCTCGGTGCTGTGCCCTGACCCTTGATCCCATATCGATGATATTCAACAGAACCGGTTCGGTATACCTCCGAAATAACATGATAAAGTTTTGTCGCAATCGAAGCAATTTTACGTAAGTTATGATGCATAAGGGCTATGGAATAGATCCCTCTCCTGCGTCCTAACCTTTGACCCCATTTCGCCCATTTTCAATAGAATTCTTCCCCAGCAGGCCCCTACAGCATACTAACATTTCATCCAAATCGAAGCATTTTAACGTAAGTTATGACGCATAATGGCGATGGAAGTGATTCCGCTCCTATGTCCTGACCTTTGACCCCATTTCGCCCATTTTTAATAGGGTTTGTGGCCAGGTGGTCCCCTACCACATACTAAAATTTAATCGAAATCGAACCTTTTTAACGTTAGTTATGACGCATAACAGCAGTGGAATAGATCCCGCTCCTATGTACTGACCTTTCACCCCATTTCGTTCACTTTAAATAAGGTTCCTTCCCAGGTGATACCCTATCAGATACTAAAATTTCATCGAAATCGAACGATTGTTACGCGAGTTGTCGTGCGAACGGACATAAGCACACAATGCGTGACGTAATGAAGCAGATGGGAATCGCGACCATATGCTCGCAAGAGTATGACGTCATAAAACTTTAATAGGATCCAAACACAACGCGTGACGTAATAAGACAGATGGCGTGACCGCGCGCCAACATTCTCAAACGCGAGATTGTGACGTCATAAGATTTCTAAGCATTGGAAGCATTAATGGAACGACGACATCACACTAAAAACGTTATAATTCGGGGTGGTTATTTAACCCACTAAACGAATTCTCCTAAAGTCGAGATCAAGCTAAATCGATTTCTAGTACCAGAAAGCGGTAGGTTAACGACTTTCATCAAAATTCTTAGAGCTGTTTTCAAAATAAAATGTACATACATACATACAAGAATTGCTACTTTAAGGTAGACGTCAAGTAATTTTGCTTCCTATACTTCCACTGGAAAAACTTCTGTACACATTTTCTTCACAATTAATGCGTTCCCAAGAATGAAAATTTGAACATCGATTAAAATAGCTTCATTTCATAACTTGGAATACTTAATATTTTCTAAACCATAACCGTAATAATATTTTCTCAGCCATAACCGTAATTATGCAATCCAACATTTATTTGTCCACTGACGTCATCAAAGTACAGGTCGCGCCATCTTTTTTCTGGTTTCAACACCACTAAAGGAAACGTTATTGTTTTTTAATACAATTATGCTTATGTTTTAGAAAATGTTAAGTATTCCAAGTTATAGTATGAAGTTATTTCAATCGATGTTCAAATTTCCATCCTTGGGAACACACTAATTGTGAAGAAAATGTGTACAAAAGGTTTTCCATTGGAAATATAGGAAGCAAAATTACTTGACGTCCACTTTATAGTGTGGGATAAGGGCGATGGAATGGATCTCGATCCTATGTCCTGACCTTTGACTCCATTTGCCAAATTTTCAATAGGGTTCCTCTCCAGGAGATCCCCTACCACATACTAAAATTTCATCGAAATCAAACCATTTTTACGCACCTTATGACGCATAAGGACAATGGAATGCATCCCGCTCCTATGTCCTGACCTTTGACTCCACTTCACCCATTTTCAATAGGGTTCGTCCCCAGGTGTTCCCTTACCACATACTAAAATTCCATTGAAATCGAACCATATTTACGCAAGTTATGACGCATAAGGGCAATTGAATGGATCCCGATCTTATGGCGTGACCTTTGACTCCACTTCACCCATTTTCAATAGGGTTCGTCCCCAGGTGGTCCCCTACCACATACTAAAATTCCATTGAAATCGAACCATATTTACGCAAGTTATGATGCATAAGGGCAACTGAATGGATCCCGCTCTTATGGCGTGACCTTTGACCCCACTTCACCCATTTTCAATAGGGTTCGTCCCCTGGTGGTCCCCTACCACATACTAAAATTTCATCGAAATCGAACCATTTTTACGTGAGTTATCGTGCGGACAGACGGACGGAAAAAGCTGGAGCATATACGCTTCTTCAACCTATGGTTGGAAAGCGTAAACAAGCCGGCAGCAGACCGCAATCATATCGCACTGTGAGGTTGAGTGAAAAGGTCGCGACGGGAGAGAACTGACTTTGCGAAAGGAAAGATTGTTGGGTGTTATGTTAGTGGGTTGTCCATAAGAGAAGCCGAGAGGCCTTTAAACATACCCAAGTCATCTGTTTTGGATGTACTGAATAAGTGGGAGACACATGGCGTGCCTGAAGCAGCAAAACGTACCGGCAGAACAAGGAAAATCAGTGATAGAGGACGTCGAAGCTTCAGGAGAGTCGTTACAGCTAATCTCGGCGTACAGGTAAGTAAAAATGCTGGAACCTCGGTATGTACACGTACCATTCGCAGAGAACTTCATTCCATTAATTACCGTGTTCGTGCGGCTGCTCATAAGCCTTTCTTCTCTACTCTGAATGCTACTCGACGTTTACCATGGTGTAAAGAACATTTATCGTGGACCGTACATCAATGGAAACGGGTCCTATGGACTGATGAATCCAGATACACGATACATCAGTCTGATGGCCGCGTGTGGGTATGGCGGCAGCTGGGGGAACGCTATTTGCCACAGTGTACTGTTCCTACGGTCAAGTTTGGAGCTGGCAGTGTACTCGTGAGGGGGTGTTTATCGTGGTATGGTCCCGGCCCATTGGTTATCGCGGACAAACCTGTTAACCAGCACGTCTACCTCGATATTCTGGACAATTATTCCCTACGAATTCTATGGCAATACTATGGAACCGAGCCTTGTTGGTACCAGAAGAATAACGCACCGAGCCATAAAGCAAGGACTCTTACGGCGTGGTTTAACGATATTTCCGTATCGTTTGTGGACTGGCCAGAACAGAGCCCTGCTCTTAATTACATAGAGCACCTATGGGATGAATTAGAGTGCCGCATAAGAAGTTTGGAACCAAAGGCCTACTACTAAGCAACAGTTAGCGGCAGCATTATGTACTGAATGGAAGCGCATACCTATCGCTGTGTTCCAAAACCTTGTTGAAAGCATTTCTCGAATGGTCATTATATGCATTAAGGCCAAAGGTGGAGCGACACAGTACTAATGTATGTCAATAAATGCTATGTTGTGTTTCTCTTCTAGGTGTCCGGTGACTTTTGTCAATATAGTGTGTATATATATATCTTACTTCTTTCGATATCTCTGTTACTGACAGTCTGATTCGAAAAATTCTTCCTTTGTCGGGCAGTGTTTCTGGCGCGGCATGTTCCGTATATAATTTAAAAATTTTCTTAACTAACAAGTTTTCCTCCATAGGGCATAGGTTTACGTTTCCGTTTAGAGCATATTTGCAGCAATATCTGAGCATCTAAAACCAAACCGAAAAAAATGAAATCCTTTTTCAGTCAGATACTACTAACCAAGAAACATTTTATGCGCATTTTCTGCCCAAAATAACGTACAATTTCCCCGGTGGGAACGGAGGCTCAAATATTTAATCAGTTTTTCTCCATATATCCGATTTAAAAATTCTTTTAACACTGTATATCAGTCACCTTGTGAAACATTCTTCATGTACTCGTGGATTTTTTGTTGCTCACAGTTCTGGCGTTAGGAAGTTTTAGTGTGTGTTTCTGTTTGCTAAAAATTATTTTTCCTTAACATAATTTTTGCTATGAAGAATGCTTTTCCCATATTTTCTACTTTTCCATTATTCAAAATTCTTCGGCAAGAGGCGACAGCGTACATTTCTATTTTGAAAGTTTTTCCGATTCTAAAAAGTCCTTAGAAAAAATTATTTTCTGGTAGGATACTCTTCATTTTGAAGAATATTTTGCGCCCATTTTATTCTTTAAGTAACGCACAGCTTTTCCGCTAGGAGTCATAAGGTTATATCACATTGTCCTCTACATCTCTATTTCTAACTGTTCGGTTTGAAAATTTCCTCTGCCTCTGATATCTTCTGCTATGAGAAATATTTTGTGCACAATTTGTCATACACTGCCGGACAATTGCTAAGGACGGATGACAATAGCAACGATAGCAACCATAAAATGGAAGGCAGGAAAATGTGGAAATTAGCATAAGTGCAGGATACAGTAAGACGTGTTGTGCGTATGCAAATTTTGGATTGCCGAACTTGTTCGTGACGTCATAGCGCTGATAAGAGATATAAAGGATTTGACGCGTATTGACCGTTGTTGTTCAAACGCAAAGTTGAAAGGGAAAGAATCAATTGACGAACTTGCAATTTTCAGTATGTTTTCCCGACATCACCTAGATCATTTTACGCGTGGCCGTATTATTGGCAAGATTGAAGAAGGGCGAAAAATAACAGATGTTGCCAGGGAGTTCGACGTCAGCCACAGTGTTGTTTCAAGGCTTTAAATCATTTCAAACAAATGGAGAGTGTAGCAAACGTCACGGGGGAGGTCGTGTTCGCAGTACGATACCTGCAGAAGATCGGTACATAGTGCTATCAACAAAAAGACACCGGCGCAGCACAGCTAGTGAGGTAGCAAGTCAGTTTATGGCTGATACTGGCAAGCGGATCTCCCGAAAAACTGTCGCCACACGTTTGCATGAAGGAGGACTATACGCCCGCCGTCCTGTTGTGTGCATCCCATTGTCCAGATGTCACCGTACCGCCCGTTTGCAATGGTGCCATCAACATCGCAATTGGACTGATAACGACTGGTCTGCTGTCCTCTTCTCAGATGAGAGTAGATACAGTCTATCGTCTGATTGTCGACGACAACTGATCTGGCGTGATAGTGGTACTGCATATTGTCCAGCAAACATACAGGAAAGGGACCGATATCCGACATGTGGTGTCATGGTATGGGCTGGCATGATCAATGGCCGTACGTCCCTCTATGTGCTTCCAACTGGTACTATGACTGGCTAACGATATATTAATGATGTTCTGCTACCTCATGTTCGCATGTTCCGTGGTGCTGTCGGTGATAGATTCATTTTCATGGACGACAACGCAACATGTCATCGAACAGTCACTGTCCAGGAATGTCTTGAGAGCGAGGATATTCAACGCCTCGTATGGCCAGCACGTTCTCCAGATCTGAATCCCATTGAAAATGTGTGGGATGCTTTGGGGAGGAGTCTTGCTGGTCGCCAATGCCCTCCAATAAACAAGGACACCCTCATCCGTGCACTGGCAGAGGAATGGGATAAATTACCCCAACAGCTGCTTGATAATGTTGTGCAAAGCATGACACGACGTGTGGAATCTTGCATCGCCCTCCATGGTGGCCATATCCCGTATTGACATCTTACGCCGGAACGCCTGCGGACGGTAATTGCATTTTTTTTCATGTTTACGTATTCTGCACAAAATGGCCTGTTTGTCCCTTGAACACGTTCCAAAGCCTTCTGGATTTCAGAGCACAATAAATTGTCTTTCTTGTAATGTCCTGGCATTCTGACATTATTTTATTTCACTTGGCATCCAACCACACTTACTTTTTTATGCGCTATATAGCCGTTTATGATCCGTCCTTAGCAATTGTTCAGCAGTGTATTTCGTAAAACACCTTTCAGCGCTGGTAGGTGTACGCAACTATCTCTACAGGGTGTTTCACTCGTAGGAGGTTCCGAACTATCGTTTATTACAGACATAATATACAAGGTAGGCAAACGTAAAAGGTGACTACACTCTGCTGTCGTTGCGCGGTAATATAACTTGCAAAGCTCTAATTGCACTAAGTAAAAAAGATTATTTGTTTACAATTAAAAACTGTACAAGTTAAAAGAAAAGAGATTAAAAATATCTCGAGATCTTTCGGGTTGGCCACCAACCCATCAACAGGATTTACAACATCAAATGAACACATACATCAGAAACATTATATACATAGTGAAATGTTTGTGACGCAGGAGCCTTAAACAGCGCAGAATCGTTGAATCGAAGCCCAGGTGGAGTAGTTTATTCACAAGTCAAGGGTGGAGGGTGAATTAAACGAGCACCGTAGATTCGCTTACACCGTAGATTCTCTTCAATGAGGAACCTCCCCAAGGGTCGGGAATTGAGTATGGCGCGTCATCGTTACAGCACTTGTCAGAGAATTTATGGATATACAAACTCTCAGTTAAGAAACAAGAGCTCTTATTTGAAGTGGAAGCTAAGATGGTTGCCTCACTCCACATAGGGGTACGAGTAGTTTGACTTACAAGACGTGAGACGGCGGTCGATGGTCCGCATGCTGGTAGAATTCATTACCAAGTATTCAAGAAGTCACACAATTTTTTCTGAACAAAGTCACTGACCTTCACAGTGTATTAAAACACAGCTGCCTGCAAAAACTAGTCTCTCTATAGCAGCAGCTACCTTTAAGTTCATCCATCCTTCCTGAAAATATTCATGGTGTTTATTGACATCAGTCATCAAACTCTGCAGCCATAAGTTAATAAATGCCCATAAACGGGTAATCCTTGCAAGTACGAAATGTAATATCTATTATGGTTCCTCCAAATCAACATTGAAGAACTGAACTAATACCCAAAATAAACGATATGCTATGTGACGTACTACAGAGGTGAAAGCATGTGTCAAGACGACAAATCTGCAGAGGGACATTCAGTCAGCGTAGCTCAGTTTGGAGAGCAACTTACTCCGGAGTGAGGGACACGGACAAACTTGTGTTTTCACATTGGCGCTCGATTGTGAAAAATGGATCCACTGGCCGTTGGGTTCTTCGAAAAATGTGTGATGTTTGTTCCACACATTGATTGGAATTAATGAAAAAATCCTACTTCACTTCAAAGAAAAAAAAATTAAGAGGGGGATAATGTAACGTATATTCTATTTTAACTTTCCTTTTGAGTTTCTTTTTCTATGTAAATTTGAGTTCGTTCTCTTAGACATTTTCCAACCTTAACGTTGTTTTTCTCTCACACGAGAATGATGTTGGAAACACACTGAGGTCGGAACGAGTGACGCATGTGTGGCCGGATAAGAACGATCGATGAAAAGGCAATGCAGCGGTTGTTTATCGGGGGATTGATGTTATTGATGATAGACGTGCTGCTATACTGCGATTGGGTGTAAATCACTGACACTGTATTGAGTACGCCAATGAACCGCATGTGAGTGTGGAGTACAAACCATGCAAGCAAAATAAACATATTTGTAAGTACTACAATTGACCTTTTTCTTTTAATGAGCATGAGTACCTTCTAACATTACATTGACTTTATCACACATAACGTAATTACTGATGTAAGGACTAAGTTACAGCGGTAAGACAAATTACGTTATAGCTATACTTCAGGAAAAGCCAATGCATACTGTTAAGAGATGTGACCTAGCGCGCACAAAGAGTTTCTGTTTTGACTACAATGAAAAATTCATACGCCTGTCTTTGGAGCCATGCATATAAATACACACAAAGAAATTACACACACACACACACACACACAAATGTCCTTTTAACTAAGTATAGCTTGTAATTCTTACTTTCTTAAATACAATACTGTTTGTGAAAATTGCAACACCATGAAGGATTGCAAGTATTAGCTTGAAACTTACGGGATAAGTACAACAGGTTGAAACATGCAAATGATTAAAATGTCAATGAAAATGCGCAAGTGGTTTCGAAGCCGCGTCTTCTGAACTGTCCGGTCTCGGGTACAAGGAGAGATGTTGCAATCAGTGAAGAGCTGACATTTAAGTCGAAAGAGTGTTTCTCGTGTCTCACTATGCCCCAAAGACATTAATATATACACGGTTGAGTCATATTATTGTGACCACCAGCTAATATTCAGAGTAACCGCCGTGTGCAGTGCGAACAGCAGCTAGACGGGTTGGGAGGGAGTCAATAAGGTGCTGGAAGGTGTTCACAGGTATGTGGAGCCATGCTGACTGCAGTGCATCTGACAGCTGCTGGAGGGTGGTGAAGGACCCATAGAGCGAACACCACGATTGAGGTGGTTCTACAGATGCTCAATTGGGTTTAAGTCTGGAGAATTAGGGGGCTAGGGATATACTTGGAAGTCTTCATTGTGCTCTTCCAACCACTCTCAGATATTTCTATCTGTGTGACACGTCGCATTGTCGTTCTGGAAGATCCCATCCGCCCCAGGAAAGACAATCAGCATGTATGGGTGTACGTAGTCTGCAAGGATAGATTCATAACGGATTCGGTCCATAGTGCCTTCCACAGGTATGAGTGGACCAAGGGAATGCCACGAAAACATTCCCCAGACCATAACGCTGCCCCCACCAGCTTGTGTTCTTCCAGCAATGGCTGAAGAGTATTTGTTCTCCGATGTTTCTCGCCTTATACGCCAACGTCCAGCCGTTCGATGAAGCAGAAAACGTGACTCATCAGAGAAGGCAATCTTTGCCAATCAGCGGAGGTCCAATTCCGATACTGCCGTGATGCCAATGTAAGCCTTTTCTGCTGATGCACCTTCGTCAGCAAAGGTGCAGTGACCATCCATCTGCATCGGAGCCCCATACGCAGCAGGGTTCGCTGAACTGTTGTTTTAAACAAACTTCCGGCAGCACTCTTGTTCATTCGGCCAGTGATTGATTGATTGGAGGGAGGTTTAACGACCACCGTGAGCAACTCAATGGGCTATAAGCAGTCGCCCGTCCCTAATTTAGGGTCACTAATTCCAGGGAAGGGAGAGAGCCAGTGCCGTAAGACAAACACAACATCCATGCCTCACCGGGATTCGAACCCGGACCCCTTACGGACGAATGATCAGAGGCCAGCGCCTTAGATCACTGCGCCACCGGGGCGGCTTCGGCCAGTGAGTTGCTCCATTGTAGCGTGTCGATCGGCCCTCACGCACTTTCGAAGCCGACGTTCACCTCTCACATCAATGGCACGTAGTACTCTGCAGTTTGCACGTCGCTTATTCGCAATGGTGCCATTTCTCCAATTACGATACAATTTAACCACAGCAGCACGCGAACAGCTTTTGCCAACTGCTTCGGAGTTTGGACCATCGGTACGTCGTCAAATGGACCAAATGCAACTGATAATCGTCACTCACAGCAGCCACAGTAATGATCAAATATCCCCCAGTGAATCTTCAATAATGTGAACGACCTTATCTTGCTACGTACGTCTAGTTTACCCAACAAAAGAGAAATCGCTGTCTCGATTGTTGTCGGCGAATTCTATAGTTGGGCAGATTACACAACCGCGACTTCATTTCTGAATGTGATCAACTGACATCCCTGAACATTTTGAGAAAGAAATGCAAATTTTAAGCTGCCATTGCTTATGAACTCTGGCAGAACATGTTATAAGCAATGGACAACTGACAAAGTGTGACGCTAAAGAACTGCACCAAAAACGGGTGCAAAAGTTTCAATTCCAGTTTTAATCAGATTGTAAGCAATGATTTTTGCGCTCTCTCCAGAGCCGCGCCCGGGGCTCTAGAGAGGGACTGCCCCACCCTAGTTACGTCTCTGCTATGCCCCGTTGCCGAAACAGGTCGCATTATGAACACCTAACGGACGTTCAGCGAGGAAGGATTATTGGGATGAGAGAAGCTGGATTTCCCTACCGCGAAATCGCCTCTCGTACGGAATGAAACGCCAGTACAGTAGTGCGAGTGTGGCGTAAACGGATAAATGAGGCTCGGACGTACAGAAATCCGGGAGATGTACCCTCAAAATCGCACGACTGCACGGGATGACAGACACCTCAACCGAATGGCAGTGACCGATCGCACAGCAGAATCCACGATGTTAGCGCAGCAGTTGATTACTCTCACAGGCCAGGCTTGTCCTCCAGCACAGTTAGACGTCGTCTGCTTAACAGAGGACTGGTCGCTAGCTGCTCATTCCTTAGACCCTCAATCACAGACGCCTTAGGCTGCAATGGGGTCTCAAACACAGACATTGGCGCGCTGATTGGCAACAGGTCTTTTTTCCGACGAGTCACGATTCAACTTGATGCACCATGATGGTCGCATACGTGTTCGAAGATATCATGGTGAATGGCAGCTTGCTGCGTCATATAGGCCCAACGCCAAGCGTCATAGTTTGGGACTCCATTGGGTTCAATTCGCGATCTCGCCTGATACGAATTAAGGGAACCCTCAACAAGTAGCGATACATGAGGGATGTTTTAGAGGCAGAGGTGATACTCTTCCTTTAGAGTTGTCCCGGCGCTATATACCAGCAAGACAATTCTCGGTCACATGTGGCCCGAAATGTCTGAAACGTCTTCCATGCACAGCAGACACCGCTTCTTTCCTGGTCTGCACGTTCTCCGGATATCTCCCAGATCGAACATGTATGAGACATGGTGGCTAAGCGACTGGCCCGTCACGCGCCTCCGACAGTCACCACAAATGAATTCTGGTCACCATAGGCGCCGACTTCGTGGGTTCGAGACACTTTTTGAACCCCCAATGATTTTGTTGTGCATGGGTTCCTCGAACTCCTAATATTTTTGCGCGTGTTTCATGGGAAAAATACACGTACGCGTATATGTATAAATTTTGTTTTTCGTTATCAATTCTTCAAGTGCTTTATTATTCATTTCCCGTTTACTATATATAGAAAGTGTGCATAGAAATTTACCCCTCACTGTTTATTGTGCCTAAAAAAAGAATTAGTGTTTGTTCGCGCTCATCAAATTTGACGCAACAGACAATACCTCAAGTACCGTTGTTTAAGAACATTTAAAACTGCATCCTTTTTAAAAGAAAATTCTTCGGTTTGTCTGGGTTCCCACAAAATACAAAAATCTAGCTTCACATTCGGAGACGAGAACCTATTCGAGGTCATAGTGACAAAGGCGGAAATATGTTGCACAGTCAGTTGACCCACCCTATCTTCGGAAAGTCGGGGACCAAGGAGGTTAGAAGAGAGAGGAAATGGCATCAGCAGCCACTAGTTAAACCAAATCTGATCTGGTTTCTTGCACCCTCGGGGGGAGGGGGTCAGTGACGTGACGTCACTTCCTGAAAACCTTTGCTGCAGCACAGGTTGATAGCGGCCGTCTTTTACTCTCTGCAGCAGCCCCTGAAGGAAGGTCAACATGGCTCCCACTGCTTTAGCAAGACCGTGATTGGCTAATGTGCAATATGCACTTCCGCTCTACGAAGCATACTTTTGTTTAAATTTTTTTAGAAAATACTAAACAGCAATTCTGTATTTTTTTGCAAATTTTTAGTTATGTGCATGTATATTTCAGTCTCATTTTTTCCTGACTGTACATGCTGCATAAGTGCCTCTAAAACCTTCAAAGTCGCCGATTTCTCCGTAGAAAGTACAGAAGCAGCCCAAGTTGGGCATACTGGGCATTCACAGCTGATACGAAGTGGAGCCCACGGAAAGCGCAAGGCGTGCGGCTGATGCCATGTCCTCTCTGTTCTAACCTCCTATTTTAACTCCGAAATCATAAAAAAAAAAAATTGTTTACTTTTTAAAATTGGTAAAAAAGACTTAAAATAAATTTTACATGTTTTTGTTACTTTTATAAAGACAACTGAGTTGGAAATTCACAGTACCTGTGTATTGTATATAATAATGACTTGCCTACAAAAGCAAAATAAATGAAATAAATAATTATCTAGAAAAAAAATATTTTTCTGCAATTACTGTAACTATAATTTGCTTCATTTTAGCACTTCATGCGTCTTATTGTGCCAGATAATCTGACTGAATGAAATTTAAATTAGACTTAAATACTTTGAAAAATGCATGAATAATTCGATTAAAAATTTCCAGAACCCCCAATAATTTTGCAAGTCGGCGCCTATGCTGGTCATGCATAGAAGCAAACTGGCAGGCTATTTCCCAGGACGATATCCAAAAATCTCTCCTGTTCAATGCCATGCCGTGTATAGGCTGTTGTAGTTACTCCCACACAATACAGAGTTTTATCTTCACACGATACAGAGTTTTGAAGTGAAAAAAATATTTTATAGCTCCATAAATGTAATCAGTTATTTCCTGTTACATGAGGAATATGTGATATAAATTTCATTTGAATACCGGGATTCTTTGTTGGTGTTGCAATTTTCACAAACAGTAGTATATCTTTGTCACAGAATTTTTGAAATGCAATTATCTTACTACTATAAAGAAGAAAAAAAAAACTATTATATGAAACAAAGGAATTAATATTAAGGGTTTTACTTGTGTTCACAGGTGTTCCATCTATGCCAGGCGTATCACAGAAGTGTGCTACTCAACTGTGTGAATGTGATCGTGAATTTGCACGATGCATAAGTGAATATCCGTGTCCTCGAAAGAAACCCAGCTGCAAGGCTAACAGTTATGTCATTTTTAACAATATGGTAGATAATGATGTCAAACTGTAATTATGTTTGTGATATTCTATGGGACTGATAACAGGTGTTTTGTGTTAAACACATTAGTGGTCTTCGAACAGCTTTAAGTCAAGAAGAAGAAAACTATCACTATCAAGTTACTACAAAGGAACACACATTGAGTATGTTTCAGAGTAATTGTTTAACTGCAGAAATAACTTTAAAAAAGATGCTCCAAAATAACTGAAACAGCTAAAATGTATTTTCATATACATAAGATGTTTTTAACAATTCAGACTTTTGGGACCTGGTGGAAAACATAAATGGAAAAAGTATAACAAGGTTGACCTCCTCACAATGAACATTTATGGTTGGTAAAAATTTTTGACATGATGTTGCAAGATGTAAAACAACATACAACCAGCTTTATGAGAAAGATTTGTTAACTAACGGTATGTAATGAAGCACCACAGAATTGAGACCTCTGCTTCATTTACACAACGCAGTCTATGCAAGGTAAAAAAACTGAAATTTTGATGCTGAAACAGAAAGCAGAAAAATAACATACATATTTTATATTTCAAATCTCAACTAAAGAGAACACATAGCAAACAAATCTACGCAAACTCCGTTTACTGGTGTGAAAGTATAATTAAAGAATGAATACAAGGGAAAATTGTATCTCCCGAGCTTTCGCTGTTGACGAATTTATAACAAGAACACACATGCTAGTGGAAAGAGTCGAAGGGATCATGAGAGAGAAGCACCACAGAAAACTGTGTGAATTATCGGATGGACATCTACAATTCCCTACGGAAAACAAGATTCCTGTTGTAAATGTGTCCGAAAAAGTACTCACTGCAGAGGAAACGAATATCTTAACACAAGGCCCAAAGTTTTGCCCCAGAGCGAAACTCAACATCAAGGAAATCATCCCGCACCTGGAATCAGCCATTGAAAGACTACCCTCTTCCGAACAGGACACAGTGAGGCACTTTAGCAGCCGAAAAACTGAAGAGAAGTTTAGCCACAGCAGTAAAACATGACGCCCGAGCATGGTCAATCATAAAGAACTTGCAAAGAGGAGGATCTGGCAATAACACTCACTGATAAATCGAACCAGATTGCCATAATGAATAGGAAAGATTATGATGACGAGCTGAAGGCCTTTATCACCGAGATGGCATCGACCAGAGTTGCTACCGACCCGACTAATACCCTGGTATCCAAAGTACAAGGGATGAAAAAGTGGGCTAGCTTGCCAGAAAGCATCAAGAAAGCAACCGTCACTCCACCGGGACCATCGATACCACCACTGTTTGGTCGGCTTAAGCACCACAAACCTGGGCACAAAGTGAGACCCATTGTCTCTAAAATTAGAGCTCCCACATATCACCTTGAGAAAGAGTTATCAGTTTTCCTCAAGAAATACCTTCCACCCTCTCAACACGCCCTCAGTTCAACACAAGACTTTATAAGTAGGACTAGAGGCGTAGTCTTGAACGAGCACGACATATTAGCAAGCCTCGACATAACGTCCTTATACCCGTCAATACCGGTAGAGGAGGCCTGTGACAATCTCGAGATATGGTTATCCAGGGATGATGAGTTTCCCCCAGAAGCGGTGCAAGATATAAGAAGAGCGCTAAACCTGACTGTGAACAACAATTTCTTTCGTTACCAAGGAAATATATACAAACAGACCAGAGGTGCTCCTATGGGTTCACCGCTGTCAAGCATATTAGCAGAAGCAATATTACGCCCACTAGAAGAGAGAATTTTCTCCTGCACTGTCAAAAAACCACATATATGGTTCAGGTATGTCGACGACATATTTTTCATATGGCAGTATTCTGACGCAGACCTTCAAGAATTCTGGGACAAATCAATACATTGCATCCATCAATCAAATTCACCCTAGAAAGGGAAACTGAAGGAAAACTACCATTCCTAGATGTTATGTTGCATAAAAATCGGAATGGCCGACTTGACACGGCGGTTTACTACAAACCAATAACAGTTCCCAACTTTATCGCACCTAAGTCTGTATCTCCGAATTCATATAAAATGGCAGCATTTAGAACATATTTTGTAAGAGCTTTCAATGTCTGTTCCAGCGTAGAAACAAGGAAAAGAGAGATAGCAGATATCATTAATAAAGGCATTGCAGCTGGTTTCCCCGAATATGATCTAAGAAAAATCCTACAAAGAGTTCAGTCCAGGTATCGTACAACCCCCAAGGCAAAAGGAGATAACTTGCGTTACGCCGGATCTGTGCCGTATATCCCAAATTTCTCTTACTCATTCAAAAGTCTAATGAGACGCCATGGGCTTCACATCGGCATCAGATCCCCGAACAGCATACACAGAGCAGTAGCAAACACGTGCAGAAACCCAGACAGGAAATCGGAAGCAGGAGTGTACATGATACCTCTGATGTACCCAGGCGGTTCGTCGAAAGTTTACATCGGAATGACGAAAAGGTCGATTGCTGTAAGGACTAAGGAGCACATGAGAGACATCAGATTGGGAAAGACCTTAACAGCCTTGTCTAAAGAAGTAGCACAAAAAAACGCAGTCCCGTTATGGGATAAGGTAAAGATAATTGCGCCGTATACTGGCTACAAAGGTACGCTGATCAGAGAGAGTATTGAAATCTCCACGCATCCCTACGCATGCAACGATACCCAATCTGTTGATATTCCGTCCGCGTGGAGGAATATACTGAGATGATTCCCCGCATGAAAGAAACCAGTGTATCGCCTCGTGCCTCGAGGATCAAATTTTCAAAATACGACGTTCCTGACCATCAGTGTTTCGAAATCTGTTTATTATACTCGCCGGGCTTGTTAGTAACGTCTGCAACCCTTGAGAAAGCCTCCCGGTTGGAGAGCGAAAGCTCGGGAGATACAATTTTCCCTTGTATTCATTCTTTAATTATACTTTCACACCAGTAAACGGAGTTTGCGTAGATTTGTTTGCTATATTATTTAGGTGTGAATCCCGTTCAACAAGTAAAGAGAACACAGTTTGCTTCGAGATTTCATGAAGATTACTAAATCCACATGAGAGAACATACTGGCATAATTTAACCCAACTTACCATCAGACATCTTCAATGGCAAACTGCCAACCTTCGGTAATCTCACTGACACTTCACAGGTAACAATGTTACTACAAAGCTCATTATCCCATTGTTTTAATTTATTACTATGCATAAATCATCGTTACAGCAATTTGGATTGTAAGCCGTTTTGTTTGGGGAATTTTCAGTAGTCACTTCCTTGTGCATACTGAGCAATGAAAATGCTTCTCTCCACCATTTCTCATCAGTTGGTATGTTGGTAACAATTCCTGTCAGACTACCATTGTATCAGAGAGCAACTTTTATCAGTGTCATTGTTTTTCTACATTTCTGCATTTGAACACTATTTTCCTTGAGTCACTATCTCTTCCATATAATCAGTTAGGAACCAGAAAAAATGTATTTAATGTAAAATTTCCTGAAAAGTTCCAATGAAAAGTGTACTTATAATTGATTCTTTTGGAATATATAAACCAAACATTTCAAGATCTTTTCAAATCATTTGAAAATTCCATGATTTATGACACTAAAACAAAAATTATTTAAAACCTCTTGTCTTAGTCCTTTTCATAATAAAATGTCGAATTTTTTTGTTATGTTTCGGAATAAAATTCATGATTCAGCACACACTGACAACTACGGCTGTTTTCAAGGACTGTTCCTTTCTGATACTACTCCACTGTCGACATGATAAAGTACTGACAGATCCTTTAAAAAATTACACAAATTTTATAGGGAAGATTAAAAATTGTTTAAAACATCCCTTAAAACAACATATGACAAACTGGAGCAAAAAAAAAAAAAAAGGAAATCTTCAATGAAGCGTACTGAAAGAGAAAAATTTTGAAAATACAAAAATATTATATCAACACAAAAAAGGAAATTAATTAAAACAGGCATATGCAATATTAATTAAAAAAACAGATTAAATTAAAGCAATTACACCAAAAATAACACAACATATTTAGCATATCCTTAGAATTTAGTGATCCAAGGAGAACACAAAACCAGAAAACTTCATTGAGAATTAAACACTTAGAAGAGAAGCATAACGTCAAAAGTAAAAATAGAAACTACAGAAACTGATATAGCAGCTCAAGAATTTCATCATATATATGAAGCCAAAGACTTGTTTCCAAAAGAAATTTTCATGAGAGCAGTGGTGCATCCAGGATTTCTTTGTGGGGGTTGGCCCAAAATATTGAAAATTCAAATAAAAATACCCTGGGAAAACATATCCCTAAATATTGGGAAACGATAAGAATATCTCAGTCATATTAAAGTGCGTTTTCAATTATTCGTAAAATACATATTTAAAAGCAGCTAATAACGAAGAACGAAGTGATACCTCATGGGGAGAGCTCGGACCCCTGAGCCAGCCCCACTAAGTGTGACACTGCTTGAGAGTATTACACTTGGCAATGGAATAACAGTAAAAGGAAAGAACACAGTTTATGCCTTTTTTTGGTATTAAACAATGGAATTTTGAAGTACTGTAGTTTGAAATGGGTTTTAAGTGTTATTTTTAGTCATGAGATATTAGAAAGAATATCAGTAATACACATGCTTTCCATTGAAAGTTTTACGAAATGAGACAGAGAGAGCAAATTTTTCAGGTACCCAAGTGATTGTGCAAAAGAGAGAGCGAAACACAGAAAATGGTGTTTAATCTCAGAAACATCCAGAACAGATACTCTCTGATACTGACTACTCACTGGGAAAAGTTACTCTCTGATACACAGATATTTTTATGCTTTATTAAACATGTTAAAAAAGAACTAACTCTTAAGGATTTTGTGAATTCTTAACAAAGATAGCATTAATGTAAATTTAGATATCTTCCCAGCAATACGAAGGAACTAACTGCAAATTAAACACTCTTGCATTTGTATGCTATCAAGAAGAAAGGAAAGTCTTCCTGTTGAGTCCATAATAATTCGTTAATTTCACCAAATGGTGCTTTCACACAAAATTTGATTTTTAACATTAGGAAGTTTGCAATTTGAACAGTATGCGACACGTCTGAACTGCAATCGTGTGTTAGAGACTCATAAAGGTGTTCTTAATATCTGATTTATATTTTTAAAGTTTCATCTTCATTTCTGCCAGGAATTTAAAAAAATATACAGATTTACTTGTATGTTTTTAAAAGCATCAGATGACATGAAAACAAGCAATAAACTTTACAGGGATGACACGAAAAACTGGTAAAAACTAATCATTCAGTATCCTACATCCCAATTCAGTGTGAACTGGAAGCTCACTTAATGAAGTGTAGAGACACTGCGACGTCATTAAGGCACTTTATTTATTGATTTTTTTTTAGTTTACGCACAATTACATGCCCCTTACAGCATACACCCTGATAAATGTATAGTGACGGAAACTTAAGATGTCAATATTCCTTTTAAAAAAATTGCCAACACTTTCAGTATTTGTCCTCTTCTACCTAGAAGATGGCAGTGTTTGAGAATTGTTGTGAACGTGGTGCTTATGCCTAGCTCCTATACAGTACATGAAATAAAATATGGTAAAAAGACAAGCTGTAACCACAGGTAAATCAACTGCAACATTAAATCATTAAAGCCATAAACGGATTTTCTAGTCTCCTGGTATATTAAGAAAGCAATACTTTTTTGTAGCAGTGATAAAATGCCACACGAACTGTATTATTACTATGCTATAGTCTAAGAAAAAGTACACGTCAAATGTTTATATAAAAAATGTACATGAAAAGAAAGTTTTACTACCAACCAGTGGGATAGACAAGGTCCCTTCAGCACTGGGGGGGTGTAAAGGGAACTCAAAGGTTTAAAATAATCTTCACTTCTTGAAAAGAAGAGGATCAGGTTCCCTTCGACATGATTATTAACTTCCATACACAAGAGATAGACGAAGTGCTACAGTATTTTTCGTTATATAAACCGCGGAATATCTGTTAAAAAGTTATAAAATTATGTTCTGCGGATTATACGCCAAGGAGGATAATAGGCCGTTTAGAAAGAAAATGGAGAAAAAAAAAGTCTTTGCAACACCTCGAATTTTAAAAAATCCGCATTTACTTACCAACATTTTGACAGGAAAAACGATGCAAAGAAGGCGATATTATTTGCTCTCGTGGACGATCATGTGCTATGGGAAGCTCCTCGTCACACACGTTCGTGGATAGCACTGAGCTTCACGTTCATAGGTTTAACTGTGGAAATTCAAACTATATGGAATCTAATTATGGAACTGTCAGATTAATTAGGCAGCTCAGAATCAAATTTGAGGTGAATGTGGACACACTGGACAAAAGAACCAAATTTTTCCATGTACTACTTAGGGTCGTGGCTTTCAATTTTCGATAGGAACCTACTCCTCCAACAGCCATCTTGAAATATAAGTATATTACCAATATCTCAGCTTTTAAAGCACTTAAGATCGCAATCTTGGTGTGTAAATATACATTTTCGGGGTCAGGTAATACAAATAGATAATTTTAAATGCATCAGACGATTTATTTATTCACAATAACTAACATCTCACTAAGAAGGAGGTTCTACAGAATATCTAAACCCTGGACAGATTCCCGTTGGGGCATTGATGCACCACTGTATGCTCTAGCCAAGTACACGCAGTGGAAGTGGCCTAATACAAACAAAGAGGAAAAGTAGTAATGATGGGTGCCTTGTATGTTGAGATGGCGATGTGGAAAACGTTTGTTGACTACTTGGAGGGATCAGGATGGACATACGCATTGACAGAAGCTGGTATTGCATCATCAGGCACAGCTAACTCTTTCCTTTCAGCCTCACGTGTGACTAGAACAAGACATGCCCACCAAGTGACAGCTTTGGCTTTGGCAAAACTCCAAGAGCGTGCTTTCCTATGCACTGAAGGACCACACAAGGATGAAACCAAGATTTCATGGAGGAAAGAAATGATCCAAAAGAGTCCGACCTTCCAGTACTAGAACACGATTCTTAACATGGAGCTCCTGGGCCTCATTTTCATCAGATCATACTGTGAGGGGAAGTTTCCTGCCTATGTGGAAAGTCTGAAGGCCTTGGAACCATGGTTCTTCGGTCTCAACCACCACAATTATGCGTGATGGATCCCAATACACATCCGAGATTTGGAAAATCTTCCAGTTTCCATTCGTGAGGAGTTCGAGCTGCAGGGTCACATGGTCATCCACAAAACCAAGAACCGATTCTCAAGCATCCCAATTGGCCAAGCCCATGAACAGAACAATACGGCCGTCAAGGGTTCAGGAGGCGCTGTTGGGCTGACCAAGAATTCTTAAACTGGATGGTCTCAGGGCCTGAACAATCCAGGTTATTGTGGGAGTTTGAACATCCCTTGAAAACCAAACCCTTTTATGGATGATAGTGCAACCAACCCCTTCTTGGAGAACCTTTTATGGATGATAGTGGCAAGTTACTTGCTGTTGACCCATGAATTGTTTTGGATGAAATTGTGGTGAATACAGTTTGAACAGTGCACGGTCTAGGGCAGGATGAGTATGCCTATTACTGCAAATCAGCTATAACTGATTGTACTCCTCCATTCAAGAACCAATTAAAAAAAATTCACTTCCTCTCTTCAGCACTCCTATACAAAAGATAAAAACAAAACAAAGGGGAAAGATACCCTTACTTAAGAGTGATGTTTCTCTGTTCTCTCACCTGTACATAGCGATGCAGCATAGGGCAAGCGACATGACCACATTCTTCAGCCATGAGAACTATCCTTTCTCCCCTTCATTATCTAACGATGGAAAACTGCGCTTAGGAAAGAAGTCTGATCTTATGAACATTCTGGACAAGGATTCCCCAAACGATCCTCTTGATTCCATTGACGTAAGGCTTTTTGATGGAGCTGCTGTTGTGCACCTCCTTCCAACTACCAACATTGTGACATTTGACGATTATGCTCATCAGGTATTCATTCCACACATCAGTAAACAACTAGAAAACTGCAAAAGAGTTGATGTAGTGTGGGACAAATACATACCGACCAGTCTCAAATAATCCACTAGAGAAAAGCGAGGAAAGAGTGTTCGGAGAAAGGTTGCTGGGAAGAACAAGCTCCCACTTACGTGGGCCAACTTCTTACGGGACTCCACCGACAAACCGGAACTTTGTGCATTCCTTTCTGATAAGTTGTCAACTGTTGAATGAGACAAAAACAAGGAAATTATCATCACATGTGGTGCCACAGTTATTGTCCGAAGAACCGATAGATCCAGACCACCATGCGATCACGAGGAAGCTGACACCAAGCTGCTTATTCACTAACAGAATGCACTTCGGAATGACTGTAATAACTGTATGGTACGTACTGTTGACACGGATGTAGTGGTGATACTTCTTGGCAAATTCCATCACCTGATGACCTTGTGTCAAGATGTGAAGATTTGGGTCGCTTTTGGTACAGGCAAAACTTTCACTTATCATTACATTAATGCTATCTGCGAGAAGCTAGGTAGAGAGAAATCCCTGCCCTCCCTATCTTCCACAGTTTAACGGGCTGTGATATCACATCTGCATTTTTTTGGATGAAGCAAGAAGTCTGCCTGGGAGGCATGGAATTGCTATCCTGATGTGAAACATGTCTTTACCTAAATAGCACTCCACCCTTACACAAAACTTGAGATTGATAATGAAAATTTCAAATTGCTAGAACGCTTCACTGTTATCTTGTATGATAAGGCCAGTGACATAGAACATGTGAATGAAGCCAGGAAGGAGCTGTTTTTCCAGAAGAGTAAGACATTGGAGGAAATTCCTCCAACTAGGCATGCAATACTGCAGCACTCAAAGTGGGTTGCATATCAGGCAGGAGTATGGTGCACTAGTGTACACCATACTCCTGCCTGATATGAATCCTGCCGCTCCTAATCCAGAAGGTTGGGGCTCGAATCTGAATGGAGACAATGTATCCTAGGTTCCTGTATGGAACATGTTACCTGTTGCCTCAAAGGCTTGTAGTAAATTGGTGAAATGTAACTGTAAGAGCCAAAGTGGATGTGGTGGTAGGTGCACATGCAGAAAGGCGGTTTGGAATTGCATAGAACTCTGCGGATGTCAAAGTTTGAATATGGTGTAACATCACAGACACTCGATCACAACACAAAACATTTATTACTTTACACAAAAACATAAACTGGAATACACTCCGCGGTACAAACTGAACTTGTTGTCTTAGCCAAAGCTCGGCATGTCCTACTCCTTCAATATCTCTCCCGCAACTCCCCACATCACTCACCACACGCTCAAGTCATTAAATGTCAATGTATCATTCCGCACTTTTGTGCGTGGAAGTTCGTATTTTACAACCCCTCCTCACTCCAGAGGAACTTTTTCCAGTGGTAAAAAGTTCTTGTCATTTTACAATACAATAGTCATAGTTCACATAATGAGTCATAATCCATTTACAAAGAGAAATATATGAGTTAATTTAACAATCATCTTTACGTGTTTTCCAACAATTTCTATGTATTATATACCACAACCAAAAACAAAAACAAAAAAACAAAAAAAATGTTTTCACTAGCAGACACATAGCATGATCAAGGTGGATCATCTAAAGTTGGAACTCTGCTCAGTCCATCTGCATTTTTGTGCATAGTTCCCGATCAATGAATTATAACAAAATCATATGCTTGTAAAGCAAGGGCCCATCTCATCAGACGAGCATTTGAACTTGCGTTGGTGCGTAACCAAACGAGAGGGTTATGATCAGTTTGTATGAGGAAATTTTGACCATCCAGGTACGATTTCAGTTTCTGTACCGCAAATATAATGGCGGCACATTCTTTTTCACTGGTACTGTATGTCTTCTCTGCTGTCGAAAGTTTTCTGCTTAGATAGAGTACAGGATGTTCAGCGCCATCTTCTTGTTCTTGCGAGAGGACGACTCCCATTCCTTGATCTGAAGCATCAGTTTGTAGAATAAATCTACATTCATAGTCAGGGGCATACAGAACAGGAAAACTAGATAAAGATTTTTTTAGTTCCACAAAAGCTTTCTCACATTGTTCTGACCATATAATTTCATCTTTACGATTTTTACCCTTCAAGATGTCTGTCAAGGGAGCTGCTATCGAAGAAAACATTGGAATATATCTGCTGTAATATCCCGCCAGGCCTAAGAAAGATCTTACTTGCATCTTGTTCTTTGGCGTAGGAAAATTTTGTATGGCCTGAACCTTTCGTTCCGCTGGTTTTCGATATCCTTGTCCAACAATATGACCCAAATACAAGACGTGATCTTGAGCAAACTTACATTTGGAAGGTTTTATGGTCAAGGAAGCCCTCTGCAACCTCTGTAGCACTTCTTCAAGATGTATCAAATGATCCCCCCCCCCAGTTTTCGGAAGAAATGGCAACATCATCTAGATATGGTACGGCAAACTCTTCGCAGCCTCTCAAAAGTTCCGACATCATTTTGCTAAAGAAATAAGGTGCATTCTTAAGGCCAAATGGCATCTTTAAGGGCCGATACTTTCCAAAAGTAGTCACAAACGCTGCCAATCGTTGAGCTCTAGCACTTAATGGAATTTGCCAGTACCCTTTTGTTAAATCTAATACTGTAATATACTTCGCTCCAGAAACCTTTTCGACTCTTTCTTCTATGTTGGGCAAGGGATAGAACTGGGTCCTTGTCACTTCATTCAATCGCTTGTAGTCAATACATGGGCGTGGATCTCTTCCGGGTACTTCTACCAAAATCATGGGTGATGTATAGTCTGATTCACCAACTTCTATAATCTTGTACTGCAGCATTTTATCTATGTCGGCTTTAAGAATATTTATCTGCCTGGGCGACATTCTATAAGGCTTAACTCTTACAATAGCATTACTAGCTAGCTCGATATCATGTTCGACCAAATGAGTCTTTCCTGGAATATTAGAAAACATTTTCAAGTAATGACATAATAGTTTTTTCAGATCCTGAATTTGTTGGCCACTTAGGCGCTCTCGAAGTTTACTGTTCTCCTCGATATCAGAGAAGTTAAATATATTGGGATTTTTTTCAACTTGCGGAAATTTAATCTCTAAATCCATTTCACCATTTTCACAAACGGGCAATAAGTTCACAAATTCTGGTCGTTTATGGTATGGTTTCAGCATGTTAATGTGATATACTTGATGCTTTACATTTTTACCTTCAAAGCTTACTACATAATTAGTCTCAGAATTTTTTTCTCAATTTTCCCTGGTCCCTTCCACTGTTCCGCTAACTTATTTGGCCTGCAGGTAACAAAAACCAATACTAAATCTCCTTGAAATTAACGTTTTACCGCATTTCTGTCATACCAATATTTTCTTTTCAATTGAGCCACTTCCATGTTTTTAATGGCAAGTTCTTGACATCTTTTCATCCTATTTATTAACTCAAATACATATTCAGTGACATAGTTTTCTTCTTCAGGATGACCCATCCATTTTTCATACAATAGTGTCATTGGCGTCCTCAAATTTTTTCCATGCACCAATTCAGCAGGCGTAAACCCTGTGCTTTCATGTGTCACAGTTCTCAAAGCAAACAGCGCCGCCGGTAACTGTTTCTCCCAATCCGGAGCAGACTCAAGACATAAAACTCTCAACATCCTTTTAATAGTTCGATGGAATCGTTCTACCGGATTACTTTGGGGATGAAATACAGAACTATGAGTAACTTTTATTCCAAACCGCTCCAGAAATTCTAGTGTCAAAATGCTTACAAAACTGGCTCCTTGATCAGTTTGAATTTCTTTCGGAAATCCCATGCGGCTAAAAATGTGTAACAAAGCGTCAACTACCGACTTGGATCCTATGTCTGGTACTGGTACTGCATCTGGATATTTGGACGACAAACACATAGCTGTAATTATGTATCTATTTCCGCTTGAAGTCTCAGGCAAAGGCCCACAGGCATCAACGTTGATTTTTGTAAAAATTTCAGGAATAATTGGAACTATTTTTAAAGGTGCTTTCTTTTTGTCCCCAGCTTTTCCAGCACGTTGGCATGAATCACAAGATTTTACAAATTCTTCAATGTCTTTATAACAGTTAGGCCAATAAAAATACTTTGCTAGTCTGTCTTTGGTTTTTGTCATTCCTAAATGCCCCGAAGTTCCCTCATGACACGTTTTTATTTGTTCTCTATATTGTTCTGGAACAACAATAAGATCTCCCTCTTCGCCAATCTTGTTGATCTTCTTCTTCACCAACATCCCATTTCTTAGTACAGCATAACCATTTGCCTTTTTAAAATCTGTTTTCTCTATTTCTTTTAGAATTTTTTTCAATTCCAAACTTTGCCGTTGATCTTCCATGAAACTTTTTGAATCCATTTTTACCAACTCTAATATGGCTTTATCTTCATCATGCCTCAATGGCATAATTTCTTCTTCTAATTCATCTGATTCTTCGGAACCCACAGCCTCTCCTTCAAGGGCTTGTTTTTCTTTCTTCCTTGAATCATTTTTTACTGAATTTCTCTCTTCGTTGTTTCGTTTCTGTTTTTCTTGATACCGAGTAATCACAACATTTACCTGTTCTGAATTAAGTGGCCACTCCATATCAATTTTTTTAACAAAGCGGCAGTCTTATTTCCAAGTAAATATCTACCTTGATCTAGCGACTTTCTAATCACTGCAGCCTTAGTTACAATATGACCTAATTCACATTCTAGTTCAACTTCCGCCAATGGTAAATAAACCTTTTGTTCATCCAGAAGATGCTGTACATACACATGTTCTCCAGTAAACTCACCTGGCGACACATACTCTTGACAAATGATATCAACTGATGGACCTGTATCCCGGAGAATAGGCATGGTAACTCCATTTATTTTTCCTTCAAAGGTATAGGGTGCCAAGAGATCCCCTTCAGTTTCCTCTCTGATTCTATTTACGCTTCCTGAGTTCTGAGATTTTAGCTTAGGACACTGAGGTCGAATGTGATCATAAGATGCACACTCGTAACATTGAATCTTCCGTCTGCGATCATACTTTTCTTCATTCTGAGATACATTCCGATTTGACCACCCTTGTCCTACATCTGACTTAACATAATTTTTGTTATAAAATCCATTTTTCATAAAATTTCCCTGATCATAGTTATCTCTAGTTTTTTTCTCACTGCCTTGCATTTTCTTTGAAGCACAAAATTCATTCGACGAATTTTTCTTGATTCCTCCTCTTACACTTTCATAATTGTCCACCATATCAGCCAAATCTGAAGGTGAGACAATATTTGACCATTTATCAATAAAATGCTCCCTTATTTCTATAGGCACTCTCCGCTTCAATTGATCTGTGATCATTAATTTTTTTAGCCCTTCAAAATCGCCTATTTTAAGTCCTGAAATCCATTCATTAAAATAATTTTCTAACTCGAAGGCAAAATCTCTCCAGGTCTTCTCTGATGTACGCATGTGTTGTACAAATTTCAATCTAAATTTCTCTGGACTTAACTTATATCTTTTAAGAAGTAACCTTTTAACATATTCATAGTTTTTAGCATCTTCCACATTTTCTCTGGCAATCAATTGTGATATTTCGTAGGGCAAAAGTCCTATCAAATTCGTGACCCAATCTTCCCTTTTTATTTCTGCTTGTTGTGCTTGCCTTTCATATAAAACTAAGTAAATACTTATATCACTGTCTTTTGGGTCAAATGTTTTCATCAAATGACGAAGTTCTAATCTCGGTTTATGAGAATTTCCATTTTGCTCCAAACTACCTCCCAGCGGCTGACGTCCAGCTTCTATTCTGAGTTTTTCAAGCTCAAATTCCATTTGTCTTTCTGTTTGTCTACGTTTTTCAAGCTCCAATTCCATTTGTCTTTCTGTTTCTCTACGCTCTTTTATACCTGCCAAAAGTTCTTTCACGAAATCCTCTTCATAACCTTCAAAGTTGACAATTTTATTCTTTAATTCCAGAATTTTGAGATTTGGCATAACTTCTATACCCAATTCTTCCACCAACTGCAGAAGTTCTTCTTTTCGAGCTCTTCCTAAGAAAGTCATTTCAACAAGCTCTACGTGTACCCAGTACCCAATGTTTATTTATTATCGTATATGTGTATACGTTCACAGAAATTGTTTACAACAATATTCTACATTTACCTATAATCTAGGCTCAAACAGTTGTTCTGAATGTACTATTTCTTGACAGAAATTATTTCCTTCTATTATCGTATATGTGTATATGTTCACAGAAATTGTTTACAACAATATTCTACATTTACCTATACTCTAGGCTCAAACAGTTGATCTGAATGTACTATTTCTTGACAGAAATTATTTCCTTCTATTATCGTACATGTGTATACATTCACAGAAATTGTTTACAACAATATTCTACATTTACCTATACTCTAGGCTCAAACAGTTGATCTGAATGTACCATTTCTTGACAGAAATTATTTCCTTTTATTATCGTACATGTGTATACATTCACAGAAATTGTTTACAACAATATTCTACATTTACCTATAATCTAGGCTTAAACAGTTGTTCTGAATGTACTATTTCTTGACAGAAATTATTTCCTTCTATTTAATTCCGTGCCCAGAAACTTCTAAAAAACTTGCTTTGATATTTCATTCCTTTGGATAATTCTCTAAGAACAACAACAAAAACAGTACTTACATAAGCATCTAATGTGGTGTAAATCCGATACGGAACTTTTTTTTTTCTCACGAACTGATTTCGAAAAACAACAGTCACCATCCGTTGTTCTTCCCAACACAAAGAGGAAAAAAAAAATATCCCTGTCGCATTGGTTCTTTCGCACGCTTGAAGATCTTTCAACTCATCGATTCCCACGGTCATAAAAAAAGCCGCTGAAGTTGCGCAATCCCATCTCACCGGTGCCTCCACTTCTATCTTTGGTCTGTAACATCACAGACACTCGATCACAACACAAAACATTTATTACTTTACACAAAAACATAAACTGGAATACACTCCGCGGTACAAACTGAACTTGTTGTCTTAGCCAAAGCTCGGCATGTCCTACTCCTTCAATATCTCTCACGCAACTCCCCACATCACTCACCACACGCTCAAGTCATTAAATGTCAATGTATCATTCCGCACTTTTGTGCATGGAAGTTCGTATTTTACAATGGCATAAGCAATGGCATCTTTCAAAATGGCATCACAATGGCTTCTTTCATATAAGAATGTAAAAAAATGTATGTCCTTTACTGTGTATTTAGTACATGTATCATTTTGAAAACAAAACATTGGTGAATATATGCTAAATGGTACACCAGTAAAATGTCATATTGTAAATAAATAAATCGTCTGTGGCATTTAAAAATTGTCTATTTGTATTCCCTGGTCCCGAAAACATATACTCACACACCAAGGTTGTGATCCTAAGTGCTTTAGAAGCCGAGATATTGGTAATATACTTATATTTCAAAATGGCCGCTATAAAATTCAATATGGCAGCCGGAGGATGCGGTGCCCATCAAAAATTAAAAGCTATGGCCCCAAGTACGACGTGGAAAAAATTTGGTGCTTTTATCCGGTGTGTCCACATTTTCCTGCTAAGCTGCCTCATTATATCTATCTACAGAATGGGGATAATGCTGAAAAAAAATTATAATTTTTGCTCTTTATATTCACTTGACACTTGAAAGTAACAGGAAACATTTTAAATTCACAGTTATATTTTTAATATGATAGTTTTTTTCCCCCTTATTTCTTCGGACTGATGGGCCATCCCATGAATCACAACTTTTTCTGTACAAAATTACGGTTTGAGGTCAACAACGCGGATCCGGATTATACAGAGAATTTTTTTCCTAAATTTCGCAGCCTGAGGATTATGTAAAACTGTTTTTTTCTCATACTGAATTTCATACTCTGCGGATATTATTAAAAAAAACCACTGTATTTCCCTGCTGTTTGTCTCTTTTTTCTTTGCCTCACTTAGTGGTGACGCCAGCAGCTCAGAAGTTGGAAGGCTATTAGGGGGCTGAGTATCATGCAGGATGGGCAGAAATTTTGAAGTGCTTGGCACAAATTTTGCCCAACAATTTCTTATTTCTTTCATGTAGATTTTTACCCGACGCTGATGATGTTACCCCCAGTAAAAAAAATAAAAAAAAAAATTTCCAGGTACATACTATATACGTAGTATTTTTTCAATCTGCGTAATACTCAGAACCATGGATACGAACCTTCATTATTCATTCACAATTATTCCTTTGCAATATTATCTCATAAAGTTGTTTATAAATTTTTGTTTACCTGACAAAGGAAACTCTCTCTCTCTCTCTCTCTCTCTCTCTCTTTCCTTTTTAAACTGTTATTACGAAAGCGGTGTTTTTTTTAGTATTGCACATATTCGCTGAGAGGACTCCCTCCATTTCACAAAAATGTAAAACACTAAATTTAGTAAAAAATCCTTTCATATAAAAAATTCTGTGAATTTGAAAAATTCACATACGTTTATCAGAATTCCCTAAAAATCTTAGATGGTTGCACTCGCCATGTGTTATACCTGCTTAAATATAATTTTTTTTGGGGGGAGGGCCTAAAGGTGGGGTCAAAAAAGTTGGGTGGGCTAAATCTTATCTAACTCACCCATTATGTCATGCCTGGCCTCACACTGCGCCTCCTGTAAAGAAGTACAGTGTGCCTCCTACTCTAGTATCCACTGGTCAGTTCTGAGAACAGGTCTCAGATTTATTTTCCATCAAAAGTCATGCCTGAAAGCAGAGTCCATTTAAGAGGGAGGCTGGGGGGGGGGCTACAGCTCTGGGCCCCGCATTTTCAAGGGGGGTCTCAGAATGATGCAGGATACTTAGAGAATCGACAGAGTTCTACAGTTTGTTTGTTTTTCTTCTTTTTCCGATGGCACAGCAAAACTATAAGAAACTGCCTTGTGAAAAAAAAATTATATTTCTTTACTATTTTTTGGGAGACTGCAAAAAGTACAGTCGCCCTTAGTCCATCCTCAAATCTTTCGAAAGCATTACACATATTTTTTGTGCACATCTGTAATTGTGGGGAAATTTAAATACATTATGAATTCGCTTTAATCATACACGGTTGAGTCACATTATTGTGACCACCAGCTAATATCCAGAGTAACCGCCATGTTCAGTGTGGACAGTAGCTAGACGGGCTGGGAGTGACTCAATAAGGTGCTGGAAGGTGTTCACAGGTACGTGGAGCCATGCTGACTGCAGTGCATCTGACAGCTGCTGGAGGGTACATGGTGGAGGATCCATAGAGCGAACAACACGATCGAGGTGGTCGCACAGATGCTCAATTGGGTTTAAGTCTGGAGAATTAGGGTGCCAGGGAAGTACTTTGAAGTCTTCATCATGCTCTCCCAACCACTCTTGGACATTTCTAGCTGTGTGACACGTTGCATTGTCGTTCTCGAAGATCCCATCCGCCCTAGGGAAGACAATCAGTATGTATGGGTGTACATGGTCTGCAAGGATAAATTCATAACGAATTTGGTCCATAGTGCCTTCCACAGGTATGAGTGGACCCAGGGAATGCCACGAACCAAGATTTTACATGTCTTCCTGCAAATTCCATGAATATATATAGGTATTTTAAGCTACACAGTTTATTTTCTGTTGTACTGTTATGTCAGAACTGCATAATCTTCCATAAAGTATTCTTGGACTCACTACATATGCACAAAAATGATTCAAACTGATTCATGTTAAATTTTGTTTTACTAACTGTAAAAAATATGTTACTTCCTCTGCATCAGAGGGACATGAGGTGATTCCAGTATTAGTACTTCTGCTACTTACTATTATCTATATATGTATGTCTGCTATCAATATTAACAAATTTGACAGATTAACTCATGTGTACACAATGCCTTTATAATTTGTTTGTAAAGCATTTAATAACACAAAATGGGTTTATTGATTCAAACTTAGTATGACACTTCACAAAACTGTTTCCTTTTCTAGTGTACAATAAAATCATTATTTTGTACTGATTATTTCATTTATTGTATTGCTTTTTATTTTTTATTTAATACTACTGATATACTAAAGTCATCAAAATAAACTAACAGTTAGTAATAAATAAGAAATTATTCCTAATAAAGATACCTAGGAAATTAACTTCTTTGAATGAATATAATATAAACATTGAAGGTATTTTTATATTCACCTAATGATGAATATAATAATTTTACTCATCACAATTCCTAGCTAGGCCTGATATAATCACTATCAACATTTACAATTGCTGGTGATATATTGTTTACTATTGCTTATCATCTAACATCTGCATACCAGCATGGTGCTCAGGAATGTTACTGGAACAAACCACTTAAAAAAAGTTGGTTTGCATAAAAATTATCTTAAATTGGAGGTGGTTTGCAAACAACATCCTGTACCTTTTCCTGGCCAGTTACAGATCAATGTATCTCTCAAAAAGTCACAACTTAATGTTCTGTTCAATGATGACAAACTCTTCAAGTTCATATACTAACATTTGTAACTACATAAAATTGAAGGAACAATGAAAAATACCTGACTGCCCTTGACTACACATAAAATGGAATAACTATTTCAGAATTAACATGGTGTTTGTTTTTCACTACTTGCCAGAACCCACATGATGAGGGTGCTATAAGATTGCAGGTATTCAAGTTGAGAAAAGTTCTGATATTTCTGCAATAGTAAATTGTCAATCTGTTTACAAAGGGAGCAGAACACTGAGTATTGTTTCACTCCCAACACAGTGCCATCTCCTAAAGTAAATCTAAGAAGGAGTCAGAAATACTGACCTTTCTTTCAGTTTTTTAGGTCTCCTTCCCAATTTACAATTTAAGAATTAATAGAATGAGCTAGCTGTACTGCTGAAACAGCACGCATCACCTGTGGATGCTAAGATAGGAATAGAGTAACCTCCAGGTCAATCTAGACTAGTGGTTCTCAAAGTGAGTTTTTCAATAGTTCACAAGAACATTGCACAAAGTCACATTGCATGAGCAGATGATAAAGCATGAACCTGCTACAATCGCCTATCCATCCACATCGTTATTGTAAAGGTTATGCCACCCACAAGAACTAGGAAGTGGTGGCTTAATTATTTCGTGTACATCATGGAGAAATTACATCTGGTGAGAAACTGCAATTTTCTACTCTTTTTCTTTCTAAATTTATAGACAGAGTAAGTACATTCAACAAGATAGTAAATGAAGTCTTATTTGGAAGAGAAAGCAATTAATATGGTAGACAGCAGGGAAGAAATATCACCTAGAGTGATATTTTGTTGAAGAATACCTTATCCTCTGAATTCTGTTTTTTGCAGACATTTCTGGCCTTTTTGTTGATGTCTGTTCTTAATGCTTTGAATCAAATTCTTAAGCTTTGTTGATGCTTAATGTTATTTGAATTATTTTGCCAGATGATTTTGCCCATGTGAAATAAAAATTATGGTGCTTCCTGAAAACTAATTAATCATCTGCAAATCAGCCAGAAATATCTGCAAATAAACAGAACTAAGAGAAAAAGAAAAACAAGGGATTCTTCAACTGAATTTCAATTTCTGAGTAAAGCCAAAGTGTTTTTCCAACACTTAAAATAAGCTTAAGGAATGCTTTTTTTCCAGAATTACTCACTACTTTTTTAACGATCAGTGGAACTTTTAGGTTGAAGCTGGCTATTAATGGTGTATTTTTAACTATTTTGCTGTACATTGAACTCTAACAATGTCATGAATATCACTGCAAAAAGCATGAAGCAGCAATGCTGGTTCACTGGAGTAAGACAAAATGCAGGAAAAACTAGGTGGGCAGGCAAGAATTGGTGCTTTGGAAAGATATGGAATCATTCTTGAAGTATGCACAACGTATTTAGAACATGTATATACATTCAAAAGTTGTGTGAAGAATGGGATCAGAAGAATCATATGGAAGCTGAATGAGTTAAATGAAAGATGAGGCAAATACTTCTGTTAATTATTACAACATGAAATCAAAGACAGTTTGGGAGTAGAAGCAGATACCACTGAAAGAGAAGAAAGCACAGCAAAAGTCTCATAAAATCTCTTCAAAGTAGTAGGGCTCCAGGATGAGCTGGCATTACAGCTGAGATGTTAAAATAGAATGGATACTATCATTGACCATTTAACTGAAATTTGTCAGTTGTGTTGAGAACTAGGAGTTGTCCTACAGGATTGGAGGGATGCTATCATTGTCACTTAGTACAAGAGAAAAGATGATCACACTGAATGTAAGAATTATCATTGTATCAACTTGATACATGAGATGATACCATATAAGGAGGGCAAGAAAGGGCATTTGCCCTCCCTGGAAATTTGGCTATACCATTTCAGTGCTTAGGAGGTACAACAAAGTTTTTCACAACACTAGCTCTGATTGCTAATTTTTCTGTTGAACATCTGGATGATTTGCATGCAGTAAAAATAAGAAAAACGTGAATTTACAGTAGAAAGAGTAGAAATTTAGAATAAACAGTAGTAATATTGTATTTTCACATTAAATATTAGAGCACAGCAAACATATGTACAGTATGGAGAAGCATGAAAGGTGGAGAAATGAAAACCATAGTATCATCCTCTGCAGTAGCCATTCACTGCTGGACAAAGATTTCCCAAAGTTTCTCAGACTTTGTCTTGAGGGTATTTTTTCCTTCTCGACAACCAATTGGGCGATTGTCAGGCTTTCATGAAGCACAGGACACAAAGGACCAAAAGGGGCGGCAAGGATCATTTAATACAAATTACAAATTTCCTTATTGTCCCAATAAGCTGTCAAAATTTCTTTTATCCATCACTTTTATGTAACTTTTGGGTGTTCTCAGTTTCAGTTTAATATACACTGATGTCCAAATTTGGGCATAATTGGTAAAACATACAAAGTAAAGAGTTAAAATCAATAGAACAGCGGACACTGTTATGTAGATTAGTCATACACCTAAACCAATTGCAGTGCACAGTCAAATAACATCCATTGATGTTTGATATGCAAATATCTAGCAGTTCCATAAAAACAGCTTACCCTACCCTGAGTATCTTATTCCATTTTCTTGCAATCCCTGTGAGAACAGTTGTTGTCACTGGTGATCAGGAACGCAATATGGAACAAAGACGCCAGCTTAACAATTTTTTGCAGGGTAGAATAATCGGAAGGCTCGAATCAGGACAGTCACAAATTGCGGCCTCCAGAGCAATGAATGTGCTGCAAAGTGTCATCTCCAGGTTTTAGAGAAGTTCCCACAGGAGAGGTTAGATGCCAACAAGTACAAAGTCATGAAAAAGTCACAACCTCTCAGCAGGACTGGTACCTTGCATTAACTGCACAATGCCATTGGATGATGTCTGCCAAGTAACTAACTGTCTGTAGAACTTGTGGCAACCTCAAGAACAGGAGTTTCAAACAAACTGTTTACAGGAGGCTCAGGGCAACTGGTCTCTATGCCAAACATCCAGTAGTTTATGTCCCACTCACCTCTATGAACAAGAGGGCCCATTTAAGCTGAAGTCGGGAATATCGATACTGGACACTGAATCAAGGGAGCAATGTGCTCTTCACTAACAAGTCCAGATTCAGTTTACAGACTGATTCTCATCAAACCACTCTCTGAAGAGAGCAGGGAACAAGTTGCAATCCCAATAACATCAGGGAAAAGGACCAATTTAGTAGCGGTGGAATCATGGCATAAGCAGGCACTATGTTGAATGGGTGCACAGAGCTCTACATCTTTGACAAGGGTACCGTTAATGCTCTGAGGTACAGAGATGAGATATTGGAACTTCATGTGAGATTTTTTGGAGGTGCCATGAGTCCAGAGCTGGTATTCATGGATGATAATGCAGGCCCCCACAGAGCTCAGCTGGTGGATGACTTTCTCCAAAGTGAAGATATCCAGCACATAGAGTGGCCAGCAAGGTCTCTGGATATGAATCTGATAGAGAATGCATGGGATACACTAAGGAAGTGAATTGCAACTTGTCAGCCTCCACCAAGGACCATTCCATAGCTCTGAACTGCTTTTTTTCAGGAGTGGGACTTGTTGCCTAAAGAGCTCTTGAAGAACCTGATAAGCACCATGAGAAGTTGATGCAAGGTTTACATGGCTGCAAGGGGTTATCACATCCCTTATTAATCACGGTGCACCAGCCTGTCAATTTTATGCACTCAACAAAAAAATCACGGTGTTGCTAATTTTCATAAATTTGCATAAGTAATGTAATAAACTTTGTTTCATAACTTGTTTTGTCTGCTGTTGTACTTGCAATATGTTATTACACAAGCATACCCAGTTTCATACCTTTCTGACAATTGGTTCTTGAAATATTCCCAGGTACATTGATTATGCTTAACTTTTGAACTTGAGTGTATATGGTGTGTGTGTGTGTGTGTGTGTGTGTGTGTGTGTGGTAAAAATGGTTTACATAAAAAGCCACAGTAAAAATTTTCATATGGTTTTTGTGCACGTTATTTTTAACTACAATGCCTCCTCCTGAAAACCAAGCTATGGACGCTCATGACCTGCTAAGTGTGCCAGGGTATGTGTTTGGAAAGGTCATTATCGATAAGGTATGAGGGAATCAATTCATATTAGCAGTTCATTTTCCGACTTAGAAATCGATTGGAAAAGGCTACTATTCATTTTTTACGTGCATTATTTCAAAAACTTGGAAATATTCTAGTTGGATAAGGCTAACCTAGCATTCCGTTTCTAGCGATGGTTCACTTTTCTCGCATGTTTCGGGTCTTCATTGAAGCTATCGTCCTATTGTCCATTGTATGTGCAGCTACCTTTCACATCCAACACACTGCTTACTTTGGGTAGATTCAGTAGAACTTCACTTTAGGATTCAACAACTTCAATTCTTTACCGTTATTAATGCTCTAAATTTTTCGCCCAGTCTTTGGGCATCCTCAGGAGCGTGACGACTTTTCCACTAATGTTTGTGGTTTATTTCTCGTCAATGGAGTCTGATACCCCACGTTGCCATTCGTCGGATGCGCTGTATTAGATACTTTAATACAGCTTATCCGACGAATGGCAACGTGGGGTATCAGACTCCACTGACGAGAAATAAACCACAAACATTAGTGGAAAAGTCGTCACGCTCCTGAGGATGCCCAAAGACTGGGCGAAAAATTTAGAGCATTAATAACGGTAAAGAATTGAAGTTGTTGAATCCTAAAGTGAAGTTCTACTGAATCTACCCAAAGTAAGCAGTGTGTTGGATGTGAAAGGTAGCTGCACATACAATGGACAATAGGACGATAGCTTCAATGAAGACCTGAAACATGCGAGAAAAGTGAATCATCGCTAGAAACAGAATGCCTAGGTAAGCATCATCCAACTAGAATATTTCCAAGGTAAGACGGCTTACACCAGAAATGGTATGGAATGTACAGAGTGGTTTTATGCCTGTTAAGGACTGCACTAATCAAATTGTTGCATTAGGTATGATAACTGAAAAGCTTCTGTCGTTTGGTAAGAAAGCTTTTGCTGCCTTTTGTGGTTGTAGAAAACTTATGACCAAGTGAAGAGGATGCTTTCGTGGAAGGTCTTGAAAATAATTATGGTATAACTAGGAATTTCTCTTAATGTGTTAAAGCTATATATGCTGCAATAGACTGTGTGTACATGCGAACGATGTCTTATCAAATTGATTTTCTCTTGGCGTAGGAGTCAGAAAATGTTGTGTAATGTCACCGCAGCTGTCCAATATATTTATTGATACATACATACCAAAATTAACAGTACTGGTTTATATCTTAGAAATTCCCATGCATGCAGATTGCTGTATGCTGATGACACAGTCCTGTTGGCAGAGAGCAAAAATGAGTTGCAGGTATGTTTTCCTGGATGTACAAAATTTGTATGAAATTCAAACCGAGTACAAATAAGCGAAAAACCAAAATTATTTTTGAGCAAGGAACTGTTAGCATTGAAAGCAAACTTAATCTAAATGGCACAAAGTCAGACCAAGCAGGTGAGTTTGTATATTTATGAAGCATGTGTGAAAGAGAAAACAGATTAGATGGTGAAATTGGAATGCAAGTTAATTCACCTTTAAATGTCATAGCTGCTTTAGGACGATTTTGCAAAACTGATGGGTTTTTGAAAAGGTTTCAAATAGATGTGTATTGAATTGTAATTGTCTCTACACTTTTGAAACCTGAGTTCTGCAGGGAAAACACAAGTTGTTTGTGTTCTGGAGAGATGTGCTACGTACAGGGGGTTTGTGGGAAGATGCTTTTTGATCATGTGAGGAACAAAGATGTGTTGCAGATGAGTAATGTGAACAAAATGTTGCTCGTATAGTGGAGACAAATATTTTGAAGTGGTTTGGCCATGTTGAAAGAATGATTAATGAGGTGCTAACTAAAATTATTTACTCAGCCCAAATGACAGGGAAAAAAAGTAGAGGAAATGAGGGAAATCATGGGAGGACTATATTCAGGAATTCCTGCAAGAAAAAATATAATGTACATGGACCTCAATGGGTGCAAGAATGCCAAGAACTACGGTCATCCCAAAAACAGAAAGAAAAATGCAACATCATAACAAAATAACATGCATTAATTTGATCCAGGGGAGTTTCATACGTGTATACATCAATCACCCATTAAAATTAATTTTTCTTTTTCATAGTACTAACTTGAAAAATGTTAATTCACTGCTGTACTTTTAGGGAAACACAGCAGTTAATAAATCGAGTATACAAAGATTTTTAAGTTATAAACTGAAAACAGTATTCCCTAAAAAATAAACAAAACAGAAGCACACACAAAAAAGGAAGGCTCAACACACTGAACTTTTATTCAAGATATATTAAAATACATTTTAGTTAACAAAATATAGCTTATAAATTACTAGTATTTCACATTACTTTAATGCCACCCATAATATTCACTGGTCGATTCTTATACCTTTTTGAAATGTCTTCCTCAATCTGAAAAAAAGAAGGGATACTTTTACATTACAGTTTTTATCACACAAAATAATACATCAAAAAAAGCATTCAGTAAAAAAGTAGCACTGCATATGCAATTATTTTTTTCAACTTTCAGGTGCCCTTAGTAGAATTTACTGGCTTATTAGATATGAAATTAACTTTGTTTCAGCAATAAATTAATAAGAATCACTTCTCAAATCATTAAGGTTTTCAATTTGGCATCTGACATGCTAAAAAAAACAAGAACACTATTTCACTTGTTAGAAGACAATATATCACAACAAAACCCCATGTTAAATTAGTTATTTTCTCTAAAAAGCAAAACTGAGGGCATACTAAACTCCACTTCACAATCACCTCTTCAGTGACCTACCATACATCAGTATGTTGCACTAATTTTGCAAATTTTACATTTTATCTTGCATAGATTTAGCATGACCTTAAACTTGAGCTCTTGTCTGGACAATGCAATGGCTTGACTTAATACATGATGACATTAAGTCACTGGGTATTTTCCTAAAAGGTATTTCAGCTATCACTTCCAATTAACAATGGCACCAATTTCTTAAATATGTGTTTGAATACAACAGCTAAAAGATTGACTACTTAGTCTCAGACTATTAAAATGAAAAACTCTTTGCAGCAGCAGTTTTCAAACCGAAGAACCCTCAGAACCCTCAGAACCACTATCTTACTATTACAGTTTCTATGGTGATCCAAAATTACTGACTTTTTATTTACATTTGGTTTTCAAACTTAAGATACATCAGAACTCCTATTTCAATTTTAAGAATTTTGTGGTGATCCAGGATAGCCAGTTTTTATTTACATTTCTGAAAGGCAAGAATTCAGCTCCCCCCTCTTTCTCCTCTATTATTTTTAATTTCATTATGTTAACTGTCATCTTTTTACACAAACAGCATGCATACACACAAATGCCCATTTATACAAAGGGTGTTCCAGAACTGTGGAGTCCAACATACACAATTTACACTTGACTTATTATTTAAACTGAATGTTGTTAGTGATTCACATATTGATTCTTACATCAATTTTTATTTGAACATTTCTTAAGGAAGACACAAGGTCCTGGAAGTATGCACTTTATGTGTTTTCTTCAGGACCACAACTTGATTGGTTTGGCACTATATTTGGTTCGTTCAAACGAAAGTGGCAATGAACATGGCAACTTATGTGGATAAGCTAAAACTGGAAATAATCGCCACAAGTTTTTAGGGAAGCATTCCACGTTGACACTGGTGAATGGATGATGTGATTGAAGAATGAAGATGGCTGCTGGGTAAACCAATCATTAACTACCTGTTTGACCTTGCAGTCATTTGTAAAACAGCATCCTTTCAAGTGGTTTTTTTTTTTAGGGGGCCAAAAATGTAGTAGTCACAAGACAACATATTCGGACCGTAGGGCGGATGTGGCAGGACATTCCATTGTAGTTTGGCAAGTTTAGTGTGTGTAATGTTGGAGCTGTGCAGTGTTGCATTATCATGCAAGAAAACCACATCTTGCGTTAATTTCCAAGCAGTTTCGATTTGATCGCCTGTCACAAGTTTTCGAGCATTGTGCAGTATTGTTCCTTATTCACTGTTGCACTGTGTGGTAGCCACTCCAGCAGTATTGGACCACAGTTATAAAATACTATGGTGAGCACCACTTTACCAGCGCTAATGATGCTGCATGATTTGCAATGAGGGGGCAATGATGAGTGTTTCCACTGCAAGCTCATGCGATGGATGGCTGGTTCAAAGTGATAACACCACATTTCATTACCACCCACAATTATGTCAAGGATCTTTTCATCCTCCCTCTCAAAAGACAGCAAGTTCCCCAAGGACAGGATCATTCATTCAGCTTTGTGTTATGTTGACAACAATTTGGGAACCCACACTACACTCACCTTGCTATACACTGTGAACTATTGTGTGCATAGTTCCTGTGCTTAGTTCCAATGCAGCATACAACTGTTGCACAGTTATTTGCCTATTCTCCTTAATGTGAGCATCAACCACTGCTATAATTTCTTCTGTAATTTTCCTGTTCACTTGCCTTGTGATGTCTGTTGTCAACACACATCCCTGTAGACACATATCTGCCCATTGAAACATAGTACATTTTGACATGCATTCTTCACCATATACAGCCTGCATCTGCAGATAATGTTCGTAGGAGTTGTACCCTCCATCGTTAAAAACAGAATCACTGCCCTCTGTGCACATTTAGACAAATCCATCATTCACAGCAGCATGAATTTCCCTGCAGTACCGCATGTTACGATACTTTCAAACAGAATGACTGCTACAGAACAAAAGCTGCTTATCGAATGATCGGATTCAACTACTTCTGCCTTGCACATGACCTTTTTTACTATGCTGCCATTGACACTTTCATTTGAACAACCCTAATACAAGATATATTTCAGATAATAGAAAGTCCAGTGGTTATATATCTCCATGTGAAGCCATTCTGCTGGACTAGTAATTATTAATCTCCTCAAAGGTACTGTTTCATCTTGACAGTTTCAAATATTAGTAGCATAATTATGAGGGAAGCAACATCTTGGAATCATGTCCCCTTCAGTTGATTTAACCATATATCATCTAAATAATGAACTGAACTCATTTGCAAAAAACTGTAACACGGAAAATACTTCTAACATCCTTTGACAAAAGTAAAGCCAAACAGAGTGTTACTATGAATAGCACACACACCATGATTTTAGCATAGCTTGCCTATAAGAAATGGCTTTCTAGTCAGGGTTCTTGATACATTGAAACTGACAATCATGCTGGCTGGCAGTTCCTGTAAGTGGAATATAATTTCATCATTGAAGATTATACCAAAATTTAATGCTGGTATCATCTTCCTTTAGGATCATAAAACTCTGAGATACACAACTGACTTTGTTCAAACCAACCAGGAAGGAGTGTTTTAGGAGGAGATATCCTTTGGTACAGAGTCTCACATATCTTATGCAAACACTGTAAGGTGTAATAGAAATAGATGAGCAAAAATTGCTAATGGCACTTTAAGATGTATGGACTATTGCTTACAATCAAATGATTTCATTTTTAAAATGCCCAAAAAGGTGTTAACTGGTAAGATAGCAATTCTATGGTAAGAGACTAAGAAATTTTACCAACAAAACAGGCAGGACTTGACAGACACATTCAAAGCACAAGACAGAAACCCTATGATGATCAATTTGAAGACAATTCACAAGCTAAAAGCCATACATTCTCTGATGGCTGAGAAGAGCCCAAGTGGCTGAGACCATGGTTCCAAGTAGTACCTTTACTGGCATTTTAAAAATGAAGTCATTTTGATTTTAAGCAAAATTCCATACTTGTGAGGTGTACTCAATAAATTTATGCCAATTTATGTGCCAGTAAATTTCTAGCAGATATTTTAATATTTTCACTGTGCAATCACAATCTTTTTCAAAGAGCAATCACAAAAATAGTTATATTATGAAATAGTTATATTATGAGTTATTGTACAATGCAAACATTTTTTATAGAGCTTTTCAAATTACTTTTTTTCACTCTTTTTGGGCACAATTTGATTTAACAACCAACTTTTAAAAATGCTTACAGTACATACAAACTTCATCTCTAAAAGATACTTCTTCCAATGAAAGTTTCTCCACGGTTTTTTTAAGACAATGATTTGACAATTTCATATTGATGAGAAACTCTTATTTAAAGAAAGTCCCAGAACACACGGTACATGGGGTAAGTGCAGAATTAGTGCACTGGTTTATACCATGAGAATCGAATGGAATGTGCTAATATCATTCTCTTAAATTCTTACTGTGATTCAATACTAACACTTTGAAGTTTAGCGTCAGAAATGTTATTAGCAAAAAGTAAGGTAAACCAATTCTTTGCTTTCAGTTAGAGATAACTTACTTGCTTTCAATTCTTTGCTTTCAGTTAGAGATAAGATAACTTGCTTTCAGTTAGATACATAAAAAAAGGCACTTAAAAATTATCAATACTAAAATCTGGTGAACATAACCACCTTTCTTTACAAACTTTCGAAACTTCTCAGCAAAATTTTGATAATCTTTATCTTGTAAAATACCTTCAGAATTAGCACTTTGGCTAATATGGAGCCAATCAAATGAGTTCTTGCTTGCTAGTAAATTGTTTTTTTTTAAAGGAAAATTTTTGCACTCCTGATCTTGTTATGTTTAGTTAGAAAGGTTGTCCATATTCCCTGTGTCTATCTCTTTGTCCACTGCAAGATTTGCTGCTCTTACTACAAACCGCCACTTTTATCCATCTTGTTCTTGGTCTGAAACTAGCTATTTTAGAATCTGATACATGTGGCAATCATTCCTCTCCAGTACGATACACTTATGCAAACCATCTAAGAATGTTTTCATTAACTTTGTCTTCTACAGAAATGCCGAACTCAGATCTAATACTTGCGTTAATTCTGTGATGCCACTGAACAAATCCAATTTTTTCCTCCAACCACTTTCATACCAGCAACATCCAGCTGCCAAATGAGACCCTTACTTTTCACACAACTCTCACTAATCAGAAGGAAATAAACCTAAATACTGCATCATACACAACCAGTTTTGTTCTTTAAACAACCTTCTCCTACATGAAAATAATCTTATAGTGATAATATGAGACTTCCATTGCTTGGATCTTTGTTATCTAATTTCCAAGAAAAATTTCCAGCCTCATCAATTACTATTACATACATACATACATATCACTAAGCTGTTCTCTGAGATTCAGAGGTTAGCTCCAAAAAGAAATACAAACTTCCAGATATTTTTACTTATTGTTGTCGTATCAAACTTCGCCATTTACAGCGATATTGACATACAACTCGTGCTTCACTGATATCCATTACACGCCTTACACAAGATCTTTTATACCTCATACTCATAATCTTTTTCTCATGCAGACACTCCTGAATCTGATCCACCCATGTCTTCCTTGGCCTTCCTCTGCCTTTCCTTCCTGCCACTTGGGTTGAAAATATTTTCTTGTAAGCATTTCATCACTCATTCTTTCAACATGGCCAAACCACCAAAGCACATTGGTCTCCACCTTGCTAACAACATTTTGCTTTACATCACACAACTGCAATACATCTTCATTCCTCACACAATCAGAGCGTGTCTTGCCACAAACCCCACGTAAGTAATGCATTTCTCCAGCACACAAACAACTCCTATGCGTCTTCTGCAGTACCCAGGTTTCACTGCCCTACATCAGAGTAGGAACAATGACTGTTTCATACACAGCCATGCGGGACTCTCTAGAGAACCCATCATTCCTGTGAAAACCTCCCAGAGCAGCTATGACTTTCAAAGAAGAATTCACTTGCCTACTGATTTCACCATCCAACTTGTTCTCTCTGTCAAACATGCTTCCTAAATACACAAACTCACTCACCTGGTCAATCACAGTGCCATTTATACTTACATTACATTCAGTGCTACCCATTCCTCTCTCAAACACCATAACTTTGGTTTTTCCCTTATTTATACTCAGTTTGAATTTCATGCAAACTTCGTGCATCCGAGTCAACATACTCTGCAACTCACTTTTGCTCTCTGCCAACAGGACAGTGTCATCAGCATACAGCAATCTGCACACACGGATATCACCAAGACATAAACCACTATTATCTATTTTGGCCTCACGCATGCATGTGTCCATAAATATATTAAACAGCCATGGTGACATTACACAACCTTGTCTAACTCCTGCACCAATGGAAAACCATTTTGATAAAACACCATTCACTCGTACACAAGCTCTACTACCAGCATACATGGCTTTTGCACTATTAAGTAGATTCCCAGTAACACCATATTCATTCAATACCTTCCACAAAAGTGTCCTATTCACTCGGTCGTAAGCTTTCTCTAAATCTATGAAGGCAGTAAAAACTTTCTTCCCAACAGCCAGATACTTTTCAATCATCATGCGTAATGCAAAAATCTGGTTAGTGCAGCCTTTACCAGGCATAAAACCACTCTGAACATCCCACACTTTCAATGATGTAAGACCCCGTACTTTTTCAATAACAACCTTACCAAACACTTTCCCTGGCACACTCAGTAGGCTAATAACACGATAGTTCTTGCATTCAGTCTGATCACCTTTTCCCTTATACAAAGGAACAATAATAGCATCCTTCCAATCCCGAGGGACCATTCCTAACTCCCAGCACAACTGGCAAATTTCAGTTAACCAGTCAATTATAGAGTCACCACCATACTTCAACATCTCTGCAATTATGCCATCAACTCCTGGAGCCTTACCATTCTGAAGAGATTCTAGAGCTTTACACACTTCTTCTCTTGAGATCCCTTCTGTGCTTTCATCCCTCATTATGACATCATCTGCATCTGTCTCAGAATCATTTTTGCTCTCCTGATCTAATAACTCACAGAAGTATTCACCCCATCTTTCACTTAACTCATTGGGCTCCCATATCATTTCCCCGATCTCATTCTTCACACAACTTACAACTTTGTTTCCCCTATTTTTCTGAGTCTCATGTACTTCCAGAAGGACTTTCTATCTTTCCAAAAAGCCAGTTCATGCCTTTCCACTTTCTCCTTCCTATCTTTAGATTTACTGTGGCGAACCAGCTTCACGCTTCTTACAGCGATATTCATCCACAGAGACTCTACCTTGCAACATACCCAAATAGGCTTCCTTCTTTTTCTTTACTGCCTCATCAATCTCACTATTCCACCAAGCATCACCTCTATTGTTACCCACTATTGTGGTGCCACAGACCTCTTTAGCAGCAGTGACAACGCAGTTCTTAAAACATTCCCACTTCTTTTCTACATCCCTCTCACAAGATTCCAGATCCTTCAGTCGTTCTCTGAGTAAGTCAGAATACCGCTGATGATCTTCAAGGAGCCTATCAACCTTTATTTTTTCTATCCTGGGTCTCTTCCTATTCCTTTTCCTCCAACCAACATTAAGTTTCACTCGTGACACTACCAAGTAATGATCAGAACCAACATCCGCACCTCTCAACACACGGGTGTCAACAACTAAGTGTTTCAAACGCTGATCGTAAACAACAAAATCTATCACACTCTTTTGACCAAGAGTACGATTTTCCCAAGTATATGTGTGCATATATTTGTGGTTGAAAAATGTATTAGATACGCACAAACCATTCTCAATGCAGAGTTCAATTCAGAGTTCAATTAATCTCAATTACTCTGGTGCTAAAGAAAAAGTTATAATCCCCTGCTATTATAACTTTTTCTTTAGCACCAAACTGGCTCAAAACTGCTTTTAGCTCATTCCAGAAATCTTCTTTCTTATCAGAAGGTTCCGAGTCACAAGGAGCATACACTACAACAATTACAATTCTCGGAAGTTTCACTTTCAAACGAATCCAGAGAATTCTCTCACTTATGCAACTATAATGAATCAAGTTGTTCTTCATCTTTTCACTTAAAATCACACCTACACCAGCCTGTCCTCTCATATTATCCAATACTCCAGACCACACACACCGTGCCACTCACTTCTTCTACCCCAATTTCCTTCTTTTTGGTTTCACTTACACACAGCACATCCAGTCTATACTTATTCATCTCCTCAATCACTTCACTCATCTTGTCATTTATACCTCTAGTATTCCTTACACCAATCATACATTCACTCAGCCGAGATCTCTTTCTCATACGTTGTTTAGAAAGTCCAGGTCGATTCCGTGGTGGACCGTCCTTCTCAAGTGTGGTAGGTCCACCATATCCCACACTTGAGTCATTCTTAATATTTCTTTTTGTCTTTTTAATCAGGTAAGTACATCAGTGTGGGGGATTAGCCCACAGCTGAGGGTTCCAGTTGGTCATTCAACCTAAGGATTCTAGAACAAAACCCAGTGAGTTGGGGTCTTTTCGCCAATGTCATACAGAACTAGCTTGCACCTCTCCAAGGTTCACAGAGGCCAAGTTGCTGTTGTGTGTGCCATTGTTACCACGGAGCGCCCTGAGGAGGCAAACCCATCACTCACTGCGACCGCCCGTAATTACTATTCAAATAGTTAAATTAAAATCTGCTATCTGTTCAAGCACCTTCCTCTGAACTACACAATTACTATCTTTAGCAGTTTGGATTAAAATCACATATTTTGATTCCTTGATATTTGCCCTCATTTCAAATTCTTCTCAAGTCATATCCACTTGATGACGATTAAACTACAAGCTACTAAAACTCTTACATATTAACATCAAATCATCAGTACACAACAAACAGCACATAATTGAGATGTCTACTTCAACATACCAAGTTACTTTCTTTTTTGAATTTTTGAATGAATGATGTGAAGAAGATTAAAGGAAGGGAGTGTCTGACTCCAGATCTTAAAATCCCTTACAAGAAGGAAGCTGGGAGATTTGGGCCAGGGTGCCCAATACGAAGTGGAAGTGATGTAGACAAAGCTCTTATCACCCTGGTATCGATCTAATGGAGGAATCAGAACTGAAGCCTTATGCCTGGTGTGCTTAAGGACAGTCTTTGGATTGTAGTCCACTGCTTCCCTGGTCAATCTATCTGGGCGATTTTCTGGGCTACTGAAAACCTTCTTAGTCAGTTTGTAGTTACTTTCTTTAACATGATTACCCACATAAATTAAAAACATTAGAAAGAAAAATGTGTGAACAAATCATATTCTTTCTATACCCAAGAGCTAATCTTAAACAATTTACCAGTATTTCTCTTCAGAATTCTAATGGAAAGTGCAAAGGCTTTTGACAGATTTCAGCAACTTGCATTTCATACCATAACTTTTTAATATCTTGAACAATTTTTCAAAGAAACCCAGCCAAAAGCCTTCTAAGTCAACAAACATCATACACAATAGTGGTGGCAATATCAAATTTGAAAAATATCACAATTTTCAAAAGAAATTGTTCTTTGATGAGGTGAAGCAACACTATGGGAAATAAATCGATATCTATAGCTAACATTCTGTTTCCAATATGATCTTACTGTGGTTATCAAAAAGGAGGCACGAGGATGAATATAAAGCATTAGTTTGCAAAATAAATTAATTTAATACATTTTTACTTGGAACAATTCATCAACAGAAATAAGATTAGGCAATTCAGTCTGGCTTTTCCAAACAGCCTTGAAACATTATGCAAAGAAAATATATTCCTGAAAAGAAAATAATAATAATACCTGTGATTGCAAAATTTTTGTTTTCTTAATGATCAGATCAACTTTAGGCTCTAAACTCTTCTGTTCTTCCAAAGCGTCATTGTACTTTAAATTGACAGCTCTAATGTGTTCAGCAATCTTGTCTGATAAATCAAGTTTGCTTCTCAATGATTCTGCCAATCTGTCAACATATCTGAAACAATGATATTCAAGAATTATTAGAGCATCTACAAAATTACTAATTTAGTAATTCATGGTTTCATTAAATTTAGTGATGTACCTGAACATCTATTTGGTATGCATAACCATCAGACAGATCTGCATACCAATCAGATGTTCAGGTACTTGACTGGCACAAAACATTAAATAAAATCAAAGATGGTTTGTGACGAACGTTCACCATCTCCATCAGTTTCTTGCAAGATTTTTACAACACATTACCCTCTCACTTACTAAGGCATTCTACACCTTCCAGCATAATTCTTCTAGGTCAACTTCTTGGTATGAAGCCTACTAAGATAGTGGTCTCTTATTTCCTCATATGGCATATATGTCTGAATCCCTTCAAACTGTTCTCATTCATTTTTCCACCTACAGAAGAACCCAGCTTACATCCAATGTCAGCTTTACTGATGTTAATTCTGTACTGCCAGTGAATGCATCTATTATTATCTCACAGTCCTTTTCCCACTCCCATGTCGACAGCTTCTAACATTCTAAAGAGACCTTTGCGTGAAACTCATACTGGTCTAAATAGGTAGCCAGTTTTGTTTTTTGGCGAACTTATTTTGCAGCTGATAGATGACTTTACAGGTATATTTGATTATTTTTATTTTATTCTTCATCTCAGAGTTGAATTAGACCAATGGGTATCTAAGCCTATAAGGAGTAGCCTCTCTAATTTAGGGAGACAGCCAGCACTGAAGGGAATATACAACATCCTTGTCCTGTCCTGAGATTTGAACCTATACCCATAGCACAAGTTAGAGGCATACCTTCTACACCACTTCACCACTGGACAATATAGATTTTGTTGTCTAATTCCTCATCAGGCTTTCTTGCCTCATTAATACGCAAACCCAAATAATTAAAATCTATTTTTTGTTTTAGCCTTTCCCCCTAGTACTACACAGGTAAAAACCATTGGGATTTGACTTAGAAACACAGATTCATAAAAGACTTCCCAACATTTACCTTTAACCCTTATTGTTTTACATGCTCTACTCAGATGACTCACATACTCCCTACGGCAAGCTGTTTACACTTTAAGACAGTAGCACACTCAGTGGGGGCAGCCTAGTGGTCTGGGCTTTCCCATGTAGTATCACTTGGTCCTTCATTGTTTGTTATTGGCTGCTTATATATGTAATTATTTTTAAATATATATTTTATGAATAACTGGAAACACACTTTAATATAGCGGATATATTTTTATACCTTTCCAACGTTTAGGGAGATGTTTTCTTCGGGGTATTTTTATTTGCATCCTCAATGTTTTGGCCTACCTCCATAAAGAGAGTCTGAGTGTACCACTGCTTTAAGATATTAATACCATGTTATCAGCATACAGCAGATACCAGCACCAACTGCTTCAGCATCCCCACTAACTAACACACTTTCTTCACTAAGCTCATCTATGTAAATCAAAAGCACAGATGGAGACAGCCTGCTACCATATTGGATGAGAGTTAATCACAAACCACTGACTAGTTAGTACTTCTCCCTGTCTTGTCTGCAGCAAGACTTTTGATAAAAAGCTTTAGACTGACTTCCATCGCTTGCCTTTTGCCCCACAGCTTTTTTGACACAATGAGCAATTTGTTTCTAGGTACATGGTGAAGGGTCCTTTCTAAACCTTGGTTTATGGTGAAGGGTTCTTTCTAAACCTTGGTTCATGGTATCACACAATTCAAAAAGCTGTCTGAGTCCAGATACAGGGTGTTCAGAAAGTAACTACACACCTATTTCAAAGCACATAATGTATCATCTTATTATAACGATTTGAGTTTTGTTTTTGGCCATCTTTACTCACATAATAAATGCATTACAATACATTGCTGGAAGTGACTTCCACAATCATCCAAACAAGCTGATATAAAAGAAACATGAAAAACCTTCAGGTTAACTGAAGGAGTGAGTATAGATAAAACTCAAGGTCTACCGTGGTGTTGTGAGTTTCAATTTGCAGTAGAATCACTGTCTTGATCTTCTTCAACACAACAATCAACTCTAAAAATTACTGCTTGAATATTTATTCTCCACCAATTCATCTGTGAATTTGATGAAGATGAAATAAACAAAGGGTGGTTTCATCTGTGAATTTGATGACAATGAAATAAACAATGGGTGGTTTCAACAGGATGTCACCATGGTGCAAACTGCTACATGATCAATGACCCACCTTCATTAAATTTTTGGAGACCACATCATCTCAGAAAAATCTGTGGCCCTTCTGATTAAACAAACTTGAACCCACCTGACTGTTACCTTTGGGCAGTAGTGAAAAATAAAGTTTACATGGAAAACCTGAGTATACTTCAAGAACTCAAAGCTACTATAACTGCTGACATTATTGGCATACCACAAGACAACATGATGAAAATATTTGAGTTCAGGCTTGTATGGATGCTCATGATGATCACTTTCAACATGTATTAAATGGACCAGATATGTAAGTAAAAATGCTCAATAACAAATGAATTGTAAAATTAAGATAATACATTTTTTTGCTTTGAAACAGGTCTATAGTTACTTTCTAAACACCCCGTATACTTCTTGGTATCTTTAACCACTCCTGAAGTCACACTGTCTTTCACAGAGCTCATTTTCCACCACCTTTCTATGTGTATTATTCAATGTGACTGAGCAACCTTTGCAAGGAATACTCCTTAAGGAGATACCAAGGTAGTTCCTATAGTATTTCCTTTTTGTAAACTGGCATAATGACTGATCATCCAAACAAGCTGATATAGTCCTCAGGAACCAAACCGGTTTCTTATGTATATTTAATGATTCTACGAAGTCAAAAAGACACCTGTCATTCCAGTATGTTTGACCAATTCTTGTTTAATTCATAATAAGCAGAACTTTTCTACATTTCTGGAGGGGGGAAATCTCATCTGCTTCACTTATGGTCATCAAGTCCTCCACATCATCACTAACTGCCCTATCATCATTAATTACTTTATCACTAGCCCCTAGATTTTCATTCAAGAGATCTTCAAAATGATCACTTCATCTATTCAACATATATTCCTCCAGCATCATAAGTTGTCCCATTTTTTCCAAGTAAACTAAGGGGGTTGTGATAGTTAAAAAAAAAAGTGTTTATAGGAATAAATGACAAAATTTTCAAATAATCACAACACATATTATTTGATAAATAATACATGAAAAATTAGCATTTAAAAAAAATAATATCAGGTGCTTGAACAGAGATGCTGACTCTGGTGTGCATTTGATAGATGAGCCAGTTATCTTGTAGCAAGTCAATCCAGGCCCATTTCACTTGAGGCATTCACGGCACAAATACAGAATTTGAGTTCAGGTGTTTGCTTCCAATCAGATTCCATGCATGTTCAATCAGGGAGGGACAGATTTGGTGAACAGAAAGGCAATGGGAGGACATTCATATTTTGAAGAACCAATCTGGTAATTCTGTTGGTCTAGCAGGGAACATTATCCTGTTAGAAACTGCATTAACCATATTCACTAAAAACAGGATGATCTCTAGATTTATTACATTTTCAGAGTAAAGATAAGCTATCATACTGCTCTCCATAAATTATGTGTTTTCTTGTTCTATCCAATGGTTCTCCACACCATTACATTGGGAGTTCACAATATAATATGTGTGTGAGTGTGTCTCTCTCTGATACAGTCTGCTCACTCTTTCTCTACCTCCTGGGAATCCTCTGGCCCTCATTCATTCATCACTCATGTCAAGGAAAAAAGGGTTCTCAGCACTAAAATATCCCAAATTCCCATCCATGCATAACATCACTACAGATGCTTATCATAATGATAAAGAGTAAGAGAAAAACAGTTCGTTTGGATTTGGAATCTCATCATCACTTCCACCAAATGATCAAAATCTTGTGCAAGAAATCAAATAGAGCACAACACCCCTAATCAGGACTTTGAAGTGTCTGTGTTGTTCACTAAGCCATCTGTTGAATATAACAACCTTGGCTTTTGTCAGTGTGTCGCAAAGTCCTGTGCTGGGTATTCAAACTTTATGTTAAAGGTCATCATTTACAAAAGTGAACTTATGCATTTTGTGTATATCTTCTACTTTTCTTCCTATTGTGTGCTTTCTCACTGCAATACAGACATCTCTCCACTAACTTGTTTATTAATGTCATGGAATAACAGGTTACATTTAAAGTCTGTGAACTGGACATGCACAGTAGTTTTTTCCTTGACTTTAATATGAGTTTCAATTTCAATATTTTAAAGAGTTGATCAAAAAACCCAGAAATTTTAGCTGTATGATTTACCACAGCTAGTAACATATCTCTCTTAACACTACATCAAATACCCTGAAAACTTATAATCATTTGCATTTTATAATTAGTACCAAATTTTATAAAACTTGGAAGACCTTTCAAGAATTTGTACAAAATTCTAGCGGATAATGCTTACCTTGGCATTCCTTTCTAGCGATGGGAACATTTCACGCACATGTTTTCTGGTCTTTATTGATGTTATTGTCCTAAAGTCCATTGTATGCGATGACTTGCTTTACTTCTCACCCTTTTCGCTGGGTATACTCATTGGATCTTTGCCTTAGGATTCAAACACATCAATTTTTACCGTTCTTCATACTCGAAATTTTCGCCCATCCTCTGGGCATCCTCAGGAGCGCTGCGACTTTACCACCGATGTTAGTGGTTAACTTCGCACTAATGGAGTCCGATACTCCTTGTTACCATTCGTCGGATATACTTTCCTGGATATATTTCGTTATCAGGCTCGGCTGGCGCCATCTATGTTTCATTAAAACAACTTTTTTTTACATATATTTTTTTAAATTTTTTTTTCTTCTCCTATCCTGGTTTTCTTGTCTTTTTTGCCGGTTTTTCTTTTGTTGTTGTTTTTTTTGTCTTATTAGTTCTTTCCACAGGCCCGATAATGTGCTAGGGTCGTTCTGGTTACATACCCTTGCTTTATTTTTATAGATTAATATTGCTTCTTCCCTCCTCATTTGCCTTTCCGATTTTGTATTCTTTTTTAGCATTTTAATTTCATCGAATTTTGGGAATGTCCGGTTTTCCATGCAGAATTGCACTAAAGCAGTTTTCACTAAAGCACAAAAGGCGGCAGAAAGCTCAACTGCCAAGAAATTTAATGCCCTTTTAGATGGAATCAAAATGAGGGGTGATGAAAGTACAGAATACCCAGTGTTTGTGAATCAATCATCGAGAGCGCTAACTTTTAGTGAAAAGGCAGTGCTACAACGTGGGAAAAAATATGCATTTCCACCTAAAACCCCAAGAACAGAAGAGTACATTCCTATCTTAGAAGATATTGTGCAGCGAGTACATCCAGAGCATGCTAGCGATCTAAGGTTTAAGCTATCAAGAATCATGCTTAAAGAGTATAACGCTAAGCACAAAAAAACCTGCTAGATTAATACATTGAAGTATGACAGAAAACAACTATTAAATCTTTGCAAAGACCCCACGATCAAATTCTGCGAAGCGGACAAAACAGGGCAAATTGTTATTATGGACACTTTGGAATATAATGATAAAATGTGGACGGCCATCTGAGAGCTACAGTGTGATAGCATCAACAAAGATCCCACCGACAAACAACTTACCTTCCTGGCTAATATAAGGAACCACAGCACATTACCAACTGAAATAAAAAATGCAAACCCTCCAATGGGAGCAGGGATGCTAAAAATATTCTCAAAAATTAAAACACATAAAGAAAACACACCTTTAAGACTGATTCTATCGAAAAAAAAACTCACCACTCATCTACCTAGAAAAAAAAGATATACAACTATCTATCCCCAATATTCATGAGGAATCAATATACATTAAAGAATAGCTATGAGTTTATAGAAAAAATCAAATTAATTAATCAAGACCTAGAGCAAATAACTATGGCCTCCATGGATGTTAAGGCGTTATACCCAAACACTCCTGTCGAGCTAGCCATCGCATTGATTATGCAACAACTAAGCATCAACAAAGAACTAAACTTCTCACAACTGAAAGAGCTAAAGAATACCTTATATGTCATCAAGGAAAACAACATCTTCCATTTTGAAGGAAATGTATTTAAACAAATGCAAGGTGGCCCTATGGGATCCCCATTATCGGCATTATACGCAGAAGTGATTATGGCATACCTCGAAAAAGAAATTATTCAAAATCTACCTGAAAAACCAATACTTTATGCTCAATATGTAGACGACATTATTATAATGTCTAAACTTAACAAAGCCGAGCTACAAGATCTAGCACAGCAGTTTAGCAAAATCTGTAACACCATAGAGCTAACTATTGAGTTTGGAGAGGATAATCGCCTATCCTTCCTGGACATTCAACTAAAGAAAAACAAAAATAGTTTTGAATACTCTGTGTTCAGAAAAGCAACTTACATACCTGTACTGATACCATACTCGTCGCACCATCCAGTGATACATAAAAAAAACAGCATAGTAAACTTGATACGGTGAGCGTACACACACATCTAACAACAGGCTAAAAAATCAAGAGCTAGAGTTTATCTCGAAAATATCACAAGAGTATGGGTACCCGAGCAAGCTAATTAATAAATGGATACATGAGAGTAAAAAGCATATGACTCAGAGTAAAGAAGGCCAAGAAGTGCACAACCAAAAGAAGATGAGGAATAAAAAATTGAAATACATTGGAGCTTTCCCATACTTGGAAGGAGTGAGTGAAGAAATCAATAGGCACTGTGCTAAATATGACTTACAACTAGGAAGCTCAGTGCACACTGTGAAAAGTATGACTGTCAACAAAAAAACAGAGGAAAAAATGCTAGAAGAATCAGGAACCTACGAAATTCCAATTGCACACATACCCCCAATATTGTACATTGGAAGTACGAAAAACAGATTAAAAAAAAGACTTAAGCAACACATATCTAACTGGCAAAAAAAGAAGCCAAAACTGCTTTAGTGCAATTATGCATGGTAAACCGGACATTCCCAAAATTCGATGAAATTAAAATGCTAAAAAAAAATACGAAATCGGAAAGGCAAATGAGGAGGGAAGAAGCAATATTAATCTATAAAAATAAAGCAAGGGTATGTAACCAGAACGACCCTAGTACATTATCGGTCCTGTGGAAAGAACTAATAAGACAAGAAAAACAACAACAAAAGAAAAACTGGCAAAAAAGACAAGAAAACCAGGATAGGAGAAGAAAAAAAAAATAAAGAAAAAATTAAAACAAAAAATTAAAAAAAAAATTAAAAAAAAAAAAAATAAATAAATAAATAAATAAATAAATAAAAAAAAGTTGTTTTAATGAAACAAAGATGGCGCCAGCCGGGCTTGATAACGAAATATATCCAGGAAAGTATATCCGACGAATGGCAACAAGTAGTATCGGACTCCATTAGCGCGAAGTTAACCACTAACATCGGTGGTAAAGTCGCAACGCTCCTGAGGATGCCCAGAGGATGGGCGAAAATTTCGAGTATAAAGAACGGTAAAAATTGATGTGTTTGAATCCTAAGGCAAAGATCCAATGAGTATACCCAGCGAAAAGGGTGAGAAGTAAAGCCAGTCATCGCATACAACGGACTTTAGGACAATAACATCAACAAAGACCGGAAAACACGTGCGTGAAATGTTCCCATCGCTAGAAAGGAAAGCCAAGGTAAGCATTATCCGCTAGAATTTTGTACAAGTTACTTTGAAATATCGCACGTAAAAGAGAATAGTAGAATGATTAGAGCTATATAATAGTCAGAATTAGAACTACTAATTGGAATTCCTTTCAAGAATGTTCTGGTTTCTGTTTCCAAGAGGGAAATTATGGGTTCAATAGGTAAACACAATTTTGAAGAATATATGTTCATATAAACTATGAACTATATATATTATGTGGCCTATATATTAAAAAGGGATGTAAGGTCAGGTGATGCATAACATCACAGCCTCTCCTTGACAAATGTCAACCCCGCCTTCTCGTGGTGCATCCTGTTCCCACTAAAGGGGCTCTGACGACCGCCAATAGCGGTATAACTATACCATCGGGATTAGAGGAAATGCTATCCCACACTCACCAACCCGCATGGCCAGCATGGTGAGTTATGGCCAAACCCTCCAAAATGACTCCACAACTTAAATCTTGGCCCTCAGTCTCCGGCAGCTGGAATGTACCTGGCCAAGGCAGCGGCCAGTGCGACATAAAGGCAGAGGGTGCTAAGAATCCCTGGAGGACCGGACTAGGCTGCCATCTGATGCTGACCTTGGCTACGTATAATGGACGCTCCCTATCTTCTGATTCAAGGCTTCTTGAATTGGAAGAGGAACTACAAAGGATCAAGTGGGACATCGTCGGGCTAAGTGAGGTAAAGAAAAAAGGAGAAGATCTCATTGAACTGAAAAGTGGACATCTCTTCTACTATCATGGGACTGATACTGGCAGAACTAGTGGTGTTGGATTTATAATAAACAAGAAACTGAAGGATAAAGTTGTAGAAGTTGAAAGTTCCTCTGACAGAGCTGCACGACTCGTTATCCAACTCTCGAGAAGATACCAGGCTCAGATTATTCAAACTTATACACCCACCACAAGTCATCCTGAAGAAGAAATTGAAGAATTTTATGAGGAAATTCGTCATCTAAATAATAAAGGCAAGCAGCACTTAAAGATAATTATGGGAGATTTCAATGCAAAAATAGGGCAACGGCAACAGAATGAAACTTCAGTAGGTATATTCAGTCACGGCAACAGGAACCAGCATGGAAATACTCTCGTAGAGTTTGCAGAGGCAGAAGGGTTTTTCATCTTGAACTCCTTCTTCAAGAAAAAGCCACACAGGAAATGGACATGGAGACATCCAAATGGGACGACAAGTGAAATTGATTTTATTATGTGTAACAAAAAGTTCGTCATAGAAGACTGCAGTGTGCTAAACAAGTTCAACACAGGTAGTGACCATAGATTAGTGAGATGTAAGATGCACTTCAACACTAAACTCGAACGTGGCAAGCTCATAAGACAAACAAAATGTATTGACATAACCAACCTTAAAAAACACCATAATACCTTCAAGTTGGAACTGAAGAACAGATTCTCTGCTTTAGAAGGCCTAACAACAGAAGAAGTGGATATTTCTAAAGTTAACAGAAAAGTAACCAAAGCTCTTATGGAAACAGCAACAAAATTAGCTGGGTCTAAGAACAAGTTGCATGTGAACAAATTATCAGGAAAAACCAAAATGTTGATGCAAAAAAGAAGAGAGATGAGGACAACTAAAGAAGATGTGACTTCCAAAGTGGAATATATAGAGCTATGCAAGACAGTACGAAAAAGTATCACTGAAGACGTAAGGAAATTCAACTGTGAACTAGTAAGAAAAGCAATTGAAAACAACCAAAGCCTAAAGATAGCAAAGGGACATCTCAGTAAGGGAAGAAAACAAATTATGGCACTGAGAAAAGAAGATGGTTCTGTAACAAGAAATAGAGGCGAAATTTTGACAAGAGTGAAAGATTTCTACTCCAAATTATATGAAAGGGATGATACATGTTCTCCAGACATCATGAAAGGTACCAGAGTTCTTCCAGTCCTTCCAGCAGAAGTTGCAAATGCAATCAAGAACATGAAGTGGGGAAAAGCTTCAGGAGAAGATGGAATTACTGTACACATCATACAAGAAGTAAGTGGAGAAATCGAAACAGTACTCGCCCAAATTTTCACTCGATGCCTTAATGAAGGAAAGATTCCTGAGGATTGGAACAACGCTACAATGATCTTGCTACATAAAAAAGGTGACATTGAGAATCTCAGGAACTACAGACCTATCAGCCTCCTATCAGTGGTTTATAAAATCTTCACTAAAGTTCTTTCACACCGCTTAAAGGTGACACTGGACATGGCTCAACCGAGAGAACAAGCTGGATTCAGGAGTGGCTACAGCACAATAGATCATATCCACGTACTGAGAGAACTAATTGAAAGAGCGAGGGAATATGAACTTCCATTGTGCATGGCTTTTATCAATTATGAAAAAGCTTTTGATTCGGTGAAACCATCAGCAGTTACAATGGCCCTGAAATCCTGCGGTATTGAAGATGCGTACATTAATATTATTAATAACATCTATGAAAACGCAAATGCAAAGATTCGGCTGTTTGAAAATACAACACACATAAAAATTGGAAAGGAAGTGAGACAAGGTGACACCATATCTCCGAAGCTCTTTAATGCCACATTGGAAAATGTCTTTCAATCACTGAACTGGGAAAACAAAGGGATAAAGATTAATGGTGATTATTTAACCCACCTTCGATTTGCTGATGACATAGTCATTTTTGCAACTACCCCATCAGAGCTGCAGAGTATGATCCAGGAACTTGCTGACAAGAGTAAAGAAGTGGGATTAAAAATGAACTTTCAGAAGACAAAAGTGATGTTCAATGCTTTTACAAGAAATAAAGATTTATCGATTGATGGAGAAAAGCTGGAGATAACAGACACGTACGTTTATCTTGGGCAGCAGATATCAAGTGAGGGTCACATTGATGAAGAAATTAATCGGCGTACAAAACTTGCCTGGAGAGCTTTTGGAAGAAACAGCATAATTTTCAAGAGCAATATGCCATTATGTCTTAAAAGAAAAGTGTTTGATCAATGCATCCTTCCAGTGCTTACGTATGGTGCAGAGACGTGGACCTTAACTAAAAGAGACATACAAAGGTTGCAGACAACTCAAAGTAGCATGGAGAGGTGAATCCTTGGTGTAACCAGGAGAGATAAGAAGAGGAACTCGTGGATCCAAAAAATGACAAGAGTGGAAGACGTCATGATCAGAGTTAAATCTCTGAAATGGCAATGGGCTGGACATACTGCCAGAAGGACAGACCATCGATGGACAGGCGAAATTTTAGATTGGATTCCAAGGGACAGGAAAAGACCCAGAAGAAGACCACATGGAAGATGGGTGGATGAAATTCGAAAGTATGCATGAGTAACATGGAGGAGACTGGCATAAGACAGAAAGTTGTGGAGGAAACTTGGGGAGACCTTTGTCCAGCAGTGGATTGATAATGGTTGGCAATGATGATGATGATGATGATATATTAAAAATGGGTTATAAGTACAGTGTACTTGTATATACTGTTTCACACGTTGTACTTATTATACATCATCGGGTCAACCCTCTATCGTATATGGCCAAAGTTTACTAACTTTCATGATAAAAAACTTATTAATTGTTAACATAAGTCCAATGACTAGTGAAAAAATCAAAATTAAACGTCATAACTCACGTTATATATCAGGTGTAAATTGCTGAAGGATGGCTTGCCGAGCATATAATCCTGTTGAGTTGTCATTTCATAGTCTGTCATAATGCAAAGTCGCAACAAGTTTTATAGTAGAACACGATTCTTATGTGAAGAAAACAAGGCAATAATGAAGTTACTTGTAAGGAAAATTGAAGACTGGAATATCGAAAATAGGATTATTTATACCATATTAATCCCCTAGTATTATAGTCAGCAGGGTATTTTTGAAGTTCACAATAAAAATAGTAGTAATGTTCAACGTCGAATGAACAAAGGACATTTTTTTTAAAACACCAAAAATGAAGCGGGATGAGCATGACAAAGTTTACCAAAGTAGGTTAAAATCCATTAAAATCTTCCAAAGTAGGTTAAAATATATACCAAAAATCTTCTATTGAAGTAGGTTGAATCATGATATATCTTCCAGAGCATATTGAAACACGATAAAACCTGTACTGAAGTAGGCTGAATTATGATAACTCATATATTGAAACAGGTTGACCTCGACGACGTATTAGTTCTCTTCCGACCGGTTTCGACTGTCTTAACTGCAGTCATTATCAAGGCTCATCTTTTAGTGCAACTGCATCTAATCACTCAGAGAGCCAATGCTGTAAAACAAACACAACATCCATGCCTCACTGGGACCCAAACCTGGACCCAATTGGACAAACAGTCATAAGCCAGCGCTTAGACCACTGCACCACCAGGGCGGCACAATTCATTTTAAAAAGGGCCCCAGAATATGATCATGTATAAGTCCCCACCTAACCAACCTGGTACCCACTGTACTCTTGAAGGCTATGGCAACACTGTTCTGTGTCTAACTCCTCTTTACTCACTATATAATAATTTGTTTCAAATCTGCAATTAAGATGGCATTCTTCTTGACACATATTTTTGGTGCTTCTGATCCTATCATATTTAGATTGAATTCTGCTAATTCCTTAGCTAATTCTATGGCCTTTTCATTTATTCACTAAACATTTATGCATTAAAAATCTTCACACACACTTGATAATTTTATGATCTTTTTTCTGCAAATGGATATATTATTTGATCATTGATTTAACAACATGGGTAATGATTGAGCAGAAAATAAATGTCACTGTTCAATAATACCCTCAAGCAGATGGAAAAGAGATCATAATATGGTTTCACCAGATTCCTGAAAAAGACCATTCACAACATCACTCAGTCTAAGCACATTCAGCTTTCAAATATGGTTTCACCAGATTCCTGAAAAAGACCATTCACAACATCACTCAGTCTAAGCACATTCAGCTTTCAGCCTGTAGTAATAATAGTAATAATGTGTCATGTGAAGGCTTGCATTACGTATCTAGTCAGAAATCTGGTTGGGTGGCCCTCTCCTTTAGCTTCGCTGTAACAGAGACCATTTTAATTTTTGTTAATGTACTACACATTTGCACCAGTATCTTTCAAGCAAATCTCACAGAAATAATCATGTACATAACATATTTATATTAAACATTTATGGGTAAGTATTATGAATTAAAATTCAAAGTAATTATTGCTAAGTTCTTAGCTTCTATTGTACAAATTTTGTATGCTTGGTTTGTGACACTTTTTTACAACAATTTCCCTCTTCAATCCCCATACCATAGCTGTTTTATATTAACAATGGATTGATGAATGTGGGATTAACTGTACTTGATTTTAAAATTAACTGAACTGTTTCAGTACCAGTTAAGTAAATAAGTTTACTTCTAAATTTTGAAACATGGAATAAAAGAATTGGGGAAGTAAACAGTAAAAAAAAAAAACGCTTAAAGGAGAACATCTTATGCTTGTTTGAATGAATGGGCAAAGTTGCTGGGCATTGCAGTAATCTATCTATCTATATCTCTCTCTCTCTCTCTCTCTCTCTCTCTCTCTCTCTCACACACACACACACACACACACACACACACACACACACACACACACACACACACACACACACACACACACAGCCAGCAAAACAAACTCATAAAAATAAGCATATATTTACCCAAGGGCAAGTATTATTCTTTTAGAAGTTTATAAAACAACATTAACTTTTTTTTTTTATTATTGGAGGTTTAACGACCACTATGAGCAACTCAATGGGTTATAAGCAGCCGCCCGTACCGGGATTCGAACCCGTACCCTTCTCGGATGAACAGGCATAAGCCAGCGCTTAGACCACTGCATCACAAGAGTGACAATATTAACTTTTCAACTGAAATCAAGCTTAACTGAACTATTATCACGGATTCCAAATTACACCAAAATCATATTGCAAAACTTGGTACTTTGTCAGTTTAATATCTCTCTCTCTCTCTCTCATAAATTCCAAGTGATTTTTTTAAATCATTTCAATGCTCATTAATTTTATGACAAAAAAACTTACAGATGTACTACCAGAAGAGATACAATGCACTAACTTTGATGATTCTTTAATAAGATAAAGATGCTGCATCTGAACAGACATCAGTTGAGAAGAAATATCATTGACAACAGAAATCCATTCCACAACTTCTTGTAAAGACTGCAACTGCAACAAAGATGGTGCTGACTGAAACTGATTTGCACACAAGACATCATCATCTTTCTGAATTTCAGCACTTCTTTGCTTCAAGAAACATTCCAGCTAAAATTTTTGTGAGGAAGAAAGAGAGAGTTAATTTGATACAAGTAAATAAATAAATTAATTAATTAAATTAAAATCTTTTAAAACTCTTAACAATAATTGGTCTCCTACCCTCACCATTGATTCACATGAGAGTTCAAAAGGGCTATGTATGAAAATAACTTCCATAGTCCACTAAACCCATATGCAGAAATGTGTCACACAAAAGGTGGCAGGAGGGCAAGGGATAGGAATAAATACATGAAATGCTACTGCCATTTGTTAGAAGCACCATACAAATGATTTTTTGAAGTACTCCAATAAATGTGTATTTAAAAATGTGAAACATATCTGGAAAATATTTTTTGCAGCTTCCAGGATGTGTATATTAAAAAACATGCAGTTATCATGAAATCAATAGCCTGAACAAAAGAACAAAAACCACGAATCCTCCATAAAAGGTCAAAGATTCAGAATCCTTACATAGCAATATATGCCATGTCCTCAATGGTAATGAGAGATTATTGACCTAAAAAAGTTCTAGACAAATAGTCAATTCTACTAATGAAGGATTCCATGGCTACTCTAATGGTCAGAGAAAACCAACATAAAAAGTATTTCCCAGATATTACTGTACAAAAAGGAAGACAAATTTATGGCATAGACTGTACATGAGACTTGCAGACAATAGAAAACTAGACTGTAGCACACAAATCAGACAGCACTGAACAAAACTGTCAAGAGGCAAAAATAGTTCTCAGAACAGTATCTCATTTACAGAGGATTGTTACACCATTTTTTTTTATGACTGACAAGAAAAGTGTACAGTATTTACAAACTTCTGAAAAACCTATACTCAGAATTTAAATACAGAGCTAGCAGTATGAGGAACCAGAGAGATCTGCACCCTACAACACGTTTTCACTGACCAACATATATTTATTTGCTAGCACTGGTATTTGTATCAGCTGCCACTGTTACTAAGCACACAGTGGTTCACCAGGTTTTCAAGATCAGATACTAAAAGCAGCAATCCAGCTTTTCTATTCACACCTAAAAATGCATAGTGTGTGGATATCATTATCACAAGGGATTAATATGTCAAAAACAAGAAGTCATCATTGCAACTAAAATTCACTAAAAAAAAAGGACCAATGTAATAATAATTCAAGAACTGAGTTATTTAAAAGTATGTTCACTTGCTCCAACATACCAGATATGGGAGCCCAAACTTCACTACTACTGAGTTGCTGCATCATATAAGGAAAATGGGAATGACTGATCACTTTGAGACAACAGACAAAACAACTAATGACAGAGAGGTATCGCACAATCTCCCATAAGAGAAGCTCATAACATCTCCTTCAATGGAGATAACAATGGGATCAGTCTTCTGGGATGCCAACATTGGATGTTAGTTGATTTGTGAAATAAGGATCAACTATCATACCACTATCCTGCAAATACTAAACAGCTAACTGAATCAAAACACATAAGTTGGTGAATTAAAGGAATGGTCACAAAACTGGACTAGGCTGCCCTCCATACAATACAGCCTAGATTTGGACACAATAAACCCGTGGTTGGAAAAACTACTTTTTATTTGTAGTGAACTACAACTACTTTATGATAAATGCAGTTAACTACAACTACAACTACATTTTTAACAAAGTAGTGACTACAAACTACTTTGAAAATGTAGTCACTACTTCACTTAGGACCCGAATTTTGCGAGATTATTCAATAAACACTCAAAGTTAAAGATGTTATATTACTACAAAATATTGTATATCCCATATACACCAGACTTTACAATGTAGCATATAGCATATCATATAAAATGAACTGCACAAGACTGTACAATGTAGTATATACACTGCTGGCCACCCAAAATGCAACACCAAGAAGGAAGCATCCGATTGGCCTCCAATTCGTAGCAAGCGTCGCCCGCAAGAGGCCATGCAAACGATTGACATTGCAGGGCATATGCAAATCATGTGCGCCCGGCACGCCACCGAGAAGCACTATAAGAAGGGTGCACAAGGCGGGGTGTAAGCAGTGAAGGTGTGTTGTGCTGCCAGACCTGTGCATGGGAAGCTTCCTGATGCCTTGTCACATAATACGGCAATCATTCCAGCATGTTTCGGAGTTCGACAGAGGATGAATAGTGGCTTATCGCGACAGCGGTTTATCGTACCGAGACATCGGCGCCCGTGTGGGACGGCATCCAGCCACAGTGAAGCGAGTATGGATTCGGTGGGTGCAGGAGGGATGGATGGACGGACGGACAGACGTGAGCGATTGGCGCAGCCGCAGCACACCGCCGAGCGAGAGGACCGGCACACACCGCCACATCACGAACGTTAGTGCACGAATTAGAGTGTGTTGCGCAACAACCTGTATCAGCACGTACCGTTCGACGTCGTCTGCAGGAGCGGGGACTTGTGGCACGGCGGCCATTGCTCCGATTACCATTGACATTACACCACCGGCAAGTGCAACGGCAGTGGGCCGTTGAACGCCGCACCTGGACTACGGAATGGTACGACATTGTCTTCTCCGATGAATCCCGCTTCTGCCTGCAACACCACGATGGTCGGATACGCGTGTGGCGGCAGCGTGGCGAGAGACTGTATGACGCCTGCATTATGCATCGCCATACCGGTCCGTCGCCTGGCGCTACGGTTCAGGGAGCAATTGGATATGACACCCGCACCCCTCGGGTACGCATCACCAGTACACTCAACAGCCACCGCTACATCTCCGACGTTTTGGAGCCTGTAGTCCTCCCTTATCTTCAGGACCTGCCAGCGGCCACGTTTCAACAGGACAATGCGCGCCCGCATCGTTCAACAATTCTTCACGGCCCACCAGGTGTCACTGCTGCCGTGGGCCGCCTGTTCTCCCGATATGTCGCCCATCGAACACGTCTGGTCGCTGATTGGCAACCGAGTAGCCTGGCAAGCGCCACCCGCTACTACGCCTGATGAACTGTGGCAACGTGTGGAAGCAGCCTGGACCGACATACCCCAAGCCCACATCCAAAGCCTCTTTCGTTCGATGCCGCGGCGTGTAGAGGCCGTTATTGCCAGCCATGGGGCCACACAAACTATTGATGTCTGCGTGTTCCGCAAGTCGCACGGGCCTGTAAGCTCAATCGTTTCATCTTTGTATTTGTTGTTATGTGTCCAGTAAATCTGGCTTTGCTGTCTCGTGTCCTTCTTGGTGTAGCATTTTGGGTGGCCAGCAGTGTAGAATATAGCATAGCATATAAAAACTTGGTTATGACATATAATTAGGGTTACCAGTCGTCCGGGATTGGCCCGGACAGTCCTGAATTAGTAATGACGTCCGGGGCTGTGTCCGGGATTGAAAAAAGTCCGGGATTTTTAAATGAGTGGTTATAAAGGCAGCGAAAAATACACATAACTAATTATTTCTTTCATTGCTATTGGTACTGAAAAATTTGACTTACCTCTATGTGCAATTTCAAATTAGAGACGGATGACTTTGAAACTGAAAGCTTCTTATTTAACGGGCAAAGTTTGCAAGTGACTGAAAAAAAATTTCCCGTTTACTTGCTTCTCGAGCACTGTGAAATAATTATTATACGCCGACCAAGGCAGTTCAATTCTTTCTTCGTCAAGCTGGACAGTAGGTGCCATATTTCAGGGGAAAAAATTTATAATCACCTGGAAATATAGGTTAAATAAGTCTTCGAAGCAAGGAAAGCAAACACGTTCATATTCACACGAGACGAAAACGACAATGAGACAAGTGTTGGTGTTGCCGACCTATGCTAGAAAACTCTGTGCTTTGAAACACCAAACGTTCTTATTCCGAGACCCTCGTTTGTCATAGCCTGTCCATTTTAATCCGCTCCATAGCCGATATCATGAAAGAAATGCTCGCTAGATGGCGATACTTAGCGCTGATGCTGCGCAGTTCAAACAAGGAGTATTGGCGTTGTGTTGCAAACACACGTGACGATCAAGGGATATGTAGAAGGGCACCTTGTTTGTTTACTGAAGTAACGTTAAAAGTAGTGTCGAAACTCGCTACAAACTACAGAGGTTTGCATTGCGCTACTCGCTACACTACTTTTTTGTTAAAGTAGCGTGTTACACTACAAACTACGCGGAAAAGTAGCGACTACAGTAGTTTCGCTACTTGTAGCGCACTACTTCCGACCACTGCAATAAACAAACATCGTTTTGGCACAATAAAGAATACCATTTAATGCTGAAAGTTATATATATAATAAAAAGGCTATTTGAGCAAGTGGCACCGATAAGTTCCAAAAAATTTGCACTGTCAAGCAATACAGAAGGATCATATTTCAAGAGAATATGAATTATTAAGGGAAAAAATGAAAACTATGTAGTAAAAGAGTGTTCACATATAAGGTGTGTACGTAGTTACATAACAAATTTCAGAACTTTTAGATAATTTTCTCCTAAACAAAAACATGAGGGGAAATTTTTTGAACCACTCACACACAGTACCAACTTTTTTCCAAAAATTTATTTTAATTTTTTTTTTAATTTGCTCAGCCTTTTAATGTTCTTCAGAAGACTGACTGAACACTTCTCAAATTAAAGTACTTTACTTTTCATATGTTATCGATCCAGACCATCCTGACCTGCAAATCTTATAAAATTACCATGACAAAGCCAGAAGTTTTTGTGCAACATATATTTTCTTTAAACACAAAACCGCGGAATTTTGGAGTTATGCGATTTTATTTTTTCACTGAACAAATGCTGAAAAAGGTTTTCCTATTACCACATGATGTGGCTGCACTGAACTATAACTGTCAAACCGACTATATCCCCATCACTCTGACAACTGCCAAAGAACTTTTTAATGCACATGCATTATCCTTCAAAATATGAGTACTAACACTGTACACAGTATTATCAGCAACATGTTTTCCTTCAAAAACAAAACAAAAACAACATAATGAAAAGCATATTTCACTACAACGTAAAATCTGGATACTGCATGCAGAACATTCTGTATTTACTGAGACTGAGAAAACACTGCTAGGATTCTATCAAACTTTGTACATGTCATCCATTAAAATTCCTAAAAAAAGCTCTGAAATTCGTGAGTTGCAGTGACTGCATTTCAATAAGTGTTGGTTTGACAGAAATCCACACATCCCAATATTTGTAAAATTGTAGAAGACAATACGACAGACTATGAGAGAAAGTTGTTTTACTTAAAGCATGAAGTGATATGAAAGTGACTACATGATACCATTCTTCTATGTGGCTTTTTAAATATATATATATACATAACTAAGCTGTTTCCTGAGAATCAGAAGTTAGAGCTCCTCAAAGAAAGCTCATCTGCTAAATTGAAGTTCAAAACTGATGATGTGAGATTTTACTTACTGTTAATGTATCAAACATCTCCATTTGCAGCTATCTTGGCACACAACTTGAGCTTCATTGACATCCAGCACACATTATACAAAAGACCTTTTGTACTTCATCATTACCTTCTTCTCATGCAGAAATTTCTGAATCTGGTCTCCCATGATTTCCTTGGCCTATCCTCTACCTTTCTGCCCTGCGACTTCGGCTGAATAAATTCTTATAATTAGAATCTTTCCTTTAATTATTTCAACATAGCCAACCCCCCTCAGAATATGTCCCACCTTACTAACAAAAGTTTGCTTCACATTATACATCTGCAACAAAGCTTTATTCCTCACATGATCAGAACATGTCTTGCCAAAAAGCCCCCATAAGTAACACCTCTAAAGCACAAAACAATCCCTAAATTTCTTCTGCAGTACCCACATTTCACTATTGTACATCAGAGTAGGAACAATTACACTTTCATGTCGAGGTTGGAAATTATTCAGTGAGAATAGTGCTGCAGAGGAGATGAGAGTCCCCCAAGAGAATCAAACGGGTATCCCCTATGTAATGTACATTCCCAGCATACTTGTGAACAGAATGGTTCAATCCTCTCGCAAATGGCACACATGCAGTAGCGACACAAACACACCTCACAATTGGTAAGTGTCTAAAGCCAAGTTTACGAAGTTTGAGCAGCATTGTTGGCTAAAAATAGAAGTTGCTAAAGGTTGTACCATAAAGGAATGTTATGAAGGACTACAACAAGCTTGTGGAGCATCTGGTTCATTGTATAGTACAGTAGAAAGGTGGGTAGCAGCCTTCAAAAAAGGACGGGGAAATGTGGTTTGTACTTTTGGGTGTGGACGTCCCCAGGTGAGTGAACCTCAAGTGCTCACTTTGTCTGCATTATTGGAGAATGACCAGCAGTGGACACTTTATGAACTCGCCCATGAGAGTAACCTTTTGCATACAACTGTGCTGCATGTCTTGGAAAAATGGCTAAACATGCAAAACATTGCATCATGTTAAGAGCCTCATGCTTTAAGCGATGTTGAGAAATGGCAATATTACAAGACAGCTCGACTCCATTTGGAAGAGGACCCACTTCTAATGCAGAAGAGGACACATTTCTATGGTGGTAATGTTGGATGAAACATGGGCATGGTGCTATGAACTGGAACTCAATGCCAGTCAAATAAATGGAGGCATTATGGCTTCCCATGTCAAACAAAGGTCCGACAGAACCCCAGTAATATTAAGGTAATGATCATCACCATCTATGACTGGGATGGTGTCATACTAACACATGCAGTACCACCAGGACAGACTGTAAATGCAGTGATTAAACACATTTTCTCGAATGTAACCTTCATCCAGCTCTCCATCAGAAGGAGCATCATTTGCTGGAGCATGCTCTGATAATTTTGCACGACGATGTTTGCAGTCATATTGCTGGCATTGTTACCGACCTGCTTCATTGATGGGGTTGGGAAGTGTTGTACCACTCTCCCTATTTGCCAGACTAAAGTCCCTGTGACTTCGATTTGTTTCTGAAGATGAAAGCACCGCTTCAGGGGATTCATTTCAAGACCATCAACGACACTGTAAGAGCTGCAGATAACCATGGCAAAGATAAACACACCTCGCCTTGCTGACATTACACAGAGACTTCCACACAGATGGCAGCGAGTTTTGGATAATGCTTGCAACTATATCGAAGGGATATAACTAACTAGAGTCAGATCCTATGCTATGTACCAATGTAACAATTAGTCTGGACCTTTTAGAGAAACCATTAGCCCTGTAAAACCTTACAAAGGCAGCTATGACTTTCAAGATTGCATTCACTTGCCTACATGCATGTTTTATAATATCTATAGCAAACATCTATTTTTGAATTCATAACTGGAACCCTGTTTTTGTTTTTGCATTTGAATAATACTTCTGCCTGAAGAAGTTACCCGTGGTGGTGAAAGCTAGCGTTTTGTTCTAGTTTTTGTAATATTACACCAATAAAAACAGATTTCAGCATTTTATTAGTATTGCTGGTGTATATCAATCCAATTTTTTCATTATAGGATGAATATGATTATCCAGAGACTGTAGGTTATATGTTAAAGATAGAAATTCCATACTTTTCATATTAACAATGTACTTAGAATATGATGCTTTTAAATTCCTAGGAATGGTGCTCACAAACCTCCAAAAGTTCATTGATGAAAGAGTTACGAGTTTGAGGATTGTCCAAAACAGTGAGAGCATCTTCACCTCGGGCAACTTTACCACCTGCAAAGATAATGACTGATTGCTTAATATTTTAGCCTGATCACACAAAATTACAAAACAGCTTTAAGTAAATAACTTGTGAAATAAAAATTCAACAACATATTCATTAGGAATGTTACAGAAATTAATGAAGAATCAATCTACAAAGCGCATGGTAGAGAAGTCCATATATTTTGGCATTTGGTATTTTATGTCCAAAACAATGTATTCACCCACCACAGACACAATTCATCAAATACAATGCTGAACATTTAATTAACTTAGAAGCATTAAATTATGAGTATTACAGCTCTTTCCAGCACTGGTCTGAAAAACAAACAGTCATCAGACTGCTACATCATGGTCTTTATTTTGGCTTTCAGTGAGCACTGGTGTATACATCAGAAGGGACATAGTCAGCATCCTTAGAAAGTCTGCAAATTATGCATATAAACCATGCTACCTCACACTCTTCTTCATACAAAACAAGCCTAACAGCTAAAGGTACCAGATGGCATTTAAAAAGGTCAAATCCTAAATTTCAATACATAACAATTATGCACAAATGGAAAATTACCATATTTCTGCATAATAACGGTGCAAGTGTGCTAACCCCTTGCCCCCTCAAGGAACTACCAAAGAAATCCCCAACATAATTTCTACTGTTTAACTTCAATTCTTCTGATTTCAGTGGGCAATCTGTTTAATTTAAATATGTCATCAAGAACATTATTTGGAAAAACACATATAATAGATACTAAGCCAAACAGGGAAAACTGCATGAGATGTACAACAGAATTTGTGATAGAGAAGTGAGAGAGGGAGAAAAAATTTCACGCATTTACACTGAAGAATTTCCTCCTTTATTTTTGCCATGAAGAAATAGCATATCTCCCTTGACCATTACACAAACCCTGCCATTTCAGTGAGTATAACACATTATTTTATTTGTTTCTAGGAATAAGAACACAAAGCTTCTGAACATCATCATGAAACAAAAGACCCCAAATAACAACTTTGTTTAGCACATAAATCACAATTTCCACATACAGGGTGTCCACAAAGTCTCTTTACAACTATGCACATTTATTACGGATACACGCATGAGATAGACAAATGTGGTTGAGCACATAAGAGCAAAGACTAAAGTTTTTTCAACCTCATTACAAAAGCTCAATATGTGCACCATTTGTTGCACGTATAACATCTAGCCAAAACTCCAGTTTCAACCGTGTGCACTGCAGCATGTCTTCAGTAATGGTCGAAATGGCATTGTTGATCCTTGATTTCAGGTCATTGATGTCCCGTACCTTTGTCCAATACACGATATCCTTCACATATACCCATACAAAAAAGTCCAGAGGTGTGACATCGGGGGAACAGGGTGGCAGTATTAGTGTAGCACGTATCCACCTCCGAGAAATTGTTTCTCCTTCAGTGTAGCACATATCCACCTATAAAAAAACTTATCCCCGTCATTAAAGCACGTATCTACCTGTGTAAATAAATGACATACTATACTTTATAGCCTTGAAAACGGGTTTTTGAACCCGTAGGCCTAATGTTTCATTTTTTGTTACATCTGAACATTGAGCTGCATGAGCCTGTGCCTGGTTCCCAGGTTATTAGAGCAATAATCTGGTTCTGATGCTATTACAGCAGTCTGTGCAACAGTGTTTTTTCTGACTGAAATAATTGCTGCGCAGGATCCAGATATGTTCCAATTTTATGCCTTAACAGCAACTGAGGAACTTGCAACTGAATTTGCCCAGAGGAATGGTTTACTTTCATCAAAACAGCAGCTGCAGCAGCAACAGCAACAACAATGTTTACTAGGCACACCTGGCTGCACTGGCATAGTGGTACCACGTTCCAAACACGTGCGAGGAAAGAAATATGCTAGATTTAGATGTCCTAAATGCAAAAACTAGCGTGCAGCAAAAAATGCAGTTGTGGTGGTGAAATTCAAGGCGCATCTGAAGGAAATCATCTGCGGTCGTTTTTTACAATGGTTAGTGCTAACAGCAGACCACAAACGAAAATTTCAGTCCAGGCAGCTTTGGCTATTTTATACTTATGGGCAAAAGATTTGTCATTAACTAACACAAAGGCCATGCATGATTCACAATCTGGTAACCCAGAATCATACACTGGTAGACTGGCGGAACTACATCCAAGAAGCATGCCTACGTGCACTAAATGATGCAAAAGCAATGCGCGGACCTGGTGAAATTATCCAGATCGACGAAAGCTTGATGAGGGGCTGTCGTAAGTATGACCGTGGTCGAATGCTGCAAGGAAATCGCATGCCTCCTGCCCGTCAAAATTACGGAAATCAAGTGGTTGGACCATGGGTTTTTGGTTTGCTTTGGAAATGTTCAAATGGGACTCAAGAACTACATCCAAGAAGCATGCCTACGATTTGTCATTAACTAGCTTCGAATGTTCCATGTTTTTCGACGAAATGAAGCCACCTTGCATCCTATCATACAACGTCATGTGGCTCCTGGCACAACCATCTGGCCCGATGAATGGGCGGCTTATCATAACATTCATAACTGGCCGGGTTTAACTTCCAACACCAAACAGTCAACCACCAGCAAAATTTCACTGACCCCATAACTGGTGTCCACACTCAAAACATTGAAACCAACTGGGGTCATGTGAAAACAAAAATTTTGAGAAACATGCGTTGCACCCATGGTGTCTTGCTTCTTGGACGTTTGGACGAATACTGGTGGAAAACTGAGCGTGAGCAGGCACCATTTAATAGTATTGTAACTGAAATAGTTCGACAATTTCCTTTAGCATGAAAGTTAATGGACGTAAGAGTATTTTATTTTCACTGTATTAAAAAAAAAATTAAATTGAAAAAATTAAAAATTTAAACAAATAAATAAAACAATTTCCCCAAAAATACAAAAATGTTATATAAGAAGTTCAAAAGTAGTTCTTTTCACAGATGGATATGTTTTACACTAACGGGAATAGGTTTTTTTACAGGTGGATACGTGCTACACTGAAAGGGAACAAATTTCTCGCAGGTGGATACGTGCTACACTAATACCCATGGTGGCCATGCAATTGGACCATCCTGTCCAATCCACCTCCCAGGAAATGTTATGTTTAAAAAGTCCCGAACCTGCCATCCCCAATGTGGTAGCACATCATCCTGCTGGAATATCATGCTTGCCTTAGTTGAAGGTACTCTAACTGTGGCACAACATACTCATGTAAAACATCCAGGTAAACATCTGCAGTCACTGTTTTCTCCCTGAAGAAAAATGATCCCAGGACTCAGTTATGCATAACACCGTACCACATGTTCACTTTAGGACTGTCTTTCGCACGTTCCATAAACGCATGAGGATTTTCAGACCCCCAAATCCTGACATTGTATCTGTTTAACTGCCCAGAGACATGAAAAGTTGCCTCGTCCGTAAAACAAACATGTGTGAGAAACTTGGGATCTTCACTCATCTTTAAATACATCTTTTCATTGTAGGTGTGTGTGGGTGGGTGGGGGATACTGCTGGGAATAAAAATTGAAAGCGATGCTAAGACTAGATAATTAAAATATGTTTTTGTGGTTAAATTGCTTTTTTCATTAAAATATGTTTTTGTGGTTAAATTGCTTTTTTTTTTTTTTTTGTTCCTTAATGGACAGGATTACAAGTTCTCCGATTTTTACAGGTTCTTAGTGAAAACATTAGTTTCTCTCCTGAGGTTTCACTGTGTTTCTCAGTACCAAGCCCCCCCCCCCCCCCCCCAATTCTCACTATTTTCACAGCGTGCATAAAAACCATGCTATTCCTCCTAAACCAGAAACACCTTAGGGTATGACCAATAACAAGTTTAGTTTGCAGTTTACTTTTGACTTTCATTACCCAATCACAGCTTTGTTTACTTTCACTAGTCAAATACAACAGTCGGCTGCAGCCATCTCACACTTCTGGTTTCATTCAGTTAGTTGTTACACAAAGTCTTTAATATGTCATGCTACCAAACAGAAATCATCATTCTTTCCACGTTAATAAGTGAGTCTTGGAAAAATTCCCATCGGCAGCCACCGGAATCGAACCCAGGATCTTCCAGTTATGCGCTGTCCATGCTACCACTACACCACAGCGGCCTCGAATTAGTGCTGTGGTGCAGTGGTGGCATGGACGGCACATAACTAGAAGATCCTAGGTTCGATTCCAGTGGCTGCCGATGAGAATTTTTCCAACACTCACTTATTAACGTGGAAAGAGCGATGATTTCTGTTTGGTGTTCCTGATTCACGCCGAGTGTTTGAATTAATGCTCTAAGCTGTTATGCTGTTTTCATTTTGTTTACTCTTCTGGTCTCAAAAGGTATTACACCTAAAATATACTGCATTAAGGAAGTAGTTTCTTTGAAAAAAATAATGCTGTTTGATTTGTTTGTTTTTCCTGGGGAAACTATTGCTGAAATTATTCCCCCTCTTTAAGTTTTAAAATGTCACAGATTTAAGACATTTGTTATAAATCTTTTTAAGAAAATGGACACTATAATGTGAAAAAGAATAGCATCCTGTTCCTCAGAGTGGATGGTTAAACTTCCTATTCAAAAAAAAAAAAAAAAAAATCTGTGACAAGTTACAAAAACTTATAAAGAGTAAATACTTTGAACTGATGACAACCTCATGAGTTCAAAGTTCACAGGTCATGAAGCTGATACTTAACATGTCATAAGCCAGAGTAGTAGTAAAGGTGAAATAGCCGCCCCAGTGGTGCAGTGGTCTAAGTGCTGGCTTCTGACCATTCGTCTGAGATGGATCTGGGTTCAAATCCTGATGAGGCATGGATGTTTTGTTTGTCTTACGGCATTAGCTTCCTCCCTTCCCTGGAACCAGTGACCCTAAATTAGGGGCGGGTGATTGCTTATAGCCCCTTGTGTTGCTCACAGTGGTCGTTAAATCCATAATAAAAAAAAGGGTGAAATATATTATATCATCATCATCAACCATTATGAAACCACTGCTGGTTGAAGGTCTCCCCAAGTTTCTTCCACAATTGTCTGTCTTGAGCCTGTCTCCTCCATGTCACTCCAGCATACTTTAGAATTTCACCCATCAATTTCCCATGGGGTCTTCTTCTGGGTCTTTACCTGTCACTCAGAATCCAGTCTAAAATTTTGTTTGTCCATCAGTGGTCCTAGCTGAAAAGACAGCTTTATAAAAGAGAGGGGAGGGGGGGATTTTGTTAAACGATCTGAAAGATATTCATAAACAGTTTAAGATTGCACACCCAGAGATAAAAATTGGCTTCTCAAAGTTTGCAGAACTGCATTAAAAAAAATTGTATCGTTGTTGGAGTAAGTGGTACATGTAGTATACAATATATGCATCACAATTTATAAAGTCATGTTTTTTGGATGTCATATGGCAAAATTAACTACTGAACATAAACTCCCCATTAACAGCTATAAAGACTGCATTGCAAGAGTAATATGTAATCTTTTACTTCCTGCATGCTACTTCAGTAAATGCCAATTTTGCCTGAGGATCAGATTCATTGAAAAGTTTCATTATTGATCTTGTGGAAAAGAATAATATTGATTCTGTGACATCTAAGCAGTGGGTATTTATTAGCCGAACATCTCCTGAAACTGTGACAAAATCAGCAGAAGAGTTTGATTTCTGTTTTTCTTTTTTTTTTATCTTTTAAGGCTATATTATTATCTTTTTTTATATCATTTTAGTTCAAAAATTTATAGTTATTAAAGGTTTACTACTTAGCATATTATAGAGATACCTTCTGACTGATGAATCATCCCAAGTTAAATCAGCTATTTAATCCTAAAACACTTTCACTTTCATTACGTCCTTTTAAGGTTATTTTTGGCAAGGGTGTATTCCATTTTAATATTTTATAAATGAATAATCCCACTGCAGTCCCAACTTGAAAGTTGGCATACTAATAAACAAAAGTCTAACGATGCCATATAATTTGTTTCAGAATTTTAAAATTGCAGTTTTTTTAAATATTCAAATTCAAAGGTTATTTCTGTGACCTTGAAAAGGCCAACATATTTTTTTTATTTTTCAGCACATGATTTAAATGCTCATATAAAATGCTATAAAAAGACACTAATTTCAACCTTCTAGCCCGGTTAGATAACGAGATACAACTACTCAAAGATTGTCCGGTCATGATTTTCTAATTTTCAAGGTCATGTAATTTGAAACACAGATGGTGGCCAGGGCTAAAATTTAGGATTTATGCATAAGTCTATGTGCCTAGCAATCACACCAAATTTCAAGGAAATCAAAAGGGGGGTCAGGTTGTGAGCCTTGTTGATTTTACACAGAATGAATGACCCTTAAACAAAAAATGTGGATGCTTCACTTCAGCAAATGAAAAAACAAAAAATTGGTCATTGGACAGGTTTTAGGTCAATAAATTTAATTCTATAGGAGCACAAATTGACCTTTAGGGGGTCACTGATAAGCTCTGTTTATGGCAAAACTATTTGGCAAGTTTGATGATGCAATCCAAGAAAATTTGAGATTTGTTTGTGCCAAGGTGAATACTGATCATTATTATCTTGGAAAAAGTGCACAGAATGAAATAATAGATCTTTCAGCAAACCAAGTGGTTCATGATATTATATTTAGAACTTAGTGAACATTTAATGAATACTTCAGACGGATCGAAGAATGAGGCCAAGAAGTGAATTTATGGTATAAAAAAAAAGTATGCCTCAGCCATGCAACAATAATTATCTAGACAAACAATGTTATTTTAGGCTATAAAATAACACAGTATATTTGACTGTAAGTGTTTTAATATCCATTTCCCATATTAATTTCCCATTCCACTTATGTGATACTTGAGAATACCCTTCATACTGTATATACACTGCTGGACAATTGCTAAGGACGGATCATAAACGGCTATATAGCGCATAAAAAAGTAAGTGTGGTTGGATGCCAAGTGAAATAAAATAATGTCAGAATACCAGGACATTACAAGAAAGACAATTTATTGTGCTCTGAAATCCAGAAGGCTTTGGAAGGTGTTCAAGGGACAAACAGGCCATTTTGTGCAGAATACGTAAACGTGAAAAAAATGCAATTACCGTCCGCAGGCGTTCCGGCGTAAGATGTCAATACGGGATAAGGCCACCATGGAGGGCGATGCAAGATTCCACACGTCGTGTTATGCTTTGCACAACATTATCAAGCAGCTGTTGGGGTAATTTATCCCATTCCTCTGTCAGTGCACGGATGAGGGTGTTCTTGTTTATTGGAGGGCATTGGCGACCAGCAAGACTCCTCCCCAAAGCATCCCACACATTTTCAACGGGATTCAGATCTGGAGAACGTGCTGGCCACACGAGGCATTGAATATCCTTGCTCTCAAGACACTCCTGGACAGTGACTGTTCGATGACATGCTGCGTTGTCGTCCATGAAAATGAATTTATCACCGACAGCACCACGGAACATGCGAACATGAGGTAGCAGAACATCATTAATTTATCGTTGGCCAGTCATAGTCCCAGTTGGAAGCACATAGAGGGACGCACGGCCATTGATCATGATGCCAGCCCATACCATGACACTACATGTCGGATATCGGTCCCTTTCCTGTATGTTTGCTGGACAATATGCAGTACCACTATCACGCCAGATCAGTTGTCGTCGACAATCAGACGATAGACTGTATCTACTCTCATCTGAGAAGAGGACAGCAGACCAGTCGTTATCAGTCCAATTGCGATGTTGATGGCACCATTGGAAACGGGTGGTATGGTGACGTCTGGACCATGGGATGCACACAACAGGACGGTGGGCGTATAGTCCTCCTTCATGCAAACGTCTGGCGACAGTTTTTCGGGAGATCCGCTTGCCAGTAGCAGCCATAAACTGATTTGCTACCTCGCTAGCTATGCTGCGCCCGTGTCTTTTTGTTGATAGCACTATGTACCGATCTTCTGCAGGTGTCGTATTGCGAACACGACCTCCTCCGTGATATTTGCTACACTCTCCATTTGTTTGAAATGATTTCCAAAGCCTTGAAACAACACTGTGGCTGACGTTGAACTCCCTGGCAATATCTGTTATTTTTCGCCCTTCTTCAATCTTGCCAATAATACGGCCATGCGTAAAATCATCTAGGTGATGTCGCGAAGACATACTGAAAATTGCAAGTTCGTCAATTGATTCTTTCCCTTTCAACTTTGCGTTTGAACAACAACGGTCAATATGCGTCAAATCCTTTATATCTCTTATCAGCGCTATGACGTCATGAACAAGTTTGGCAATCCAAAATTTGCATACGCACAACACGTCTTACTGTATCCCGCACTTATGCTAATTTCCACATTTTCCTGCCTTCCATTTTATGGTTGCTATTGTTGCTATTGTCATCCGTCCTTAGCAATTGTCCGGCAGTGTATTTCATGTGCAGCTGAAAAACCATATAGTCCAACATATATAATATATAAAGCTTGTGGGGGCACCAAAAAATATTGTTGCACTGGGCGCCATGAATGCTAAAGCTGGCACTAACCACCTACACCTAGTATCGTGTATGTCCTCCATGAGCCACCATCACCAGTGGCCATCCAACATGGCATGAACTCTAAAGTTCCTGGAAGGTATCTGCTGGTATGCTGTACCACATCTGTAGAAATGCTGCCCACAGCATGTCCAGTATATGTGTGAAGGGTCCATACACAACAGTTGTTGATCTGTTAAGTCTTAAATGTGTTCAATTGGGTTCAAGTCAGGTGACATTGCCAGCCATGAGAGATGTCCTCATTCTCCTTGAACCAGTTCCAGATGACACAGCCGATCATTGCAGACCAGTGTTTCCAGACATGGATGGAGTGTTGCATTGTCCCATTGCAACACTCCATCTATGTTTGGAAACACTGGCCTGCAATGACTTACGGTCAAATATACAGGCATATAGTGGCACTCAGGGAGTCATCCACTGCTATCAGGGGATCAAGGGAGTCCCAAGGAAACATCCCCCAGAGCAGTACACCCTCAGCACCTGCCTGTACCCATGGAGTCACTGAATCTTGCACCATCTTCTACACAGCTGTTCATCTTACCCGCCACTGTCCATCCATTCAATGTAGTAAAAAATGTAATTCATTAGAAGGAATATTTTCTTCTGATCTTCCACGATTCACTCCAGATGCTTTCTGGAAAACTTCAGTCACTGTTGCGGTGCTGTGGCCATGTGTTTACACAATAGGCCAACCTGGTGGAGGAATTGTTGCACTATAGAAATGGCTACACTTTGATATGCTTCCTGGTTGCAGACTATGGTCATCTATGCCAAGGTAGAATACCTATTTTTCCAGATAATATAGCTGAACTGCCTTTCATCCTGAGTACTAAGCAGCTTTAGCTGTCCAACACCCACCTGCAGATAATGTGTTGCACCTCTAGGTACATTTTAACTACATCAGCCCATAAACAGCCAACAAATTTTGCCATTTCCCAGATACTGCCACTCTTTGTTCTGCATCGGATGATCATGTCCTTTTCCACAGGGGTCAAATCTCATCACTTACCCATTAAAACCACCACTACAGCTCTGACTGATACTCCACGTGTCGCAGATAGCACTACATACACCCTTGACTTTCACATGCGTGTAATGCCATTCCAGAAATTATCCAAACGTCAGACGGGGCGGGGAGAGTAATAATGTTTTGCTCCTGTGTAGGTAGAACTTTTATACAAGAGTGAGCTAATCCTTCTAATGTACATACAGTTTATAAAAGTATAAAGACACATCATTTACAATTTATTTTTCTCATTTACTAAAAAAGTAAGAAATTTACCTTCCCCTTGAATTTCATTATCAAGAATAGACATGTCTGGTGACTCAACAGTTATGTCCCAGTTAATGTCAGCCTCGGCTTCACCAAAATCTATTTGGTCTCCATTGTCAGCTTTGCAGTCATCCTTAAAAAGTGCATAAATGAATACACAGGATGATATAAACAGAGTAAAAATGACCACAGTTTTAAAAAAGAAGCAATGCTTAAATGATACACTTTTACTAACAAAGCAAGGTCTTTAAAACATCTAATTTGAAAAAGCAAGTATTTCAAATCTCACAGTTTTCTGCACAAAGTGTTCAGAAAGAAATTTTGAAAAATATCACATTTTTTGTTTTTGTGGTATATGTAAAAACTGTTAACTGTGATACTTGCCTAAAAGGTATGTAAACTTGAACGAAACTAAAAACAGCTTGGAAACATAAAAAAAATTAAAATTCAGTAAAAGATTTACAGTATGTGAGAAAATTTTATAATTTCATTCTCTACAAGCAAATACTTTCTTTCTCTCATTTTTATTTTCCAAAGAGAAGGACAAAGTGTCATATATATCTTCACAGTGTCAAAGACAGACTTCAATGCTGAACTCGATGGATGGATGGGATGTAGAGAGAAAGAGAGAAGTTTTTCTTTGAACCAACTAAAGAGTGAGGATTCTGGTAGTAAAAGCAGAACACCATGCAATTAAGGCTACTAAGGGAACAGGCACACTTTTAAAAGTATCAAAAGGGCAAAATATCATTGTGTCATTAAGTGATTGAAATTGCACACCAAAGCACCTACAGAACTCTATATTTGAAAGATTAAAAACATAATTAATCCAACATATACAAAGAAAAGAAAGAAAGAAAGAAAGAATGGTGCAAATTAGAAAGATGTAGAGTTAAACTTTCTAAACTCCCTATAAAATAGCCAAACCAAAAATTTGGTCAGTCAAAATTTAACACAACTGCCACAGGTATAACTGAAAATTTACATTAAGTTTTTATCAGCCATTGAATAGGCATGTGCGCAAGTATGTGCGCGCGCGCACACACACACACACACACACACACACACACACACACACACACACACACACACACACACACACACTATCCCTATTACTATTATAAAAGCATAAAATTAATAAGAAATGGGACTGTAGAACAAAATACGCATTGTTGTAAGTATTGAATGACTTTTTACTCATTAAGTATTTATTCAAGGCTACGAAGAATTTGAAATAATGAAAGCCATCAGCTGCATAAAAATATTGAAAACATCTAATGATGAATGACATGCACATACTATTCAGGTTATTCTTTCTTGTCAAAAAGTAGTTATTTTGAAAATGTTCAATTTTTGAGGATTTTTTACCTCTTTTTATTGCCATTGCTACTCCAAACTGAGTGAACATTCTTCTGTTTCACTGTAATTCTTTTGGGGTTGTGTGAAACCTATTAATTTCAACTGTCTGTTTAGAGGAAACAATCACTATACTACAACAGTGTTTTGTCAAGAATGCAATGCTTCATGTAGTCTTTGAAGACAGTTTCATTTATTTCTTCTGCATGATTACCAGAAAAAGCTGCTTCCCCCTTCTTATATTGAATAAAAGTGTGACTATTTATTAGTAGAAACTTTTGCAAGCTATCCATGACTTTAAGTATGATATTACGTACAAAGTGTTGTCATCCGTTATTTTTAATCCTGAAATATTAGTAATTTTGGTTGATGTAGTTATTTTTTATTTGCTTCATGCAGTTCATACTTCTGGAGCAGGTTACAAGTATATTACTTTCAAAATGAGAATTTTCTTCAAAAATCAATTTTACTTTTTTGTGTTTTTTAAAGTACACGACTTTAAAAAACAAGAATTATAAATTTGCCAATGCCATCCTCCAAATCTTCAGTTATTTGAATCACATGCTCATATCTATTATCATCATGACTTAGTTTAAATGGAACTATCATCAACATAATACACACTTTTTATGAATAAATTCTGGAGATCAACATATTTTAAAATGTAGTATGTACTTTAACTAAACCTGAGTACAGATCCACAAAAAATGAAAAGAATATGAGAAGTTGGGTGCAAGTGACACAACCAACCAAAAGCCTTTCCAGAAAATATTGGAGTTAAAAATATCCTCTAGATCCCACAAAAGGCAATTTTATGGGGGGGGGCAAAAAAACCCCCACCATAGTGAAGTAGTTGTTTTTTCTACCACTAAAAACTGGATAACTGTAAAACAGCAGCATGATCTCGCCCTTCCCCCAATCAACAACCAAAGTAGGCATTGTCTATGTTTAACAAAACAGTTCACTAACCATTTGAAAGTTGGCTCAGAAAAACTTTCACCACCCCCATCTCTTATACACTATCTACCAACAAGTAATTGGACACCCCTGCAATCGACTATATCTGCGGTCCTGAAACACATCACGGCCGCCGCCATTAAATATCTTGTGGGAAACAACAACGCAACCAGTCGCATGCAAGATGCCACGCAGTTCGGAGCTCTCTGATTTCGAAAAGGTGTAATTGTCGGGTATTACAGAAATGGCCGATCCATATGTGACATATCCAGTGAGTTGAACTACCCAAAATCGACAGTGGCCTACGTGATTGGCAAGTGGAAGATGAGAGGTGACTGTTGGAATGTGCCCCGACACGGCAGACCCACAAAACTGGGAGTTAGAGACCGACGGGTGCTGGCCAGAGAAATTTGGAAGAACCACACCAAATCGATGGGCCACATCCGCGAGGAGTTTTAACAGGCATCTGGGAGTGTTCTTTCGATGAATACCTTCCATAAGGAAGCCCATCTGCTCGGTTACCATGGACGTGCTGCCGCCCACAAGCCTTTGATCACCAAGTCCAACAGCGCTGCTCGGCTAACGTGGTGCAAAGAACGTTGACAGTGGACCATTGAACAGTGGAAACAGGTTCTCTGGAGTGACGAATCAAGGTTCACCCTCTACCGTTCGGATGGCAGGGTCTGGGTTTGGCGTCTTCCTGGAGAACTTCATATTATGGCCCAATTTACAGGGCCATAATATGAAGTTCTGGCCCAACTGTGAAGTTCGGCGGTGGTGGAATTATACTATGGGGGTGTTTCTCCTGGTATGGCATGGGACCCTTGGTCGCAATTCCTGGTAGACTCAACACCGAGACCTACTGCACCATTTTGGATGACGTGGTGCAAAGAACGTTGACAGCTTCCTACGTTGTAGCAGTTTTACGGGGTGGACCCATGTTACTTTCAGGATGATAATGCCACCTGTCATGTTGCGAGGTCCACCATGGCTTGGTATGGTGACAATGGGGTTAATCGAATGGACTGGCCTGTGCAGAGCCCGGACCTTAACCCTATTGAGCACCTCTGGAACGAGTTGGAGCGTCGACTTAAGGGGTGTGCCCACCGTCCGAAATCGGTGAAGGAACTGACCTGTCTTCTCCAAGCCGAGTGGAAGAAAATACCGCTAGCCGTCGTACAACGCCTGGTTGAGAGTATGCCTCGGAGGGTCGCAGCTGTAATCGCCGCTCGTAGAGGCTCCACCAACTATTGAAGGTGAATAAACTTCGTTTTCCTTTGCTATCACAGGTGTCCAATTACTTGTTGGTAGATAGTATATGTATCTACCAGTTAATACCTCATAAATTCTCTCATGAAAACCATTCTGTTAGACCTTGGATGAAAGGAAAATGTGTTGAAATGTGCCAAGCATAGTTAAACAAATTCAGACCTGAACAAATTTTAACTAAAATTTAGTGGTGAAAAGATTTACTAAACCCGCCCGATACAATGTAGCATTAAGTCATGCTCAAAACGGTGTTTTGCACTTGACAATTACTCCCTTTAGAAAAATTTGCTTTTCATAAAAAAAAAAAAGAAGGAAAGAAAAAAAAAAGAAAGAAACTTGAGTTTCTTGAAAACCATATTTTCAACTAAACCATTGTGAAGATAATTCTGAAAGTTCAAATGTACACATGTACATGGCAATTTTCCTATTTATTTGGCCACTGTTTGCCAATTGTGCAATCGTATTGGTATCTCCCTGAGTAAAAACGCCTTTTTTGACTCTTGTGAACCAGTACCGGTGAATCGTTATTTCTTTTAAGATCAATGTGGGCATGTAATGGTGTATGCAAAACAGAAATCTTTGTCATTTTACTGATTTGGGGGGGGGGGCATTCGAACTCCAACAAATCTTCACTTTCTTACAACACTTCTCTCATCAAAAGAGGTGAAGCGCACCATCCCTCCGACTGAGATTGTCTCACCACCCGTAAGTTTAAACTTATATTTATTTCAGTAATTACATATGGTAATCTGGGTGGATTAGATACATTCGACAATTTTATACTTTTGTTCAGTTGAGATTTTGTACTATGGGTTCAGCCCCGTTCTCATTCAGATCAATTTCTGGATAAAATGCACAAAGTAATCATTGATTAATACATTTTTTAGCAGTACATCTTGCGTACGGCGTGTGATGGATGTGAGTAAAGCCCGAGTTGTATGTCAAGATCGCTGTAAATGGAGAAGTTTGACACAGCAACAGTAAGTAAAAATTATCTGGTAATTTGTATTTCTTTGTGGAGCTAACCTCTGAATATCAGAGAACAGCTTAGTGATATGTATGTATGTATGTATGATTAATAATAATTGGTATATGTTTATAACTTTTAAATTTCTTTTAGATTCAAAAATCTAAAATTTGCATTGCAAAGGCAACGTAAATGTGACGTGATCACATAAATTTAAAATATATATTTCCCTCAAAAGCTGTTAATAATCAGAAGTGAGTTAACGTAACTAGCGTGATCAAGTTACCTTTATTTGTTAATATTGTTACGTGTTTTGCCCATCATCGTCATGATAGGTATGTATAAATAAATGCAGTACTTACTTGATTTTTCACATTTTCCTCTTGTCATTCAACACGAGGTTGTTGTTTTTATTTCGCGCGATCTTTCAGTACCCCCTTTATGTTTTGTTTGTTTGTTTTTTCCGTTATTAATATATCCCAGGTTGATTATCACTTCACCAAACACTTTCACTTCACGCTAGCTTTGGGTTTAAGATGCTAGTACTGCATCATGGGACAAAAGGAACTGATTGCGCGGTATCCTCACTATTGCCTTCTACATGCTCTTGTGCTGAATACAGCATTGGTTTTGCTCTTTTCTCAAGGCAGAAAGGGGAGCACTTCGATCGATTCGGATGTCGGAATATCTCTGAGAGAGAATTGCTTTGTGTTCTGTCAGTCCGTGGATAAGGGTAGGAAGGGGGGGGTGATGGGCCATCGCAATGGGTACTGGAGACCTGTGTCTTCAGCTTGATTAAGTTATAACAGCTTGTTTGGTTTGGCAGTGCTTTCCTCAAGCAAATACAGATACCCTTGCGTCCTTCCTGTCAGAGCAAACACTCAACAAAGATAGAAGGAAATGTTTTGTTTTTTTCTTGTTTTTTTTAAGGGAATAACTTTTCAGGTAGAAAAAAAGGTCAAATGAAATAAACAATTATTTTTCATAATTTCCAAAATAATTATACATCCGTCCCCAAAAATTCAGGCAAACAAGAATACAAGGAAGTGGGGCATTTCTTGAGTTGTCTACTGGGAAATGTCTCAGTATCCCGGTGAGCCACCCTGACAGAGCCAAATCAGAACTGTACTGTAGATGAGATTTCCAGTCCCAGGATTTCAAGAGATTCACAGTTGAAGTAGCACTTTGAGGTTAAGTGCTGTCAAACTTCTTGACCCATTTATGCCCATGTTGTATTTTCACCACATGGTACGATACACTGTCACAAGCTCATGATGAATTTAAACAGGTGGACCCATTTTTGCTTATAAAAATATGAATTATAGAGCAAAGTTCTTCTTTGCCACGCTTCCAGCACAGATGTCATCTTGAAACTACTGCCGAGTCGATTCACATCATCATGGGTAATGATGTGACACAGCAGTAGTTTACCGTCATCTAGTGGTGATTATATGTATTAACTGAACCCATACTCACCAACTCAATGCAGGAATCCTTTAGGCAGGAAAGTTCTACTGGTACTTATGCATCAGCCGGGCGCCAGTAGAAATGTATCAGTAAATATCCTAATTGTTGAAAGATGGTGCCACATGAATGGCATTTCTTTTTAGAATTTAGCTGTAATGAACGACATGATGAGTTTATTTTTGGTAAATACAATTTATGAAGGAAATATATCGCAAAAAATTGCAGTAATATTGCTATTTTTTTAAATCTGGAGGTAGCATATTTGCATGTGAAGCTGTACATGGCGCTACATCAAAAACGCAGGTTATCTGTTTCTGTGGTGTTGAACAATATGAAAATTTGGGATTTACCTTAAGATGAAGAAAGTGCTGTGTCATTTTTTCAAAGTATAGGAATTCTGCCGACTGAAAGAATCTGTAAATTGAACCATAATATGAAGCTATACTTTGGAAGTAAAAGTATTAAATGGTGGTGCAACATTAGAACATGCAGATCTAAGTTAGGCTTATGCATTGGAAATTGGTTTCAGAGTAGTCGGCTTCCTTTATTAACTGCTGTTCGATTTATTTATAGCTGAAGTGAGAATTTAACTTCTATTAAATGGTGGGAACAACAGTTGGATATGGCAAGTCACACAACTGTTGATTGGAATAACTTTTTGCGAGAAATTTGCGCAGATGTTCTCGCACATCAGTCGGACAAAAGAATTGGTGGCCCAGGATTAATTGTGGAGATAAATGAAACATTATTTTTGAAAAGAAAGTCTAATACAGGTATTGTACTTCCAGAGCAGTGGATTTTTCAAAGGAATTTGTAGTTCTACTAATGACTGCTTTTTAGTGAAAGTGTCAGGCAGAAGTGCGAAAATCCTGTTGAAGGAAATTAAGAATCATGTTGTGGAACATTCTACAATCTATTCGGATTCATGGAAAGCATATTCCTATACTTTGAAGAAATGACACAGCACTTTCTTCATCTTAAGGTAAATCCCAAATTTTCATATTGTTCAACACCACTGAGGAGCTAGAAGAGGCAGGTTTTGAACATTTCAAAGTCAATCATAAGTACAAACCCAGAGTGTGGAGCCCATACTCAAACAATAGAAAGATTGTGGGAATCAGCTAAATGGAGAAATATATGTCATCACAGAACTGATAGACAGCATATTGATTCGTACTTAGCTGAGTTCATGTGGACACATCATTTAGCTTCATCAGACCTACTTGATTCCATTTTAAATTGTATTAAAACTTCTTGGCCCCCAAAAATTAATGTGTAAGTTTCAGGCTACTCATAATGATTGTATGTTGCAACATATTTCTTTCATAAATTGTGTTTACCAAAAATAAACTCATCACATCATCAGTGGCGGCTCGTGGTTGGAAAAATAGGTGAAGAGGTACAAGAGCAGTATGAAAATATATCTACTGTCTACAATGAAAATCCCTTAATGAGGACTTACTTATTTTTTTATATTAAATCAATTTTTCTTCCTTTTAAAGCTGCAGATTTGTTGATTATGTCGTCATAAGATGGTTAGATGGTTTTTTCTTCGTGAGCATCAATAAAATGTCTTCCTGAATAGAAATATTTGCCAGAGAAGCAAGTCTATCTTGGGAACTAGTGTTTCTTGAGCAAGTTTGTATTTTTTAAAGAAAACTTCTTTCCACTGGCACACTTGTAGATGGAATTGTTAAACTGAGGAAAACCAATTTATAATCTTCTGTAAAAATGTCTTTGTCTCAGTGAAACACTCGAAGGAGTTCTTGAGTCAATACATTCCTTAAATTTTGATCGGCATACACAAGACTCAGTTCATTTTTAAGGCGCTGTGTTTAGTAAATATGTTTCCGTAAAAATGTAGATTTTCAAGAGCGCGAGAGGGAAAGCATGCATTAAATTATTCGAATTTGGTTGTGTCAGCAAGTCAGACAAATTGAAGTTTCTTACAGTCTTAAAATCTTATTTCCATTTCCATAAGAATGTGGTCCAAAATTTTAAAATACAATTGTTTATAATTTTGAAAAATTATTTCCTGTGTAAGAGCAGCATATTCCCGTGCTTATTTCTGTGATTTTGCTAGCTTTTCCAAACTGTGCTTCAAATAACTCATCGTTCTTTCTATGGCTCAAAATTTCACAAGTTTTTTTTTTTTTTTTTTTTTTTAATTTGAGTTACACAGTAGTTTATGTTTAGTTATTTTTTCTTCAAAAGTTCGAATAATAGATCGGTGGAGCCAAAAATGTAAATTCGAAAGTGTTAATATCATTCAAAAACCCCTTGGTAAGATGAATTGATTTTTTGTCTGATTAATCGCTATTCGTCAGAAATCCGAACACTTCCTTCAATTTATTCCAATCTTCAACAACTACACTTACTAATTTCGAAGTGGAGGACCATCGAGTTTCTGCTATGGTTGGTCTGCATTTTGCGGTTTTGCCGCCCCGGTGGCGCAGTGGTCTAAGCGATGGCCTCTAATCATTCATCCGAACGGGGTCCGGGTTCGAATCCCGGTGAGGCATGGATGTTGTGTTTGTCTTACGGCACTGGCTCTCTCCCTTCCCTGGAACCAGTGACCCTAAATTAGGGACAGGCGACTGCTTATAGCCCATTGAGTTGCTCACGGTGGTCGTTAAACCTCCAATCAATCAATCAATCATCTTGCGGTTGTTGATATAAGTGTATAAGACCACTTCACAGAATGGTGAACAAACGAAGCAATTCCACTGAGGCTTGCAAAAAGTATTCGACACTTAGAAATTTTAGAAAAACTCTGGTGTAATACAAGATTCAAACGATGAACTAAGCAAGGAACAAAAACAGCTTGAGAAGCTTTATCCTTGACTTTTTTTCTGTAGCCCATTTAAGTGTCCAGACATTATACTTGCCCCATCGTAACATTGTCCTATTTATTTGTGTTGGTAATCACACTGTTCCAAAATTTTGTCTAGCATTTTGTATAAAGCTCCTGACGTTCTACCTTCATTCACATCATGGAAACCCAAAAATCCCTCAACCAATACACCTTCCGAATCAACAATCAAAAATCATTTAATTTTTGACGTGAACGTTTATATATTCAGAAATACATTCAATTAATTCATTTTGAATAGTTTTTTATCCTTTCGTATTGATTTTCAATTTCTAAAGAACTTCTTCAAATCAACAATGAAAGTAATTCAATGAAATTTCCACGATTTATCGAGCCCATGCTTTCGTCATGGCCATGAAATGCTAGTTCTTGTTTGCTCAAATACAGTAGACTAATACTGCATCAATCACTGTATGCAGGAAAAGTCTATTTAAACGAACGGTTTCGTAAATGCGTTTCCAAAAGCCTAGCATTTTCCCTCAGGGCATCGGCAATAGCGTTTTGAATTTTTTCAAAATTCCTTAACATTAATCCGCATTTCAGGTGTTCGTTAGAATCCCGATGTTTATGAAATGACCCTGTTACACTTAATAAATCTGAGAATCCGTCTTTATTCCACGCTGAATGTTTATTACTAAAAAGTAAGCAGGGCCAAAAAAAAAAAAAATTAACACCTGCTCCACCGTGATCTCTCACGAATTTACGCTCAAAAACTGAAAGATGCAGAGGTAAGGCGCGTGCAGCTGAAACATTTCACTTAATCGAGCAGATTGGGGAGGGTGATGTCACGGTTACCATGACAACTCGGCCGAAAAATGCAGACTTCCAAGCATTCTCATTTCGGCTCTTCACTTGCGCTGTTTTGCGTGTATGGATTTGTTTTCCGTATTGAGCGCGCCATGTGAATTAATATCTATTCAACATTTTGAGTATTTTGGAACTGAATAAAGGCAAAAAAGAATATATTATAAAAAAATATTGAATAAAACTTTATTTTGAGTAAAATAGGTGAAGAGGCACTTCACCTACTTCACCTGAGAAGCCGCCACTGCACATCATTCATTACAGCTAAATTCTAAAAAGAAATAATCATTCATGTGGCGCTATCTATCGACAATTGTAGCATTTACTGATACATTTCTACTGATGCCCGGCTAATGCATAAGTACCCTTTTATTTTTTGAATTGCCCTTGTAATTTTGGAGCAAGATTATTTTACTCATTGTTCATCAGATGTATAGAGAGCACTGCTCTCACAAAAACACAACTACCAACACTTACAGTGAAGCAACCTGATCCAATGCAAAAGGCAGCCATTGCTTCAAACAGAACTTGATACTTTGCAGTACAAATCAGAACATTCAGAATGACTGTTTTCAGTCAAGTTTGTGATCTTTTTCTACAAGCATGTGCATCAGTGATCATATGCTTACATTTTAGATACAGTTAGTTCTGTCATCTAATTATGTTTCTCTGCAGTTCCAATTTCATTATGTAATTTGCCTGAATTTTCTGCACAGTGCAAAGCTGTTGTCAACACTGTGCGTAAGACTGGCATTTTCCTTCATTTCACCGGTATTTACAAGAATCAAATAATTTTCCATTTCTGCAAAAATTGATAGCTTAACTAAATGCTTCACAATGTTCAACAACAAAAACTGGAGATCAATGTAACCTACAAACTATAGGCCTAAATGTTTACCTTAGAATATGTTCTAAAGGCAGTAATTATAAGGTGTTCAGTTAATGTTGCTAAATAATAATTAATGTTGTTACAACAGCATTAACTTAACCTTACTCTGCACTTTTGAACATAATAGAGATTTTTAACTTGTGGTAAATTTTTAAAAATCAAAACATTCCCTAATGCTTCTCACCTTATCAACATGAACAAATTCTCCACTTGGTGAACTAGAGCTACGATCATCACCATTTTCAGATGGAACACAGAAATCCCCGAAGTCTATCTGAAGAGGAGGAGGAAGAATAAAAAAATTATCATACTTTGAGTACAAAAAAAAAAAAAAAAAAAAAAAGATTTACATACTTTCTTAACTAGTACATAACACTTTAAAAATGGGAATCAAGCTGTTATGAATTATGTCTGTTTTCCACAGTGGAGCACATGTACCAAGTGATACCTAACATACAACAAATCATCCACTGTTGGATGAAGGTCTCTTCAAGACTCTTCCACAATTATGTATCTTGAGCTATTCTCTTCCATGTCATTCTAATAAGCTTTAAAATTTCACCTACACATCTACCACACATGGTCTTTTTCTGTTCCTTGGTATTCAGCCTAATATTTCAGAGTAATGTTCTCTTGGTTGAGCCTCATCCAGAGTTTCCTTCCAGCAATGTGACAGAACCTTAGCAAAGATTTTTTGTAAACAACTGATAGGATGCTGATGGGTCTGTAGTTCCCAAATTTCTTGGGGTCCCCTCTTTTATGAAGCACAATCACTTAGCTTTGTTCCATTTATCAGGAATCTTCCCTTCACTGAAGCATCTAATGAAAACTTCAGCAAATGTAGTTTCCATTTTTTCACTGGCTTCCTAAAGAAATGTTGATGGTAATACTATCTTCTTCTGGAGCTCTTCCCCATTTGATGATCTTAATTACATGTGCAATTCCTCCCAGGTGGACTGTAGAAACTTTAGAACCTGTACATTTTTTATATATATATATATATGTGTGTATATATCCTCTCCTTGACAAATGTCAACCCCGCCTTCTCGTGGTGCATCCTGTTCCCACTAAAGGGGCTCTGACGACCGCCAATAGCGGTATAACTATACCATCGGGATTAGAGGAAATTCTATCCCACACTCACCAACCCGCTTGGCCAGCGTGGTGAGTTATGGCCAAACCCCTCCAAAATGATTCCACAACTTAAATCTTGGCCCTCAGTCTCCGGCAGCTGGAATGTACCTGGCCAAGGCAGCGGCCAGTGCGACATGAAGGCAGAGGGTGCTAAGAATCCCCGGAGGACCGGACTAGGCTGCCATCTGATGCTGACCTTGGCTACGTACAATGGACGCTCCCTATCTTCTGATTCAAGGCTTCTTGAATTGGAAGAGGAACTACAAAGGATCAGGTGGGACATCGTGGGGCTTAGTGAGGTAAGGAGAAAAGGAGAAGATCTCATTGAACTGAAAGGTGGACATCTCTTCTACTATCGTGGGACAGATACTGGCAGAACTAGTGGTGTTGGATTTATAATAAACAAGAAACTGAAGGATAAAGTTGTAGAAGTTGAAAGTTCCTCTGACAGAGCTGCACGACTTGTTATCCAACTCTCGAAAAGATACCAGGCTCAGATTATTCAAACTTATGCACCCACCACAAGTCATCCTGAAGAAGAAATTGAAGAATTTTATGAGAAAATTTGTCATCTAAATAATAAAGGTAAGCAGCATTTGAAAATAATTATGGGAGATTTCAATGCAAAAATAGGGCAACGGCAACAGAATGAAACTTCAGTAGGTAAATTCGGTCACGGCAACAGAAACCAGCGTGGAAATACTCTCGTTGAGTTGAGTTTGCAGAGGCAGAAGGGTTTTTCATCTTGAACTCCTTCTTCAAGAAAAAGCCACACAGGAAATGGACTTGGAGACATCCAAATGGGACGACAAGTGAAATTGATTTTATTATGTGTAACAAAAAATTCGTCATAGAAGACTGCAGTGTGCTAAACAAGTTCAACACAGGTAGTGACCATAGATTGGTGAGATGTAAGATGCACCTCAACACTAAACTTGAACGTGGCAAGCTCATAAGACTAACAAAATCTATTGACATAACCAACCTTAAAAAACACCATAATACCTTCAAGTTGGAACTGAAGAACAGGTTCTCTGCTTTAGAAGGCCTAACATCAGAAGAAGTGGACATCTCTGAAGTTAACAGAAAAGTAACCAAAGCTCTTATGGAAACAGCAACAAAATTAGCTGGGTCTAAGAACAAGTTGCATGTGAATAAATTATCAGGAAAAACGAAAATGTTGATGCAAAAAAGAAGAGAGATGAGGACAACTAAAGAAGATGTGACTTCCAAAGTGGAATATATAGAGCTATGCAAGACAGTAAGAAAATGTATCACTGAAGACATAAGAAAATTCAACTGTGAACTAGTGAGGAAAGCAATTGAAAACAACCAAAGCCTAAAGATAGCAAAGGGACATCTCAGTAAGGGAAGAAAACAGATTATGGCACTGAGAAAAGAAGATGGTTCTGTAACAAGAAATAGAGGTGAAATTTTGACAAGAGTGAAAGATTTCTACTCCAAATTATATGAAAGGGATGATACATGCACTCCAGACATCATGAAAGATACCAGTACCAGAGTTCCTCCAGTCCTTCCAGCAGAAGTTGCACATGCAATCAAGAACATGAAGCGAGGAAAAGCTCCAGGAGAAGATGGAATTACTGTAGACATCATACAAGAAGCAAGTGGAGAAATCGAAACAGTACTCGCCCAAATTTTCACTCGATGCCTTAATGAAGGAAAGATTCCTGAGGATTGGAACACCGCTACAATGATCCTGCTACATAAGAAAGGTGACATTGAGGATCTCGGAAACTACAGACCTATCAGCCTCCTATCAGTAGTTTATAAAATCTTCACTAAAGTTCTTTCACACCGCTTGAAGGTAACACTGGACATGGCTCAACCGAGAGAACAAGCTGGATTCAGGAGTGGCTACAGCACAATAGATCATATCCACGTGCTGAGAGAACTAATTGAAAGAGCGAGGGAATATGAACTTCCATTGTGCATGGCTTTTATCGATTATGAAAAAGCCTTTGATTCGGTGAAACCATCAGCAGTTACAATGGCTCTGAAAACCTGCGGTATTGAAGATGCATACATTAATATTATTAATAACATCTATGAAAATGCAAGTGCAAAGATTAGGCTGTTTGAAAATACAACACACGTAAAAATTGGAAAGGGAGTGAGACAAGGTGACACCATATCTCCGAATCTCTTTAATGCCACATTGGAGGGTGTTTTTCAGTCGCTGAGCTGGGAAAACAAGGGGATAAAGATTAATGGAGATTATCTAACCCACCTTCGTTTTGCTGATGACGTAGTCATTTTTGCAACTACCCCATCAGAGCTGCAGAGTATGATCCAGGAACTTGCTGACAAGAGTAAAGAAGTGGGATTAAAAATGAACTTTCAGAAGACAAAAGTGATGTTCAATGCTTTTACAAGAAATGAAGATTTATCGATTGATGGAGAAAAGCTAGAGATAACAGACACATACGTTTATCTTGGACAGCAGATATCAAGTGAGGGTCACATTGATGAAGAAATTAATCGGCGTACAAAACTTGCCTGGAGAGCTTTTGGAAGAAACAGCATAATTTTCAAGAGCAATATGCCATTATGTCTTAAAAGAAAAGTGTTTGATCAATGCATCCTTCCAGTGCTTACGTATGGTGCAGAGACGTGGACCTTAACTAAAAGAGACATACAAAGGCTGCAGACAACTCAAAGAAGCATGGAGAGGTGCATACTTGGTGTAACCAGGAGAGATAAGAAGAGGAACTCGTGGATCCGAAAAATGACAAGAGTGGAAGACATAATGATCAGAGTTAAATCCCTGAAATGGCAATGGGCTGGACATACTGCCAGAAGGACAGATCATCGATGGACAGCCGAAATTTTAGATTGGATTCCAAGGGACAGGAAAAGACCCAGAAGAAGACCACATGGGAGATGGGTGGATGAAATTCGAAAGTATGCAGGGGTGACATGGAGGAGACTGGCACAAGACAGACCGTTGTGGAGGAAACTTGGGGAGACCTTCGTCCAGCAGTGGATTGATAATGGTTGACAATGATGATGATGATGATATATATATATATGTGTGTGTGTGTGTGTGTGTGTACATCTGTAAGACATAAAAAAAAAAAAGATAACCTTTTTCATACAGTTTTGTGTGTAGAACTCTTTTAACTCTCATTAAAAATTTTCTTCTATTTCTTGTTACAGTACCACCATCTTTCTTGAGAGCCATAATCTGTTTTCTTCCATTACTGAGATGACTTTATTTTTTCCTCAGGCTTTGGTCATTCTCAATTGCCCTTTTTCACAAGTTACAATTGAAATTCATACAAGAGTTTGGCCATTCCTATACAGAATAGTATTAGAATTCCTATACAGAATAGTATTAGAAGAATAGCCCTTTACACAAGATTTAAAGTGACAGCCATCAAGAAGAAAATTGAAATCCTCTCCAACAAGCTGGCATGCAATGATACTGTCTGTATGGAACTACCAGTTGTTTGGAATACATTACTAAGGGATTAAAACACATCGCAACACAGCGCATAATTGCATGATAAATAATACTGTTCATGATGTGTTTCATGCTATTTTCAAATAACATTGTTTCCTACGAGTTCTAATTCTCTGCATTTCATGTCTAACTAGTGCTTTGAAAAAGCCTCCCAGTGAGAGCAAAAGTTTGGTCATATAAATCAATATGAGTGATGAAAAAGAGGAAACACACAGAATACTAATACGAATTGCAGATCCATATTTCAAAACTACTAAACTTCAGCATACCAAAACACATGACAAAATTACGGTGAATAAAAGATATGACACTGAATTAATTGAAATGAGCCTGTCTTTTACATAAAAAGTCTTGAATTTATTTCCATCAAAAATATTCTGAGATCTGTAAAAAATAGTTATTTGTAAATTGAAGATTTAAAACATTTTCCTCTACTTTTCTTTCAGACACCTCATTATTCTGATGAGAAATAGAAACTTATGACGTATTTCAGATGTTGAAGGCATCTTGCTGAATAGCCTTTTTATTTCCTTTCATGATCAGCAGCAGAAGACCTCATTTTCATCTCATAATCAACAAATATAAAGGCCACACCAATAAAACAAAAAATGTAATATTTCAACTAACCCTACTCTCATAAGAACTATTGGTGTTTAGGAATCAAGCATGCTTCATCAATTTAAAGCTGTTTTTCCTTGTTCTCTAGCCATCTATTTTTTGTATTTTATAAATTTGTGATTAATGGCTATTTATTCATTAGTCACCATACTTTCAGCAATAAGGGCCAAGAAAATAACAGGTGCCCCCCCCATTATTTTTGTTTTGTTTTTTGCTTTTAAGAAACAAATACATAATTTTATTCCAAAAGTAGTTAACTTTTTTAAGAAATGGAAACAAGAAAGAGGGTACTAATTGACTCTTTATGAATGAAAACCTGCAGTGTGCTCTCATATTTTATTTATTTTAACTTAATTTTTCCTTCTGAATATTAATTTTAAAGGTTTGCATAGTTACTATTATGTTTGAATTGGTGTTTCACAATAAACATGTGGTTATTGTCAGAAGCTACTTTTCAAAGTTATTTTAGAATTATCATTTTATTCAATAAACTTTCTGAAGTTATATTCACAAAGCAATGTAAAATATAAATAAATATTAAAAACGAGTTGACAAAAAAGAATATATTTGATACCTTATGCAAGACAACAAGCAGGAGAAAAATTGTGCAGTTTGAAAAATATGCTTGAAGGTATAAAAACCTTCAAGTTTTGGGGGCAAGTTCTTCTTTGTGATGTTATTAATTGAATATAATTTCAAAATAGGCTCACAAAAATTTTAATTTCTAAAAATAAGTAAAGAGATAGTAATTGCAAGAATATCATGGAATTCTTATTTAATCAATTAATTTTTTCATTGCATTTCATGTTTATGTGCATGCAAAATTCAATGTTTACAACAAATTCTTATAGTTTTCACTCTGCACCTAGAAGCAAATCTTTTTAATTTCATACAACACATTGACATTACTTATACAGTAAAAACAAAAGAGAAATGCTTTTTTTTAGTTAAATATCAAGTCAGAAAAATTTTCTGCTCATGATTGAAAAAAAAAAGGGAAAGAAAGAAAGTGACAAACCTGTTCATCTGGAGTCTCAACACTTCCATTATCTACATCTAAAGGTAGGACTGGTGTTGTAACTTCAACAATGTCTGGAGGTTCTCCATGTTTAAATTCATACATAGTTGTATTCCCTTTGGTCATTAAGTGCTTAGTAACAGGTAGGCACAACTCACTGAAATCCCTATCACATAAAATACATTTCATGAACTTTTTTTTTTTTTTCGTAAAACACAAACACATAAAATCAATTTTCAAATACCCACACAGGATGTACATTCTAGCCAACAAATGTGGAAAACCATAATCAAATTCTTCAGTATTACAGAACGCTTTTTCACCAGTATAGTAAGTGCCTCTCAAGCATACTGTTGCCACTGATCATTATTCAGCCTCTGTCATATTACTTCTCAATTATTAATGGCCAATTTTACACCTTCAATTCACCTCATGCATGCCTGATAACCTGACAGGGTTATCAGTCATGTGAATATGTGTCTTTTTTTAAACTCAAGATGAGGTGAAAAAATACAGTAGTTATATCACTTTTTTATGTTCCAGTGATTATTATTTTTTTTTTTTTTTTTTTTTTTTTGTATTTCAACAAAGTAAGTTTTTACCTCACTCAGTTTTGCAGTTTCAGAGGAGAAAAATGAAAAGAAAGCAATCCTAATCTACGGCATGACAAGAATTCAAGCAGTTCAAACATAAATATAAAAATCTATTTAAAAACTACTATGCGATTTAGCATGCTTGACCTTCATTTGAAATAATTCATGAAGAACAACATTTATTGAAAGTTTTGAGGAGCACAGATACAGAAACATCAAATGCAAATATGTGGTATGTACCAATAAACATTTAACATGAGTGTTCTTCAATTCTTTAGACTTTCATCACCCACTTTTTACTCTCTTTTGTTATTAAGTTCAAAATTTTTAATAAAATTATATTTTAAAAAGCACCCAAAAAATTTCACCAGTTTATTAATTCTCAAACAAACACTGCAACCAGCATTTGACAGGCATTTTAAAGCATACCTAGAACTTGATGTACACTAATTAGGGAATTTATGTCAGTCTTTAAGTTCCTAATGGCCATTCATATATATATATATATATATTCTCTTCAATAGATATGAGGTAGGAAAAACTGTCAAGAAAAATAAAATTTTCTTCCACAAGAATGATGCAGAGAATACACCTCCTTGCTCTGCCAAAGTTGAGAATATCCACTTTGTCTGAAATTGGATTTACACTTCTCTGCTATCCCCCCCCCCCACCTTGGTAATCAATAATCACATCATGCATTTGTGATGAGTAGTGTCACCATCCACTGATGTCAGATACAAAGTAAGTGTCACAGAAGACATGGGCACAAGACAAGGTGGCACCCCCACCCAACAAATTTGTCCATTTGCTAAAAACCGTGGGCTCCTGACATGAATAATGTTGGAGTGTGTTTTATTATGTTATGTTACGTAATTTTGTCAAGGTATTTATCATTAACAAAAAACACAGCTGGCCTATTTCATAGTGTACCATATTAAATACAACAGTATGCATTTCAAATCACTGACCTTCAAGATTTTGTGAAAACTAAATCCACTACAGATTTGATTTGCTCAAAAATTTAAATCAAAGTTAAGAACAAGCAAACACAAAAATTTACAGATTGTCAAAAGTAATCTAATAAGAATATCAAACATGCAAAACTTTTTTCATGTTCTAAATCTTTGGAATCACTATATCAAATCCCTCTGGGCAGCCCTTCAAAAAGTAATTGAAACAAATGATTAAAAATAACAGTTTTTGTAAGGAATTAAATATTAAAAGATCAAAAATAAAGACTGATCAATTAATTACATACATGGAATAAAGAAAGACAGAGCAGTCTTCAATAGTACCAAATAGTGGTGAAGTGCCCCCACTGAAATGGCCTCATGGAAATTCATCCTTTTTTTTTTGCCATGATTTTCCAAGGGGTAATTTCAATGAGGCACTTTGCCACTGGTTGATACTATGGAAAACTGCTCTACCCTTCACTCCATATATGTAAGTAATTAATAAGTTCTTATTTTTGCTCTTTTAATGTCAATATCTTGAAAAACCTTATTTTTAATCAGTTGTTTTCATTAACTTTCAAAGGACTGCCCAGAAGGCTTCAATACAGTGATTCCAAAGATAAAAACACACAAAAAGTTTTAGATGCTCGATAACCTAGTTAGATTACTTTCAATAACCTATAAATACATCAGGACTATACTATTTAGTATTATAAAACAATATCATCATCATCATCATTGTCAACCATTATCAATCCACTCCTGGACGAAGGCCTCCCCAAGTTTCCTTCACAACGGTCTGTCTTGTGCCAGTCTCCTCCATGTCACTCCCGCATACTTTCGAATTTCATCCACCCATCTCCCATGTGGTCTTCTTCTGGGTCTTTTCCGGTCCCTTGGAATCCAATCTAAAATTTCAGCTGTCCATCGATGGTCTGTCCTTCTGGCAGTATGTCCAGCCCATTGCCATTTCAGGGATTTAACTATGATCATGATGTCTTTCACTCTTGTCATTTTTCGGATCCACGTGTTCCTCTTCTTATCTCTCCTGGTTACACCAAGCATGCACCTCTCCATGCTGCTTTGAGTTGTCTGCAGCCTTTGTATGTCTCTTTTAGCTAAGGTCCACGTCTCTGCACCATACGTAAGCACTGGAAGGATGCATTGATCAAACACTTTTCTTTTAAGACATAATGGCATATTGCTCTTGAAAAGTATGCTGTTTCTTCCAAAAAGCTCTCCAGGCAAGTTTTGTATGCCGATTAATTTCTTCAGCAATGTGACCCTCACTTGATATCTGCTGTCCGAGATAAACACACGTGTCTGTTATCTCCAGCTTTTCTCCATCAATCGACAAATCTTCATTTCTTGTAAAAGCATTGAACATCACTTTTGTCTTCTGAAAGTTCATTTTTAATCCCACTTCTTTACTCTTGTCAGCAAGTTCCTGGATCATACTCTGCAGCTCTGATGGGGTGGTTGCAAAAATGACTATGTCATCAGCAAAACGAAGGTGGGTTGGATAACCTCCATTAATCTTTATCCCTTTGTTTTCCCAGTTCAGTGATTGAAAGACATTTTCCAATGTGGCATTAAAGAGCTTCGGAGATATGGTGTCACCTTGTCTCACCCCCTTTCCAATTTTTATGTGTATTGTATTTTCAAACAGCCGAATCTTTGCACTTGCATTTTCATAGATGTTATTAATAATATTAATGCATGCATCTTCAATACCGCAGGATTTCAGAGCCATTGTAACTGCTGGTGGTTTCACTGAATCAAAGGCTTTTTCATAATCGATAAAAGCCATGCACAATGGAAGTTCATATTCCCTCGCTCTTTCAATTAGTTCTCTCAGTACGTGGATATGATCTATAGTGCTGTAGCCACTCCTGAATCCAGCTTGTTCTCTCAGTTGAGCCATGTCCAGTGTTACCTTCAAGCGGTGTGAAAGAACTTTAGTGAAGATTTTATAAACCACTGATAGGAGGCTGATAGGTCTGTAGTTCTTGAGATCCACAATGTCACCTTTTTTTATGTAGCAGGATCATTGTAGCGTTGTTCCAATCCTAAGGAATCTTCCCTTCATTAAGGCATCGAGTAAAAATTTGGGCAAGTACTGTTTCAATTTCTCCACTTGCTTCTTGTATGATGTCTACAGTAATTCCATCTTCTCCTGAAGCTTTTCCCCGCTTCATGTTCTTGATTGCATGTGCAACTTCTGCTGGGAGGACTGGAAGAACTCTGGTACTGATAACTTTCATGATGTCTGGAGTACATGTATCATCCCTTTCATATAATTTGGAGTAGAAATCTTTCACTCTTGTCAAAATTTTGCCTCTATTTCTTGTTACAGAACCTACTTCTTTTCTCAGTGCCATAATCTGTTTTCTTCATTTACTGAGATGTTCCTTTGCTATCTTTAGGCTTTGGTTGTTTTCAATTGCTTTCCTCACTAGTTCACAGTTGAATTTCCTTACATCTTCAGTGATACTTTTTTTGTACTGTGATGCATAGCTCTATATATTCCACTTTGGAAGTCACATCTTCTTTAGTTGTCCTCATCTCTCTTCTTTTTTGCATCAACATTTTGGTTTTTCCTGATAATTTGTTCACATGCAACTTGTTCTTAGACCCAGCTAATTTTGTTGCTGTTTCCATAAGAGCTTTGGTTACTTTTCTGTTAACTTCAGAAATATCCACTTCTTCTGATGTTAGGCTTTCTAAAGCAGAGAATCTGTTCTTCAGTTCCAATTTGAAGGTATTATGGCGTTTTTTAAGGTTGGTTATGTCAATAGATTTTGTTTGTCTTATGAGCTTGTCACGTTCAAGTTTAGTGTTGAGGTGCATCTTACATCTCACCAATCTATGGTCACTACCTGTGTTGAACTTGTTTAGCACACTGCAGTCTTCTATGACGAATTTTTTGTTACACATAATAAAATCAATTTCACTTGTCGTCCCAATTGGATGCCTCCATGTCCATTTTCTGTGTGGCTTTTTCTTGAAAAAGGAGTTCAAGATGAAAAACCCTTCTGCCTCTGCAAACTCAAATAGAGTATTTCCACGCTGGTTTTTGTTGCCATGACCAAATTTACCTACTGAAGTTTCATTCTGTTGCTGTTGCCCTATTTTTGCATTGAAATCTCCCATAATTATCTTCAAGTGCTGCTTACCTTTATTATTGAGATGACGAATTTCCTCATAAAATTCTTCAATTTCTTCTTCAGCATGACTTGTGGTGGGTGCATAAGTTTGAATAATCTGAGCCTTGTATCTTCTCAAGAGTTGGATAACCAGGTACGTGCAGCTCTGTCAGAGGAACTTTCAACTTCTACAACTTTATCCTTCAGTTTCTTGTTTATTATAAATCCAACACCACTAGTTCTGCCAGTATCTGTCCCATGATAGTAGAAGATATGTCCACTTTTCAGTTCAATGAGATCTTCTCCTTTTCTCCTTACCTCACTTAGCCCGACGATGTCCCACTTGATCCTTTGTAGTCCCTCTTCCAATTCAAGAAGCCTTGAATCAGAAGATAGGGAGCGTCCATTATACGTAGCCAAGGTCAGCATCAGATGGCAGTCTAGTCTGGTCCTCCAGGGATTCTTAGTACCCTCTGCCTTCATGTTGCACTGGCCGCTGCCTTGGCCAGGTACATTCCAGCTGCTGGAGACTGAGGGCCAAGATTTAAGTTGTGGAGTCATTTTGGAGGAGTTCGTCCATAACTCACAACGCTGACCAAGCGGGTTGGTAAGTGTGGGATAGCATTTCCTCTAATCCCGATGGTATAGTTATACCGCTATTGGCGGTCGTCAGAGCCTTTTAGTGGGAACAGGATGCACCACGAGAAGGCGGGGTTGACATTTGTCAAGGAGAGGCTATGATGTTACGCATCACCTTACCTTACATATAATTGGGTCTAGTAAAAATGCTACAATAATTAACTGTTGTATGAGACAATATAATGCACCAGAAATTACATAACAATGTGGGAAAAGACATAAGTATTTAAAAAAAAATTAATGAACACTTACGATGTAAATGAAAATTTCTTTGGAACTCTTGACATAATTTCTCACTTTTCCATCAATTGTCTAACTACACAATAATTATGGCATGATCACCAGCTTTTTACAAACTTTTCTTAAAGTGAAATTGCCAGTTACCAAAGAGTAGTCTATGCCTTTTCTACACACACATTATCACTACTGAGTTAAAAAGAAATTGTCTCCCCATGAAGTCTTGTTTTCATTTTTTTATTCTCAAAACTTCTGAAAAGGATCTTTTCGCAGAACAATTCATGACAGGTATAGTTAGATATATTCTCAAAGCGTTTTCTAAGTTTGAGAATGTACTCTGAACATTGTTATCAATGATGAAATTATACATTTCCCTTTGTTTCATACAACAGTTAATTATTGTAGCATTTTCACTAGACCCAATTATTGTAGCATTTTCACTAGTCAAATGATGCTCTTGCAACTTGTTCTTGTTCTTAGACCCAGCTAATTTTGTTGTTAATTAAGTTCATGCTCTCTTTTCACCCATGTGGAGTAATGACTACAAATGATATAAGTTTTAAATTTGAAAATTATCTCTTAAAATTATTTTTAAATTTTCTTGCATAGTGGTCTTAAAATATTCATTAAAAGCTCCTTCAACTTAGCACAAGTGTTTAAACTGTTGCTCACATTTCTGCCAAATCGCAATAAAAACTAATTTTGCAACAGAAAGTCCCCACTGAATTACCAAAAATCGAATGGTGATTCAGTGGGGTCTTTCAGAAAATAATCGAATGGTGATTCAGTGGGGACAGGGGTAGGTGGGATCTTTCATCATCCCACCCACCCCTGTTTTCACCTTTGTGTTGTTTTTCATCCCTGTCACTTTTTCATTCTGTCATCACTTCTTCACCCTGCCAACCTGGTACTCTTCCCCATAATTTTTTTCCCTGTCATCGCTGTCACGTGCTGCTTCGCCCTGTGGTCATTTTCCATCTCTGTTGCCTTTTCTCCCATTGCGTATAAGCACCAGTGAGCCTCAAGAGCACCTTCCACAAGGTCTTTGCTGCAATGGATTAGGAAAGAGGCATTTTGTTTGTTTCTTTAGCGGTTCCCTGTCACAGCATCATGCGCTGTTTCAATTCAGGTCGACCAGTCGGTCGGTGTGTCATTGGTTGTGGTTTTGCTCAGTCCTGGTCTTTGTATAAATGTTCACAAACTGCATGCATTGCAATGTCAAACAAATGCAAGTATTTTAATAAAATTAGAAGTGTATACAAAAGCCTATTTTTGTTTTTATTCCTGAATTCTATTTAAAGTACAAAATTTTATTCAGCCAATGCATTGTGCTTGTATTTTCATACATAAATATAGTGAAAAATAAAACCATAAATTTGGTTAATCTGCATAGCATTTTGCTACAACTTTTGCCAACAAAATAGACAAATTGCTACAACAGAAAAAAATTCCAGTCTAAACACTGCTTGGCAACCCCAAAAATCTGTCACTCTGAGCCTGTTGCAAATGAGTTGCATCAATTCTAAAGGCACAATGCTTGATCTCTATTTGGTGGGTTCCATAATGGCCATAAAAAGAAAACTGGGGGGGGGGAAGAAAGGCCATTCACCTACATCAGAACATGCCCAAAGCATATTTTCAGCATTAACTGATACCATCTAGATTCTGAGAATTTTTGCTGCAGTAAGTACTTGGTTGATGATACTAATTAGATGGATCCACAAAAACCACTGTAAATAAAAATTAACGTTAAATAAATATTACAAATACAAATTATGGAATAATTCTTTCCCAGACAATCCTAACTTAAAATTTCCTCCTTAGACTATGGCTTAAAAATATTTAAGCATGTAATTTTAATAAACATTGCAGGAATGTATATGAGCATTAATATTAACTGAAACATGGATTAATGAAGAATAAATCAGCATAAAAGTAGTGCATAAATTAACCATAAAATAAAAATTCTTACTTTCAGCTAAGAAATGTATGGCCAATAAGGTTGACAGAGAAATTGGTGTAACAGAGAGACTTTGGCATGGTAGTCTTCTGTTAGAACTTCTGATGGTCCATGTGTGATGGAGATTGAGAGATAATTTACTTCACATTCAGGTTAATGGCTCTGCACAGCAAGCAGTGCTGAGATGGGCCAAGCTCAAGCCCAAAAACCCAAAGCTAAGTGGCGGGGCCCAAACTGGGCTTGGTCTGCATAATGTTTAGTGCAGTTTGGGCTCTGAGTGAGAGAAAGAAAATTTTCTTCTTCTTCTTCTTTTTTTCAATGTGATTTTGTATGATTTTACCATGAGGCTGTTCTTACACTTTCTTGTAGGTAAAGCGAATTGTTTACCAACTGGGTCTGACTGGGGAGTGAGGACTCAGGAGGGCTATTTATTCCAGGCTTAGATAACAAATACCATATGCCATACATCAGTGGATTTCTGCAAAGGAAAAAGGCTTCTTCAAGAAATATAGATACTAGATAGTGTATAGCACAGCAACAAAATTTTTCCCCTAACTCCACACGGCATCTCCCTGCTAATTCTATTGAGTAACGTACGTATGTTGCTGCAATGCCCTATCTTTCCAGATGCACCCTCCCCAGAGCATTTCATCAAGAAATGAATGGTCAAAGAAAATTGTTCACTATACTATAGAAACAAAAAGAGGTCTGTCTATTCCCCACTCAGCAGTTGAGAAAGACATTGATTAATTGCATGAGGAGAGAGTGGAAGTCTAGAAGAGGAGGTTTTTTTTTTTCAATGTCTAAATAGGTTATTCTTAGTTTTGGGGCTCATTCAGGCCTGGGCTGTATCTTTCAATATAAAATTCAGCCTCAGACTAACACATTTTGGGCTTGGACGGGCTCAGGCTCTTAAAATTGAGCTCAAACTCAGCACCGATAGCAAGTTCTTTTTTGTTTTTCACAATTTTATTACATTTGATGCTGTGAGCTATATCCAGAGTGTAAATTCTGACTGGCTGTGAATGAAAGAATTTTGGGGTTAATAATGTTATTTTATTGGCACAAGCTTACACATACATATCTTAGGCTACTTCTCAACATAATCATCCCATACATTTAGACATTTGTGGTATCAAGGCACAAGTGTTTGTATTCTGTTGTTGAAGAAGTCTGCTGTCAACGTGTTGACTTGTCTTCACCTCAGCACCACTGTTGCTGTGGTGAAGACAGCCATGTGTGACTAGATCAACATGCTGGCAACAGATTTCTTCAACAAGGGGATACAATTAAACTGCTGACTGTCTTCATCTCAGCAACAGTAATGCTGAGGTGAAGGCAGCTGTGCAGGATTGGACCAACACATTGACAGCAGACTTCTTTTATAAGGGGTACAAAATTTGCACACTGATACCACAAATGTCTGAATGTAGGGAGCAATATTGTTGAGACATAGCTTAAGGTATGTGCAAACTTGTGCAAATAAAATAATATTGCTAACAAAAATTCTTTCATTTACAGCCAATCAGAACTTACTTTCTGGGCATGCCTCATAATTAAGAAGAAATTTTTCAGTAGCAGCAATATGTGCTTGTTTCACTATGACCAGTCATTCATAGCACATTAATGTGTAAACAAAGCCAGTTGGCTTCAACCCTTGTAAGACTACTCGGAAAAGCTCCAGATGCTCAAAATTACAAAATCTGTAGCCATACAATACAATTATGCTGTTAATTTAAAATTTTGTCATTCACCAAAAGAATGGTATCTTACGGAAGGTGAACCATTAATCAAACCACTTTTAACAGATAGCATTGTACACTAAAGGGTCAGTATATAGGACAAAATTGATGTTCCCTATTTATATGATCTCAGGTAGCAAGACTAATTCCACACTTAAATAAACATATTTTAAGAAAGAATATTCATATCTATAGGATACCACAAATTCCAGTAACTTAGCATTAAAGCAAAGTGGAAGCAAATAATTTTTGAGATAAAATATTAACATTTGCTCTTGAGACTTTTTGATAATGCATTTTAAAACTTCAACTTAATAAAAATGAAAGAAAATTTACCTCTGCAGTGTAAAATCAAGAAAAGATGCGTAATAATCTCTGGCAGGTGGTATCAAAGCTTTAATACTTGAGCTAATTTCCTTGAAAGTATCAGGTAATGCATCAAGTAATGACATAAGTTCCTTCTTCACACAGTTTCCCTACAAAATTTAATTTATAAATATTATAATATTAAAATAATGATTAAGTTACAAAATTTTTGCAATTATTAATTCTTTTTCAATGTGAACACATACATAAGTTATAATCATAAGTTACGATTCTAATTGTATGCACGTAAATTACATTATGATTATAATTGTATTGTATAATAATATTATGCTTATAATTGTATGCACATAAATTACGAACAGTTGTGGCTTGTGCCATAGATGTTCTAACACTGAAGGACATACATAAGTTGTTTAAACATAACAGACAAAGAAGGTAGGGTGAGTAGTGAATACCATTAATTAACAAAATGTTCAATGGAAAGCATTGACCCCAAAAAGTTGCTACACTGAACACTATACAAAAATTTATAATTTCTCTTCATTCGTAAAGCATGAAGTATCATAAGTACTTCTTCTTCACTAGTGAACTATAACCATGTTTACACAACTGTGTGTACATGTGTAGGGAAGTGCATGTGTACATACTTGCATAATTACAGAATATTTCCACATATATTTTACTTTTGTTTAACACTAGGAAAGTAATATGGCAAAATTAACTTAAACATTCAGGTAAACACAGTAATGTGAGGCATAACTGTGACAGTTGCATGTTTTAATACTTAGTTAACCAGAAATACACACAAAAATCTCATACTTCAAGGATACTGCATTTGTAATCTTTCTGGAATCACAAAATTTCATTAAGCTGCAGTTCTAATTCAAGAATGACATGAATTAAGGAAAACATAAATTTTACCAGGACAAGATTGTGTAAGTGAAATATGAAAATTGAAGTCAGGTTACTGTAAAATAGATACACTGCATAAAATAACACTTAGCTATGATACACTTCGAATTTCAACACACTTACAGGTTACACATTTCTTAAAGAGCAGAGCAATTTCCAAATCCCAACTTTTTGGACATGTTAAGTTGGATCCAATAAAGCTTCAGATTTTCAATCTTTCTGAAGTTATGTTAAATTATCTTCATTTTTTCTTGTTTTAAGGTTTAATGAATCCGATGTGTATCTATGACTACATTAAAGAGTTGCTCATCCATAATTTAGAGTCACTGATTCCAGAAAAGGGAGAAATCTAGTGATAGAAGACAAATCTACACCCATGCTACACAACAGAGTTGGAACCCAAACTTAGCAGTAGAAGAAATCAGAAGGCTATGACTCAGATTAAACTATTTGTTTTAACAATGAGATAACTAAGTCAATTTTTGATAGCGTATGAGTTAGCAAATGCTAAATAGCATTGACAATAGTTTCACTTTACTTTGTGTAGACATGTATTCCCAGCTACTGTGAAACAACAAAGAAAATGTAAGCTTGTTTATATTTTATCTTTTATGTGCATGTGTGATGTTCTTTTATGAGTACTTAAAAAGGTTTCTCCAACTGTTTGCTCTCTGCTCAAGCAACAGATCATCTTCTCAGAGGTAGAGGTTAAATGCCTTAAGTCCTGAAGGTATCTGATCTATGCAGCAGAAGTGGGATATATGCTTTTTCTTTAAACACCAGAGCTTAGAACACTTGTTGTAAAGAAACTGATATTCAGATCATCCTTGGAAAGATTTTGCAACTTCATGCTGCCTGATAGTGTGCTGTCAGCCATCTTATGTGTGGAAGCTCAGTGGCTTTTAAAACATGAATATCTCTTTTCTTTAAATTATATTAGAGTAAAACTTACAACATGCTTGAACTCAAATCAAAAGATACAGAGCGAATATTTTTATTCTTATTCAAAGTCATCCTATTGGACACTTTATTTGTGTGCATCATATCAGTACTTGGAAGCTGACACAAATTTAAGCTTCAGTACAAATACTGTTGAGGTACCAGCTAGTTCTGTGTGACATTGGCCAAAAGACTCCAACTCACTGTTTAGAGCCCTTAGGTGGAATGGCCAACTGAAAACATCAGCTGTGGTCTGATCACCCACACTGATATACTTTTATGATTTTTACAACCCTAAGAAAGAATTTAAAGGACTCAAATGTGGGATATGGTGGACCTACCACACTTGAAAAGGATGGTCCACCACGTAAACAACCTGGAACTGATAAACAGTGCATGAGAAAGAGATACCGGCTGAGTGAGTGTAAGATTAGTGTATGGAATACTAGAGAAATAAATGGAAAGATGAATGAGGTGATTGAAGGCATGAATAAGTACAAATCGGATGTGTTGTGTGTAAATGAAACCAAATAGGAAACTGGAATAGAAGTGAATAGAATGGTGAGTGTGTGGTCTGGAGTGTTGGATAATATGAGAGGACAGGCTGGTGCAGGTATCATTTTAAATGAAAAGATGAAAAACAACTTGATTCATTATAGCTGCATAAGTGAGAGAATTCTTTGGATTCATTTGAAAGTGAAACTTCAAAGAATAGTAATTGTTGTAGTGTACACTCTTTGTGACTTGGAACCTTCTAATAGGAAGGAAGATTTCTGGAATGAGCTAAAAGCTGTTTTGAACTAGTTTGGTGTTAAAGAGAAAGTTATAATAGCAGGGAATTTCAATGCTAAAGTAGGTGTTCAGAATGGGATTTCTGATAATGTTCTGGATAAGTTTAATTATCTTTGTGTGAATGATAATGGTGAAAGATTATTGAACTGTGCATTGAGAATGGATTGTGTGTATCTAAAACATTTTTCAACCACAAATACTGTATATCCACACATACACTAGGGAAAATCGTACTCTGAGACAAAAGAGCATAATAGATTTTGTTGTTTATGATGATGAACGTCTGAAACACCTAGTTGTTGACATTCACATGATGAGAGGTGCGAATGTTGGCTCTGATCATTACTTGTTCGTGTCACGAGCAAAACTGAATGTTAGTTGGAGAAAGAGGAATAGGAAGAGGGCCTGTGATGAAAAGAATAAAGGTTGAAAGGCTCTCTGAAGAGCATCAGCTTACTCTAATTTACTCAGAGAACAACTGAATGAGTTGGTCATGTGAGAGGGATGTAGATAAGAAGCGGATATGTTTTAAGAATTTTGTCATCACTAATGCTGAAGAGGTCTGTGGTATTGCAATGGTGGGTAACATTAGAAGTGATGCTTGGTGGAACAGTAAGATTAAAAAAGCAGTTAGGTAAAAGAAGGAAGAATATTTTGAGACGTTGCAAGGTAGAGTTACTGAGAATGAATATTGCTGCAAGAAGCATGAGACAGCTATGCTGGTTTGCCAGAGTAAGGCAAAATATAGGAAAGAAAAGGTGGAAAGGCATGAATTGGCTATTTGGAAAGATAGAAAATCTTTCTACAAGTACATAAGACACAGGAAAAGTAGGTGGAATAAAACTCTATGTTCTGTGAAGAACTGTATTGGAGAAATGATATGGGAGCACAATAAATGAAAGATGGGATGAATACTTCTGTGAGTTCTTAGAGCATGAAAGCAAAGGCGATTCTGAGGCAGAAGCAGATAGATGACGTCACAGTGAGAGATTGAAACACATGAGGGATCTCAAGAGAAGAGGTGTGTAAAGCTCTGAAATCTCTTCAGAATGGTAAGGCTCTGGGAGTGATGGTATAACTACTGAGATTTTAAAATACGGTGGTGACTCTGTAATTGACTGGTTAACTGAAATTTTCTAGTTGTTCTGTGAGTTAGGAATGATACCTCAGGATTGGACATATGCTATCACTGTTCCTTTGTAGCATGCTTTGGTAATCCTTAATTCACAATTTAATTGTATCTAAATATTTTTATTCAAACATACAGCATTACACAATGTCTTTGTATGTGCCAGCACAGATCTAAACATATAAGGAGAAAAGGAGAAGATCTCATCGAACTGAAAAGTGGACATCTCTTCTACTATCGTGGGACAGATACTGGCAGAACTAGTGGTGTTGGATTTATAATAAACAAGAAACTGAAGGATAGAGTTGTAGAAGTTGAAAGTTCCTCTGACAGAGCTGCACGACTTGTTATCCAACTCTCGAAAAGATACCAGGCTCAGATTATTCAAACTTATGCACCCACCACAAGTCATCCTGAAGAAGAAAGTGAAGAATTTTATGAGGAAACTCGTCATCTAAATAATACAGGTAAGCAGCACTTGAAAATAATTATGGGAGATTTCAATGCAAAAATAGGGCAACGGCAACAGAATGAAACTTCAGTAGGTAAATTCGGTCACGGCAACAGAAACCAGCGTGGAAATACTCTCGTTGAGTTTGCAGAGGCAGAAGGGTTTTTCATCTTGAACTCCTTCTTCAAGAAAAAGTCACACAGGAAATGGACATGGAGACATCCAAATGGGACGACAAGTGAAATTGATTTTATTATGTGTAACAAAAAATTCGTCATGGAAGACTGCAGTGTGCTAAACAAGTTCAACACAGGTAGTGACCATAGATTGGTGAGATGTAAGATGCACCTCAACACTAAACTTGAATGAGGCAAGCTCATAAGACAAACAAAATCTATTGACATAACCAACCTTAAAAAACACCATAATACCTTCAAGTTGGAACTGAAGAACAGGTTCTCTGCTTTAGAAAGTCTAACATCAGAAGAAGTGGACATCTCTGAAGTTAACAGAAAAGTAACCAAAGCTCTTATGGAAACAGCAACAAAATTAGCTGGGTCTAAGAACAAGTTACATGTAAACAAATTATCAGGAAAAACGAAAATGTTGATGCAAAAAAGAAGAGAGATGAGGACAACTAAAGAAGATGTGACTTCCAAAGTGGAATATATAGAGCTATGCAAGACAGTAAGAAAAAGTATCACTGAAGACGTAAGAAAATTCAACTGTGAACTAGTGAGGAAAGCAATTGAAAACAACCAAAGCCTAAAGATAGCAAAGGGACATCTCAGTAAGGGAAGAAAACAGATTATGGCACTGAGAAAAGAAGATGGATCTGTAACAAGAAATAGAGGCGAAATTTTGACAAGAGTGAAAGATTTCTACTCCAAATTATATGAAAGGGATGATACATGCACTCCAGACATCATGAAAGATACCAGTACCAGAGTTCCTCCAGTCCTTCCAGCAGAAGTTGCACATGCAATCAAGAACATGAAGCGGGGAAAAGCTCCAGGAGAAGATGGAATTACTGTAGACATCATACAAGAAGCAAGTGGAGAAATCGAAACAGTACTCGCCCAAATTTTCACTCGATGCCTTAATGAAGGAAAGATTCCTGAGGATTGGAACACCGCTACAATGATCCTGCTACATAAGAAAGGTGACATTGAGGATCTCGGAAACTACAGACCTATCAGCCTCCTATCAGTAGTTTATAAAATCTTAACTAAAGTTCTTTCACACCGCTTGAAGGTAACACTGGACATGGCTCAACCGAGAGAACAAGCTGGATTCAGGAGTGGCTACAGCACAATAGATCATATCCACGTACTGAGAGAACTAATTGAAAGAGCGAGGGAATATGAACTTCCATTGTGCATGGCTTTTATCGATTATGAAAAAGCCTTTGATTCGGTGGAACCATCAGCAGTTACAATGGCTCTGAAAACCTGCGGTATTGAAGATGCATACATTAATATTATTAATAACATCTATGAAAATGCAAGTGCAAAGATTAGGCTGTTTGAAAATACAACACACATAAAAATTGGAAAGGGAGTGAGACAAGGTGACACCATATCTCCGAAGCTCTTTAATGCCACATTGGAGGGTGTTTTTCAGTCGCTGAGCTGGGAAAACAAAGGGATAAAGATTAATGGAGATTATCTAACCCACCTTCGTTTTGCTGATGACGTAGTCATTTTTGCAACTACCCCATCAGAGCTGCAGAGTATGATCCAGGAACTTACTGACAAGAGTAAAGAAGTGGGATTAAAAATGAACTTTCAGAAGACAAAAGTGATGTTCAATGCTTTTACAAGAAATGAAGATTTATCGATTGATGGAGAAAAGCTGGAGATAACAGACACGTACGTTTATCTTGGACAGCAGATATCAAGTGAGGGTCACATTGATGAAGAAATTAATCGGCGTACAAAACTTGCCTGGAGAGCTTTTGGAAGAAACAGCATAATTTTCAATAGCAATATGCCATTATGACTTAAAAGAAAAGTGTTTGATCAATGCATCCTTCCAGTGCTTATGTATGGTGCAGAGACGTGGACCTTAACTAAAAGATTATTATATTTGCACTTTTAAGGTATTAACCTCTTGCAAAGTGCGCATAGTTTACGTGCAATTCATAAATGAAAAAACCATGAGGAGTAACCACTCACTCACCATAAAGATCATGGTAACCTCCAATGACCACACACTTCCAACACGTTATTCATCGTGATGTAACTGGGCTTCCACAGGTTTACAGACTTCTTGCTTACGCTTCTTATTTTCGGGTGTGAAACATCGTTTTTTTTTTTTTCCTTTGCCTTACAAGATGTTACTATAATGCTTGTCAATTCGATAAAAATCACACATACAACTCATTCATACAATTCAAGTAAAAACTATGTACATAAACCTTACATTCACAGGTGATTAAACCTTGGTCAACTCTAATTATGGAACTCCTCCTTCTGTTTCACAACCTCTGCTACTCCCACTGCAAGTGCGACACTTGCACTTGCAGTGGGAGTGTCGCACTTGCAGTGTCGCACTTGCAAAGGAAAAAAAAAAAAACGATGTTTCACACCCGAAAATAAGAAGCGTAAGCAAGAAGTCTGTAAACCTGTGGAAGCCCAGTTACATCACGATGAATGACGTGTTGGAAGTGTGTGGTCATTGGAGGTTACCATGATCTTTATGGTGAGTGAGTGGTTATTCCTCATGGTTTTTTCATTAACTAAAAAAGACATACAAAGGCTGCAGACAACTCAAAGTAGCATGGAGAGGTGCATGCTTGGTGTAACCAGGAGAGATAAGAAGAGGAACTCGTGGATCCGAAAAATGACAAGAGTGGAAGACATCATGATCAGAGTTAAATCCCTGAAATGGCAATGGGCTGGACATACTGCCAGAAGGACAGATCATCGATGGACAGCCGAAATTTTAGATTGGATTCCAAGGGACAGGAAAAGACCCAGAAGAAGACCACATGGGAGATGGGTGGATGAAATTCGAAAGTATGCAGGGGTGACATGGAGGAGACTGGCACAAGACAGACCGTTGTGGAGGAAACTTGGGGAGACCTTCGTCCAGCAGTGGATTGATAATGGTTGACAATGATGATGATGATGATGATGATGATACATATAAATGGAATTTGCTGACAAGAGCAAAGAAGTGGGTTTAAAAATGAACTTACAGAAAACAAAATTGATAAAAACTGAGGATTTGGAAGTTGACAGGGCAAATCTAGAACTAATTGATGCCTACATTTACCTTGGACAGCAAACATTAGGCAAAGGCCATACAGAAGAAAAAGTGGTAAGCATATAAAACTTGGTTGGATAGCTTTTGGAAGAAATAGTACAATTTTCAAGCACGATTTGCCATTATGTTTTAAAAGAAAAGTGTTAATCAATTCATTCCTCCAGTTCTTACTTATGAATCAGACACATGGACTTTAAATAAGAAAGATATTCAGATACTGCAAACAACTCAAAGAATCATGGCAAGATGCATCTTGGTATAACCAGGAAAGATAGGAAGAGGAATACATGGATAAGGACACTGACAAGAGTTGATGACATCATGATCAAAGTGAAGATCCTCAAGTGGCAATGGGCTGGACATATTGGTCAAACTGATCATCACTGGACAAACAAAATACTAGACTGGATGCCAAGGAACAGAAAAAGCCCCAAAAGAAGATCATGTGGAAGATTTGTGGATGAAATTCGAAAGCATGCTGGAATGATATGGAACAGACCGGTTCATGATAGAAAATTGTGGAAATACTTGGGAGACCTACATCCAGCAGTAGATTGATAATGGTTGATGATGATGTAAAGGAACTTGTGGATAAGGAAAATGACAGGAGTGGAGGACATCGTGACCAGAGTGAAATCACTGAAATGGCAATGGCTGGATATGTTGCCAGAAGAACGGACCACCGATAGAAAACCGAAATTTTAGACTGGATTCCGAGGGACAGGAAAAGACCCAGAAGAAGACCCCCATGGGAGATGGAAGGATGAAATTCGAAAGTATACTGGAGTGACATGGAGGAAACAGGCTCAAGACAGACAACTGTGGAAGAAACTTAGGGAGACCTTCATCCAACAGTAGATTGATAATGGTTGATGATGATGATATATATCATCATCATCAACCATGATGATGATGATGATATATATCATCATCATCATCATTGTCAACCATTATCAATCCACTGCTGGACGAAGGTCTCCCCAAGTTTCCTCCACAACGGTCTGTCTTGTGCCAGTCTCCTCCATGTCACCCCTGCATACTTTCGAATTTCATCCACCCATCTCCCATGTGGTCTTCTTCTGGGTCTTTTCCTGTCCCTTGGAATCCAATCTAAAATTTTGGCTGTCCATCGATGATCTGTCCTTCTGGCAGTATGTCCGATGATATATATATATATATATATATACTTAAGAGCAAAACTGAAGACTAAGGGAAAAATTTTAAAATTTAAAACGAAGGGTGCAAAATAACCTGAAAATCAAAACGCGCAACGCAGCAGTTTTGAAAATTCAGAATTCACATTCTATAAAGAAGATACCTAAGCAAAAAAATACATATATAATTTTGACTCACACCTAGTACAACATAGAAAAGGTTATGTATCTACCTGTGTGAGTAAAAGGAGAAAAGATAAAAAAATAAAAAAATAAAATAAAACAACTGAATGTAGAAGGTGTCGAGAATACTGAGCCTTGGCTTTATCAAGGACCAGCAAAAACTCTGCATTTTCTCACTTCCACAAAGACCTAGTTGGAAATGGGTTTCTGCAAGGCCATAGATGCAAGTAACATTCCCACCTAAAATAGTTTAAAAAATATATATATAAGTCATGTCCTCCGTAGAGTTGCATGACCTAGCACTAGTTAACAATTTCGCTTGCATCCATTAACCTTCCTGGCCCGACCCATGCTCTTCATCTGTTACTATTAAACAGAGAGAAGAAGATTAAAGAGAACTCAAGCTGTGAGAGTGACATAATAATTAGAAATGATTTTCAGCCATAACGAAATTCCAAGTTCGTTTGAGAGAGAATTTAAACCTGAAAAACAATGCAAAAGAAATCCAAATTTTACATTGCAATTAAAAAAGGAAATGTTAATTTATAACGAACAGATTTTTGAAAGAAAACTTGAGTCTAAAACCCCCTACTCTACAACTTATGACAGCACGAAAACGAGAATAAGTTAAAGATAATAATTAACTAAAGAAAACTTTGTGAAAGTTATATACCTTAAACAGTTAGTTGCAATATGTACAAAGTATTTCAGCAGTGCTTTAAGTGCATAATTAATTAGTTATTAAGAACTTAACTACTTTGAAAAAAACAGCGCATAGACAGCGCATAGAAAAGGAACAAGCTTAGCCATCTTCTGTTCCTAGGTACCCCAAAAGACGCTCAAAGTTACAAAGAAAAGAAAGAGTTAAAACCCGCAAAAATGTTAACAGACAAACCAATGCCTAAAAGCTGAAAAGCTAAAAAACAACAGAGAAAAAGTACATGAAGTACAAACATTGAACTTATAAAACCTAGAACCCAAAAACAAGGAAGAGAGCTTACCTCTTGTGTGACAAAAACTTTTCTCCTCACAAGAGAAGAACATGGCTGACCTCTTCCGCCACTCCCTAGACAGCTGGGGGGCAGTGAGGGTGGGGTTGATGGCCTCCTCATACAGCAAGAAACCAACGCGCGGAGATTTTAACCAGAGAAAAAAATATATAAACTTAAGACTGTGGATCTGTATGATCAGAAAGAGCAGAATTAACTCTCCAGAATACATGAGAAATATTATAAAATACACGAGCAGTTTATTTAATAATCTTTGCATGTATTAAATCACCTTAGTGAGCAATAATTTTGCAATTATATGTAAGAAGTTCTATTTTGAATTGTTAACTATGGAACTCAATAATAGAGTAACATACGAGCCCGTAAGTTATTCTACCAAGCAGTTAGAAAATCGGTTTAAGGCATTCTTCAAGAAACTTAAAATTCCACAAACAAGAAGATATGAGCCTGAATTTCCATTTCTTTTTGCAACGGTTAAATTTCATAAGGATCCTGTGAAGTTCAGGTTCATAGCTAGTGGAGTAAGGAGTCATAAAAAGAAAATAGATCTTGCTTTTGAAGATGTCTTAAAGAAGGTTTTGAAACACATTAGAAACTGTTCTAACTTGATGTACAGAGATTTTTGGATATTTAATAATAATGCAGAAGTAATTTCTACTATACTCAAAGTTTGTCCCCTAGATATTAATAGTTATGATTTTGAAAACCTATATACTAATCTGCCTCTATCAGATATAATCACTACCTTTAAAGAGCTGTATGCAGAATTTAAACTTAACCAATTTGTTGATGTAGGAACTTGGAACTCTTATCTCAATTGCTGCATAAAAAATAACCATATCTTATATAATAATACTCTCTATAAGCAAGTGAACGGTATTCCAATGGGAACATCAACGTCCACGAATATCGCTAATCTATTCCTGTTCTTTAAGGAATATAAATTCATTAAAAATCACCCCACCTGCTCAGATAACTACCTTTACACTTTTAGATATATTGATGATCTGCTGTGTATCAATAATTCAGAAGTTATAGAGAGTGATTTTGATAATATCTATCCTAGCTCTCTTAACTTATGTAAAACCAACCACAGTAATCAGGAACTTGAGTTCCTAGACTTAAGCATTAAGCTCAACAGAGGTAACCCATCTATTAGCCTCTTTGATAAAAGAGTTAATTTTCCTTTCAAAGTAATTAAATATCTACACTGGAATAATAACATTTCAACCAAAGTAATTGAGAATGTACTAATTTCTCAGGTCCTAAGAATTACAAGAATTTGCAGCAACAATTTGGACTTCAATTACCACATTAATATACTATTAGAAAGTTTTCTAGAGAACGAAATTCCTTCTTCTTTCATCAAAAGAACTTTAAGAAAAATTATTCTGAATAATAGAGTAAGGTTGGCAGATCTGCTTTAATTTTCTACACAGTTAATAATATGATTCTGACCAATCAAAGTGTTGGCTAGAGGATGCCTATTAACTACCTAAAGGAACCTTAGTGCTATGGATATGACGGTCCTATTAAAACAAAAAATTAAATAATATAAACAAAATCACAAAAAAAGCTTAAAAAATCTGTTTATAAAAGAAAATAAAAACAAATAAAAAAGAAAACTAGTTATTCATCACTAGGATAGCTATACTAAAAATAGTAAAACCAACATTAAAATTAATAAGATTCTGATGAATCTATAGAAGCTCACTAAGGTGATTTAATACATGCAAAGATTATTAAATAAACTGCTCGTGTATTTTATAATATTTCTCATGTATTCTGGAGAGTTAATTCTGCTCTTTCTGATCATACAGATCCACAGTCTTAAGTTTATATATTTTTTTTTTCTCTGGTTAAAATCTCTGCGCGTTGGTTTCTTGCTGTATGAGGAGGCCATCAACCCCACCCTCACTGCCCCCCAGCTGTCTAGGGAGTGGCGGAAGAGGTCAGCCATGTTCTTCTCTTGTGAGGAGAAAAGTTTTTGTCACACAAGAGGTTAGCTCTCTTCCTTGTTTTTGGGTTCTAGGTTTTATAAGTTCAATGTTTGTACTTCATGTACTTTTTCTCTGTCGTTTTTTAGCTTTTCAGCTTTTAGGCATTGGTTTGTCTGTTAACATTTTTGCGGGTTTTAACTCTTTCTTTTCTTTGTAACTTTGAGCGTCTTTTGGGGTACCTAGGAACAGAAGATGGCTAAGCTTGTTCCTTTTCTATGTGCTGTCTATGCGCTGTTTTTTCAAAGTAGTTAAGTTCTTAATAACTAATTAATTATGCACTTAAAGCACTGCTGAAATACTTTGTACGTATTGCAACTAACTGTTTAAGGTATATAACTTTCACAAAGTTTTCTTTAGTTAATTATTATCTTTAACTTATTCTCGTTTTCGTGCTGTCATAAGTTGTAGAGTAGGGGTTTTAGACTCAAGTTTTCTTTCAAAAATCTGTTCGTTATAAATTAACATTTCCTTTTTTAATTGCAATGTAAAATTTGGATTTCTTTTGCATTGTTTTTCAGGTTTAAATTCTCTCTCAAACGAACTTGGAATTTCGTTATGGCTGAAAATCATTTCTAATTATTATGTCACTCTCACAGCTTGAGTTCTCTTTAATCTTCTTCTCTCTGTTTAATAGTAACAGATGAAGAGCATGGGTCGGGCCAGGAAGGTTAATGGATGCAAGCGAAATTGTTAACTAGTGCTAGGTCATGCAACTCTACGGAGGACATGACTTATATATATATTTTTTAAACTATTTTAGGTGGGAATGTTACTTGCATCTATGGCCTTGCAGAAACCCATTTCCAACTAGGTCTTTGTGGAAGTGAGAAAATGCAGAGTTTTTGCTGGTCCTTGATAAAGCCAAGGCTCAGTATTCTCGACATCTTCTACATTCAGTTGTTTTATTTTATTTTTTTATCTTTTCTCCTTTTACTCACACAGGTAGATACATAACCTTTTCTATGTTGTACTAGGTGTGAGTCAAAATTATATATGTATTTTTTTGCTTAGGTATCTTCTTTATAGAATATCATCATCATCATCATTGTCAACCATTATCAATCCACTGCTGGACGAAGGTCTCCCCAAGTTTCCTCCACAACGGTCTGTCTTGTGCCAGTCTCCTCCATGTCACCCCTGCATACTTTCGAATTTCATCCACCCATCTCCCATGTGGTCTTCTTCTGGGTCTTTTCCTGTCCCTTGGAATCCAATCTAAAATTTCGGCTGTCCATCGATGATCTGTCCTTCTGGCAGTATGTCCAGCCCATTGCCATTTCAGGGATTTAACTCTGATCATGATGTCTTCCACTCTTGTCATTTTTCGGATCCACGAGTTCCTCTTCTTATCTCTCCTGGTTACACCAAGTATGCACCTCTCCATGCTTCTTTGAGTTGTCTGCAGCCTTTGTATGTCTCTTTTAGTTAAGGTCCACGTCTCTGCACCATACGTAAGCACTGGAAGGATGCATTGATCAAACACTTTTCTTTTAAGACATAATGGCATATTGCTCTTGAAAATTATGCTGTTTCTTCCAAAAGCTCTCCAGGCAAGTTTTGTACGCCGATTAATTTCTTCATCAATGTGACCCTCACTTGATATCTGCTGTCCAAGATAAACGTACGTGTCCGTTAACTCCAGCTTTTCTCCATCAATCGATAAATCTTCATTTCTTGTAAAAGCATTGAACATCACTTTTGTCTTCTGAAAGTTCATTTTTAATCCCACTTCTTTACTCTTGTCAGCAAGTTCCTGGATCATACTCTGCAGCTCTGATGGGGTAGTTGCAAAAATGACTACGTCATCAGCAAAACGAAGGTGGGTTAGATAATCTCCATTAATCTTTATCCCCTTGTTTTCCCAGCTCAGCGACTGAAAAACACCCTCCAATGTGGCATTAAAGAGCTTCGGAGATATGGTGTCACCTTGTCTCACTCCCTTTCCAATTTTTACGTGTGTTGTATTTTCAAACAGCCTAATCTTTGCACTTGCATTTTCATAGATGTTATTAATAATATTAATGTATGCATCTTCAATACCGCAGGTTTTCAGAGCCATTGTAACTGCTGATGGTTTCACCGAATCAAAGGCTTTTTCATAATCAATAAAAGCCATGCACAATGGAAGTTCATATTCCCTCGCTCTTTCAATTAGTTCTCTCAGCACGTGGATATGATCTATTGTGCTGTAGCCACTCCTGAATCCAGCTTGTTCTCTCGGTTGAGCCATGTCCAGTGTTACCTTCAAGCGGTGTGAAAGAACTTTAGTGAAGATTTTATAAACTACTGATAGGAGGCTGATAGGTCTGTAGTTTCCAAGATCCTCAATGTCACCTTTCTTATGTAGCAGGATCATTGTAGCGGTGTTCCAATCCTCAGGAATTTTCCCTTCATTAAGGCATCGAGTGAAAATTTGGGCGAGTACTGTTTCGATTTCTCCACTTGCTTCTTGTATGATGTCTACAGTAATTCCATCTTCTCCTGGAGCTTTTCCCCGCTTCATGTTCTTGATTGCATGTGCAACTTCTGCTGGAAGGACTGGAGGAACTCTGGTACTGGTATCTTTGATGTCTGGAGTGCATGTATCATCCCTTTCATATAATTTGGAGTAGAAATCTTTCACTCTTGTCAAAATTTCGCCTCTATTTCTTGTTACAGTTACAGAACCATCTTCTTTTCTCAGTGCCATAATCTGTTTTCTTCCCTTACTGAGATGTCCCTTTGCTATCTTTAGGCTTTGGTTGTTTTCAATTGCTTTCCTCACTAGTTCACAGTTGAATTTTCTTACGTCTTCAGTGATACTTTTTCTTACTGTCTTGCATAGCTCTATATATTCCACTTTGGAAGTCACATCTTCTTTAGTTGTCCTCATCTCTCTTCTTTTTTGCATCAACATTTTCGTTTTTCCTGATAATTTATTTACATGCAACTTGTTCTTAGACCCAGCTAATTTTGTTGCTGTTTCCATAAGAGCTTTGGTTACTTTTCTGTTAACTTCAGAGATGTCCACTTCTTCTGATGTTAGGCCTTCTAAAGCAGCGAACCTGTTCTTCAGTTCCAACTTGAAGGTATTATGGTGTTTTTTAAGGTTGGTTATGTCAATAGATTTTGTTTGTCTTATGAGCTTGCCACGTTCAAGTTTAGTGTTGAGGTGCATCTTACATCTCACCAATCTATGGTCACTACCTGTGTTGAACTTGTTTAGCACACTGCAGTCTTCTATGACGAATTTTTTGTTACACATAATAAAATCAATTTCACTTGTCGTCCCATTTGGATGTCTCCATGTCCATTTCCTGTGTGGCTTTTTCTTGAAGAAGGAGTTCAAGATGAAAAACCCTTCTGCCTCTGCAAACTCAACGAGAGTATTTCCACGCTGGTTTCTGTTGCCGTGACCGAATTTACCTACTGAAGTTTCATTCTGTTGCCGTTGCCCTATTTTTGCATTGAAATCTCCCATAATTATTTTCAAGTGCTGCTTACCTTTATTATTTAGATGGCAAATTTCCTCATAAAATTCTTCAATTTCTTCTTCAGGATGACTTGTGGTGGGTGCATAAGTTTGAATAATCTGAGCCTGGTATCTTTTCGAGAGTTGGATAACAAGTCGTGCAGCTCTGTCAGAGGAACTTTCAACTTCTACAACTTTATCCTTCAGTTTCTTGTTTATTATAAATCCAACACCACTAGTTCTGCCAGTATCTGTCCCACGATAGTAGAAGAGATGTCCACTTTTCAGTTCGATGAGATCTTCCCCTTTTCTCCTTACCTCACTTAGCCCCACGATGTCCCACTTGATCCTTTGTAGTTCCTCTTCCAATTCAAGAAGCCTTGAATCAGAAGATAGGGAGCGTCCATTGTACGTAGCCAAGGTCAGCATCAGATGGCTGTAAGGTCAGGTGATGCGTAACATCACAGCCTCTCCTTGACAAATGTCAACCCCGCCTCCTCGTGGTGCATCCTGTTCCCACTAAAGGGGCTCTGACGACCGCCAATAGCGGTATAACTATACCATCGGGATTAGAGGAAATTCTATCCCACACTCACCAACCCGCTTGGCCAGCGTGGTGAGTTATGGCCAAACCCCTCCAAAATGATTCCACAACTTAAATCTTGGCCCTCAGTCTCCGGCAGCTGGAATGTACCTGGCCAAGGCAGCGGCCAGTGCGACATGAAGGCAGAGGGTGCTAAGAATCCCCGGAGGACCGGACTATAGAATATATATATATATATATATATATATATATATATATATATATATATATACCTTCTGGCAGTATGTCCGATGATATATATATATATATATCACTAAACATTTATAAGTTAAGGATGAAATAATAGTTTTATGAGTAACAGGTTAGATATGTACATACATACATATCACTAAGTTGTTCTCTGAGATTCAGAGGTTAGCTTCACAAAGAAATACAAACCACCAGAAAAAAATTTAACTGATCATTTCAGGTCAGGTATGTGAGTATACAAAAACTACAAGCACAAACTACTTTCAGGGGTGTGAAAGTTTTTTCTCTGATGACAACTGATGCAACAGGAAGGAATTTGCACTGATGTCACATTACACTTTGGTTTAGGTTTGTACAGGTACAAAGTCAATTAAAGGTAAGTAAAATTTCACAGCATATAACTCACAAGAGTTAATGCATGAAAGTTGTCTCAAATATCTGAATGTTTGTTGATTCACTGCGTTTAAGGCAGAAATATAATGAGCAATTAACTTACCTGGTTAATGATAACATTAAAAAATTATGATACTCTTAATTTTGTACCAATTATCAAATTCATTAAAATTACAGCCACAGCCAAACACTGATGACATCATTACCATATCATAGCAAAATGGTGAGTTCAACTAGGTGCAGTTTTTTTGTTTTTGTTGTTTTCACAGCAAGCAACATATTTTCTGCAAGCAATGATCAAATAGTTTAACACATTAAGTTCCTTGCTACTGTTTTTGAAGTACAACCTACATCTGAAAAGTTTCAGGACTGGCCATATAACTGAAGTAACAGTAGAGAGATAAAAAATATCAAGTGTATGCCAGAAGACAGCAGTGATTGGCCAATTGGCGAACAGCTGGAAACTGGTTTATACCAGTATCAACAGGTAGCAGATGGGCATTAAGAAAGCCATAGCAAGTGTTCTAGTCCAATTTCATTTTAGCCATGGAAGGGAAGAGCAAACATCCATATTTTTTTTTTGGAAACTTGGTAAATCAGCTATTGAAACTTACAGAATGTTAAAAGAAGCATATGGAAACACAGCATTATCCCGCAGCAAAGTTTTTGAATGGTATGCATGGTTTCGTGACTGGCAGGAATCTTTTGATGATGATCTGAAATCTGGGCATCCCTCCAGTGTGTGGACAGTGGGAAAAATCAAAGCATACAGAATCAGTTAAAGAAAGATCGCTGCATTACAGTGAGACTTTTGGCCGAGTTGGTGGGCATCCGTCACGAGATTCTGCACAAGGATCTCGGAAAACTAAAACTTAATGCCATATTGGTACCCCTTACACTGGAGAGATGCCCAGATCTCAGATCATCGTCAAAGGATTCCTGCCAGTCACGAAACCCATGCATACCATTTGAAAACTCTGCTGCAGGATAATGTTGCATCTCCATACACTTCTTTTAACATTTTGTAAGTTTCAATAGCTGATTTACGAAGTTTCCAACAAAATCAGATGTTTACTCTCTACTCCTCCATGGTTAAAATGAAATGGGATGAGAACACTTGCTATGAATCCTGTCTGCCACCTGTTGGTACTCTTAATTCCTGTCTGCCACCTGTCAGTACAGGCATGAACTGGCTTCCACCTGTTCGCTGATTGGCCAAGGACTGTTGTCTTCTGGCGTACATGTGATATTTTTATTCCACTACAGTGATGACAGTTATGTGGTAAGTCCCGGAACTTTTCAGACGTAGGTTGTATAATTAATAACAAGGAACAATACACCAATTATATCTTAAAAAGTATAACTATACTAGTGATCCGAAATTTCTTGGCGTAGAATAGAAATAAAAGTTTCCAAGCTTTTGCACATCAACCAGATGAATTTCTCAAGGAAGATAGACAGCTAACTGCTACCTTCCTTGAGAAATTCATCTGGTTGATGTGCGAAAGCTTGGAAACTTTTAATTCTATTCTACGCCAAGAAATTTCGGATCACTAGTATAGTTATATTTTTTAAGGTAGGTTGTATAATTATTCATAAAGATGTTGTACTGCCACGTTGCATGAAAACAATCAAAAGACCCTTTGTGGGGATAAAATGTTATGTCCAGTATAAAAGGGCATCTTACTTATTCAGTCAAAAATCTCAAAATTTCTAGAGATAATCCTTTTTTTTTTCCCCCTGCAGAAATACTGATTAAGAGACAAAAGATTAGTTTCAGATTAACAAATAAAGGTAACTTGATCACGCTAGTTACGTTAAATGAAAACTTTTACAAAAAGTTCGTAAGTTGGAAGCTTTCGACCTTATCTTAGGTCTTCATCACGCCAATGGAGGACTAAGATTGTTGCCAGATTCTACATTTGAATTTTTCCTATTTTTGTTGCCAAAACTTAGAACTGATCTCCAGATCATCAGAATGTAGAGAGGAGATTCGGAATTGCAAGTCATTGAGTTTAAAATAATTTCCAGGCTTTCACGGTAATGGAAGGCAAAACGATTGTCAAAAGAAGCAATTCGTTTTGCTTCATTCCAGTGGGGAACTGCAGATGTGTCTTCCATTGTCAAAATAGACAAGGCAGTATTAGGATTGGCTTTCGAAACATTCTTTTTTATGTTCTAAAATTCTATGGCTAATGCCCCTGTATGTGCTTCCAATGTATAAGTTATCCCCAGTAGAAGAAGAGATAGGAGTGCAGTAAACTCCTGGGAGGTTCAGGCTTTCAACTTTGTCCCTATCCCTTTGTAGAAGTTTCAAGATGTTTGGGGTAGATTTAATGGCAAGATGGTAACCAAAACTTCTAAAAGAATCTGTAACTTATAAGCATAGGAAGGATGGTAAGGAACAGAACCATAGAATTTCAGGTCTTCTTTCTTTTGAGGAAGGAGGCATTCAATTTTCGAATGGTTTTCGTATTTCTTTATGAGGGAGTTGACTGTAAGAGCAGGGAAACCATGAGAGAGGGCTATTGTAGAAATTTTGGAGAGTTCTTCTCGAAGAGAGAGTTGGTTGTTGCAAATGATATGAGCCCTGTGGATGTAGGACTTCAATGCTGCAAGCTTGTAGAGATGCAAGGTGAAAGAATTGTAGGGAATGATGTTAGTGGCCGCAGAAGGTTTACGATAGACGGAACGAGTAATGGAGAGATCAGCGTTTCTGCAGATAGAAACATCCAGGAAATCAATTTTGTGGTTTACTTCCTTAGATATAGTGAGATTAATGGAAGGAAATTTTTCTGTAATGGAGTTGATCAGTGTCTGTAGTTCAGAATCGGAATGTGGCCAGCTAATGAAAATGTCGTCTACATATCTTAACCATAGGGAAGGTTGAAAAGGGTGTTGAGGAATGATGGAAACTTCAATATGTTGCATGTAGATTTCTGCAAGCAGAGGGGAAAGAGGTGAGCCCATGGGGAGACCAGATTGTTGCCTATACACAATTTTGTTGAAAACAAAACAACTGTGTTGATGAATAGTGTGGAAACAATCATAAAGATCTTTGATAAGAGTACCGGGGGGGGGGGGGTTCAAAATGAAGAATCAATTTCTTCATGAGGAGCATGTAGGAATCAAAATATGGTACAGAGGGAAACAAAGATTCTACATCAAGAGTATACAGATTAACACTAGGAGAAAAGGAATTAGGAAGTTTGTGGATGAAGTTTGAAGTAGAGACAACAGTATGAGGATGGTTGGCTGCCAGGGATTTGCATTTGAGGACCAATCTCTTTTCAAGGTTTACTGCTGGAGAAAAAGAATATTCAACTAAAGGTCTGATGAGGTTACCAGCTTTATGCAGTTTCACTTGCAGGAAAAGCCTGGGAGATCGAAAGTAAGGAGGGGGTGATAAACTCAGTTGACAGATTAGCTAAGAAAGAAACTCTTTAATCTTTCCTTGGTGATATATCACCCCCTCCTTACTTTCGATCTCCCAGGCTTTTCCTGCAAGTGAAACGGCATAAAGCTGGTAACGCCATCAGACCTTTAGTTGAATATTCTTTTCTCCAGCAGTAAACCTTGAAAAGAGATTGGTCCTCAAATGCAAATCCCTGGCAGCCAACCATCCTCATACTGTTGTCTCTACTTCAAACTTCATCCACAAACTTCCTAATTCCTTTTCTCCTAGTGTTAATCTGTATACTCTTGATGTAGAATCTTTGTTTCCCTCTGTACCATATTTTGATTCCTACATGCTCCTCATGAAGAAATTGATTCTTCATTTTGAACCCCCCCCCCCCCCCCCCCCGGTACTCTTATCAAAGATCTTTATGATTGTTTCCACACTATTCATCAACACAGTTGTTTTGTTTTCAACAAAATTGTGTATAGGCAACAATCTGGTCTCCCCATGGGCTCACCTCTTTCCCCTCTGCTTGCAGAAATCTACATGCAACATATTGAAGTTTCCATCATTCCTCAACACCCTTTTCAACCTTCCCTATGGTTAAGATATGTAGACGACATTTTCATTAGCTGGCCACATTCTGAGTCTGAACTACAGACACTGATCAACTCCATTACAGAAAAATTTCCTTCCATTAATCTCACTATATCTAAGGAAGTAAACCACAAAATTGATTTCCTGGATGTTTCTATCTGCAGAAACGCTGATCTCTCCATTACTTGTTCCGTCTATCATAAATCTTCTGCGGCCACTAACACCATTCCCTACAATTCTTTCACCTTGCATCTCTACAAGCTTGCAGCATTGAAGTCCTACATCCACAGGGCTCATATCATTTGCAACAACCAACTCTCTTCGAGAAGAACTCTCCAAAATTTCTACAATAGCCCTCTCTCATGGTTTCCCTGCTCTTACAGTCAACTCCCTCATAAAGAAATATGAAAACCATTCGAAAATTGAATGCCTCCTTCCTCAAAAGAAAGAAGGCCTGAAATTCTATGGTTCTGTTCCTTACCATCCTTCCTATGCTTATAAGTTACAGATTCTTTTTAGAAGTTTTGGTTACCATCTTGCCATTAAATCTACCCCAAACATCTTGAAACTTCTACAAAGGGTTAGGGACAAAGTTGAAAGCCTGAACCTCCCAGGAGTTTACTGCACTCCTATCTCTTCTTCTACTGGGGATAACTTATACATTGGAAGCACATACAGGGGCATTAGCCATAAAATTTTAGAACATAAAAAAGATGTTTCGAAAGCCAATCCTAATACTGCCTTGTCTATTTTGACAATGGAAGACACATCTGCAGTTCCCCACTGGAACGAAGCAAAACGAATTGCTTCTTTTGACAATCGTTTTGCCCTCCGTTACTGTGAAAGCCTGGAAAATATTTTCAACTCAATGACTTGCAACTCCGAATCTCCTCTCTATATTCCGTTGATCTGGAGATCAATTCTAAGTTTTGGCAACAAAAGTAGGAAAAATTCAAATGTAGAATCTGGCAACAATCTTAGTCCTCCATTGGCGTGATGAAGACCTAAGATAAGGTCGAAGCTTCCAACTTACGAACTTTTTGTAAAAGTTTTCATTTAACGTAACTAGCGTGATCAAGTTACCTTTATTTGTTAATATTGTTACGTGTTTTGCCCATCATCGTCATAGTTTCAGATTTCTCCATGACAAATTCAAAAACAGTCTTCCACACTTTTATTTCTGTTATTATAGTATTATACCACAAAATGAACTTAAAATCTTACATCTTTACAGGTGTGTGGTTAGATCTTGTCGATCATTTAAGTTATCTATAATGATCCACATCAAGTTTGCACTAATTTATGATGTATCTCTCCTTTATAGCTGCCTCTAGATTCTAAATTATCTACTGAAAGATGACTGTGTAGATCATAATTTTAATTCTTATAATCAAAACAAATCAGATATTAGTGCTTCTTTTGAGAAACTTCATGCGAGAGTGTAAAGTTAAGCAAATAAAATACAAGCAGCAGAAAATAAGTGAATATATATATATATAAATAACATAATACATTTTGGCTGGGAATGCAAATGCTTGTCTGACTTTCTTTTTCCAAGATCTTCCTGGTCAGAAATTATATAAATCTGGGAATACGATTCCTGACTTACCTAGAAAAATCAGCCAGGGATTCCCATTTTTACTTTATGTAATAAGTGCATTGGTCTGCAAATGCTTATAGCATATCCAGTTGCTGATGACAGTAATTAAACCCCCAAATACAAATAAAAAATATATTATTATTGATCTAATGTCTTTGGAGTCATTAATCTTAAATTATGACTGGGAAGTTTCTTTTGGATTCATATGCCTCTAAACTGTTGTAACACAACTAATAACTCAACCTAATGACCTCCTGGATGGACATGTTACTGAGTTACTGCCACAATGTAACACTGATATATTGATAACAGGGGCAAAATTTACACTGAAATCTCTTTAATCCAGGATTTAATCTGTTAATGTATTAATAACATATTTTAATTTCTCTTACAGATCAGAACATAGAAATATACAAACCTCAATCCCTATTTGTTTACATGATTTGTGGTAATCCTCCCTAGTCTCTTTTGCTTTTTTTGCATAATCTGCTTCTTTCTTGACACATTCCTATGTTAGCAAAGAATCACACATGTAAATATGATGGCAGGAAAATGTTACATGAAATGTTCTGCACAACAGAAAAATAAAATACATCACAGAAGGACTAGAAAAAACATACATCACAGAAGGACTAAAAGAAAAAAAACTCTCCTATGTTAACGACAGATCAAAAGTTTCATTAGTTTCATACATACATACATATCACTAAGCTGTTCTCTGAGATTCAGAGGTTAGCTCCAAAAAGAAATACAAACTTCCAGATATTATTACTTATTGTTGTCGTATCAAACTTCGCCATTTACAGCGATCTTGACATACAACTAGTGCTTCACTGATATCCATTACACGCCTTACACAAGATCTTTTATACTTCATACTCATAATCTTTTTCTCATGCAGACACTCATGAATCTGACACCCCCCCCCCCCCCCCCATGTCTTCCTTGGCCTTCCTCTGCCTTTCCTTCCTGCCACTTGGGTTGAAAATATTTTCTTAGTAAGCATTTCATCACTCATTCTTTCAACATGGCCAAACCACCGAAGCATATTGGTCTCCACCTTGCTAACAACATTTTGCTTTACATCACACAACTGCAATACATCTTCATTCCTCACACAATCAGATCGTGTCTTGCCACAAACTCCACGTAAGTAACGCATTTCTCCAGCACACAAACGACTCCTATGCTTTTTCTGCAGTACCCAGGTTTCACTGCCATACATCAGAGTAGGAACAATTACTGTTTCATACACAGCCATGCGGGACTCTCTAGAGAACCCATCATTTCTGTGAAAACCTTCCAGAGCAGCTATGACTTTCAAAGAAGAATTCACTCGCCTACTGATTTTACCATCCAACTTGTTCTCTCTGTCAAACATGCTTCCTAAATACACAAACTCACTCACCTGGTCAATCACAGTGCCATTTATACTTACATTACATTCAGTGCTACCCATTCCTCTCTCAAACACCATAACTTTGGGTTTTCCCTTATTTATACTGTTTGAATTTCATGCAAACTTCGTGCATCCGAGTCAACATACTCTGCAACTCACTTTTGCTCTCTGCCAACAGGACAGTGTCATCAGCATACAGCAATCTGCACACACGGATATCACCAAGACATAAACCACTATTATCTATTTTGGCCTCACGCATGCATGCGTCCATAAATATATTAAACAGCCATGGTGACATTACACAACCTTGTCTAACTCCTTCACCAATGGAAAACCATTTTGATAAAACACCATTCACTCGTACACAAGCTCTACTACCAGCATACATGGCTTTTACACTATTAAGTAGATTCCCTGTAACACCATATTCATTCAATACCTTCCACAAAAGTGTCCTATTCACTCGGTCGTAAGCTTTATCTAAATCCATGAAGGCAGTAAAAACTTTCTTCCCAACAGCCAGATACTTTTCAATCATCATGCAAGATGCAAAAATCTGGTTAGTGCAGCCTTTACCAGGCATAAAACCACTCTGAACATCCCACACTTTCAATGATGTAAGACCCTGTACTTTTTCAATAACAACCTTACCAAACACTTTCCCTGGCACACTCAGTAGGCTAATACCATGATAGTTCTTGCATTCAGTCTGATCACCTTTTCCTTTATACAAAGGAACAATAATAGCATCCTTCCAATCCCGAGGGACCATTCCCAACTCCCAGCACAACTGGCAAATTTCAGTTAACCAGTCAATTATAGAGTCACCACCATACTTCAACATCTCTGCAGTTATGTCATCAACTCCTGAAGCCTTACCATTCTGAAAAGATTTTAGAGCTTTACACACTTCTCTTGAGATCCCTCCTGTGCTTTCATCCCTCATTGTGACATCATCTGCATCTGTCTCAGAATCATTTTTGCTCTCCTGATCTAATAACTCACAGAAGTATTCACCCCATCTCTCACTTAACTCATTGGGCTCCCATATCATTTCCCCAATCTCATTCTTCACACAACTTACAACTTTGTTTCCCCTATTTTTCCTGAGTCTCATGTACTTCCAGAAGGACTTTCTATCTTTCCAAAAGCCAGTTCATGCCTTTCCACTTTCTCCTTCCTATCTTTTGCCTTACTGTGGCGAACCACCTATGCAGCTTCACGCTTCTTACAGCGATATTCATCTACAGAGACTCTACCTTGCAACATCCCCAAATAGGCTTCCTTCTTTTTCTTTACTGCCTCATCAATCTCACTATTCCACCAAGCATCACCTCTATTGTTACCCACTACTGTGGTGCCACAGACCTCTTTAGCAGCAGTGACAACACAGTTTTTAAAACATTCCCACTTCTTTTCTACATCCCTCTCACAAGATTTCAGATCCTTCAGTCGCTCTCTGAGTAAGTCAGAGTACCGCTGATGATCTTCAAGGAACCTATCAACCTTTATTCTTTCTATCCTGGGTCTCTTCTTATTCCTTTTCCTCCAACCAACATTAAGTTTCACTCGTGACACCACCAAGTAATGATCAGAACCAACATCTGCACCTCTCATCACATGGGTGTCAACAACTAAGTGTTTCAAACGCTGATCGTAAACAACAAAATCTATCACACTCTTTTGACCAAGAGTACGATTTTCCCAAGTATATGTGTGTATATACTTGTGGTTGAAAAAATGTATTAGATACACACAGACCATTCTCAATGCAGAGTTCAATTAATCTTTCACCATTATCATTCACACAAGGATCATTAAACTTACCCAGAACATTGTCAGAAATTGCATTCTGCACACCTACTCTAGCATTGAAATCCCCTGCTATTATAACTTTTTCTTTAGTACCAAACTGGCTCAAAACAGCTTTTAGCTCATTCCAGAAATCTTCTTTCTTATCAGAAGGTTCCGAGTCACAAGGAGCATACACTACAACAATTACAATTCTCTGAAGTTTCACTTTCAAACGAATCCAGAGAATTCTCTCACTTATGCAACTATAGTGAATCAAGTTGTTCTTCATCTTTTCACTTAAAATCACACCTACACCAGCCTGTCCTCTCATATTATCCAATACTCCAGACCACACACTCACCGTGCCATTCACTTCTTCTACCCCAATTTCCTTCTTTTGGTTTCACTTACACACAGCACATCCAGTCTATACTTATTCATCTCCTCAATCACCTCACTCATCTTGCCATTTACACCTCTAGTATTTAATACACCAATCTTACATTCAATCAGCCGAGATCTCTTTCTCATACGCCGTTTAGAAAGTCCAGGTTGATTCCGCGGTGGACCGTCCTTCTCAAGTGTGGTAGGTCCACCATATCCCACACTTGAGTCATTCTTAATATTGCTTTTTGTCTTTTTAATCAGGTAAGTACATCAGTGTGGGGGATTAGCTCACAGCTGAGGGTTCCAGTTGGTCATTTAACCTAAGGATTCTGGAACAAAACCCAGTGAGTTGGGGTCTTTTTGCCAATGTCACGCAGAACTAGCTTGCACCTCTCTAAGATTCACAGAGGCCTAGTTGCTGCTGTGTGTGCCACTGTTACCACGGAGCACCCCGAGGAGGCAAACCCATCGCTCACTACGACCGCCCACTTTCATTAGTTTCCTTTTCCTAATTTTCTCTCAGCATAGACCGGTGAGCATAAGGTAAAGAGGTGAATATTAGGAGTGAGCATTAGAGAATTTCTAAGTGACGCTGCATGTTTGTAGAATCACTGCTTTTTCTGGACTAGATGAAGATGATGTGTTGGCAAGTCCAACTCTTTAGTTCTTTAGGTGGGTGGGTTTTATACGCCACAGCAACTACTGAAATAATAGCAGGTATTTTCTTGCTTTAGCTTATAAATGATCTGAATTTCCATATACAAAATATCACACTTTATAACTTTTACCTTATATATTGTCTGTTTCTTAGATATCATCTGTCAGAGAAACTGCTACATTGATTAATTAACTGTATTTTCTTCAGTGATTTGTTCAGACTTATGAGAGATTAACTGTGGTCATGGGTTTTACACCAGCACTGGCAGATTTGTAGCAGTACATGATGCAATTCTGATTTTGAAATGGAGACTCCAGCTGGTGCTTGTTTATAAATTGAGTAAAACCTTGCACTATGCCATATTTAAAGCCAAGACTCCGACAAGGAATCTTAGCCTGCAAATTATGCCTCTTTAGGTATTTATTTGAAAAAAAAAATTAAGGCATCAGCTGGTTAGTTTTAGTATTTATAGTGAAAAGGCAACCACAGAGTGATACAAACATGACAAATTATAAAAAGCAAACAGCTTGCCCTACGGGCACATTAACCCTTATTCAAAAGTAAAACTAGTTATTCTGAGCGGGATATACAAGGACCACCAAGTATAATGTGCTCTATCATTTCACATAATCTACTGCTGCCCTCAAAGTAGACATATCAGCTTAGGGAAGAGGTAAAAGCTGCAGGGGATGAGGTCAGGTGAGTACAGTAGGTGTGGGAGGACAACAGTTCTTGTTTTGGAGAAAACTCATGAATGAGGAGTGACCTGTGTGCCTGTGCATTGTTGTGCAACAGCACCCATGATTCATTGCCCAACACTTGAGGCCTCTACTTGTGGATCTACTCATGTAGACATTGCATGATGTCCAGATAGAGCTCCTTGTTGACAGTACATCATTCCGGGATAAATTCAAGATGAACAATACGCTGGATGTCGAAGAAGACCTCTAAGCATGATCCTGCCTTTGCTGCAATCTCAGTGGAATTTTTACTTGCATGAAGATTGTGGTGATTCCCACGTAGCTGATGCCCGTTTAGTCTGCAGGTTGAAGAGGAAGCACAATTTCTTATTACCTGTTATGATTCTTCTAAGAAATTGTGGGTCTTGGTCATCAGTGGTAATGAGATCAGCTGCCATTTCCTTCCACAGGGCCAACTGATCTTCAGTTAACCTGTGTGGGACAATGTATTGACATACCTGGTGCATTTCAGATGATCTGTTAGTATCCGTTGACATGTAGTCTCCCATATCCCAGCAACCTCTGCTATTTACTCAATTGTCTGTCGTCGGATACGATGGCTGCAACCTTTGAAATGTTTTCATCCGTGCAAGCTGTCACTGGCTGTCTGCTTCATTCATCATCTTCGACTTCCTGTCTGCCTTCTCTGAAGCGTCAATACCAATAGAATGTTGGTGACTGTGATAGGGTGTCTTTGTCCTAAACTTGCATCGACATCTTTAAGTTTCTGTTGGACTTTTGCCAAAACAAATGTAAAACTTAATGTTAATGCACTGCTCAACAAATGCCATTTTTCATCAACCACCGAACACTGCGTAAGTTGCTCACAGTACCAGGATGACAACAGCAAGCACGTGATGTAGATGGACAAAACCAATTTCTCTGTGAGGGGAAATAATTTCATAATGTAAACCAGTAATCACTGTGGGCATGCGATACATGTACTTTGCCATGCGCACAGTCTGGAAACTTTTGGATTCTACTCCGTATTTTAACATTCAGCAGACTTTAGGACTTAGTGAATCCACTGTGAGAATTATTAGGCCACACGTGGCCTGGTGGGCAACGTTCATACCTGCCATGGAAAGGGCCTCAGGTTCGATCCACTAAATATCTGACGTGCATCGGATGGACACATTAAGCCGTTGGCCCACAGGTACTGGCCCCCGGTAATAAATAAGAGCGTCTTCTCCCCCTTTCCACTTCGCTTACGTGTCACTTTCCTATCGGGCGATCTAGCCCAAATCTCCTAGTTTCCTATTTCTAAGGGTTGTTTAAGACCTGGGATCAGACACTCCCTTCCTAAAATCCTCTACATATGATCATCATTATGTGAGAACTATTCGTGACAATGCGGAATCAATTCGAAAAAGTGCTCAATCTTCAACCAACTTGAGTGTAACTAGAGTGACCAAATCTTGCTCGGAGGTGATGGGAAAAAGTGCTGAAATGAAGAGAGAAGTGGAACATGTTCTGAAATCATATTATTTGCATTTTTAACGGCATTAAATACCAGCGAAGTGTGCATATTTACGTGCAAGTCGTTACTGACATATCAATAAAAAAAGCCAAACACTTAACTAAAAGCTCTTGGCTACTTTCTTGCTATACACTTCATGCACTTCAATTAGAACATCCTGTTATGTAGCTGGCCTTCAAAGGTTGAAAACTTCTTGCTTATAGGACACTGTTTTGTATTTGTTCTTCCAGTCATGAAACATCATATTTTTATTCACAGGACAAAAAATGCTGATTTCTGTCTGCCGTCTGAGATGTAACATAGCTCGTCATCACTAGGTGTATACTCACTATAACGTGAGTGTTGTCAACTTTCATTATGCCTATTTTTTTTATTATAATCGTATTCCTCTTTCACTCCCCCATATGCAACATGGCCTTAAAAATTCTCAATTCAAAAAATGGTACTCACTTCGAAGACACTTATTCACCCACCTAATACTCATGTATAGTATCCTCAACAATTTACACTCCCTATAAAAAACACTCTAAGTACACCATATACAACACATTCATACACTCAATTAAAACCACTATGTACATAATTACACTATTTACATTCCACGGCAGTCAAACTGTTATCAACTGTGAGTAATGTAGTGCTCCATCTGCCTCATATACCTCATAAACCCTACAGCTAACGCCAACCTCATTCAGCCCGTCATACACAATCCCCTAGCGCTTTCAACAGCATCCCTGTCATCCTCAGGAGGTCGATGTGTCTCTCTGTCAAATACAGTTCAAGTGAGCAAAATCGTTGAGGTTCTGGCTTCAGTCGCAAACTCTGCATCTTTGTGCCTCTGGCGCCATCTATTGTCAGTGCCATTCTCTTTCCTTTTTTTCCCTCTTAATTGTTGTTCAATTTTTATTAAGACTTTCCACTGTTCGTTTAAGTTGCTTGGTTCATTAATGTTACATACTCTTGATCTGTGTTTTTCAATTAATACTGATTCCGCAATTCTCAACTGCCTTTCGTTTTTACAGCTCTTAATAATTTTAATATCTTCGAACTTCGGACATTGGTGATTTTCTAGAAAATACTGGGTTAATGCTGTCTTAGCTTCTTTTATTCCAATCACTCATATGTTGGTATAATCTATACTTTAACTTGTTCTTAGTGCTGCCTATATATGACAAAGGTGGTTTCTGATTTATAAGAATCTCATATACACCTGCTCTATCTAGTTGGTTGATTTTTTAATTTTTTATTACTATATTTTTTATAGTATGCACTTGATTTCCTACTTGTATGTCATATTTGCCACAAACCTTATTAATTTCAGCAGAAATACCTTCAACATATGGAATTGCTCCTACATATTTTAATAGTTTTTTACCATTAGTGCCCTTATTATTGGCTTGAGTTACTTCATAAATCCATTTCTTTTATACCTGTTTAGGGTAACCAAAATCATGTGCAATTTTTTCAATATATTCAATTTCTTCTTTTTTATATTGTTCTTTTGATGAGTGTGTTTAACTTCTTTTAATTAGTGTTTTAACACTATTTTTTTATGTGTTAATGGGTGCGATGACTGAAAAGGTATTAACACAGGAATATATGATGATTTTCTATGCACTCTGTATTGTATAGTCATTTATTTCGATTACCATAATATCCAAAAATGCCAATGTGTTATTTTGTTCCTGTTCCACTGTCAATTCAATAGATGGATAAATATCATTATACTTTTTTTTGTCAAGTCTTCATGTTCTTCATTTTTTAGCCTGGACAACAGAAAAATGTCATCAACATACCTGCAGTATATCAGTGGTGGATCTTCTAGTTTACTGATTATTTTTGTTTTTATGTCACTCATTATTATTTCAGCAAATAAGGTTGACAATAGTGACCCCATAGGTCCACCATAATTTTGTTTGTAAATCTTATTATTGAACATAAAAATGTTATTTTCATATGTAAAATAAAATCTTCTAATTCTTCAATTTGTACTTCATTCATTGTATGTAACTTATATAACTTTTCAACAATTATGTCAATTGCCTGAGTTTCCTAGCACACCAGTACCTAAGGCAATTGACATAATTGTTGAAAAATTATATAAGTTACATACAATGAATGAAGTGAAAATTGAAGAATTAAAAGAAATTTTATTTTACATATATGAAAATAACATTTTTATGTTCAATAACAAGATTTACAAACAAAATTATGGTGGACCTATGGGGTCACCATTGTCAACCTTATTTGCTGAAATAATAATGAGTGTCATAGAAACAAAAAATAATTAGTAAACTAGAAGATCCACCACTGATATACTGTAGGTATGTTGATGACATTTTTCTGTTGTCCAGGCTAAAAAATGAAGAACTTGAAGACTTGACAAAAAAGTATAATGATATTTATCCATCTATTGAATTGACAGTGGAACAGGAACAAAATATAACACATTGGCATTTTTGGACATTATGGTAATCAAAACAAATGACAATATACAATACAGAGTGCATAGAAAATTCTCATATATTCCTGTGATAATACCTTTTCAGTCATTGCACCCATTAACACATAAAAAATAGTGTTAAAACACTAATTAAAAGAAGTTTAACACACTCATCAAAAGAACAATATAAAAAAGAAGAAATTGAATATATTGAAAAAATTGCACATGATTTTGGTTACCCTAAACAGGTATTAAAGAAATGGATATATGAAGTAACTCAAGCCAATAATAAGGGCACTAATGGTAAAAAACTATTAAAATATGTAGGAGCAATTCCATATGTTGAAGGTATTTCTGCTGAAATTAATAAAGTTTGTGGCAAATATGACATACAAGTAGGAAATCAAGTGCATACTATAAAAAATATAGTAATAAAAAATTAAAAAATCAGCCAACCAGACAGAGCAGGTGTATATCAGATTCCTATAAATCAGAAACTACCTTTGTCATATATAGGCAGCACTAAGAACAAGTTAAAGTATAGATTACACCAACATATGAGTAATTGGAATAAAAAGAAGCTAAGACAGCATTAACCCAGTTTTGTCTAGAAAATCAACAATGTCCGAAATTCGAAGATATTAAAATTATTAAGAGCTGTAAAAACGAAAGGCAGTTGAGAATTGCAGAATCAGTATTAATTGAAAAACAGATCAAGAGTATGTAACATTAATGAACCAAGCAACTTAAACGAACAGTGGAAAGTCTTAATAAAAATTGAACAACAATTAAGAGGGAAAAAAAGGAAAGAGAATGGCACTGACAATAGATGGCGCCAGAGGCACAAAGATGCAGAGTTTGCGACTGAAGCCAGAACCTCAAGCGACTTTGCTCACTTGAGTTGTGGTTGGCAGAGAGGTACATCAACCTGAGGACGACAGGGATGCTGTTGAAAGCGCTAGGGGATTGTGTATGACGGGCTGAATGAGGTTGGCGTTAGCTGTAGGGTTTATGAGGTATATGAGGCAGATGGAGCACTACATTAGTCACAGTTGACAACAGTTTGACTGCCATGGAATGTAAATAGTGAAATTATGTACATAGTGGTTTTAATTGAGTGTATGAATGTGTTGTATATAGTGTACTTAGAGTGGTTTTTATGGGGAGTGTAAATTGTTGAGGGTACTATACATGAGTATTAGGTGGGTGAATAAGTGTTTTCAAGTGAGTACCATTTTTTGAATTGAGAATTTTTAAGGCCATGTTGCATATGGGGGAGTGAAAGAGGAATACGATTATAATAAAAAAATAGGCATAATGAAAAGTTGACAACACTCACGTTATAGTGAGTATACACCTAGTGATGACGAGCTATGTTACATCTCAGACGGCAGACAGAAGTCAGCGTTTTTTGTCCTGTGAATAAAAATACAATGTTTCATGACTGGAAAAACAAATATAAAATGGCGTCCTATAAGCAAGAAGTTTTCAACCTTTGAAGGCCAGCTACATAACAGGATGTTCTAATTGACGTGCATGAAGTGTATAGCAAGAAAGTAGCCAAGAGCTTTTAGTTAAGTGTTTGGCTTTTTTTATTGATATGTTCTGAAATGTTACAAAGAGTTGTACAGTCAGATGATGAACAAAACTTTACAGTCGACAATTAAACATTTTTTAACAAAACAGCTTGACACTTCAAACGAATGTCAAGCATCCAGCGGGAACAATTCAACTACAACTGATTTGTCTCTTCAGAAATCCATCAGAGGAACTGGACTGACTGGACATCATCAGAATCTTCTGATGTGATAAGCCAGAAGCTTACTACTGTATTTAAGATGTGAAATTGGACTTTTTAAAATTACAGTGAACTGTTACGTTACACGCATATTCAGCATTAACATTACGTAAGTACTGTATGTATGCACTATATTTTCTGGGTACTATGTACATTTACATAGTATGTGCGTTTCACATATTATATTTTTATTTTCCGCATTAAAATTAAGTTTCAGAAAGATGATATTGTTTCTTTGTAATCTAAATACTAAATAACCCGATTATTTTAAACTGAATTTGTGAATAAGTGAGAACCTAACCCTATATTGTTCGAATAAAATGCCTCCCATTTTACACAAATTCGGCATACACTGCGATTTCACAGAACGTATCTATTGCATATACCGAGATCTACCTGTAGTTTAAAAACATTTGGGACTACTTTAACACATTTTTCTGCACACTGAGTTTGAGATTTGCTCCACTTAAAATATCAAAGCCCAAATTTTGAATTAGTATATATTTCAGCAAATTCGTTTATGAGAAAAGCTCCCACGAAATTACCAAGTACAAAGAGCTCAGGGATAAATAAACGGGGAAGAAGTAGAAAATTTCAATTTATGTGACAGACCTCAGTGAGAGCAAAAAGTATGTGGAAGTTTTAGATGATACATTCTGTGTAAAAAAAAGAAAGAGAGAGAGAGACAAACGCAAGTTTATGTGACATTCTATGTGCACAAAGAGACAAACCCAAGCTGGTGAGGCATTTTGTGTAAAGAAGAGACCAAGGCTGAACTGGATCCTACCAGGCTGTAACATTAAGCAAAAACAGCGAGAACAGAAAAGATGAGTTGGGACGCAGCGCCATCTATTGACGTAGTTTGCATAAACAAACTGATTCCGTATCATTATTTATATTTGAGATTTTATTTATATTCGCTTTCACGTGAACAGATGAATATTTACATTCTGAATTCGTAGTACTTGGGCAAAAGAATTTGTAGGAACTGGAGTAATTGATGTGTAAATCTTATTCCTCTTTTATTCTTCAACGATCTAGGGCTGAGATTTTGGTAAATGTGTAGATTAGCGTCTTAAATTATTTCGTCGGAAAAATGTTAGTACCTGGAAAAAGTGCGATGTACAGATTTTAGAGTATGGAAATTAATGACAAATGGCGCAGAAATTTCTGGTTTTAAATGTCTTTTTAACATTTTATTTGTAATATTCACGGCATCACACTTACACGTAAATATTACGATAAAAATCTTTGAAAGACATTTGAAACAGGAAATTTCTGCACCATTTGCCATTAATTTCCATACTCTAAAATCTGTACGTTGCACTTTTTCCAGGTACTAACATTTTTCAGACGAAATAATTTCAAACGCAAATCTACACATTTACCTACTATTTTACTTAATATCAATTTATATAGCAGAGGGTTTTTTTCTAAAATTGAATTAGGTACGTAATTATCAGAATGAAAATGCTTATCACAAACAACAGTTGAAGGTGACTTGTCACTTGGAGCAAAATCCTGACGAGATATTGCTTTCAGCAACAGTTGCTTTAGGTTCTGATCTGAGGGGAACTCATGGAATGAAAATCCCAGGTTTTTCTTCTCAGAAGATGTGCACATCGGCACACAACAATAAACCATTTTGAAAATGGGTTAGATTTTGTTGTGAAAATATCAGTTTGGTTTTAAAACTGTAAGGATTTTTTAAAAGAAAAGAAAAATGACGAACATACACAATCCAGCAATTCAAACAACGCGAAAACTGAGCTGTTTGTACTGTGGGACGCAGTGCCATCTAACGGCTGAAATCGTCCCTAACGCCCACTGGCCAATCACCAAAAGTTTATTGTCTTCAACGTTAATGTTATAGCCTGTTCTTCATCCAGTTCAGCCTTGGAAGAGACAAACACAAGCTAATGAAGCATTTGCCCATTTTGACAATAACAATGCATTTTGGTTTGGCTAGGTGTACATGAACACATTCTATGGGCTGTTTATTAGAATAATTTCTTCAAAAGAACTGCATTAACTCTATTGGTGGTGCTGAGTGGTTGTCATGTCTTCAGCTAATACGCCAGATGTCTTCATTAAAGTCTTTTTATTTATTTTTTTCTGTCATAATTTATGTTACACAGTTTTTATGCATAAGGATGAATAATTCCTGCGATGAAAAGATTTCATATAAGGAGTGCTATGATGAATAGTTTTCACATTAAAAATTGTGAGCCAAAAATTATATTTGGGCAATTCATTTTGCTCACACAAAGCAGTTAGTATCTTCAGACATATAGGTCTCCTTATAACTATCCTGTAATGGTTTTCTGTCCTTGCTGCCCCTAGATTGATAGTTGTGAGCAAAATCACTGCATAAAAATATTTTTTGGCTCACAATTATTAATGTGAAAACTATCCACCCCAAGAATTATTTGCCCTCCTGCATTAGAAACAGTGAATTTAAATCACATCTATCCATCCTTCTTTATCAGAAACTGAACTTAAACTACACCCATCAACCATAAGAATTATTCATCCTTCTACATCAGAAACTATAAATTTCAATTACTGCCAATGAAAAGACTTGATGTGAAGAAACAATAGGTGTACTATTGTTTGCAATACTGTTTCACACGTTAATAAGTATAATGTAAGCAACGTGGGCTACACTTACCAAATATAAAACATATCAATAGAATTAGGTAAACATTGGTACTGTTGATGTATGAAATGAACTTACCCAAAGAAATCGTAGTTTGAAGAGATTTTTCTATTATAGATATGTATGTATCATGTCTGCTTGCTATATTTTACGCTTTCCAACCGTATATGCTCCAGCTTTGTCCGTCCGTCCGCATGATAACTAGTGTAAAAATGGTTCGATTTCGATGAAATTTTAGTATGTGGTAGGGGACCACCTGGGGACGAACCCTATTGAAAATGGGACAAATGAGGTCAAAGGTCAAGACGTAGGAGCGGAATCATTCCATTGCCCTTATGCGCCATAACTTGCGTAAATATGGTTCGATTTCAATGAAACTTTACTATGTGGTAGGGGACCACATAGAGACGAACCCTATTGAAAATGGGACAAATGGGGTCAAAGGTCACGACGTAGGAGCGGAATCATTCCATTGCCCTTATGCGTCATAACTTGCGTAAATATGGTTCGATTTCAATGAAAGTTTACTATGTGGTAGGAGACCGCCTGGGGACAAACCTTAATCAAAATGGATGAAGTAGGGTCAAAGGTCAGGACATAAGATCGGGATGCATTCCATTGCCCTTATGCGTCATAACTTGTGTAAAAATGGTTCGATTTCGATGAAATTTCAGTATGTAGTAGGGAACCACCTGGGGACGAACCCTATTGAAAATGGATGAAATGTGGTCAAAGGTCAGGACGTAGGATTGCGATCCTTTCAATTGCCCTTATCCCGTATTATTAAGGTGGACGTCAAGTAATTTTGCTTCCTATACTTCCAATGGAAAGAGTTTTGTACACATTTCCTTCAAAATTAATGTTCCCAAGGATGAAAATTTGAACATCAATTAAAATAACTTCATATTATAACTTGAAAAACTTAATATGTTCTAAAACATAACCATAATCATATTAAAAATAAATAACTTTTCCTTTGGTGGTGTTGAAACCAGAGAAAAGATGGCGCGACCTGTACTTTGATGACGTCAGTGGACAAAAAAATGTTGGATTGCATAATTACGGTTATGGTTTTGAAAATATTAAGTATTCCAAGTTATGAAATGAAGTTATTTTAATCAATGTTCAAATTTTCATCCTTGTGAACGCATTAATTGTCCAGAAAAAAGATGGCGCGACCTGTGTTTTCATGACGTCAGTAGACAAACAAATGTTGAATTGCATAATTATGGTTATGTTTTAGAAAATATTAAGTATTGCAAGTTATAAAATGAAGATATTTTAATCGATGTTCAAATTTTCATCCTTGGGAACGCATTAATTGTGAAGAAAATGTGTACAGAAGTTTTTCCATTAGAAGTATAGGAAGCAAAATTACTTGACGTCCACCTTAAAGTAGCAATTCTTGTATGTATGTATGTACATTTTATTTTGAAAACGGCTCTAAGAATTTTGATGAAAGTTGTTAAATTACCGTTTTCTGGTACTAGAAATCGATTTAGCTTGATCTCGACTTTAGGAGAATTTGTTCAGTGGGTTAAATAACCACCCCGAATTATAACGTTTTTAGTGATGGTGTTGTTCCATTATTCCATTAATGTTACCAATGCTTAGAATCTTATGACGTCACTCTCGCGTTTGAGAACGTTGGTGCGTGGTCACGCCATCTGTCTCATTACGTCACGCGCTGTGTGTGGATCCTATTAAAGTTTTATGACGTCACACTCTTGCGGCGAGCGATGGTCGCGATTCCCATCTGCCTCATTACGTCACGCGTTGTGTGCGTATGTCCGTCAGCACAATAGCTCGCGTAACAATCGTTCGATTTCGATGAAATTTTAGTATCTGGTAGGGGTCACCTGGGAAGGTACCCTATTTAAAATGAACGAAATGGGGTCAAAGGACAGTACATAGGAGTGGGATCCATTCCACTGCTCTTATGCGTCATAACTAACGTAAAAAAGGTTCGATTTCGATTAAATTTTAGTATGTGGTAGAAGACCACCTGGCAACAAACCTTATTGAAAATTGGCGAAATAGGGTCAAAGGTCAGGACATAGAAGCAGAATCACTTCCGTCGCCATTATGCGTCATAACGATTATGGGCAAAACACGTAACAATATTAACAAAGAAAGGTGACTTGATCACGCTAGTTACATTAACTAAAACTTTTACAAAAAGTTCGTAAGTTGGAAGCTTTCGACCTTATCTTAGGTTGGCGTGATGAAGACCTAAGATAAGGTCGAAAGCTTCCAACTTACGAACTTTTTGTAAAAGTTTTAGTTAACGTAACTAGCGTGATCAAGTCACCTTTCTTTATGCGTCATAACTTACGTAAAAATGCTTCGATTTGGATGAAATGTTAGTATGTTGTAGGGTCTTGCCTGGGGACGAATTATATTGAAAATGGGTGAAATGGGGTCAAAGGTTAGGACACAGGAGCGGGATCTATTCCATAGCCCTTATGCATCATAACTTACGTAAAAATGCTTTGATTACGACAAAACTTTATCATGTTATTTCGGAGGTATACCAAACCGGTTCTGTTGAATATCATCGAAATGGAATCAAAGGTCAGGGCACAGGATTGGGATTTATTCCACAGCCATTATTCTCATAACTTGAGTGATAACTTGAGTAATGATTTCTGGTATGTTGGAAAGCGTATTATAATCAATGCATTGCATGATTTTACTAACTTGTTTTTAAAGTAGTTCTGGACATACAGTGTTTCGTTATGTCTAGGGTTAATTGCTTTGTAATTATATTGCATTCTTCATCTGGTTGACAGTCTTCATGATAGTCATGGGTAGAATTAACTTCGAATGAATGTAAAATTTAGGGTTAAATGATCCTGTGTTGGCCTGCAGTTCAATGAGACACTGCCAATTAGGCACTATCTCACACGATAATTTCCAGGTTGCAGTTGAAGGAAGGTAATATGAATTGTAAACCAGATGAAGAATGTGATATAATTACAAAGCAATTAACCCTAGTCATCATAACGAATGCCTTACGTTCAAAACAACTTTGAAAATAGCAATCAGACATGATACGTATATATCTATAATAGAAAAATCTCTTCAAACTATGATTTCTTTAGTAAGTTAATTTCATACTTCAACAGTACCAATGTTTACCTAATTTTAATATGTTTTATATTTGATAAACATAGCCCATGTAGCTTACATTATACTGATTAACATGTGAAACAGTATTGCAAATTATAGTACACCTATTGTTACTTCACATAGGTTAGCAATGTAATTTATTTGGTTATATTACATTAACCAAAAAATAGTTATAAAAAGACTTGAACCATGACATCTAACATATTACCTAATGACATGAGATATACAAGGTAAAACATGTTTTTAAAGAAACTGATCTAATAAGTGAAATGAAATCATAAAAACATTAACAATGGAAACAAGATAAAACATACAGCACAGAAAAAGTAAGCACAATGCAAACAATAATGCTACAATTTTGATGCTTAAAATGATAATCTGTTCCTTTTTATTTTAGTCTTAATAAAGATCTAAATTATTTAACAAGTAATGATTTAGCAAGCAATGGGCCCACTCTTTACCACTCATACATAAGATAATTCTGTAAAAAGTTTAAAATACAAACAACAGTTATAACACACTTCTTACAGAACTGTTTTCTGGGTTGTTTGCCACAGGGTAACAAATGGCAAAACTGGGGGGTGGCCTTATGTGAAAGTCAAGTGCATTCAAAAGCAAACCCCTCACATGAAATTATACAAAATTCAATTTCTATTGTGCTTCTATCTAAAGATCAGCTGAGTATTGACCTGGATGGAAAGATGTTTGATATGAGAAAGCAGACCGCTCATAAACACAATCGGGAAGTTTATTAGGTTCATACAATGCACTTCAATTGCTTGAAAATACAATGTCCATGGTGGTGAAACAGCTCCAGTGCAAAAATCCAATTAAAATCTCACGGATGTTTGTTGAGCTTTTAGTATAGCACCAACAATGTCCTGCTTTTACTTTCTTATTAACTTTTTCCCACCAAAAGCACTCACATATGGTTTCAGATGTAATGAGGAGCCCTCAACAATATTTATATAATCCAGCATATTCATGTTATTAATAAATATCTTTTATATTTATCCAGTGTATCCATGCTATTAAAATATCTTTTAAAGAAACAGAAAATGGTACCAGTACTAAAATAATTTTACATCAGCATGCAACACTCACATATTTTCATATACATAAAATTACTTTAAATGATGTATTTTTTTTTACTATAATTAGAAAATAAAGTAACGTTAAAAGGAACTAAAAAAGAATAACCAATTAATACAATGGAAAGATAAAGTAATATTTAGTATATTGAATTTGATTTCTTCACATAATGACCACACAATTAAAAGTGACACTAGTAAAAAGGGGGAGGATTTATTTTGGGAGCACACTTACTTCTTGTACCTGCTTGCATTTTGCAATTTGCTTTTTGAGTGAAGGCACTTCATAATTGACACTCCTGGTCAATAACTGAGCTGCTTCAGCTGCAACCAAAAATGTTAATACATTGTTCCATGACTATTTTGAAAAGCAAGGAGAAAAATATTTATTAACTCTGTACACACATAAACATACCAAATATGATACCATAATGTGATAACTTTGGTACATTTAAATGTAATAGCATCAGAGACATGTACGCAAATAAAAAGAGAAGTAGAATAACAATTTGGGGGTTGTGATTTAAAATGGCAACACACTCAACAACAACAAAATTAAGCATACAGAGGTTGCAATCAAATAAAACCATGACAGGAAAAATGAAATGAATATATAGAAGATAAAGAAATTCAAACAGAAGGTAAAAACAGTGATTGAGCACAAGTGTGATTTTTGATACAGTTCACAATTTTAATAGTCCATACACACTTTCTGTTTAACTCTTTGCATGACATTGTGACATGACATTCATCATTTGAATATTTATTTCTATATTGAATCTCTAGAGATGCAGTTTATCTTCATTGAAGCATGCTGAAGAAGATCTCAAATAATGAGACTGAAATGTAATCATATAACTCCCCACTATTTTAAGGTCTGAGGGAAACTGGATATATTTATCCTGTATCTAAAAAGAAAATTATGCTAAGTTGCAAAGACTTGGGAGGATAATTTTTGATACTTGAAATACATCAAGATATCTGGTAAGGGCTTGCAGCAGTATTGCACGAGGAAGAAAGGAAAAACAAAACACAAAAATCAGTGCACCCTTCAAAATTGAGAATTGTATTGGGAAGAACATTATGATACTTGAAATAACTTTCATCAGTCCATCCACACATGCTTCAAAGATAAGAAGAAAACAAGAAAGACGACACCGAATTTTCGGGTGTAATAAGCACGTCTTTTGAATCCGTTCTGACGCAAATTAAATTTATCAAAGCTATTCAAAGTCAATGGAACCGGTATGGAAAACAATAATATCTGACAGAAGAAAGAAGTTTTTCAATCGGATTTTTAATCCCTCAGATATTGCTGTAAATGGAATTGTGAGCTTCTGCCCTCTGGTTGCAGACTTGTGTGTTAAGAAAAACATGAATTTATATGAGAAACATTTTGCACCGGACACGCTCTCCAACACAGAAAGAATTTTTCAAATCAGACTCTTAGAAACAGAGATATCGACAAAAATAAGATGACTTTACACCCCCTGGTGGGAAAACCATGCATTATTTTAGGAAGAAAGTATTCTCAAAAGGTTTTTCAATATGAACGGTATCGGTCCAAGAAAAAAAAATTGGTCAAGTTATCAGGATCCCAGATTTTGCTACAAATACATCAGAAGCCGATACTAACACTTATGCCCCCTGGTGGCCAAACTATTCTTTACCAAACATTAGAAACTACGTGAAAAATATTTCCCATTAGGTCTTGTATGCGACACAGGAAGAATTTTTCAAATCAAAGTTTTAGGAGCAGAAATAACGCAGAAAACGCAATTTACCTTTGTGCCCCCTAGCGAAAAGTCTATGATTCACTTGAAAATTTGGAATTTATCGGAAAAAACATTTCGCTTCGGAAACACTATCCAACAAAGAAGGAATTTTTCAAATTGGACTCTTAGAAGTAGAGATATTGACAAAAATAAAATATACATCTACGCCCCTGGCATGGAAACCATGCATTATTTCAAGAAGAAAATGTTCCTAAAAGGTTTGTCAACATAAGTAGTATCGAATGAAAAAACCATTAGGAAGAACCACTCACTCACCATAAAGATCATGGTAACCTCCAATGACCACACACTTCCAACACGTCATTCATCGTGATGTAACTGGGCTTCCACAGGTTTACAGACTTCTTGCTTACGCTTCTTATTTTCGGGTGTGAAACATCGTTTTTTTTTTGTTTTTTTTTCTTTTGCCTTATAAGATGTTACTATAATGCTTGTCAATTCGATAAAAATCACACATACAACTCATTCATACAATTCAAGTAAAAACTATGTACATAACCTTACATTCACAGGTGATTAAACCTTGGTCAACTCTAATTATCAAACTCCTCCTTCTGTTTCACAACCTCTGCTACTCCCACTGCAAGTGTCACACCCATTCAGCCCCGCACATCCAATCCTCTAGTACTTTCGACAGACCCCTGTCATCTTCAGGAGGCAGGTGTGTCTCACCCGCCCACCACAGCTCAAGTGAGCAGAGCCATCGAGGCATGGGCTCCAGTCGCTATCTCTAAATCGTTGTGTCTCTGGCGCCATCTATTGTCCCTGCTGCTCTTTTTTCCCTCTTTCTTTTTATGCTGCTGTTCAATTTTTATTAGGGCTTTCCATTGTTCGTTTAGGTTACTTGGCTCATTAATGTTGCATAATCTTGATCTGTTTTTTTCAATTAACACTGATTCTGCAATTCTTAACTGCTTTTCGTTTTTACAGCTCTTAATAATTTTAATATCTTCAAACCTTGGACATTTTTGATTTTCCATACAGTATTGGGTCAATGCTGTCTTAGCCTCTTTTTTATTCCAATTATTAATATGCTGGTTCAATCTATACTTTAATTTATTCTTGGTGCTGCCTATATATGACACAGGTGGTTGCTGGTTTATTGGGATTTCATAAATTCCTGCTCTATCTAATTGGCTAATTTTTTCATTTTTAATCACTAAATTTTTTACAGTAAGTACCTGATTTCCTACCTGTATGCCATACTTGCCACAAACTTTATTAATTTCTGCTGAAACATTTTCTATATATGGTATTGCTCCCACATATTTTACAAGTTTTTTATCAGTCTTGACCTTATTGTAACCTTGAGTTACTTCATAAATCCATTTTTTAATACCTGTTTAGGGTATCCAAAAGCATATGCAATTTTTTCAATATATTCAATTTCTTCCTTTCTATACTGTTCCATTGATGAATGTGTTAAACTTCTTTTAATTAGTGTTTTAACACTATTTCTTTTATGTGTTAATGGATGTGATGACTGAAATGGTATAAGTACTGGGATATATGAAGATTTTCTATGCACTCTGAATTGTATATTCTCCTCTGTTTTAACAATCAAAACGTCCAAAAATGCCAAAGTATTGTCATGTTCTTGTTCTACTGTCAGTTCAATAGATGGATAAATTTCACTATACTTTTTTGTCAAGTCCTCAAGTTCATCATTTTTTAGCCTGGATAACAGAAAAATGTCATCAACATATCTGCAGTATATCAGTGGTGGATCCTCGAGTTTACTTATTATTTTTTCCTCAATGTCACTCATTATAATTTCAGCAAATAAAGTTGACAGTGGTGACCCCATAGGTCCACCATGATTTTGTTTGTACATCTTGTTGTTAAACTTAAAAATGTTATTTTCATATATGTACAATAAAATTTCTCTTAACTCCTCTATTTGTATTGCATTCATTGTCTGTAGCACATATAATTTTTCAATAATTATTTCTATTGCCTGAGGTACTGGTGTGCTAGGAAAAAGAGCTCTCACATCCATACTAGCCATATGATATTCACTTAAATCTTGTTTAATTACTTTAATTTTCTCAATAAATTCCTATGTATTCTTCACAGTGAACCTTGTCTTCATGAACATAGGTGCCAGAAATTTGTAGATATTCTTTTCCAGTTTTATTAGTGGGGAATTCCTTTTTGATACAATCACTCTCATAGGTGTATCAGGCTTATGAGTTTTTATTTTTGCAAACATTTTTGGTATTCCAGTACCCATTGGTGGGTATGCTTTCTTTATTTCATCAGGCAAGGTGCTGTGATTTCTTATTCTAGCTAAGTACCTTACTTGAGATTCGGTTGGGTCTTTTGTTAGAATGCTGCAATTTAGTTCTTCTATAGCTCTATTCATTTTTAGATCATATTCAGTTGTGTTTAATATTACAATTTGTCCTGTTTTATCAGCTTCACAGAATTTAATTGTTGGGTCATCTCTTAATTTAATCAGTTGTTCTTTCTCATACTGAATTTTATCTATATGATATTTCTTTTTCTTACTTTTTTCATTAAATTCTTTCAAAACAATTCTATACAGTTTACTTTGAAAATTTTCACGTTCTTCTGCTGGTACACTGCGTGCCATTTCTTCTAAGTTTGGTATTAATTCCTCCGTCCTCGGCAGGCTCCGTGGAAACGCAAATTTTTTACCTCTCTGCAAAATAGCTCTTTGCGTGAAGCTCAAGGTCAAGTTGGAGTTATTCTGATATACCTCATACATATTCTCCCGTTGTTCTTGTACACGTTGTCTGTCAATCATCACGTGCAACTTTTTTTCCATGACTGCTCTTGAGCAGTCATGGAAAAAAGTGCGGGGCTGAATGGGTGTGACACTTGCAGTGGGAGTAGCAGAGGTTGTGAAACAGAAGGAGGAGTTCCATAATAAGAGTTGACCAAGGTTTAATCACCTGTGAATGTAAGGTTTATGTACATAGTTTTTACTTGAATTGTATGAATGAGTTGTATGTGTGATTTTTATCGAATTGACAAGCATTATAGTAACATCTTATAAGGCAAAGGAAAAAAAAAAACCGATGTTTCACACCCGAAAATAAGAAGCGTAAGCAAGAAGTCTGTAAACCTGTGGAAGCCCAGTTACATCACGATGAATGACGTGTTGGAAGTGTGTGGTCATTGGAGGTTACCATGATCTTTATGGTGAGTGAGTGGTTCTTCCTAATGGTTTTTTCATTTATGAATTGCACGTAAACTATGCGCACTTTGCAAGAAGTTAATACCTTAAAAGTGCAAATATAATAATAAGTAGTATCGGTCAACAAACGACTTTTTTTCAATCGAGATTTTAGAAGCTCATATTTTGCTGCAAATACATCAAAAGCGGAAATTGAGACTTACCCCACCTGGTAGCCAAACCATTTTTTACAAAAATTATAAATTATGTGCAAAGGATTTCCCATCAGGAGCTGTATCCGGTGCAGAAAGAATTTTTCAAATCGGAGATTTTAAAACAGAGATATAGGGGGAAACGCAGTTTACCTCTAGCAGAAAGTCTATGAATTACTTGAAAATTTTGAAATTACATGAAAAACATGTCACACTGAAAACACTATCCAACAAAGAAGAATTTTTTAAATCAGACTCCTAGAAGTAGAGATATTGACAAAAATAAGATATACATCTATGCCCCCTGGCGTAGAAACCATGCATTATTTCAAGAAGAAAATGTTCCTAACAGGTTTGTCAACATAAGTAGTATCGGTCTACAAACGCCGATTTTTTCAATCGAGAATTTAGAAGCTCATATTTTGCTGCAAATACATCAGAAGCGGAAATTAAGATTTACACCCCCTGGTGGCCAAACCATTTTTTTACACAAAATAGAAATTATGTGCAAACAATTTCCCATCAGGAGCTGTATCCGGTGCAGAAAGAATTTTTCAAATCGGAGATTTAGAAGCCGAGATATAGGGGAAAACGCAATTTACCTCTACGCTCCCTAGTGGAAAGTCTATGAATTACTTGAAAATTTTTAAATTATATGAAAAACATGTCACACTGAAAACACTATCCAACAAAGAAAGAATTTTTTAAAATCTGACTCCTAGAAGTAGAGATATTGACAAAAATAATATCCTAGTTGTAAATGCATTTATGGCACCTCTATTCATAGTGATTGTGGAATAACTTTTTACGGGTCTTTTAGAGGTTATTTTTAATGAAAGTTGGTTGTCAAATTTTCGAACTAAAGCCTAGTTCGTCATCAGGACTATGTCACTGGAGTAGTTGCTGCCACTCAATTGGAAGAGACCATCCGCAATTATCGTTAATTGTGGTACTTCTTCTTCTTGCTATTTCGATCCCTTCTTCTAGTTTTCTCTTTACTAAGTTTGACTGGTGGGCGATTATTTTCACTGAGTCCCAATTTATGGAGTGTCCACTTGCTTGTACATGTCTGTCTAGCCCTGTTTTGTTCCCAATGTTCCTAATAGCTGCTTGGTGTACTTTCATTCGGACCTTAATACTTCTCCCTGTTTCTCCTATATAGCTGAGTCCGCAGTTACAGTCGATGCAGTAAATTACTCCTTCCTGCAATTGGATGTCCAATTCTTTCTGCTTTAAAGCTGGCAGGAATTTCTTTATTTTGTTATTAAGATCTGGAGCTAGCCTGATATTATATTTTGCTCCGATCCTTTTCAGTTTCTCGAAAAGTCCCTTGTGGTACGTAATTTTGCTGGTGAATTTGAAGTTGGTTTTTTCCTGCTTCTTTTTTGGCACTTGTTTAAATATTTTCTCAACATATGGGGAGGGGTAATTGTTTTCTGCCAACATTTCCTTTAATTCTTCTTTGTGAAGATCTTTTTGAGAAGCTGAAGAGACCAGGATTTCAATTTTTTCCAAAAATTGTCTCGCTGTATTCGATTTAATATAATCAGGGTGGAATGAGCAGAAGTCTAACATCTTCCCTGTGTTGGTGGGTTTTCTAAAAAGCTGAGTGAATATTTTCCCTTCTCTTGAGGTCAAGGTTAAATCCAGGTAATTGATGCTATGGTCTTTTTCCTGTTCCAGGGTGTACTTCAAGGTATTCTCTAGTAAGTTAAATTCTTCCAGAATCTGAGAGGGTAGAGATTGGTCCACAGTATCTACTATAATTAGGACATCATCCATGTACCTTACATAGAGAGCAAACAAGGAGGGTTGTATAAGGATTTTTGCCTCTAGTTTACTTATATAATAATTTGCTAGCAGAGGTGCTAGTGGAGAACCCATTGTCTACAGCACCTGGCCCACAGTTAATACCATCCACCACTAACGAACATGTCATGGATCTGACGGAAGAAGGAGTAGATGAAAACCTGATTAATCTCCTCAATAAGGGATATAATTACAACCTTTCCTCCGCAACACTTGATAAAAAACGTATACTGATTGATTTAGAAAGCATCTGTAGTAAGGTAGAAAGAGAAGATGAAAATACAGCAGTTACTTTAAGGAAAGAATTCTCAGACTGCGTCTCAAAATTTGTAAAAAAGCCAGTAAAAGTTGATTACAATTTTAATAGAAGTGCCATTACTGACCTTAAAAAATTCAAAGCCAATGATAAAGTAGTAGCACTGAGAGCAGATAAGAGCAAAGTTTTGGTATTGGTAGAAAAAGAGAAGTATTACAATAAAATGGAAGCTGAATTGAGCAAGCCTTATTATGAAGAACTCAATGGTAATCCTATAGATCAAACTGTAAAAAATCTTAAGAAATTAATCAGCTCTTTAAGAAATAAAAAACAGCTTAATGAGCTCTTCAAAAACTTCTCCAAAATCCAGTCAAGAATTCCACAGATCTATGGTACGATAAAAGTTCACAAAGAAGGCCATCCAATAAGACCTATAATAGACACTAGAAATTCGCCACTCTCCAACATTAATTATTATTTACTTGGTCACCTCAGAGATATTTTCCCTTCTCCTCCCTACCTACTAAAAAATTCCATGCAGCTAAAAAGAAAACTGGACAACTTGCCAGAATTAATTCATCCAGTAATGGCAAGCCTGGATATAGTCTCTATGTATACCAACATTAACCTGGACCTCCTACTGGAATTCATTGCAGATGACCTTGCGGAAAAAATAGTATTCCATAATCACAATAGAGAAATACTACTTGGCATATATGAACTGCTCCTATTTTCCTTCAAGAATAATTTCTTCCAGTTTGGAAAGAAATATTACAGGCAAACTTCAGGACTTGCAATGGGTTCTCCACTAGCACCTCTGCTAGCAAATTATTATATAAGTAAACTAGAGGCAAAAATCCTTATACAACCCTCCTTGTTTGCTCTCTATGTAAGGTACATGGATGATGTCCTAATTATAGTAGATACTGTGGACCAATCTCTACCCTCTCAGATTCTGGAAGAATTTAACTTACTAGAGAATACCTTGAAGTACACCCTGGAACAGGAAAAAGACCATAGCATCAATTACCTGGATTTAACCTTGACCTCAAGAAAAGGGAAAATATTCACTCAGCTTTTAGAAAACCCACCAACACAGGGAAGATGTTAGACTTCTGCTCATTCCACCCTGATTATATTAAATCGAATACAGCGAGACAATTTTTGGAAAAAATTGAAATCCTGGTCTCTTCAGCTTCTCAAAAAGATCTTCACAAAGAAGAATTAAAGGAAATGTTGGCAGAAAACAATTACCCCTCCCCATATGTTGAGAAAATATTTAAACAAGTGCCAAAAAAGAAGCAGGAAAAAACCAACTTCAAATTCACCAGCAAAATTACGTACCACAAGGGACTTTTCGAGAAACTGAAAAGGATCGGAGCAAAATATAATATCAGGCTAGCTCCAGATCTTAATAACAAAATAAAGAAATTCCTGCCAGCTTTAAAGCAGAAAGAATTGGACATCCAATTGCAGGAAGGAGTAATTTACTGCATCGACTGTAACTGCGGACTCAGCTATATAGGAGAAACAGGGAGAAGTATTAAGGTCCGAATGAAAGCACACCAAGCAGCTATTAGGAACATTGGGAACAAAACAGGGCTAGACAGACATGTACAAGCAAGTGGACACTCCATAAATTGGGACTCAGTGAAAATAATCGCCCACCAGTCAAACTTAGTAAAGAGAAAACTAGAAGAAGGGATCGAAATAGCAAGAAGAAGAAGTACCACAATTAACGATAATTGCGGATGGTCTCTTCCAATTGAGTGGCAGCAACTACTCCAGTGACATAGTCCTGATGACGAACTAGACTTTAGTTCGAAAATTTGACAACCAACTTTCATTAAAAATAACCTCTAAAAGACCCGTAAAAAAAAGTTATTCCACAAAAAATAATATATGCATCAACACCCCCTGGCAGAGAAACTGTGGAATATTTTAAGAAGAAAATATTCCGAAAAGGTTTATTGATGTGAGTGGCATCAGTCCACGAAATAATTTTTTCAATCGATATTTTAGAAGCTCAGAGTTTATGGCAAATACATCAGAAACAAAAATTAACACTTACGCCCCCTGGTGGCCAAAGTATTTATTACCAAAAATTATAAATTATATGCAAAAGATTTTCCATCAGGAGGTGTATCTGCTGAAGATTTTTTTTTTCAAATTGGAGCTTTAGAAGAAGAGTTTTCGGAAAAAATGTAACTTACTTTTACGCCCTCTAGCGGAAAATCTATGCGTAATTTGAAAAAGTAACTATATCTAAAATACACTTTGACATAAATGGAATCGAAAGATAAAAGAATTTTTTCAATCGGATGTTTAGATGCAAATATGTGGAATAAAACATATTTTTGAATTCATCATTATCTGTATTTACACCCTCCAGCGGCGAAATTGCACATCGTAAAAAAAACTAGATGAAGGATCATCATTCTCATATTACAAGCTTCCCAATACAAAAAGAATTTTTCAAATCGGACCAATAGTTCCAGAGATATCGTGGGTACGGACGGACAAACCAATAACGTAAGCACAATCTTTTTTTACAAAAAACGTGATAAAAACAAAGAATAAACTGCATTTCTGAAAATAATTCAGTATAAACATTCAAGTAATTAACGACATCATGACACCTCCAGTTATTAATCACAAAGAAAAAATTTAAATACAGGTTTTATAGAGGTAAATTTTAATACATTTGGTGGTCAAATTTTTGAACTAGATCCTAGTTCACAGCCAGTACTGTCACATGAGTAGTTATAGTCAATCAGTCGGAAGAGTACAACCGCCAAGTACTGTTAAGCTTTCCACATGAAGGAACAACAAGCAGCTATAAGAAACATAAGGAACAAAACAGGATTAGACAGATGTGTACAAGTTAAGTGGACACTCCATAAAGTGGGAGACTCAATAAAATTAATAACCCACCAATTACATGTTATAAAGAGGAAATTTGAAGAAGGGATGGAAATAGCAAGAAGAGGTACCATGCTTAGTGATAATTGTGGTTGGGCACTTCCGATTGATTGGCAATAACTACTCCAGTAGTGGTCCTGATGATGAACTAGGTTCTAGTTTGAAAATTTGACCACCAAATGTATTAAAATTTACCTCTATAAAACCTGTAATTAAAAATGTTTTCACTGTACACATTCAAATTATGAACTTCGTGTGACAACATCGTACAAAGAGTTAAACAGAAAGTGTGGTGGACTTTTCAAAATTATGAACTATATCAAAAAGTACAGAGAAGAAACATTAAAATAAAATAAACATATACGTGATGAATATAAAGCTGATAAATTTAGCTTATGTTTGCTGTGTTGTATTTGCTGTGTAAGAGTCGAAGTTTAAAAGTTTAGTAACACATTAGCTGCTTAACTCATGGAGTGATTACATGTCAAATTGACCAATAAAAACATAGTTCTGAACCTTGATCTTGTGGATTTAACTTTGTACACTTACGTATATGTATCACTGAAGCACACATAAATATGTATCCCAATTTTTAGACAACCAATTTCTGAGTTACATAATTTTTAAACACAGAAAATGTGCTATAACTGGTTACTGTGTATGCTTTAAACAGTGATATCTCAGCTCCTTTTAAAGCTACACAGAGTTTTTCTCAATGTCATGAAAAAGCAAGCAAATTAAGATTTCATTAATAATTAGGTGCAATTTTAAAATTTTCAGAACACAATCTCAATTTTAAAAAAGGCATTCACTGATACCTCTATATAATAGATCTCATAAAATTTCAAACCAGTATATTTGCTGCATGAAGCTGAAAAAAATGCTCTATTTACAAAAAGAGAAGAAAAAAGTAGTTCTGAGCTACACAAGTATTTTTAGAGGCTTACCATTGAGGTCTTGACTGAGGTCTCTTCAAACTATCAGGTAAGTCTTACATGTCTGTGCTTGCTTGCATGTTTTTGTCTTCAAATTCTCAAAGTCAGTTCTGACTTTTTGAGCCACACTAAAGCACTGATTGATATCAATGCTATCTGAGGAACATTTTGTTTAAAGTGTTTTCCTATTACATTATCTACTCAAATCAGTACAAACTCTATGATGAATCGAGCATATTTTTTACGTGGCTCAAAGTATTACTATATTAACGTATACACGCTAAACGCTTACTATTCATCACGATATTGTTGGTGTAAATATAGTTCTCCGACGTGACGTCCAACATATAATGTGCCGTAAAAGAATTCATATCGACATACACTGAACATTGTATGAACCGTAAAAGTTATTCACATTGACATATAAAGTTATTCATATAGACATACCAAGCAGCTCACTCCGAATTACATATATATAAAAAAGTGCTCTACCTTTGATGTGAATGAGTATGTCCCAAAAAACATCCACAGCCAATGCTCAATGTAGTGCCTGGATGTTGAAACAAAGAGGAATATTTGACTAGGCGTACATTGAGCATTGGTCGTGCATGTTTTTTGGGACATACTCATCAACATCAAAGGTACAGCCCTTTTTTATATATATGTAATTCGGAGTGAGCTGCTTGGTATGTCTATATGAATAATTTTATATGGCGACATGAATAACTTTACGGTTCATACAATGTTCAGTGTATGTCGATATGAATAACTTTTACAGCACATTATTAACTGCTGGACAATTGCTAAGGACGGATCATAAACGGCTATATAGCGCATAAAAAAGTAAGTGTGGTTGGATGCCAAGTGAAATAAAATAATGTCAGAATGCCAGGACATTACAAGAAAGACAATTTATTGTGCTCTGAAATCCAGAAGGCTTTGGAACGTGTTCAAGGGACAAACAGGCCATTTCGTGCAGAATACATAAACGTGAAAAAAATGCAATTACCGTCCGCAGGCGTTCCGGAGTAAGATGTCAATACGGGATATGGCCACCATGGAGGGCGATGCAAGATTCCACACGTCGTGTCATGCTTTGCACAACATTATCAAGCAGCTGTTGGGGTAATTTATCCCATTCCTGTCACTGCACGGATGAGGGTGTCCTTGTTTATTGGAAGGCATTGGCGACCAGCAAGACTCCTCCCTAAAGCATCCCACACATTTTCAATGGGATTCAGATCTGGAGAACGTGCTGGCCATACGAGGCGTTGAATATCCTCGCTCTCAAGACACTCCTGGACAGCGACTGTTCGATGACATGTTGCGTTGTCATCCATGAAAATGAATCTATCACCGACAGCACCACGGAACATGCGAACATGAGGTAGCAGAACATCATTAACGTATTGCTGGCCAGTCATAGTCCCAGTTTGAAGCACATAGAGGGACGTACGGCCATTGATCATGATGCCAGCCCATACCATGACACTACATGTCGGATATCGGTCCCTTTCCTGTATGTTTGCTGGACAATATGCAGTACCACCATCACGCCAGATCAGTTGTTGTCGACAATCAGACGATAGACTGTATCTACTCTCATCTCAGAAGAGGACAGCAGACCAGTCATTATCAGTCCAATTGCGATGTTGATGGCACTCTTGCAAACGGGCGGTATGGTGACGTCTGGACAATGGGATGCACACAATGGGATGCACACATTGGCAGATCTGTCTGCCAAATGCATCGGACAATACATCCAATAAGTTTGACGAAGTTTGTTTTTTGGTGATTGCAATTCCTCAAAAGAATATTTTACGAGTGATTCATTTTTCCGTTTTTCAAGTTTTCCAACGTAATTTTCAGATCTCTTTTGCCTTCATGTGCCTCCCGTAGTTCAACTAAAAAAGTATATCCTACTCAAGAAACGTGCAAACTTTTTGAAGTTAGTCAAAAAAAGCCTACACCCAAGAACCTGATGAGAACAACAGTGCAAAGATTTGAACATCGACCACCTACAACTGAGAGGTACGTGAAAGACTTTTCTTTGAACCACATTCGATTACAGCCATATATATTCGCAGTGAATATGAATAACTTCCAACCGAGAAATTGCTTTCCATTTAAAGGAAATGTAACATGTAAAAAGTTACAGCAGTTAAAACCACCATTAAATGGTTCTACCTGAAAAAATAGCATATGGAAAACAGTTTTTTTAAATCGATACATCGAGAAATACGTGCGTATTATAGTATAATTACATGCAAAAAATAAATGGTTTCTTCATGTGATATTCCTTTTTAAAATAAAATTCAGAATTTTAAATCAACTACATTTCCAGAAAGCCCTGCATCCACTGTCTAGCCAGAAACTAACTGGCAGTTCCATTGCTTGCCATAAATCCCTGATATAAGTTTATACCCAGCAACATTTGAGTTAACCCTGTTTTTCAAACATTTCACATCAGTACTATGTGCATCAAATAAATATGAGTACAAATTAAAAATTAATAACGTTAAACATATTACATGTTAAGTCTTGTGAAAACAAATATCGAACTTTAGTACTTTTAATCTGCAGATTTGACAATCTCCTAGAGAAGTTCCTGTAATATGTTTTTATTGTTGAGCCAGTAACCTTGATGAACAAGAACTCTAATATTTAAACACTTAAACACTTTTTTTACACAAGTCTCTGTTGGTCAGCATTTCAGTGGCTGCCAAGTGATGCTGGAGCACAATGTGATATTTGCCACATGATTGCAATGTGAGATTTGGCATTGATTGCTTCCACAACAGAAGGTTCCACGCCAAACAGTACTGGGATGAGCCAATGCACCACATACAGAGAGTTCCATTGCACCAATACAGTGACAACAGTGATCTACTCCTTGATGATCAGCATGTTAAAATGTTTGTTACAGTTTACTTCCAAATCAATAAGTAGGGAACTCTAACCTTAATGGTAGATGGAATAAAAGATGAATAATTTCTAAATGAATATTTCAATTGTTTATTAATCATGTGGTTGAAAATAAGAAAATATTGAAACATTTTAACTGCTAACAAAAACTTCACTAGAAGCATTTCAAAATGGAACTTGAGTAGACTTTTTCCACTGTGTTTGTATAATGTTTTTTAAACTTCCTGAGCAGTTATGCATGTATGGCACACTCAGATTCAAAATAATTACAGTAGTCTCTCTATATAACGAACTTCCATTTAACAGAATCTTCTATTTAACGAAATTTTCCACAGAACCTTGACTTTTGATCAGCATTTACATGTAAATTAATCTCCATATTACAAAAATCAATTTCTAAATAACAAAGTTTTTTCAACTAAAAATTACCATTGTGTGTGTGTACAATTTGCTCAAAATTTTTTAGCACACAGATGGAAGGAAAGTGTCCTTTCTTTCCTATCTTGAAATTTTTGTTCTATGAGGAGCCAGGAGTCTTGTTGGAATGGGGACGACGCTCGAGGAGTTGTATCCATGGAGACGGTATGAAGCAGCTCTTTTTCCAAATGTGAATAGAAAGTCCAGAGTAGGAACTGCATTATGCAGGGTAAAACTGATTGTAAATATTCCGCCCTTTGATGGAAAAAGACTCTTCCCCCCGCATCATCACCACCACCAATCCTCACAAAATTTCAGTTCAGTTGTGCATCAATCTCACAAATGGCCCAAATGATTACAAAAAAAAAAAAAAAAAAAATACAGGTAGGCTTAGTTCAATTGAGCAGTCAGTTTGGAATGAAGGACTATGACTTGCAGATCAGAGAATTGAAATGAGCTAGTCGAGTCAAGTATGGCTTCAAAGCACTTATTTAATTCATTATAGCCAACACAGGTCAATGATATGAAAAGTAGCTTACATATTTTTTACAAATAATGCTGGATACATTGTAAACACAAAGCAGATCGATACACAAATTACCCAACTTGGTGCTGTGTCTTCTTGGGCTTCTCACATTCCTCATCACTTGCTCTTGCCTCTCATTTTGATTTTCTCCACTTTTGCTTGCGTTCATTCAGCGAATTTCATGGCATTATCGAAAATGTTAACTCATTCACACGAAAACATTTTTTTTTTAATTTTAGTTCAAACCACTGCAAAATGTTCTTCATATATTTGAATAGATCTCATCGAGAGTTTTTAAACAATACTGCGCACAGTCGTGTTGCACTCACAATTGCCGAGACAGACTGAGCCAAACATGGCGACACATCCAGAAATATTCTATCTCCTCTGTGCACAGGGAGTGAGTGAGGGGAGCATCGCATGCGCAATGTATTGTGCAGTACATGAATTGGACTCCATGCTGTTTACGAATATACTAACACGATTAGTGTGTGGCATGTATTTTTAATGCTATAATGATTTCAATTGGGATCTATTTTTGTCACAGGCAGTCAGCCATAAGTCGCCCCATGCTATCTGTGTCAAAATGGAATTCCTTGAATCCACATAAGAATCTCATGCTCGAAGATTACAGGGAAATTTTTGCAACACCTAACTTCCATTTTCGGAAATTGTTGCCCACGGTTTCAAGCTGAAATGCAAACATTTATGCAAAAAAATTATATTTAATAAAACAATGCTGGACAGAAATAACATCGTGAGAGAAAAAATTACAATTACGGGAGAAATCTTCATTCCGTTTAATTTACGTTTCCAAAAGTTTAAAAATACAAAACATTGACCCCCCTCCCCCCAACTAATACCCAAAAAATTCTCTTCAGTTTCCATTGATCTTGGGAATGACCCAAATAATGACGGGGGGGGGGATTCCACGAATCCGCAGAAGAATCTCATGTATGAATTAATCACTGAATTGATTTTAAATGGTGTAAGATTATGCTAAAATATCAACACCAGTAAATTAACTTTTGGTACAAAATTGGGGTAGATTTTGTAGTAGGATGGCACAACATCATCATTTTGGCATGGGCTGGTGCAGTTCCAGCAGCCCTGAGTACTAGATAAAACCTGAATAAAAATAATTCATAAGTGTTGGTGATTTTGCTCAGCCACCACACACTTTTCTTGATTCTGATGTGACTGCATTAGCAGCTGATGAAAGGTGCAGATGTGCTGCACCATTGGAATATATCCTCTTGAAAATGAAGCCCCCTTTTCCATCTGGACATTTAACAAATCATGAGTTTGAGCAAAAATAGATTTAAACTAGTGAAAAATTTTATGCACTGACTGACCTAATTTCATTGTGAGTACCAATTTGAATACCTTTTTTTATTTATATCACAAGTTACAAGTACAGTAACTGGTAGAGCATTAATCTAGATATTTGCAGAAGGTTTTTCCACAAGAATGTCTACACTGTATAACAGCCATCCAAGTACATGTATTCATGTACTGTAAAAAAGAACATGGAAAACTAAAACTCTGTTTAAAACACACACACAGAAAAAATATATATTGCCCATTCTGGTTTTTTTTTTTTTTTTTTTTTTTTTTTGCTCTTCTAGTATGTAACATTGTGAAAGAACATTTTAAGATTTTTTACTTCACATGTAAAAATGGTATTTTGTTATTTTGTTATACACCTATAGTAGATCTATCAAATATTTTTTTTTACACAATTGCTGTTGGGCCAAATGACATATTTCATGATAAGTAGCATGATTTTTAGAAACTGAAGCAATGAACATGAAAAAAAAAAAAGAAACAGTAAGTATTGAACATGAAACATAACTCTTACAGGTCTCCATCATTCCATTTACAAGTACTCTTAACTATGGGAATTTTTTTTAAAATATAATTTGAAAATTTACCTAAATATACATTATCTTTTTCATACAGTTTCATTATTTCCAGCCAATCCTTCATTCTTTGAGAAGAATATCGACCAAATATATTTCTTGATGATGCTTCAGTTTCTTTGAGCAGCTCAACAATACGACAGCAATGAAAATAATTGATATCTGCAAATCACAAAATCATTATCTTATGTCTTTAGCCATATAGAATAATACAATACCTAAATAACACACATAATATATGATAAAAGCAACATATATCATTTCAGTCTTTACATTAAAAAAAATTGCTCTAAAAGTTAAACACTACAGTAAGCATAATACAGTACAACATAAAAATGAAACCACAAAAGTGAGAAATTTAAAGTGCAAGGTTTGGGAGTGTGAATAACTATGCCTTAGCTGCTAACCTCGAAGGGTCAAAAATAGAGAGATTTTCTGAATATCTTCTACATACAAACAGTTAGAAATTGCTAAGGAGCTATTATGCACAATTTAAGGAAATTGCAAATATAAGTGTTAAATATTGTGATATAACTTGTACAAAACCAACAGAGTTACAATAAAATAAATCCTACCTTTTGTTAAGAAACTCAGTGCATATTTAAGCAAAAGATATGTGCATGATTTTGCTTTTGCAATAAATTTTTGGTTGTGAGCAATTTTCAAGCACTTCTGGCCTCAATGATGATTTGTTATCAAGTTTTTTTTAGAATGTCATCAGTCATTGATGAACACTCTTTCATACTCTGCGTTTGAGTGAGGAAAAGTCAAAATTGGTAGCATCAGTCTTGACAGCTAATCATACATTTTTGCCTTTATTTTAAACCGAAATTAAATTTCAAATTCAAAATCAATACTCAATCTGCCACCAAAGGAATTAGCACTACTTCTGTGACCCATTAAATTGTTTTCATAGCAGAGTGAATCAGTGGCACCATATCATGAGTACTTTTAGGGGGGGGGCTAAGAAAAATTCTTACCTCTTTCAAGGCTGTCAAACATTTTAGTAAATGTACAAAATACTAAAATACAATGAAAATAATTGATACAATCAGGGAGGCTCGACCCCCCCCCCCCATGGTCACCCTTGGAGTGAATGATAGTAGTGATTTTGGAAATTTAATCCAATTTTAAAATCCATTCTTTCCATTCCTCAGTCACTTCTTGCTATTTGCTATATCAAGAAACAATATGAGCAAGTGTTTTTCCTTTTGAAATAAATTTGTAACAAAATTAAAGTTCAAAATTGGAACTCTCTTTCACTCTCATTTTGCTATCCATAAAATCATTTTCTCTGCAAACTGGGTGGCCAGTACCATTTTTGAACTTTAATTTTGCTTTAAAGAAAAGGGACTAAGGAATGGGAAATGCACGCATTTTAAGCAAATCAAAATGTAAAAATTAGGTACTGCCACTGAAAACAATTTTACGAATCACAGAAATGTCACTGATTCCACCACAGACAGATTAAGTATACAGATTTTGACATTTAATTTTGCTTCAAAAAAAAAAAAAAAAAAAAAAAGTTGGCAAGGGACTAACATTCTTGCTCTGTTGGCTGAAGTTGGAGAGACTGTTAGGAATAAGGAAAACATGCATTTCATTAGGAAATTGCTTTTAAAAATTCCAAGTAGCTCTTATGTATTATTACCAAAAAAAAAAAAAAAAAAAAATAAGGAATGTTATCAGAAAAATATAAAAAAAGGAGGAATACAATCAGGAAATGAAATTAAAAAAGTGGTACTTCATCAAGAAAATTATTCAGTGCAGGAAACCACAGCACATTTTCAGCCTAACTGCTAGCCAGAAATCAGAACTAATAAAGAAGTTTGAAGCTTGTGCTACAGTGATGCACATATGTGAAGAGTATGGCATGAAAAAGCAAACTGTGCTGTGTCAGACATATGAAAAGAAAAGAACAAGCCCACTGAATTTTTATTGAAGTTCAGTGTTGATTCTACAACTAAAACTTTCTCTACTGGTAGAAGGAAGCACATGAGAGTTGTCCAAGACAAAAACCTTGAGAAAGCTATCAATGAGTAGTGCTTACACACGAATGTTTCTATGTGGTCAATGTCCATGGCATAGAAATCCAACACGTCGCAACCAAACTGGCCAGGCATATGGGAGTGGAAAAGTTTTAGGCTACTATTGAGTGGTTAATCAATTTATAAATTGTCATGACATAAATAATATTATTCATGGCAAAGCTGGCAGCACCCCTACTTAAGAAGTAGAACCTTTCAAAAAGAGGTTGAACAAAACAATCAAGAATGAAGGTCTACTACTTTCCCAATGGATGAAACAGGCCTTTTTTGGTGGTCACTCCCCAGAAAATAACCAAGCATTTAGGCATAAACATTTCACTCCTAGCCATAAAATAAGCAAAGAGAGATCCTCAGTGTTGTGCAAATGCAAATGGTATGCATCATGTACAGTTAACCATCATGGAAAAATCAGCTTGCTTACAGGTCTTAATTACTTTATTTATTAGCTACCAGAGAGTGCAATATTACAACTTAAAGAAAGCTAGGCTTAATTTGCATATTTCTGGTGACTGGTTTTTCACTCATTTTATTCCTGCTATACTTAAGTATCAGGAAGACATCCGAAAACTTTCTGTTGATGAAGTAAAAGCTTTAGTCATATATCAAGCAGCTCTTAAACCAACAGCTGTCTCACAAAATTCTATTCTCATTTCTCAGCACCATTTAAATGCAGGATAAAATACACAACACAAACTAGTAAAGGGATTCAACATTAAGTTCAACATCAAACATTTTATAACTAATTCAGCATTACACATCTTACAGCACATAATGACATTCTATAAAAGCAGGAAGCTGAAAATTCATTATTTTCTGCTAAAATTCAAAGGTCTGCAACTGGAACTTACACTACATGGAATAAAATATGAGCAGCCAGCTCCACCCAGAAAACAGAGGATGAGACAATATATGAAATATGATCAGTGTGACAACATCTTTTTTACCAAGTACCAATGTTATGAGCCAGAAGCTAAAACACAAAGAATAACACAATGGGGAGTATAATAATATCTTCATGTAAACCTTGCAATGTATTAAATTTCCATCACCACATACCAAAAATTTAACTTGGCACGTATTTTGTGAATTTACTGCTGGGTAAGGTGGGTAGCACAAATCCCTTACATGCTCTTAAAGTGTACTGATACTACAAAGAAAATCATATTTATATTGCTTATCACCAAATATTTTTCATGAGTACAAAGCAAATTCTATAAAAGCACTTAGTACTCACATGTTCCTGCTAGGAGTTGGGTTATCTCTTCCACTTCTGGCATATCTTGTATTGCATTGTTGATTTTCTGTCTGATAGTTAAAATAGACTTTTGCCATTCTCTGTTGCAATGTCTTCTATTTATAAGCCAATCTGGAAAAAGTAATCACAGCATTTAATGTGGAGTTCAGGCAGTGATTGTATAATTTTATTCCATCACTAACACAGTTGCATGGTTTTTCAGTCATCAACAAAAGTTACAGATTATACATTGAAACGGTGAGTGAGAATTAAATTTTAGTGGTGCTAGAGTCCCAAAGGTTTTTTTTTTTTTTTTTTTTTTTTTAAAGAGAATAAATTCTAAGTTCATCAACATAAAGATAAACAAAAAGTACAGAATAGATCCACCACACACAAACATAAAACTAAAAAGTTTAGAGTGCAACATAGAACACAATAGAAGTATCATCACAAACAGAAAATATCCAATTACAACAAAAGAACAGCCCAGATGATACATTATATTGATCAACTAAAAGGTGACCTGGGGTTCCTGAGTCATTTGCAAAATTGTCAGTAAAAGCAGAAAATGAACGTCATGAATGAATCATGAATGGAATATAGGATTACACCATACAATACAAATTTTGAAGATGAGAATCCATTTTTTGGTGTAAATATGACATGGATGGTAAGTCAGATAATATCCGAAAAATTGAAAATTTCGTCATTCTGGAGTGGGAACCGAACCCACGTCTCCCGGATAGCGCCCGAGTACGCTAACCACTACACCAATGACAAAAACCATGAAATGCACACAGAACTGTCAGGGCTGATATAAGTAGAATACAATTACATGTAATGAATGGATATGACTGAATTTGCATGCTACTAGTTACATTTTGAACACAAGAATTGCACAGAAGACTTTCAACCTGGCATCACTTGCAAATGTCTAGAGTGAGGTTTGTTGCCAGATTTATATTTTCATGTACTTCATTGCAGTTGCTGCCAGCAAAAGAAGAAATTTCCAAATAATAGGGCCAAAGTGAGGAATTTTGGAGTTGCAATTTTTTTTTTTTTTTTATTGGAGGTTTAACGACCACCGTGAGCAACTCAATGGGCTATAAGCAGTCGCCCGTCCCTAATTTAGGGTCACTGGTTCCAGGGAAGGGAGAGAGCCAGTGCCGTAAGACAAACACAACATCCATGCCTGACCGGGATTCGAACCCGGACCCCTTACGGACGAATGATCAGAGGCCAGCGCCGTAGACCACTGCCACCGGGGCGGCAAGTTGCAATTAGCAAACAAAATTTCATGAGACAACTCTTAATGGTTGCCTTATGTTAAAAACGTGCTTTAGATTAAACATAAATAATATCAAAAGCTATTCTTTACCTATTATTGAAAAAGTATTTTGCACGTTTGTTGCTCCATGACGCACGTGCTCCCATCCCGAAAGAGGTCAAATTGTGTTAAGGGTTTTTTGTTAGTTAAAAATTTTTATACATAAAACATTTTAGTTAATTATTTTCAGTCAAACATTCATTCAATAGTGCAATCAAACATTTAAATTTTTTTCTATTAATTAAAACATGCATAAGGAAAGGTTATACTCATCGGGTCGGAGGGGGGGGGCACGCGGCTTACATACAAGCTCTTCTATGATATTATAGCGAGCGCTTTCCGTGCTCCTAGAGCACAGTCTTCAGGCCATCTATTATCTACGTGAGGGTTCTTCGCTTGTGTAGCCACAAGAGTTGCATGTCGGGAAGCGAAGGGAGGGTTGCGGTCTTCATGGCGTGTAAGGTGATTACTCCTCAAGTGCCACCATCTATTGGATTAGTTGGTAGGTATGTTTGTCGTAAGTATATTTTTCTTTATTTTTAATAAATGCATATTGAATTATTACTATCAGTTTATTTATATATTTTTTTAGTATAACCTTTTCTTATGCATGTTTTAATTAATAGAAAAAATTGTAAATGTTTGATTGTACTAGTAAATGAATGTTTAACTGAAAATAATTAACTAAAATGTTTTATGTACAAAAAATGTTAACTAACAAAAAATCCGTAACACAATTCGACCTCTCTTGAGACAGGAGCATGTGCCTCATGGAGCAACAAACGTGCGAAATACTTTTTCAATAACAGGTAAAGAATACCTTTTGATATTATTTATGCAATTAGTAAAGATACAAATGTCAATACTTCCACAAATGTGTAGTGACCTTTTGTCAGTAAAATGAGCTACTTTTATTGCATGCTTCTAGAGAGAAACTGTGTACATATCAGTGAGAGTCAGTAATGCCTAAGACGAATTTGGTTTACTCTAGGTAACATGTTTTTTTATGCTCAGCCAGATGTTTTGAGATGCTACAAAATGTGCTGGAGGTGACAGTCTAGTTGGAAGGGGACTTGCCGTGAAGATACATTTGCACAGCAAACACACTATTTTTACTTAATCAGTATGTGTAGTTGGGGTGCTTTTGGGGAGGCCTGATTGAAATTACAGGAATTAATGCCCCTGAAAGCTACCACTTGCACTTCTACCATGTATGCTTAACATGCATATTGACAGGAGTGGGGAATTACACTCGCCCACTCGCCGATGGCGAGTGGATTTCCTGGATTTTAGACCTCTTAAAAATTGCAGCTCATAAAATATATAAAATAAAAATATTATAGGCTTTCAATGCACCTTAAGCTTCTTCATTTATAAGACGGGCAAGTATATTCTAATCCGAAACCCGAACGCCCAAACTCTAAAATCTTACCTCGCTAGGCAGAGAAGCATTCTATTTTTTTAGACTGACCCCGTAGTTCAATCGCACAAAAAAGGATGCAAAAGAGTGGAGCTGACGTCCCGGATGCTTAGCAGTCACTCAGGGCCAAGCTGAGTCGCTCCTGCTGCTGGCGGAATAAACCGGCTTTCCCCACTGCAGAATGCTGTGTAACTAAAGCCCTGTGTGTAACGACAGGGAAGAGTGCGCGGGAAGCGTTGCTGACATCCCACCTGTTCAATCATGTGGTACCTACTGCTCTCTTCTCGGAGGGCCAACTAAATTGTCATTTTGCCTGAATGCGCGATGGAAACATAAACAAGGTTTTGGTGGACAAAGGGCTCCTGCAACATAAAAAATTGCAGTATCATTGAAATCAGTGTGTGATCTCAATATGTTTAATTACAAACAATCAACTTTACTTGCATTTTTCCAACGTAATTCGTCTGGTAGCAATGTAGCAGTGCCATGTGATTCATCCTCTACGCCATGTGTTTTGGTTGATAACAATGTGATACAACTCGATTCTGGTTCTGAAAATGTTTTACTTAAAGACAGAAACGATGAAAAAAATTGTGAAAAGCCACAGAACAGGAAATTTCAGGAGAAATGGATAGAAGAATTCCCCTGAATTGTTTATGAAAATGGTCTTGCAAAATGTGGATTTTGCTGCAAAGCAGATGTGAAAGTCAATACATCACGCAAGTTTTCACAGGGATTTAGTGGCCCTTTCAAACATGAAACTTTTAAATTCCATGATAAATCTGTGCAGCATAGAAAAAATGTTGATTTTATTGAAAATTCATCACAGATTCTTGTTAGCACCCCATTGGCCAAATGCATTAAAATGATAGATGAAAAAATATTTAAGCAGCTCAAAGTATTATTTAATCTGAGCCACTATATTGCAAAAAACAATAAGCCATTTTCTGACATTGAACAGTGATGGAAAGTTGCAAAATTCATTTTTGGAGCAGCAAAATGCATTTTTGGAGCAGATTATACATTTTTGGTATAAGAAAACATGTTTTCAGAGCAGGCGAAATATTAGTAGATATAGGAACAAACTCTTAAGCAAAAAATGTTTTGGAACTAGATGCACCCTACTCAAATTTAAAACATCTTGCATTGAAATACACACACACACATATGCAAATATTTTAGTTTTCAAATATATCAAAAAATTTTTAAACATATCAGAATTCTATTATTAATCATTTATTTCACAAAAACATTTAATATTTTAATTTTTTGCTGCTTTTCTCAATATTTAATGGCTAACTTCTATTCTTTTCTAATTTTTTAAGATAAGTTAGCAATGTTTTGTTTTGTTTCTTTGAATAATACCTGTCCACTTTCTATTGCACTCATGTCTTTTTTTTTTTTTTATGCCACATTCAATGTTCATCTCAGCATTGTTTAACATTTTATAAGAGGAATCCAACTGCTGCAAAAGTTCAGCTTCTTCCCTTTTCAAATCACCTTGTGAACATTCAATTTCTTCTCTTTTTCGCTTATTTTGCTATATTTTTCCAGAACTAATCCGCTCTTGATATTTTTTCCAGGATTCTTTATAAGCTGTCAGAAGTTTTTTGGTTACATTAATTTTATTCACATCTCTATTTAGTCTCTTGACATGATCTTTGTGCCGCCAAGCGCTAGGCTAAAATCGCAACCACATGGTGTTCAAAACGTATTCGGCAAAACTTTTGATGCTTCATAAAAAGGCTATTCTTTACTATATATATCGTGAAACACATCACGACAAGTTTTATGACTTCGTTCTTTTTGTTGTCATAACTGTTTCCCTGCTACGTTTCATTTCGTTTTAATCTAAATTAACTCTTTCCACTCATATAACTTTTCACTTACACTCACCCAGCACTCGCATTTTTTTTTTTTTTTCCCCTGCAGTAGAGGCCACAACTTAGCAGTGAAAGCTCAGCTTTGGCTCGCCAGCCCCGACGTATGGACTATAGAGGCATTATCAGCATGGCGGGTGACACCCGACATTTTCGACGAAAAAGAAATGTCTCGCGAGCGTCGACATGCGAGCTATAGAGTCGTCATCAGCGTTACGGATGACACCCGACACGTGAGCTATTCGGCGAGAAAGAAATGTCTTGCAAGCGTCGACACGTGAGTTATAGAGCCGTCATTGGCATGGAGAGCAACACCTGACATGCGAGCTATTCAGAGAAAAAGAAATGTCTCACGAGTGCCGACATGAGAGCTATAGAGGCGTCATCGGCATGGCGGGTGACACCCGACCTATTCGGCAATAATGAAATTCCTCGGTAGCGTCAACATGCGAGCTATAAAGGCGTCACAGGCATGGCGGATAACAACCGACACGCAAGCAGTTTGGTGAAAACAAAATTTCTTGCAAGCTCCGACATGCTAGCCACGGAGGCGTCATCAGCATGGCGGGCGACACCCGACACGCCAGTGACGTTTCTTTTTCTCTATTCAGTGAAAAAGAAATGTCTGGCAAGCCCCAGCATGCGAGCTATAGGGGCGTCATTGGCGTGGCGAGAGACACTCGACCTATTTGATGAAAAATAAATGTCTCGCGAGCGCCAACATGCAAGCTATAGAGGTGTCATCAGCATGGCATGAGTTATAGAGGTGTCATCAGCGTGGCGCGAGCTATTCAGCAATTTCATAATGTTAGGTATAACCTGAGAGTTGAGTGGAAAGGGTTAAAACGCTAGCACCGAAATTTTCACAAGCACAAAGCCACATGTAATCAATGTAAAGAGTTCACAAAAGGCACTGAGCTGAGCTTCCTCTTGGCTTTTGCACATGGCACTCTCAAATGGCTGTACGGGGAATCACATGGCGGGAGAAGTCAGAACATCGAAGGCGTATCTGTAAAGTACATTTTTTCGACCATAAGACGGTAAAAAATAGAAAATTGTGTGGGCTTTTCCATAGTTTTTGGGTGACTTTCCATAAAACCGTAAGATGGAGTGAAAAAATCCGTACAAACTACGGAAAATCCGTAAAAGTTGGCATCTCTGAATACCTATGAATCCTTTAGAAACAGAACCATTATATCCTGCCACGTGAGAGCCATTTTCAGTCGTCCTCCACGTCAACGAAATAGCTAATGACTGACCTTTTGCTGTATTTACGTAATTGTGCACCTTGCCCAGAATGAAATAATTGCGACATCCCAAAGAGCAGGGAACGACATATAAGCAATTTCAATTGCACAACACTCCGAAAGACCACAAAACCATCTGTAAACAATCTTCATCAGGATTTCATAATGTACAGCATCATTTCTCCTACATACCACACGATTACAACAAAACTCCTCCGCCATAAGCTCCACCTACATCGCAAAACCTATTCGTCACTAATGCCAAAAAACCAATGAATTACAAGGTAGGTGAAAAACATTCTGAAATGTTGGGATTGGTGGTACATGTTGATTAAGCGTTGTTATACCTTTAACCAAATTATACGTAGACCTTAAAAAAGTGTCATTTGATTAGGAATGCCAAGGTAAGCATTATCTGCTAGATTTTTGTACAAGTTACTTTGAAATATTGCACGTAAAAGAGAATAGTAGAATAATTAGAGCTATATAATAGTCAGAATTAGAACTACTAATTGGAATTGATTTGATTCGTCATTTAAAACGCCATTTTTTGCTGTGATAAAAAATTTCCGCTCACCAATTTTTGCTGTGGAATGCCGTTTGGGTTCAGTTGGGTGCAAATATTAAATTTTTTCATAATTTGTAGCAGTTTGGCGCAAGGTAATGAAATTGGCATAGTTTGGCGCAAACTTTCCATCACTGCATTGAATCACTCATCATGTTATCTAGAAAGTTAGAGGTTGATGTACAAAACCAGTATGCAAACAGATATGCTTGCAGGGAAATTATTTCTTGCATATCAGAGGTTATAACAGAGTCTGAATTGAAGGAACTAAAGCAGTCCCAGTTCATTAGCATTATTTCAGATGCCTCTACAGACAATGGCACAATAGAGGAATTAATGATGTATGCAAGATATTTGAAAAATGGTACAATTTAAGAATATTTTTTAGGGCTTCTAGAATTAGAAAAAAGCATATCTGAGTCCTATTTTTCTGCTATTGAGAAACAGTTTGCTTCTCTTGGTTTAGATTTGAAGAAAATTTTTTGGATTGTTGGTATAGCAACAGATGGGGCAGCCAACATGGTTGGTGAAGCATCTGGTTTATGTGTCAAATTTAAAGAATTTTTACCACATATATTGTCTGTGCATTGTGTTGCTTACCGATTGCAGTTAAGCATACTTTATACTCTGAAGAATGTATTGTATTTAGTAATGTTTGACTCTATTCTTATTTTAATTTATAAATTTTATGGACATTCTAGTAAAACAATCAAGCACCTGGAAAAAATAGCCAACTTATTAGCACAAAAAAATTTTAAAAATTCAGAAATTGCACCAAATTAGGTGGGTGGCATCTAAAGTAGGAGTTTTGAGAGTAATTTTTCATGACTACCAGCCAGTTGTGTTGCATTTAGAAAATGAAGCTAATGAAAAACAAGGCAGCAAAAATGAAGAAGGATTAGTAAAGAAAATAAAAGATTTCCAATTTCTGGCAACCCTCAGATTTCTCCTAGATTTTTTTCAAATCTTTAAAGACTTGTCCCTCATTTTCCAAAAACAGCATTTGCTTTTATGTCAAGTCAACAACGAAGTTTGAAAGCAAAAACAAAATTAGAAAATTTGCAGAAAGAAAGAGGAAAATATGAAGAACAATTTTTTAGTTCCTACAACGGAGAAACTTACAAAGATGTAGTTCTGACAAATGTTGCAAATGGAAAGTTCTTCAAATCTGACAGACAAAAATACTATGATAAAAAATATTTATTGGAAAGATTTTGTGACATTAATTCTCCTGTAATCACTTCAACATATGTTTTTGACACATTCACTTGGCCCACTGGAAAAGATTTGAGTGACTTTAGAGACAATGAAATAAAAATTATCTTGCATCATTTTAAGGAAGTAATCTAACATAAAAACAATGAGAAAAATAATTACTTCAACATATGTTTTTGACACATTCACTTGGCCCACTGGAAAAGATTTGAGTGACTTTGGAGACAATGAAATCAAAATTATCTTGCATCATTTTAAGGAAGTAATCAAACATAAAAACAATGAGAAAGATATAAAAAAAAAAAGTGTGGTAGACAAATGATTAGACTTCAAAACAAGTAGCCAGAACTTGAAAGTTGGTGAACTAGTTTTAAAGATTACTGAACATAAGGAGAAGTTTTTTTACATAAGCCAGTTGTTTTTGCTTCTTCATGTAATACCAGCATCAACATCAACCTGTGAACGTGGCTTCAGCCAGATGAATCTTATCAAAAATCACTTGAGGTCCTCATTAGTCAACAGAAGTATGAACAGTCTCCTAAATATATGCATTAAGGGGATATCATTGGAAAATTTTGATCCAGCAGACTCTACAGATAAGTGGTACTTTGGAGGTAGAACAAAGCATATACAAGGACATAAAAGAACATTTTGTGATGCTGAATAATTGATGTAAAAATTGAAAAGAAACAAAGCTGAACAATCATTATTAATTAGGTATGAAATATTTAATTATAAAATAATAATAAATTGGTGTCATACATTTCCGTTATAAATCAAAGGTTACATGGGGATTTTTTTAAATCTGGTATAGCATATATATGTATTTGTATTACATAGCGGCAGAAATTCAAAATTTGTGTCATATCCCATCCCTGTACACTGTTGTCGTAATATGCCTATATCGCGTCTTCTTGGCTAGTGGTAAAAATCCCTGGCTGGTAATATTTTCCGGGAATTCCCCACCCCTGCACATTGATATCAAATCAAAAGTCCTGGTGATACAGTAGTAAGACAATGAAAAACAAAAATGATACTGGACCTAACAGGAGCAATAGTTGACTTGTTTCCTCAGATCCCAACATGTCAGAAATCTAGGAGAAATGGTCCACATAAAGTATAAATGCTCCACAGAGGAGAATTTCTGTGACACACTAGGAAAATCTAGATATGGTGGTTCAGTGAAAAGTAGTGGTAGTGTGACAACAATCAGTGCAGACGACTGTGGCGCACTCTGGTGATAACACAATCGAGTATAAGAAAGCATTTCGAGCACTGGACATAGCTTGAGTGTTTGCATGGACCGAGAGAGGTAGCTTACAGAGCATGTACAGTATAGCTGTTGTGTGAAGGCGGTCCAAAGCATGTTTACAAAGTTAAGACAATGCAGCTGGATAAAAACTGAGGTTACATATGGTTGCAATGCATAGGAATATTGGTTAGGTCTGAAGGATGCATGTGGGGATGAAGTGCTACCCTATTGTACATGGAGGAAGGCTTTTCACAGCAATCGAGAAAAATAAGCAGATAATGAATGATCGAGATGCCTGCACATACCACAGCAGAAGGCGCAGCTTGTGCAATCTTTACTTGATTGTGATAGGCACTGGACCATGTGCCAATTGGCAAATGAAATTTGAATCAGTGATTTCACTGTGCAAAGATATCTCGTCACGAGAATCATTGTTGCAGCAGACAGGATAAACACGACACCAGGAGTCTTCGAGAGGGTGCATCAGTCTTTCATTTGCCGGTGTGAATTGTGCAACGGCACCCGTGGCCACCACTTGTAAAAATCACAGCAAGTGGGTCACTATTCATCTCACAGAAGTGCAAAAGTGTCACTTATATGCTGCAGCAAAACTCCATCTGGACTGATATCAGAATGAGGGTGATGCACTTCTTTTTTGAATCACTGCCATTGATGAAACTTGGGCATGGGTGTATGAGCTGGCACTCTAAGGGCAATCAAATGATCCCCATGCCAGAAAAAAAAAATTATGGCAGAAACCCAGTGAAATCAAAGTAATGCTGATTCTTGCCTATGACATGCATGGGGTAATCATTCATCGTGCTGTTCCTGAGAAACAAACTGTGAATATCAAGTACTATTGCCGGTTTCTGAAGAAACATCTGCATCCTGCACTGCAAAAGAAGCAGCCACATTTCATTAAAGACAATCCACCAGTACTCTTTCACGACAATGCTCAATGTCATGTTGCCCAAACAGTGCAGGAAATTTTGGTAAGGTGGTGTAGTGAAACCTTGGAGCACCCACCATATTCCCTGGACATGATGAGTCTTTATGACTTTGATCTGTTTCCCAAATTGAAGGGACCCATACAAGAACAACATTTTTGTGATGTCCCTGAGGTACTCCGTGCCATAGACCAAACTATTGAAGCTATCAATAGAAACAGCTCTGCTGATGGCATCCACCATCTCTCGTGGGTATAGACTAAAGTTATTCATATGGTCGGTGATTATGCTGAGGGCCAGTGATGTTCCATTCATGTCTAAATAAAGTGTAATGTGAGTTAGATACCTGTTGCTACTACTTTTCAGTCAACACTTGTACATTGCAGAATTCTGATGGGGTTTCAATGGTACATAGTGCAAAGCTACATACACAGCATGCATCTTCTGCTCAATAGAGACATCTGTGATAAATCCAACCATGAATCCCACAAAACCAAAGATTGGTAGAGGAGGGCAGGAGGAATCTCTTAAAATAAAGACTCACAAATAATGAAGGGGGTTTACAGCTATATGTCAATGGGAGTCTCAGTTCTGGCAGTTGCATCATGATAATGTACCTGGCATTTGGCACTGTCAATTCGTTGAGCTCCTCACCAAGTAGCAGAAGTGCCAAAAACACTAAATTAAATCAGAAGGAAAGTATTTTGAAAGAGATACATTTAGATTAGCTTGTAAGTGTTTTGTATTGTGGACATAGTTCTGGTACTTTTTTAACATACTTTGCACTAGCCTCCACAGTAACAATAAATCTGATAGAAAAAAAATCTTAAGATAGCTAAAAAATAAAGAAAAACTCATGCCATCATCTAGTGAGTGTACAATTTGAACTATACCTCACATGAAGTACCAGGATGAAATACTGATTGTTTTTCCACTCTGAAATCTAGTGCTCAGTCCTTCCATTTATGTGCATAAGTCTAAATCAAGAGTTCATCACTGGGTTACACTTACTATTTTTGCAGGTAAGAAAATTAATGACACAAAACAAAAACAGACTTAGCAGAATGCCTGAGTTTGTCAGAAAACCACTCCTTCACTATCGGGAGCATTGTTTTCAGCTGTAAAGAAAAAACTATAAATGTTCACTCATTCTCACAACACACATCTATTCATTCCTCAGTGTTTCAAAACAAAGCAATTCCTCCTATTTAAACAAAATATACTGAAATTGTAAGGAAAATGTTCCAAGCAGATATTTAAAATGTAAAAATAAAACATTCAAACTATATAACCGAATATGCTACAACTTACCAAGTAATTTATTAGTGTGAATATCAATCGGAATATCTTGTTCATTCTGAAAAGAAAATAGTCAAAATTTCACAACAGAAAATGTGAAAGTATTGTACACCTGTTCTTAAAAAAAAACGCTGTTACTTAGCAGGAAACAAATATATACTGTTGAAATTGTTCACCTGTTTAAATGCACAGATTTTTAAAAATTAAACTACAAAATCTTAATTCACACCTTCTTAACATTTATTTTACTTGCCAATATAACTAGTTTTTTTTTCTCTTTTGATGGTATTTTTTATTTCTATGGTTTGGTCTGCAAACTATGTCATACAACAGTTTTGTGACCTTTCACCAATTACACCAGAACTGTGCTCCCAGTCTCCCACACCTCTTTAGTTAGAGGAGATTTAACTATGGATGATAATTGTTGTGCATGATATTTGATGATTTCAAATGTTGAACAAATATAAACAAACTGGATATGGGCTTTCCTGAGGATCATACGGCAAATCAACACATGTATAATGAATCCATATGATAAAAAATAGCAAAAAAATTTTTTAAATATTATTTCCCATGTTTGAAATGGAAAAAAAGCTTCAATGACAGCACACACACACACAAAAAAGCATTCTAATGTAGGGGGAAAAATTGTATAAAACAAGTGTGTCTGAGTTGTGAACAATTACCCCAATATGACTTATTGATTTACATATTTTTTTTGTTGATTTAGATAAAAAAACATTTACATGCCCTTGTCAGGTGATGCGCAACATAATACAGCCTCTCCTTGACAAATGTCAACCCCGCCTTCTCGTGGTGCATCCTGTTCCCACTAAAGGGGCTCCGACGACCACCAATAGCGGTATAACTATACCATCGGGATTACAGGAAATGCTATCCCACACTCACAAACCCGCTTGGCCAGCATGGTGAGTTATGGCCAAACCTCTCCAAAATGACTCCACAACTTAAATCTTGGCCCTCAGTCTCCGGCAGCTGGAATGTACCTGGCCAAGGCAGCAGCCAGTGCGACATGAAGGCAGAGGGTGCTAAGAATCACTGGAGGACCGGACTAGGCTGCCATCTAATGCTGACCTTGGCTACATGTAATGGAGGCTCCAATTCTTCCGATTCAAGGCTCCTTGAATTGGAAGAAGAACTACAAAGGATCAAGTTGGACATCGTCGGGCTAAGTGAGGTAAGGAGAAAAGGAGAAGATCTCATTGAACTGAAAAGTGGACATCTCTTCTACTATCATGGGACAGATACTGGCAGAACTAGTGGTGTTGGATTTATAATAAACAAGAAACTGAAGGATAAAGTTGTAGAAGTTGAAAGTTCCTCTGACAGAGCTGCACGACTTGTTATCCAACTCTCAAGAAGATACCGCTCAGATTATTCAAGTTTATGCACCCACCACAAGTCATCCTGAAGAATAGATTGAAGAATTTTATGAGGAAATTCGTCATCTAAGTAATAAAGGCAAGCAGAACTTGATCATTATGGGAGATTTCAATGCGATAATAGGGCAACAGAACAAAACTTCAGCAGGTAAATTCGGTCACTGCAACAGAAACCAGCGTGGAAATACTCTCATAGAGTTTGCAGAGGCAGAAGGGTTTTTCATCATGAACTCCTTTTTCAAGAAAAAGCCACAAAGGAAATGAAGCATGGAGGCATCCCAATGGATTGATGAGTGAAACTGATTTTATTATGTGTAACAAGAAATTTGTCATGGAAGACTGCAGTGTGCTAAACAAGTTCAAAACAGGTAGGTAATAACCATAGAATAGTACGATGTAAGATGCACCTCAGTGCTAAACTCGAGCGTGGCAAGCTCATAAAACAAACAAAGTGTATTGACATGACCAACCTTATAAAACATCATAATACCTTCAAATTGGAGCTGAAGAACAGATTTTCTATTCTAGAAGGTCTAATGTCAGAAGAAGTGGACATTCTCTGAAGTTAACAGAAAACTAACCAAGTCTCTTATAGAAACAGCAACAAAAATAGCTAGTACTAAGAACAAGTTGCATATGAACAAATTATCAGGAAAAACCAAAATTCTGATGCAAAAAAGAAGAGAGATGAGGACAAATAAAGGAGATGTGACTTCTAAAGTGAAATATATATAGACCTATGCAAGACGGTACGAAAAAGTATCCCTGAAGATGTAAGGAAATTCAACTGCGAACTAGTGAAGAAAGCGATTGAAAACAACCAAAGCCTGAAGAGAGCAAAGGGACATCTGAGTAAGGGAAGAAAAAACAGATAATGGCTCTGAGAAAAGAAGATGGTTCTGTAACAAGAAATAAAGGTGAAATTTTGACAAGAGTGAAAGATTTCTACTCAAAACTATATGAAAGGGATTTTGGATTGGAGGTTTAACGACCACCGTGAGCAACTCAATGGGCTATAAGCAGTCACCCATCCCTAATTAAGGGTCACTGGTTCCAGGGAAGGGAGAGAGCCAGTGCCATAAGACAAACACAACATCCATGCCTCACCGGGATTAGAACCCGGAACCATCTCGGACGAGTGATCACAGGCCATCGCTTAGACCACTGCGCCACCAGGCGGCCTATGAAAGGGATGATACATGTACTCCAGACATTATGAAAGGTACCAGTACCAGAGTTCTTCCAGTCCTCCCAGCAGAAGTTGCACATACAATCAAGAACATGAAACGGGAGGAAGCTCCAGGAGAAGATGGAATTACCGTAGACATCATACAAGAAGCAAGTGTAGAAATGGAAACAGTGCTTGCCCAAGTTTTCACTCGATGCCTTAATCAAGGGAAGATTCCTGAGGATTGTTACAATGCTACAATGACCCTGATACATAAAAAAGGTGACATTGAGGATCTTGGGAACTACAGACCTATCAGCCTCCTATCAGTGGTTTATAAAATCTTCACTAAAGTTCTTTCACACAGCTTGAAAGTGACAATGGACATGGCTCAACCAAGAGAATAAGCTGGATTCAGGAGTGGCTACAACACTATAGATCATATCCACGTACTGAGAGAACTAATTGAACAAGCAAGGGAATATGAATTTCCATTATGCATGGCTTTTATCGATCATGAAAAGGCCTTTGATTTGGTGAAACCATCAGCAGTTACAATGGCTTTGAAATCCTGCAGTATTGAAAATGCATACATTAATATTATTAATAACATCTATGAAAATGCAAGTGCAAAGATTCAGTTATTTGAGAATACAGCACCCATAAAAATTGGAAAGGGAGTGAGAAAAGGTGACACCATATCTCCCAAGCTCTTTAATGCCACATTGCAAAATATCTTTCAATCACTGAACTGGGAAAACAAAGAGATAAAGATTAATGGAGATTATCTAACTCACCTTCGTTATGCTGATGACGCAGTCATTTTTGCAACTACCCCATCAGAGCTGCAGAGTATGATCCAGGAACTTACTGACAAGAGTAAAGAAGTGGGATTAAAAATGAACTTTCAGAAGACAAAAGTGATGTACAGTGCTTTTACAAAAAATGAAGATTTATCGATTGGAGGGGAAAAGCTGGAGATAACCAATACATCTACATTTATCTAGGACAACAGATATCAAGTGAGGGTCACATTGATGAAGAAATTAATCGGCAAATAAAACTTGCCTGGAGAGCTTTTGGAAGAAACAGCATAATTTTCAAGAGCAATATGCCATTATGTCTTAAACGAAAAGTGTTAGATCAATGCATCCTTCCAGTGCTTACATATGGTGCAGAGACATGGACCTTAACTAAAAGAGACATACAAAGACTGCATACAACTCAAAGTAGCATAGAGAGATGCATGCTTGGTGTAACCAGGAGAGATAAGAAAAAGAACTCGTGGATCAGAAAAATGACAAGAGTGGAAGACATCATGATCAGAGTAAAATCCCTGAAATGGCAATGGGCTGGACATACTGCCAGAAGGTCAGACCATCGATGGACAGCTGACATTTTAGACTGTATTCCAAAGGACAGGAAGAGACCCAGAAAAAGACCACATGTGGGATGGGTGGATGAAATTCGAAAGTATGCGGGAATAACATGGAGGAGACTGGCACAAGACAGACCGTTGTGGAAGAAACTTGGGGAGACCTTCGTCCAGCAGTGGATTGATAATGGTTGACAAGGATGATGATGATCAAGTGTTTGAGGTTATACTTAACTTGTTTGTACTCTTAGAAACAAGGCAATAACTAGGGTATGGCCAATTTTACCCCCCCCCGCCATGGGCACCAGTTAAATGAAAACATGATACGGTGTTTCAGACAATTAAATATAAATAGTAATTAGTAAATGTAAGGCTTAAAACAGCTGTACGAGTAAAAACTTGCTAGATATTTGAACACTTTCATTTTTATATATGATCGAATTAAGCATTTTAGCAGAGACATGAACTGTTGTTATGTTTTCAGTTGGCCTCAAATCTTTTGGTCACAAAGCCGCGGGGGAAGGGGAGGTTAATCCATTTCTTGACTGGTGAACCATGCTTATGTAGTCCAGGGTTATAATTAGTGATTGAAAAATCTACTAATTAAAAGTAGCTAGCTACTACTACAACTATGAAAAAACCATTAGAAAGAACCACTCACTCACCATAAAGATATGGTAACCTCCAATGACAACACACTTCCAACACGTCATTCATCGTGATGTAACTGGGCTTCCAAGGTTTACAGACTTCTTGCTTACGCTTCTTATTTTCGGATGGTTTTTTTCATTTATGAATTGCACGTAAACTATGCGCACTTTGCAAGAGGTTAATACCTTAAAAGTGCAAATATAATAATACTACAACTATGTTCTTGAAAAAGCAGTTTGCTACATCTATAACTACTAATATTTTCATTACTTTTTCTTCATTTAGTTGTTAAGTTAAAAGTGTGAATTCTGAAGATGATCCTTATATGTACATTTTTACATATGGCATTCAGAACTAAAAACCAAGGTAAATTACACATGTAATACAGGGTGTCCATAAAGCCTTTCCCACATTGCAAAAATTAATATAAAAAAATCTATGTAAGTTAAAATAAAATAGTTGGCAACATAATATAGCAGAGCTCATAAAGTTTGTTTGTCTTTTCTGTTCTTAAGGTGAGCGCTACTGCTGAATAAGATGAGCATTTCATCGATAATGGCTTCCATGCAAGAAGAAGTGGCACGTGTGTGTTGTGGTTCCATGAGACCCAATTGGCAGTTACTGTCCAGCATCATTTCAGAAAAGAGTACATATGATAACCACTGGACCAAAAAAAGCATAAAAGCTTGGTATGAAAAGTTTAAAGTGACGGGCAGAGTTTGTGATCTCCCACAAGCAGACTAATCACCAGTTACACAAGAGACAACTGCAGCTGTTCAGGAGGCATTTCTGCGAAGTCCCAAGAAATCCATTCGTCGTGGTTCAGTGGAAACTGGGATTCCCCGTGACACAGTACAAAAGATTTTACACAAATGTCTTCATCTGTATGCTTATAAGGTACAGATCATTCAAGTTCTTAAGCCTGATGACCAGCCTCTCCGTGCTGCATTTGTGATGGAGATGTTGCAACGCATAGCTCATGATAGTGATTATCTTCACCGTCTCTGTTTCTTAGACGAAGCCACATTCCGCATCTCTGGTACAGTAAATAGGCACAATGTGCAAATCTGGGGATCAGAAAATCCCTATTATGTCATCAAACAACAGAGGGCCAGCCCGAAAGTGAATGTATGGTGTGGCTTAATGCATGACAGAATCATCGGACCCTTCTTTTTGCAGAGCCCACGCCACAGTAACATGTAACCTGGACATGTTGGAACTTTTTGTAGCACCTCAGTTGCATGTACTCCAACCTTTGGTTATTTTCCAACAAGATGGTGCCCCACCACATCAGTCAAAAATGGTTTGTGAGTTCCTGAATGTCACATTTCCGGACAGATGGATTGGCCATGACAGCCCCATGACATGGCCTTTCAATCGACCAGCATAACCCCTCTAGACTTTTTCCTGTGGGTACTTGGGATGATAAGTGTTCAGCAAAAGTTTGTAGAACAGCTGGTTCATGGTCCCATGGGTTATATGAAAGACTAAGTTTACTCTAGCAGTGTTCCAAATGTCAAGATGTTGAAGAGCAGAATAATGGATGTCATTGGTTCAGTCTCTGCTGAGATGTTAAACAAAACATGGCATGAAATCAAATATTGCTTAGTCCTCTGAGCCACAAATGGCGTCCATGTGGAGGTGTACCGGCACGGGGAAAAAAACTTCACTTGTGCACAATCATTCTCATGCAATCTCTTTCTTGTACCTGTAATACATTTTTTATATTAATTTTTGTAATGTGGGAAAGACTTCATGACATATATCTTTGTATTTATTATATATACTCAATGGATAAAATATTAGAGATACCTACCTAATAGCATGTTGGTTCTCCTCTAGCATGAATATTAGTCTATACATGCCAAAGTCTCAACTCCAACAGATGCCAGAGGGTTTCTGGAGGCAATGCCAGCCATGCCTGTGCCATCATTGTCCACAAATCCACCTAAGACATCAGTTCGGGATCATGGAACTGACATTCTACTCCAAAGCATGCCAGATAGCTTCCACAGGGTTTTAAATCTGGGGACCTTGGGCACTACTGGATGGCTCCAAACTCAGATAAATGTTCCTCAAACCAAGCCTGGGTGGTTGCAGCCTAGTGAGATGGCACATTGTCCTGCTAAAACAGACCATTGGCCACAGGATGCATGAAGGCCACGAAAGCGTGAAGGCGATCATCCAGCACATACTGGTAGCGCGTAGCAGTCAAGGACCTCTCCGGACACACAAAGGGACCTAATGTGTCCCACAAGAAGGCTCCTCAAACTATCACAGAGCCAACCTGGCATAACGAGGCCATGGCTTCATACTGTCTATGCCATAATTGTACCCACCCATTAGCTTGGTATTGCTGAAAACAGGATTCATTTGACCACACAACACAGCACCACTCTGCAGAGATCCAGTTTTGATGCTCTCACCATCAGGCGAAGTGTAAGTTTAAATGATAAGGAGTCAACAGTGGTCCACAAGTAGGGTGTCAGCAGTTCCCATAGCCCAGCATGCACTATTCCGTTTGTGCACTGTCACACACTTACAAGTGATTTGCACCACTGTTGCCACCGTTCGATCTGTATAAGCTTGAATACTCTACGCCGACCCTGGTAATCAAAGGTATGTGGTCGGCCACCACTTGCTCTCTGGGCACTGGTACGTCGATGGTATACTCGCAGTACATCCTTGATACGGTTGCCCAAGGGTTCTCACCACTTGGGCGTTAGAATGACGCGTCTTGCGCTGACAATGCATCCATGATCAAAGCTGCTTAGATCACCATGTTTGTTGATTGTAATACACTGTTGGAAAGCCTTGCTGTTCTCTCTTTATTTTTAATCTGTAGTAATGCCGTAAAATGAAGCATTAAGAATGCAAACACATGGTAAAAAGTTCTTCTTTTTTTTTTCTAATAAAAATAAACCATTCTACAGTAGGAAAACTACTGACTGCCACTTTAAACTTGCTGCACTACATATTAAAAATAAAATTATCTCACATAAAAGTCCGGATGATTGAAATAAAATACGTACCTACTAATCTACGCGAATTACTTTAATTTGAACAAAGCTTATGCATCAAAAGATGTTTTAAAAATTTCACACAAAAAAAAGTCATAGTCACTAGCTGAAAGAGTATTTAAATTGTTACTTGCAAAGTTTCTGCATGTCAATACTATCACAATTTGCAAAACTGTTACCACAATATTTGTCTTAAAAATGACCCTGTTGTATTAAAAGTTTTTTTTTTTTTTTTTTTTAAATTTCAAGGTTTAACTACCAGCATGAGCAATCGGGAAGGCTATAAGAAGTTATCCAACCATGATTTAGGGCCACTTGTTCCACAGAAGAGAGAGAGGGAGCCAATGCTATTAGACATACACACAACTCATACCTCATCCATGAATCAGACACAGGACCTATCTGGGATGAATGATTCAAAGCCATCACCTCAGAGCACTCAGCAATGGAGTTGGTGAACCCCCTCTCCCTATGTCTATCTGATTCTGCTAGCCATTATATGAATAAAGATAATGTACCTCCAACTTCAATTGACATGTAGGTGTACTACCATAATATGGACAGATATTGTAAAATAGAGAATTTAATTCCTACTTCATAATAGTATAAATTTTCAGTTAGCTGTTCAAATAGAAGAAATGTCTAAAATATCATGTATGGTCATAGGAAATTAAATCTTATTTAATTTTCTAAGACCATGAATTATCTCCATAAAATTCCTTATCTTAGTAATGGTATTGCAAGTCAAGGTTGCTACACTATCACAACCCCCACAACTAAATTCTCATTGTTGTTCACAGAGCTTAGCTATTTATAAATGCGGCCAAATGTGCTGCAAGGACAATCCTCCACTGCAGATATCCTTACCATGGAGGGGTCTACAGTTACTTATGAACATTCTAACAGAGCATTGGGCCAATGGAAACCATGAGACTTATTAATTATGCCATTCTTTCCTACACCTTTTTAAGAAATGACATCATAACAAATGACTTTTCTGTGATTCATACTAAAAGATCGAGCAATGGACAAGTGCTCTGTGGAATTCAATCAAACAACCCAAGTGCTCTGAGGAATTAAAAATTTATTTTAAAAAATAAAAATTTATTTAAAAAAATAAAAATTAAAATAAACAATTAAAATTTAAATATTATAATTTACAATTATGTTATATTGCATATTGCTAACTATGTGTATGCTATGGAACCTTTGCCCTATTGAACAACATTTGAAGTGATTTTGCACTTAACGACTGACGCTACAACCTTTATGTACTACTTATTTGCAGTTGGATGCTAATTACCAGTTTAACTTATGAGATGTTATTTTTATGAACACAAATTACTGCTTTACTCTTTTACCTTGTATAATGCATATGATCGTAAGTCTTATTTAGCCAATTTAAGACTCGAATGCGGGGGCTAACCTCACTTCTTGTATATTATATAAAAATGTCACTTCTGTTAATTACCAGTCTGTCCAATGTGTCTACAATGCAGTCCCATTTGCACATGCATTAAGTCACGTGCCTATTATTACTTGTATATTTATATGGTTCTCTCCCTCGTTGTCGTTTCATTCATCTGAGGATGGGTTCATAGTGGACCTGAAAGGTCTCATGCTTTTTTAAACCTTCATCATTTCAACTAGTATATATACAAAGCTTTTAAACCTCCATCATTTTAAACTTGTATATACAGGGTGATTGTAAACTCCTTCAACAAAACAAGAGGGGTGATAGTACACATCAAGACGAACAATATTTTCAATGGAACCTAGGGCCGAATTCCACTCTTAGTGCCAAAAAAGAGTAAAGTTACATATCCACGTTGAGCCTTCAACAGTGAAAACAAAGAGACATACCTAATTTATGAGTTGCACAATTCCAAGCACACCAGTGAAAGACTCAAAGGAGCTGCTCAACTGGTGTCCAAGGGCGTCGTTGCACAGCCCACATTGGTGAATGAAGGATTGTTGCACCCTTTCGAAGACTCCTGGTGTGGTGTTGATCTTGTCCACAGCAACAGCGATTCGCACAACAAGATCTTCCAGGGAGTCCACAGGTGTCTCATACACCAATGTTTTCATGTACCCCCAGAAAAAAGTCCAGTGGATCAAGGTCCGGGGAGCATGAAGGCCAAGCCACAGGTCCACCACGTCCAATCCACCGCCTGGGATATGTCGTATGTGTAGTCCTCTGTGCCCTTCACGAATACGTCAATTCTCATGTGATGTTTGCACAGTAATATCACTGAACGAGTTCGGCTGCATTTTTAAATGTTTGCTCTTCATCATCTACGCGCATGTTTAGCACACCTGACTTGCATCTTGTGCTTCTCATGCATGGGTTGGGACTCCATGTGCCTGCTGGATGTTTTTCGAACGTGCTCTTTTCTGGCACTAGGAGTGGAATGCGGCCCTAGGTTCCATCCCAAATATTGTTCATCTTGATGAGTACTATCACCCCATATGTTTTGTTGAAGGAGGTTTTTTTTTTTTTTTTTTCGTTGGAGGTTTAACCACCACCGTGAGCAACTCAATGGGCTATAAGCAGTCCCCCCCCGTCCCTAATTTAGGGTCACTGGTTCCAGGGAAGGGAGAGAGTCAGTGCCATAAGACAAACACAATATCCATGCCCTACCGGGATTCAAAACCGGACCCCTTTCGGAAGAATGATCAGAGGCCATCGCTTAGACCACTGCACCACCGGGGCGGCAAAAAGGAGTTTACAATCACCCTGTATACAGGCATAATAAAAATAATCCCGAATCAAGTGTGTTTTTAAGCCAGTAGGATTTAATACATCATGCTTTGGGTGTTGGCTGCCCTATTATCTTGTGTAGTCAAGCTTGAGTTTTGAACGTGCAAACTTCTATATCACAGCAAAAGGCAAATGTCATAAAATAATCATGAAAATACTGCTTAAACTTCCGTTCCAATTCGTTATGTCAAAATTCCTATATCACTTGGGAACCTAAGCGTAGTTATACTATCTAGATATCACTATACAGTTATTCCTAAGTGTACGTTGCTTCCATATGGACGTACCTAGATACATTACAATCGTTTTATATCTACACAAAAACAAATGCTACTTTGCTAGGCGGACAATACAATATATCCCCCTCTCTCACATCAAGATTTAAACACTGCAGTACCCAAACTAATCCAAAACACATAAAACTAGCGCATTAAGACAACACTTTCCTTAATTTCTTCCCACGTAAAATTGCTATTCAACAAAAATAATAACCTAGAAAACAAAACCGCCAACATATAATGCGACAAGTAGCTACGCTTTAAACAGTTCACTCAACAGATGTTTCCCCGTCACGTAAACACTGCAATAATATCCTCTCCAAGGAAGTTATCCATGCATCAGAATATTTAAAGAGCAAGACTTCGAACTAGTGGAAATCTTTCCGAATGAACAGCAGCAATCTTCAAAAATAGTTCATTACTTACTTGCATTATTGCAGATTTTCAGTTTTGTTAAATTTACGATACAATTTTTTGCAGACTTTCCGTGTCTACTTGATCAAAATACCAACAGAGATATCTTTAAATCGCCAACACAACAACCACCATGTTGACATCAGAACAACAGTTACAAACAGGGAAAAAAATTGTTACCAATATTGGGTGCTTTCGGAAGTCAGTTCTATAAAACAATTTGAAGCTGTGAAAGCCTGCCCTAAAATTATTTAATGGAAACTACAGTTATCATAAAATGAAATTTTAGTAAGCAAAAATATTATTTTATAAAATGAATGGTGCAGAAAAATCTTTTAGGCGCACACACTGTATTTTTTCAGAATATGTTCTCTAGGTGAGCCAATAAAATCTGAATTCATAGAACAGAAAATGAAAATTTTTATCATACACCGTGCTTCTGAGATACGATCTGAGACTGAGCGGCTTTGGTTTATGTGATTTCATGTCATCTTCACGTTCGCTGCCTTTCGGATTAAAAAATAAAAGAAATTACATACATAAACATAATAAAGTCATACACAAACAAATAAAGAAATATATAATTACAAAAATATAACGGTAAGTGGAAAGGTAAGTTTTTTTTAATTCTGTAACGGTTATTTCATATCTTAGGTAACGATGTGAAATGTTGAATGATCCAATAGGCTCAAGTTATTGAAGAATATCAGATAGTGTTTTTCACTGAGATGTGTTGTATATTTCTTCTATTTATAATTGACTCGTAATGCTCTAGGAATTATGTTAGTACACGTGTGGATGATTTACCTGGCATATTTGTAACAAAATAGAGAAAGCTCTTTTGGGGGAAGAATAAATTATCTGTCAAAGTCTTCCAAACACATACTTGTAATGGTTTTTGTCTGTAACAAGATAGAGAGTTTTTGAAGAAACAGAGCTGAACCTACAAAATTCTCAATTATAGTAATAAAAATACAGAATACTAGTTTTTATGTGAGTAAAATCTTTGAAACCCTAAAATAACCACTGGAAGAATTTACCAGAATGTTTACATGAAGAATTTGATAGTTTTTTTTTTTTTTTTTGATTGGAGGTTTAACGACCACCGTGAGCAACTCAATGGGCTATAAGCAGTCGCCCGTCCCTAATTTAGGGTCACTGGTTCCAGGGAAGGGAGAGAGCCAGTGCCGTAAGACAAACACAACACCCATGCCTCACCGGGATTCGAACCCGGACCCCTTCGGACGAATGATCAGAGGCCAACGCCTTAGACCACTGCGCCACCGGGGCGGCAATTTGATAGTTTTCCTGACACAAATGTTCCAACAGTCTCTTCTAATATTGAGGTAAATTATATGTGTTAAAATACTCCAACATGCTCTTCTAATATTAAGGTAAATTTGCTCACAGAGAAATTAACCTATTGGAGCATTTAAGTTAGGAAAACTATCAAATTACCTATCAAATTTTTCATGTGAACATACTGGTCCACTCTTTTTTTTTTTTTTTTTTTTTTTTGAGGTTTAACGACCACCGTGAGCTACTCAATGGGCTATAAGCAGTCGCCCGTCCCTAATTTAGGGTCACTGGTTCCAGGGAAGGGAGAGAGCCAGTGCCGTAAGACAAACACAACATCCATGCCTCACCGGGATTCGAACCCGGACCCCGTTCGGACGAATGATCAGAAGCCATCGCTTAGACCACTGCGCCATCCACTCTTCCAGTGGTTATCTTAGGGTTTCAAAGGTTTTACTCGCAGAGAACTAGCATTCTGTATTTTATAACTATAATTGGAAATATTTTTTTATTGGAGGTTTGACGACCACCGTGAGCAACTCAATGGGCTATAAGCAGTCGCCCGTTCTTAATTTAGGGCCACTGGTTCCAGGGAAGGGAGAGAGCCAGTGCCGTAAGACAAAACAACATCCGTGCCTCACCGGGATTCGAACCCGGACTCCTTTGGGATGAATGATCAGAGGCTATCGCTTAGACCACTGCGCCACCGCGGCGGCGAATTTTGTAAGTTCATCTCTGTTTCTTCGAAGACTCTCTATCTTGTTACAGACAAAAACCATTACAATTATGTGTGTGGAAGACTTTGACAGAGAATTTATTCATTCACCAAAAGTGATTTCTTTACCTTGTTACAGACATGCTAGGGAAATCATTCACACGTATACTAACATAATTCCTCGAGCAATACGAGTCAATTACAAATTGAAGAAATAACACATCTCAGTTAAAAACACTACCTAATGTTCCTCAATAACTAGAGACTATTGGATCGTTCCACATTTTACATCGTTGCCTAAGATATGAAGGAACCGTTACAGAATTAAAAAAAAACTTACCTTGACATTTATATTTTTGTATTTATATATTTGTGTGTGTCTTTATTATGTTTATGTATGCAAAGTTATTTTATTTTTTTAATCAGAAAGGCAGCGAACCTGAAAATGACATGAAATCACAAAAACCAAAGCAGCTCAGTGATCATATGTAGAGGATTTTAGGAAGGGAGTATCTGACCCTAGGTCTTAAACAACCCTTAGAAATAGGAAGCTAGGAGATTTGGGCTAGAGTGCCCGATAGGAAAGTGACACGGAAGCGAAGTAGAAAGGGGGAGGAAGACGCCCTTATTTATTACCAGGGGGAAGTGCCCGAGGTCCTACGACTTAACGTGCCCATCCGACGCACGGCGGATATTTAGTGGATCGAGTGTTCGTACCTTCTGGGATCGAACCTGAGGTCCTTTCCGTGGTAGTCACGAACGTTGCCCACTAAGCCACCCGCGGCCCAAAGCCACTCAGTCTCAGATCGTATCTCAGAAGTAATCTCACGTGACACATGAAGATAAGCCCCACCCATATGTGTCGTCACTGAAGCTGAATACTGTCCTCTGATTGGCTGAGATTTCCCCAGTCCGGTATCAGCGATCACATGTAGAGGATTTTAGGAAGGGAGTGTCTGACCCCAGGTCTTAAACAACCCTTAGAAATAGGAAACTAGGAGATTTGGGCTAGACCGCCCGATAGGAAAGTGACACGAAAGCGAAGTAGAAAGGGGGAAGAAGACGCCATTATTTATTACCGGGAGGCCAGTACCCGGGGTCCGACGGCTTAACGTGTCCATTCGACGCACGGCGGGTATTTAGTGGATCGAGCGTTCGTACCTGCCTGGGATCGAACCTGAGGCCCTTCCCGTGGCAGTCACGAACGTTGCCCACTCGGCGACCCGCGGCCTATCCGAGTCCGGTATCAATGTAAGGTTTGCTTAAATGGCACCGGGATACCGGATACCGAGACATATCCCGGTGGCGTATTTCACAAGTGAATGTACGGAATTGCGATTAAGGCCATTTCCGCCACGCGATTGGTTCAGAGGTACTTTGGAGATTACGAGTAGGCGGGGCCTATGAGGAGAGTCATGTGACAGGAACACTGTCTTTTATCGGTAGTTCTACCTGCTAAGAAATTCAATGTGATGTTACTTAACATATGTGAGTGACACGCAGGGGCGGATTTCCCACTAGGCGCAGTAGACGCGCGCCTAGGGCCCCAGAGCTTGAGGGGCCCCGAAAACGTATAATTGGATTGCCAGTTTTGTTTTGCTTTTCACGGACCGAAATAAATAAATCCTTAAAGTGACCACTTTATTGTCAATTGATAATTTACTTTCTCATTTTAAATTTTCTAATTGTTATCGATGTATTTGTTCTGAAAGAAACTGTTAAAATAACCTAGCCTTTCTTTAGTGGTAGGTGAAACAAGGATTGACGCTTCCCACACTTTTCATTGTTTAAAACGAATATTTAGCTGGCTGTGATATAAATTACTTTCATATGACTTCCAGCCAAAGAAAAACATCTGTGTTGGAACTTTTTACCTGTCTTTTCTGAGCTGCGATTAAGTGTGCTTGTAGAAACTGTCCTGATGACCTGTGGCGTTTGCTGTTTACTACCTTTTCTCTCTGGAGTTGTATAATCAAGTTCTTTCTTAGCCCTAATCTTCCTACACCACACTAAACCAAAATAGCTAATAAAATCTTCTCTTCGCTAAAAAGAAAGAAAGAAGAACAAAAAAAAAAGAAAAAAAAAGAAAGAAAACGAAGTTCCTAAAAGGAATCGTCCAATCAAGATGAAAATTGGCATGTGTAATGTAATTGTGTAAAGGAGAGGAAATGACTGCAATTCCACAGTAGTTGGGCAATTTATCCGGATAACACAGTTACATGAGTAGAAGAAGTCAGTAAGTTGTATTGTAGCGCCACCTATTGCTCGGATACAAGCAGAAACGCAGCGTGGTAGTGACACATACAGTTTACGGATACTGTTCTGAGGTATACATGGAATGCTAGATGGTGTCCAAATTGTAGGCCAATTCGCCGACATTCCGGGATGGGTGTAGGTGGGGTCCATCATGTTTGATCGGTGAGAAATCTGGTGATCGGGCTGGCCTAGAAGGGTGTCGACATTAGAGAGGCAGGTCCGGGAGAACTGTGCCGTGTGTGGCCAGGTATTTTCCTGTTGCAAAACTATTCGGTAACGTGCTACAGGAAGGGCAACACAACAGGCCGTAGAATGCGTCGACGTACCGTTGAGCCGTGAGGGTAGTACGGAGGACTTCGAAGGGTGTCTAGCTATCGTAGGAAATACACTGCTGGCCACCCAAAATGTAACACCAAGAAGGAAGCATCCGATTTGCCTAAAATTCACAGCATGCGTCGCCCGCAAGAGGACACGCAAACGATTAGCATTGCAAGGCATATGCAAATCATGTGCGCCCGGCACGCCACCAAGAAGCGCTAAAAGAAGGGTGCACAGAAGGCGGGTTGTAAGTAGTGGAAGTGTGTTGTGCTGCTGGACCTGTGCGTGGGAAGCTTCCTGATGCCGCGTCGCAGAATACGGCAGTTATTCCAGCACGTTTCGGAGTTCGACAGAGGACGAATAGTGGCTTATCGCGACAGCGGTTTATCGTACCGAGACATCGGTGCCCGTGTGGGACGACATCCAGCCACAGTGGGGTGAGTATGGATTCGATGGGTGCAGGAGGGACGGACGGTCCGACGTGAGTGATATGCGCAGCCGCGGCACACCACCGAACGAGAGGACCGGCATGTTGTGCGGTGGGCATTGACCGCTTGAACCGCCACATCACGAACGTTAGCGCAGGAATTAGGGTGTGTTGCGCAACAACCTGTGTCAGCACGTACCGTTCGACGTCGTCTGCAGGAGTGGAGACTTCCCGCATGGCACTTATTGCTCCGGTTACCATTGACGTTACACCACCGGCGAGTGCGGCAGCAGTGGGCAGTTGAACGCCACACTTGGACTACGGAATGGCACGACATTTTCTTCTTCGACGAATCCCGCTTCTGCCGGCAACACCACAATGGTCGGATCCATCCGCGTGTGGCGGCACCGCGGCGAGAAACTGTATGACGCCTGCATTATGCGTCGCCATGCCGGTCCGTCGCCATACCGGTCCGTCACCTGGCGTTATGGTTTGGGGCGCAATTGGATATGACACCCGAACCCCTCTGGCATGCATCGCCGGTACACTCAGCAGCCACCACTACATCTCCGACATTTTGGAGCCTGTAGTTCTCTTTTACCTGCAGGACCGGCCAGCAGCCAGGTTTCAACAGGACAATGCGCGCCCGCACGTGGCACGCATCGTGCAACAATTAATCACGGCCCACCAGGTGTCACTGCTGCCGTGGCCCGCCTGTTCTCCCGATATGTCGCCTATCGAACACGTGTGGTCGCTGATCAGCAACCGAGTGGCCCGGCAAGCACCACCCGCGGCTACACCTGATGAACTGTGACAACGTATGGAAGCAGTCTGGACCGACATACCCGAAGCCCACATCCAAAGCCTCTTTCGTTCGATGCCGCTGCGTGTAGCGGCCGTTATTGCCAGCCATGGGGGCCACACGAACTATTGATGTCTGCGTGTTCCGCAAGTCGCACGGGCCTGTGAACTCAATCGTTTCATCTTTGATCTGTTGTTATGTGTCCAGTACATCTGGCTTTGCTATCTCGTGTTTTTCTCGGTGTTGCATTTTGGGTGGCCAGCAGTGTAGCTTCCTAGACAATCAGATCGGGTGTTCTTGCCCTGTGCCGTTGCGCGGTAAAAGCAGGATCCGTGCACTGGTCAGCTCGTTTCCAGACAAGCATGCGCTGGTCGGCTCGTCTCCAGAAAAGCATGCGCTGATCATCGGCGCTAAGTGCAAACCATAACTCATCACTGGAGACAACATGACACCACTGGACATTATCCCTCGTCGATCGGGTCCGACACCACTGCAACTGGGGCCCTGAGACGCTCTCTGATTAGTAAAAAACGGCGGATTGCCGCAACTCGTCTAGCAACGGTCCGAATGGCTACTTCCGTACCTGTGGACGACGTAACATGGCCACGGATTGTTGAGAACGACGAATTCGGTTTTGTTCGTGCGGCTCTCACAATCGCTCAATGTTCGTGTTCTGTCGTTGCCCTCGGCCATCCACTGCCTATGTGCCACTGGATTGTGGTGCCCTGTTCGACCCATTGGCGCCAACATCGTCCGATTACCGCGTCGCTCCGATCCAAATGCCTGGCAATACGGCGACTTGACCAACCGGCTTCTCTCAGCCCAATTATATATCCTCTCGCAAACCCGCTCGACTTCTCGTGGCGTGCACGGATCCGTCGTCGTGGCATCCTGACAGTCTGGAGGTTAACGTGCCAGTACTAATTTGCTGTTGCAATTGTCCGGTACGTTGACGCATTCTTCGACCTCTTGTGTCACCCTTTGCTCTTGATATACCCTTCTCAATGCGGTTCCCATGCGCTGTTGCGGGCCGCTATTTAGTCATTGGTAGTTATTTTTGAATTAATCATTTGCATATTCGGCCCTGAGGTACTTGTATGCAGAGTCTCATTAGGATCAAATTACTTTCTCGGGGTGCTTCGTTCTTTTCTTTTTTCACAAAAGGTGTGTGCTTAGGCTGCAAAATGAAGAAATTCGAAAATGTTGCACTGTTTATCTTTTTCTTATTGAATAGTGTTGAAATAATTTTTTTATTGCATTCGAATAGCATTTTCTTATGGTCATAAGCCAGCGCTTAGACCACTGCGCCACCTGGGCGGCCAATAAAATTTTCAATGATACTCTTACTTGAAAAACTGTGGTTCCTACTTTTCCATTTTCAAGCTGGATCTTTTGCACTTAATCCTTATGCTTCTGTTTCTGATAACTGCGGTGGAGGTATAAAGAAAATCTTACGCATCTTTTTGACTTATTAAAAGAAAAAGCAAACCTCAATTTTCTGATGAAAGTAATAAGGAAAAATGTTTTCAAGAAACTCGTCACACTCTCGCTTATTTGCACTGACTGATGAAATTCTTACTGTCCAACTTTTTTGGTCAACGACATTTGTCTACGCCATGGACGGCTGAATCTCTTCTATTTATAGAGAATCCTTCGCCACAAGAAAACTCCTCCACGAAAAGTCATCCACCTTTCTTAAGCGAAGTAGTGAGCACAAATTTAAATTTACCCGTATTTTGTAACGTGGAGGACTTCTCCAGTTGCCAGTGTCTTCAAGTATTTTATTTTTGCTGGATACCATGCTCGTTGCCTACAAATTTGACAAATTTGCTCATAACGTAAAAACAAGGTGATTTTCTAAAGCTGAAGCCATGGAGAGGGCATGTTTTGTAATTGAAATTTATTCCAGTTTCATGACAATTTATACGAAATGTAATGATAAATTTAGCGAAACTCCATTTTCAGCGCCTTTAGCGTTAAATTCGCCAAGTAACTATAGCAACTGCAGATGTACTAATGTAGCTAGTTTTGCCAAATGTATCAAATTCAAAAAGAACTTTTGCCAAAACCAAAATGGTCTCTCTTAGCGTAATGCTGAATTTTTTAAATTTCCAATTCCAGAACTTGAGGGAAATTTATGAACTGGTAGTGAAATTTAAAATCTCTAAAATTTAATGAAATTTTATGTCCTGCTATTGGCAAAAATAATTTTTGAAGAATCTGTGAAAACCACATTTACTGTCCTTCAGTACCTCTAGCAGGAGATTATATGAATTCGAAAATTTAAGTATATGAGAAAGAACTATTAAGGCTAATCTGAGAGGCACAAAAATATTTCTTCACAAGAGAACTTTAATTTCTTGAATGTTCGACTTTGACAGCCTTTACTCGTAAATTCATAAAGAATATGGTATATTTAAAGTGCCAAACTTAGTGCCCTTTGATTTCCTATTAGCCGCAAAAATAATTTTTGAAATATCTGTAAAAACAAAAAGTTCGATGTGCGCGAACAGTCAAACTGATTACATTAGCTCTGTTTCTGACAGAACGTCCTAATAATTTGTGATAGAATCGCATTTCAAAAGCGCAAAAACATTTTTCTTGACTTTACTTTTTTTTTTTAATCTGACAGATGAAAATTTCTGAGGCGATAAGAAGGGAGAGGAGGGGCCCCAGAATCGCTTAGCGCCTAGGGCCCCAAAAGATTAAAAGTCGCTTCTGGTGACACGGTGTATGATAAATCAGGTGATACGACTCTCCGTACTGTCAACAGTTTGAAAAACGGACTGTTAATGTCACAGCTCGCCAGGGGGCGCTCAGAAGTTATGGGCCGATAGTTCATGCTAACCAAGGAGGTTAGAATACAACCTCCTTGATGCTAACCATCATAGGCCGCCCCGGTGGCGCAGTGGTCTAAGGCGCTGGCCTCTGATCATTCGTCTGTAAAGGGTCCGGGTTCGAATCCCGGTCAGGCATGGATGTTGTGTTTGTTTTACGGCACTGGCTCTCTCCCTTCCCTGGAACCAGTGACCCTAAATTAGGGACGGGCGACTGCTTATAGCCCATTGAGTTGCTCACGGTGGTCGTTAAACCTCCAATAAAAAAAAACATCATAGGATTACATGGTGTTTATGATTTCATCATTGCTAAATCGGAAATTCTCTTGATTATTTTTTATTTATTACTTTGTATAATTACTGTATATTGTATGAAGTTCTAGAAACGTTGAAGTTTCTGTACAGAAAGTAAAGTACGTCTACTCTCTTTTCACTTAACCGGAAATAAATTTATGGTGCAGCCAAATGTCGGACTGTTCAATTCTGTTTTAGGTATGAGGCGAAAGTGTTTTGTACCGAACAATCAGTTATCGGACAGGTTATGCGACATATAAAGAACTTTTATCAACCTTTAATGACCCAACAGTGTTGGAAAAATGGCGGCAAGCATTAGGATGTGATACATATTTCCACAGCTCACAATATGGAAAAATTTTACGTTAAGAGCATTAACCGTTGTTTAAATGTAGGATCACTAATTTTATCCCTTGATATCAAATATGTTCATCGTACTATATATGCATGCAGGTCGGGAAAAGCTCCGCTGAGAAAAAGTAGCCATTTTGCCATGATGCACTTTCTCTGTCGTCATCGCCAGCACAGATGGAGGGAGAGCCTTATTCATTAGTATGATTAGGTACAAAAATAAAACAAATGTGCAAGATATATTGCTGATTACTAAATGAAAAGATCAATAGTGAATGATTTCTCAAGGGGAAGATTAATCAATGCGAAAGCTTCGGTAAGTTTTCAAAACCAGCAGTTTCCGTTAATGATGCTCCAATGACTTACGCAAAAACTGATATTCCATGTTAAAATTGCTCCTACGAATGTACAGCACTATCTCATTTTACAAGAAGTACAATTTTTTTTACGATAAAGGGTCTATTCTTTATTGCCTCAGTAAAAAACTCAGCATCGTCTGCTCAGAAATCTTCACGTTAGAGTACTCACTCTGTGGCTAAAAATATATATATATAACGCTTATTTGATGAATTCCATGTGATAGGCACAAAAGTGCATGTTTACGAAACATTCCAGGTTATTGTTTTTTTTTATTCCAAGCAAAATAGCATTCGTAAATTACGAATGTTTCTGCCGTTTACTCAGGGCCCGATTTACTACATGCGAGGCCCAGGGCACAAAACATTTCCGGGGCCCCCCTCCTTATTCTCTATCGACCAAATAATAGTCACTGTGTGCAGAGTAGCAGAATGTAGACGTACATGCGTACGCTGATAGTTTCCAAATCATTAGCAGGTTTGCAGATAGTTTTTGCATGTAGATTAAAAAATAAAAATGTTAGGCCTATATACAGCAATTAAAACACTTACTCAACGCTTTACTCATATTAATATACTTAATTCTATTTTAACTGAAGAACTTAATGATTTTTCACATCTTCTGAGTTATTTTGTTTTACAGACATTTCTGGCCTCTAGATTTTATCAAGGCCTGTTCTCAATGTATACGAACTGTATTAAAAGTTTTGTTTACACAGAATTTAAATTTTATTGCCAGGTTCCTCTTTCAGTTGCCAATTAAATACAAATATACGTTCACTTGCATGCTTCCAGTCAGAAAAACCTGTGGATCCTAATGCTGTAGTGCTCCTAGCATACAATTTGCATATCCAGCAGAATAGCAAACAAGTTGATGGGGATAAAAGAAGCCAGTCGCGTTTTACCTTCTCATTATTATTTTTTATTCTGAAAAAATTACCTTCTGTTAGAAAACGTTTTTTACCACAGATATCCTTCCCTGTGAATGCCAGCAACTTCAAATCTTGGACTGGTGGATTGCTCAAAAAGCATTCGCGCATTTTTTCTGTAATTTCTCCCCATAAGGCAAGATCCACTGCATTCATTGTGGAACTTGTGCTCTCTTCATTAGATGAATTCAAAGATTTCCCAAATTAGGAGCATCTGTGATGTTAGATGATTCTGAAGTCAGATTACTGGCTTCGAAAGACAAATTACGCTCAAGAGACTCACCAGTAGTAAAATTAGATGAATTTGTAGAACTTTTGGGACCAAGTGAAATATCCAATTTTTTAATGGCAAAACGTTCAATGCTACCATGCTGCAGGTCATCATCCTTCAGTTTCAATTGTTTGGCTTTCCGTTTAGCACGGCCTGATAAATATGAACGTTTTGACATAATTTAACTGTTAAATAATGCAACTTAAATATATTGTTACAACTAACTAAATTTGATTATATATAAAATTAACAAATATTCAACATTCCATCAGACTACAAGAAACGCAACGCAAAATACAACCAAGCCTTCGTGGTTACAGTTACGACAACGAGAAGCCGTGTGCAGGAAGTTGAAGGATCAGTTGAGTTTAGGTGCGTTCGGAAAAGCAAGAAAAGGCACGTGAATCAATGGAAGCGATCCTCCTTCTCAATGGCCACCTGAAGGTTATTAAACCACTGAAACTCATTAATGGCCACGTGTTTACGTGAAATTCGAAACTCAGACTCTGTGTGTAAGTACCACATCTATAAACACATGACTCATGAGCATGCAAAAGTAAAAAAAATAAATTTTGAATATACACACACAAAATTCCCATTAATTAAGTACACATTTAATTCAAATTTGGGGGCCCCCAAAATCGGGGGCCCTGGGCACGTGCCCCGTGTGCCCTCCCGTAAATCAGGGCCTTGCGTTTACTCCCATAAGAAAGCATGGATTGTGTCAAATCATCGGCTCACACGTTCGTCGTGCCATCTAGTGACAAGTGACATTAACGGGCGATTTTTGTTTCCACTGTCGTATCACCTTACTATCATACACCATGGTGAGTGACAAATGATCATATTGAAATATATCGTGGGAAGTTCTGCTTCATAAGAAATTCACTGTGAGGTTAAAAGTGATCATATTGAATAATACGCAGGCCCTGATTTACGGGAGGGCACACGGGGCACGTGCCCAGGGCCCCCGATTTTGGGGGCCCCCAAATTTGAATTAAATGTGTACTTAGTTAATTGGAATTTTGTGTGTGTATATGTAAAATTTATTTTTTTACTTTTGCATGCTCGTGAGTCATGTGTTTATAAATGTGGTACTTACATGCAGTGAGTTTGAGTTTCGAGTTTCACGTAAACATGTGGCCATTAATGAGTTTCAGTGGTTTAATAACCTTCAGGTGGCCATTGAGAAGGAGGGCTGCTTTCATTGATTCACGTGACCTTTTCTTGCTTCTCCGAACGCACCTAAACTTAACTGATCCTTCAACTTCCTGCACACGGATTGTCGTTGTCGTAACTCGCAACTGTAACCGCACACGCGATGGCATGGTTGTATTTTGCGTTGCGTTTCTTGTAGTCTGATGGAATGTTGGATATATGTTAATTTTATATATAATCAAATTTAGTTAGTTGTAACAATAGATTTAAGTTGAATTATTTAACAGTTAAATTATGTCAAAACATACATATTTATCCGGCAGTGCTAAACGGAAAGCCAAACAATTGAAACTGAAGGATGATGACCTGCAGCATGGTAGAATTGAACGTTTTGCCATTAAAAAATTGGATATTTCACTTGGTCCCAAAATTCCTACACATTCCTCTAATTTTACTACTGGTGAGTCTCTTGAGGGTAATTTGTCTTTGGAAGCCAGTAATCTGACTTCAGAATCATCTAACATCACAGATGCTCCTAATTTGGGAAATCTTTTGAATTCATCTAATGAAGAGAGCACAAGTTCCACAATGAATGTAGTGGATCTTGCCTTATGGGGAGAAATTACAGAAGAAATGCGCAAATGCTTTTTGAGCAATCCACCAGTCCAAGATTTGAAGTTGCTGGCATTCACAGGGAAGGATATCTGTGGTAAAAATCGTTTCTCAACAGAAGGCAATTTTTTCAGAATAAAAAAATAATGAGAAGGTAAAACGCGACTTTCTTCTTTTAACCCCATCAACTTGTTTACTATTCTGCCGGATATGCAAATTGTATGCTAGGAGCACTACAGCATTAGGATCCACAGGTTTTTCTGACTGGAAGCATGCAAGTGAACGTCTTACAGAGCATGAAAATTTACACATACACAGGCAAGCAGTATGTGACTATTCATCACGCATGAATGCTTCTGCACGCATTGACTGTCAGATAGTTATGCAGTATCGGAATTCAAGTACTGGCAAGGCGTTTTTTTTTTTTTTTTTTATTGGAGGTTTAACGACCACCGTGAGCAACTCAATGGGCTATAAGCAATCGCCCGTCCCTAATTTAGGGTCACTGGTTCCAGGGAAGGGAGAGATCCAGTGCCGTAAGACAAACACAACATCCATGCCTCATCGGGATTCGAACCCGGACCCCGTTCGAACGAATGATCAGAGGCCATCGCTTAGACCACTGCGCCACCGGGGCGGCAAGATGTTTTGTATAGAGTTGTTGCAACAGTTAAGTATCTCTCAGTTAGTGGTTTGGCAATGTATGGTGATCATGAAACAATTGGATCAGTTCCGAATGGAAATTTCCTGGGCTGCTTAGAATTAATTGCAGAATTTGATCCATTCTTAGCTCAACACTTGGAAAAATGTGGGAATCCAGGAAGTGGTAACACCAGTTACTTATCTTCAACATGTGTGGATGAATTTGTTAAATTAATGGCTGTACGTGTTTTTAATGCCATCACTGATGAAATAAAAATGTCAAAATATTTTTCTGTCATAGTTGACTCTACTCCAGACATTACAAACATAGATCAACTGGCTTTTATCATAAGGTATGTCAACAAAGATAGTGAAGCAAAAGAACGGTTTTTGACATTTATTCCATTCCATGGATATACTGCAGAAAACATTACAAATACCATGATATCTTTTCCACAGGACGCTGGCCTGGATACTATGAATGTCAGAGGAAAAAGCTACGACAATGCCAGCAACATGTCTGGGAAGTATTCTGGTGTTCAAACACCCATTATGGAAATCAATCCACTAGGGGAATATGTGCCATGTTCTGCTCACAATTTAAATTTAGTTGGTGTGAATAGCATAAATAGTTGTGGTAAAGTTATTTCTTTTTTCACATTTTTGCAAAAACTCTATACTTTTTTTTTTGCATGAACTAACCGTTGGAAGATACTTCAGGAGAAAATCCAGAAAGCACATGGAAATTCATCACTCACACTGAAGAGTCGGTCAGTTACCAGATGGTGTACAGATGCTGCAGCTACACGATCAGTGAGGAAAATTTATCGTGAAATAGAGAAAGTTTTAGTATTTCTGTCAGAAAATGTAGATGATTCTCGACAGACAAGAGATGAAGCAAAATCACTGCTGAAGAAAATGCGAACAATGAAAATATCGATCAGCACAGTAGTTTGGGACACAATACTTCAGAGATTAAACTGCACAAATCAAACTTGCCAGAATCCAAAAGGAAATATTTCTGAAGTACCTAAAATTTTCGAGTAGTTAATTGAATTCATTCAGTTTATGAGGGAAAATTTTGAAGTCTATGAAGAGGAAGCTAAAACATTAGTGTCTGAAAATGTGCAATACCATGGTCATGAATTCCGAAGAAAGAAAGTGCCCAAGAATAAACTCCTAGATGAATGTTACAGTGAACATATAGAACTCAGTGCAAAGGATTTATTTAGAACTCAGGTTCATTATGTGCTTTGTGATGCTTTAATCACTCAGCTTTCAAGCAGAAAAAGTGCTTATGAAAATATAATGAGAAAATTTCAATTTTTTACAAAAAAATCAAGATCTGAAATTTTTGAAGGGGCAAAAGCATTGCAGGAATACTATAACAATGACCTTGACGACCAGTTTGCTGATGAGTTTTTGCAATTCTCCTCAATGATGGGGGAGCATGCAACCGTTCCCCAGATGCTGCAAACTTTGAAGGTAAGCAATTTAGAAGCCACCTTTACGAACACTGAGACTGCACTTGGAATGTTCATGACATTACCGATTTCAAATTGTACAAGTGAGAGATCATTTTCTTTGCTGAAAAGACTGAAAAATCTCTTACGATCAACCATGCGACAAACAAAACTGGCATCATTAGCTCTGCTGTCTTTGGAGAGTGATGTGACACAGTCTTTAAATTATGATTCTCTGATACATGACTTTGCATCTAGGAAATGTAGAAGAAAAATATTCAACCCAACTGCTTCGTCCTGATATAGGAGGTAAATTTTCAATTTTTTTATTCATTCCTAAAAATAAAGAATAGTAAATGAGTTATTACAAATAAAAAGATCTGGTGCCCAAACACAGCACTTTGTCATCGTATTGTCATTTTTGTTTGACACTGGACAACTTATACATTCATGTCATTATGTGCTCATTAGATTTTGGTAAAAATTAGGTGAATGTGTAGTTTAGCGTCCTAAATTATTTGGTCGGAAAAGATGTAAAATTTCGAAAAAGTGTGATGTACAGATTCTAAAATATGCAATTTAAGGGGAAATGGTGAAAAAATTTCATCGTCAGAATGAATATTAAAGATGTTTACCGAAAAACTTGAACTCCAAGTATGACGAGTCAGAGGACACTGCGGGAGGCCGTAAACAACGCTGCGGCGTTGACATGAAGCTGTGCTCCGTTGAAAGGAAGGATCGCTGCAGCCAGGTTATTCACGGGCGGAATAGTACAACAGGAACCGGGTACGCTGTTGTCAGGAAAGAGTGTAGTGCTACGCTACAGAAAATAGTTAATTTCGGTGTCAGTTCTTGACATCGCAATCGGACAGCTTCTTGTTTTTTTCGTATGGGATTCTTTGATGCTGAATGTATGAACTCATTTCTCCATGGAAGCTTTTTTTTATTTAGTAATCAAACTTTCACATTGAGGCTTGTCATCTAACTTCCGTTGGAGAGAATGCGACACCTACTCTAACGCTTTTCTAGAAACAAGAAAGGAATGTGCATACTTACTATTTCGTATCACGGAATTACATGCCAAAGAACGAAGACAATCTCTGCATGTTTCTTTAAAAAGTGAGACAGAAATTTCAAACTACATTCTTTAGCATAGAAGTATATTCTGTTACTCTTTCCTGACAAGAGCGTACCTGATTCGTGTTGTACTATTCTGTCCATGAATTCCCCGCCACAGCAAACCTTTCTTTCAACGGAGCAAAGCTTCAGGTCGTCGTCGCGGCGTGTGTTTACTCATCGTACTTGGAGGTAAGTTTTTTGGTAAACATCTGTAATATGACTTTTTTTTGTTTTTTTTTTGAAATTTTGCAAATTTTCAGACCAAATAATTTAGGAAGCACAGATTTACCAAAAATTGAACCGGTACTAGGTGTTCCCCTCAGCTTTTCAGATTATTAATATAATGGGGTTTTTTTTGTATATCTCAGACTTTTCCCCATCAACACAAAATTTTATGTTTTGCAGTTTTCTGATATATTGATCATGATGTGCTGATTTGATCTTGGTAGAAACCGGGAAGCTGGAAGTAGGAGTTCCCATAGCACTTTTTCAATTGTTTATGCAGTTTCATATCTCTATTTATGAGAAGGTCCAGTGGAGGTCACCATGGATTATTTTTTCTTGTTTTAATTCACATTTTTTGTACGATGCATTGTTCTCATGTTCTAGACGCAAGAATCAGTACATTGCAAGACCACAATATTCACTAAAATTAAGATGTCCATCCATTTCGTCATAGATATATTGTTATAGTTAGAATCTATGGGGTCATTAACCGCACAAACAACTGATCAACCAGTTGTCCCCGCACAGCCAGAGTTGTATAAAAATAAAATGTATCTGCGTACACAGCTATTGAAACAAAAAACTCGCTGCAAACCCGCAAACCATGATAACAATAGAATAAGATAATTTAAAGGAAAATTAATAAAACAAATAATTATTAGAACATTACAGATTCCAATGAGGACAAAATAGTACATTCTAATTGAATGTGCAGCAATGTGTATAAAATGGACTTTTATGGCAAAATATTGGACTACGAACCTCATAAAAACAAGAGATTAATTAAAGAAAGTTTTTATATCCAGAAAAACAGTTATATCAATGAACCTTCAAAAATTATAAATATGATTTTCAACAAGTTAATTCAAAAATACTGGACTTTACAAAATGCATAAGGAGATTATTTTTATTTAATTGGCAACTGAAAGTGGAACCTGGCAATAAAATTTAAATTCTGTGTAAACAAAACCTTTAATACAGTTCGTATACATTGAGAACAAGGCCTTGATAAAATCTAGAGGCCAGAAATGTCTGTAAAAACAAAAGAACTCAGAAGATGTGAAAAAAAATTAAGTTCTTCAGTTGAAATAGAATTAAGTATATTAATCTGCGTAAAGCGTTGAGTACGTGTTTTAATTGCTGTATATAGGCCTAACATTTTAATTTTTTAAATCTACATGCAAAAACTATCTGCAAACCTGTTAATGATTTGGAAACTATCAGCGTACGCACGTACGCCTACATTTTGTTACTCTGCACACAGTGACTATTATTTGGTCGATAGAGAATAACGAGGGGGGCCCCGGAAATGTTTTGTGCCCTGGGCCTCGCATGTAGTAAATCGGGCCCTGATAATACGGTAAATTAATTTTGTGCACGATATCATAAAGAATATCTGCAGTTTCTCAGATGAATACAAGTCCAAATTATCTTAATATTAAAATTGAGGACGACTTCAATAAATAGCTAATCGTTGACATATTGCGTATCGGCCAATAGATGGCAGCACGTCAACTTAGTGCTACGTTAAAAAGCGTTCTCTGATTTGATCGTCAGAATAACTATTATCCACACCGAAATATTTATTCTGACGATCAAATTTTTTTCCTCATGAATGTGAAGAGGTCTAGCTAGAAAACAAAATCAAATAGAGTGATTTTGTATTAGCAAAGAACCAGGGATGTAGAATGACCTTAGCGCGGCTTAGCGGCGCTAAGGCGCTTTTTTTTTCTAGGCTTACGTCGCTAAGACACTTTTCATGGTTAAAGCGGGACAGAGGTACTTTTAGATGGCCATGTAGTTAGAAATGGCAATTGCTGTGTTTTATACGCAAACATATTCGTATATCAAACCAATGATCGTGTTACAGTCCGATTCTTCCGCCTCGGTGGCGCAGTGGTCTAAGCGATGGCCTCTGATCATTCGTCCGAACGGGGTCTGGGTTCGAATCCCGGTGAGGCATGGATGTTGTGTTTGTCTTACGGTACTGGCTCTCTCCCTTCCCTGGAACCAGTGACCCTAAATTAGGGACGGGCGACTGCTTATAACCCATTGAGTTGCTCACGGTGGTAGGTGTTGCGACTTCTGAGCTCCGTCAATTCGTGCGTATTTTGTGTGTTTCTAGAGAGTTGTGTATCCCAAGTTTCGCAGCATTTCCCTTTGGAAGGTTCCGCTATCGTTTGTGATTACTCCCAGATTGGTGAGTTACTTTTTTCTTTTGCTATTACAACTTGTTTATCTCTCGGCCGAGCTGGTCGAAGCTGCGATAGTCGGCGCCATTGCAAATGGCGTCTTCCGGCAGTGAGGCCCCGGATCAGGATCTCACTTCCGGTGTTCCTTCGCTGTTGATGACAACCTCTTCTTCTTCCATGGGTGCTGCTTCGCTGCACTCCCCACGTGGCGGCGTTGCACTGCCCTCAACTCGTGACGTGAACAACCCCTTTCCTCAGGCTGTTCCGTTGCCTTCTCACTCATCTCAAGCTGCCACCACCTTCGTTGCTGACGATGACGTAATGGATGTCTCGTGCAACGGTGCTTTCCCCATGTCATCTAAACCTCTGACGTCATCGTTTACGTATGCCAATGCCATGGCCTCTTCCACTGTGCAACGCCCCCGCAGGGCATGTACGCCGGCACCGAAGCTCTCCAATCACAACTACAACGTGACGGAAATACCATTTCTTTGGAAATTCCCCAAGACTCGCCAGCAGGTACTGCTTTCACTACGATCTTAGACAGAGGTGTTGTCTTTGAATCCTTGCTAAACACCTTCTTCAAAGATTATTCCACCGCTTTACAGCGGCAATTTCCAAAACATGCCATTTCTCACATGTTTCGGCGAGGCCGAACGATTGTGGTTTACTTTTCCAAGGCCGACTCTGCTCGTGCTGTGACGAATGCCGGTCTCACCATTGGTGATCAACATCTTCTTCCCAGCCCAGTTGCCGAGCGCCCATTGAATGTGTCCTTCTACCCGGTACCCCCGGAGGTGACCGATACAGTTTTATTTGTGGTTCTTGCGTCATTCGTCCGGGTGGTTGGAACGATTCAGACATATTCTGCTGCCCCTAAAGACCCCGACGACAACACCCTGCTCGGCGCTCGGCGCGTGGGTAGAGTTGTTTTTTCTTCCCCGGAGGACATCCAGACCATCCCGACTCAATTCAAAGTCAAGTGCGGTAACCAGATCCGCTATATTGATGTGCTCACTGAACATCACTGCAGCAAATGCAAGAAGTTTGGGCACTTTTACAAGCAGTGTCGCAATGCTGATGCTGCCCCACAAGATTCACCGCAGGTGACTTCTCTTCAATCCTCTGACTCGCCCTTGCCTCCACGACTTTCGTCTGAAGCCCCTCTGAGACGAGAAAGGGCTCCGTCATCGACTGGTGTGCAGCCATCTCTCTCCGCGACTGACTTTCCAGTGCTGCCGGAGTCCTCCACATTCCGCTCCCCCGATCCACCTGCTGACTCCGCGGACGACCGTGTCTTGTCGGCTACTGAAGTATCAATTGCAGATACTGACGGCGCTTCCACCAGTACGGAACAGACCATGAGTGACACCTCCGAGCCTGATCACAGCGCTCGCCAAGATAAGAGGACAGCGCCCAAATCTCCTCGCAACACCACCAAGCGAGGGAGAGCTGCTGGGAGCTCCACTCGCTCCTCGTCCCAGACCCGCCAGAAACCATCTTATCTTCAAGACTTTGATACCACTTCTGACCCTTCCTCTCCAATGGTTTCATATGAAGACTTTGATCAGAATCTTCGCGACACATCGTTCCCGTCTTGGCCTCTTACGTATGAGGAGTTACATGCTCTCACCTGTTACACGCAAAAAGCGCACGGCTTCCTTCAGTATGCGAAGACCCATGAAGCTGGACTTCCTGCAATCCTGCAACAGCTTTCCGATCTGGATAAGCTTGTGGACAATTCTTCTTACTTATCTGGTCCTTCAGCTAAGACGGCCAAGTTCATTCGTAAACAGATCCACGGACTCAAGATTTCTATCACCAGGCTCACCGCGTCGCCGGGTGTTTGGATCCCCCGAGGTGAATTCCGCCGTGCATGAGGACCTCTCGGCAATTTGTGCCGATGTCCTCCTGCTCCAGGAAACGTGGTGCTCACCTACAACACCTTTCCATCAGTGGCGCCGATGGCAGTACACCTTCCATCATGCCCATTGTGTACTGCGTTCAGGCGGAATTGCTGTCGGAATACATCACCGTTTTCGCCCATCTATCACTTCTGTTGCTGTAACCAACTTATTTACCGATCAATTACAATGTTTTACATTTTGTATCAATTGTGTACCATATCATATCTTTAATGTGTATATTCCTACTGACGACTCTCAACTCCTTCCGCTTTTTCATTGCTTTCGGGCTGCGCTTGAGGCGGTCCCCCCACCGGGGACTTTTGCATCCTCGGGGGTGACTTCAACTGCACTCTTCACCCGTTGCTTGACCGCACGTCTACAGGAGGGGAGCACCGCTCCCTTCTTGTCGATCTGCTTACTAAACTTATCACCGATTTCCATTTTGTTGATTCGTACCAGCATCTTCACCCGGACACCATTTCTTATACTTGGCGGAATTCTCCAGCACAAGGTTCGGCGGCAGCACGTCTCGATCGCATATATGTCATTCCACCGCTGCTTCCAGCGATCACTACGGCGAGACATCATCCATCTACCTCTTCCGACCATTCTGCTGTGGCGCTTACCATCTGCGTTTCCTCTTTCCCGCCTTCCAGACAACGCTCCTGGACCTTCGATGATTCTTTACTCTTGGATGTGGCGTTTTGCGCCGACGTCCGCCGTTTTCTTGCTGATAGACAACATCTCATCAGTACCGCTTCCAGTACCCTTCGTCTATGGCTAGACATCAAACACGATATTCGTCTGCTCGTACGCCGTCTTTCGTTCGCTATTCGTAACGAACGTGCGAAGGATATTTGTAATCTCCGTTGCTCCTTGGCTGCAATCCCCTTACAAGATCCCGCTTACCTTGTTGTTCAGGATGCTTTACGAGCGAAACTCCATCCGCTCGCCGTGGAGGCTACTCGCAGGCTGAAGATGCTTCATCTTTCTTCACCGGAGATTTCCTACGAGGAGCTCTCACGTACCGAAAGAACACACCGTACGTCGCAGACGCCACGCCACCTTCGCCTGCCTGATGATACTATCTCATCGGACCCTTCACGTCTCTGCACGGAAGTTCGGCGCTTTTTCCAGGACAAATTTCGTGCGGTGGTGCCTACTGATGCTATCCCTTCCTCCCCTCTTTTTTCAGCTCTGCCTCAGGTCCCACATCGACTCTGTGATCCTCTTCTTTCCACCTTCTCTCCTGCTGAATTTCGGGAGGCGATTGCCTCCCTTAATTCACGCGTATCACCGGGACCTGACGGCCTTCCCTTCTCCTTTTACCGCGCCTTCCTCCCGTCTTTGATGCCCTTTCTTCTCGCTTGCTTTTCTTGCGCCCAAACCTCTTTCGCACTGCCGCCGGAGTTTACTGTAGCGCATATCATCTTGCTGTCCAAAAAGGGAGACCTTTTGGACTTGCGAAACTGGCGCCCCATTTCCATTCTCAATCTAGACTATAAGCTTTTCACAAAACTTCTCTCTCGCCGCTTGAACTCTGTGCTTCCCTTTCTTATCTCCCCCAACCAGTCCGACACTGTGCCTGGTCGGTCCATTTCTAACAACATCTCCTTCCTCCAGAACATAGTTTTCTCGCCCGCACCCTCTCAGAACCCCTCGCCCTGTTTAACCTTGACCAGAGTTCAGCATTCGACAACATCTCCCACGATTTTCTTTCTGCCACTCTTCACGGCTTTGGCCTTCCTTCCTCCTTCGTTTCTCTCCTTCTCAACCTCTATCGGGGCGCTTTCTTCCACGTCCGGACGGCCTCCTTTTTAACGGCGCCTGTACCTTTTCTTCGAGGAATCCGGCAGGGCTGCCCCCTCTCAGGGCAACTCTTCGCCATTGTCTTTGAACCATTCCTCCTGGCTGCTCGAAGATCACTCCTGTCTACTCTTCCTCCGTCAGTTGCCAGCACTAGGCACCATGAGTGCGTACTTACAGCGTTTGCAGATGACGCAACCTTCTGTCTCCGCCAGGACGTCCAGTTCGACAATCTTCTCTCCACCTACCATCTTTACGCTACTGTTTCTGGCGCTTCGCTTAATGTCACCAAAAGTACTGGTTTGTGGTGTGGGTCGTGGATGGGCCGGACCGATACCCCCTGGGGTGCGGTCTGGTCCTCCTCGACTCAGAAGATCCTTGGAGTCCATATCGGTCTCCCCTATACTGCGGGCCTTTTGACATGGACCAGTTTGCAGTCTAGGTTACGTCATCAAGCAGCGTTTTGGAGATTTGCGATTCCCATTACTTCTTACTGTCAGCGAGCTCACATTGTTCGACGATACTTACTTTCCGTCTGCACCTATTCCTGGACCTCCACCGTCTTCTTGTCAACCCGCCTGACGGAACTCAACAGCATCTTTACTTCAGTAATCTGGGCCTCCAAGCACTGGTCAGCCGCTCCGACGCTATATCTCCCTGTCAAGCATGGGGGCATTAATCTTATAGATGTTCACTGTTACTATCGTGCATACCGCATCGCCTCCTTCCTTCGTCTCGTCACTTCGCCTTCTCTTACACTTTCTCTTGACGTTATTCTTTCTCTTCGCGATACATCCTTCTCTTTTCTTCTTTTCCTCAGGATGGACTACTTTACTATTCCCTCTTCAAACTTTCCTACTATTTTATCTGAGGCTCTAGCGCTTTTCCGTTCCCTCCCTCTCTCTCGCTCTCCTCCTACCACCACCCTGGATCTCCTTGCAGAACCACTCTTTTTCTCTACCCTGGTTCACCCCCCCCCCGATCAACCTTTCTTTCTTTTTTTCTCATGGTTCCGTGCCGGCATCCTAACCGTGCAATCCCTCATCAATCCCGATTTTTCCTGGAAACCCCTCGACTTACTCTTTTCCACCCCAACTCCTTCCCTTGAGGACGACTATGCCCTTCTCCGTTTCTCTCTTCAGCTTCTCTATCCTTCTCTTGTTTCTGACAACGGCCTCCTCGTCGTCCCCGGCCCCAGCCTCCTTCTCCCTTTCTTTCTTCCTTTTCGTGACTCTGTCGCCCCTGTCCTTTCTTTTACTACCGCTGCCCTGTACCGTCTCCTTCGAGCTCCCTCTGAGTCCCCCCGTCCCATTTCCGGGGTTTCTCCTTCCTCCTCCCTGGCCGTTTGGTCTGCTTCTTCTTCCCCCTTTCTTCTCCGCTAGAACGTAACACCCACTGGCGGTTCCTTCATCGCCGACTCCCTGTCCCCCATCTTCTCTATCGCATGTCTCTTATCTCTTCTCCTCTCTGTCCTTTCTGTGGCGTTGGCGGAGACGTCGCTCATATGTACTGCCACTGCCCTATCTTGCTGCCACTGCCCTATCTTGCTGCCACTTCTTCATACTGTTTTCCGGTTAGCTGACATAATTTGCTCCCAAGACTTGCCGTTTCAAGCATATCAGTGGCTGTTGCTCACAAAACATCCGCCCACCCGCCTCCCGGATGCCTGCTGCTTTCTTTTCGTACTTACCAAGCAAGTGATTCACTCATTTCATCAATCTCTCAGGAATTCTCCTGAACTTCCATCCCTTCTGTCGGCCGGTGGGCGGCTGCGGGCTAGCTTTCGGGGCCGGCTTGTGGCGCGCCTCCGGTTGGAACTCACGGCTGCAACTTCCGCACACACAATCGCCACCTTTCGGAACACCTGGGCCCAGCGCACCGGGTGGTTTTCTATTCATGGTTCTGCCATCCTACTGGTGACTTGATTGTGTCCTCTTTTGAATTGTCTTTGTTTTGGTGTTTGGCTGTTCTCTTCACCTTGCTAGTACCTTGCTTACTGAGTTATTTTACTTATTTTTGTTCTGCTCCAGCAGGCTGTGCTTCTGCATGTAAATATGTATAGTATGTTACTTGCTCTTCACTTTTCTTGTTTTTCTTAGCATTGTATATTACGTGGTTTCTGAACTGTTTTGTGATCTTCTGATATGTCAATGTGCACCACTCATGTTATATGCACTGTGCTCCTATGTAGTGCTGAGTTCGAAACTTTAACTTCACTGTTTATTATTGTGCATCCTGTATTTTTAATGTGTTCTCAAGCTCCATGTATTGTATCACAGGTCATTGACCTAAAGTCTTTTACGTGTGTTCAGTGCCACAGGTCTGTCCCCATTGTGGGTTTTTAGCATTTTGTATTTATCCTTTTGGGTGGCTATGCCCCTTATTCATGTATATATCATTTTCATGTATCATTCATGTTTTTCTCTGTATTCTTTCCTTGTCCAGTGTGACGAGCTGTATCATGCCTTTTGTCAATAAAGTGTTGAAATGCTCACGGTGGTCGTTAAACCTCCAATCAAAAAAAAAAAAAAGTCCGATTCACGCTCATGGTGTTTCATGAATAGCAAGAGTTTTATTGTTAAGGGAATGATAACTTCTTTGTTACGACCGCAATCTTCAAAATAACGTTATAGGAGGTAGATTCTCCGTATCTTAAAACTTTACTAACGATAAATAAATCAACACAGAAAAATTAAATAAGTATATAGCAAACTGACAAGTGTTTCATGGTTGCAGTGGGATTTTTTACTGAAGTTGTCACTTAGTTCATCTTCTGGTTCTTTACTGCTAACGCGAAAGGAAGCCCCAGTAGACAAGTGGTCAGAGGCGTTGGCTTCAGCCTAATCGCTGGAGCTGGTTCCGGATCAGATACCAAGATGAAGCAGGCCCGGGGCTGTCCCCTTCTAGGGACCAGTGGCCCCAAATCAGTGGCGGGCGAAAGATATCCTGGGGGGTAACAACTACCATGAGCAATTCGATGGGCTATAAGCGGTCGTCAGTCTCTAATTTAGGGCAACTGGCTGCGGGGAAAGGAGAGAACCAGCGCCGTAAGACAAACACAATATCAGTGCCTCACCGGAATTCAAACCGGGACCCAATCGGACGAATGGTCAGAAGCCATGGCTTAGATCACTGCGCCACCGTGGCGGCAGATATCTATTACTGTCTCCCCTAATTCATAGGTGAGGTTAATAGACCAAACCAATAAAAAAAACCACTGAATATTTAAAATATTATTAATATTTAATATTTAAAATCGTTTAGAATCACTTTCACCGCAAAGGCATTTTCTTTCTTACAGAAAAAAAAATATTATCGGTATGTGACTCACACGCAACTGTCGTAACATTCATTCTTCGTTTTAAATTGCCTAAACTCGACAGTTTTAACAAAATCATGTATCATAAAATTTACTTAGAATTTATAAATGATTAAAACAGGTCAAACTTTAAAAATCATTTGAAAGTCTTCTTTCCGGGTTGTTTTTGACTAATCCGTTCACCGCTAAGGCCCTTTTTTATTTATAACTACATCACTGCAAAGAACATGAAGACCTCAAAACAGTGTTCTGTTGAAATAAGACCGTTCCGTTGGAATAAATACTCCAGAAAGTTGTTTACCACATATTGTGTCAGATAAAATAGTAAGTGATCTGTCATATATATATATTTCTAATATTTAGAAAATTCCTTGTATTTTTGTCCCTCCAAACTTCATCAAAAATATCTACAATTCCACATTTAACCCCCCCCCCCTCTTCTACCGAAAATTAAAAAAAAATAAACGTCAAACAACTCATGGGTTATCCCAGGGGTTGTCAAACTTTTTGTCCCACCACTCCCTTCACTCTATATAAATTTGCACCGGCTCCTAAATATACAACAATATACAAACCATGTTATAAATTCCTATATGCATATTTCATAGATAATTTTACATTTGTTGATCAAAAATGTAGGAAAAGCTTACCTTTAAATATAATTTTTTAAATTAAATATTAACTTAAATATTATTATTTATTATTATTAAACGAAATAGGAAGGTAGTAGTAAAATTTTAAATGAAAACAATATTTTCTACAAAAAAAAACTTAAACTTAACCAACTTACATTTCTGTATTAAATCAAGCAGTGTCAGTGGGAAGGATGAGCTTGTTTTTTTCTTCATTAGAAGCTCAAATCTTGGGACAAATCTACTTCTCGACGTTCACTGTGGGCCTGTACTTGATTTTGATGACTGCCACTGCAGAAAATCCCGTTTCACATAAATACGATGATGCAAAGGGAATAAAACTTTTTAAAGCCTTGTTAGATACTTCAGGGTAATCTTGTTTCATCGATGACCAAAATTCTGGTAAGGAAGATGACATAAACTTGGATTTCAATGTAGAGTTTGATGAGATATCAATAAATTGTTCTTGTTCTGCAGTTGAGAACGTTAAGGGAGGATCAGCGCTGATCCAGTTGTGTTGTTGAACATGTTCTGGAAAGCATTTCTTAAAATGATCAATGAGTTGCAACAAATGATCTAGACACATTAACTTCTTGGCTTCATTCAATTTTATGTCATTCTCGTTTTAAAATGTGTGCAATGTAGGAGAGCGGCCATTTAAAACTCCCTCTTCCGTTTTTTTTTTCCACAGGGCAAATTTTCTTTCGAAGGCAGAAATTTCGTCCATTAGCAGCAAAATGTGGATCTCATTACCTTGCAGGTATACATTTAATGAATTTAGCTTTTCAAATATATCACACAGATATGACAGTTTTGAAAGAAAGACACTGTCTTCAAACTTCTTGGAATATTTCTGATCAAGAAGATAAGAATGAAGTTCCCTCCTAAGTTCAAATATTCTTGATAAGACATTTCCACATGAAAGCCAACGAGATTTGCAGTAGTAAAGTAGGGAACTGTGCTCAGCCTCCATATCTGAAGACATTTGTTCAAAACATCTTGACTTAAGTGGTCGAGTTTTTAATGAAGTTTACTACTTCGATTACTGACTGTAAAACTTCGTGTAGAACAGGGCTGATGTTCTTAGAAGCAAGAACCTCCCTGTGGATGATACAATGAGTCAACGCCGCCCCCGTGGCGTACTGGTCTAAGCGATGGCCTCTGATCATTCGTCCGAAAGAGGTCCGGGTTCGAATCCCGGTGAGGCATGGATGTTGTGTTTGTCTTACGGCACTGGCTCTCTCCCTTCCCTGGAACCAGTGACCCTAAATTAGGGACGGGCAACTGCTTATAGCCCATTGAGTTGCTCACGGTAGTCGTTAAACTTCCAATAAAAAAATGTGTCAACATGGCGCGAGGAGCCGTTTTTTTTAATGAGCGCCTTCAGTCCCCAAAAACTACCTGCCATAGAGCGGGCTCCGTCTGTGCACACGATTACACAATTATCCCAGTTTACACTATCTTCTGCCATAAAAGAATCTATTATTTGAAACAAGTCTACTGCTTTTGTATGAGATGTTATACTTCTGCAGAAAAGAAGATATTCGTGAAATTTATTATTACCATCTATAAATCTCCCATAACAAATCAAATGCGCATCGTTATGGCTATCAGTGGCTTCATCCAATTGAATGGAAAAATCCTTGCCCTTTAGTTTTTCAATTAACTGGTCATTGATATCGTCAGCCATATCGAGAATTCGACGACTAACAGTTGTATCTTATAATGACACACTTAGTTGTTTGGCAGCGGATTCTCCTACCATAATGGAAACCATCGTCCATAGCAGCTGGTAAAATGAGGCTTTCAGCAATAGTGTGTGTGGTTTCTTGCTCTTTGCTACTCGATAAGCAACTTTGTATAATGAAAGAAGAGCCTTTGTCGGGATTGTAGCTTGTTAAGTGAAAGTTGCCTTTTGCTCAGCCATTCCTTTCAATTTAGAAGAAAAATGCTCACGTGGTTTGTTTACAAAACTTCCGTGAACTGTTTCCAAATGACGTTTCATTTTATCGGGCAACATGCTTTCAGCGGCTAGTACTTTAAAACAGATAACACACTGTGGACGTTCTTCATTTCCCACAACAGTACACGTGAATCCGAAATCTATGTAGCTTTCGTCATATTTCCGGTATTTTCGCTTCTTGTCTTTTAAACTGTTTGTTATTTCCGAAACGTCACGTTTTTTTCTAGCATTTAAAAACTTATCCATCTTGCCTGTTCTTAAAACGTAAAGAACATAAATACGAAAATTATGGAAAGCTCACAAACAACTACACATCCGTTATCACGAACGGGCAGCACAAGAATGAGTCCGGTCTTCACACGGCGCTGCAACAAAAGGGTGCCTTCTCTGCAAAGCTAACTGAATCATCAGAAACCAATCAAATCACTTTTGTCCACGTTGTTTTGATCCTTGGAAAAGGCCGCGTGACACCCGGGGGGGGGGGGGGGGGGGGGCACGGGGACGCATCTCCAGGAATGTTTTCTTTTCTATTTGAAGGGAAGGGGAGAGTTATGTGTGGCTGTCATTATCCCCTCATGTCCGGCCTGAAGGGATCATGAAGTCATGTTGATATAAAAACTCAAAACGTTCCCGTACCGATAAACTACACTCTCTATTTACTTCTTGTCGCATTACGACTGTACGGATAAAATAACTGTATGTAATCATTGTCTCAATGAAAACACCGCACATTAAAATGGCTTATGGCGAGTGCAGCAAAGCCTACATGTCTCCGTCATATGACTCTCCTCATAGGCCCCACCTACTCGCAATCTCCAAAGTAGATCTGAACCAATCGCGTGGCAGAAATGGCCTTAATCGCAATTCCGTACATTCACTTGTGAAATACGCATTCCGGTGCGCCCTCCCTAGAAGCTTTCTTCAGTGCCCTCCGACAAGAAAAAGCGCCAGAAGAGCAAACAGTAGCCAAGAATGGCGTCACCCAAGTGATGGTGAACGATGAGTCATGCCGCATGCGTCTCGAAAAGACATGTTCTTCCCAGTAACTTCTAAGATAAGGTTTCCGACGTTTAGTGCGTTTTTTATTTATGTTATATGTACCTACCAATATAAACCACAATAACACATTAATACTTTACAATTGACGCAAAATATTAATGACTATTTAACCTTTTCATCAAACCATATTGCTCTGGGTTTCTGAATATTAATGACTATTTAACTTTTTCATGAAACCATATTGCTCTGGGTTTCTGAATATTAATGACTATTTAACTTTTTCTGAATATTAATGTCTATTTAACTTTTTCATGAAACCATATTGGTCTACCCCAGATGGTCGGACCTTAAAGGCCGACTGTCGGATGTGCTCAGAGCCAGGAGCGCAGCAGATCTAGATGAGATAGATGACTTGAACGAATACTTCAGTCATCCAACTAACGAAATTTTAGCGATCTGTGAAGGTTTCAGGAAAGCGGGAGGCCGGGCAAGACCCCTGCTACCCTGGTGGTAGGAAAACCTGGGCCTTCTGCGAGGGAAGGCCAGGTGCAGCAAGCGTAGAATGCAACGTGAGAGATTTGACCCGGACAGAAGAGAACGAATGAAAAGGGAATACAATCTCTCATACGCTACTTATCGGAGAGCAATGATAACATCGAAGAGAGAATACTGAGCCGCCCCGGTGGCGCAGTGGTCTAAGCGATGGCCTCTGATCATTCGTCCGAACGGGGTCCGGGTTCGAATCCCGGTGAGGCATGGATGTTGTGTTTGGGACGGGCGACTGCTTATAGCCCATTGAGTTGCTCACGGTGGTCGTTAAACCTCCAATCAAAAAAAAAGAATACTGAAGGCAACTATGCGAGTCTACCCTGTCGTAAATACCTTCGGGATACCGTGCAAGGTAGCAAAGGGCTTCCTCACTGGCCCGCTTTACTGGCATCTGTCAGGACATAGAGTGGCACGGACACCGCCATTCTGCAAGATATAGTGGATGCGCTCATGGGCCACCACTTTCTGGCTGATGAGGAGTCGGGAGACTCCCCTGATCAAAGATCGATCAGAGAATCCGGCAGAAACCCACCGTTCCCGGAGGTGGAGGTAGGTGCTGCAATTAACAACCTTAACACGGGTAAGGCTCCATGCAAAGACGGGTTGGATTTAGCGGTTATCCGCGAAGTGTTCCTCGCCAACCCAGAGTACTTTGTTGCCCTATTGAACAAATGGCTTGAACGTGGATGCTTCCCTACAATGTGGAAGACCGCGTTGCTCGTCCGCTTCAGTAAGGAAAAATTCTACATCCCATTTGCCTGCTAACCGCATGAAGTAAGGTGCTGTCTACATCCCATTTGCCTGCTAACCGCATGAAGTAAGGTGCTGTAAAAGGTCCTAGTGACCAGAGCAACCTATTACCTGGTCGGCCTAGGTAAGCTCTCCAGCCACCATGTCGGATTCACGCCAAAGCGGTGTACCAGCCAAGCGCTGGTCAGCCTTATTAAGCAGGTAAAGCAAAATCGAGCGCAGGGAATGCACACCTGCCCCGTGTCATAGGACGTGCGGGAAGCCTTTAACAGCGTCTGGTGGCCACAGGTGTTGGACCGTCTGAAAAGACTTGGTATCCCATGAATCTGTTCCTGCTCGTTAGCGATTGTTCTCAAATATCAGAGTCGAGTTCGAAGTTGGTGATAAGACCTATAGCAGAGAATACACAAAGGGGTGCCTCCAGGGCTCTTGCTTTGGCCCCCTTATGGTGGAATGTGGTGGCCGATTCGGCACTCGCCCTTCCTCTGGAAAACGGGGTGCAAATGCAGGCCTACGCGAACGACCTTAGTCTCATAGTGTCTGCATCAGGAAGGCACGTGATTGAGCGGAAGATACACACAGCTCGATAATTGTAGCAAGGAGTGAATCTAAGCTTCGCTCCCGAAAAGACGACACTTTTGCTCATTGCCAAGAAGGGGGAACTGATCACCCCTACGTGTCGCTTTAATGAACATACCATCAAGGCGGTGAGGGAGATGCGGTACTTGGGCGTCATCCTAGATACCAGGCTTTCGGGACTCCCTCACCTCCGGTACCTGAAAGACAAATGCACCTGCATCCTCAACAGGATTAATGGGATATGGCTTACTGGGCCAGCTCAAAAGGTGCTCTATAAACGTGGGGTAGAGCGTATAGTAACATATGCGTGTTCCGCATGGTGGTCGGACACGGTTAGAATGCGAAATTGTCTGGACCAAATTCAGGGCATAGCGCTGCTGTGGATCACTAGGTGCTTCCGCACGACATCCACAGCAGCGCTGCAAGTGCTAGCTAAGTGTGAACCGGAGGACTTAGTGATAGCGAGGGAAGCAGTAATGCAAAAAATTTCGTTCCGCTACGGGAACGAAATTTTTCTACTCGGAACACCAATGCCGGTCGTCCGAGATAGAACTGTTGAAAATTGACTGGGCTTGCCGGCCAATGATCTCTGTCCCACATGGGACAAAGCTCTCCCCACGGAAAAGACGAGGGAGCTGTTTACGGACGGCTCCAAGATAGGTGGAAGCGTTGGTGCAGGGTTCTGCGAGTTCTCGGATCGCAACGAGACTCACGTGGAACTGGTGAAACTATCGCCCAACTCCTCTGCCTTTCAAGCAGAGTTGTTGGCGATCAGGAGGCGCTGCGATGGGGTCTCTCCATCCGCAGCGAAGGGGCACTTAGCATTTTCTCCGACAGCCAAGCAGCCTTGAAGGTGCTCGCCCAATTCGGGAGTAAGACTCTCCTGGTCGGAGATATCAAAACGCTGCTAAAGACTGTAGGAAGTATGGTGATTACTTTCCACTGGATCCAAAGCCATGTCGGTACAGTTGGGACGAACGGGCGGACCAGCTAGAGAAGGAAGCAGTTGGAAAAGAGGGCATAGACTTTCAGTTACGAACGCCGTTGCAAAGCGTGCGGACGCAGCTGAAAAGAGCAACATTAGTGGAGTGGCAACATACATAGGACGAAGGGGATACGGGCAGGAAAACACGCCGTATTCTTCCCGATTCTCGATCAGGTGCATTGAGAGTGATGGGTTCCTAAAGCAGGTACTAACCGGCCATGGCGTATCGCCGGAGTACTTCCGCAGGTTTGCGGTACGGGAACGAGTGTGCGGCTAGGGTGCCCAGCAGACTGCAGATGTCATACACATGATTCTGGAATGTGTTTCTCTTTCAGGTAAGAGAAGAACTTTGGCGCCAGAATTGACAAAGACGAGAGACCTCTTGATCTTGTTCGCGCATCCAAGAGTGAGACAGAGGCTCATCGAGTTGGTCAAGCACCTCGTAGAGCAACAGTCGGTCTACCTAATCGAAGGGTGACCGCAGAAGATAGAAGGCGACAGAGAAGAGGATCTGAATGACTCAGGCCCAGAGTCATCATCACCGCAGAATAGGCCCTAGTCCAGCGGCAGTGTAAATAACAATGTAAATAGTTTCTTTTCATTTTCATTTCTGTGTGAGAGGGCTCATTAAATAAAGGATTAATTTCCCGCTAAATGAGACCCTCGAATTTTAATGTGCATGTATCTTTTCTTTTTCAATAATGGACAATAGTCAAACACATTTCGCAATTGCGGCCGAGTCTCCCAGGCCGAGGTATATTCTAGCCCCTGCCCAATGACACTCACACACGGGCCATGATGGAGAGGAGGGTGGTGCCGGCCCACGGAGGCAGCACTAAGCTGCGGGGTCTTTGGACCGATCCTGCCCGGGTGAAGAACTGCCGGATCCTAGCAGGATTACTCGCGCAACCCCGTCACATAATCTTTTGAGAGAGTTTGTTTAACCCTGCGGAGTCCGCATTTTGACGGTGCAGGCAAATGGTAATCATCTAGTTATTCTTACCTATAAAGTACACGCTCTGTTTACCTTCTGTCGCATTCCGACTGTACAGGTAAAACAACTGAAGATAACCATTGTCGAAAAGAAAACACCCGCACATTAAAATGGTTTATGGTGAGTGCAGCAAAGCCTACATGTCTCAGTCACATGACTCTAATCGCAGTCTCCAAAATAGATCTGAACCAATCGCGTGGCGGAAATGGCCTTAATCGAAATTCCGTGTATTCACTTGTGAAATACGCTACCCCGGGTAGCGAGACTCCTCCATATAAAACAAGTCTAACGCCCAAATCCTTTGGGGCTTCTGTCCGGACCATTTATTCCTTAGTGCAGCAGCATAAGTAATGTCCGGTGAGTGTCAATAACCAACTTTCTAAACCCCAATTATTTATGACAATCCCCAGGAATGAGATGAGATATTAATAGTCCCTTTGAAATATTTTGATAAGTGCCACATATTAGCCTTCTGCAAATTAAAACAGTCCCTGAACGAATTTTTCCTACCAAAGATCAAATGTTTAGAACAATACGAAAAAGAAAAAAAGCGGTTTAATTAATGCCCCATCCTGAAATGTTATGGCTCGTGATGTTTTGTGACCACGATGTTATTATGGCTGGCCATTTTTTGTCACTGCGATGTTATGACTTGCGATATTTTTTTCACCGCGATGTTTTGACCTGCGATGTTATGTCGCGCGCTGTTTTGGCTGCGATGTTTTGACGTACTACGCGTAGGAGGCATAGATGTTGCTGTCACGTGACCATACTTCTAGGCTCCGCCTGCACGCTAGCTCCAAAACAGCTTCTAACCAATCGCGTGTTCAGAATTACCTTAATCACAATTTCTTCTATAGACCGTATGCAGTGACGTCACGAAACCGTGGATCGGTTCACTTTTTCGTCTGCTGCTTTCTTGAAGAACAACTGGTGTACAAGTGAGATCAAAGATGCATTACATGGGCTACGTAAGTGGGTTATCTGGCGATCAAAAATAGCTTTATTCTGATAAATTAAAGTTATTGGGCAATTGTGGTGACCCATATGTAATTCCATACTCATTTTTCCTGAACAATATTGAGGTCTTGCCACGAATAGAACACGGCGATATTGTTAATTATTTCGTTTTTACACTAACGCCTTCACTCCCGAGCAAATGAAATCGTGCAAGTCATTCATAAAGAATGGTTAATTCTAATCTAAAGATCTTCATAGAGTTTTTGTAGATAACGCATTAGTAAATTTATGAACATACCTGTTAAAAAATGTAAACACACTCTAATGTTCCTTCGTTTCTTGTCATCAATGTCAACTCTGCTGATGCGTGATAACCACAAATTTTGGCGCTTCTGAATTTTTTTTTATAATTCTGATCCCACTTCGTTCACTCGGATGGCAAGCTATAATAGGACATATAATTATTTCTCCCACTTCGGTAACCGCAGCCGAAAATAGCACATAGCACCATCTTCCTTAACGCTTCACAATGCAAATCCAAGCAGTGTTTGTACACCAGTTGATCACCAGGGCGTCTGCTAGGATGGTTTACCTTCGAGTCAGCCTCGTTTACCTTGCTGTGACGTCATATGCATGGTGTCTATACACTTATGAAATACGCTCCTGGTGTCGCAATGGTATAATCACTGGCTTGTGACCAGTGGCGTCCCTAGCTCTTGTGGGGCCCCGGGCGAGGGCTCTTCACGGGGCCTTTCGCAATCGCAATAACCCGAAACCATCACAATAAACCCTTATATATATATATACAGGGTGTCCCGGAACTTCGTGTGCAAACTTGGAGGGGAGGTAGAGAACAGCATTAGGAACCAGAATTTATGCACTTCGTCTATGGCCTAACCAACGGAAATGGAAGCGCTGCTGGTCGGTTGCATCGGGAAAGATATCCAACGAGGCGCCAGCCAAATCATCAAATATTCCCTCGGGTACATCAGAACATTGCGGAACGTGGATCCTTCACAGCAACGATGCAGGATACCGGGCGGTCGCGAACAGCACGAACACCCATATTGGAGAGCGTCTGTTGCATGCTGTGGACCGAAATCCCGGGACCAGTGTACGGGCGCTTGCCGCTGCCGCCTGAACGTCTGGATCAACTGTCTGGCGCGTTCTGCAGGGCGAAGCCTTACATCCCTTTCATCTTCAGAGAGTTCAATTACTGCAGCCGCATGATCACCCACGACGTGTCACGTTTGCACAGTGGTTTCTGCACCAAAGTGTGGCCGACCCGCAATTTCCCAGTTCTGTTATGTTCAGTGATGAAGCCACCTTTTCACGTGACGCGGGTTCAATACGAACAACGCGCACATGTGGGCCGTAGACAACTCACACGGAACCCGACCACGAGCCGCTCAACAACGTTTCACTGTTAATGTGTGGGCGGGTATCGTTGCGGACAGTTTCATCAAGCCATACATCTTACCACCTTGACTGGACGCTCGAAAGTATCTCGTCTTTCTTCAGAAGGTTCTTCCGGAAATGCTGCGGATGTCCCCGCACATGTTCGACGTCGAATGTGGTTGCAACATGATGGGGCGCCATCTCATTATGCAAAGGTGCGTACGTGACCATTTGGACCGGGCATTTGGGACCAAGTGTATTGGGCGTGGCGGTCCCGTCGAATGGCCCCCAGATCACCTGATTTATCTCCTCTTTATTATTATCTCTGGGGTGCCATGAAGAGCATTGTGTACGACACACCAGTAAATTCTGAAATGGACCTGGTGGCACGAATCTCCATCACTGCTGCTACGATCCACGAAACGCCAGGAATCTTCGAAAATGTACGCCAATCCATGTCGCGTAAGTGTCATGCGTGCATCTAGGTCAATGGGCGCAATTTCGAACACCTCCTGTGACGCTTGTATTTCCTACATTATACTTTTTTGTTGTGTAATAAAGGGTTTACACTGCTTTCTGTATTGTGGCCTTACTGTGTCTTTGTGTCTCTTTCTCACGTGAGGGTGACGTTTCCGCCCATGCTTTCCTATTTAATTCTGGTTCCTTACGCTGTTCTCAACATCCCCTCCAAGTTTGTACACGAAGTTCCGGGACACCCTGTATCATCATCATCATCATCATTGTCAACCATTATCAATCCACTGCTGGACGAAGGTCTCCCCAAGTTTCCTCCACAACGGTCTGTCTTGTGCCAGTCTCCTCCATGTCACTCCCGCATATTTACGAATTTCATCCACCCATCTCCCCTGTGGTCTTTTTCTGGGTCTTTTCCTGTCCCTTGGAATCCAATCTAAAATTTCGGCTGTCCATCTATGGTCTGTCCTTCTGGCAGTATGTCCAGCCCATTGCCATTTCAGGGATTTAACTCTGATCATGATGTCTTCCACTCTCGTCATTTTTCGGATCCACGAGTTCCTCTTCTTATCTCTCCTGGTTATACCAAGCATGCACCTCTCCATGCTGCTTTGAGTTGTCTGCAGCCTTTGTATGTCTCTTTTAGTTAAGGTCCACGTCTCTGCACCATACGTAAGCACTGGAAGGATGCATTGATCAAACACTTTTCTTTTAAGACATAATGGCATATTGCTCTTGAAAATTATGCTGTTTCTTCCAAAAGCTCTCCAGGCAAGTTTTGTACGCCGATTAATTTCTTCATCAATGTGACCCTCACTTGATATCTGCTGTCCAAGATAAACATACGTATCTGTTTATCTCCAGTTTTTCTCCATCAATCGATAAATCTTCATTTCTTGTAAAAGCATTGAACATCACTTTTGTCTTCTGAAAGTTCATTTTTAATCCCACTTCTTTACTCTTGTCAGCAAGTTCCTGGATCATACTCTGCAGCTCTGATGGGGTAGTTGCAAAAATGACTACGTCATCAGCAAAACGAAGGTGGGTTAGATAATCTCCATTAATCTTTATCCCTTTGTTTTCCCAGTTCAGTGATTGAAAGACATTTTCCAATGTGGCATTAAAGAGCTTCGGAGATATGGTGTCACCTTGTCTCACTCCCTTTCCAATTTTTATGTGCACACCCTGTATATATATATATATATATACGTAACAGAAGACAAAAGTGATGTTCAATGCAGAGGGGAAGACATCATGATCAGAGTTAAATCCCTGAAATGGCAATGGGCTGGACATACTGCCAGAAGGACAGACCATCGATGGACAGCCGAAATTTTAGATTGGATTCCAAGGGACAGGAAAAGACCCAGAAGAAGACCACATGGGTGATGGGTGGATAAAATTCGAAAGTATGCGGGAGTGACATGGAGGAGACTGGCACAAGACAGACCGTTGTGGAGGAAACTTGGGGAGACCTTCGTCCAGCAGTGGATTGATAATGGTTGACAATGATGATGATGATATACGTAACAAATTGCATGTTGCTTACTCTGACCGCAAACCAGTCGCTCGGTTGTTTTTTTCTCACACAAACCCTCACTTGAGGTGAATGCGATCCCAAAGCAATTATTTTTTTTATCGGGAAGTGTGGTATTGATTTATGTGAAATGAACACGATGTAATACAATACATTGTAATATAATTAGGAATCCAAAATATTGCCTGTTCCAAAATGACTTTTTACTAAATAAACAAGGATATCTGTATAGTTATAAGAGAAATCTATTATATTTAAAGAAGACATCTGCAACTTTTCTTGTGGCTGAAGTCTTCAATCAAATCAGTATAGTCCAAAGTAGCTGCCACGTCGTTTCTATGGAGAGAAGAGCGAGAGCTGACAGCCGGTCTTGGGTCATGGTGTTCCTTAGGTAGGTTTTGATGAGCTTCAGCTTTGAAAAGCTCCTCTCGGCAGACGCATCAGTAACGGGAATGGTGGCTATTATTCTGAGTGCAATGTTAATGTTCGGGTAGATTTCGTACAGGCCGTTTTTGACTATGTACTTAAGAGCTGAAATTACGTCGTTGCCTCCCTCGCACTCAAAGACTGGTACGAACATTTTGAGCTCATCATGTAGTTCCATTACTTCTATATCGTGTTTGTCTCCTACACTTCAAGAAACTTGTAAGTTTCTCATTAGGTCTTCGTCACTCATTGTCAATAAGTCCTTAATTCGGTACATGAAGCCAAACGTGCTTTCGTGGGATCTGAGAGCTTCAAATCTCGGCTGACAGCTCATTCGCACGGCGTCTACGACCACATTAAAGTTGTTTATTTTGAAGTGGTCTTGCGAGGAAATCTCAGGAGCCTCGTCCTCTGCTTCGTAGGAGAACATTTTCTTTTTCCGTCTCTTTCTGGTGGCCTTGAACGTGATTTCAATGCCTACTTCTTCCGCAACTTCCCTCGCTGTCACCAGTGCTGACGAGAAGCCGCTTTCACGATAGTCTTCGAACAACTTGATGAAAACTAAGTGCATATTTTGACTTTGCCATATTTTATTGATACAATGTACCTTGACAAGAATATCATACCAAATCTCATACCAAATCACTAGGGAGGTAACAAATTTATAGGTGGTTATTTCCTTTTCCAATGACTGGCACTCACTGATCAGCCCACAGTCTGTGATTTTTTCACGCAGACTCACCAAAGCATCGCAAACGTTGTTCAGCTGATATCTTACAGCTTTCACAGATTCAACTCTGCATTCCACCTGGTTTCTGAGAGAGGTTTCAGCGAAATGTTCACATGTGCCTTGAGAATGCCCCACCTTTCGCTGGAGTATGAGAAAATGGTGTAGAGTCCCTGCAATAGGCCGAAAAATGACTGGGTCTGAACGCAAGATGAAGCGGCGTCACCCAATAACAGGTTCCGGCTGTGGCTTCCACAAGGTACAAAGAAAGCTAGGGGGTTCATATTGAGAAGTCTTCTTTGGACACCGCTTTTCCCCAGCGTATGTTGGCACCATTATCGTAACCTTGCCCTCTACAGTTTTCCAGTGACAAACCTAGTTGTTCCAGTTCAGTGACGATGTAATCAGCCAACCTTTCACCAGAAGTTTCCTCTACCGCTAAAAACCCCACAAAGTGCTCCTAAATTTCAGCAGTGTCCTTGTTTGAGGTTCGCGGTATTAAAGAGAGCTACTCAATCCGAGCGATATCTCGAGTACAGTTTAGGATTATTGAACAGTGCTTGTTCTTTAACACTTTTTCCAATATTTTAGCTTTTACGTGGCTTGCTATGAGCTGTATGAACTCATTTTGGATATTTTTCCCGAGGTAGTGGTTTCTAACAACCATCTTGTTCATCACTTGGTGTAGATGCTCTCGTAACTTAGAATTTCAATAAATGCCCGATTCATATTTTCTGCCGATATCACGGTCACGGGAAGTCATTTTACTCACGAAAACAACACACCAGTTATGATCATATGATCATATGTAGGGGATTTTAGGAAGGGAGTGTCTGACCCCAGGTCTTAAACAACCCTTAGAAATAGGAAACTAGGAGATTTGGGCTACAGCGCCCGATAGGAAAGGGACACGGAAGCGTAGTAGTAAGGGGGAGGAAGACGCCCTTATTTATTACCGGGGGCCAGTACCCGGGGTCCGACGGCTTAACGTGCCCATCCGACGCACGGCTGGCATTTAGTGGATCGAGCGTTTGTACCGGCCTGGGATCGAGCCTGTGGCAGTCACGAGCGTTGCCCACTCGTCCACCCGCGGCCCAACACACCAGTTATCAATCGAGGAAAGCGGGAATCGCTTTTGTCATTCAGTCAGGGCGCATGCGTGGGCGTCACAAGCAGATAGTTTGCTGCCAAGAAAATGTCTCTCCACGTCAATCATCGTAACTCCGGTGCAGGAGGCGTGGCCAGCTACGGCAAACGCACATGTCAACTAAAATCCCTAGAACGGTAGCTGGCTTCCGTGCGTACATTGCAACACACTACAATACTTGTACCCGAAATAGCGGCAAAACTCCTATGAAAAATGTCTTGAAAAAAAAATTAAATTAGGACATTTCTCCACAACTTTCCCGCTGAAAAAAATGTCTCTGACCAAAAAATAAAAACATTCCTAACAGAGTAACTTTTTGTTGTCACCAATTAAAAGCAGTAAACAAATATTAAAATTGATCATTTATTTGTATATGATCGTGAACTACAATACTTTACATTTTAGATGACGCCAGGCAAAAACTGATAATTAATTGGCAGCGGAGCTTTGGCTGCATTTTTTCCCCTCTGTGCGCGGGGCCCAGGGAGGTTGCCCAGTAAGGTGGGCCGAAAAATAGTTTTTTTTTAATTTGCATATCGCGTATTGCGAAAAAGTTGCCATTGGGGTCAACAAGAACAAAAAAATATATATATTTTTAAATCGACTAATATCTTACGTCTCCGCACGGCATACTAAGTTCGCGTTTTTCCGACCGCATTGGGCCGTAAGCAAACACGGATGGAATATTTTTGTAATTGAATTCGAGTAACCCCTAGTATGGAAAAGTGTTCCCAATAATAGTGAAAACAAATTTTTGAAGTTGATCAATAGGCTATGTCTCCGCACTGCACGCAAAGTTCAACATTTTCTTACTACATTGGACCTGTTCCAGTAGAGAACCCTGGAGGGAAAGAGCTTTGGCTGTATTTTTCTCTATAACAGCCGGTGAGAAAAAACTTCACTTTGGGTCATCTCAAATCTTTGAGCTCGCGCATAGTTGACAACTACGCACTGCGGAACTATTTGTTGATCTGACGTCATTTGGCCTTGAAAAGTTGCATGAATTCGGGAAGAATTTCCGCCCTGGTCAGTAGTCATTACACATTTTTCGAGTCGATAAATCAACGAGTCACGCTTCGTTAGCGATATTGTGTTTTCATACTTAGTTTTACAGAAAGTGCTTGTGGTTTTACTATTCGTTGTTCGATTTCCATTATCGTTAATTCGTTTTATTATTCTAAATCTTCTCATTGCTATCTGATTCAGTGCAATATAAACACTAAACAACGTTGGAATAATCTATATGCACTTTGAATCATGAAAAACAAAAAAATATTGCAAGCTGGACGGCTGTTAAGAGCCCAATATTTGGTGCTTCCCAAGAAATGAGCGATTTGCAACTGCCGACATTTTTTTTTTTTGATTGGAGGTTTAACGACCACCATGAGCAACTCAATGGGCTATAAGCAGTCGCCCGTCCCTAATTTAGGGTCACTGGCTCCAGGGAAGGGATAGAGCCAGTGCCGTAAGACAAACACAACATCCATGCCTGACCGGGATTCGAACCCGGACCCCTTACGGACGAATGATTAGAGGCCAGCGCCTTAGACCACTGCGCCACCGGGGCGGCCAACTGCCGACATACGAAAGTACGATGAGACATTTCTTATTGATAAGAATACAAATGAAGGAGGATATAAAAGGTTACAACCCATCAGCTCGTGATATTGCACATTCTGTCGCAATGAGAGTTGTTGAAATATGGCAAAAAGCTTCTTTGGGCGTTATATCACATCAGCGTACTGTGGCAATGATTGAAGCCTACCACAAGAGATATCCATGCATTTTGAAATCAGCCAGGCGACGTGATGAGTCTACGAAGGCGAAAATGTCGTCTTTTCTTGCAAATGCCCAGAGAACGCTTTTTAACGTTTGTATTTGTAAATGTCCAAATATACTGGATAATTCATGCTCTTGTGAACGTTCAACGAAAATACCTACTCAAGAAGTTTCTTATTTGATAGATCAAAGAACTGAAAGGAAAATTGTGATTGAAAAAGTAGACAAGATAGTGACAGAAAACCTCAGGAAAAGAGAGGAAAGGAAAAATAAGCGGAAAAAGGAAAGCGGTGAGTTTGATTCTGATGAGACGGAGGCACGTTTGGACGATTCTGACACAGCCTCTTGTTCATCTCTTGAAAAACGTAGCCGTAGACGTGTTGAAGACTCGATTTTGATCCAACAGGACCCTCGACATCACGTTAAGAGTCACAAATGAGATTAGCTCTCCCTAGCTTAGCGTCAGCAGTGTACCGTACTGCAGTCCCAACGAGGAAAGCTTCTCTTATTGCAGCATCTGTTCTAGAAGACATGGGCATGATTACAGTCAATAGTCTCGAGGAGGTCATTGATAAAAACAAAATTATCCGTGAAAAAATTAAGCCATTTAAGGATGTAAAGGAAAAGTCCCAGACAGACAGAAAAGTCGTTCGCGGACTCTATTTTGATGGAAGGAATGACTCAACTCTGTTCCTAGATAAGAAGATGATAAATATTATCGTTATAAGAAGAAAGAAGAGCTCATTACTCTCTTGAAGGAGCCTGGATCGAAGTACCTCGGCCATGTGACCCCCACTTCTGGTCATAACAGAATCATCGTAAACAGCATTACTAATTTTTTAGAAGTTAATGACATTAACTCAAGTTTTCTCATTGCTTTAAGGTGCGATGGAACTGTTTCAAACACCGGCAAGAAAAACGGTGCTGTACGTCAACTGGAACTTCAGTTGCAACGTTCTTTGTAGTGGCTGGTGTGCTTGTTCCATTTCAATGAACTTCCATTTCGCCATTTGCTTGATGAACTCTATGGTGAATTAACAGGTCCTGCAACTCGCTCAGGAGAGATTGGCGCAGCTCTCCACAGCAAAGTCAACTACTGGGAAGCTGTGAAAAAACCCCTGTAGTTGCATTTGCAGCTATTTATATAGAATGGACAGAACACATGAAAAAATTGCAGGATACACGTGAACTGAGTACCGACCAGCAGTATTTATTGGAAATCTATTGCGCGGTGTCACAGGCTTTCTAGAAATCCAGGTCCACTGTCACATTCGCGGTGGCTGACGAGAGCTAACAGAGTCATGCGCCTCTATGTCGCCACTCAAAACCCATCGCAAAATTTGATCTGTGTTGCCAACTACATAATGAAGGTACATGGCGAGGTCTGGTTTTCTATAAAGAAAAAGCCTTCGTGAACAGAAGGGGCCAAACACTTTTTGAAACTGATCAATTTATCGCCCTTTATGGACTTGAAGTGCAAAGTAACCATTGATACAGTGATCAAGAGAAACGCGTTCTTCAGTCACCCAGAGAATACATTGCTAAGTATGAATACCACGAACGCACCCACGTTAGAGCTGTTGGATGGAGAAGAATAAAGAAAGCTAGACATCAACAAATGAATAATGTCATAAGAGAATTCGAAGTGCCGCAATTACATTTGTATGCTAATGAATATTATGAGATGATCGATTCGACTAAAACGCGTCTTACCGAACCATCACTGACAAAACGGATCTCAGACGAAGATCTGGATCAACTAATCGCAACTTCTGCTGCAGCTGGCAAAGAAATAACCAAGTTTCCCTGCCACACGCAAGCTGTGGATAGTTGCGTGAAACTGGTGATCGAAACAGCTGCCTCAGTGTGTGGATTTGAAGCTAGAGATTCATTCATAAGGGCAACAATTGCATCACGGCAATTAATGCCCCATTTTTCGAGTAAAGCGGATTACCGAACAAGATATACCTCTAGAAATAAAATTTTGAGCTGGAGAGAGGGTGGGCGGAACTCGAAGTGTAGCCGCCTCCTCATGGTGAGTTTTGGGTTGTTTCCGTATGTGACATTGGAAGCACGCGAAAAGATACACGCTACACATTGCAAAGCAAAATGAGTGTACCACACATGCACACGCATGGTGCATTCAGAACAGTGCAATTTCCTACGAAATTTTCCGATGCCCTACATGCCGGGATGCCTCTACCTAGCCTAGGCCTACGAGCCAAATGTGGCAAGGAAATGGTGCACTTCGCGTGCAGTGCGGAGACATAGCATATTGATCAACTTCAAAACTTGTTTTTCACTGTAATTGGGAACACTAAAGGACACTTTTCCGTGCTAGGGGTTACTCGATTTCAATTACAAAAATATTCCATCCGTTTTTGCTTACGGCCCACTGCGGTCGGAAAAACGCGAACTTAGTGTGCCGTGCTGAGACGTAAGATATTGGTCGATTTCAAAAAAAATATTTTTTATTCTTGTTTACCCAAATGGCAACTTTTCCGCACAAGCCTGTCCTTACCTGGAGCCGACACTGCTTATGACCTAGATGGGTATGCGTTCGAATTCCGGTTAGGCATGGTTGTTGTGTTTATCTAACGACACTGTCTCTCTCTCTCTCTCTCTCTCACTTCCCTGAAAACGGTAGTCCAAATTAGAAATGGGCGACTGCTTATAAGCCCATTGAGTTGCTCATGGTAGTCGTTAAACCTGGAAACAAAACATACACACAAAAATGACAGGGTGTCGACCAAAGACCTTGGAGGAGAATAGACTGGCAAACAGCAAACTATTTTCGGCATTGTTTGGAAACAGAATGTTCCGCTATTAGGGTGGACGGAAAGCGGTTGATGTGTATTCATGGGCATCGGTGTGTTTAAATTCGTTCATCACATAATTGTTATAAATACTAAATATGGTAAAATTTTGTATTAGTTATAGATGTAAAAGTAAGGCTGGATCGTCCGCCGAATCCAGCGTTCGTCAGAAACGGATATTTTTTCACAGGTAATATAAATTAAGTGTTCTGCTCATTGTTGTTTATTATGTCTTTGGTTATTTACATTCTTTTTAAATAGTGCTTAGGTTTTTCTGACTGGTGTAGAAAGTCGATCGCATGTAATGATTCTTATGAGGACATTCCAGAAACATCCTTTTATTTTTAAAAGAGAAACTTCTCGTCAAAATTGTTTCACGTTTCACGAAATGTGAAAACTTCTATGGTACGTAAGAAGGGAAATGCAAAATTAAGCAGACATTTATTACTCATATTCACGTGAATTTTTCATTTAATTGACTTATTTCAGTGAATAACACGTGACGTAGGTGTGGGTAGAAGCATATTTCTTGAAAGATGAGCTTTCTGAGTAAATTTCTTGAAACCTGAATTGCATAGATGATGCTTCTTACCAGTACGAAGGAAAATATGCCTTAAGATATTAAAATTTTGGGTGAATGATTGGAAATCATATCACAGTGGTAAGGTTATACACCAGTGTGGACCGTTTTTGCATGACTTAAAAAATTTCTTTTGCGAGTGAATTTCTTCAAACACACATACACACTGGAAAGATTTTTCATTTCTATACAGTTGCAAATGTTTTTCAATACTGGAATCTTCTCTGAACTTTTGGAAGAATATTTCACACTCCCAGCAATCTTTACTTGCATTTGGAGTAATGTGTGGTGGTGAATCAGCTTCTTTTTTTCCCTTTGTTAGAATTTCATTATTCAGTGACTTCCCTAAAGAATATTTGAGCAATGATTCCATGTTCTTAAATTTACAATTTTCATTTATTCAGAAGACTTCCACTGTAATTCGAGGGTTTTACCGAAAGTAATACCAAAGTGGGTATAACCTTTTTTTATTAACTGACAGATGACGTTCAAATTGTACATGTTGGTAGAATAAATCTTCCTCTATAGTAACCCTTCTTCTTCATTGCAGGTAAATAATGGATTCCAAACAGAAGCAACGTGCCGGCATTGAGTTCTTGACAAAGGAACGGTTCACTCTGTCCGACATCCACAGAAATCTATAGAATGTTTACGGAAGTGACACCATTGACAAGAGCAATGTGCACAGATGGATGAAGAAGTTTAAAGAAGGGGAAACCAGCATTGAAGACAAACCACGCAGTGGGAGACCATCATCTGCGACCACTGACACGAATCGTCAGCGAGTGGATGAATTGACTAGCGCTGGGAGACGAGTCACAACTCATGAGCTTGTTGCGCAACTGGACTGTGGTCACAATGCCATACAGAAGATGATGGAAGACTAAGTGTTACGGAAAGTGTGTGCAAAGTGGGTACCTCGGCAGTTGACACCGGATTTGAAGGAGAGGAGGGTGGTAGTCTGCTCTGATCTGCTGGAAGCATTTGAAGCCAATGAAGACGATCGTGTCCTTTTTTTATGATATGTTGACAGGGGATGAAAAGTATACGTCTGTTTACGATCCGGAAACGAAGAATGAATCCATGGAAAGGCGCCGCACCTCTTCACCATGGCCTAAGAAGTTCAATAGCCAGCGATCAGCACAGAAGGTCATCTGTTTTTTGGGATGACAGGGGGTCATTCTCCTTGATTTTCTGGAACGTGGCCGTACCGTGACCAGCGAGCGGTACATTGAGACACTCAAGAAGCTTAGATAGCCGTCCTGGTGGCGCAGTGGTCTAAGCGCTGGCTCATGACCATTCTTCCGAGAAGGGTCTGGGTTCGAATCCCGATGAGGCATGGATGTTGTGTTTGTCTTACGGCACCAGCTCTCCCCTTCCCTGGAATCAGTGACCCTAAATTAGGGACGGTCGACTGCTTATAGCCCATTGAGTTGCTCACAGTGGTCATTAAAAATTCAGTCAAAAAAAAAAAAAAGAGAAGAAGAGGCTTAGAGAAGCCATAAGGAGGAAGAGGCCGAACAAGAATATGAAAACGATATGAAACTGATTAGTCATATTTCATTCAAAATCAAAACAAAAAAACATAGCTTGCAGAGTCTATAGATGCAGTCTGTTTCAAAATATGCACCTTCCTCTGCAATATGCTTATATACACTGGCTTGCAAAAATTAAGGACGATACGGTTTTTCGAATGTAACGTCGTGCAGAAGTGCTCCACATCGACTCAAATCATACCATAAGATCTCCAAGATGTAAGAAAATGGGACAAGTGAGAAAAACCGTCCAAACAAGGAATCCAAAAGATACAAAGGCACTTTATTGAAAAAGTAGTTTCGAGCACAACTGGACAGAAGACTGGGACGTCCATGTGGCAGGCAGCTGCCAAGAAAAATCCAGTCTTTAGTAGGGGATATGATCACCCCTGACTGCGTTGCAGGATTTACAACGTCTGTCCATGCTGAGGACGAGGTTGTCAAGGAGCTGTTGAGGTATCGTGGCCCATTCCTCTTGTAGCGCCAATCGCAGCTGCGGAATCATTGATGGCGGCTGGTGACGTGCTTCCAAGCGTCTCCCGAGAAGGTCCCACACGTGTTCAATTGGATTTATGTCCGGAGACCTTGCGGGCCAATCCATGCGTTGAATATCTTTACTCTGCAACAGCTCTGCGACAGCCACTGTACGATGAGGTGTAGCTTTGTCATCCATGAAGAGGAACTCAGGACCCACAGCACCTCTAAACAGACTCACGTGAGGCAGGACAACCTCGGTACAGTAGCGGACACCAGTGACTGAACCTCCTTAGAAGATGTGGAGGTCAGTACGGCTACCAAGCATGATACCGCCCCAAACAAGAACTCCGCCACCTCCAAACTGGTCCCTTTCGATGATGTTGGAGGTGGGATTGCGTGTTCCCTGTTCTCTCCAGATGTGTATACGTCCAGAATCGCTCGTCAGACTAAATCGGCTCTCATCCGTAAAGAGAACTCGACCCTATTGCTGATGTGTCAAGTTCTTGTGTTCCTAGCACCACAGAAACTGCCGTCTCCGATGAGCAGGCGTTAATGGCACACACCGTACTGGTCGTCGTGCAAATAGACCACCTTTGTGCAGCCTCCTGGCCACAGTAAAATGCGATAACGGGCGGCCAGTTGTCTATTGCATGTGCCTTACGATTTCTCCCGCTGTCTGCCATCTGTCTCTTCTCGCCTGTAGGACAATATACCGGTCGTCCGCAGCCGTAGTTGCTCGTGGACGACCACTGCTAAACTCTCGGACAGCTGTTCCTGTCGTTTGAAATGCTCTCCAAGCTCTTGAAACGATGCTGTGAGCGATCCCGAACTCCTCGGCCACACTAGTCCCACTTTGACCTTCTTCCAACTTCCCAATGACGCGACCTCGGGTAAAGTCATCCAGATGTCGTCTACTGGATTGCCTGTTGGCCATATCACACGGTGGCAGCAACTCGATGTCGTTCAAACCGATGTACACCGTGCAATAGCTTCCACCGAATTGCTAACCGTACACCTCCCTTGTGCTTTATACCCTTCCGAACCTACCCTCCCCCTACGTCATGCTGCATATATGCGCAAGCCCTACCGTACCGGACCCTAGTCTATCACTTAAGTGGTCTTTCGGTCCGTTCTGCCTGCTCGTTCCGCTGTTATGCTAATTTCTCCTCTTCGTCCTTAATGTTTGCACACTAGTGTACTTTGGAACTGACTCTGCAGGAAGACGTTCATAAGAGTAATATATTTTTAACATCCCACGGGCAGTGTTTATGTGATCATCCAGACAGTGGAAAAAACTTTTAATAAATACCATAGGCACTGTACGCCACAAGAGCAGAATGTAAAAGCAAAACCCTTTGAAGCAGTACGTGAAGAACTTCCACACAGAAACCTGTTTCTAAATTTCAAACAACATTATGAGGAGTATTTAAGCTACACTATATTGACAAAAGTCACCAGACACCTAGAAGAGAAACTCAACATGGCATTTATTGACATATATTAGTACGGTGTCGTTTCCACCTTTGGCCTTAATGTATGCACTGGCCCTTCGATACATGCTTTCGACAAAGTTTTAGAACACAGCGATAGGTATGCGCTTCGATTCAGTACATAATGCTGCCGCTAACTGTTGCTTAGTAGTAGGCCTTGGTTACAAACTTCTGATGTGGTGCTCTAATTCATCCCATAGGTGTTCTATGGGATAAATATAAGGGCTCTGTGATGGCCAGTCCACAAACAACACGGAATTATCGTCAAACCACGCCGTAACAGTCCTTGTTTTATGGCTCGGTGGGTGCATTATCCTGCTGGTGCCAAGAAGGCTCGGTTCCATAGTATTGCCACAGAACTGGTAGGGCATAATTGTCCAGAATATCGAGGTAGACGTGCTGGTTAACAGGTTTGTCCACGATAACCAATAGGCCGGGACCATACCGCGAAAAACACCCCCACACGAGTACGCTGCCAGCTCCAAACTTGACCGTAGGAACTGTACACTGCGGTAAACAGCGTTCCCGCGGCTGCCGCCGTACCCACACACGGCCATCAGACTGATGGATCGTGTTTCTTGATTCTTCAGCCCATAGGACCTGTTTCCATTGATCTATGGTCCACGAAAAATGTTTTTTACACCGTGCTAAACAACGAGCATTCCGAATGGAGATGAAAGGCTTATGAGCAGCCACACGACCACGGTAACCCATGGAATGAAGTTCTCTGCGAATGGCATGTGTATATACCCATATTCCAGCCTTTTTACTCCCCTGTACACTGAGGTCCCGCGCAGTACTTCGTCGATTAGCTGTAACGACTCTCCTGAGGCTTCGACGTCCTCTATCACTGATTTTCTTTGGTCTGCCGGTACGTTTTGCTGCTTCATGCACGCCATGTGTCTTCTACTTATTCAGTACATCGAAAACAGTTGACTTGGGTATTCTTAAACGCCTCTCGGTTTCTTTTATGGACAGCACATTAATATAACACCCAACAACCTTTCCTTTCTCAAAGTCAGTTCTCTTCCGCCGCGACATTTTCCCTCAACCTCACAGTGCGATATGATCGCGGTCAGCTCCAGGCTTGTCTTTATACCGTTTGCAGCTACACCGTGCATCCATTCATTTGCTTTTGAAGGGGTGATTGGTGACTTTTGTCAATATAGTGTATTATACAAATTTATTGAAAGTGAGAATATGGGTATTTCACCATTGAAAAAATAAAACAGAAAGTTTCCTAAAATGGAGACGTGTTTCTGCATCAGTGAAGCTGTTGTTCATAATAATGGTTATTGTCAATCACGTAGATGGAAACAAATTCTTTACCTTATTGCTAAACTACATTTACAAGAAGAAAGAAAAATGCTTGTTTTCTTCCAACTGCACTGAACTCAATTTTTTGGCATTCAGTTCATATTAAAGCTGGCATTTGACTAAATCATAACTGCAGGAAAAAAAAAAAAGAAAACTTATTTACCACTATTTTAATGCTTCAGTGCCTTTTGATCTTTTACAAGATAATTTGACGAAACTGTTCATACATCTTTTTTTAGCAAAAAAAAACTGTTCATGCAGGTCTGTAGTCAAAGAAAAATTAAGGTAAGAAAAGGATTTCTGTTTGTATGTATCAGTTAGAAGCATACGCGTAAGTCGTAACCATTGGGGGGCACTGGTCAGAAGGAGTGTTGTATTAATTGTTCATTTGCTTCATAAGAACATACAGTATTTATGTTGAGGTATAGAAGTGCTTGGTTCTGAAATTAAATGAGATAAAGCACTGTGTTATTCTTTCAAACTATATGTAGGGGTAGGTTTTTGAAATTAGCTTATTGAGTATGAATGCGGCATTGTAATTAATAATAGATTTAAAAAGAATTGCATGTCTGAGGAAAATCATTGATCGTTTTGTAAACATGAAATCTATAGATCCCCTTTTTTATTTCTTTTATTTTGTGCGATATTTACTTTTTATCAGCTCATGGGGTAAAAATATTTTTCAATATGACAAGTTCAGGAACAAAATCGGGTATTAAGAATAATATGAAGGAACAATAATGCTGTATATTCAAATTTGCTTTGCTGTAACTTCACTTATAACGCGTTCGTGTTCGCTATATGTAACGGCGTATTTTCTATTTCATAGCTAATTTTCATCGAAATTGTGAACCTGCTAATTAAATTTTGATCTAGAAATTTGTTGTTCGCACGCGAATATTCTTTCTGAACTATTTATACGGTATATTATGCGTTGAATCAAACTCTGTACTTTTCCAATAAGGATGTAGCAGACACGTGACTTTCAGCATCTCTACGAGCCCAAAGCCTTAGTAACGTAAGTGAAGGACAACCAGTCCTCGTTGAAATGATGGCGTCTTACCTTGAAAGTTTAACTTCCGAGTACGAAATGCGGTATTTGGAAAAAATTAAAGAGATTGAAGGAAAATATCTCTATGTGCTGAATGCAAGTATTTTTGAAGGTGAAGCAAAAAGTTTTCCGAAAGTGGAAATAATAAATATTTTCTATTACTTCATCTTTGGTCGAAGCGCCTTTGCCGCAAAACAGTTCGAGGCACTCCGTGGTTCAAGACATATAAAATTCTCGAAGCATAAAACAATTTCTCATCGTGGATATTCTTTTACATGGTAATTTAGTGAGATCACTAATTAGTGAGTTATTAGTAACTATTCAATAAAAAAGTGGTTTTTTAAATTTGGTTTTTAACGCAAAATTGTGGCGAAAAAAAAACCAAAAAAAAAAAAACAATCATTTTGTTGGGATTTGCGCCCTAACTTATTTATCCATGAGTAAATTTAGCAGCATAATCTTGGTCTGTAAACAGACGTAGACACCAAAAGAATTCTGTTTGGACAATAATTTTAGCTATTATTTGCATTTTTCTGCAAAAATGTGCTTCAGCTCCAAATTAAAAATCCAGTGTACTAAAAATAAAATCAACGGTGGTTTGGGGAGGAAATATTATGTACAACAAACTAGTAAAGTAAAACTCCCCAACACTGACAGCCAAATAATCTTAAAAGTGAAAAGCCGAAAACTCTAAAAAAAGCGAGTCAGGTGGACGGTGTGCTCGAGCTCTCCTAAAAAATCCAGAACAGCCAAAGAGATTTCATTCTGACTAAGGTTGGCTAACAAATTAACTTTTAGCTCTATAAAAATTTTCAACCCCTCCCCCTCCCCACATCAAGCATAAACCTTCTGAATAGAAGTCCCTAGAGGTGAAAAATCCACGTGCACAGAAGGGCCAATTGGGTACCGAAGAGTTGATTTTAAGAAAAAGTTTGACTAAGAGACAAACTTTAAAAGGTGTTCTATAAGAAAATAGTCAGTAGCAATAAAACCTACGAAAAAAAATCAGTCAACACCTTTTAAATTCAACTTGGAATCCACGAGTGAAATGTCTTGCCCTATAAGTGCAAGCAAGCACTGTACGCCAACAGCATTTGAACAAGTAAAAGACAGGTTCTCTGCCTTACCAGACATAACTGATTTCTGGATAAAATTAAGTGTTAAAAGGCCTCCTGCCTTTGAAGAGTCTAACTCTTCAGTAAAAATGTTTTATAAGCTCTGGAAGACAAGCGAATCTTTTCGGTACTGCTTTTGAAGACAGCAGCTGGCAGCCTTAAAGTGAACTTTCGGTCTCGATTTCTTCTACTACCGCAATTAATAATGCAACAAAATCTACGAATTTTGGCTTCAAATTTTTATAAACACGGACCGCTAATGATCGCACTTTACACACTGACTGCAGGGTAGCCAGCTATGCTTGTCCTTCAGGAACTTGCAGGGAATGTTGCCACTTCACTTAAACTTCTCGATGACGTCATGGGCTACATCCTCATTGCTATGTATTTTTCACCAGCTCATCCTAATCACAGATAGCGGCGCTATCTCAATTGATGCCTGTCGCCTCCGAAGCGACGGGCATAATTGCGTTTGCCAGTCCATATCTCTCCAAGGTCCTTGGTGACGACTGCCTTGCTGGTTTGCTGCCTACTTCCGGAGCGGACTGTGCGCCAGTTACGACAAAATTCCCTACACCATTTTGGATATCTTGATACAGACATATTCGAAAGAGTGAGAATGTACTCTGTGAAAATTACAAAGCAGGAAATGGAGGGAGAAAGGTGGAAAAGTATCATACACAGGGCCGTGGACAGCGAGCTCGGGCCCCAGTGCAATACCCCCCCCCCCCCCCCGACATACACACACACACACTTCGGCTCCTCCACTAACCACATTATCCATATTTCTGTTTCCTCACCTACCTCCACCCACCATTCCCCTACTTCGGACAACCCGACCGGTTGCAACTCTTCAATCTTTTTTTTGCCGTGGATAATTTTTCATATTCTCCCCTCTGCACATCAGTGATAGTCGTTGCAAATAAACAGTGGTAGTATTATGTCAAAATTATGATCGCCGCCCCGGTGGCGCAGTGGTCTAAAGCGCTGGCCTCTGATCATTCGTCCGTCTGGGGTCCGGGTTCGAATCCCGGTGAGGCATGGATGTTGTGTTTGTCTTACGGCACTGGCTCTCTCCCTTCCCTGGAACCAGTGACCCTAAATTAGGGACGGGCGACTGCTTATAGCCCATTGAGTTGCTCACGGTGGTCGTTAAACCTCCAATCAAAAAAAAAAAAAAAAAAAAAATTATGATCGGAGTTTCAAGGTCAATTTTTTTAAATTGAAGTAAAATTAAATTAAAAAAATAATAATAACATGTTTTAATGTGTATTGTAGTAGTAGTAGTACATATAAAGCAAATATTGTATATATTTACAAAATTTTATTTTAAAAACTTTCGAAGCAACACTTTTATTTTTTTCATTACAAAACAGAATGCCTTACCGTTTACTACAAAATGGCTTTTCGTGCCTTTTTATCAGCAAAAGTGTTGATTATCTCCTGAAAGTCTAATTGACGAGCAAGTTTAGACTCAAGAGCCAAAGTTCCTAAATATGACAACCTGTCTTGAGTCATGGTACAGCGCAAGAAATTCTTCACTCTTGCTAGAAGACTAAAAGAACGCTCGCCCTCAGCCACACTAACAGGAAATGTGCAGAAGACTCGAAGTGCAATACAGACGTTGGGAAAAGTGCTACCAAGTTTTCGTTGGGTTAACGTATTTATAAGCTAGAGTGGAGTGAGCTCGGGTGGAAAGTATATAGCTTGAATAGCTTTAAGACGATCCATTTCCGCAACAATATTCTCAGAGATATCATCTTCAAAAAATCTTGCACAATTTCTTTGCCTTTTCACATATTTCTTCTTTGGTCATAGTTGGATATACTTCCAAAAGAAGTTGAACTTTTCGTCAATGTCTTTCAGACCACTGTAACGGATACTAAGGTTAGCCACAACGCTGTCCAATAATGTGCAATAAACATCTCGTCTAAAAATATTTGCAGCGGTCTCGTTCTCTACTGACTTATTCGCTAACAATTTTAGTTTTTGACGCTTTTGAGGGAAACGTGATGGAATGTTTATATTTTCACTTACAAGTTTTGCCTGTCAACATATAACTTGACAAAAAGGCGTTTTTTGACATTGCGCCACTCGATATAGGAACTTTTGTGGCTTACACTATTTTCATGTTCTGGTATCTTATTATATAATTTTTCCAGTTTCCGGTATATCCCGTGGGACATGTCAACGATGATATATGTTGAATTGGAAGATTGCAAAATAATCTGCATGGAAAGCAAAATATTTTTTTTCTCATTGCTCCACACGAGCCAGTCTCTAGGAATCGATTAACCATTTTTCATTTTCATTTGTAGAATAGAAAGCGGAAAAGCGTGGCCACTCTCATCACTTGGAAACGTTTTTGGGTGGGGAGAAGCCCCGCACAAAACAGCCTCCTCAATTCAGCCCGCGGTAGGATTTAGCTCTTCCAGCATCTCTATGTCAAAATTATACTTGAACTATTTGTCACTTTCTTCCATTTCATATTTTTTATTTTCCTCGCTCATGTCACTACTGTTAAAGTATTCGAGGGTAACAGCTTGCTCTTTTTTTTATTAGAGTTACCAGAGAGAATACTGGTAGTGACAGGAACAGTAGAGTCAACAATAAAGCAGCCTTGTTTAACAGTGTCAATTGTCGAACTGGTCGAGCAAACAACAAAAGGGTCTTTTTGAACAACGCTAACATCGGGGCCATTATTCTCTGAAACGGTTTTCTTCTTTTCCTCAAACTCAAAAAATTGCACACTATCGAAAGTTGACTGACCTTTCCTGGCTGATTTGTTTCGCTCCTCCTTTTCTTTCCTTTTCTGCGACCCAGACTTATGATAATACAGGTAGCTCATTTTAAAATCAAAAATTCTTCACAAAATCAGATACACGTCTAAATCTCTTTAATCGCGAGTTTCACATGCACACTGAGTGCTGAACGGCCAAAATGCGTAAGTAAACAAACTCTCGAACCCTCCCTTTCGAGAAAAGAGTTTTCTCAGAAAACTCTTGAACGCCATCTACCGACAGACATTCTTATTTTTCTTAGTACTTTTTCATAATCATCACATTTTTCACCTTTCATTTTTAGAGTGTAATATACGTCTAAAGATGCAGCCTCTGGGAAAGTATCCACGAAGAGTTCTCAAAAGTAAACATTAAATTTTGTGTTTTCTCTTTTAAGTTGCCGCTGTGAACAGGATGACTTTATCGGTCATCGGAATAAAGGTAAATAAACGAAGTCGGAATTACGCACAAAGACACTATATTCATTTATAAAAAATGTCGCAATGCGGAAATAATGAGTTGAGCATAAAATAAAAGACAAAATATGCCGGCTTCTGGTGAGAAACACGAAGTGACAAAATCCACATGATGAAAATTGTCTGCAGCCCAGTGGATGCTCGTGGTAGGAAAAATAGGTGAAGAGCTACAAGAGCAATATGAAAAGGTATCTACTGTCTTCAATGAAAATCAGTTAATGAAAACTCACCTATTTTTTATATATTAGATCAATTCTTCTTCCCTTTAAAGCTGGAAATTTGTCGATTATGTCGTCATAAAATGGCTATTTCTACGTGACATCAAGAAAATGTCTTTCTGAATAGAAATATTTGCCAAAGAAGCAAGTTTATCTGGAGAAATAGTGTTTCTTGAGTAAGTTTGTATTCTTTTAAGGCAAGAAAACTTCTGTCCATTGAAACACTTGCAGATGCAATTGTTAAAATCAGGGAAACCAATTTATAAGCTTCTGTAAAAATGCCTTTATCTCCATGAAGCACTCGAAAAAGTTCATGAGTCGATATATTCCTTAATTTTTCATCATCATATACAAGACTCAGTTCATTTTTAAGGCTCTGGTTTTTAGCAAATACTTTTCCATAAAAATGTTGTAGATCTTCAAAAGCGTGAGAGGGAAAGCATGAATTAAATTGGTCGAATTTGGTTGCGTCAGCAAGACAGGGAAATTGAAGAGTAAGTTTCTCACTGTCTATATTATATCCATTTTTATAAGAATGAAATATTATATCCATTTTTATAAGAATGTGGTACCAAATTTCAAAATACAATTGTTTATAATTTTAAAAAATGTTTCTTGTGTAAGAGCAACATATTCCCGTTTAGATCTGCTTATTTCTGTGATTTTGCTAGCATTTTCAAACAGAGTTTCAAATCCCTCATCGTTCTTTTTATGGCTCAAAATTTCATAAGTTTTTTTTAATTTGAGTAACAAGTTTTTTTTTAATTTGTCTAGTGATTTTTTCTGTAAAATTTCGAATAATAGATCGGTGAACCAAATATTTCATTAAATACTATTCCCAAAAATGTAAATTCAAAAGTGTTCATATCATTTAAAAACCCTTGGGCGAGTTGAACTGATTTTTTGTCTGATTGGTCACTATTTGAGAGAAATTTGAATACTTCCTTCAATTTATCCCAATTTTCAATTATTACACTTACTAACTTCGAAGTGGAGGACCATCGAGTTTCTGTTATGGTTGGCATGCCTCTTGCGGTTGTTGATGTGAATGTATTGTTCTTTCACCACTCAGCGAAGCGATCGCTTCGCTGAGTGGTGAAAAAAACAAAGGAATTACACTGAGGCTTGCAAAAAATATTCGACACTTAGAAATTTTGGAAAAACTCTGCTGTAATACGAGGTTCAAACGATGTACTAAGCAATAACAAAAACAGATTGAGAAGCTTTATGATTAATGTTTTCTGGAGCCCAGTCAAGAGTCCAGACATTACGCTTGCCCCATCGTAACATTGTCCTATTGACTTGTGTTGATAATCAAACTGTTCCAAAATTTTGTCTAGCATTTTGTATAAAGCTTCTGACGTTCTATCTTCACTCACACCATGGAAACACAAAAATCGCTCAACCAATACACCTTCCGAATCAACAGATCTTATTATTAAAGAGCACTCGAAAGTCTGGTTATGTCTTTCCATCTACTTGAATATAAAAGCATTGAACTTCATTTATTTAATTTTTGACGTGACCGTTTATATATTCAGAAATACATTCAATTAATTCGTTTTTAATAGTTTTGAGTCACCTGTGAAGGCATTTTTTTATCGTTTCGTATTGATTTTGAATTTTAAAGGACTTCTTAGTATCAACAGTGAAAGCAATTCCTTGAATTTCTACGATTTATCTAGTCAATGCCTTCGTCATGGTCACGGAATGCTAGTTTTTTTTTTAATTGAGGTTTAACGACCACCGTGAGCAACTCAATGGGCTATAAGCAGTCGCCCGTCCCTAATTTAGGGTCACTGGTTCCAGGAAGGGAGAGAGCCAGTGCCGTAAGACAAACACACCATCCATGCCTCACCGGGATTCGAACCCAGACCCCTTTCGGACGAATGATCAGATGCCATCGCTTAGACTACTGCGCCACCGGGGCGGCGGAATGCTAGTTCTTGTTTACTCAAAAACAGTACTGCGTCAATCATTGTCTGCAGGAAAAGTCTATTGAAACGAACGCCTTCGCTGAAATGCATTTTCGCCGCCCCGGTGGCGCAGTGGTCTAAGGCGATGGCCTCTGATCATTCGTCCGAAAGGGGTCCGGGTTCGAATCCCGGTGAGGTATGGATGTTGTGTTTGTCTTACGGCACTGGCTCTATCCCTTCCCTGGAACCAGTGACCCTAAATTAGGGACGGGCGACTGCTTATAGCCCATTGAGTTGCTCACGGTGGTCGTTAAACCTCAAATTAAAAAAAAAAAAAAAAGAAAGAAATGCATTTTCAAAAGCCTAGCATTCTCCCTCAGGGAGTCGGCAATGGCGTTCTGATTCTTTTCAAAATTATTTAGCATTAATTCGCATTTCAGGTGTTCGCTGGAATCACCACGTTTGTAAAGTGATCGTTTTATATTTAAGAAATCTGAAAATTGTGTTTTTTCCACACCGAATTTTATTACTAAAATATAAACAGGGCCAACAAAATCATTTTTGTAACACAGAAGGGCTGCAAAGACATTTGTATTCAGTAAACCAACAATTTTTAAAATTAATATTGTAAGATTTACCGCTCTTCTTGATTTCTTTCTTGGCGACAATTGGAAGTGAATCCGTCGGTCGTCCTTGAAATAAAATGTTTCTTTTATTTTCAACTTTCCACCGATTGAACGGAGTTTGCAATAAATTACAAACAATGTTGTTCACAGGATACATACTGAAAACTAAAACTATTACTATCAGTTAAACTGTACACGAAACTAAAGTAACCAATGAAGTTTTTAACAAACAATCACAAAACACAAAAAACATATCTCTTTCAGAAAGTATGTACCAAAACACCGCAAGAAAAGAATCCATAGTGGATTGCAAAGAACCCTTGGCAATCCGTCCCGTTTCACTGCGATCTCTTCGCAAGTTCACGACTCCAGGTGCAGAGCCTTGACGTCTCATGATAAAACACTTCACTTGCCCGGCAGATAGGGGAGGGTGACGTCACAGTTACCATGGAAACTCGAACGAAAACTGCAGACTTCCAAGTATTCTCATTTCAGCTCTTCACTTGAACTGTTTTGCGTATAAGGACTTGTTTTCCGTATTGAATGCGCATTGTGAAGTGATATCAAATCAAAACTTTTGGTATTTTGGCACTCAATAAAGGCAAAAAAATAATATATTACACGAAACTATTAAATAAAATCTTATTTCAAATAAAATGGGTGAAGAGGCACTTAACCTACTTCATCTAAAAAGCCGTCACTGCTGCAGCCTTTGATGACTAGCAATAACGTCAGGGCAGGGCCGTCGAGATCACGTCAGTCACCCCCGGTCAGGGCCTCGCACCTAAAGGGGCCCCGCTCCCACCTTTTTGTGATGTTTTTAAATTTTTCATATATTTTTTTTCTGGTATTAAAAATAAATGGCACTTAACAGTGTAAAAATGGCATTTTAAAAATGTTTATATCATTACATTTTATTGCCTTAGTGAACAGAATTCTGGTATATGGGTTTATATCGGGATGATTCACCGTATCTCCGAGAGAGAATTTGCATTTATGACATATATATGCTATAATCACCCATACTCTCTGGAACGCTGACGTCACAGCAACGTCTGCATTCTGCCGGAATCACACGCCGTCAGTTTTTTACGTGCGTGGGTGGCAAATCACTGACAGATGTTTTATCATAAAAAAAGTGAAAAACGTATCTTTGCGAATTTCTTATGAAACTGGCTGAAATTTTAATTACAACTTTATAACTGACGACGACGATTGACGGCGAATTGATAAATTACAACATAACGCCGATTCGTTATGTTGTAATAACGAACCTCTGGTTCCCAGAGACTCTTACAAGCAAGTCGCGACCAGTAAAATTTCACAAAATGCTTCACGGACCGACCGGCACGAAGTTGCTTTTAGGCACAAGGATGTTTGTGCATGCCATTTTTTACTGGTCAAATTCGGAAATCCCGACCATTTCTTAAGTTTTCCTCCATTTCCGCGGACCGTAGGAAACCTCGTGACGGTCGGTGGTGTTTGGGAAACACTGCACTAGACTGCTACCGCAATCACCTCATTGGAGCTACAAAGCTGAAAGCTTCACCACTAAAACAAATAACAATGAACTGTAGATCGTGGCCAGCAAAAGAATTTTTCTTCTTAGAAGTAAAGAGATAAGGTAAGAGTTTTCTGAAAATTGCATTACTCATTTAGTATACTTAGAACCGCAATATCCCAACCAGGAATCATTGAAAATTACATTTCCTATCATCCTATCTTATTTGTTTAAGCGATAGCCATTTTTTTTTTTAATTTTGGATAAATCACATTAATTTTTGCCGTCAGCACCCATTTTGACGAGTTGCGGGAATTACATTTTGTCGCTTCAATTCAATCAACTTCAATTTGATCTGGCAATGTAAATTAATATAGGATAATTTTAAAATGTCTCTTTTTATTTTTTTAAGCAGTAATAAAACAGCTTATAACTCATGAATAAATAACAATATTCCTTAGTATCAACATGCTTTATTAAATTTCATGAGAAAATTAAAACATGTGGTTTCTCTACCTGACCCCGTTTTTCTTTCAAAAACGTTCCAACGTCCAAGCCCATTTAGTAGATGTAGAATTCGCTGGGAAAAGGGCCCCGCATTTTCGTTTTGTACTGGGCCCAGTGAATTATGCAGCCGGCCCTGAATAACGTTGTATATAACACACAGTGGTCTGCGTTGGTGAGTAGCAAAGCAACACAGCGAACCCAATGTGTGGTGTCGTCGTGTCGTTGGAAAGGAAAGAAGAAATGAAAAACGTAATATGGAGACCTCGTTTGATTTGCCGCAGGCAGGGGCGGATTGGCGGTCGTAAAGGGGCCTGGGAATTTTTTGCAAATGGGCCCGTTCAGTTGTAGTTCTGAGGTACGGTTGTATCACAACTGAAAATCACTTATTTTATTTAAGAAACAAAACAAAAAGTACAGTTGCTCGGGAAACAGTGGCAAGCATGGTACTGGGGAGGGGTAAAAAGTACACCCGCCATCTTTAAATTGAAGTGGGTGTTGCGGGAAAATTTTCATCGGCCCATGCCAAGATTTAACCGCAGAAAAATTTTACTGCAATTTTTCTGTTGTGGACAATTATAGTCTGAAATTTCAAGATATTTAAATATCGTGGAAAACTCACTTAATCGACGTGGGAAAAAGAATAAGCAGGTTTAAATCACTAGTTTAGTTAGTTATGTATGTAATTGCGCTGGAGAAGCTTCTAATTTTGGACACACCCAATATTTATATTTGTTTAAAATTTTCTCTTAGGAACGCTGAAGTAAGTACATTGATTTTTTTTTAAATTGCTTATAATATATAGACTTTTCATGTTTGGCAGATCGTAAAATAATTTTGATTTTCATACCTTTCAGCTTTCAGTTCTTAAATTTTCAACGAAGTGGGCTGAAATTCCAGGAAATATTTGAGAGAGAGAGAGAGAGAGAACTTCTACTACCAAAATTACGTTGGAGTTGTACAAAAATCCTTTCGCATAAGACATGATTTTTAAATTTAAATAAATGAAAAAAAAATACAGAACTTTTGTACTGTAAAATTTTCTATTTGTACTGCATTTTTTTGTAATTTTGCTATTGTGGACAATCACAGAAATTTAAAGATCTTTAAATATCGTGGCGAACAAATTCTTCATTTAGTGATCATATATTCGTATTTGTTTCAATTACAAAACGTGCTTTTATGCTGCGGTTATGTATTGTAAAGTCACCTTGCTAAATAACGTAAACGAAACATTTTGCAACTTCATGTTGAAATTATATCTCGGTAAATGCCTTTGTCTGCAGCATTTGTCAGTTATCATAAGGAGCGTAGGTAGAACATTTCGGGGAAAGGGATCGTATATGAACACCCCCGCAAATAATCTTACAGTTATTTCAAAATAAGTTCTTGATAGTATTAGCTTTAACTCTAAATTCTGTGTTGCCATATAGTGGATAGTACATCCCATAATGACATTATCTAGCATTGTTCTGCAACTTTATCAAACATGGGTGAGTATTTTCACTACTTTAACTAAAGTAGTGAAAATTTTTCAGCCCTGTTCAGCCCCGCCCCAATTCTGTTGACATACGTAGATTGTTGTGCCTCCCGATTTTTCCTGATGCGGGCTCATCGAAACATTTCAGGATGAAATGAACGGTCAAAGAAACTATAGAAATAGATAGACATCCCTTCCTCACTCCGCAGTTGAGAAAGACATCGGTTAATTGCACGGGGAGGAAGAGGTGGAAGTTTGGAAGAGGAGTTTTTTTAATGCCTAAACAAATTTATCATAGTTTTCGAGACCGTTCGAGCCCGGGCTCTATCTTGCAATATAAAATTCAGACTCGGGCTGTTATACTTCGGGCTTGGAAAAATTTAAAATTGAGCTCGAACTCAGCACTAATATCTCCTATTGCAAACGGGAGTAAAACCAACTACCCCCTTCCTTGAGGAATATGTAGAACACCTTGTACATACCCCACCCCCGCCCTCCCGCAACGTACGGTACATACATTCTTGTTCCTCAGTTACTAAGTGAACCCAGAAGTTCGCATACACACATGGCCCATCTATTGTAGTTGGGATTCTAGCAGTTGCCTGGTGACGGGATTTTTTTCCCTAATTCAAAATAGAAGTTTTTTTCCCCGCTTGTTATAATTACATTATGTGCATTTCGTTTATAAAAAAAGTGTTGTGGTTGATGGTTCAGTTGTGTGTTTAAAACAACTGAACTGAAAACATGTTTAAGAAAGTAAGAAAGAAAAAGACAAAATATACGGAAGGGGCCCACCGGGAAATGTCCCGGTGGGCCAATCCGCCCCTGGCCGCAGGTAACCCACGCACGTGTTGCAGTTAGCCTGGGAACTCGAGTAACGTTGTAACTTCGTTCTTTTTATTGTATTTAAAGCAAGTTTAGAATTTTTGGCATTTTTTACATTTATGACATAAATTACGCATTATTACGTGTATTTCACGCGTCGTGTATAACATATTTTTTTACGCCTAACTTCCCTACCCTGGTGACGGTATAGCTTGAAAAATATCCAGACACCATAAAATAATAATTAGAAAAACATTACTTTAGAAACGGGCTCTGGGCCTCGGTGCTACAGCACTGCCCCCCCCCCCGCCCCTCTCTCGTCAGATCTGATCATATCTCCAAATGATCTCTGAGTTCTGCTTAGAAAACTTACTCCAGCACTAGCGACACACTGAATATCGCAATAACCAGGAGCGGATTTCCAACTAGGTGCACTAGGCGCGCGCCTAGGGCCCCGAAACAAGGACGTCGCTAGACTTTGAAATCAGGATGGGCGACGGGTGGGCAAACACTATTTTTGATGGGGCAAGCTTGATAACAACTTTTTTTTTGATAAAAATTTTAACGACCACCGCGAGCAACTCAATGGGCTGTACGCAGTCGCCTGTCCCTAATTTAAGGTCACTGGTTCGAGAGAAGGGAGAGAGCCCGTGCCGTAAGACAAACAGAATATGCATTCCTCACTGTGATCCCAACCCGGACTCTTCTCGGACGAATGGTCATGAGCCAGCGCTTAGCCACTGCGCCACCGGGGCTTTAAGGCTTTTCTCTACCGGCTACAAAGGAGTTCGTGCAATCCCCATCCCTTCCACCTAAATATACAAACTGTGCATACACGGATCTGACTAGTTGCGCCACTGGTGTAAGACAGAAATGTTGGCAGAATGTCGCCTGCAACTTTTTGCTTGCTCTGAATGCATTGTCTTAAACTGCTTTTCAAAATTTAGCATATTTGTTTACGAAAATAGATCTGTAATTGAACAACTTTTTTAAAAGAAATGCCGTTTTTGTTTATCTAAATCAAATTTTAATACCGTCCCATGCAGACATAATACTTCCTCTCTCGACTCCTTCCTTTCATTCAGCGACTTTACCTTGCACTCCTCTGTTTCAAAGCAGTCATCAGCCACTTTCTGCACTTTTACTGTCCCGGGGCGCTAACGCAACTTTAGACTGCACTTTCCCTGTTGGAATCCCTTATTCTGTAAAGAAAACAAACAGTGCAATTAGTAATTACCTACCTCAGTGAATTTCTATCCACCCTCCTCATTCGTACCCTGTCCATAGTAACATAAAAGAGAGGCTTGAACTAAGGTATTGGAAGAGTGGAGGACAACTGAATTTTCATGGCCCTTCGGATTCTCTTTTGATAACCCTTTTCGGAGACGTAAACAACGCATTTCCTAGGGGGAAATACGTAGGGCTACACGAAATAAAACACAAGACTTATTACTTGGCAAAGTGCCGATTGTATTTTAAAGTTAAATATTATGAAAGTGGCACATTTTGAACTGGGTGGGCGGCAGGTGAGCAAGACAAATTTCATGGTTGGCTCAAGCCCACCCTTGCACCTTAGGTCCTACTTATAAAGAAAATTGTGTTTATATTTCCTGCTTATAATGGACATTTTTTTTATTTAAATCAACTTTTAACATCGTGCCACGCGGATACAATACCTACCCCCTCCCCACCTAACTTCCTTGCTTCCAGCCAGCGACTTTGCCTTGCACTCCTCTCCTACAAAGTAGTCGTCAGTCAGCCACTTTCTGCAGTTTCACTGTCTGAGGGCAGTCTTATGAGCGCTAGTGTAGCTTTAGACTCCACTTTTCGTGTTGGATTCCCCTATTTTGTAAAGAAAACAAACAGAACAATTAGTAGTGACTTCCTCAGTGAATTCCTATCCACCCTCCTCATTCGTCCCCTAGCCATACTGACATGAAAAAGAGGCTACACTAAGGATTTAGAAGTGGAGAACAATTGAATTACTATCGCGCGAGTTCCTACATGGGTTCACCCGACGTAATATTGGTATCCAAGGGGCAGGGTGTGGGGGATGTCGAGTGGATTGTGATTCCCTGATTTAGGGCTGACGCAGCTTCAGAAACCACTGACGGGGCGTTGTGATTCACACAGCAGATTTACCTTTGGAAGTCAAAGGGTCTGACGTGTGCAGCAATAATTTTAGACCGTCTAGAATTTAAAACAAAAGATAAAGAATTGCTGAATCCCTGCGTAGAAAATACCATTTACGCATAACCAGGGTTGAGCACACAATTTGCAACTATAGAGACACTCATGATAATATATTTGATAAATTAACTTGTAAAACAATTTATTGGTCTTGTTTTGGCAAATAATAGGGAAAAACAAACATAGTTGATTAGGACCCTTTTGCTCATAACCTTAAGAATGTGAGAATGTAAGTTGTCATACATATATTAAACTTGCAGTCACTTATTGATTGTATATATATATATGTAGGAATGTGAAACCAAGGAGCAAATTTTGAAAGAAAGAAAAATGAAACAAAAAATTCCGAGAACGAGCAGAAGAACAACCACCAATCTCCAACCGCCCGAAGCAAGCAAGCTTCAAATGATTGAAAATTAACGAACAGAAGAACGCAGGGAAGCAAATCATTGACTGATTCTCTGATGGCTTCGTCAAGGGCAAGCATTAAGAAAAACACTCATTAGTCTACTGAGACCAGAGAATTGTGGGTTTCTGCTATTTTAGTTTGCTATAAGGACAGATTAAGTTTAGGGATAAAATTGTCAAATTAAAAAGGGATTTCTAATAAAACCAACCCAGCAAACTAAAATACAGTGCCCGACCGCACAACAACCAAGATAATCACAGCAAAAAGAAAATGAAGGGAGCCGAGCACCCCAAAAAGCAAAACCGGGGAAGAAATTAGTATTAAAATATCAAGAAAAACCTAACCTAAGAAAGGTACAGAAAGGATAACTTTAAGCTTGTCACAGAAAGAAAAAATGAAAAATTTTAACGTGCCAGATAAAAAGGAAAACAGAAAAACATCAGAAAAAATTATTATAAAAAAATAATAAATTTAAACAAAAAGAGTAACTTTACAATTTTGAAAAAGGCAAATTCAACGCAATAATTTTAGGAGGGAAAAAAGCAAAAGTGCACAAGGAACAATGTACAGTTGCAAAACCCGAGAGTAAACCCAAATAACCGAGTTGCATGTTTCAGAAAGGCAAGGTAAATGCCCAAAACCGACAGCAAAAAATAAAAAAAAATAATAAAGTTTAAAACCTTGCAAGTCAGTCACAGAGAAGCAAATTATATGCTTCCTAGACACACAGGAAAACATCGAAAATATAGTTAATGAAAGTTCACTACATTTCTAAAAATAAATAAAAACAATCTACAAACAAAATAAAAGATGAAATTACATGTGAGGTGGTGCTTTGCTGGTACAAGGTAAAATATTTACAAAACATTGTACTAATCATTAAGCCCACAGGAAGGTTCAAAACCTACGAAAAATGAACTTTTGTAAAACCAACAAAGGGAAACAAAACGCTTACCAAAGTTCTGCGGGAAACTTTAAGCATGGCCAAAGCGAACAGCCAACTTTCAAAGAGTGTGAAACAGCCCCCCAAAAAATTAATTCCGAGAAAAAATAAAAGTTAAAATAAAAGAATGAACATACAAAACAGAAAAACGACTTACCATGCCTGAGAAGTGCATGGGTTCTTTCCTTCATCTCCTCTGGGGTGGAACAAACTAACTGCAGGGCATGTCCATCGCAGCGCCATCTAGCGGTCAACGTTAGAATCTTCCTGGGATGTTAACAGTAAAGTTTCCCAGAGTAAACTTCAAACAGCAGATTTAATGCTCTGAAAAAACCGCTACGAGTTTTCAGAGCAAACCAAAATACTAAAATGCTTGTCCTGGGAGTAGGGAAAATGTATATATATTAACATTTTGCTGGAAAAAAAAATACGATAATAATACCGACTTTTCTGACAGCAACCACCACGTGGCCATTGACTACTCGCTTATTAAACCTTATTAATTTTAGCGGAAAACTTCAGTATGCATTGATCGCTAATACGCTGATATTTTCAGGGGACACCAAAGAGAAAGAATAGGATGTAATTCCTACCTTAACATCCACTTTGACTGGAGACCGCGCTGCTGTTCCCGCACCACACGAAATATGGAACCATATGGAAAGTCCGCTGTTCTTGACCTCCAAAATTATCTTAGAGTCTGCTGAACAATACAGTTTTTTTTTACACAATGGCACCGGAATCCTTAGCATCATCACATCTCCTCGTCTGCCCATCACGCTCCTTAGTGTCAGGTCGCACGTTGGCAGTTTCGGTGTGTAGCACCCCCTGCTATATTTCCAGCTACGGCACGAGGAAACATCCGTAGGCTCGGCGACTTCACACGCCTCACTTTCTGACCGGATAAAATGGTGGTACGAACCCATCGGAAGACTCTGAGGGCTAACTTCTAAGTGCCTTGCCGATTGAGTTATATCAGAGCTGAAGCGCTTACATGGCGGTGACAAAGTGCAGTGACAAGTGACAGTCAAGGAAAAAGTAACAAGTGTTTGTCTTCTCTTCTCACAATTTTCGACAACTTTCACCAGGATTCACCCACTACACATCAAAATTATGTTATCTCCAATCCCGCGCAGGGCAACGCATGACTCCCTTTAATTAAACATCCAAGTCGAAATTTCACTGGTCGGAAGATTAACATGAAATCCATGTATTTGCTAGGAGGTCAGAATGGGTATCCGATCCAGTGTTCCCATCTCAACCAATCGCTGACGTTGGAAAAAAGCCCTTAAGTTGCGTTAGACGGCTGGGAGAGGGGGGGAGAAATCATCCGAAATTGGGGCTTGTTCAGCCCTGGAAATCTCTACTGACGACGTGGGGCAAATGGCAAATTAAAAAAGAAAAGAAAAATATATAGATAAAACGTACTCATTCCGCAAGAATTCATTACCTAAATTAAAAATAAATAAAAAAATAAATACATAAATTCGAGTATTGGTTTTCCACCTGGAAGTGTAGCATCGCGGTCGCGAGCGCTGTCACAGAATTTTCAAGGCCCTGCGGATGATATTTTGATAACCTTTCTACGGAGAAGTAAACGACTCACTTTCTAGGAAAAAATACGTAGGGCTACATGAAATAAAACGCAATACTTATTACTTGACAAAATGCAGTTTATTTTTTAAAGTTAAGTATACTGAAAATAACATATTTTGAACTGGGTGGGCGGCAGGGTGGGCAGGACAAATTTCAGGGCGGGGGCTTGCACCCCTTGGCGAAGTCCCTGCCCCGAAAATGTGTAAATGGATTGCCAGTTTTGTTTTGGTTTTCAAGGATCGAAAGAAATCAATCCTTAAAACGATCACTTTGTTTGCATTATCAATTGATATTTCACTTTCTGATATTAGTAACATATATTTTTTCTTGCTTTGTTGATACTAAACATTTTCGAGTTCTTGTCGATTTACTTGTTTTGAAAGAAACAGTTGAAATAACTTAGCTTTTCTTTTAGTGGTAGTTGAAGGAAGGATTCCCAGTTCCCGCACTTTTCATTGTTTAAAAAGCAAGCTCCCGGGTACTGGCCCCCCAGTAATAAATAAAGGCGTCTTCCTCCCCCATTTTACTTTGCTTCCGTGTCCCTTTCCTATCGGGCGCTATAGGATGATGGCTCTAGCCCAAATCTCCTAGTTTCCTGCTTCTAGGGCTGTTTAAGACCTGGTGTCAGCACTCTCTTCCTAAAAATCCTCTACATGTAATATGATCCAGCCAAAGAAAAGCATCTGTGGTGGAACCTTTCCTCTTTCACTCCCTGAGTTCAGACACTGGTTCAGATGAGGAGTGCTTGTAGATACTGTCCTGATGATCGAGGGCCTTTGTTTAATTGTTTTTTTTTCTTTTTGGGGTAGAGTATTCAAGTTTTTTCTCAGCCCTAATCCCTTAAACCAGCCTAAACCTAAAGAGTTAGTATTTAGGTTGAAAAGTAAAGAAATTCGAGAATAAGTGTGATATTATCTTTTCTTATTTAATAGTGTTAAAAGAAATTTATATTGTGCAACAACATTTTCTTCTGACATTCTCCTTCCCCTTTTTTAATACTGATAATTATCAAGTATTCTCATCGTATCTATTCCTTAAATCAACATAAAACTGACGTTCGAAAAAGTGATTAAAAAGTTTCAATGACACTCACTCGAAATGCTGTGGTTCCTACATTTCCTTCTTCAAACTGGATCTTCTGCATTTAATTCTTATGTTTCTGTTTCTGATAACTGCAGTGCAGGTATAAAAAATCTCACGCATTGTTTAGGCAGAATAAAAATGCACACCTCAATTTTCCAATGAAGATTATTGGAAAAATGCATTCAAGAAACACATTCTCGCTTTCTTGAGCAGACTGATTAAATTCTTGCTGTCCAACTTTCTTGGTCCATGGCATTCGCCTATGCCATGGGCGGCTGAATCTCTTCGATTTAAGGAATTGTTCGCCACGGAAGATCAGATCAGATCATATGTAGAGGATTTTAGGAAGGGAGTGTCTGACTCCAGGTCTTAAACAATTCTTAGAAATAGGAAGCTAGGAGATTTGGGCTAGATTGCCCGATAGGAAAGTGACACGGAAGCGAAGTAGAAAGGGGGAGGAAGACGCCCTTATTTATTACCGGGGGCCAGTGGCGGCTTTTCAGGTGAAGTAGGCGAAGGGTCTCTTCACCTATTTCATTTGAAATAAGGTTTTATTTAATGATTTCGTATAATATATTCTCTTTTTGCCTTTATTGAGTGCCAAAATACCAAAAATTTGATTAAATATCAATTCACAATGCGCGTTCAATACGGAAAACAAGTCCTTATATGCAAAACAGTTCAAGTGAAGAGATGAAATGAGAATGCTTAGAAATCTGCAGTTTTCGTCCGAGTTGCCATGGTAACTGTGACGTCATCCTCCCCTATCTGCCGGGCAAGTGAAATGCTTTAGCTTGAGACGCCAAGGCTCTGCACACGCAGTCGCGACCTTACGAAGAGATCGCAGTGGAAAGGGACGGATTGCTAAGGGTTCTTTACAATTCACTAGGGCTTTTCCCTTGCGGTGTTTTGGTACATACTTTTCGAAAGAGATTTGTTTTTCCGTGTTTTGTGATTGTTTTTTAAAAACTTCATTAGTTACTTTAGTTTCGTGTACAGTTTAACTGACAGAGATAGTTTTAGTTTTCAGTATGTATCCTGTGAACGACATTGTCTGTAATTTATTGCAAACTCCGTTCAATCGGTGGAGAGATGAAAATAAAAGAGGCGTTTTACTTCAAGGACGACCGACGGATTCACTGACAATTGTCGCCAGGAAAGAAATCAAGAAGAGCGGTAGATCTTACAATATTAATTTTAAAAAATGTTGGTTTACTGAATATAAATGGCTTTGTAGCCCTTCTGTGCTACAAAAATGATTTTGTTGACCCTGCTTATTTTTTAGTAATAAATTTCGGCGTGGAATAAAGACAATTTTCAGATTTCTTAAATATAAAACGGTCACTTCACAAACGTTGTGGTGATTCTAGCGAACACCTGAAATGCGAATTAATGCTAAATAGTTTTGAAAAGAATCAGAACGCCATTGCCGATGCCCTGAGGGAGAATGCTAAGCTTTTGAAAATGCATTTCGACGAAAGCATTCGTTTAAATAGACTTTTCCTGCAGACAATGATTGATGCAGTACTATATATGAGAAAACAAGATCTAGTATTCCGTAACCATGACGAAAGCACTGACTCGATAAATCGTAGAAATTCAAGGAATTGCTTTCACTGTTGATATCAAGAAGTCCTTTAAAAATATTCAAAATCAATAGAAAACGACAAAAATGTCTTCACAGGTGACTCAAAACTATTAAAAACGAATTAATTGAATGTATTTCTGAATATATAAACGATCACGTCAAAAATGAAATAAATGAAGTTCAATGTTTTTCTATTCAAGTAGATGGGACGACATAACCAGACTTCCGAGTGGTCTTTAATAATAAGATCTGTTGATTCGGAAGGTGTGTTGGTTGAGCGATTTTTGGGTTTCCATGATGTGACTGAAGATAGAACGTCAGATGCTTTACACAAAATGCTAGACAAAATTTTGGAACAGTTTGATTATCAACACAAGTCAATAGGACAATGTTACGAGGGGGGCAAGCGTAATGTCTGGACACTTGACTGGGCTCCAGAAAAAAATGAAGCATAAAGCTTCTCAAGCTGTTTTTGTTATTGCTTAGTACATCGTTGGAACCTTGTTTACAGAAGAGCTTTTCTAAAATTTCTAAGTGTCGAATATTTTTTGCAGGCCTCAGTGTAATTCCTTTGTTTTTTTCACCACTCAGCGAAGCGATCGCTTTGCTGAGTGGCGAAAAACAATACACTCACATCAACAACCGCAAGATGTATGCCAACCATAACAGAAACTCGATGGTCCTCCACTTCGAAGTTAGTAAGCGTAATAGTTGAAGATTGGGATAAATTGAAGGAAGTATTCGAATTTCTCACAAATAGTGACCAATCAGACAAAAAAATCAATTCAACTTGCCCAAGGGTTTTTAAATGATATGGACACTTTTGAATTTACATTTTTGGGAATAGTATTTAATGAAATATTTGGTTCACCGATCTATTATTCGAAATTTTGCAGAAAAAATCAGTAGACAAATTAAAAAAAACTTATGAAATTTTGAGCCATAAAAAGAACGTTGAGGTATTTGAAACTCTGTTTGAAAAAGCTAGCAAAATCACAGAAATAAACAGATCTAAACGGGAATATGCTGCTCTTACACAAGAAACATTTTTTTTAAATTATAAACAATTGTATTTTGAAATTTTGTACCACATTCTTATGGAAATGGATATAATATTTCAAGACAGTGAGAAACTTAAACTTCAATTTCCCTGTCTTGCTGACACAACCAAATTCGATCAATTTAATTCATGCTTTCCCCTTACGCTTTTGAAAATCTACAACATTTTTATGGAAAAGTATTTGCTAAGAACCAGAGCCTTAAAAATGAACTGAGTCTTGTATATGATGATGAAAAATTAAGGAATATATCGACTCATGAACTTTTTCGAGTGCTTCATGGAGATAAAGGCATTTTTAGAGAAGTTTATAAATTGGTTTCCCTGGTTTTAACAATTGCATCTGCAAGTGTTTCAGTGGACAGAAGTTTTTCTTGCCTTAAAAGAATACAAACTTACTCAAGAAACACAAGCAGCAAGTTTATCCAGATAAACTTGCTTCTTTGGCAAAGATTTCTATTCAGAAAGACATTTTCTTGATGCCACGAAGAAACAGCCATTTTATGACGACGTAATCGACAAATTTCCAGCTTTAAAGGGAAGAAGAATTGATCTAATATATAAAAAAATAGGTAAGTCCTTATTAACTGATTTTCATTTAAAACAGTAGATATATTTTCATATTGCTCTTGTAGCACTTCACATATTTTTCCTACCACTGCAGGGTGCCAGAACCCGGGTGTTTGCCACGGAAATGATTATGATCATATGTAGAGGATTTTAGGAAGGGAGTGTCTGACCCCAAGTCTTAAACAACCCTTAGAAATAGGAAGATAGGAGATTTGGGCTAGAGTGCCAGATAGGAAAGTGACACGGAAGCAAAGTAGAAAGGGGAGGAAGACGCCCTTATTTATTACTGGGGGACAGTGCCCGGGGTCAGACTGCTTAACGTGCCCATCCGACGCACGGCGGATATTTAGTGGATCGAGCGTTCGTACCTGCCTGGGATCGAACCTGAGGTCCTTTCCGTGGCAGTCACGAACGTTGCCCACTCGGCCACCCGCAGCCCTTCACCACAGAAGAACTCGTCCACGAAAAGTGATCCACCCTTTTCAAATGAAGTACTGCGCCCAAATTGCATTTTTCCCGAATTTTCTAATGTGGAGTACTTTTCCGGTTACCAGTGTCTTCAAGTATTTTGTTTTTGCTTGATAGCATTGTTATATACAATTTTTTTAACGTTATTATCATAGGAATAATCATATGTTATAAACAAATATTTAGCCAATTCACCATAGTTATCTTCAAACGTTAATCGGTACCAACGTCACATTCCAATACGGAACACGTTTTAAAGTTATGAACAATGGCACACGTGTTAATGCTATTAACTGGAACACGTGTTACTGTCATCAATGTTAAATACAAGGTGTTAATTTTATTGTTATATTTATTATTATGAACAAATTATAGGTGCATCAATTACAGATCATTTACCGATTAAATTTACTTTATCGTGCCTTTTTATAACTATGGGACTTTTGTTCTACAGTGATCGTATATGGACAAAAACGTGCCCCTTATATGTACTGGCATATAATAAAGCACGGCGTTGTGATTCACCTTTATCCCGTCACTGGAATGGTGGGGGAGAAAAGGTGCCGCTCGTGAAAGAAATCAGAAACATAAACACATATCTTAGTTTACACATACCTTAACTTATATCTTGTGTGGTTATAAGGAAAACAAACAGGAATCTTATGTGGAAGTAATCAAAATAGTTTAATACGAGAGAATTAGGAACACTAAGGTACCACGTGCGTGGGTGCAGCCGTTAACAATACCTTACACATAAAATTCACTCTTATTACGATTTTTCTCTATAACGTCTTCGATCATTTCTGCATACATCTATCTATATATATAAGTGCAAAGCTTAGTGATTCATTTTTCTTCCAGTTCCTTTTCTCCTATGCTTTACCTAAATGTTTTACCTAGCTAACTGGGTTTTCATTGTTTTATCATGACCAATACACACGCCACGTGCTCCAAATAGGGTTATGAATTAATTTAAGCAAGTACATGCAATAACAGGGAAAAGGAAAAATAACTTAACTGGTATTTCCATATGTCTTTCAGGTTTTCAATCCAAATCTTTATCCAATTGTCAGCGCTGGCAGTACTTCATCTATCTCTCGTCACATCGCTCGACGATCCGCTATCCACGTCTGTGTTTCGCTGCTCCTCGAACTCAACTCACTCGCACCTTGCCCGCTGATTCCAAGGTCACTTGACCTTCTGAGTGGTTCATCTATTCCGTCCGGGGAACGTCACTTCGCTCCCTTCTTGGGAACTGACCCTTCAACTTTTCCGACCCCCTATATCCCCTGGGGCCTAAGTATCGTCTCAAGGCTTGAGATTGCCTCTCGCTATCCCCTGGGGCTATCTATGCACGTGCATGTTGGACTAAATTTATTTTAAATAATTTTATTTCCAACATTCCTCCCTTACCAGATGTAATCTTTATGGGGGCCAAAAGGAATGCTGGTGGGAAAAACTACACGCACGGATAGACTACTCCATCCTTACCTAGTAATCCTCTATCTTTTTCCTCATGTGCACTTATATATACATATAGCAATGAAATTATATAAAATATTCATAATCACACATATACACAGTACACTTTTCAAACACAAAAATTAATTAACTGTTACGGTCCTGCACCCACAATACATATCTATAAAATATCAATTCAGTGATACTGCTGGCATCTGAAGCTTACATGCACGTGTCGTTTAGTACACTTTGAGCTGTTGCTGACCAAGTATCAGTAACACATTTAACTGCCAACCGCTTTTCCGCTTGTTTGTTTGCTTTTATATTCAATTTTTTTTATTGTCATTGTCCACGTCCACCGATTCTTGAGTTTTATTGTTTAACTTAATTTTTTTTTTTTTTTTTTCCTGGTGGAAAGTAAGACAAGGTGAAATTGTTCGATTTACGTTCAGCTCTGCGATTCACACACAATTCACACAACAAGTTATCTGACATCAAACCAATATCACTGGCAGTTCGCAATATTTGGAGAACATTGTCACCTGATTTGTACTTTTTATATGCTGGTAATAAAATTAGCTGTAGAACACTTAGCTCTGTACGTATATGTTTATCTAGGTATTATTCGTCCACAGTCACCTATATCATGGGTTATTCACCAAGGTCTCTTTGACCCTGGAACACAATAACAGCAAAATCATTTCACCTGTGTTTTATTCATCTCGGCATGCGCCCTCATTGACACTGTCCTTTGTGCTTTTAAACACCACACCGCTCATCGGCCATACCGTTTTCACTACCTGTTGACCACATAGCACAACAAAGTCTTCGCTGTCAATGTAGCACTTTATTTAGTCTGTAGGTCATCCACATGAAAAAAATGCGTTGCATTCACAGTAATTACGACCGTCCTTGGATACACCAGCACGCTTACATTACGCATGCCACGTGCGATCCGTTCATTATTTTCAAAAGCTTGCATCATTACTTGAATATCCTCCTGTTGTTTGAGTTTGGGAAAAGAAAACGGTGTTTCAATCACTGTTGCACTTTAGTTCCCGTAGGAAGCATGGTTCTTTTCGTTCACCAACACGTGGTTCTTTTCGTTCACCAACACGTGGTTCTTTTTGTTCACCAACACGTGATTCTTTTTGTTCACCAACACGTGATTCTTTTTGTCCACCAACACGTGATTCTTTTTGTTTACCAACACGTGGTTCTTTTTGTTCACCAACACGTGATTCTTTCTGTTCACCACCACATGGAACACACTGACTTTACTCACACTTTGATTTATTTTTTTCTTCTATAACCTTCTCTCTTCCCCTGATTACGCACTGTACCGCTCTGTCATTACCCAGACTAGACGCGGCAGTGTGATCCGTCAATCCAAACAAAGTCAACTACCCAGTGGTTTAATTTTCATTTACCCTTATCTACATTCATTATCATTATTATTTTTTTTCAGAATAGCTGTATATCTAATATCTTAGATTTACACTATTCTTTCCTTCCCAAGCAAAGATAGATCCGCGCAGCCCAACTTAAACAATACCGACCTACTGCACCTAAACATTATTAACATTAATATCTAAAATTACACTGGCCAATATCACTATTAAATTTTTATTTGACGAAATTTACGTGCATACACCTCCACAAGAGATAACCAAGTGTTCCTGGGGGAAATATTCTGATAGAACATAACGTTAGTTAACCAGTTAAGAATTTTTTTTTTTTTTTTACACACCTTTCTATGCACTAACCACACACAGACTTGAAACATACTTGAAATACGGAATGGAAAATAATAATACCCGAACTCGAGAAAATTTTATACATATATATTACACAAAATACTAGTGAATTTTCCACCTTTTGCTTTAATATTAAGAGATATATGCTAATCCTATAATAAAACATTCTGACTTACTAACTTCCGTTTAAAATGCCTTCTAACTACAATAATGAATTACTAAATCTATCAAATAAATGTAATAAAGATCCGAATTAGATTTGCTACTGGAATTGGGGCTGCGGGGAGGGAGGGGGTGGTGGTAAATGAAATAAACTGCAGCTCTTCTATTGCTTTGCACCTTTCTGTCTCGAACAAGATTTGCTTGGCTGCTTTAACTTAAAAGGATCTTTATCGTCCTGTACTCCTAATAACTGTGAAAGATCAAATGGCGATTCTGCAGTTTGTTCTTCACATTTTTCGTTAAGTGGATTATGAGGATTTGCGAACGACTGTGAGGAAGAACGAACTGGATTCGTTACTGACTTCTTCTCTTTACTGTTCTTCACCATCTGAGGGGATTCTAAGTTGTCTTTTTCATTTTTACGTTGCTTATGTACAATTTCTGTAGTGGATTCAGCTGTTGAGATTTTATCTACGCATGCTTTGCTCTTACTTCGGGAATCAACTATTGTCAAAATATGGACCTTCTCTTGAGCCTCTTCATTTTGAGTAACACGTGGCTTTGGGGAACTTTGAGCACGCTGGTGTCTATTATACTTATTGTAAAAATGCCTACCCTGACTAGGTCTTGAGGGAAATGGATTTCTGTAATTATTTTTCCCTCTGCAAAATCTCACTTTGTGGCCTACAGCTCCACATCCAAAACAACGGAGGTTGTCATAAGCCTGACGTTGTTTCTGATTTGTTACGTAATGTGGTCTAGCATTCCTATTTGTTTGATCAAAATGCTTATTCTGCTCTAACGGAAAACTTCTATGTCTCTGGATGTGGAACGTATTGACAACTGCAGTGTTTACATTTCCCTGGTTGTTATTCCTGTTTTGTCTCTGGTACAAATTTCCGCGAGGATTAAAATGACCCGCGCCATTTGTATCCCGCGCTCCGTGACCTGAAGATTGGGGGACACGAAACGGGGCTCTATCTCCCTGTCTTTGGTTTCCAAAATTATTTGATTGCTGATTACATCTGCTAACTGGGTGTCCTAATGCACCACATCCGAAACATCTGACATTAACAAAATTTCGCCTAGCCTTATATCTGGAATTCTCATAATTTTGACTTTCATTAATTTTTGATTGCAATTTTGATAGCTCATTCTCGGCTTTCATTAATCTTTCACTCATTTGTTGTGATTCTTCTCGTAAGGTACTGATAAGTGCATTTTGTTGCACGATGTATTGCTGAAACATGGGACAAGGTTCTGAAATACCATTAGCATCGCCTGGGGCGCTTTCTCGAGGGATTTGATCTGCATCATCGGCAGAATTGACACTCTTTGTGATGATATGTCGATTTGCCTCAGCAAGCAGTGCATCTTGTACTGCTTGATCGAAATTTTCAGGCCCTTTCGAAAGTACCTCTGTTTGAATACTTCTTTCCACACCTGCTAAAAATTGTGATAACATAATTGAATCAACCAGTGCCTTAACCTGCTCATCCCCTGAGACCGGTGCGCCAAGATAAGAATGCGCTGATCCTCTTAGACGTGATTCATACTGGGCGACCGACTCTTCTGGTCTTTGATTGCAAGAATTAAAATTTTGTATTGCCACTACTAGAGGTTGGTTATTGGCAAACCTTTTTATCACTGCTGATTTAAACATCTTGTAATCATCAAGCTGTCTAACATGGGGAGATTCACTCAAAAATCCTAAAGCTGCTTGCGTCATGCGAGCTTTTGCTACAAAAATTTTTACTTTTTCTGACCAATTAGTGACTGATTCTAATCCCTCTATTGCTTCGAACAAGAAACAAGCTGGAATAAGCTTATCGTTTCCAGAGAATTCGGGAATCAGGGGAAGTACTGATGCAATAAATTGCAACTCCTGCATGGAATCTTGAACGGAGGAGCCTGACATTTTTAATAGAAGTTTAATACCTAAGTTATACACTAATACCAATTAAAATAATGCCTTTATCCCTACAACATGCAATTGCTTTTTTACCTAACTCTTAGTAATGAAGTTGTCAAAATAACACCTTAAGAAAACAATTGCATGATGCATACAACAAAAGAAAATAATGAACTGCTACACATGAAGAAAAGAAAACCCATTCAATCCGTACTGCGACGGGGAAAAATACGTGACAGCACGAATGGCTCAAAAGTCACGGCACCAATGTTATATACAATTATTTGAAACGTTATAATCATAGGAATAATCATATGTTATAAACAAATATTTAACCAATTCACCATAGTTATCTTCAAACGTTAATCGGTACCAACGTCACATTCCAATACGGAACACGTTTTAAAGTTATGAACAATGGCACACGTGTTAATGCTATTAACTGGAACACGTGTTACTGTCATCAATGTTAAATACAAGGTGTTAATTTTATTGTTATATTTATTATTATGAACAAATTATAGGTGCATCAATTACAGATCATTTACCGATTAAATTTACTTTATCGTGCCTTTTTATAACTATGGGACTTTTGTTCTACAGTGATCGTATATGGACAAAAACGTGCCCTTTATATGTACTGGCATATAATAAAGCACGGCGTTGTGATTCACCTTTATCCCGTCACTGGAATGGTGGGGGAGAAAAGGTGCCGCTCGTGAAAGAAATCAGAAACATAAACACATATCTTAGTTTACACATACCTTAACTTATATCTTGTGTGGTTATAAGGAAAACAAACAGGAATCTTATGTGGAAGTAATCAAAATAGTTTAATACGAGAGAATTAGGAACACTAAGGTACCACGTGCGTGGGTGCAGCCGTTAACAATACCTTACACATAAAATTCACTCTTATTACGATTTTTCTCTATAACGTCTTCGATCATTTCTGCATACATCTATCTATATATATAAGTGCAAAGCTTAGTGATTCATTTTTCTTCCAGTTCCTTTTCTCCTATGCTTTACCTAAATGTTTTACCTAGCTAACTGGGTTTTCATTGTTTTATCATGACCAATACACACGCCACGTGCTCCAAATAGGGTTATGAATTAATTCTAAGCAAGTACATGCAATAACAGGGAAAAGGAAAAATAACTTAACTGGTATTTCCATATGTCTTTCAGGTTTTCAATCCAAATCTTTATCCAATTGTCAGCGCTGGCAGTACTTCATCTATCTCTCGTCACATCGCTCGACGATCCGCTATCCACGTCTGTGTTTCGCTGCTCCTCGAACTCAACTCACTCGCACCTTGCCCGCTGATTCCAAGGTCACTTGACCTTCTGAGTGGTTCATCTATTCCGTCCGGGGAACGTCACTTCGCTCCCTTCTTGGGAACTGACCCTTCAACTTTTCCGACCCCCCTATATCCCCTGGGGCCTAAGTATCGTCTCAAGGCTTGAGATTGCCTCTCGCTATCCCCTGGGGCTATCTATGCACGTGCATGTTGGACTAAATTTATTTTAAATAATTTTATTTCCAACATTCCTCCCTTACCAGATGTAATCTTTATGGGGGCCAAAAGGAATGCTGGTGGGAAAAACTACACGCACGGATAGACTACTCCATCCTTACCTAGTAATCCTCTATCTTTTTCCTCATGTGCACTTATATATACATATAGCAATGAAATTATATAAAATATTCATAATCACACATATACACAGTACACTTTTCAAACACAAAAATTAATTAACTGTTACGGTCCTGCACCCACAATACATATCTATAAAATATCAATTCAGTGATACTGCTGGCATCTGAAGCTTACATGCACGTGTCGTTTAGTACACTTTGAGCTGTTGCTGACCAAGTATCAGTAACACATTTAACTGCCAACCGCTTTTCCGCTTGTTTGTTTGCTTTTATATTCAATTTTTTTATTGTCATTGTCCACGTCCACCGATTCTTGAGTTTTATTGTTTAACTTAATTTTTTTTTTTTTTCCTGGTGGAAAGTAAGACAAGGTGAAATTGTTCGATTTACGTTCAGCTCTGCGATTCACACACAATTCACACAACAAGTTATCTGACATCAAACCAATATCACTGGCAGTTCGCAATATTTGGAGAACATTGTCACCTGATTTGTACTTTTTATATGCTGGTAATAAAATTAGCTGTAGAACACTTAGCTCTGTACGTATATGTTTATCTAGGTATTATTCGTCCACAGTCACCTATATCATGGGTTATTCACCAAGGTCTCTTTGACCCTGGAACACAATAACAGCAAAATCATTTCACCTGTGTTTTATTCATCTCGGCATGCGCCCTCATTGACACTGTCCTTTGTGCTTTTAAACACCACACCGCTCATCGGCCATACCGTTTTCACTACCTGTTGACCACATAGCACAACAAAGTCTTCGCTGTCAATGTAGCACTTTATTTAGTCTGTAGGTCATCCACATGAAAAAAAAAATGCGTTGCATTCACAGTAATTACGACCGTCCTTGGATACACCAGCACGCTTACATTACGCATGCCACGTGCGATCCGTTCATTATTTTCAAAAGCTTGCATCATTACTTGAATATCCTCCTGTTGTTTGAGTTTGGGAAAAGAAAACGGTGTTTCAATCACTGTTGCACTTTAGTTCCCGTAGGAAGCATGGTTCTTTTCGTTCACCAACACGTGGTTCTTTTCGTTCACCAACACGTGGTTCTTTTTGTTCACCAACACGTGATTCTTTTTGTTCACCAACACGTGATTCTTTTTGTCCACCAACACGTGATTCTTTTTGTTTACCAACACGTGGTTCTTTTTGTTCACCAACACGTGATTCTTTCTGTTCACCACCACATGGAACACACTGACTTTACTCACACTTTGATTTATTTTTTTTCTTCTATAACCTTCTCTCTTCCCCTGATTACGCACTGTACCGCTCTGTCATTACCCAGACTAGACGCGGCAGTGTGATCCGTCAATCCAAACAAAGTCAACTACCCAGTGGTTTAATTTTCATTTACCCTTATCTACATTCATTATCATTATTATTTTTTTCAGAATAGCTGTATATCTAATATCTTAGATTTACACTATTCTTTCCTTCCCAAGCAAAGATAGATCCGCGCAGCCCAACTTAAACAATACCGACCTACTGCACCTAAACATTATTAACATTAATATCTAAAATTACACTGGCCAATATCACTATTAAATTTTTATTTGACGAAATTTACGTGCATACACCTCCACAAGAGATAACCAAGTGTTCCTGGGGGAAATATTCTGATAGAACATAACGTTAGTTAACCAGTTAAGAATTTTTTTTTTTTTTTTTTTTACACACCTTTCTATGCACTAACCACACACAGACTTGAAACATACTTGAAATACGGAATGGAAAATAATAATACCCGAACTCGAGAAAATTTTATACATATATATTACACAAAATACTAGTGAATTTTCCACCTTTTGCTTTAATATTAAGAGATATATGCTAATCCTATAATAAAACATTCTGACTTACTAACTTCCGTTTAAAATGCCTTCTAACTACAATAATGAATTACTAAATCTATCAAATAAATGTAATAAAGATCCGAATTAGATTTGCTACTGGAATTGGGGCTGCGGGGAGGGAGGGGGTGGTGGTAAATGAAATAAACTGCAGCTCTTCTATTGCTTTGCACCTTTCTGTCTCGAACAAGATTTGCTTGGCTGCTTTAACTTAAAAGGATCTTTATCGTCCTGTACTCCTAATAACTGTGAAAGATCAAATGGCGATTCTGCAGTTTGTTCTTCACATTTTTCGTTAAGTGGATTATGAGGATTTGCGAACGACTGTGAGGAAGAACGAACTGGATTCGTTACTGACTTCTTCTCTTTACTGTTCTTCACCATCTGAGGGGATTCTAAGTTGTCTTTTTCATTTTTACGTTGCTTATGTACAATTTCTGTAGTGGATTCAGCTGTTGAGATTTTATCTACGCATGCTTTGCTCTTACTTCGGGAATCAACTATTGTCAAAACCTGGACCTTCTCTTGAGCCTCTTCATTTTGAGTAACACGTGGCTTTGGGGAACTTTGAGCACGCTGGTGTCTATTATACTTATTGTAAAAATGCCTACCCTGACTAGGTCTTGAGGGAAATGGATTTCTGTAATTATTTTTCCCTCTGCAAAATCTCACTTTGTGGCCTACAGCTCCACATCCAAAACAACGGAGGTTGTCATAAGCCTGACGTTGTTTCTGATTTGTTACGTAATGTGGTCTAGCATTCCTATTTGTTTGATCAAAATGCTTATTCTGCTCTAACGGAAAACTTCTATGTCTCTGGATGTGGAACGTATTGACAACTGCAGTGTTTACATTTCCCTGGTTGTTATTCCTGTTTTGTCTCTGGTACAAATTTCCGCGAGGATTAAAATGACCCGCGCCATTTGTATCCCGCGCTCCGTGACCTGAAGATTGGGGGACACGAAACGGGGCTCTATCTCCCTGTCTTTGGTTTCCAAAATTATTTGATTGCTGATTACATCTGCTAACTGGGTGTCCTAATGCACCACATCCGAAACATCTGACATTAACAAAATTTCGCCTAGCCTTATATCTGGAATTCTCATAATTTTGACTTTCATTAATTTTTGATTGCAATTTTGATAGCTCATTCTCGGCTTTCATTAATCTTTCACTCATTTGTTGTGATTCTTCTCGTAAGGTACTGATAAGTGCATTTTGTTGCACGATGTATTGCTGAAACATGGGACAAGGTTCTGAAATACCATTAGCATCGCCTGGGGCGCTTTCTCGAGGGATTTGATCTGCATCATCGGCAGAATTGACACTCTTTGTGATGATATGTCGATTTGCCTCAGCAAGCAGTGCATCTTGTACTGCTTGATCGAAATTTTCAGGCCCTTTCGAAAGTACCTCTGTTTGAATACTTCTTTCCACACCTGCTAAAAATTGTGATAACATAATTGAATCAACCAGTGCCTTAACCTGCTCATCCCCTGAGACCGGTGCGCCAAGATAAGAATGCGCTGATCCTCTTAGACGTGATTCATACTGGGCGACCGACTCTTCTGGTCTTTGATTGCAAGAATTAAAATTTTGTATTGCCACTACTAGAGGTTGGTTATTGGCAAACCTTTTTATCACTGCTGATTTAAACATCTTGTAATCATCAAGCTGTCTAACATGGGGAGATTCACTCAAAAATCCTAAAGCTGCTTGCGTCATGCGAGCTTTTGCTACAAAAATTTTTACTTTTTCTGACCAATTAGTGACTGATTCTAATCCCTCTATTGCTTCGAACAAGAAACAAGCTGGAATAAGCTTATCGTTTCCAGAGAATTCGGGAATCAGGGGAAGTACTGATGCAATAAATTGCAACTCCTGCATGGAATCTTGAACGGAGGAGCCTGACATTTTTAATAGAAGTTTAATACCTAAGTTATACACTAATACCAATTAAAATAATGCCTTTATCCCTACAACATGCAATTGCTTTTTTACCTAACTCTTAGTAATGAAGTTGTCAAAATAACACCTTAAGAAAACAATTGCATGATGCATACAACAAAAGAAAATAATGAACTGCTACACATGAAGAAAAGAAAACCCATTCAATCCGTACTGCGACGGGGAAAAATACGTGACAGCACGAATGGCTCAAAAGTCACGGCACCAATGTTATATACAATTATTTGAAACGTTATAATCATAGGAATAATCATATGTTATAAACAAATATTTAACCAATTCACCATAGTTATCTTCAAACGTTAATCGGTACCAACGTCACATTCCAATACGGAACACGTTTTAAAGTTATGAACAATGGCACACGTGTTAATGCTATTAACTGGAACACGTGTTACTGTCATCAATGTTAAATACAAGGTGTTAATTTTATTGTTATATTTATTATTATGAACAAATTATAGGTGCATCAATTACAGATCATTTACCGATTAAATTTACTTTATCGTGCCTTTTTATAACTATGGGACTTTTTGTTCTACAGTGATCGTATATGGACAAAAACGTGCCCTTTATATGTACTGGCATATAATAAAGCACGGCGTTGTGATTCACCTTTATCCCGTCACTGGAATGGTGGGGAGAAAAGGTGCCGCTCGTGAAAGAAATCAGAAACATAAACACATATCTTAGTTTACACATACCTTAACTTATATCTTGTGTGGTTATAAGGAAAACAAACAGGAATCTTATGTGGAAGTAATCAAAATAGTTTAATACGAGAGAATTAGGAACACTAAGGTACCACGTGCGTGGGTGCAGCCGTTAACAATACCTTACACATAAAATTCACTCTTATTACGATTTTTCTCTATAACGTCTCCGATCATTTCTGCATACATCTATCTATATATATAAGTGCAAAGCTTAGTGATTCATTTTTCTTCCAGTTCCTTTTCTCCTATGCTTTACCTAAATGTTTTACCTAGCTAACTGGGTTTTCATTGTTTTATCATGACCAATACACACGCCACGTGCTCCAAATAGGGTTATGAATTAATTTAAGCAAGTACATGCAATAACAGGGAAAAGGAAAAATAACTTAACTGGTATTTCCATATGTCTTTCAGGTTTTCAATCCAAATCTTTATCCAATTGTCAGCGCTGGCAGTACTTCATCTATCTCTCGTCACATCGCTCGACGATCCGCTATCCACGTCTGTGTTTCGCTGCTCCTCGAACTCAACTCACTCGCACCTTGCCCGCTGATTCCAAGGTCACTTGACCTTCTGAGTGGTTCATCTATTCCGTCCGGGGAACGTCACTTCGCTCCCTTCTTGGGAACTGACCCTTCAACTTTTCCGACCCCCTATATCCCCTGGGGCCTAAGTATCGTCTCAAGGCTTGAGATTGCCTCTCGCTATCCCCTGGGGCTATCTATGCACGTGCATGTTGGACTAAATTTATTTTAAATAATTTTATTTCCAACATTCCTCCCTTACCAGATGTAATCTTTATGGGGGGGCCAAAAGGAATGCTGGTGGGAAAAACTACACGCACGGATAGACTACTCCATCCTTACCTAGTAATCCTCTATCTTTTTCCTCATGTGCACTTATATATACATATAGCAATGAAATTATATAAAATATTCATAATCACACATATACACAGTACACTTTTCAAACACAAAAATTAATTAACTGTTACGGTCCTGCACCCACAATACATATCTATAAAATATCAATTCAGTGATACTGCTGGCATCTGAAGCTTACATGCACGTGTCGTTTAGTACACTTTGAGCTGTTGCTGACCAAGTATCAGTAACACATTTAACTGCCAACCGCTTTTCCGCTTGTTTGTTTGCTTTTATATTCAATTTTTTATTGTCATTGTCCACGTCCACCGATTCTTGAGTTTTATTGTTTAACTTAATTTTTTTTTTTTTTCCTGGTGGAAAGTAAGACAAGGTGAAATTGTTCGATTTACGTTCAGCTCTGCGATTCACACACAATTCACACAACAAGTTATCTGACATCAAACCAATATCACTGGCAGTTCGCAATATTTGGAGAACATTGTCACCTGATTTGTACTTTTTATATGCTGGTAATAAAATTAGCTGTAGAACACTTAGCTCTGTACGTATATGTTTATCTAGGTATTATTCGTCCACAGTCACCTATATCATGGGTTATTCACCAAGGTCTCTTTGACCCTGGAACACAATAACAGCAAAATCATTTCACCTGTGTTTTATTCATCTCGGCATGCGCCCTCATTGACACTGTCCTTTGTGCTTTTAAACACCACACCGCTCATCGGCCATACCGTTTTCACTACCTGTTGACCACATAGCACAACAAAGTCTTCGCTGTCAATGTAGCACTTTATTTAGTCTGTAGGTCATCCACATGAAAAAAAATGCGTTGCATTCACAGTAATTACGACCGTCCTTGGATACACCAGCACGCTTACATTACGCATGCCACGTGCGATCCGTTCATTATTTTCAAAAGCTTGCATCATTACTTGAATATCCTCCTGTTGTTTGAGTTTGGGAAAAGAAAACGGTGTTTCAATCACTGTTGCACTTTAGTTCCCGTAGGAAGCATGGTTCTTTTCGTTCACCAACACGTGGTTCTTTTCGTTCACCAACACGTGGTTCTTTTTGTTCACCAACACGTGATTCTTTTTGTTCACCAACACGTGATTCTTTTTGTCCACCAACACGTGATTCTTTTTGTTTACCAACACGTGGTTCTTTTTGTTCACCAACACGTGATTCTTTCTGTTCACCACCACATGGAACACACTGACTTTACTCACACTTTGATTTATTTTTTTCTTCTATAACCTTCTCTCTTCCCCTGATTACGCACTGTACCGCTCTGTCATTACCCAGACTAGACGCGGCAGTGTGATCCGTCAATCCAAACAAAGTCAACTACCCAGTGGTTTAATTTTCATTTACCCTTATCTACATTCATTATCATTATTATTTTTTTCAGAATAGCTGTATATCTAATATCTTAGATTTACACTATTCTTTCCTTCCCAAGCAAAGATAGATCCGCGCAGCCCAACTTAAACAATACCGACCTACTGCACCTAAACATTATTAACATTAATATCTAAAATTACACTGGCCAATATCACTATTAAATTTTTATTTGACGAAATTTACGTGCATACACCTCCACAAGAGATAACCAAGTGTTCCTGGGGGAAATATTCTGATAGAACATAACGTTAGTTAACCAGTTAAGAATTTTTTTTTTTTTTTTACACACCTTTCTATGCACTAACCACACACAGACTTGAAACATACTTGAAATACGGAATGGAAAATAATAATACCCGAACTCGAGAAAATTTTATACATATATATTACACAAAATACTAGTGAATTTTCCACCTTTTGCTTTAATATTAAGAGATATATGCTAATCCTATAATAAAACATTCTGACTTACTAACTTCCGTTTAAAATGCCTTCTAACTACAATAATGAATTACTAAATCTATCAAATAAATGTAATAAAGATCCGAATTAGATTTGCTACTGGAATTGGGGCTGCGGGGAGGGAGGGGGTGGTGGTAAATGAAATAAACTGCAGCTCTTCTATTGCTTTGCACCTTTCTGTCTCGAACAAGATTTGCTTGGCTGCTTTAACTTAAAAGGATCTTTATCGTCCTGTACTCCTAATAACTGTGAAAGATCAAATGGCGATTCTGCAGTTTGTTCTTCACATTTTTCGTTAAGTGGATTATGAGGATTTGCGAACGACTGTGAGGAAGAACGAACTGGATTCGTTACTGACTTCTTCTCTTTACTGTTCTTCACCATCTGAGGGGATTCTAAGTTGTCTTTTTCATTTTTACGTTGCTTATGTACAATTTCTGTAGTGGATTCAGCTGTTGAGATTTTATCTACGCATGCTTTGCTCTTACTTCGGGAATCAACTATTGTCAAAACCTGGACCTTCTCTTGAGCCTCTTCATTTTGAGTAACACGTGGCTTTGGGGAACTTTGAGCACGCTGGTGTCTATTATACTTATTGTAAAAATGCCTACCCTGACTAGGTCTTGAGGGAAATGGATTTCTGTAATTATTTTTCCCTCTGCAAAATCTCACTTTGTGGCCTACAGCTCCACATCCAAAACAACGGAGGTTGTCATAAGCCTGACGTTGTTTCTGATTTGTTACGTAATGTGGTCTAGCATTCCTATTTGTTTGATCAAAATGCTTATTCTGCTCTAACGGAAAACTTCTATGTCTCTGGATGTGGAACGTATTGACAACTGCAGTGTTTACATTTCCCTGGTTGTTATTCCTGTTTTGTCTCTGGTACAAATTTCCGCGAGGATTAAAATGACCCGCGCCATTTGTATCCCGCGCTCCGTGACCTGAAGATTGGGGGACACGAAACGGGGCTCTATCTCCCTGTCTTTGGTTTCCAAAATTATTTGATTGCTGATTACATCTGCTAACTGGGTGTCCTAATGCACCACATCCGAAACATCTGACATTAACAAAATTTCGCCTAGCCTTATATCTGGAATTCTCATAATTTTGACTTTCATTAATTTTTGATTGCAATTTTGATAGCTCATTCTCGGCTTTCATTAATCTTTCACTCATTTGTTGTGATTCTTCTCGTAAGGTACTGATAAGTGCATTTTGTTGCACGATGTATTGCTGAAACATGGGACAAGGTTCTGAAATACCATTAGCATCGCCTGGGGCGCTTTCTCGAGGGATTTGATCTGCATCATCGGCAGAATTGACACTCTTTGTGATGATATGTCGATTTGCCTCAGCAAGCAGTGCATCTTGTACTGCTTGATCGAAATTTTCAGGCCCTTTCGAAAGTACCTCTGTTTGAATACTTCTTTCCACACCTGCTAAAAATTGTGATAACATAATTGAATCAACCAGTGCCTTAACCTGCTCATCCCCTGAGACCGGTGCGCCAAGATAAGAATGCGCTGATCCTCTTAGACGTGATTCATACTGGGCGACCGACTCTTCTGGTCTTTGATTGCAAGAATTAAAATTTTGTATTGCCACTACTAGAGGTTGGTTATTGGCAAACCTTTTTATCACTGCTGATTTAAACATCTTGTAATCATCAAGCTGTCTAACATGGGGAGATTCACTCAAAAATCCTAAAGCTGCTTGCGTCATGCGAGCTTTTGCTACAAAAATTTTTACTTTTTCTGACCAATTAGTGACTGATTCTAATCCCTCTATTGCTTCGAACAAGAAACAAGCTGGAATAAGCTTATCGTTTCCAGAGAATTCGGGAATCAGGGGAAGTACTGATGCAATAAATTGCAACTCCTGCATGGAATCTTGAACGGAGGAGCCTGACATTTTTAATAGAAGTTTAATACCTAAGTTATACACTAATACCAATTAAAATAATGCCTTTATCCCTACAACATGCAATTGCTTTTTTACCTAACTCTTAGTAATGAAGTTGTCAAAATAACACCTTAAGAAAACAATTGCATGATGCATACAACAAAAGAAAATAATGAACTGCTACACATGAAGAAAAGAAAACCCATTCAATCCGTACTGCGACGGGGAAAAATACGTGACAGCACGAATGGCTCAAAAGTCACGGCACCAATGTTATATACAATTATTTGAAACGTTATAATCATAGGAATAATCATATGTTATAAACAAATATTTAACCAATTCACCATAGTTATCTTCAAACGTTAATCGGTACCAACGTCACATTCCAATACGGAACACGTTTTAAAGTTATGAACAATGGCACACGTGTTAATGCTATTAACTGGAACACGTGTTACTGTCATCAATGTTAAATACAAGGTGTTAATTTTATTGTTATATTTATTATTATGAACAAATTATAGGTGCATCAATTACAGATCATTTACCGATTAAATTTACTTTATCGTGCCTTTTTATAACTATGGGACTTTTTGTTCTACAGTGATCGTATATGGACAAAAACGTGCCCTTTATATGTACTGGCATATAATAAAGCACGGCGTTGTGATTCACCTTTATCCCGTCACTGGAATGGTGGGGGAGAAAAGGTGCCGCTCGTGAAAGAAATCAGAAACATAAACACATATCTTAGTTTACACATACCTTAACTTATATCTTGTGTGGTTATAAGGAAAACAAACAGGAATCTTATGTGGAAGTAATCAAAATAGTTTAATACGAGAGAATTAGGAACACTAAGGTACCACGTGCGTGGGTGCAGCCGTTAACAATACCTTACACATAAAATTCACTCTTATTACGATTTTTCTCTATAACGTCTCCGATCATTTCTGCATACATCTATCTATATATATAAGTGCAAAGCTTAGTGATTCATTTTTCTTCCAGTTCCTTTTCTCCTATGCTTTACCTAAATGTTTTACCTAGCTAACTGGGTTTTCATTGTTTTATCATGACCAATACACACGCCACGTGCTCCAAATAGGGTTATGAATTAATTTAAGCAAGTACATGCAATAACAGGGAAAAGGAAAAATAACTTAACTGGTATTTCCACATGTCTTTCAGGTTTTCAATCCAAATCTTTATCCAATTGTCAGCGCTGGCAGTACTTCATCTATCTCTCGTCACATCGCTCGACGATCCGCTATCCACGTCTGTGTTTCGCTGCTCCTCGAACTCAACTCACTCGCACCTTGCCCGCTGATTCCAAGGTCACTTGACCTTCTGAGTGGTTCATCTATTCCGTCCGGGGAACGTCACTTCGCTCCCTTCTTGGGAACTGACCCTTCAACTTTTCCGACCCCCCTATATCCCCTGGGGCCTAAGTATCGTCTCAAGGCTTGAGATTGCCTCTCGCTATCCCCTGGGGCTATCTATGCACGTGCATGTTGGACTAAATTTATTTTAAATAATTTTATTTCCAACAGCATCCTCGTTTCCGACTAATTTGCACATAACGTAAAAACAAGATAATTTTCCGAAGCTGAAGCAATGGAAAGGGCATGTTTTGTAATTGAAACGCATTCCAATTATATGAAAATTTATACGAATGTACTGATAAATTTAGAGGGATTTCATTTTTTATTTCATTTTCATTTTTTTTTTTGCTTTAAATTTGTCGAGTAATTTGCAACTGAAAAGGTGCTAAAGTAATCGGTTTTGCTTAACGTATCAAACTCAAGAACACCTATTACTGTAACTGAAATGATCTCTTTGTAAAGTAAAGCTAAAATTTACGGAATTTCAACTTTTAGAACTCCTAGCAAGATATTTATGAACCAGCAGCGAAATTTAAAATGGGCAAAATTTAATGAATGTTTATGTTCTATCATTCGCAAAAATAATTTTTGAAAAATGTGTGAAAACCAAATTCCTTGAATTTAGCGCTACTAGCAGGAAATTAACGAACCAATTGAAAAATCTAAATATTTGAGAAAGAACAATTAAGCCTACTGTGAGAGGCATAAACATATTTTCCCCCTCTAAGTTGAATAGTTTGTTCACAACAGAACTTTATATTTTTTTGAATTTTCGACTTTAACAGCCCTTAGCGAAGTATGTGGATATTTGAAGTGCCAAACTTAATATCCTTTGATTTCCTATTAGCCGCAAAAATAATTTGAAATATCTCTGAAAGCAAAAGGTTTGATGTGCACGGACAAAGTGATTACCACTGTTTCTAAAAAAAAAAAACTGTTTCTTACAAAGCGTTCTAACAATAGGAAGATAGAATGGCATTTTAAAAAGCGTAAAAACATTTTTCTTGGCTTTACTTTTTTTTTTTTTGTTAACCTGGCGGATGAAAATTTTTGAGGCGATAAGAAAATGGAGGGGGCTCTGAATCTTCTAGCGCCTAGGGAACCAAAATCGCCTCTAGCAATAATAATGCAGAGTGAAGCTGCTGGCGGAGTGGCCACGTGTGCCTAGTTTGTTTAGTCTGTGATAGGTGTTGGAAACGGTGATTTGAACCTGTTTTCTCTTCTTACCTAATTTTTTGATTAAGATGGGTCCGGGTTTGAATTTTGGTGGGGCATGGATGTGTGTTTGTCTTACGGCACTGGCTCTCTCCCTTCCCTGGAATCAATGATCCAAAATTAAAGACGGGCGATTGTCTACAGCCCATTGAGTTGCTCACGGTGGTCTTAAAATTCCAAACAAAAAAATAATCCGATTATACGATATAATTCTTACTGCATTATTCATTTCACTCTGAGCTATTAGCTATACTGTCGAATCACTTGACACTAACATTTTGATAAACTCTTTCCAGGATTTGGAATTGTTTTAATCCAGACGCTAGCCTAATCTCCCATCCGTAATTGCAACTTGAATTTACAGAAGTACCAGTTAGTAAGGGACTGATAAAGACCTTAGAGGGTACTGATCAATCCCAAAAACCACGATGTTGTGATCTGAATAAAGCGGCTCAGCGATTGCGATAGTAGTCGGCGTGTGTTCCCTAGCAAATTTGATCTCTAGAGCGCAGGCGCAATTCGGCATTCAGGGTGACCCTACCTACTGAAACAATCTGAGGATAACCTTAGTTTCAGAGTTGCTGCTGTTCATCGTCTTATCGTGGTAATCAGCTCTCATTTAAATAGCAGTGAATACTTTTATTCAATTTTATTTTCTAACAGCCTTTTCTGTATTTAAAATTAGAATTATTTTTATCTTGTGTGTGTAAGGTTTGTTTGGAGGAAGACCTACATACACCTGAGGGTGAATCGCCATTTTCTTAAGGTTGTGGCACCGCTTCATAAATAATTTTTTGTTGCAAGTTGTTACTAACTCGGGTAATTAGGCGTGTGTAATTACTGTTTATGCGTGAAAGTGCTCAAGGTGAAAAGCAACCTTTCGCCGAGTGCCTTTAACGTTTAGTAGGGTAAGAGTATTGGTACATTTGCTAACGTTGAGTACTTGATGTAATGACCTCTAACCGGCGTAGAGACCTAAGTTAGCGAATTCAGTGTATACTGAAAAGAGCCTTTCAAGAATTTAATGCATATAGTAGCACCATATAAAATGTGCAGAGAATGCAACGATGCCCCCCTTTCCCATATAATCCTTGTACATAAGCGTTCCTACAATAAAGGGAGTTACAGCGTTTAGTGTGTTGGATTTAGATAATGGGAGATGCACGAACTATGGAAATTGGACTTTACAAGAAGTGAACTTCCAGAAGTCGCTGTTATGTCTAGGTTATGTTTGGTATCAAGCTTTTTTTCATTTTGGGAGAAGGGTGTTTCTACACTAAAACAAATCTGGATTTCATTATGCAGATCGCAGGAGTAACTAGGGGCAGTCTATTCCTTTTGTATTTAGAAACAGGATGTAACAGATCTCCCTGCTTTAGTTCATCAGATGGTACTATCATATGAGATTAAGAGAGTATAGCAGAGCTGCTCTCCCCCTCCCAATGTTTTCCCTCACTGAAGCTAGCAATATTTAACATTTCCGATCTATCCTACCAAAAATATGCAGTTTCTGTAATGAAAATAATTTGCAGTTGGGCACATTGTGGTATGTTGTATTCATTGTAAATGTCTATTCTGAGAATGGTTGTTCTTAGTATTTTTTTCAGAAAAATACTTCTTATTCTAGTTTAACTCTTTTGTAAATATGTAATTTAAAGTGTGTCATGGCTTAAAAAATACTATGCCTGGGGCATGTAAATTATTGGCCTAGGCAGGTAAATAAAAGGTTGAAACAGAATTTCCTACAAGAAAGATGACAGTTGTTGCTTGTGTTTCATTTCACTGCTAGTTCCCAGAAGTTGTATTATTTTTAAGGAGTGCTGAGAAGAGAAGAATCACTTCTTTAATTATATTATGCCATAGGTCCAGAAATTGGAACCATATGTACAGGGTTATTCAGGAAGAATTGTCAGATTTCAAAATTTTATATTTTGAAAAATTAACACAATAGATTGATGTAAAGGGAAAATGTTTTAGGTTGTTTTTACAAATGTTTGATATGACTTCCTTTAGTCGCATATATAATGTCAACGCAATATGAAAATTCCTGCCAAACACTGTCTAATGTGTCATTGGTAACTGTTTCCTAAAGCAGCAGAAATGCGTTGTTTAAGTTTGCATAGAGTTGTGGGCAAAGGGGCACACACACACACCTGATCTTTAACATACCCCCAAAGAAAGTCTTATGGGGTCATATCAGGTGACCGAGGACGCCAGCTGTGCAACACCAAGTCATCTGGTCCACTCCTACCAATCCAACTGCAATGTAGCTCCGTGCTAAGAAAACGACAAACCTCTGTAAGGCTTCAGTGCTTGCAAGTTATGAAATTTGTATGGCTTGTAACACAACTTTTTCCTCAACACACTTCAAACAGTAGGCTAAGGAATTGTCAGTTCTTAACTAGCGTCAATGGTAGATTTCTTTGGACTGCGTAGAAGTCTCCCTCTTTCAACATTCTCTGCAGATACGGCTGTTTGCCTTGGATTTCTTAGTTTACAAAGACCCGGTGTCCTCGAACTGATACCACCTGCAAATACTCTGAGGCGTTGTTGGATTAATTTGATACTTTCTACAAAATTCATGCTGAACGGTGATTACTGAGTGGCAAACGATAGCACACAAAAAGCTTTCTGCTGACTAGACGCCATTTTCACATCTTTGCCAAAAGAGCTTTATAAATGACACTAGAGCCATCTATTGTGCATAATCTAAAACTTGACATTTTCCCATTTACTTATATCATTCCGTGTTAATTTTTTGAAATCGGAAGATTCTTTCTGAATAACCCTGTGTAATGGTTTTGCTCCAAATGTATTTATAGTTGGGGATATATGCCTCTGATGGAACTAGCCTCCTGTGTTTAGTTACAAAGGGTGAAAACTTAAACAGAAGGAACATGGCAGAATAATTAAATTTCTCACATGGCAATTTCATCATCAAATAATTTCATACCAATTTTGTCATCTTAAAGCCATTGAACGTTCTGAATACAGCTTTACAAAATGCAAAACGTGTATAAAAGAAAAAAAAAGTTCCTAATATTTTTTTACTTAAGAAATGAGTTCTGATTTGTTGTCTTTAAAGATAAAATTTTCTGGGCAAACAGCTTTTACTACATGGACAGGTAAATAATTTCTGCACATGCCCAGCTGTGCATGTAACTTTTCAGATATTTTTCAAGCCCTGTGTGTTTTTAAAAAAATCTGCAAACGAGTGTTGGACAGCATTGCAAGTAATGTAGTATGAGGTAATAGTTTTTGAACTTAAAATGAGTTCATATTTCTGTTCATTAAATGGTGACTACTGCTGCAAAGGGTTATGCTCATATAGTTCACTGCAACAGTTAATGTTAAATCGCATCCCAGCCACCCAACTAGTGTAGTGTCTAAGCACTATCTTTTGACCATTGTTCCAAGATTTGTCCAGGTTCAAATCCCAGTGAGGCATGGATGTTTGTCTTGCGGCACTGGCTCTGTCCTTGTCCTAAAACCAGTGACCCTAAAGTAGGGCCAGGTGACTGCTTGCCTGTCTAGTTGCTCAATGTAGTGATTAAACCTCTAACCAAAAAAAAAATTAATCTCTGACCATGTTTTTGTTCTTGAAAAAGGTTGAATTGTTACTTCAGCTACATAAGATTATTTTGCAGCCTTATAAACATTTGGGTCATTCCATGCCAAATCAATAAAGTCAATATTCAACCTGACCATCTCAGATTTCAATGAAACCTTCAGGAATCATTCTCCCTAATGATATAAATGAAGAATATATTTTTTAAAAAAAATTCTCATTGGGTTTTCATGTAATTTTAAAATTTTGAAAGTTATTTTTTGGCTTGTATAAACATTTAATCTTGAATTTCTCAAGTTCTATAAAACCTAGATTTGTTTGACCCCCATTTTAAAGAGAATTTCATAAGTTTTAATTTGATATGCAGCTTGACTATGCTTGGTGAAAAAAAATTTTAATTTAAAAAAATGTTTTTTAAAAATTTTGAAAGTTTTTGTAATATAAGCTTTAACTAATCCTGAAACTTTTAGAGTGGTATCTCAATGGGATCGGGCGCTATGGCAAAAAACTTGTTGCTGTACAAGTAATAATGGATAATTCTCATTTTAGTGTGTTTACATAAGATAGTTTTAAAATCTACATAATACATCATACTAATACATAGTCAAACATAAAACAAAGGAAGGATAGTTCCAACAGGCTAAAAAGTTTTACCTGGTAAAATTAAGTTTTTTTTAGTTAGCACTTAGAGCTGTAGTTATGCCAAAATAGTGACCTCTTAGTTACTCTTTAATTTAACTAATTTCTTGTTTGCCTTTTTGGTTTCAGTCTAATTTGATAAACACTTCCTGTAGCTGTTGTTGGATCAACTTTTGTTAAAACCTCACTTTTATGCACAGCTGGCATGTCAAGTTAATTGTGGGTATTTGAAAGATGGAGAAGGGCCATGTGGCTCCAAACAACTTATTTTTACTTCATCTCCTATTCCTGACACACAACCTAACCACCACTTGTCTGAGTATTGGCATGTAGCAATGCCATTAATGTCCAGATCATCATCAGTGTCAACAGCTGAAACTACTTCTACACTTGATTCCTTTTGAAAATGAGTAGCTTTTCACTAAAACTTCACCGGACTGTAACTGTGAAGTTGTTGAGTACCCTTTATTGTTGTTGCTGCTTCAAACCTACTCTTCAAGGTCTTTTCCTCTGTCTCGTATTCGTCTGTAGTGGAATGCAAAAAAAATGATGACAACATTGTCTTTAGCCCAATCATAAAGTTGACGGGGGGCAGAGTTGTATAAAAATAAAATAAATCTGCGTACACAACCATTAAAACAGAAAACTTGCTGCAAACCATGATAAAAACAGAATAAGATAATTTAAAGAAAAATTAATAAAACAATAAATAATAGAACACTACAGATTCCAATGACTGCAAAATAAGTACATTGCAATTTAATATGCAGCAATGTGTATGAAATGGATCTTTAAAACAAAATATTAAAATATTGGACTATGAACCTCCATAAAAGCAAGACTAATTAAAAAATAATTTTATATCCAAAAAAGTTTCAATAATGAACCTTCAAAAATTATAAATGGCATTTTCAACAACTTAATTGAGAAACAGACTTACAAAGTACATAAGGAGAAGATTTTAATTTAATAACTGGCAACTGCAAGAAGAACCTGGCAATATAATTTAAATTCTTTCTATGTAAACTGAAACTGTTGATAGAGTTCCTATATATTTAGAGTAGGTCTTGGTAAAATCCAGAGGCCAGAAATGTCTGTAAAAGCAAAAGAACTTGCAAGATGTGAAAAAATAATTGAACGTTGTTAAAGTTGAAATTGAATTTAGGATACCAATCTGAGTAAAGCCTTAAGTAAGTGCTTTAATTACAGTTAATAAATTTTTTTTTAATCTACTTGTAGAAACTATCTGCAAAACCTGCTAATAATTTGGAAACTATCTGTATACGTCTACATTCTTCTACTCTGGCGAGGGGTCATAATTTGATCATTGTAGACCATTCGTAGACTAGCCAATGCCGCTAATTGCTTAACAGTTCCTCCGACATCATCACATGCATTTTTTTCATGTGACGATACAAAGAAGTTCCATTCTGCCTTGATGCCAAAATCTTTCTCATGATGGCAGAGATTGAGAAAGTTTGATTTGTTTTTGTACTGTGATGATGCTCTATCTGAAAAGTAATTCAGCTTTTCGGGTTTATGGGGCAGATTCTGTTAAAGAAAGTTGATCATGAGGCGTTGAAACAAATGAACAGCAACTGTATCGTGCACCGTACAATCGGAAAGAGTAACTAAGCTCAGGTGCTCCAGCTTTTTGGTTTCCTCATCAACCTAGTATATAACAAACGGATGTATTGTTGCTTGAGCATTGTTCCAATGAAAGCCTTGTGCAGAATCTTGAAGCACAAATGCATAATTTTCAGCAAAATCACAGTACAATGCATTGGTTTTGAGCTAGATTTTCTTTCAAGTGTCAAAAATAGGAAGACTGTTAAGTAGCAATGAAAGAGTGTCTTAAAAGTTTTGGCAAACTCTGAAACAAATAATTCAAAAACTCTTCTGTCGGTTTTATAATAGTTTCCAGGACGCACCTGTTATCAATCTGCGTCCATTGTTTGAAACTCACATTTTCAATGCTAATAAGCTCAAAAGCTTCTTCAAACTGAGCCTTCAAATCATCACTTCCTGGGAAATTAACACAATTTGCGAAGTAACATTTAGATGTTGGCATTTTGCAAATTATATTTCTTGTTGCATCTTTGTATGTTTTAATCGGGAGTTCACCATTTGTCAATTCAGGTATTTTACACTGAGTTATCATTAATTTGGCATTCTGATGTATTGTGCAAACTTGCACACAGAATGTGTCCCACTGGACCCAGGAAGATTGGGGCAAAGCTCACAAAATTTAGAAATTCTAATTCTCTGATCAGGGTAACACTCCTTAAATAGTACATATGATTCTTTTAATGTACTTAAATTAAATACTTTTGAACATGTACATGTTTGCCATCTTTTTTGACTGAAACAAATTCTTTTTTACCAGGCATTTGACAACTACCTTCATCATTTTGATAGAATTCTTTGACTAGGGCTACCATTGCAGGGTTTAGTAAATCATTATCTGTAATAGACCCTAATGTAAATTGGTTACCATATAGCCAACATATTTTTTTTACCTTACAAAATTTAAAGGTAGCAATGTAGCCCTAACTGGTATTTAAAACAATACCATTAGTACCATAACTCCTGATCCCATTGAAATCCCACTCTAAAAGTTTCAGGGTTTAAAGCTTATAATATTACAAAAAACATTTTTTTTTCAAAAATTTTAAAAAACTAAATTTTTTAACTTTTTTTTAATTAAAAATTTCTTTTTTTCACCAAGCATAGGCAAGTTGCATATAAACTTAAAACTTATGAAATTCTCTTTAAATTGAGGGGTCAAACAACTATCCAGGCATAATAGAACTTGAGAAATTAAAGACTGAAAAAGTTTATGCAAGCCAAAAAACGACAATTTTTCAAAATTTAAAAAAATATTTACATGACAACCCAGTGCGATAAAATAACTTTAAAAATATATTCTCATTTATATCACTAGGGAGAATGATCCCTGAAGTTTCATTGAAATCTGAAATGGTCAGGTTGAGTGACTGGTTGATTTGGCATGGAATTACCCATTTCTGACTTGTAGGTAATCAGAATTCCTAATAAAACTAGTTGTAAGTTTTTTCATTTGGAGAAGTCTTGTATAAAGCCAAGAAAAATTCCATATGATATGATGAGTAAGCGACTAATACTACGAAAACTGAGAATGTGGAAAAGCATGAATTTCTTGTGCATGGAACTAAAAGTTTGGCTGATAGGGGTTGGGTTGTAAAAGGGATTGCTGGTATGTGGTGTATTAAATGTCTGTCAGATTTTGTTTATCCCTACCCTCATACACAAAGATGAATGCTGAAACAAGGATTCTAAAATACTGATTTGCATAAATGGAAGAAAAATGTAAATGCTTGTGGAAAGCTAATTCATATCCTAAAATCACAACTTACAAGTTGGAATAGAAATCATATTTTGGTATATTACAGTTTTTGAAATACAGTAGATTCTGGTAATTAAGCCATTGGTTAACCGATGGCCTAATTTACCAGAATCTACTGTATTTCAAAAAACTTTAAATCTGGACAGCCATTTGATATAATTCTTGAACTTCCCGAATTACCTCTACAGGGTAAATAAAGCTTTGCATAATTGAGATGATCACTTTATTGGGTCAAAGAGTTAAAAAGCCCCACTGTCCCAATTAACCAGAATCTGTCTTTATACTGTATAACCTACCCAAAGCAGAAACATGAAATAAATCAGCCTTTTATTTGGCATTGAATTAAAAACTTAGTTTTTGCCAGAATATATGTACCAATTTTTGGAATAGGTTCCAGTTTAGTGACTCAGAATTTTCTTATGCCTGATAGACATGTTTATCTCAAAATTCCCTTGTTTTTTAAACATATCAGCTGAAAGACTTTTCAAAAATGTAGGTTTTCCTTAATGTTTTAGGACGTCATTTTGAAATTAAGCACAAGTAATATCCATCAGGTTTTGTTTGAAGAGTAAGTATTTTAGCTAGATAGCTGGTTGTAATAGTTATTTTTTCATCTGTGCCATGGTCTGGGTTAAGAACATCTAATAGTTATTAATAATAGAAATCAAAATAGTGTATTTGTAAATCACGTGCAGTTATGCAAAGGGAACTTTCGTTTCATAAAATTAAAATATTGGACTATGAACCTCGTAAATAAGAGGCTGAAGTTTCTACATCCAGAAAAACTGTTTTCATTAATGAATCTATAAAACTTATAAATAGCATTTTCAACAGCTTCAAAAATATTTTTAAGTGATTAATTTTAATGAATTTACTCGTCAAAAAAACTTTTTTATTTTAAAACCGTCAAAAGGCTGTGCATAACGAGGGAACTTGCAGTCCGAAAAGAGGCTGTAAGTATTAGTGAATGCCAGAGTTGCAGAATGTAGATGTACATGCCTACACCATATGCTGATAGTTTCCAAATGATTAGCAGATCTTGCAGATAGTTTTTGCTTGTAGATTAAAAAATTTATTTGCTGAAGGTAAAAACATTTACTCAAGGCTTTACTTAGATTAATATATTTAATTCTATTTTAACTTTAAGAACTTTCAATTATTTTTCACATCTGAGTTCTTTTGTTTTTAGATTTTTTTTGGCATCTAAATTTTATTAAGGGCTGTTCTCAATGTATAGGAATTGTATCAAAAGTTTTGTTTGTGCAGAAGCAGTTTAAATTTTATTGCCAGGTTCCTCTTGCAGTTGCCAGTTATTAAATTAAAAGCTTTTCCTTGTGTATTTTGTAAGTATACTATTTTAAAATTAAGTTGTTGAAAATGCTATTTAAAATTTTTGAAGATTCATTAACGTAACTGTTTTTCTAAATATAAAAACTTCAATTAGTCTTGTTTTTATGAAGTTTATCATCCAATATTTTACCATAAAGGTCCATTTCATACACATTGCTGTATTCATTTGTAATGTACTCATTTTGTGCTCACTGGATTCTGTAAGTTCTTACAATTATGCTTTATTAATTTTTCTTTAAATTACCTTATTCTTCTGTTATCGTGATTCGCGGGTTTGCAGCAAGTTTTGTTTTAATGGTTGCGTACGCAGATACATTTTATGTTTATACAACTCTGGTGAATGCCGCCGATAAATGATTGCCTAATAGTTTCCATAAAAAATTTTGATATAAAAGTTTGTCAGTTGAGGCTAAGCTTATGCAATGATTTATATGAAGATGCCCTTTGCTGACCTGATGGCACAGTGGTCTAAGTGCTTGCTTCTGACCATTTGTCTGAGATGAATCTGGGTTCAAATCCCAGTGGGGCATGGATGTTGTATCTGCCTTATGTCACTGGCTCTTTCTCTCTTACCTGGAACCAGTGACACTAAATTAGGTACATGGGCAACTTCCCATATAGTGTTGCTCACAGTGGTTGTTAGACTTCCAAACAAAATGTGTGCAACCCCCCCCCCCACCCCTTCCCATATACAAAAACAGATCCTTTGAGTCTAGTATGGAATGTCGATAAAGAATGTGATCTTTTGGATATGTTGTGCACCAACCACTATTGACTTGGAGGGTGATTAATCTTATATAGGTAAGCTGGACAGGATGGCAGTATGGTACTTTCACATAATTTAATAAATGGAAAGGTCACTATGATTTTGAGAGCATTTGGGAACACCAAGACTAGTCTAGCCACATGCAATCAGCTGATCTCTAGTCGATTGGGAGATTGCATCCCCTCTGTTGTGGCCAATCTTTTATCTTTTGCTACTTGACACTGTTTGTCAAGACATGTCCTGTTCAGACAATTAAATGAACACTGATACTCAAAAGATAACAGAAGTTTAGAATACCACTCTTAGGCTGGTGTAGCTATTGATTTGACTTTATTTCTTGAATAACCCTTCCACATTAGTGCAGCCCAAAAATCATTTCCTGTGTTAAAAAGCAACAACTTCTGTTAAAGTGTAAATTTTTAAACTGTCTCTTTTCCTACTCGTAGTTCTGTAATTGTCACACACCTATTGAAAAGTAATAGCTGGTTTCATGTGGTATTGTAAGATGACTTACGATTGGTTGCTTGGTTTCAAGAAACTAATTTCTTTTTATTTTTTAGTTGAAAGAATCAACTTTATAAGCATCATGCTTGCCGCAGCTCTGACTCCCGTGTCAAGGACTTTGGTAAGTGGACATTTATTTAATTTGCTTCCATTTTTATTTATTGTATATAAAGGAACAAATTTGTAATCATAGTGATTTTTTTTTTTACCTTTTGGTTTTCTATGTTACTTCAAAGCATTAAAACGTCTTTATCTTTTCTATAACAGGGCTTGTGCAGTCATGAATCGCAAATGTCAAGGTCTTTTTGACACCTAGATTTTTAACTGGAAGCTGTATAGTCAACTTAATTGCCATTTGAACTTTCATTGGGAAAGAGTAGTGCATACCTGCTAAGTTTTACAGTTTACCCGTAAAATTTACTGAAATTGTACTTGTTTTACGGATTTTTTTCCCCCAAATAAGTGCTGTATATGTAGTATAACCTAAATGTTTTTTCAAAGAGAATTATTCTGGAGCACTATAGCACCTGTATGTTTCTGATTTCCCTGATCACTTCACCTAAACTTCTGATCGTATCCCATGAAGGAGATGGAAATAAACTTTGTAAGCTGATTATAGCTTACGATAAAAAAAGTTATTGCTTTATTAAAGGTATTTCAACATGCTGACACAAAGATTTAAGTTCAAAACCACTTCTAACTTTAAAATAAAAAGGTAAAATACTGTATAAAGCTTATAGCTATAATTTCAGTTACAAATTAATTTTTTTACGTATATGAAATCTTATGATTGTATACTAATGATTTAAGTATGATTTTAATCATTATGAGCGAGAAATAATGCCAAACATATTTTTTACTTGTATGGCATATGAAATCAATATCATTCACATGATGAATCTGTTTTTAATCTATGTTAGATACATTTTATCAGTATGTTTAATACGGTAGTCAATCTGACGTATCTATTCAATGTTCATTGAATTATTTTTTGGTAAATGTGTAGTATAGCGTCCTAAATTATTTAGTCAGAAAAATGTTAGTACCTTGAAAAAGTGTGACGTACAAATTTTACAGCATGGAAATTAATGGTAAATGGTTCAGAAATTTCATATTTTAAACGTGTTTTAAAGATTTTTATCATAATATTGACCTGTTTGTCTGACGCTGTGAAGAGAAGCTGGGGTAGTCCTAATGCACCGCTACCGCGACGATGTGAAGCTTTGGTCCATTAAAAGGAAGGAAGGTTGGTGGTTGCCCCGAAATGACGTGTGGAAGATTACAACAGACCTGCCAACTTTCAGAAACAGAAATCCGTAAAAAAAAATGTAATCTATATATTCGATGAAAATTTTAATCGATATATTAGATTAAATTACTTGTAGCGCATATTGATTACATGTACCACACATATCGATTTTAAAAATGTTACCCAAATGAACCATCAACTTTTAATTGAAGTGTCTACAGATGTTTAAATTTATCGGCACATTTATATAGATTAAAATTCTATATATAATTTCTCATTACTATGCTATCATTATGATCTATAAAGTGATAAAAATTTACTTTTACAGAAGTTTGCATCTAAAGGGATTGATATTCTACCCTTTCAATGGGATCGTGTCCCACGCCGTCATGAAACATACTAAAATATTTTCAAAAACGAACCATTTTCATGTTAGGTTTTTATCTTACGGAGACACGGAGGATGAGACAGTCAAATAAAAAAATTAAATCAGTAAGAATGACTAAGAGACACTAACTGGTAAATTATGTTCAACTAAAAATGAAGTGAACAAACATTTTGTATGAATCGCATAGAGTTCATTATAACTTTAACAAAAGAAGTTAATTTCGTTATTTTTTTCCCCCACGAAGTCAACGTAATATTTATGCTTGGCACTAGAAATATGATTTGTAATATCATTCCTTCCACCATGCGAAATGTTGAAATTGCATCGGCACATAGTGCGAAACGCATATTTTCCTTTCTTGAAGATTTCGCAATACACTGGAATTCCGCACAATACGAATCACGGAATATTTTATAGTACTTTTTTCCCCTTTTGTGTTGCTGCTCATAGCGAATCACTAATACTAAATTTATTACCACTCGGGGGGGGGGGGGGGGAATGTAAGTAAACACTGCTATAGTGGAGGAAAAAATACCGATTGCAGAGTTATCCGATTCGAGCTGGTCAGCTAGGAAAGCAGAGAGCAACTGAAAGGTTCTTTCATCTAGAAACAAAGGTTTAGGTTTTCCCTTGAGTTCGTCCCCTCCCTCCCCATCATTCCTCACAGGCGGATCGATGCCTTGTCGTTTTCTAAATACGATCCCTTTAGCGGCATCTAGTATACCTCCAAATGGCACTGATTTTTATAGTTCTGTCTTCTCTTCCTGTCCTCCCCCATCCCTTCAGCTTACCGAATAGAGCTTCTCTAGTAATTCCTTTTAAAAACAATCTGGGCCCATCAACGTCTGAACCAACCCCTCCTGCAGTAAACTAACACAATGTGTTTTGCCGGAACAAAACAGTCTTGTACATCAGGCGTAACGGGAACGATACAGCCACTTAGTCTGTGACATCCTCCCCATCTTGTCCCCTGCTCCCTTTGTGGCGGCGTAACCACGGCATAAGACGTTTCAGCTGGGATTTTAACTCCGATTTTATGTCTCTACAAAAAAAAAAAAAAAAAAATGGCCTAACATGACATAATGTAGAATACATGTATTCTGTTTTAGGAAATGAAAATCTCTAAACATCACACTTCGGTTTGATAGAAGTTACAAAGCCAATGGCGCTAAATCAAATCCACTTCCTCCCTAGATTAAACTCGTGCTGTCAAAATCCGGATATTTTAAAATTCAGAGTTGTTTACTAAAAGCCCAAAATTTCATACCTACAAAAAAGTGTGGGTTTGCAAAAGCAACAGCGTTCTCCCCAATACTTTACTGTTTTCTTTACAAATCCCTTAGTATGAATTTATTGATATTTTGCGTGTTTTTGCTTTATTATAGAACATTTTTTGTGCCCGTTAATTTCTAAATTAAAAAGCTGCCACACACGCGTCGTTTTATAATTAGAAATTCTATCCAAATCGGTCAATTTCCACGAAAGATATTGTGCTAAAATTCTGAAATGAGAGCGAGCAAATCTCGTGCATCTGCTACTACACTGTCCCCGTGAATGCTGGTAGCAACCATTTTCAATAGGATAGGTCCACTATGGGTGCTGAACAGCATGCCCAAACTTCATCACAATCATGCTTTGATTTTATGCAAGTCATCACGCAAAAGGGCGGAAGAATGAATCCCGCTCCTATGTCTTGACCTTACCTTTGACCATTTTCAGTAGGGATTAGATGAATTAGTATGTACCCCAACATATTAATTTCGTTGAATCAAGCAGACATTTTTATGAACGTTACAGAGCGAGGAACAAAGCACAGTTGGAAAGCGAAAGTGTAGAAAACTTACTGACTAGCGGACCAGCAAAATAAATCATTGCTGGAGCAGCACTGGCTCGAATGAACATTGGACTTACTTTTTTTTTTAACTTTATCTTATATTAGCATTCTTTCGTTAGGTCAAATTTATTGCCGGAGAAGTTACGAAACTATGCATGCCCCGATGCATTTTTAATTTCACGAAACTGGCAGTTTTTGCTTAATTTCGTCATGTTGGGTATCTATCTGGGCTTAAAAATTCCACAGATTTAAAATCCGTTTGAATTTTTTTCTATGATAACTACGTTCTGAGATAGCATTTCGAACTGGGAGGAATAAAGATAAGACGCCTGCTCCAACGCGGACACACCACACGCTGGCTTTCTGAGAAGTTGCGACTCGGGAGATAATGCATGATCTGAAAAGAAATGCAGGGGGGGCAGCGTGCACAAGAGAGAAAGAAAGAGAACCAAACGGAAGGTTAAATCGGCCCAGCTGGTTGGTGTTCTAGTCAGGGCGCGATTTCACCGATTAGCAAATAGCTAGTGAAAAATCAAATTTGCTAGTGAAAAAAATTGCAGTAGCAAATATTGCTAGTAAGGTAATTTCTTTATTTAAAGTAACCAAAAATCATTATTAATCCACGAAGTTTACATAAGTTTCTATTATCACTTGTTAAAACAGCGACGATCAGCGATTCTCTTTCGCCAATTTCCTTTCGACACTTAATACCCATCCTCCCCATATCTTTCATCCCTTCCAAACTGTCGTAGAAGCGCATTGAAACTCCTCTCCATCGTGCCCTCATTGGTCTATTACAGAAACTGAACGTGACGTCGGCAATGGTTGCTGTGGCAACCCAGAGCTCTGGGATGGATCGGTTGTTTGACCACCTGCTCTGCCACCCTCCCTTTTTTTGCTCCACGAACTTTGCCCTCAACTCCTGTCGTACCCTAAGCCAAGCGATCGCCTTTATTGCGTGGCATAGATAGATGCTTTTTTACAAAACGTGTTTGTGGAAGGGGGTAAACGATTACGGAAGAAACTTTTGCTTCGTCTGACTTCTGGTTTTGGAAATTTTCCTTGTATTTTCAAGCTGAAATACAAATATTTATCCAGTAAAATGTTAATGAGCAATAATACTTGACAGAGGCAACATCGTGAGAAAAAAAAAATTATGATTACGGAAAAAATCTGAATTCCGTCGACCTTTCGTTTTCTAGTTTCGTAAAGACAGAATTCCAATAATAACGAAAAAAGCCGGAATTCCTTGAATTCGCGGAAGAATCTCATGCCTGAAGATTACAGAAAAATTCTGCAGCAGCCAACTTCCGTTTTTGCAAATTGTTCTCCACAGTTTCAAGCTAAAATGCAAACATTTATGCAATAAAACGATATTTAAGAAGAAAAGCGGACACAAAGACAACATTGGGAGAACAATTTGCGATTACGGCAAAATTTTCTTACTCCGTTTCACTACTGTGTTCGAAAGTTTTGAAGCACAAAATTTAGTCTCCAGATGGAAGACGACCCCCCCCCCCTTCTCCCAAATATCGATCTTCAGAATGATCTAACTGATGACAAAAAATAAAAATAAAGCAGGATTCTGCAAGAATCTCGTGTATATCATAAAAATAATAGCAAAAGAAAATTTTTAAACAAAATGAAAATTTGTAGAATCTGTAGTTTTGATAGTGAGTTCCGTAGTCAGACAACTAATTCCGTAGAAACTACGGCATTGTGTGGTAGTTGGCAGATATGAAGTGTGTAGAAGTTTAGCAGAAATTTGTGCGATACTTCCACTTAGTACTGCATGTTGTGAGGTGGGATTAAGTTTTTTAAAAAGAATACAAGGGGATTGGAGGAACAATTTGTCTGTTGAAACTTTAAATGCTCTGATGACAATTGAAATACTGTAGAAGGGCCACAAGAAGAGATTTTTAATCCACGGTCAGCAGTTATAAAGTGGTATGATGACAAAGTCAGACACCCTGAGCGTAAACCATATGGGAAGAAATCTGAATTAGAATGTCAGTGAAATATATTCATGTGGTATGAGAATTTGTTAGAAATTAATAATAAAGATAGTCACTAAACTTATCTAAGATTCTATTCATTATTCAAAAAGGTAAGTCAAAATATTTATACACATTTAAATTTCTGTGTAACTTTATTAGAAAATAAGTTACGATGTGGTTTAGTTTTACTTGCTAGTCATGCAAATGTTTTGCTAGCAAACTATTTGGTTACTAGCAAAATTTGCTAATGAGCAAAAAAGATGAAATCTTGCCCTAGTTCTAGTGTTTAAAAAAAAGCAAAACAATAACCTAAAACGTGGGAAAACTGCAGCAAAATGTTCCCAAATAAACACATGTAACTAAAAACTTCGTAACTTACATTGGTACTTTACTTTGAATGGGTTAAGTCTTTAAAAAAAAAGTTTTAATAGTGGGTCGGAATCATTAGAAAAAGAAAAACAATCTCCGAGAATCGCCAAATCCGTAAAATTAACGTTTTGCCCGTAAAGCAAGTCACATTTCCGTAAAACCTGGCAGGTCTGTTGCAAGCAAAAGAGGTTATGTTGTTGGCAGGAGAGCCAGAAATGTTGTACTGATACACTACAGAAAATAGGTCCACACCATCCACCCTTTATTTTGTTGTGTCCTGTTCGTTGGCGGCAGGAAAAAACGGATAAAAAAAAAACTTAGATTTGCAAAAGATGTGTATGCAGGAGATAGGAATTGACCTGCGAACAAGCTATTAACAGGAGAACCAAAAGTGCAGTGACACAGCAAGTCTGCTACGAATAGAAGCTGTTCAAACCGAAAGTTATAGGCCCCCAGTTTTCTGTATAATATAGAAAAGCGCATTAGTACTTTTCTATTTCGAATCGGGGAATCATATGTGAAAGAACGAAACATTTCTCAGCATTTGCTTTCAAAACAATGACGAAACATTAATGAACTATATTCTGTAGCATATGAGTACATGGATGCTTCGCTCCCCTGGCAAGAATGTACCCGGCTACACTTGTAGTCATCCGCGCATGAATTACACGGCGAACCGAATCCTCCTTTCGACGGAGCAAAGCATTTTAGGCCTACTGCAGCGTCTTTTCACAGCACCACACTTGCAGGGAAATATTGCGATAAAAATCTTTAAAACACATTTAAAATATGAAATTTCTGCACCATTTGCCATTATTATCTTCTCTGCCTTCTGTTGTTGCAGGTGAGAATCATTGTGTAACCATAGATTATATTTTTTTCTCATATTAATGTACACTAATATATTTCCCCCTCCAAAGTATTAATTCTTTTATGTTGTGGTTTTAGGTCGCCAGCAGTGTAAGGAACTTTGCCAGACCTCTGAGTTCTTCTGTATTATTTACTCATAGGGAACAAAAGGTAAGTAAACATATCAAGTTCTGAAAAAGCTTTAAATACTTTTACAAAAGAGAAAGTGAACCCCATAATCTGATAGTTGCCATTGAGATGTGCAGTAATGGATGGCTCTGTTCATGTAAGCACCGCTACCATGACATATTTTGTGGTGACTATTGAAATGACTATTCACAGGATAAATGAGTTAAGGAGGTTAGAATAGATGGAGTAAGGATGGTGCATTGCAAACTTGAAGCTTTTTAAGCAGACTGTTTTGAATATCTAATTGCAAATGGATATCTTACCTTTGAGGGGTCACTCCAAAAATAATAAGCGACAAGGGTGACATTAATCCATTTATATGCGCAAATATACATAGACACCAATTTCCATGGAAACATTTTATACAACAAAATCGCAAGCTTCTTATTCACTTCTCAATTACACATCTATGTTCAGTCTCATCGGGGCTCAACCAGAACCAAAACCATTGGCGTTCCGTGGTTAAGATTCTTTAGTCTCCCACTAGCAATCGCAAGCGGCTGGGCTGATTCTGCTAAGGGGTCATTCCATACAGAATGACCAAATTTTGAAAAAGTGTGTAGCTGCATAGTTCTGAAAAAATCTGAAACTTTGCTCATTTATTTGTGTGGTTGGCCAAAATTAAAAAAAAAAATTCACCCCCTCCCCTTCCCCTCCCCATCTATAGGTTGCTTCAGAGATAGCAGCAGTCACAATTTTTAGCATATTGAAGCTCTTCCGATATTTCTTATCTCCTGAACCAATGCAGATATTGGAATGATTCAAAAAGATTTTAAACAAAATGAAGATTCTGTAACACTGAGAAAATGTTCAGAAATCAGTCACATTCTTTACTTAAAAGCCCTTTAAACATTGATCGGATGCTGATTTTGTCTTACTTTGCAATTTTTTTTATGAAACACAGGAAACATACACAAAGTTGCAATTCATACTGTAGAACTTTGTCCCTTGAAAAAACATCAAAAAATAATCCTGAAATTAGCCCCCGCCCGAATTTGAGAACAAAACCCCTTTCCCAATTTTTGAGGTCTTATATCTCTGGTGGGGTGAGATACAAAAATCTGAATTTTTGTGTACATAAACACCTATATAATGGCTATTAACTCACAAAAATTTGTGTTCAGCCTAGTTTTTGATATACAGGGCTTGCTATATCAGGGAAAATATTGTTATCAGTACATTCGCAATATTTTTATTTAAATGCTCACAAATGAAAAAGTTAAGTTAGCCATAAAATACTCCAAGAATATAACTCTCAACAGTCAATGTCTCTGGATTTTAGAGTGAAAAGAAAAAGATCTCATTCTTTAGTTTTTCATCAATTTTGTAGACTCTACAAGAACCTGAAGTGTAAAACTCAAATGGTGTCAAGATCTTCAGGATTTTGCTGTTTGGTATCCATGTTGATGTCCTGTCATCATTGTTAGGCACAAAGGACATGACAGGTCCAGGAGGACTTCCAACTCTAAAAATCGATGTAGGATTCCAAATCCACTGAGTCACGTACATGTTCAACCCACCAATTATAGCCATATATACATGCAACATAATTTCTTTGTTCTGGAGTCACAACTGATAAGCAACTGACTTGATGTTCATTGAAGTCCATGGATCAACTGAGGTTGTTTTTGTTAGTATTTTGCTTTCTGTTGGGATAGGAACAACCCAGTGCATCTCACATATTCCTTTCAACTTTCTGAAGTTATCATAATTTCTTTTCAAGCGTGTTCTCCAGAGCAAGGACCTCCAGCACTTTCAACGAAAATGAAACTAATAGAGGTGATCTCTGACAATGTCCTGAGCTTTAGAAGGTTTGGGCTTCACTGAGCTCTGTAAGTTGTAGCAACTGCTGAGGTACTTGACCATAACTTATGACAAGGCTCTTTGCACCACAATCAAAATAGCACACTCCATATTAATAAAATGAATTCAATTTAAGAATGAAACATTAAGATCAGTCTAAAAGCCTGAACAGAAAGATCTGAGTCTAAAAGTAATCCAATAAAATAAATAAAACAATATGAAAGTTTACTTTCGCACTTTAAAATAACATGAGAACTGTGTAGCTTACAGAGCACACCACTAGCATGTTCACTCCCCAAAGACAAGCAGCAGACTGCATTGGATTTGTTGCTAACTCTGAATGTACAGGTTAAGGTGGACCTCAAGTAATTTCGCTTCCTATACTTCCAATGGAAAAACTTTTGTATACATTTTCTTCACAATTAGTGTGTTCTCAAGGATAAAAATTTGAACATCGATTAAAATAACTTCAAATCATAATTTGGAATACTTAATATTTTCTAAAACATAACCATAATTATATTAAAAATCAATAGCTTTTCCTTTGGTGTTTAAACCAGAAAAAAGATGGCGCGACCTGTACTTTGATGACGTCAGTAGACAAACAAATGTTGGATTGCGTAATTATGGATAATAAGTATTCCAAGTTATAAAATGAAGTTATTTGTATCGATGTTCAAATTTTCATCCTTGGGAACGCATTAATTGTGAAGAAAATGTGTACAGAAGTTCTTCCATTGGAAGTATAGGAAGCAAAGTTACTTGACGTCCACCTTAAGACTTTCCAACAAGTCTGAGCATGCTGATTTCTGCTGGCTGTCAATGAAGCCAAGAACAGGCAGGTTCAGACAGGTTTTGCCTGCCTGAACCTTGCTGTTTGCATTGTCTAAACATGTCCAGTGTTTATAATTTTGCTCTATCACATGTAGCTTTAGATATTGGGTCATAAAAATGTTCACCCTTTTGCAAATAAAGAAATGCAACATTAAACACTAGTAATTTGATAAAATGTTAATAAACATAAGACAAATTTAATGTAATATTACAGTTTCCTCTTTTTTTTTTCTTTTTAGTTTTTTCCTAATGAGTTACTGTATCTCAGTAACTAAGCTGAAAACAAGAACCAAATTTATTTAAGATTTTTCTTGGAGCATTTTATGGCTAACGGTTAATTTTTTCATTTGTGTGCATTTAAAAAAAATGTAACATTTATATCATTTAAACAAGCATTACAAATGTACCAATAACAATTTTTCCCTGATGTAGCAAGCCCTGTATATCAAAAACTAGGCTGAACACAATCAATTTTTGAGAGTTGATAGCTATTATATAGGTGGTTATGTACACAAACTCAGATTTTTGTATCTCACCCCACCAGTGATATGACTTCAAAAATTGGGAAAGGGTTTTTTCTCAAATTCGAGGGGGAGGGGGTACGAAGGGGTACCTAATTTCAGGATTTATTTTTTTGGTGTTTTTTCTACAGTGTGAATTGCAACTTTGTGTATGTTTCTTGTTTCATAATAAAAAAAATCACAAAGACAAAATCAGCATCAATCATCAATGTTTAAAAGGGCTTTTAAGTAAAAAATGTGGCTGCTTTCTGAACATTTTCTTAGTGTTACAGAATCCTCATTTTATGCTTAACAAAACCTTTTTTTTTTTACTCATTCCAATATCTGTATTGGTTCAGGAGATATCAGAAAGGCTTCAATGTGCTAAAATTTGTGACTGCCGCCATCTTTGAAGCAACATATAGATGTAGGGGGGTGAAATTTTTAAAAATTATTTTTGGCCATTCAACCATGCAAATGAGCACAAAGTTTCAAATTTTTATAAAATTGTGCAGCATACAACACCTGGGTGAATCTCCATGGAATGACCCTGAAGTCCAAGTTCCAACACAGGTGACGTGGTACTGATGGCCACACCCACTGAGACATTGCTTGTACTTTTTCACCATTATGGAAATGGAGAATAAACCATTTTCTGTCATCTCGCCAACATGGCGGAAGAGGATGTGGTTAGCTGTGACATCATGATCGTGGCGTTTCAGTGCCTTCATTTTGATTACGCAAGGGGAACAGCTGTCCCTTACTCTAAGATTCTAACCTCCTTGGTTGAACATTAACATCCCATGAAACCTAGGTGTAGAGCCAATCTTCCACTCAAATGACAAGCAAGCAACATGGATTTGTATGCCCAAGTTCATTCAGAAAGAAATTGTCAATAAATATACTAGTGCGTTAAAAAGAACCGGTTTGATCCAGATCCAACACGTACAGCATATGTACATAGTTTGTGATTACAGGCATTTGAGGCTCTCCGTCGCAAGGACAACAATGTCGAATTTTGAACAGCGTTCAAGTGTAAAATTTTGTGTTCTGCTCGGAAAATCTTTCTCCGAGACTTCAAATGATTAAGTCGGCTTACGGTGAGAGTGCAATGAGTCGAACTAGTTTTTTTATGACTAGCATCGACGATTGGAAAACTGGCGACAGTGTCGAGGATTATGAGAGGTCAGGACAACCTTCAACATCCACAACAGATGAACAAATCGCCATTGCCAAAGAAATTGTGAAAAGTGACCTCGAAAAACTGTTGTAGAAGTTGCCATGCGGTTTTAAGAGAAACTGGGTATGCATCAGTGTGCCAACAAATTGTTCCCAAAAACCTGACGCAAGAAAAAATGGATGAGCGAGTGCAAGTTTGCGGGGATAACGTCGATGCAGTAGATTCAGATCCGATCTCTTGAATCGATTGGTCACTGGTGATCAGACTTGGTGCTTTATTTACGACCCCCAATCCAACCGACAGCCAAAAGTGTGAAAATCACCATTGTCACCATGACTAAAAAAGTTCAAAGCTGTCTTCTCCAAAGGAAAGGTCTTGTTAACAGTTTTCTTTGATTGCAAGGAGGTTGTACACAAGGAATTCCTTCAGTGGGGTTGTACAGTCACTAAAGAGTACGTCAACGTCCTGAAACGTCTCAGAGAATCGGCGAGACGCAAGCGACCCGATCTTTGGAAGACCAACTCGTGGGTGCTCCTTTTATGATAATGCGCCGGCGCAACAGATCCCTCCTGGTATGTGATTACCTGTCCAAACATCACATCCCCGTTCTTCCACAACCAGCTTATTTCCCAGATCTCGCTCTTGTCACTTTTTTCTTTTTCACCAGATGAATTTGCTTAAGGGGCGAAACTTCTCAAGTTCCGAAGAAGTGCAACAAACTGCGACGGGGGCGCTGGAGGATCTGTTAAAAGACTTGCAGTCTGCATTTAAATCTTTGTATGAGCACTGGCAAAAATGCGTATTTGCACAGGGTAACTACATAAACAGGTATTATCTGTACTCATTCTTTTTTAATATAAAAAGTTCTGGAACTTTTTGAACGTACTAGTATACACTTTTATCTGCTTGACCTAATTGTGAAACTTTTTTAGTTTTGTGTATCCCTTCCCGCCTTTTTTTACGCTTTCCAACCATAGGTTGAAGAAGCGTATATGCTCCAGCTTTTTCCGTCCGTCGGCACGATAACTCATGTAAAAATGTTTCGATTAAATTTTAAGTATGTGGTAGGGGACCACCAGGGGATGAACCCTATTGAAAATGGGTGAAGTGGGGTCAAAGGTCACGCCATAAGAGCGGGATCCATTTCATTGCCTTTATGCGTCATAACATGCGTAAATATGGTTAGATTTCGATGAAATTTTCAGTATGTGGTAGGGAACTACCTGGGCACGAACCCTATTGCAAATTGGGGTCAAAGGTCAGGCAGGGCATAAGAGCGAGATTTATTCAGTTGCCCTTATGCATCATAACTTGCGTAAAAATGGTTAGATTTCGATGAAATTTTAGTATTTGGTAAGGGACCACCTGGAGACGAACCCTATTGAAAATGGGCGAAATGGGGTCAAAGGTCAGGACACTGGAGTGGGATCCATTCCATTGCCCTTGTACATCATAACTTACCAAAAAATGTTTCGATTGCGACAAAACGTTATGTTGTTCCGGAGGTATAGTGAACCGGTTCTGTTGAATATCAACGAAATGGGGTCAAAGGTCATTGCACAAAAAGATTTATTCCACAGCCATTATTCTCATAACTTGCGTAAAACTGCTTCTATTGCGATAAAACTTTAGTATGTTATTCTTGAGGTGTACTGAACAGGTTCTGTTAAATATCATCGAAATGGGGTCCAAGGTCAGGACACGGAGCGAGATTTATTCCACAGCCATTATCCTCATAACTTGAGTAATAATTTCTGGTATGTTGGAAAGCGTATCATAATCAATGCATTGCATGATTTTACTAAATTGTTTTATTTTACATAAGTATACACACTCACCATTATGGGGCAAAAAATTAGTTATGCATATATTTCATGTGGAATACTTATTAGAATAACTTAAATGCTCAGTTTTTTTATGTGAAAACATTATTTTGTATGAAGGAAATTTAGGATAATTGAGTTTCTTTATAAGTGAGCATATTTTTAATGCATTTTGAAACACATGCAAAAAGATAGCCCAGCTGGAAAACTAAAGCAAACTCTCAGAAGCCATACTTCTACATTGAAAGGTTTGGCGGACAGGCTGGTGGAATATTTTTCATTATATATGCAAAATGCAGCGTTCAGATCCCTTTGATGAATTTATCTAATTATTCAGAGGAATTCAGTTAACAGAAAGGAAAAAAATTATTGAAATGTTAATAATTTAGATAATTTCCATCTTTTGTCAAGCCACAAATTTGTACCTTTTTGTATCAATTTGTTCTGTTTCATGCATTAAATTTATTTGAAAAAATAGGAAACTTCAAATATTTTTTTGTTCGATGTTAATCTTTTTTAGTGGTTGAGCTAGTTAAAACTTAAAATTAAAGTGTTTGCTGGACAAAAGTGACTAAGAAGGGAAGTAAAAATCAGTATGTGCTAACATCCTGCACATTCCAGACTAAACTGTTTCTTCTGTCTATTAGAAGGCTAGCGAGAAATGTTCATTGTTCAAATCACAGTAAGCTAATTTGTGTTTGTAGTTTTAACTTTTATAGGTATGTCAGTGGCTAAAATCTCACCTGTGTGAAGTCAAAATTGATTTGCAGCCAATTGTAAAACAACCAATTTAGCTAGATGTTTGGTATCATTCCAAGAAGCTGTTTTATGAGGAACACTTTTTAGTGTTCGGTATCAATTAAAATTACATGTGAAGCATTGGCTGTCAGATGTCATGTTAAAAGGCCAAACATAAGACAGATTCTTGTATTATGAAAATTGCCTAGCACAAAATCATAGAACTTTGCATATAAATACTTAGCAGGAGTATCAGTGTAGAGGGCATTGACTCACCTAGCAACTACTGTGTCTACTTGCAGGACAGGATCATAGAAACCTAGAAAATGTCTAACAATCTCAAAAATAAAAGTGTATGGCAGTTGAAGAGGTTCAAATGTGTGCTGGAGCTAACAGCATCCAGAGCATTGCATGATTAAGTTGCAAAACTGATCCATAGATAACCTGAAAACTGGTGTAGGGTGATGAATTTCATTAGTATTTTGGCATCCTGTGGGAGAAGTTTGCTGTGGAACTGGGCAAAAGTGTGCTGGAAGGTAACCACTTAAGGCTAAATGCAATTATACAGGCCTAAGATGAGTTGCACCTTGTCAAATGTAATATTTTCATATTGATATTTTTTGGTGCCTCAGTTCTTTTGTCATTATTTTGAATATATTGTGCCATGACACCTGCATTTTGGTATCATAATTGAAAATTGCTGAATCATTTATTTCCTCTTCTATTTTGAATGCAGTAGCAATCTGGGTCTATTTTTGGATCACTCACAAAATTTAAGTGTTAAAAACGTGTCCTTCATAAAATTATGTGCATTAAAAACTGACCCTCAACAAAGTTACAAATATTGCAGTTAAATGCATCGTTTGTGTCTAGAATATGATCAGTTTATGAACACGTGAATCTGCTTATTTGCGAGGCAGCACGAACAATTTATTTTGCATATCGCCAACTGTTACAAATCAGGAATTAGATTCTTAAAGATATTTTTTTTTATTTTTGACTTTGTGTGTATGCACATGCGCACACACATATGTATGAGGAGGGGTCATTTTCTGTCTGAGGACTATTGTTTTTCAACTTTCAAAAACTAATGTTAAATGGAGTGAAATTTTTTTCCCGTAATAGTAATTCCTTCTCTCGTGAAGTTTCCTCTGTACAGTATTGTTGCTAAATATTTTATTGCATAAATGTGTATTTCAGCTTGAAACGATGGACAACAGTTTCTGAAAACAGAAGTTTGACAGTGCAAAATTTTCCCAGTGATCTGTAGGAGTCGGTTCTCTGCAGATTTCCTTCCTCCGCAATGAATTTTTTTCGAAGTTTGCATGTGTGGAACTTGTAATCTATAAAACAAAATACAAACACAGGTTTTGGTACAAAAGCCTTGCAGACCAGTTTTGCTCAAAAATTAATGACGATGCAGTTATGGAATATTCGTTACTTAGGCACATCGCTGTAAAGATGACTAGTATAAGTGCCAGTTTCTAAAGCTTTGTGAGTTTTATAAGCAACCATCTGCTAACATTTTCATTAGTGTCAAAAAGGTCCTGCAAGTATGTTTTGTGTTGCCTTTAACATATGGGTAAAAGTATTCAGTCATACGACATAAATTCAGTCATTCGTTGTTCTGTCAGACTGTCTCCATCAAACTCAGTTTGCCAAGTGCTCCAGTTCCCTAAGTTGCTCCGAAAGTTATACCCTGCTCTGGCTTTCCTGGAAGATTAAAACTCAGACTGACAGTGACATCTTGGTGTAGATATAAAATTTTTGTTTACTGTATTTGATTTCATAATTGCTGCATATTGTAAAAAACTTATAGGATTGGCACAGTTATTTTCCTCAAACTGTTGAAATCCGGCAAAAAAAAAAAAAAAAATTGCTACTATACATGCTAGCTGGCAATCTCGCTAACATTTTTAAGTTTTGTGACTCTGCTGGCTTGTAGCTGATGGAAGCTCATTGCAATGTCCATGGTAGTTGACCTCAAAATGAGTGCTGAAGTGAGATCCCCGCCCAGTGCAGCATGTTTTTGAGTTGTATATACTGTGGAATAAAAACACGGATTATCTTTTCCCCAACTTTTCAGTTAGTTGTACAGAACTTTTTACAGATGCCATCATTTATCAAAACAAAGTAACCCTGAAAATTTCTTCTTGATAACATAAAAACTTTGAGTTAAAAATGCATTTTTTAAATTCTTACCTCTTTCTCTAAGTGTCCTAATTTTTGTGTGTATAATTTCAAAAGCTTCACAAAACTAACTCGCATGCAGAGTCTCACAGTAATATTGCCGTGAAGACAAGAAAAACATACATATCACTAAGCTGTTCAGAGATTCAGAGGTTAGCTCCAAAAAGAAATACAAACTACCAGATATTTTTACTTATTGCTGTCGTATCAAACTTCTCCATTTACAGCGATTTTGACATACAACTTGTGCTTCACTGATATCCATTACACGCTGTACACAAGATCTTTTATATTTCATACTCATAATCTTTTTCTTGTGCAGACACTCCTGAATCTGATCCACCCATGTCTTCCTTGGCCTTCCTCTGCCTTTCCTTCCTGCCACTTGGGCTGAAAAGATTTTCTTAGTAATCATTTAATCACTCATTCTTTCAACATGGCCAAACCACCGAAGCATATTGGTCTCCACCTTGCTAACATTTTGCTTCACATCACACAACTGCAATAAATCTTCATTTCTCACACAATCATATCGTGTCTTGCCACAAACCCCATGTAAGTAACTCATTTCTCCAGCACACAAACGACTCCTATGCTTCTTCTGCAGTACCCAGGTTTCACTACCATACATCAGAGAAGGAACAATTACACTTTCAAACACAGCCATGCGGGACTCTCTAGGGAACCCATCATTCCTGTGAAAACCTCCCCAGAGCAGCTATGACTTTAAATGAAGAATGCACTCACCTACTGATTTCACCATCCAACTTGTTATGTCAAACATGCTTCCTAAATACAAAAACTCACTCACCTGGTCAATCACAGTGCCATTTATACTTACATTACATTCAGTGCTACCTGTTCCTCTCTCAAACACCATAACTTTGGTTTTTCCCTTATTTATACTCAGTTTGAATTTCATGCAAACTTCGTGCATCCGAGTCAACATACTCTGCAACTCACTTTTGCTCTCTGCCAACAGGACAGTGTCATCAGCATACAGCAATCTGCACACACGGATATCACCAAGACATAAACCACTATTATCTATTTTGGCCTCGCGCATGCATGCGCCCATAAATATATTAAACAGTCATGGTGACATTACACAACCTTGTCTAACTTCTGCACCAATGGAAAACCATTTTGATAAAACACCATTCACTCGTACACAAGCTCTACTGCCAGCATACATGGCTTTTACACTATTAAGTAGATTCCCTGTAACACCATATTCATTCAATACCTTCCACAAAAGTGTCCTATTCACTCGGTCGTAAGCTTTCTCTAAATCTATGAAGGCAGTAGAAACTTTCTTCCCAACAGCCAGATACTTCTCAATCGTCATGCGTAATGCAAAAATCTGGTTAGTGCAGCCTTTACCAGGCATAAAACCACTCTGATGTAAGACCCCGTACTTTTTCAATAACAACCTTACCAAACACTTTCCCTGGCACACTCAGTAGGCTAATACCACGATAGTTCTTGCATTCAGTCTGATCACCTTTTCCCTTATACAAGGGAACAATGATAGCATCCTTCCAATCCCGAGGGACCATTCCTAACTCCCAGCACAACTGGCAAATTTCAGTTAACCAGTCAATTATAGAGTCACCACCATACTTCAACATCTCTGCAGTTATGCCATCAACTCCCGGAGCTTTACCATTCTGAAGAGATTTTAGAGCTTTACACACTTCTTCTCTTGAGATCCTTCCTCTGCTTTCATCCCTCATTGTGACATCATCTGCATCTGTCTCAGAATCATTTTTGCTCTCCTGATCTAATAACTCATAGAAGTATTCGCCCCATCTGTCATTTAACTCATTGGGCTCCCATATCATTTCCCCAATCCCATTCTTCACACAACTTACAACTTTGTTTCCCCTATTTTTCCTGAGTCTCGTGTACTTCCAGAAGGACTTTCTATCTTTCCAAAAAGCCAGTTCATGCCTTTCCACTTTCTCCTTCCTATCTTTTGCCTTACTGTGGCGAACCACCTATGCAGCTTCATGTTTCCTACAGCGATATTCATCCATAAAGACTCTACCTTGCAACATCCCCAAATAGGCTTCCTTTTTCTTTACTGCCTCATCAATCTCTCTATTCCACCAAGCATCACCTCTATTGTTACCCACTATTGTGGTGCCACAGACCTCTTTAGCAGCAGCAGCACAGTTCTTAAAACATTCCCACTTCTTTTCAACATCCCTCTCACAAGATTTCAGATCCTTCAGCCGTTCTCTGAATAAGTCAGAATACCGCTGATGATCTTCAAGGAGCCTATCAACCTTTATTCTTTCTATCCTGGGTCTCTTCCTATTCCTTTTCCTCCAACCAACATTAAGTTTCACTCGTGACACTACCAAGTAATGATCAGAACCAACATCCGCACATCTCATCACACGGGTGTCAACAAAACTGTAGTTAAACAGAGTAAAAAAGTTACCGTAATCATAATTTTTTTTTCTTCCCCCGATGTTACCTTTGTGTCCAGTTTTATTGTTAAATATGATTTTATTGCATAAAAGTATTTCTGCTTGAAACTGTAGGCAACAATTTGCGAAAATGTAGGTCAGACTCCACAAAAATTTCTTCGTAATCTTCGGGCATCAAATTCTTCCGCGAAATCGAGGAATTGCGCCTTTTTCGTTATTTTGGTTATTCGCGAGATCAATGCACCAGTGAACATCGTAATTGGGGGGGTTGACGGGATGTTTGGTGGAGGACGGAATTCCATCTTTACGAAAATTTCAAAAACGGAAGGTTGACGAAGTAGATTTTTTCTGCAGTCGTAATTCCGTTTTTCTCATGCTGTTGCCTCTGCCCAGTATTATTGTTAAATAATATTTAACTGCATAAATATTTTTATTTCGGTTTGAAAATAGCAGGAAAATTTCCAAAACTGGAAGTCCGACGGTGCAGATTTCTCACGTAATTACCCCCCCCTGCACGATATTCCCACTCTCTTGCGTTGTTAAATATCCCCAGTCCCAAAAGTTTTTGCATTTAAGCTTCATATGGTGGTATGGGTGGGGGAAATTCCTGAAAATGGAAGTGACAAAGTTGAAAAAATTGTAAAAATTGATGCATGGTGTTCAAAAGTATTAATATTCTAAAAGTTGCACCACGTATCTAAAATAGTTAAAAAGCTTTCATGATAATTAACACAGCAATCGAACATTGCTGAATCTTCTGAAGGTTTAAACAATCGTGGTAATGATGCAATAACTGAAATATGTTAAGTTTTAAAGTTTAACCCTGATTGTGCTTTGGAATTGTGGCTTCAACTAAAGATGATTCTCGTTAGTGTGAATCCTAACAGAATTTCACCTAATTTAAAAAAAAATTTACACAAATTAGAGAATTCAGATAATCTAAAGCCTTTTTAAATCATGAGAGATCTAGTAAACTGTGCTTTTAACTGTATCACCATTGAATGCTCATGTGGAACATCTTTGGTCAGCAGTTAAACTCACATTGTGAAAGAAGCCTTCTAATGAAAAAGAACACACTTGAAAGTCACATTAGGATCAAAACATCAGGAGTAAAAATTAATAATTTTGACCCTGAAGATGTGATAAGACTATATGGTGGGAGGATAGCATGAAATCTCACCAACCAAACTACAAAGATTAATTTGTGTATTTTATTACCTCAGTTTCAACTTTTAAGCATACTATAATTGAAATATGCAAAATAAAACATACTGATATTATACTAAGCAATTTTATAAAAAATAATATAGTATGAAATATACAGTTTGATCCCCCCCCCTTTAAAGTCTGGCCACTAAAAATTTCGGTCTTGGTGGCCAATGTCTACTAGCAAAATTTGTAAGTTTGGATCTTTAATTAGAAACCTCAGCACATATTTGACAGAATTGCAAGTGGCGCTCCTTGAACAGTTTTATTTGTTTGCTGTAGCGAGCGTTGCCTGGATCCCTTTTTCTGCTGACGTCGGTTAGTCATCTACGCGGTTGATCTTTGACTGAACAACAACAATGTCGGTGATGTATAGAGGAGGGTGTGCGTGTTGGAATAGTGAGTTATTACCTTTATGTGGAGATGTATAATAAATATTCGTGTGTTATCATTCAAGAGTTTATAATTGTGGAATCTATTTGTTCTCTGATGACTAAAGGATAGATCTTCCTGCAGCTGGTAAGTGGCTTACTGCGTTACATAAAAGGCTATCGTCAAATATAGATTTTATTTATTTAGAAATAACAGTTTGCAGTCAACAACTCGCTTAAATGTTCAGTTAATACAGCAATTCGAAAATCGCCAAAATCTGCAAGAGTAGATTTGTCTTTTGGCCAAAGCTTAGGTTCTAACAGCTTGGCAAAGTTGAAACCCCGATTTTCGTGCAAGTCACCGATCTGGGTATTTACACACTGATCAATATGATTTAAAAGATATTCACAATTTTCATATAATACATCTACTGTCAAATTACAGCTCAGTTCAATGCCACGGAATTCTACAGTTTTCACTAAATCACAGTCACTGTAATCACAAGCTGATATGTTTGGCAAGTCTTGTAAAATTTCACAGTTCGGCCGAAAACTTTCTTTTCTTCATAATTTCAATATAATCATAGAATTTTTCTGCGTTCAAAATACAAGGTATATCCACATCATCCAACTGGAGAGACAGATAATTTTGGCTAAGAATATAAAATGTTGCAAAGGAACAGCAGCCAAGTTGTAGATTTGATGAACTTAAGTTTTCTTAAAATGCCCGTAATCCTGCCTTTTCTCCTAGTTGTACAAAGTTTTCTTAAAATGCCCGTAATCCTGCCTTTTCTCCTAGTTGTACAATAACAAAACAATTTTTAATGAGCATGTCATTGGCTCTTTGCATATGTGAAATCCATCGGGTGTCATGGACTCGCAAAGCTGGTGCATCCGATACATCTTCGAGTATCGTTGAGAGCTCACGAAAGTCTTTCATTTGGCACTTTTTCATAAAAATTATGAATGTCTTCCATCAACTTATGTACCTCTTGAAAATTGATCTTCAAATTGATGACTTAAACAATGCACTTACACTATACAAGGGCAGTTTTCTTCAAAAGTGAGCTGCAACACCTTTTCTCTATCCCATGTTAATATTTGCTCTGTCAGCTAAAAATCCAATTCATTTATTTTCAAAATTGGCTGCTCCAAATCCTGCAATGGACTCTGCAATTGCATTTTTGATACCATTAGCATCAAGATTTTTCAATTCTTTTAATGCCAGGAATGGGAATTTGGTGTCTCCTACTTCATTGACATGCATGATGCAAATGTCAATTTCAGATATACTAACATATGTTACTGCTATCAATAAATAAGGTAAAATAGTCTTTCTCAAGTCATTGCGCAAATCAGTTTCGAAAACATTAGCAATGCACTCCGTGAACTGAGCACTCATCACGGACGAATGGTAAGTTTGCTCTATATCAACACCATGGTGTTTCTCTAACTCAATTTTAAGAAATTTCAAAAATAGAATTTCTACTTTGGCAATCATATGCTAATCAATTAATTTTCCAAATTGAGCTTTAAATGCATTGGGAAGCAATAATCATTGACTTGCCAATAGATGTTTTTGATAAAAATTAGCGAGCGATTTTTCTTTATGTTCTGCCTTAGAGACACTGGCACGGTGAATTTCTGATCTGGTGTGCTTTACCACATTGTTCTTTTAAAAATAAATCCCAAAACTCCATCAATAAAAGAATTGAAATTTCGAAAAAAATTACGCTTAACATTCTTCCAACAAATTTCGTAATAGGTAGACAGGATGGATATTTTATCAACGTCATAGCGTAACCAACTACCTTTTGTATCTAATTCCTCCATCCACCTTTTCATGGCTGATATTTTCACTGTGGTAGCCCTTATTTCAAATAACAAAAAGTAAAACAACAAAACTCGCATTCCCCTAAAATTAAGTGGCGGCCAAACCGAAACCAAAACAGTGAGAGCATCTGTCCTTAAATGACTCGTGATGCAAACAGGCAGGAACGTGGAACTAATCATAGGCGCTCTTCAGTCGGACGATGACCACCTCGAAACGGCACAGCTAAAGCTACAAGAGGAAGCTTTTCCAGCTAAAGGCAAAATATTCGTGAAGTTATGAATGCATGAATTTTATTTTTTATTCACGCGTAAGCAAAATTGTATTTTCGATAAATAACTTCTATGGATTGAATATTTTAACGGAAATTTCATTTTTAAACTTTTGAGTCGTGGATTTGCGATTCAAATTAGTTTGCATCGCAAACTGCAATGGTATACTGCTAAAATTTTTTTCCTTGGCAAGCACAGAACCTACATAGCTTCATAGTTTTTCTGATAAGGTGTTTTGAATGGTGTGGTTGCCAAACAGTCAGAGGCGCTAGTTGTCTGAAATTGGGCCTGGATTAATGTACCGAATGAGTCATTGGTGTTTTTTGCTCTAGCTCTGTCCCTTCGCTGAAACCAGTGGCATTAAATTAAGGTTGGGTAGCTGCTTTACAACCCTTTAGAGTTGCTCGTGGTGGTTGTTAAACCCCAAAAGAAAGTTACAAAGGCCATTCCATAAAAAGTCAGTTTTCTTTTAGAGTTGGCAACAGTGCAAAGGGGAAAAATAACCATGCAGACTACTAACTGAATTTAAGGAAGTATCTGTGGCAACACTTATTAGCAGTGGCAGACTGTTCTGGCTTTGTTATTCCATAGTTGTTTGAAGTATATCTGCATTTTGCCATACAGCTATGGAGGTGAGCAGTTCAGAGTTAAGAAGTGAAATTCGTTGTGCAATAAAATGTTACTATTGTTTGGGTAAAATGGCTCCAGAAACAGTTGATTTAATGAAAAAGGCTTACAAAGATAAATGTTTGGATGAGTCAATGATTTTTAGATGGCACCATGATTTCAAAAGGTGTTTGTCGGCAGAACTCGCTCCTAGGCCTGGTCCACCTGACCTGTAAGTGTTACCGAGCGTATTGTTAAACACTGGGCAATCCTGCAAGAAGCATTACGTTGGCAAATACAGTAATTATTTTAATTTCAAAAATACATTGAAGAATCAAAGAATGGGCAATCTTATTTTGCTTCTATGAAATAACTTTTTTTCTTCATGTGGCAGACCATTTTCAAAGCTTCAAACATGCATTTATTTTGCTGCCCTAGTGTCAGTGGTTAGGCACAGGCTTTCTGGCTAGTTATCCAATCAGAACCTGGGTTTAACCCTTTTGCTTGACTGTCTGGTAAAACGTACCATTACAAAATCTCCAGATAGCTCGTGTGTCGCCAATGATTTCTTTATGTAGCTTGTATGTCGAGGCTGGGGAGACATTTCTTTTTCACCGAATAGCTCGTGTGTCTGCCTCTGTGGCTCGTATGTTGGCTGGCAAGCCAAAGCTGAACTTCACAGCTAGGTTGTGGCTTCTGCAGAAAAAAAAATGTGAGGGCAGAGTGAGTATGGGGAAATCAGTGGACAGTTAGTGCCGATTTTATTGTCTTGTGCCAAACTGCTACAAATTATGAAAAAATTTAAATATTTGTGCCCAACTGGGTCGAAACAGCAATCCACTGAAAAAACTGCCCAAGGGCGCAGTGGTCTGTGATGGCTTCTGATCATTTGTCCGAGATGGGCCCGGGTTTGAATCCTGGTGAGGCATGAATGTTAGTTTGTCTTACGGTGCTGGCTCTCTCCCTTCCCTGGAGTCAGTTGCCCTAAATTAGAGACTGGCAATTGCTTTTAGCCCTCTGGTTGCTCATGGGGGTCGTTAAACCTCCAATTAAAAAAACTGCAGAGCGAAAAAAAATTTTGTGGCAAAAAATGCAGTTTTAAACAGCAAATCGAATGATACTTTAAGGTCGACGCATAATTTGGTTAAACTTATAACGACGCTTAATCAACACATACTGGCAATCCCAACATTTCAAAATGTTTTTCACCTACCTTCTAATTTGTTTTTTGCGGCATAAGTGACGAATAGGTTTTGCGATGTAGGTGGAGCTTATGGAGGAGTTTCATGTGGCATGTAGGAGAAACAATGCTGTACATTATGAAATCCTGATGATTGTTTACAAATGGTTTGGTGGTCTTTCAGAGTGTTGTGCAATTGAGATTGTTTGTCACTCCCTGCTTTTTGGGATGGCGCAGTTATTTCGTTCCGGGCGAGGTGCACGATTACGTAAATACAGCGTAGGGTTAGTCGTTAGCTATTTCCTTGACTTGGGGGACGACTGAAAATGCTCTCCCGTGGCAGGATACAATGTTTCTGGAGGATGCAGAAATGCCAACTTTTACGGATTTTCTGTAGTTTGCATGGATTTTCACTCCATCTTACGGTTTTACGGAAGTCACCTAAAAAACTACAGAAAACCCCACACAAGATCCCTGCATGCAATTTTCTATTTTTTAGTAAAAAAAAAAAAAAAGGCACTTGCAGATAGTCCCTATACCTTTAATGTTCTGAACCCCCTCCAATAGAGGTGGAGTTCGTCACGATTCCCCGTACAGCCAATAGGGAGCTCAGCTCAGCGCCTTTTGCAAGCTCTTTATATTGATTACATGTTGCTTTGTGCTTGTAAAAATTTTGGTGCAAACATTTTAATCCTTTCCACTAAACTGTCGGGTGACACCTGACATTACGAAATCGCCGAATAGCTTGTGTGTAGCAGGTGTCACCCAAGGTAAGTAGATAGTAGAGGTAGGTCCATAAGCCGGTTGAGTGGTATTGACTACTCAGTACCACACCACTGTGACGTCAAAGGTGCAAAGCAGCTAAGGACCGAAGTATTCTGTTTAGCGTTTTACAAGCGTTTGAGAGAAGACTTGAGTGTAAAACTTTAAGACTTTATAGAAAATGCTTAAAATATTTCAGAATATTTTAACTGGCATTAATGGAGAGTATCTTCAAATACAAGGCAACAAAATGTATTTCGATTTCCAAAAGAAGTGTAAATATATTGAAAAAAATGTAAAATAAAATAAAATTTGCACTTAGCTTTTTAAACTACAAATACTTTTGCCATTTTTTTAAATCTAAGATTAAGAGCTATGAAGGTTGATAAATTTTGTTTGATTTTCAGGTGTGTACATAAAATTTATAGTTATTTTCAAACTTTCAGCTGGGCGCTGGATATTAAAATTTTTTTCCATGAATGCGTTATTCTAGTTACAATAAATAAAAGATCAAATATGGTGTGTTATCATACAGATAGCTGCAGAAAGCGAAAAGCAAGATCTCTACATTCCGGATAAAAAGAAATTCCGATGTTTATGTTAAGATGCTGTATATGATTTGTAACAATTCCACTTAGTAGTTCTAATTCTGACTATTATATAGCTCTAATTATTGTACTATTCTCTTTTACGTGCGATATTTCAAAGTAACTTGTACAAAAATCTAGCGGATAATGCTTACCTTGGCATTCCTTTCTAGCGACGGGAACATTTCACGCACGTGTTTTCCGGTCTTTGTTGATGTTATTGTCCTAAAGTCCGTTGTATGCGATGACTGGCTTTACTTCTCACACTTTTCGCTGGGTATACTAATTGGATCTTTGCCTTAGGATTCAAACATCAATTTTTACCGTTCTTTATACTTGAAATTTTCGCCCATACTCTGGGCATCTTAAGGAGCGTGGAGACTTTACCACCGATGTTCGTGGTTAACTTCGCGCTAATGGAGTCCGATACTCCTTGTTGCCATTCGTCGGAAAAACTTTCCTGGATATATTTCGTTAATAAGACAAGAAAAACATCAAAAGAAAAACAGGCCAAAAAAGACAAGAAAACCAGGATAGGAGAAGGAAATTAAAAAAAAAATTTTTAAAAAATTCGGGGGGAGGGGATGTTCTTAACGAAACATAGAGGGCGCCAGCCGGAGCTTGATAACGAAATATATCCAGGAAAGTTTTTCCGACGAATGGCAACAAGGAGTATCGGACTCCATTGGCGCAAAGTTAACCACGAACATCGGTGGTAAAGTCGCCACGCTCCTGAAGATGCCCAGAGTATGGGCGAAAATTTCGAGTATAAAGAACGGTAAAAATTGATGTTTGAATCCTAAGGCAAAGATCCAATAAGTATACCCAGCGAAAAGTGTGAGAAGTAAAGCCAGTCATCGCATACAACGGACTTTAGGACAATAACATCAACAAAGACCGGAAAACACGTGCGTGAAATGTTCCAGTCGCTAGAAAGGAATGCCAAGGTAAGCATTATCCGCTAGATTTTTGTACAAGTTGATTTGTAACATTTAACAACTGTGCGTATAATTCTTCATTTTCAGAAAAAAAAAACTGCTACATTTTAGGTAACAAAAATGCAAAGGATATAACCTTTTTGAGTTTGAAGTACTTCTTATGACGAGTTTGCTTTACTTTTGAAAACTTTTTGCCCACTGTTTATTTCTTATTTTCTTATTAATACTGAAGTTTCGATCGTAACTCAGTCATACAATTATTAAGGAATTTAATCCTAATAAAAACGCTCAATTTTTGGTGAAGATGTAAAATTTTTTCATCCACCTCTGGAAACACCTTTTTGAGTTCCAAAGATAAATGCTTAACTATATGATGTTTCGCAAGTTGTTCTCCGTGGACTTTCAGGAAAACACTTTCAAATTTTCAAAGAATTTCCATACGAACTTGCAAGATACGTATGCAGAGATGCCAACAACTACGGAATCTCTGTAGTTCCTATGGGGAAAAAACTCTTGTACTACAGAATATGGAAAACAGTGATTTTTCTACGAAAAATTAACAGAAGTTATTAATTTTTATTTTGCTTGTTCCCCTTTCCAATGCAACATCGGCCACTTGACGATCCATCATTAGTCTTGCTTGCGATGCTGCCTCCAGTTCTGCCTCTCAAAGCGGCTCGGATCTTAGCGCTAGCGGCCGGCACTCGATGAGTGTGGCTTTGCGCCGAGTCATTCTAAGTGAAAAACCCTCCCTCCCCAGCATGCAACATTCTGGGGACGTTGAGCGCAGCTCGCTTTGGTGGACGTGGACGGAGTTCGGCCTGAAGCTTTCGCAGTGGAGCGACAAGCTGGTGAAAATCGTTTGGTGCAGAACATAAGTGTCATTGCCTGGCATCGGATTTTTTTTTTTAATCGTGTGTACCATTCAGGTCAGTAATTAATATTTTGAAGTTTTTTTCTTGCCCTGCAGAAAAGTAGGCTTGAATTTCGTTGCAGAGTTCGCCAAGATGCGTAATTACGCGTCTAGTACCCATCAAAATTTTACCAACTCGTAAAAATATGCTTGAGGAATTTTTCATGACGCATAGAAATACATGTCGTAAAGTGCGCATCAACAGGTAAAAATACACCGAGAAACTTGTAAAACTACACATCGGGACAGCATTTCGTCTTTCAAAAACGGAAGTAAACGAAATAAAGATTTCTTCCGTAATCGTAATTTCGTTTTCCTGCAATGTTGCCTCTGTCCAGTATTGTTGTTATACATAATTTTATTCCATTAATCTTTGTATTTCGCTTTGAAAATGGAGGGAAAATTTCCGAAGACTAAAATTCGACGGCGAAAAAATTCCAGTGTAATTTCGGCTTCGAGGAATTTATGCTTTTTCGTCGTAATTTGGGTTATTCTCGATCGATGCATAACTGAACAGAAACTTTGGGGCAATTGGTAGTGGTGAAGGATGCTGTCCGCGTGAAACTTTCGAAAACGGAAATTTCGTCTTTCAAAACTTTCGGAAACAGTGAAAATTTCTCCCGTAATCATTTTATTTTTCATGCGATGTTTCCTCTGCCTAGTATTGTTGTTAAATTTCATTTTATTTCGTAAATATTTGTATTTCACCTTGAATATGGAAGGGAAATGTCCGAAAACGGAAATCAGACGTAGCAAAATTTTCTCCCGTAACTAATTTTTTTTTTTTTTTTCCCCCAACGGTGTTCCGAACTTGTATCCTGTGTTCTTACATATTCCCCTAAAAAAGTTTGCATTTCAGCTTGATAAGGGGGGTCCAAAAACGAAAATGACAAAGCTGAAAAATTTGTAAGAATTGATGCATGATATTCAAAAGCATTCATGTTCTCCAAGTTACACTACCTTTTATCTAAAATAGTGAAAGCTATCTTGCATTCATGGTCCTCAAACTGAAAGTTCTTTCAGCATGATGGATAAAATTGTCATGGCATCCAAGGGGTTTGTGAAGCCTACTGTAGTATCTGATGGGGATGTTGAGCTTAATTTTTCAAAAAGAAAATTCAAAGGACACAACTGGTAATTGGAGTAAAAAACAAGAATGTATTAAGGCAAAATCATTTTAAACTAAAATGAACTTCCTAAGTTCTATACATCTGTCGGAAAATTTCACATTAAAGAATGTTCTTATATTCAAGAAAAGATACTGATCTATGATTTCTTAAAACATGCAGAAGTAGATCCTTCACTTAGAGCCATAACATCATTTACTTCTGTATTACACATAGTCAAATGCCTTCCATTTATAATAACTGAAAATGAACTTGATATACTGGAAGTGGAATTCCTTGTTATCAAGCTGACAAATTCAAGACCATAGCAGTAACAGATAGAATAGATGTCACTTGGTCGGAAATCTCAAAATTAAAAGAGGCTGTAATGGAGCGGTTAAGTATACTATTCTCTTGAAAGTAATGTTTAAAATGCTTGTAGTTCCACACTCGAATGCTGTGAGTTAGAGATTTTAGTTTAGTGTGAAAAAATCAAGCCAGTTTCCAACCTAATTTAGGTTTAGAAACTATAGAAGCACTTCTTATTGCAAAAATGAATGTTCTTTCCTTGGGGCAAGTGTGTTATGAAAAAAGATTTTCTGCTGAGGAACTCAAATCTGCAAAACATTACAGCGAAATCACTAAAGAAAGCTGTTTAATAAATTTTTGTTGGGTAAAAAAATGTATGTCATGGTGTATATTATTTTCCATGTGAAAAATTTGGAATGTTTTGATTTTCATGTATATAAATAAGTAAAAAATGCTAATTAAATTAAATGAGTTGTTTTCCTCTGTTAAAATTATTCTTTTTGGTATGATTACTGAAAAATGGCCAAAACTAAAAATTTGTACGAGTACTACTGAAAATATCTAAAACAGGTTGGCATCTCTGCGTATGACCACCTCTGCTGATGTGCTTTTTGAAAAAATTCTGCTCAAAATTTTGTTTGCTTCTTTCATAGTTTTCTGCAACAATAACAGAATTGTTTTTTTTTTAAGCAATGCATTTTCAGATTGTGCATTTCTAACTTTCAAATAATTGATTTTAGCTTTGGTTTTCCAATACTGAAGGTTTCGATTGTAACTCAATTTATTTTATTGAGCTTTTCTACATATTTTTAATGGTGCAATTTTCTTTCATTATTCTTCTATTTCGACTTTCAAGCTAAATGAAAAGTCACTTTCAGCTAGTCTTCAACAGACTGAACTTGCAAATCTGGACTTAATCTGTCATTCTTTGATATAAACTTCTGCATTACTTCTGACAAAAACTGCTGATACTTTTTTTCAGCACATTTTGATCTGTCTTGCTTTTCAAGCACAAGGCTTTTCTCTCAAACTGCTCTTTGGAATCCGAGGAAAATTTGAAGTTGGAATCTTCCTGTCTTTTGCTGTTGCCACAACACGCAACAGGGCATCCAGGCATATCTATTAGCTGCTTTGACCAAATATATTAATAAAAAATATTTATAAACTGACTAACTCGCTACAAAAATTTGTATCATTTGCAAAATACTGGACAAAAGTCGCTGAAACTTGGCATAAATTCTAGAAAGCACGTGCTCATTAGGCAGGATGTCAGTTTCAACTTTGACCCATTGCTAACTCCGTTTGTACCTTTGACATCACAGAACTCTCCCCGCCTGAGGGTTTAGAACTACTAGCTTCGAAAACCTGCTCTCGGACCTACCTTCTATAATCTACTTACCTTGGGTGTCGCCTGCTATGCCAATGACTCCTCTGTAGCTCGCATATAGGCACTCGCGAGACATTTCTTTTTCGTCAAGTAGGTCTGGTGTCACTTGCCGTGCCAATGACGCCCCTGCAGCTCGCATTTTGGGACCCGCAAGGCATTTCTTTTTCACCGAATAAAGAAAAAATCTTCGGCGGGTATCACCCGCCATGCCAATGGCGCCTCTATAGCTTGCACATCGGTGCTCGCGAGGGATTTAGTTTTCACAGAATAGCTCGCTGGTCAGTTGTTTTCTGCCGCATCTATGCCTCTATAGCTTGCATGTCAGCGCTCATGAGGAATTCCTTTTCGCCGAATATGTCTGGTGCCACCCTCCATGCTGATAGCGCCTCTATAGCTCGCATGCAGGCGCTAATGAGATTTCTTTTTGCCAAATAGCTAGTGTGTCATGTCATCCGCCACTCCCATATAGCTCGTGTCTGGGCTTGCGTGACCTTTCTTTTTCGCCGAATGTCGGGTGTCACCCTCCATGGCTGTATAGCTCGCATGTCGACGCTCATGAAACATTTCATTTTGCTGAATAGGTTGGGTTTCACCCGCCACACCGATGATCCCGCTATAGCTCGTATGTCGGGGCTGGCGAGCCAAAGCTGAGCTTTAACTAAGTTGTTGCCCCTACTGCAGAAGAAGAAAAAATGCTGGTTGAGTATGGGTAGAAAGTTATTTAAGTGGAAAAGGTTAATTTAGATTAAAATGAAATGAAACTTAGCAGTAAAACAGCTATGACAACAAAAAGAACGAAGTCAGGTAAAAAACTTATCTCCAAGTGTTTCGCGATATATATAGTAAAGAACATGGCCTTTTTATGAAGCATCTAAAGTTTTGCCGAATCACGTTTTGTAAGCTGTGATTTTAGCCTAACGCATGGCGGCTGTGATGTTTGTAGGCGTCGTGCGGAGTGCAAGAAGCACAAAGATCATGTGAAGAGTCTAAATGAAGATATGAGAAAAGTGAAGGTAACCAAAAAAACTTCTGACAGCTTATAAAAAATCTTGGAAGAAAACTATCGAGTGGATTAGTGCTGGAAAAATGCAGCAAAATAAGTGAAAGAGAAGAAGAAATTGAATATTCACAAGGTGATTTGAAACAGGAAGAAGCTGAACTTTTGCAGCAGTTGGATTCCTCTCATAAAATGTTAAAACAATGCTGATGAGAACATTGGATGTGGTTAAAAAAAAAAAAAGAAAAAAAAAGAGTGCAATAGAAAGTGGACAGGGACTATTAAAAAAAAAACATTGCTAACTATCTTAAATTAGAAAAAATAGGTGAGCAATTAAATATTCAAAAAAGGGAAAAATTTTTTTAATAAATTATTAATGGAATCCTGCTATGGTTACAAATTTTTTGATCTATTTGAAAACCAAGATCTCTGTGTGCAAGACGCTTTAAATTTGAGTAGGGTGCATCTAGTTCCAAAACATTTTTTTTGCTTAAGAGTTTATTCTATCTACTAATATTTTTCCTGCTCCAAAAACACATTTTGCTGCTCCAAAAATGATATTGCAACTTTCTGTCACTGGTAAAATGGAAAGGGTTAAGTTCCTGATGAGGCATAGGTGGTTTGTCTTAAAACACTCTTTTACCTGTGAAATCAGTGGCCTGAAATTAGGAACAGGCAAAAATTGTTCCCCCATCACCTCTCTCTCTCTCTCTCTCTCTCTCTATCTATCTAGTTTTACCTGACTTTGTTCTTTTTGTTGTCAACTATATATCTTCAACCATTATCAATTCACTGCTGGACTAAGGTCTCCCGAAGTTTCCTCCACAACGGTCTGTCTTGTGCCAGTCTCCTCCATGTTACTCCCGCATACTTTTGAGTTTCATCCACCCATCTCCCATGTGGTCATCTTCTGGGACTTTTCCTGTCCCTTGGAATCCAATCTAAAATTTCGGCTGTCCATCGATGGTCTGTCTTTCTGGCAGCATGTCCAGCCCATTGCCATTTCAGGGATTTAACTCTGATCGTGATGTCTTCCACTCTTGTCATTTTTCTGATCCACGAGTTCCTCTTCTTATCTCTCCTGGTTACACTAAGCATGCACCTCTCCATGCTACTTTGAGTTGTCTGCAGCCTTTGTATGTCTCTTTTAGTTAAGGTCCAAGTCTCTGCACCATACATAAGCACTGGAAGGATGCATTGATCAAACACTTTTCTTTTAAGACATAATGGCATATTGCTCTTGAAAATTATGCTGTTTCTTCCAAAAGCTCTCCAGGCAAGTTTTGTATGCCGATTAATTTCTTCATCAATGTGACCCTCACTTGATATCTGCTGTCAAAGATAAATGTATGTGTCTGTTATCTCCAGCTTTTCTCCATCAATTGATAAATCTTCATTTCTTGTAAAAGCATTGAACATCACTTTTGTCTTCTGAAAGTTCGTTTTTAATCCCACTTCTTTACTCTTGTCAGCAAGTTCCTGGATCATACTCTGCAGCTCTGATAGGGTAGGTGCAAAAAATGGCTGTCATCAGCAAAACGAAGGTGGGTTAGATAATCTCAATTAATCTTTATCCCTTTGTTTTCCCAGTTCAGTGATTGAGACATTTTCCAATGTGGCATTAAAGAGCTTCGGAGATATGGTGTCACCTTGTCTCACTCCCTTTCCAATTTTTGGGTGTTGTAGTTTCAAACAGCCGAATCTTTGCACTTGCATTTTCATAGATGTTATTAATAATATTAATGTGTGTATCTTCAATACCGCAGGATTTCAGAGCCATTGTAATTGCTGATGGTTTCACTGGATCAAAGGCTTTTTCATAATCGATAAAAGCCATGCACAATGGAAGTTCCTATTCCCTCGCTCTTTCAATTAGTTCTCTCAGTACGTGGATATGATCTATATAGTGCTGTAGCCACTCCTGAATCCAGCTTGTTCTCTCGGTTGAGCCATGTCCAGTGTTACCTTCAAACGGTGTGAAAGAACTTTAGTGAAGATTTTATAAACCACTGATAAAAGGCTGATAGGTCTGTAGTTCCTGAGATCCTCAATGTCACCTTTTTCATGTAGCAGGATCATTGTAGCGTTGTTCCAATCCTCAGGAATCTTCCCTTCATTAAGGCATCGAGTGAAAATTTGTGCGAGTACTGTTTCGATTTCTCCACTTGCTTCTTGTATGATGTCTACAGTAATTCCATCTTCTCCTGGAGCTTTCCCCCGCTTCATGCTCTTGATTGCATGTGCAACTTCTGCTGGGAGGACAGGAAGAACACTGGTACCTTTCATGATGTCTGGAGTACATGTATCATCCCTTTCATATAATTTGGACTAGAAATATTTCACTCTTGTCAAAATTTCACCTCTATTTCTTGTTACAGAACCATCTTTTCTCAGTGCCATAATCTGTTTTCTTCCCTTACTGAGATGATGTCCCTTTGCTATCTTTAGGCTTTGGTTGTTTTAAATTGCTTTCCTCACTAGTTCACAGTTGAATTTTCTTAAGTCTTCAGTGATACTTTTTCTTACTGTCTTGCATAGCTCTATATATTCCACTTTGGAAGTCAAATCATCTTTAGTTGCCCTCATCTCTCTTCTTTTTTGCATCAACATTTTGGTTTTTCCTGATAATTTGTTCACATGCAACTTGTTCTTAGACCCAGCTAATTGTGTTGCTGTTTCCATAAGAGCTTTGGTTACTTTTCTGTTAACTTCAGAAATATCCACTTCTTCCGATGTTAGGCCTTCTAAAGCAGAGAATCTGTTCTTCAGTTCCAACTTGAAGGTATTATGGTGTTTTTTAAGGTTGGTTATGTCAATACATTCTTGTTTGTCTTATGAGCTTGCCACGTTCAAGTTTAGTGTTGAGGTGCATCTTACATCTCACCAATCTATGGTCACTACCTGTGTTAAACTTGTTTAGCACACTGCAGCCTTCTATGACTATTTTTTTGTTACACTATAACTATATATATATATATATATATATATATATATATGACACACACTGTATAAATGACTTTATACTAATATTGTTTGACTTCTGTAGGATTTTAGTGTATTTCTTGTGTTATTCAAAGACAAAAAAAATACGGTCTAGTGTTCTTATATAAAGTCAAATTTTACTTTTTGCAGGTATCAAATCTAAGCCTGGCATCACAATGTAGCAATCAGCAAATTTTTAAATTCACTCCTGTATTTTCACCAGTAAGTAGCTATCATAATCTAGTAAGCATAACAGTTCATGTATGTATTTTGTCCACAATTGGAATTTTCACACTTTCACCTACTATTTATTGTATAAACTCCAATGTATTCAATCTTTCTTCTGTTACCTAGGGAAGTCCACAAAAGCAGAGAAACCCCAATTTAAAGGCATGAAAGTAAATTTATATTTACTGAATGCCAGAAAAACTATCACATTCCCTATTTGGAAATGTAATGTACCTCACACCTGTGCACGACTTGGTAATTATTTACCTTGACACTGTTTGGCAAAAGAAAAAAAAACCTTTCTGCTTTACAACAAATTTTCCTTCCACTGCAAGATTTTCTGCTTAACATCCTAAGAAATAGCAAAGCTCTTGTGTAATGTCTGTTATAAATTGTTTTGCCACCACTATTATCACAGTTACTACCTCCTAGAAAGCAAGTGGCCCATGAGTTTACACAAATGTTTGATGGGTTTGCCCTGATGAATTTGGCAGCCGTGGGAGAGTTTCCCTTGTAACATGAGAATTGTGTGGGTGTTGTCTTGAAGCAGAATCATTCCTAATGTGGCAGTGAGGAAAATCTGCTTTGCTAGCGGAGTCATTCCATGTCCGATCACCCAGGGTATGTCACCCACCCACCCATCTCAGGTTTTTGTGAAAATTGGCACAAAATATTGTACTGGTGATATATGAAACCTGTTAAAATTTTTAGGTCAGTCGGTTCAGTAGATCTTGAGTAATGCCATGAGTTTTCACTACTAACTGTTGCAGCCACATGATTTTTTTTTCTTAAATGATCTGCATTATCCATACATTTGGAAATAACTTGTTTCTGCACATTTTTAGATTTAATTTTTTTTTTAAATTTTAATGACAAAAGAAAAGACACGGGAAAATGAGGCCATTTTTATTAAACAAAACATTTTTTCAAAATGAGCCCCACTTCAAATTTCTAAAAATATTTTCATGTATGTATTATAATGTAACCTTTCAGCAGGAGAAAAAAAATGATTTGGTCAATTCGCAATTTCGGTGAGAAAAGAAAATCCAAAATGACATGTTTTATATATGGAACATTTCAACATATTACCAATTTTTTTAATTAAGCCAAAAAAGTTAATTTTGCCAAAAAAAAAAAAGTGAAAACTGAATTTGATTTAAACTTTTAAGGAAATATTCCAGTCCATTTCAGACTTTCATCTATACAACCCAGCTTGTCTTTCAGCTGTAATTAATCAACACATACAGTGGTGAATGTATGCCCATGTCTTCTCAATCTGAATTATTCAACAAGTTGGTCTTTGTTTTGTGAGTAAACATTTTACATTACATATCACTAAGCTGTTCTGAAATTCAGAGGTTAGCTCCAAAAAGAAATACAAACTACTAGATAGTTTTTACTTACAGTTGCTGTATCAAACTTTTCCATTTACAGCAATCTTGGCGTACAACTCGGGCTTCACTGACATCCATCACACACCATACACAAGATCTATACTTCATACTCATAATCTTTTTCTCATGCAGACACTTTTGAATCTGATCCTCCCATGACTTTCTTAGCCTTCTTCTGCCTTTCTTTTCTGCCACTTGGGCTAAAAAGATTTTCTTAGTAAGCATTTCATCACTCATTCTTTCAACATGGCCAAACCACCAAAGCATATTGGTCTCCACCTTGCTAACAACATTTTGCTTCACATCACACAACTGCAACACATCTTCATTCCTCACACAATCAGGCAGTGTCTAACCCCCCCCCCCCGTAAGTAACACATTTCTCCAGCACACAAACGACTCCTATGTTTCTTCTGCAGTACCCAGGTTTTACTGCCATACATCAGAGTAGGAATAATTACAGTTTCATACACAGCCATGCAAGACTCTCTTGAGAACCCATCATTCCTGTGAAAAACTCCCAGAGCAGCCATGACTTTAAATGAAGAATTCACTCGCATACTAATTTCGCCATCAATTTGTTTCTCTCTGTCAAACATGCTTCCTAAATACAAAAACTCACTCACCTGGTCAATCACAGTGCCATTTATACTTACATTACATTCAGTGCTACCCATTCCTCTCTCAAACACCATAACTTTGGTTTTTCCCTTATTTATACTCAGTTTGAATTTCATGCAAACTTCATGCATCCGAGTCAACATACTCTGCAACTCACTTTTGCTCTCTGCCAACAGGACAGTGTCATCAGCATATAGCAATCTGCACACATGGATCCACTGCAAGATTTTCTGCTTAACATCCTAAGAAATACCAGAGCTCTTGTGTAATGTCTGTTATAAATTGTTTTGGCTGCTATAAATTGTTCTGTCTGTTATATATCTAGTTTGGCATCAGGCATGCACACATCATCCATAAATATATTAAACAGCCATGGTGACATTACACAACCTTGTCTGACTCCTACACCAATAGAAAACCATTTTGATAAAACACCATTCACTCGTACACAGGCTCTACTGCCAGTATAGATGGCTTTGACACTATTAAGTAGATTCCATTTGTGAGCTAACAATTTTCCTTAATCCAGGAACAAAATTTCTGAACTTTCCATTATAGGCTTTATGGGCCAGGCCTTTGCAGACCTCTAATATGAGGTACAGTCAAAGGTAGATGTGAAGCTGGATGGGCTGCAAATGAATTGTGCATTTGGGATGTAATACGAGGTGCTGCTATGAAGCAACAAAACCATGTTAGTGGCAAATGAATCGTGTGGTGCAGGTCAAAAGTGAAAGGCCATTGATCTTGAACTGTCCATAAGCGGAAATGCCAAGTTCACCTCACTGCATTAGTCTGGCATGTATCTAAGAAAGTAGGTATGGTGTTTGTTACAAGTTGGGAAGATGCTGAGTTCAAGAATTGAGCAACAGATTAACATGAAATTATAGAAAATGCCTGCCAAGTGTTTTCATGTGTTAAGTGAGGCATGTGGGAAAAGAATGCTGCCTGCTTAAATTTTTGTGTAGTATAAAAGGTTCATTGAAGGCCGAAAAGATGTTTTAAGACAGTAAAAGTACGGGATGCCCAGTCAAAGACAATATGGAAATTAAGGAAGAAATATTCTTTATAAATACATGGGATATTCATATAATTATTAAAGCAGCAATCAGAATATAAGTCCAGGGATCGCATTCCTCCTAAAATTCCTAATATTTTGTGACCCTCCTTAAATTCCTAAAATTATACCTAAAATTTTCGTAAGCTTATTTATTAAAAATACAACCGTTATTAACACCAATAAATTTACCATTATGGTAAAGTAAAAAGACCTGTTATTGTAGAAACACAGCCTATATGCTGTGCTGCTGAAGGGAGGGAAAATGACTCCATCAAGATGCACTTGCTTCGGGGCAGGCGCTCCACTTTTGTGCCTTCGGACAGTTTTTGAGAGTAACAAGAGATCTAAGGGAAAAGGGGAGGGGTCATTTTCACCCCTGGTTTGCGCTTTGCAGACGAACTCCGTGGCACGCAGAAGATCGTACTTTATTTTTGTACATGCCTTGTGGAACCTCCTCTTTCTGCTGATGTTTTGTTATTGTAAACCGCAGGTGGGTGGAAGCAAAGAGGAAACATGTGGTCTCCTTCCGTAACCTCCGGTAATGACGATGGGATGGTAGCTGAGTGCTATCGTGGCAGGCAGTAGAGCACATGATCATTGACCTTCGATGCGCAATATAATAGTTTCTGGTTTTGCGTCTTTTATGGTGTTCTCTGTGCTGTGTGCAGGTTCAGTTCTCTAGTGGTGACCTGCTTTCCCCCCCCCCCCCCATCTTCTGACATCCTCGCAGCCAAATTTCGGGAAGTTGTCTGGTTTTGCAATATTGGAACGTGTTTTTGTACTTCCCTTTCATTTTCTGGTTAGTAATACAAGTGTTTAAGATGCCTAAATCCAAAACGAAATTTCAAGATGCGTGGCTCGCCAAAGAATTGGACGGAGTGAAGTTGAAAGAATGGTGTTCTGCAACTGAAACAATATTTTCTGCTAAGTGTATATTGTGTTCAGAAATTTTCAATATTTCTAATAGTGGCTTTTCACAAGTAAAAGCGCATCGTAAAGGGAAAAAAAAAAAAACATTTGCAGAAATTTCAAAGTAAATTTCAAAATAAGTCCATCCTGTGAAAGCCTTTGGAGGACGGGATCTTCAGCCCAAAACATTAATATTAGTGAAGTACTGAGTCATGATTTACAGTTGGCTAAAGCCGAAGCATTATGGGCCATGAAAGTTGCTAAGGACAAATGTCTTTTGTTTCATGCACTGAAATAGTTGAACTTTTCAAAGAAATGTTTCCTGATTCTGCTATTGCAGCCAAAGTGCAACTTAAAGAAAAGAAAAAGTTGCTTATGTTATATCACATGGATTGTCAAAATATTTTGAAGAGGATTTGAAAAAAGACATTGCATCTAGTAGCCCAGGAAAGGTTACTATAGCATTTGATGAAACTACAAATACACAAGTGAAACGGCAGTTGGATGTGTATCTCAGGTACTGGTCTTCAGAAATAAATTCAGTTTCTTGCCGATACCTAACAAGCGTTTTTCTGGGTCATGCAACACCAGGTATTTTGCTAAAAGAAATTCTTGATGTGTTGTTATCCTTCAATATTTCATTGAACATAATTATTTGTGTATCCATGGACAGCCCAAATGTAAATAAGTGCTTTTTACGCAAATTCAATGAAGTTGTAAAACAAGAAACAGGCCAGAAATCTTTGGAACTAGGTTTTTGCAACCTGCATGTTGTTAGTAATGCATTTAAAAACTTTTTTGACAAGCTTAAATATAGATTTTGACAAATTTGCTACTGATATGCATTACTTTTTAAAGAGTAGTGCTGCAAGACGAGAGGATTATAAATCTGTCGAGGATATAACATTGGTCACAGCCAAATTTCTTTTGCGTCATGTCAGCAACAGATGGTTAACCGTTGGTTCTGTAGCCCAGAGGCTCTTGGATCAATGGCTAAATATTACAGAATATTTTTAAACTTCTTGCCATCTCAAAAAATATTTGAAAAACAACTACACAATTTGGCAAGGTATAAAAGAATTCACTGTTTCCTGAAAAATGAGCTAACTCCTTGCTATTTAGCATTAATTTCATTTTCACACCAAAATTTTGAAAAAGTTTTATGTTATCAGAGTGAAGAACCAAAAATACACCAGTTATATTCTAATTTAAATACTTTAATGAGGAATGTTATGGCTTAGTTTATCCAACATGATGTTATTGCAGGGAAATTTGGAGAAGACCTAAAGAATGTAGATTTTGAAAACAAAAATTCATGGAAATAACTAGGAGTTAGAAGTTGGTATGAAGACAAAAAAATCTCCTCAGGAATGTTCAGGAGACCAGGCAGAAATTATTTCACTTAGATGTAAGATCATCACTAATTGCAACCACAAAATATTTAAAGTCAAATTTGCCATTCTGCAATCAAAAGCTAAGAGACATAGAAGTTTTAAAGGTAAAAGAACCAAAGAAAGAGTCAACTCAACTTTCAGTCACTGAAGAACTTTCAGAAATAACCAGAATTTCAAGTGTTTTGCATCTTTCTGAGGAACAAATTGATAGAGTAAGAGAAGAGTGGAAACTTTTAAATTGCGATAAGCCAACTCTAGATGAACTAGTGAAAATTTCAGAGGAAGGGCATATTCCAGTGCGGATTGATCATTACTGGCGTAATATATTTAGTATTAAAGACTAGCGGAAAAGAAAAATGCTCAAATCTTGCTAAACTCATCAAGTCAATTTTAGTTTTACCTCATGGTAATGCTGATGCAGAAAGGGGATTTTCGGTTAACTCTGCTCTGCTCTGCTCTGTTAAGGAAGGACAAGGCTAACTTGAAAGACTCAACTATAACATCATTAAGAATAGTTAAAGGGGCCATTAAACACTATGGATGTGTAAGTAAAGTTCCCATAACAAGAAATTTGTTAAATAGTGTTCGTGATTCACATAAATTTTATTAAGAGTATGTTAAGCTGAAAGAAGAAGAATCAAAAAACGTAAAAGAAAGGAAGCAGAAAGAGAGAGAAAATAAGGAAAAGCAGCTAGAGAAAAAAAGAAAAGCTGAGTTTGATTACAAAATAAAAGAAAATGATGCAGAAATAAATAGGCTTAAAAAAGATAAAGAAGCCTCCCTAGCAGTAATTCAAGAGGGAACAGAAAGAATGAGAAAAGCTGTAGAAAAACAAAATACTGTTGAAATAGCAGTTGCCTCTAACTTGATCATACAAGGTTCAGCTGAAATAAAGAAAACTGAAAGTAAATTAATTGTGGTGGAAGCAGAAAAAGATAGGCTTATCAGGAAAAGGTTAAAACAATAATATGAAAAAAGTAATTCAGTGAACAATTGTACATAGTTCTTGGTTTTCAATTACCTTTTCAGGATATTATAATTTAATGTGAAACCTGAAAACTTTACTGTGAAAATCGTGAATTGCTTGTGGTTCAACAGCATATTAATGTTCAAAGTGAAACTTGAATGTGGTAAATATACTTGAATATGATAATAACACGTGAAAAGATAAGAACTAGAAGTAAATCATACTTAAACTTTAGACATTAGACATTATGCAAAAAATTTGGGTGTGAACTTCGACCATATATACTAATGGACTGCGCATTGGCAATAGCTGCATCAAAGCCGCCATGGCTCAAACATTGGGCACATCATCAGACCAAATTTCGTGTAAAAATATTATGATTACTAATTTACGCTGCAGAACTTCAGTGTTTTCGGTGTATTATGTGAATGCGCCTCATATATAATGAAAACTCTTCAGGTAAGTTTACTTATGAGCTATATACGTGCATGATCGGGTTGTTTACATTTTGTGATTTATAATGTGATGAACATTTGCAAAGAATTTGGAACATGCATTCCACTTTTTTTCTTAAGTTTATTTTTATATCAATAGCTGCACGTTTCTAGTTAAGTAATTGAACTTTATTGACTTAGGTATTTAATTCGTTTCTTACCCATGAAAAATCATAGAACTTTCTTTACTATATCTCTCAGAGCAACCATAAGCACAGCAGGTGTAACCCATCTTTTTGACTGATGTCATGTGATTTTATGTTGGAGCCAGAAATTTTGATGGCATGCGCAGTCTATCGGTATATATGGTTGAAGGGTGTGAAGCAAACTCTTTACAATGTATACAAAGTTGTTTTACTAGATGTATACAAATATACATCTAGTTTTTATTGAAATACACTCCTAAAATTTTTCTAAAAAGTCCTAAAATTTTCCAGAAGTATGCTATGATCCCTGTAAGTCTGAATTGTGCTAGTTGACTATCACTGCCACCACATAACATTACATCAGAGAATTTGAAAATAACATTGCTTTGGAGCAGGAATCAAATCTGCATCTCCTGATTTTCATTCGAGCAGCTATCAGTTACGCCACCCAGAGCAGCAACAAAGTTCCAAATAACGCAAGCGTAGCATTTTCCATTTAGAAATCTGAACAACTTTGAATTTTTGCTAGTCAAAGCAATCCTTTTCCATTTTAGTGTATTAAATCACCAGTACCTCAGATATGGAAATTAAGGGAGATATATTCCTTATAAAGGAATGTTTCTTAAAAAAAAAAAAAAAAAATACATCTCCCTCTCCAGGCAATGTAATTTTTAAGTTTTCTGATGTGGTGTTACATGACTGTGAACTATTATAGAAGACAATGTGTATGATATACACAATTGTTTGAACTGATAAATGGCTGAGTTTAGAATGATAGCAGAAATGGTAAACATCGATAAATACACTGTTCAGCAAATTCTATGTGAAAATCTGAACACCATAAAGGTTAATGCCAAGAAGCTTCTCATACCTCAGCAAAAAGAAAATGGTAAGTGAATTTGGGCTGGCATTTTGTGGCAAATTCAGACAAAGCCCAGCATTTTAGGAAGTGTTATAATAAAAAAATTTGGATCTTCCAACACTACCCTGAAACAAAAATGCGGTTGGTGCATCAGGAAACACCAGCATCGTGAGGGAATAACAGGGTTCCCACTCAACCTGGAAAACAGAGAAAACCTGGAATTCTCAGGGAATTTGAAAATGGTTCCAAAAATCAGGGGAAATTACCCCCCCCCTTTTTTTGTAAAAATCAATGGATACTTTATTTTGCCAAAAAAAAAACTTATTTTTCCACGATTTCAAACTTTTGCTTTCAATTACTGCCTGCCTAGAATTTGGTAGATCTTACTTTCAGTTATATTAAGTATTTCCTTTATTCTCTAAAAAGGTTGCAAAATTTAATTTTTAAAATTACCAGTTATTAATTTTTTGTTCAATTTCTGCAGGCAGTTATTATAACATAGAACAATTAGGCACAATGGCTCCTGCTTGAAGAAACACTTCACAAGAGAATCGAACAAATGATGGATCAAAGTCCTATGTCTGTTGGTTCTCTTGAAACATGTTTCTTTGAACAGTCATTCCATCATTAAGCTTAGCTGTATTGTGTTATAGAAAAACTGAAACTATTCAACTGACATTTTTTCTTAATATGACCTGTTTCTATGGGAATGTATTTACAAATTCCGTGTGGGTAGTTTTCTCAAAAGTTCACGAAACTTTGGTATAGAAAATAATGTGCACAGTTAGTTGTTGTTAATGAAAAGCAGGTAATTTTATAAAGACAAATTACGTAAAGAATTTACAAGTGTGTGCTTTCGTGAGAAAAATGAATGGAATGAAATGTAACAATTCTTTGCAACATGCCACTCTGGAAAACTTAAAAAACAACCTGGAAAAGTCAGGGAATTTGTTTTATTACTTTTGGGTGGGAACCCTGAATAAAGAAAAGCCCAGTAAAACAAGTCCTAGGCCACGTAAATTGTATTATTTGGCATTAAAGGTGCATTTTCGGCAGAGTGGGTTCCCAATGGATAAACACTGAACCAATATTCTGCAAACAGGATCTGGCAATGCCATTGGTTTGAATTCATTGATGTCTACATGAAGCTGGTTTCTTCCCTATGCAAACTGCTCACATAGAGCCACAGGCATGTCAGACTGCATTGACCAAAAAAAAAAGGTGGCCTGATAAGTGGCGGAACATTGTCAGCCAGTAGACTGCATTTTTCTGGGACAGAATGTTGGCACACTTTTGTGTGATGGTGTAGCAACAAAAGAGCTTTCGTATGTATTGTTGAGCATCTTACACCACCCATTGTTGAAATGCTGTTATGGGGCCTTATGACATAAAACTGTTGGTTGTTCCCCATGGTCATTGAAGGTAATGTAATTAACCAGTGGTATATATAATCCCCGGAGGACCGGACTAGGCTGCCATCTGATGCTGACCTTGGCTACGTATAATGGACACTCCCTATCTTCTGATTCAAGGCTTCTTGAATTGGAAGAGGAACTACAAAGGATCAAGTGGGACATCGTCGGGCTAAGTGAGGTAAGGAGAAAAGGAGATCTCATTGAACTGAAAAGTGGACATCTCTTCTACTGTCGTAGGACAGATACTGGCAGAATTAGTGGTGTTGGATTTATAATAAACAAGAAACTGAAGGATAAAGTTGTAGAAGTTGAAAGTTCCTCTGACAGAGCTGCACAACTCGTTATCCAACTCTCGGGAAGATACCAGGCTCAGATTATTCAAACTTATGCACCCACCACAAGTCATCCTGAAGAAGAAATTGAAGAATTTTATGAGGAAATTCGTCATCTAAATAATAAAGGTAAGCAGCACTTGAAGATAATTATGGGAGATTTCAGTGCAAAAATAGGGCAACGGCAACAGAATGAAACTTCAGTAAGTAAATTCGGTCACGGCAACAGAAACCAGCTTGGAAATACTCTCGTTGAGTTTGCAGAGGCAGAAGGGTTTTTCATCTTGAACTCCTTTTTCAAGAAAAAGCCACACAGGAAATGGACATGGAGACATCCAAATGGGACAAGTGAAATTGATTTTATTATGTGTAACAAAAAATTCGTCGTAGAAGACTGCAGTGTGCTAAACAAGTTCAACACAGGTAGTGACCATAGATTGGTAAGATGTAAGATGCACCTCAACACTAAACTCGAACGTAGCAAGCTCATAAGACAAACAAAATGTGTGTTTACGCGTCGAAATTTTACCAACATGTAAAAATACACATCAGGAAATACGCAGAATACACATCAACGTGTAAAAATATGCGTCAAAAAATTTTACCGACTCATAAAAATACGCATAGAGATGGTATTTCGTCTTTCAAAAATGGAAGTAAACGCAATAAAGATTGTTTCCGTAATTGGAATTTCGTCTTTCAAAAATGGAAGTAAACGCAATAAAGATTGTTTCCGTAATTGGAATTTCGTTTTCCTGCGATGTTGCCTCTGTCCAGTATTGTTGTTATACATCACTTTATTCCAAAAATATTTGTATTTCAGTTTGAAAGTGGAGGGAAAATTTCCAAAAACGGAAATTCAACGACGCAAGAATTCCCCTGTAATCTTCAGGGTATGAGTTGCGCAACGGCTTCAAGGAATTTCTCTTTTTCTGCCTTAATTTGAATTATCCTCGAAATCGATGCATAACTGAACGGAAACTTTGGGGCAATTGGTAGTGGTGAAGGATGCTTTCCGCCTGAAACTTTCGAAAACTGAAATTTCATATTTCAAAAGTTTCGGAAACAGTGAAAATCTCTCCCGTAATCGTAATTTTATTTTTCCTGCGATGTTTCCTCTGCCTAGTATTGTTGTTAAATAACATTTTATTTCATAAATATTTGTATTTCAACTTGAAAATGGAGGGAAAATGTTTGGAAATCGGACGTAGGAAAGATTTCTCCTGTAACTGTAATTTTTTTCCCCCAACGATGTTCCGAACATGTATCCTGTATTCTTGGATAACTCGTCTTGAGTGTTGGTCTGTGGGTTTTGATTGCCAGAACTGGTGCTTGGCAAATTATCTGGAATTTACAAATATACTATCTATATAACGTTTGCTTTGAAAACATGTCTGTTATTTCCATCCCAATTCAGCTATGTTTATTTCTTTACATGTGTCATGCATAGCAACTCTTTTAACTGTAATTTTTTATTTCCAAATAGCTCATCCGTAGTTTCCAGACCAGTGCTGTACAGAGAGATATTGACTCCGCAGCCAAATTTATTGGTGCTGGAGCAGCTACAGTTGGTGTTGCTGGATCAGGTAATATTTGATTAGTTATGTTACATTGAAACCACAAGTCAACTGTTGCTTATTTTATGCTTGCTTACAGGGATGGGAATTCTGCACCATTGTGCGCCAAAGCAAATATCTTGCGCTGTCCTGCTACAAAACGTAAATTTTGCGCCATTGTTCGCCAAAGCGTCTGAGTCGGCTTCAGAGCTTCGGCACTTAAATTCGTTCTGCACGTCGTGCTGCTTGAGTAAAGTGGAATGGGAAGGGAGATTAGCTGTTATGTTCTCCCATTGGAGTTGAGGAAAGGAGATCACATTATTGGGCAGTCAGTGACATGTGATCTAACGTATGAAGAGTTGTTTCTAGTGATTGTCCTGGTCTGCTAACTGCTTTTGGTTCCAGAACGGCAGAACAGCGTGTTGTGATCTGTGGTTGCAAGATCGTATTCGTTGGCGCTGATTGATACAGTAACGAATGCAGCGTTTGTCATAAGACAAGAGTCAAAAATCAAAAGGTAAGTCATTATTTTATGCCTTTGCCATGAAAAAATGAATGCTGATTGTTTAATGTGATCACTGCTTTGTGGGTCCGCTCTGGGCGTACTGAACTTTTTTTCTTTCTTTTTTTCGGAAATGGGGTTGGAAGTACCTTTTTTTTTTTTTTTTTTCAAAAAGGGAGGATAGTTCCCAAATTTTTTTCAAAGATAACATTTTTTGTAACATGTTTGCTGGTCAATTCCACTTAGTAGTTCTAATTCTGACTATTATATAGCTCTAATTATTGTACTATTCTCTTTTACGTGCGATATTTCAAAGTAACTTGTACAAAAAACTAGCGGATAATGCTTACCTTGGCATTCCTTTCTAGCGACGGGAACATTTCACGCACGTGTTTTCCGGTCCTTTGTTGATGTTATTGTCCTAAAGTCCGTTGTATGCGATGACTGGCTTTACTTCTCACACTTTTCGCTGGGTATACTCATTGGATCTTTGCCTTAGGATTCAAACATCAATTTTTACCGTTCTTTATACTCGAAATTTTCGCCCATACTCTGGGCATCTTCAGGAGTGTGGCGACTTTACCACCGATGTTCGTGGTTAACTTCGCGCTAATGGAGTCCGATACTCCTTGTTGCCATTCGTCGGAAAAACTTTCCTGGATATCTTTCGTTATCAAGCCCGGCTGGCGCCATCTATGTTTCGTTAAGAACACTTTTTTTTTTTCCGTATTTTTTTTTTTTTTTTTTTTAATTTTCTTCTTCTATCCATGTTTTCTTGTCTTTTTTTGCCTGTTTTTCTTTTGTTGTTGTTTTTCTTGTCTTATTACAGGGTTCCCACGCAACCGGGAAAACCGGGAATTCTCAGGGAATTTGAAAATTGTTCCAAAAATCAGGGAAAACTCAGGGAAAATTGTGTTTTTCCGTAAAAATCAGGGAATTTTTTATCAGGGAACTATAAAGGCAAAGAATTTTTTATTTTGCCAGAAAAATATTTTGTTTCAGACTTTTGTAAAATATATTTCTGTATTGCTAAGTTTTAAAATAATTCCGAGTTGTTTTATCCTTCGAGGCAACTCCGTAACCCACCCACCGATTAAAGTGCAGCTGTGCAGGGGAGTGCGTCTCTTTGCGGTTTCCCCGTCTCCAGATGATCTAAACTACAACCGAACAAACATACACGTCAAAGCGTGAAAGAAAGCCATTAATCACACACCCATTTCGCAGGCCTCTTATCTGCTGGCGTTCGCGAAGAGAGGCAGTCATTTGTTCCTGAGTAGGTGCACCGGTTCTCTGCGTAGACTGGGAAAAAAATTATGAAGAAGCTAATTCCTCAATTTTTTAAATAACCGACTGAAATTTTTACAGTGGGCAAGATATATGAAAATAACGTTCCATTTTAAATTTCGCCGAAATTCATTGGAAACTTTAGAAGTTGAGCTTTTTTTTTTTCTTCCCCTTTTGCATGTTCTACGTGTCTTTTATCAAACCGTACAAAAACATTTTATTTTGCCGGATGTTGGTCATCCTAATAAATCCCCCCCCCTTCCCCTTCAGCAGCAGTGTGGATGAATGTTGCAAATTGAGGGCACCTAATTTATTTTGAAAAAGGTTCGTATCATTTACAAACTAAAGCTTCGCTTTCGTAATTCTGTAGCAGAATTGGTATAGTTGGAAAAGTATGTACCTTCAAATGTGTTCAGGGAAAATATTATGAAATAGGAAGATTCTTCAAAGAGGGGGAAAGATTTTTTTTTTTCATAGTAAGAGTATTTTGACAAAAAAATATATGAAAAATACCATGCAATGAAGCTGGTACTATTGCATACCTACCATATTTTCCAGATTTCACGGCCGTTTTCTAGATTCGTTGTCTTCCGGTTTTACGGCCGGAAAGAGATTTTTTTTATTCTGTCATATTTCTATTTCATAATGCATGAAGAAATTTATTTATAGCTATTTTAAGACTATATTCCAATTACTGCAAGAGCTGGCTGGTTGTGAAAAATAGGGGTAGTCCGACGCCCGGAACCATAGATTTTCACATCTGGGTCATTCCACGCAAAATCGTCAGATATTGAAATAATTTTCCACCAACACATCTCCGATTCGTGCGATTTTTTTTTTTTTTTTTTACGGGTAGCTGCCTCCAAGTTATAAAAAAAAAAATCCCTGAAAGTTTCAATTTTTTTTTTGTTTCTGATAGATTAGAAGATATTATTTTTTGAATTTTTGTGCATAGTAGAACCGTTTTCCGTAAAAACGCAAATATCTCCTTTATTTAGAATAAGAAATATAAAATTCATCGTTCTCTCGTAATTTTTCCCAAGGTTTCAGCTTATATATAGGGGGAAAAAAAAAAAATTGCGAGAACAAAAGTTAGATGGGGTAGAAATTTTCTTGTAATCGTAAATTCTTCTTGCGTTGCTGCACCTCACAAGATTTGCATAAATTATTCATTTTCACATCTTTACCCTCACATTGCCGAAAAAAAAAATCTACCTAGTTACTTCTGATGAAAATCTTAGCCGTGCGTGCTCTATTGGTTTCAGGTTTGTCAGTGCAGGCGCTAAAGCCTCTGTCTCCGTTTTGGATGACGTTATTTGTGGGGAGTTACTGCAAATGACCTGAGTGGGCTCCAGACCTTTCTCGCACTTTGCCTGATCAACATCGCACAAATGTTTTGCCCTTCGTAAAGATATTGTTAAGTATAAACATGCCACTCGCCGCAGGATGATAAATTATGTTGACAAAAAAGTGTTAGGAGGATTTTATGAGCACACATGCACACAAAACTTCCTCTAATTGTTTCCCGTACAAGTAATTTGACGTAGCGTGGAAATGAACTGTGACCTGCGAGAAAAGTTCAGTACTAATGTTTGCGTCACAAACGTAGCCAATCAAGTTTAAGAATTCCGGATTTTGGAAGTACTAATATGAACTGTAGCCTCTCAGGCAAAATGGTATTCTGTATTAACTGTTAGTTTTCCCCACTTGTTGCTTCCATTATTTTTTCTTTATCCCTGGGTTTAATTTTTTTTTTTTTTTTTTGCCGTTATGGCATTAGGATCTCTGTGTGCCAGCTTATTGGTTATGAAATTTAACAGCACAATGTCTAAATATCCTATGCTGCGTTATTTAGAAGCAAATAGCAGAGGTGCCAACTATTATGAATTGTCCGTAATTTTACGGTTTCGACTGTCAGATTACGGAATTCCGGACAGGTTGGAAGAATTACGGAATTCAGTGTGTTTTGGAGAATCTCAATTTTGTATCCTTTTTTGTTAAACCCTTTTAGTGCGACGCTGCCGATTTCTCGGCCTTCGATTTTGATCCGCATATTTTCCGAATCAGACTGCGGATTTCGGTGTCTCAATGATCATATCATTTTTCAATCATCGTTTTTAAATGGAATGTCCATGAATCATATCGTCAAACAGCGATATTATCGGAAGAATGGTACCGTAATTTTCGTCGTATAATCCGCGGATTATCTGCTAAAAAAGTTAAAATTATAGGTTTTGCGGATTATACACCGATGCGGTTAACACGCCGCCGATTTAAAATAAATATATATATAAAAGACCTTTTGATTTAAAAAAATCTGCAGCGTGATTGTGCAGGGAAAGGTGTAATAATTGGAAAAGGAACTCCCTCGGAAGAATTTTCCTCAGTTCAGGAGTTTGTACGGAGCGGGGAGGAGGGGGAGGAATGTCGTAATGAAAGATCGGGATAGTTGTGGGGAGGGACGGCAGGGGTCATTTTGTTATCGTTGTGGAGAGCTCTGACTGTCGTGCCGGCTCTGTTTTTTGGCAAAAAGCCAAAGAAGTACGCACAGTGCTTGCTGCACGAACCTATGCGTTTCTCCTTTCGGATTTCATGTGCGCGACCTTGTATCTAGTTTGCTTTCGTTGTTTTGGCGAACGTCGCTGCTGCTGTTTTCCTTCATTGCTAATCATGATGTCTCTGAAAAGGAAACGTTTCAGTTACACTGCCGAATTTAAACTTGAAGTGGTGGACAGAATTGAGGATATGATCACGTCACTGCACGATAGTTTTGAGGTCAGAACACAATCGTGCAGCAACATACGGAAAGCCTCTGTGTCGCGATCTAAAACGTAAACAAATCCGTTTGTAAATTCCGCGGGAGAATTCACGGAAGTTTTTATTGGCCCACGTATAAGACGATCTCTCAACTCTGAAAGCAGGAATTCCTCCAAAAACTTTCGACTTATACGCGAGTACATACGGTATTTCTACGACTTGTTCTGTATTAGCCTTTCGTCATTGGCAGTGTAATGCAATACTCTGGAGCTACATCGGCGTGATCTATGGATGCCACACCCTTTATCTGTTCGGAGATAAAAATATAAAACAGTAACCTTTAAAAATGAATTTCTTCATTTAATAAAATAGTTTTTTTTTTCTCTTACTTCTTCGGACTCATGTGTTTCTGGAACGTGGAAAGAGCGAGGTATTTATTTACTGACGCCACGTATTTGGAGGATTTTCACCTTGGATCTCGCCCTTTGGAATTAACTGCTATAATATATATATATATATATATAGCCAGTGCCCTTAATACCCACCAGATGGAGACGTCTCAGTAGCTGAAGCCCATCTTACGGATTTAAGATGTCAGAAGCTGACTTAAAAATACACATAGCACCGTGGATTGTTGGCCACCATGGTGTAAAGCTAACGCGCTCGGTTAGATATCGAGAGATCCGCGGCTCAATTCCCCGGCGGCGGCTGAAAACAATTTTTCGGTTGCTATGTGTTTCTGGAACGTGGAAAGAGCGATGTGTTTATGTGACCGACTTTTCTGTCGGAAATTCCACTTCTGATTCAACATCTATGATGTGCGAATTATACGGCGATTTTTTTCCTAAATGTCAGTCTGCGGATAATACGACGAAAATTACGGGTAATATGCCGTAAGTGTCATCGTAAAAGCGTTTGCGCTTGCTATCAGTACTATCGGTTCCCCACGCAATTTCTCCGTGTGACAGGAGAAAGGTTACTTTAGCCAAAACGTTTCCTACTGCAGTTGAGGCAGGGTTGTTCATTTGGAATTGTTGGTGTATTATAAGACGTCGTACTGTCGGAAATCACTTTTTCGAGCCCCGTTCGAAGTGCAATAACGATCAACTCGTCGCAACGCGTGGTCCCGCGATGACGGATGTTTATATTTCTTGCGGACTTTCGCCGCGCGGGAGAACGAAGTGCGGTGTTTTATTACTAGAAGCTCTTCACAGTATTCATTTCTTTTTCCTAAACAAACAGACACAATCGCAAAACTCCGTGAAATACGAATACCCCTCTTTTTCCAAACTCGTGTTAGCAGAGGATGACTTTATTGACAGCTTGTTCCTCAGACTAGGAGACGTGCTTTTTCCTACTGCGTGAAATTTTTTTCTAAGGTTATTTGAAATGGCTTGTAGTGAGAGTGAAAGTTTGCCAAGTGATGGTGATGAATTTGAATCATCTGAGAGTGATATTGGCCAAGCAACATCAAGCCAGAAACTAGCCACAGTGCCACGCACACCATATCTTCTTCAGAAGGTGAAGATCTTCATAGTGAATCTTCAGATCATGAAAGTGAATGGGAGGATGTAATAGAGAGAAGTGGTGAACAACCTCAGCATCCTTTTGATTGTCATGAAATGCAGGGGCCCAAACATGCTCCTGCAACTGATGTGGCACCTATTGCATATTTTTACTTGTTTTTTACCAATTTCATCCTTGGAATTATTGTTTCTGAAACAAATAAATATGCAAAGAGGTTTTTCCAGGAACATCCAAATCTTTCTCCCAAATCTTGAGCAAGGAAATGGAAAATGCTGAAATAAAGGTTTCCTTGCGTGCTCTAATATGAGAGTAATCAGTAGCCCATGTAGGACGAGATGAGATGATTGCCGAAGGCATATCCAGTCAAAACAAACACCAGGATTGTGTAAAATTAAAGACTCGATCAAAGCCTTTGGATAATTTTTTTGCAAAAAAGAATGAAAATAGCGTGATAAACGCTGAATTGCTGTTTACTGCAATCGTTGTGGAGCATAACCTACCTATAGCAATCTGTGATCATGCTGGTCGCTTCTTTCATGCTATGTTCCCAGACTCTGATATTGATGAAGCTGGATGTCCTTGAGCAGATGTGGCATGGAATGAAATATCTAAGATGAAGGATTCATCTGGCCTTCCCAAGTATTCTGCAATTGCCTAAACTAATGTTGGTAATATTGACTATCCCTCACAGCAATTCCTCTACGTAGAGAATATTTAGTATAGTAAGGAAAAACCTCGCATACAGGTGAGCTGTGTTATAAAAAGTTTTCTGAAAAAGAATATACCACTGCAAAACAAGCAACAAGGGAGTTTTTATGTCAGCAATGACATGAGGTAAGTACAATATTGATAATTTAATTTCATATTTTTTGTGAGGATAGTGTAAACATAAAGTTATTACACATTTCACGCATTAATTTCTCATGAAATACCCATTCCACGCGTTAGCGATGAGGCTTCGTATGGTGATTACCGATAGGCACCTCGTACAAGTATTACAGGTTACACAGTAATACTATAATATTGTCCTTAACTTTGAAAAAAAATGGCGTTACATTACTGAAAGTTTGTGTTCGATTACTGAAACATTACTGTAAAATACCCTATTGATTACTGATGCGTTCTGCTTGAGGTTGGCCCCTCTGAAATAGCATAGATTTGATGTTCTCATTGCCATGTGCAAGAACTAACGTTAGCTAAAATAATTACAATTTTGATTTTTAAATGTCAGCAGTAATTTTCCCTGATTGCTAGAAATTGTTGGGATGGTACTGGCACACGTTTTTCCTCAGACGCAGAAATGCTGTCACGATTTCTGTTCTCTCTTCTTTTTTTATTTTTTAATAACTGTTTTACTTTGCTTTGTCTTTAAAGATTCTAAGTAGAATTCCAATAGAAAATACAAATTGGTAGATCGATTTGATAGAACCGCTCTAACAAAATGTTAAGAGACTGTCAGACACTCACCATTTTATCATTCCCATTAGACTTCAATTTCAGCAAACGTTTCTGTGTTGTTTAATATTTATGTAAAATAAGCACTTAAAGGATTTAAAGCTTCATTCAGCATTGTATCATTTAAGGGCAATTTATTCTCTTCAGTCACAATTCTCCCAGCTTGCATTTTTAAACCTAACTGGAACTCTAAATGTTGTGAGTCATTTAAAATGTTATTTATATACTTGTGTGCACTTAAAATACAGATAAATCAGTTGTATAATTTCACCTAATCGATTGAAATATTTCATTATATGTAGAATTTAAATTAAGTCTTTGTTCAAATATTCTTTAAAGCATGTAAATACATGGTTTACATGTTTTAAAGAATATTTGAACCAACGGTACCAAAAAGTAAATAATGGTACCAAAAATATGCCTCATGCATTTAATTGTTATTAAAAAAGCAGGTAATTGTATAAAGGACAGTTATTTAAAGAATTAACAAATGTATGCTTTCGTAAGGAACGCAAGAATGTAAGGAAATGCAACAATTTGTCGCAATGTGATTTGATTTGCCGCTCTGGAAAAACTCTCAGGACCACCTGGAAAAGTCAGGGAATTTTTTTCTACTTTTGAGTGGGAACCCTGTATTAGTTCTTTCCACAGGCCCGATAATGTGCTAGGGTCGTTCTGGTTACATACCCTTGCTTTATTTTTGTAGATTAATATTGCTTCTTCCCTCCTCATTTGCCTTTCCGATTTTTTATTCTTTTTTAGCATTTTAATTTCATCGAACTTTGGGAATGTCCGGTTTTCCAAGCAGAATTGCACTAAAGCAGTTTTGGCTTCTTTTTTTTGCCAGTTAGATATGTGTTGTTTAAAACTTTTTTTTTTAACCTGTTTTTCGTACTTCCAATGTATGATATTGGGGGTATGTGTGCTATTGGAATTTCGTAGGTTCCTGATTCTTCTAGCATTTTTTCCTCTGTTTTTTGTTGACAGTCATACTTTTCACGGTGTGCACCGAGCTTCCTAGTTGTAAGTCATATTTAGCACAGTGCCTATTGATTTCTTCACTCACTCCTTCCAAGTATGGGAAAGCTCCAATGTATTTCAATTTTTTATTTCTCATCTTCCTTTGGTTGTGCACTTCTTGGCCTTCTTTACTCTGAGTCATATGCTTTTTACTCTCATGTATCCATTTATTAATTAGCTTGCTCGGGTACCCATACTCTTGTGATATTTTCGAGATAAACTCTAGCTCTTGATTTTTTAGCCTGTTGTTAGATGTGTGTGTGTACGCTCGCCGTATCAAGTTTACTATGCTGTTTTTTTTATGTATCACTGGATGGTGCGACTAGTATGATATCAGTACAGGTATGTAAGTTGCTTTTCTGAACACAGAGTATTCAAAACTATTTTTGTTTTTCTTTAGTTGAATGTCCAGGAAGGATAGGCAATTATCCTCTTCAAACTCAATAGTTAGCTCTATGGTGTTACAGATTTTGCTAAACTGCTGTGCTAGATCTTGTAGCTCGGCTTTGTTAAGTTTAGACATTATAATAATGTCGTCTACATATCGAGCATAAAGTATTGGTTTTTCAGGTAAATTTTGAATAATTTCTTTTTCGAGGTATGCCATAATCACTTCTGCGTATAATGCCGATAATGGGGATCCCATAGGGCCACCTTGCGTTTGTTTAAATATATTTCCTTCAAAATGGAAGATGTTGTTTTCCTTGATGAAATATAAGGTATTCTTTAGCTCTTTCAGTTGTGACAAGTTTAGTTCTTTGTTGATGCTTAGTTGTTGCATAATCAATTCAATGGCTAGCTCGACAGGAGTGTTTGGGTATAACGCCTTAACATCCATGGAGGCCATAGTTATTTGCTCTAGGTCTTGATTAATTAATTTGATTTTTTTCTATAAACTCATAGCTATTCTTTAATGTATATTGATTCCTCATGAATATTGGGGATAGATAGTTGTATATCTTTTTCTAGGTTGATGAGTGGTGAGTTTTTTCGATAGAATCAGTCTTAAAGGTGTTTTCTTTATGAGTTTTAATTTTCGAGAATATTTTTGGCATCCCTGCTCCCATTGGAGGGTTTGCATTTTTTATTTCTGTTGGTAGCGTGCTGTGGTTCCTTATATTAGCCAGGAAGGTAAGTTGTTTGTCGGTGGGATCTTTTGTTGATGCTATCGCACTGTAGCTCTGAGATGGCCGTCCGCATTTTATCATTATATTCCAAAGTGTCCATAATAACAATTTGCCCTGTTTTGTCCGCTTCGCAGAATTTGATCGTGGGGTCTTTGCAAAGATTTACTAGTTGTTTTCTGTCATACTTTAATTTATTAATCTTAGTTTTTTTTTGTGCTTAGTGTTATACTCTTTAAGCACGATTCTGAATAGCTTAAACCTTAGATCGGTAGCGTGTTCTGGGTGCACTCGCTGCACTATATCTTCTAAGATAGGAATGTACTCTTCTGTTCTTGGGGTTTTAGGTGGAAATGCGTATTTTTTCCCACGTTGTAGCACTGCCTTTTCACTAAAAGTTAGCGCTCTCGATGATTGATTCACACACACTGGGTATTCTGTGCTTTCATCACCCCTCATTTTGATTCCATGTTTAGTTCTTTAGGCCTGCTGACGCCTATAGAACTAAACATCATAAGGAAGTTTAAAAAAAAGAAAATTAAACTGGTAAAAGAAGATATCCAAATAAAGTTCTTAACGAACTGTAGAGACTTTAATATTATACCAAAATACTTACGAATTTCCAACAAACCTATGCATGGAAAAGACAAAAGGCTGCTACTGCCGTGTCAAGAGAAAAGACTAAAGTGCAGAAATCATTTACAAAAGAAAACAACTATACCAAAACCACATTCAGTGCTATAATATGTGGAACCAGATACTGAATATATGAATTTCAACGGGACATGGAAAACCCTTATTATAGACGATGTTCTCACTGAAATTAATGAAATAGTCGAAAGCCAACAAAAGGCGGCAGAAAGCTCAACTGCCAAGAAATTTAATACCCTTTTAGATGGAATCAAAATGAGGGGTGATGAAAGTACAGAATACCCAGTGTGTGTGAATCAATCATCGAGCGCTAACTTTTAGTGAAAAGGCAGTGCTACAACGTGGGAAAAAATACGCATTTCCACCTAAAACCCCAAGAACAGAAGAGTACGTTCCTATCTTAGAAGATATTGTGCAGCGAGTGCATCCAGAACATGCTACCGATCTAAGGTTTAAGCTATTCAGAATCATGCTTAAAGAGTATAACACTAAGCACAAAAAAAACTAAGATTAATAAATTAAAGTATGACAGAAAACAACTAGTAAATCTTTGCAAAGACCCCACGATCAAATTCTGCGAAGCGGACAAAACAGGGCAAATTGTTATTATGGACACTTTGGAATATAATGATAAAATGCGGACAGCCATCTCAGAGCTACAGTGCGATAGCATCAACAAAGATCCCACCGACAAACAACTTACCTTCCTGGCTAATATAAGGAACCACAGCACGTTGCCAACAGAAATAAAAAATGCAAACCCTCCAATGGGAGCAGGGATGCCAAAAATATTCTCGAAAATTAAAACTCATAAAGAAATCATACCTTTAAGACTGATTCTATTGAAAAAGAACTCACCACTCATCAACCTAGAAAAAAAGATATACAATCCATCTATCCCCAATATTCATGAGGAATCAATATACATTAAAGAATAGCTATGAGTTTATAGAAAAAATCAAATTAATTAATCAAGACCTAGAGCAAATAACTATGGCCTCCATGGATGTTAAGGCGTTATACCCAAACACTCCTGTCGAGCTAGCCATTGAATTGATTATGCAACAACTAAGCATCAACAAAGAACTAAACTTGTCACAACTGAAAGAGCTGAAGGAAATATATTTAAACAAATGCAAGGTGGCCCTATGGGATCCCCATTATCGGCATTATACGCAGAAGTGATTATGGCATACCTCGAAAAAGAAATTATTCAAAATTTACCTGAAAAACCAATACTTTATGCTCGATATGTAGACGACATTATTATAATGTCTAAACTTAACAAAGCCGAGCTACAAGATCTAGCACAGCAGTTTAGCAAAATCTGTAACACCATAGAGCTAACTATTGAGTTTGAAGAGGATAATTGCCTATCCTTCCTGGACATTCAACTAAAGAAAAACAAAAATAGTTTTGAATACTCTGTGTTCAGAAAAGCAACTTACATACCTGTACTGATACCGTACTCGTCGCACCATCCAGTGATACATAAAAAAAAAAAACAGCATAGTAAACTTGATACGGCGAGCGTACACACACACATCTAACAACAGGCTAAAAAATCAAGAGCTAGAGTTTATCTCAAAAATATCACAAGAGTATGGGTACCCGAGCAAGCTAATTAATAAATGGATACATGAGAGTAAAAAGCATATGACTCAGAGTAAAGAAGGCCAAGAAGTGCACAACCAAAGGAAGATGAGAAATAAAAAATTGAAATACATTGGAGCTTTCCCATACCTGGAAGGAGTGAGTAAAGAAATCAATAGGCACTGTGCTGAACATGACTTACAACTAGGAAGCTCAGTGCACACCGTGAAAAGTATGACTGTCAACAAAAAACAGAGGGGAAAATGCTAGAAGAATCGGGAACCTACGAAATTCCAATAGCACACATACCCCCAATATCGTACATTGGAAGTACGAAAAACAGGTTAAAAAAAAAAAGTTTTAAACAACACATATCTAACTGGCAAAAAAAAAGCCAAAACTGCTTTAGTGCAATTCTGCTTGGAAAACCGGACATTCCCAAAGTTCGATGAAATTAAAATGCTAAAAAAGAATAAAAAATCGGAAAGGCAAATGAGGAGGGAAGAAGCAATATTAATCTACAAAAATAAAGCAAGGGTATGTAACCAGAACGACCCTAGCACATTGTCGGGCCTGTGGAAAGAACTAATAAGACAAGAAAAACAACAAAAGAAAAATAAAAAAAAAATACGGAAAAAGTGTTCTTAACGAAACATAGATGGCGCCAGCCGGGCTTGATAACGAAAGATATCCAGGAAAGTTTTTCCGACGAATGGCAACAAGGAGTATCGGACTCCATTAGCGCGAAGTTAACCACGAACATCGGTGGTAAAGTCTCCACGCTCCTGAAGATGCCCAGAGTATGGGCGAAAATTTCGAGTATAAAGAACGGTAAAAATTGATGTTTGAATCCTAAGGCAAAGATCCAATGAGTATACCCAGCGAAAAGTGTGAGAAGTAAAGCCAGTCATCGCATACAACGGACTTTAGGACAATAACATCAACAAAGGACCGGAAAACACGTGCATGAAATGTTCCCATCGCTAGAAAGGAATGCCAAGGTAAGCATTATCCGCTAGTTTTTTTGTACATGTTTGCTGGTGTAATTGCTGTGTCCGTTGGTCCGCTTGGGCATCGGAACTTTCTCATTATGGGGTGGGAGAATGTTAATTAGTATGTGTAGATTCCAGATAATTTGCAAATTTTATTGTTTTTGCATGTAGATTAAAAAGTTATTTAATTTTTTGTTTTTTTTTTAGATAAGATTTTGTTTTTACTTTAAATTTTCACTTGTCTTACAAGGTCACAGAATTAAAATATCAGGTCATGGTTCTAGTCGGCAATGTGATTGTTTGTTTCAGTGTGGTTTTTTTTTCATATTGAGTTTAAGTTATTCTTTTTTTTTTTTTTCCAGTTTATATCATCATCATCATCATCATCATTGTCAACCATTATCAATCCACTGCTGGACGAAGGTCTCCCCAAGTTTCCTCCACAACGGTCTGTCTTGTGCCAGTCTCCTCCATGTCACTCCCGCATATTTACGAATTTCATCCACCCATCTCCCATGTGGTCTTTTTCTGGGTCTTTTCCTGTCCCTTGGAATCCAATCTAAAATTTCGGCTGTCCATCTATGGTCTGTTCTTCTGGCAGTATGTCCAGCCCATTGCCATTTCAGGGATTTAACTCTGATCATGATGTCTTCCACTCTCGTCATTTTTCGGATCCACGAGTTCCTCTTCTTATCTCTCCTGGTTATACCAAGCATGCACCTCTCCATGCTTCTTTGAGTTGTCTGCAGCCTTTGTATGTCTCTTTTAGTTAAGGTCCACGTCTCTGCACCATACGTAAGCACTGGAAGGATGCATTGATCAAACACTTTTCTTTTAAGACATAACGGCATATTGCTCTTGAAAATTATGCTGTTTCTTCCAAAAGCTCTCCAGGCAAGTTTTGTACGCCGATTAATTTCTTCATCAATGTGACCCTCACTTGATATCTGCTGTCCAAGATAAACATACGTATCTGTTATCTCCAGTTTTTCTCCATCAATCGATAAATCTTCATTTCTTGTAAAAGCATTGAACATCACTTTTGTCTTCTGAAAGTTCATTTTTAATCCCACTTCTTTACTCTTGTCAGCAAGTTCCTGGATCATACTCTGCAGCTCTGATGGGGTAGTTGCAAAAATGACTACGTCATCAGCAAAACGAAGGTGGGTTAGATAATCTCCATTAATCTTTATCCCTTTGTTTTCCCAGTTCAGTGATTGAAAGACATTTTCCAATGTGGCATTAAAGAGCTTCGGAGATATGGTGTCACCTTGTCTCACTCCCTTTCCAATTTTTATGTGTGTTGTATTTTCAAACAGCCGAATCTTTGCACTTGCATTTTCATAGATGTTATTAATAATATTAATGTATGCATCTTCAATACCGCAGGATTTCAGAGCCGTGGTAACTGCTGATGGTTTCACCGAATCAAAGGCTTTTTCATAATCGATAAAAGCCATGCACAATGGAAGTTCATATTCCCTCGCTCTTTCAATTAGTTCCCTCAGTACGTGGATATGATCTATTGTGCTGTAGCCACTCCTGAATCCAGCTTGTTCTCTCGGTTGAGCCATGTCCAGTGTTACCTTCAAGCGGTGTGAAAGAACTTTAGTGAAGATTTTATAAACCACTGATAGGAGGCTGATAGGTCTGTAGTTCCTGAGATCCTCAATGTCACCTTTTTTATGTAGCAGGATCATTGTAGCATTGTTCCAATCCTCAGGAATCTTCTCTTCATTAAGGCATCGAGTGAAAATTTGGGCGAGTACTGTTTCAATTTCTCCATTTGCTTCTTGTATGATGTCTATAGTAATTCCATCTTCTCCTGGAGCTTTCCCCTGCTTCATGCTCTTGATTGCATGAGCAACTTCTGCTGGGAGGACTGGAAGAACTCTGGTACCTTTCATGATGTCTGGAGTACATGTATCATCCCTTTCATATAGTTTGGAGTAGAAATCTTTCACTCTTGTCAAAATTTCGCCTCTATTTCTTGTTATAGAACCATCTTCTTTTCTCAGAGCCATAATCTGTTTTCTTCCCTTACTGAGATGTCCCTTTGCTATCTTTAGGCTTTGGTTGTTTTCAATTGCTTTCCTTACTAGTTCACAGTTGAATTTTCTTACGTCTTCAGTGATACTTTTTCTTACTGTCTTGCATAGCTCTATATATTCCATTTTGGAAGTCACATCTTCTTTAGTTGTCCTCATCTCTCTTCTTTTTTGCATCAACATTTTGGTTTTTCCTGATAATTTGTTTACATGCAACTTGTTCTTAGACCCAGCTAATTTTGTTGCTGTTTCCATAAGAGCTTTGGTTACTTTTCTGTTAACTTCAGAAATATCCACTTCTTCCGATGTTAGGCCTTCTAAAGCAGAGAATCTGTTCTTCAGTTCCAACTTGAAAGTATTATGGTGTTTTTTAAGGTTGGTTATGTCAATACATTTTGTTTGTCTTATGAGCTTGCCACGTTCCAGTTTAGTGTTGAGGTGCATCTTACATCTCACCAATCTATGGTCACTACCTGTGTTGAACTTGTTTAGCACACTGCAGTCTTCGATGACGAATTTTTTGTTACACATAATAAAATCAATTTCACTTGTCGTCCCAATTGGATGTCTCCATGTCCATTTCCTGTGTGGCTTTTTCTTGAAAAAGGAATTCAAGATGAAAAATCCTTCTGCCTCTGCAAACTCAACGAGAGTATTTCCACGCTGGTTTCTGTTGCCGTGACCGAATTTACCTACTGAAGTTTCATTCTGTTGCCGTTGCCCTATTTTGGCATTGAAATCTCCCATAATTATCTTCAAGTGCTGCTTACCTTTATTATTTAGATGACGAATTTCCTCATAAAATTCTTCAATTTCTTCTTCAGGATGACTTGTGGTGGGTGCATAAGTTTGAATAATCTGAACCTGGTATCTTCTCGATAGTTGGATAACGAGTCGTGCAGCTCTGTCAGAGGAACTTTCAACTTCTACCACTTTATCCTTCAGTTTCTTGTTTATTATAAATCCAACACCACTAGTTCTGCCAGTATCTGTCCCACGATAATAGAAGAGATGTCCACTTTTCAGTTCAATGAGATCTTCTCCTTTTCTCCTTACCTCACTCAGCCCGACGATGTCCCACTTGATCCTTTGTAGTTCCTCTTCCAATTCAAGAAGCCTTGAATCAGAAGATAGGGAGCGTCCGTTGTAGGTAGCCAAGGTCAGCATCAAATGGCAGCCTAGTCCGGTCCTCCGGGGATTCTTAGCACCCTCTGCCTTCATGTCGCACTGGCCGCTGCCTTGGCCAGGTACATTCCAGCTGCCGGAGACTGAGGGCCAAGATTTAAGTTGTAGAGTCATTTTGGAGGTGTTTGGCCATAACTCACCACGCTGGCCAAGCGGGTTGGTGAGTGTGGGATAGCATTTCCTCTGATCCCGATGGTATAGTTATACCGCTATTTGCGGTCGTCAGAGCCCCTTTAGTGGGAACAGGATGCACCACGAGAAGGCGGGGTTGACATTTGTCAAGGAGAGGCTGTGATGTTACGCATCACCTATATATATATATATATATATATATATATATATATATCATCATCATCATCATTGTCAACCATTATCAATCCACTGCTGGATGAAGGTCTCCCCAAGTTTCCTCCACAACGGTCTGTCTTGTGCCAGTCTCCTCCATGTCACCCCTGCATACTTTCGAATTTCATCCATCCATCTCCCATGTGGTCTTCTTCTGGGTCTTTTCCTGTCCCTTGGAATCCAATCTAAAATTTCGGCTGTCCATCGATGATCTGTCCTTCTGGCAGTATGTCCAGCCCATTGCCATTTCAGGGATTTAACTCTGATCATGATGTCTTCCACTCTTGTCATTTTTCGGATCCACGAGTTCCTCCTCTTATCTCTCCTGGTTACACGAAGCATGCACCTCTCCATGCTTCTTTGAGTTGTCTGCAGTCTTTGTATATCTCTTTTAGTTAAGGTCCACGTCTCTGCACCATACGTAAGCACTGGAAGGATGCATTGATCAAACACTTTTCTTTTAAGACATAATGGCATATTGCTCTTGAAAATTATGCTGTTTCTTCCAAAAGCTCTCCAGGCAAGTTTTGTACGCCGATTAATTTCTTCATCAATGTGACCCTCACTTGATATCTGCTGTCCAAGATAAACGTACGTGTCTGTTATCTCCAGCTTTTTCTCCATCAATCGATAAATCTTCATTTCTTGTAAAAGCATTGAACATCACTTTTGTCTTCTGAAAGTTCATTTTTAATCCCACTTCTTTACTCTTGTCAGCAAGTTCCTGGATCATACTCTGCAGCTCTGATGGGGTAGTTGCAAAAATGACTACGTCATCAGCAAAACGAAGGTGGGTTAGATAATCTCCATTAATCTTTATCCCTTTGTTTTCCCAGCTCAGCGACTGAAAAACACCCTCCAATGTGGCATTAAAGAGCTTCGGAGATATGGTGTCACCTTGTCTCACTCCCTTTCCAATTTTTATGTGTGTTGTATTTTCAAACAGCCGAATCTTTGCACTTGCATTTTCATAGATGTTATTAATAATATTAATGTATGCATCTTCAATACCGTAGGTTTTCAGAGCCATTGTAACTGCTGATGGTTTCACCGAATCAAAGGCTTTTTCATAATCGATAAAAGCCATGCACAATGGAAGTTCATATTCCCTCGCTCTTTCAATTAGTTCTCTCAGTACGTGGATATGATCTATTGTGCTGTAACCACTCCTGAATCCAGCTTGTTCTCTCGGTTGAGCCACGTCCAGTGTTACCTTCAAGCGGTGTGAAAGAACTTTAGTGAAGATTTTATAAACTACTGATAGGAGGCTGATAGGTCTGTAGTTTCCGAGATCCTCAATGTCACCTTTCTTATGTAGCAGGATCATTGTAGCGGTGTTCCAATCCTCAGGAATCTTTCCTTCATTAAGGCATAGAGTGAAAATTTGGGCAAGTACTGTTTCAATTTCTCCACTTGCTTCTTGTATGATGTCTACAGTAATTCCATCTTCTCCTGGAGCTTTTCCCCGCTTCATGTTCTTGATTGCATGTGCAACTTCTGCTGGAAGGACTGGAGGAACTCTGGTACTGGTATCTTTCATGATGTCTGGAGTGCATGTATCATCCCTTTCATATAATTTGGAGTAGAAATCTTTCACTCTTGTCAAAATTTCGCCTCTATTTCTTGTTACAGAACCATCTTTTTTTCTCAGTGCCATAATCTGTTTTCTTCCCTTACTGAGATGTCCCTTTGCTACCTTTAGGCTTTGGTTGTTTTCAATTGCTTTCCTCACTAGTTCACAGTTGAATTTTCTTACGTCTTCAGTGATACTCTTTCTTACTGTCTTGCATAGCTCTATATATTCCACTTTGGAAGTCACATCTTCTTTAGTTGTCCTCATCTCTCTTCTTTTTTGCATCAACATTTTCGTTTTTCCTGATAATTTGTTTACATGCAACTTGTTCTTAGACCCAGCTAATTTTGTTGCTGTTTCCATAAGAGCTTTGGTTACTTTTCTGTTAACTTCAGAAATGTCCACTTCTTCCGACGTTAGGCCTTCTAAAGCAGAGAACCTGTTCTTCAGTTCCAACTTGAAGGTATTATGGTGTTTTTTAAGGTTGGTTATGTCAATAGATTTTGTTTGTCTTATGAGCTTGCCACGTTCAAGTTTAGTGTTGAGGTGCATCTTACATCTCACCAATCTATGGTCACTACCTGTGTTGAACTTGTTTAGCACACTGCAGTCTTCTATGACGAATTTTTTGTTACACATAATAAAATCAATTTCACTTGTCGTCCCATTTGGATGTCTCCATGTCCATTTCCTGTGTGGCTTTTTCTTGAAGAAGGAGTTCAAGATGAAAAACCCTTCTGCCTCTGCAAACTCAACGAGAGTATTTCCACGCTGGTTTCTGTTGCCGTGACCGAATTTACCGACTGATGTTTCATTCTGTTGCCGTTGCCCTATTTTTGCATTGAAATCTCCCATAATTATTTTCAAGTGCTGCTTACCTTTATTATTTAGATGACAAATTTCCTCATAAAATTCTTCAATTTCTTCTTCAGGATGACTTGTGGTGGGTGCATAAGTTTGAATAATCTGAGCCTGGTATCTTTTCGAGAGTTGGATAACAAGTCGTGCAGCTCTGTCAGAGGAACTTTCAACTTCTACAACTTTATCCTTCAGTTTCTTGTTTATTATAAATCCAACACCACTAGTTCTGCCAGTATCTGTCCCACGATAGTAGAAGAGATGTCCACTTTTCAGTTCGATGAGATCTTCTCCTTTTCTCCTTACCTCACTTAGCCCCACGATGTCCCACTTGATCCTTTGTAGTTCCTCTTCCAATTCAAGAAGCCTTGAATCAGAAGATAGGGAGCGTCCGTTGTACGTAGCCAAGGTCAGCATCAGATGGCAGCCTAGTCCGGTCCTCCGGGGATTCTTAGCACCCTCTGCCTTCATGTCGCACTGGCCGCTGCCTTGGCCAGGTACATTCCAGCTGCCGGAGACTGAGGGCCAAGATTTAAGTTGTGGAATCATTTTGGAGGGGTTTGGCCATTCCTTAATTTATATTCTGATTACTTTTTTATTTTTTTCAGTAATTATGCAAAAAAGTTACTACGTATTAAAGAAAAATTCTTCCTTGTGAAGTGAATGTTTTCCTATTCTTGACCGGGTCTTCAAAATCAATTAACAGAGCAAGAGTTTTTTTTTTTTTTAGCAAAATTAAATAAAAAAAATTAGTGTGTGACCTGTCCGTAATAGAATGTTAAATTTCCGTAACTCGTAAAATTGTTTTCGCGGCAGAGTGAGCAACGGCAGTATCAATTTTTAGCATTTAGTTTCGCTTTAAATTATTCTGTGCAAGTATCCAAAAAATAAATTTTTCATGCTGACGTGTGTAGACTAAGTCTGAGAATATAGCACATTATAGATATGAGCCTTTGCTATTGACCTTTCTTTTGTTTTGTAGAATTGTGTATAAAAACTCTTTGTGTAACTTTCTGGTAACCATCACAAAAACAAGAAAATTTTGGTCTATGTGGACAAAATGAATGCTGTACAAACTGTTTACCGTATGAATTTATTTGTTGCCATCTGCTTGCACTACCCCTAATTGTGAAATACGTACAGTTATTGTAATGATCCACTTTATAAAGATCTTAAAATATCACATCCACATTTTAATGTCATTAAAGCTGCGCCGAAAGACAGTTTTTCTGCTGAAAGGTACAATTTTGCTGCACCAAAAGGCAGTTCTTGTGCTCCAAATTTACCGTTGTGCTGCTCCAAAAGCCTGTTTCTTTGCTCCAAAGTTGCAATTTTCCTGCTTGAAAGCTGCTCCGAAACAAGCCAGTCACTTCCATCCCTGTGCTTGTTGTGATAGCTGTTTTAAATGTTTTTCAACTCCTTTAATGCTCTGGTTGATAAATTTATAGGTTTGAAATAAACTTGTAAGGTTTTCTGAACAGATATTTTAAATGATTGAGAGGTGGGGAGGGGATAAAAGACATCCTTTTTTTTACCTAGGAGAGAGATGTGCGTGAGGCAAGCAGAGAGAGGTAGTACTGTGTAGTAAAACAAAACAAGTGAAGCATTCTTTTGTTCATGCAAATTGATTTGTCTTTAAGGGAACCATAGTGTTGTCAGCAGCAGGTAATTCCTAGTTTTCTCGTGAAAGAGAAAAATCTGGGTGAATGCCATTTTGTTTGCTGATAAGAGTTGAACTTCGATATACATAGTGCAACAATTAAATAATGAGGCTGAATATTTTTTTTTAATGGAAAAGCAGGAAAACTTATACATGAATATATTTTGTTTGAAGTACATTCCTCCTGCAGTAATACAAGAAGTGGCACAATCAGCCAATGAAAGGAAGAACTTACAGAGGTCATCTTTTGGTATGGAGAAAGAGCTGATGTCACAATTCTTTGCATGTCTTCAATGTCTTGAAAAACTTTTCCTTTTAAAGGAGCTTTAATAATTTAGGGAATAAAGTAGTCACACAGTGACATCTGGAGAATAGGGGGTATGATTGAGTACACAAACTTGTTTTCATTCCAGAAATTACTGTACACAGACTTCTCTGTGTGCGGTGCATTATCGTGAAGAAGGAACAGTTGCCCTATTTTGTACTCGGGGCTGACACGAATGCTCCTCTTCCACAATTGTTACTACGCAAGCATTTTCTTGATTTTGGGCTTCTGTAACCTAATCTTTCCTTTAAGTAACTGTGGCAACTTTCACTAAGCACTCTGACACTTCATTTTAGTATTGTAACAAAAACTCTCATGTCTCGTCACCTGTCAAAATGCTTTAGAGAAAATTTTGCATAGTTTCTGCAGTCTCCAGAATGTCTTTTGCGTTACTCCACTCGTGCATGTTCCTGGTCGTCTGACAAAGCATGCAGAACAAAATGAGCACAACCCACCTCTACCACCAATCTTGCACTAAAATTTGACGAAATGTCTCCTGATTAACTTTTTATTCTTTCACAAACTTTCTCAATGACTTGAGACATGTGCAGTGAAGTCTGGTATTGGGGCCTTTTTGTCATTTTCCAAATCTTCTCGCCCATCTTTGAAATGCATATACCATCAAAATATTTGTTCACGAGATAGGCAATTAGCTCCATACACACATGCAACGGTTCAATTGTCGGAGGTGGTTGTACAGATTTTCAGACAGAATCTAATATTTTGTAATATTTTGCTCTCTACTCCATGACAGCTGTGATAATGTTCTTCCATCGAATGTCGTGCACGGCCTAAATAATCTTGTGCTCAATTCTCACGCAAATGCTGTTGCCACCATATAGCTTATAAATAACTTATCAAAAACCATGCCTTCCTGACTAGTTTTACTGGGATTTTTATTTGTAAGTCTCATTAATTGCCTCACTGTGTGCAGTTTTTTTTTCAAAAATAATTTTTCATAATTTACTGTTAAAATAACGAAGAATATTACGAAGTTCAAGGGACCTGTAAAACCTTTGGTTTGTGCAAGTTCATTATATGCAGGTTTGACAGTATTTACTATGCAATGAACTACAACCATATTTATTAGTTTTTGCAATTGATACAATTTTTTTATGAAAACTTAACGAAAATAATGAAGGAAATGTTCAAGTTCTAGTCTTATATCTCAAAGTGTATTTGTTCTGAAATAAAACCTTTAGTTCACTGTGTAGTGAACATAATAGAAGAGATCAACTTACCCCCAAGTGAGATCAAACCATTAGTTGTTTAAGAAACAGGGATCGCATTCGTCCTAAAATTCCTAATATTTTGTGACCCTCCTTAAATTCCTAAAATTAGACCTAAAATTTGCTATTCATCCTAAAATTTTCGTAAGCTTATTTTTATTAAAAACAACCGTTATTAACGCCAATAAATTTACCATTACGGTAAGGTAAAAAGACCTGTTATTGTAGAAACACAGCCTATATGCTGTGCTGCTGAAGGGAGGGAAAAATGACGCCATCGAGATGCACTTGCTTCGGGGCGGGCGTTCCATTTTTTTGCCTTCGAACAGTTTTCGAGAGTAACAAGAGATCTAAGGGAAAAGGGGAGGGGTCATTTTCACCCCTGGTTTGCGCTTTGCAGACGAACTCCGTGGCACGCAGAAGATCGTACTTTATTTTTGTACATGCCTTGTGGAACCTCCTCTTTCTGCTGATGTTTTGTTATTGTAAACCGCAGGTGGGTGGAAGCAAAGAGGAAACATGTGGTCTTTTTCCGTAACCTCCGGTAATGACGATGGGATGGTAGCTGAGTTATCTTGGCAGGCAGTAGAGCACGTGATCATTGACCTTCGATCATGCGTCGGCGACAGCGACCTTCGATGCGCAATATATCTCGCTTCGACTCGCTTTGACTGAACTTGCGTGAGATGCGTATGATAGTTTCTGGTTTTACGTCTTTTATGGTGTTCTCTGTGCAGGTTCAGTTCTCTAGTGGTGACCTGCTTTTTTTTTTTTTTTTTCATATCTTCTGACATCCTCGCAGCCAAATTTCGGGAAGTTGTCTGGTTTTGCAATATTGGAACGTGTTTTTGTACTTCCCTTTCATTTTCTGGTTAGTAATACAAGTGTTTAAGATGCCTAAATCCAAAACGAAATTTCAAGATGCGTGGCTCGCCAAAGAATTGGACGGAGTGAAGTTGAAAGAATGGTGTTCTGCAACTGAAACAATATTTTCTGCTAAGTGTATATTGTGTTCAGAAATTTTCAATATTTCTAATAGTGGCTTTTCACAAGTAAAAGCGCATCATAAAGGAAAAAAAAGTTCCCATAACAAGAAATTCCCATAACAAGAAATTTGTTAAATAGTGTTCGTGATTCACATAAATTTTATAAAGAGTATGTTGATAAGCTGAAGGAAGAACAATCAAAAAAGGTAAAAGAAAAGGAAGCAGAAAGAGAGGGAAAATAAGGAAAAGCAGCTAGAGAAAAAAAGAAAAGCTGAGTTTGATGACAAAATAAAAGAAAATGATGCAGAAATAAATAGGCTTAAAAAAGATAAAGAAGCCTCCCTAGCAGTAATTCAAGAGGGAACAGAAAGAATGCGAAAAGCTGTAGAAAAACAAAATACTGTTGAAATAGCAGTTGCCTCTAACTTGATCATACAAGGTTCAGCTGAAATAAAGAAAACAAAGTAAATTAGTTGTGGTGGAAGCAGAAAAAGATAGGCGTATCAGGAAAAGGTTAAAACAATAATATGAAAAAAGTAATTCAGTGAACAATTGTACATAGTTCTTGGTTTTCAATTACCTTTTTAGGATATTATAATTTAATGTGAAACCTGAAAACTTTCTGTGAAAATCGTGAATTGCTTCTGGTTAAACAGCATATTAATGTTCAAAGTGAAACTTGAATGTGGTAAATATACTTGAATATGATAATAACACGTGAAAAGATAAGAACTGAACATTAGAAGTAAATCATACTTAAACTTTAGACATTAGATGTTATGCAAAAAATTTGGGTGTGAACTTCGACCATATATACTAATGGACTGCGCATTGGCAATAGCTGCATCAAAGCCGCCATGGCTCAAACATTGGGCACGTCATCATCAGACTCCAAATTTCGTGTAAAAATGCTTTTATGATTACTAATTTACATTGCAGAACTTCAGTGTTTTCGGTGTATTATGTGAATGCGCCTCATATATAATGAAAACTCTTCAGGTAAGTTTACTTATGAGCTATATACATGCATGAACGGGTTGTTTACATTTTGTGATTTATAATGTGATGAACATTTGCGAAGAATTTGGAACATGCATTCCATTTTTTTTTCTTAAGTTACTGTATTTTTATATCAATAGCTGCAAGTTTCTGGTTAAGTAATTGAACTTTATTGACTTAGGTATTTAATTCGTTTCTTACCCATGAAAAATCATAGAACTTTCTTTACTATATCGCTCAGAGCAACCATAAGCACAGCAGGTGTAACCCATCTTTTTGACTGTTGTCATGTGATTTTATGTTGGAGCCAGAAATTTTGATGTCATGCGCAGTCTATCAGTATATATGGTTGAAGGGTGTGAAGCAAACTCTTTACAATGTATACAAAGTTGTTTTACTAGATGTATACAAATATACATCTAGTTTTTATTGAAATACAATCCTAAAATTTTCCTAAAATTTTTCTAAAAATTCCTAAAATTCCAACCTAAAATTTTCCAGAAGTATGCTATGATCCCTGAAGAAATCACTTTGTTTCAAAACTTAACAATTTTCAAATTTCAGAAAATTATAAAATAAAAGTAATTTTCATTTACAACACAGGGTGTCTGTCCACATTCTGGAAAGTCAAGGGAAAGTCAGGGAAATGCTTGAAATGTTGGTAAAAGTAGGGGGGAAATCAGTGATATTTAAAAAAAAAAAAAAAGTGAGAAATTTCAATCGCAGTTAGACTACAACTAGTTTTAACCTGGCGTTGGGGAGCGACGCCCTCATCGCCCAACACACTTGCACTTGGTGTTGCAGACAGTCACTAACTTCCCCTTCCTACTAATGTAACCTTGTATTTACTACCTATTGTAAGTTGTGTTACATTAACTTTTTTTTTTTAGGTCAGATGAGTAGAAGAAAATTTGTGATATAAGTTATACCTTGTTAAAAGGCAATTAAGACTGCAGCAATGTCAAAGCGTTGTGTGTTTAATGAACAATGGTTGGACGAACAATTAAATCCTGTGTTTTCTGGTTGGATAGCTGCTGTGAACGGCGACAATGAATAAGCATTTTGTAAAGTGTGCTCTAAAACTTTCAAGCTTAGCAACATGGGGCGTCAGGCAGTCTCCAGCCACGGAAATGGTCCTAATCATTTGAAATACATTCGTGCTAAAATGTCTCAGCCCAGTCTTGCTTCTTTCACTTCCTCTGTGAAAAAGAACTCTCTTTGTAATAACAAACTTAGGAAATGTGGAATCAACACTTCTAGAAAATATTAAGTCTAAAGGCTCAAATACTTATGTTGTGAAGCCCAGTGACCTTAATGCTTATGTAGTGAAAGGTGGTGTAACAAAGTCTGAAATAATATGGGCCATGGAAGTGTTGTCCAATGGAATGTCTCTGAACTCTTGTACACAGATTAACAAAACATTTCAGTTAATGTTTCCTGACAGTGTGATAGCTTCAAAATTTACTTTAGGCAAAAGCAAAGAATCTTATGTGATAAACCATGGATTGGCACCACATTTCAAAGAGTGTTTAATGGACGATCTGAAGCAGTCCACTGACTTTTGTAATTTGTTTTGATGAATCACTAAACATAATTGCTCATCGTGGGCAAATGGATCAGTTTGTTTGTTATCCAAACGTCAGTCTGCAAAAAGTTTCCACTAGATATTTTAGTAGTGTTTTTAGGACGGGCAACAGCTGATAACCTTTTAGAGAAATTCGTTAAAGTTGCACCTCTTCCCTTGGATAACATGCTACAAGTGTCAATGGATAGACCTAATGTTAATCTCGGCTTTCTTCAAAAGCTGAAAGATAAACTTAGAACTGAAAATCCAGATGGTAAATTATTAGTTGACATTGGAGTGTGGTCTTCAAGTGGTCAATGGAGCTATGAAAACTGGACTTGAAGCAGTGAAATGGGATATACATCACTTTCTATATAACTTGTACTACCTTTTAAAAGATAGTCCTGCTTGCCGTGCAAATTATGCTATGATTACTGGATGTAAAGATTTCCCTTTGAAATTTTGCACTGCAGGGTGGTTGGAAAACGTTAATTGTTTGACTAGGGCATTTGCTTGTCTATGATCATATCAAGAATCATCAGTTTCCAGCAAACAGCACATGTTTCTTGCAGAATTCATGGAAAGTCCACTGTTGAAATGCATATTGGCTACATTTAGGACTATAGCTTCAGAGTGTGAATCTTTTTTGAAGGTTCCAGAGCCCAAAGCCTTTAATTCCTTACACACCGATTTGCTGGATCTGATGAAAAATTTGATGGCATGAAGCTTTGAAGCCTGACAAAGCTGCCCCGGTGGCGCAGTGGTCTAAGGCGTTGGCCTCTGATCATTCGTCCATAAGGGGTCCCGGTTCGAATCCCGGTCAGGCATGGATGTTGTGTTTGTCTTACGGCACTGGCTCTCTCCCTTCCCTGGAACCAGTGACCCTAAATTAGGGACGGGTGACTGCTTATAGCCCATTGAGTTGCTCACTCCAAAAAAAAAAAAAGCCTGACAAATTAAGTGAAGCTTGATAGTGTCTCAAAACTGTTAACTTTAGATATATCAAAAAGTAAAAATCTTTTCTCCATTGAGAAAGTTGATATTGGATTTAGTGCTAAAAAGCTATTAAAAGAAGTGAAGTGCTCAGAAAGAGAGAAATTAGAGTTTCAGCTTAAATTTAGGAAACTTGTTACCAGTATGATTGAAAAACTTCGTGAGAAAAGCCCACTAAAATTTAAGTTTGTCCGTGGGGTAAGTTGTTTGGACCCAAATATTATAGTGCAGCAGCAGAGTCTTGGCAAGAAGAGTGGAAATTGTGCTCGAAGTTTTACTTAGTGCAAACAGGATTTCAGATGACTGCTGAAAAAGCTAATAAACGGTACACTTCATTGTGTGTAGAAGCTCAATCTGCTTTAAAGTCTCAGTTTGATGAATTTTTAGACAGTCATGATGATTCCATTGGATTAGACAAATTTTACAGTGCTCTACTTGACAACCAAAAACAATTTGCTGAACTTTAGGATGTAATAAAAATTTCTCATTATGTCTCGTGGAAATGCTTCAGTGGAAGGTGGATTTTCTTCAATAAGTCTCTTGTGGAAAATCTCCTGCAAGAATCCCTGATTTGTCAGAGAACAGTTTTTGATGCCATTTAAAAATGTGGGAGGAGTAGAACACATTGCCATCAATAGAAGGCTCCTTTTTTCTGCAAGAGCCTCCAGATGAAGATATCAGGATTATCTTGAAAAAAGTGTTCTTCAAAACAAAGAAGAAAGAAAACAAGGAAAAAGAAAAATTGATCATGAAATAAAGGAATTGAAGGGGGAAAGACAGAATACGTATGAAAGGAACTAGAGTTGGAAGCAGCAGCATTGCAGGCGAAGATTTCAGATTGGGAAAAGAAGAAAAGTGACTGTGTTCCTACTGTAATATTTTTATAGTAACTGTTCTGAATATCGTGTATGGGTTTGTTTGAGTGTTTCTTCAATAAATGTAAAACCATGAAAAAAAGAGTAAAATTAAAAAGGTGTGAGTTGGACGGTTATGGAGGAAATGGAGGCCGATTTTAAAATAATTAAAAAAAAAAATATATATATATACATATATATATATCAGTTACTTGGGAAACTATACGTCAAACGGAAACACTTTTAAATAAGTTTCTCAATTATCCAATTCAATTTTAGTTTTTATGGCACATATATTGAAAAACTCAAATAAACCTATTTGTGTAAGGTCAGGGATTTCTTATATATTTGGTCAGGGAAATCAGGTTTGATAATTCTGTGGACACCCTGCAACAATGCACATAATATATGTGAATGAATTTTAGAACCACCATATTTGTAGGTCTCTCCATCATTTGTCTGTTGTACGTATAGTTTTTGAATTTCTTTAGCTTGCCAAGATTTTTCTAGCCTTTTTTGCCTGGTGTGTTGCAGCAACTCTGGCTTGGGTCGGGGATTAATATCGGAGACCTTAGCACCTTGATTGTATAACGACCCAGTATGTGATGAATATCGGAGACCTCAGCACCTTGATTGTATTAATGACCCAGTATGCAACCAAATGTTGTAAACACTTGGAGTAGTTCATAGTCCTCATGGAAGGTGACAACTGTAGCACTAACATAAAAACCCAGTGTAGATAGGCCAACAAAGTAAATCCTAAATACATAAGGCTATTAAAAATCACAATTAGCATTTCAGGGTTTCTATGGATACGCTCTGCTTAAAAGCTTTTCACAGAACCAGGGGCGTGTAATAAAAAAAATGGGGGGGGGGGGGGGGGGGTATTTTCTATAGTAAGTTGATGCAATTTTTCTAATGTGAGTTGCATTTTAACAAAGAAAATAAAATTAAGCACTTCTGGGGGCAATGCCCCCCCTCTCTAAATACATTCCTGCACAGAACGGTTCCTTGTATGTAGCTTTCTCTTGATTTTAGTACATCTTTGGAAGACACTTTCCATCCTTGAAATGGACATTGGGTGCAACTAGGAATTTTTTTTTTTTTTGGTATTTGCACTAGCTGTTCTTGCCATTCGGGCACTGTTTATTTCTTTTGATGATGCCCAATTAAAAAGGACAGCCACAGTATTTTATGTCATATTTTCTAAATTTAGTTTCCCTAATTGCAATACTGTAATTGAGTTTTGTCAATCCTCTCATCTGTCAACTTGCCTCCCCCCCCCCCCGTAAGCCTTCCACTTTTTTTTTTTTCTTCCAGGTTGCAAAGATGTGTCCCAACTCTTTTCTGTACATGAATCTTAGTTATGGTTAGAAATGCCATTGTGGTACTTCAGGAACAAAATATTTACTTTAAATAAAAAATTAAAGTTAAAAGCAACATCCTAATCGAATTTGGCAAAATTGCACTGCTTCCAGTGAAAATATTGAAACAACTTTCAAAAAAACATCTTATGGTACTTGGTCTTTCTGCATAAATTGAATGCTTTTAAAAGGCAGATAAATAAGAGCTGGGGGGGGGCTTAGGAAAAATGACTTTCAGAGTGTCTGCAATACCTTTAAGGTATTGCATTGTCATATAACATGTTTGTGTGTGTGATAATGTACTTCTCCCATGTATTTTAAAGTTAACTACAGGTGAGCAGATGACATGCATATTCAAATTGAAACTGCACCTTAAAACATGAGCATTTTTCAGGCATGCGATTCTTCTGCTAATTAGCGAAAATTCGCTAAACCTGTCATTTATTTGTGTCTCAGGCTTTTGAAAAAGTTTGTGATTGTTGATATGTTGAAGGGAAAAAAATCGTGGCAAGAAATATTCGTTGGGTAGGTCGCAATATTTCAGTTGTAAGGCGTACTTTTTCTGTGGCTGACCGGTGCTCCTTCAGCCAACTCCGCGGTGATGAATGAAAATATTTGAGTGATCGCACTCCATGCTAATTTTTCTCTAAATTTTACCATTTTTATAGTAAACATCAAACTTTGATTATTTAATTATGTCTGTAATTAATAGCTGTGATGCTAGGGTATTGAAAGAAGTTGAGAAAAATGTAAAAAACTGATTTTGATGGGAGTGGCTTGAAAAAGTGTACTGAAGCAGAAAAAGTTTCTCTTTCAGAGTTTATAAGAAAAATTTATGTTCCTGGAAAAGCATAGTGTTCATTGTGTAATTACCAAATGTTTATGGAAGTACGTATTGGAATGCACTGTTAAGTCACATTAATAGTGGAAAACACTTGCAAATGGTTAAAGCTGTTGCTAAAAAATTATGAAGTCCCGAGAACTTTTTTTTAGCACTAGTGATGTATCTTCATATACAAACACAGTAAGACCCGCCGTGGTTCCTGTTTCTACTCTCACACTTAATGCCCAGGCAACTGTTCTGGGAGTTTTGGCTGAACATAGTTTGCCATTTACTGTTGCACCAGTACTTATTGATCTTGCAAAAGTTATCACAAGATCCAAAAACCCTTGCTAATCTTTCAATGGATCGTACATCTGCCTCTATGAAAGAAAATTCGATTTGGGTTGGCAGAGACTTTTCTTGCCGAAAACTGTAAGTAATAAGTAACAATGTGTTTTTTTTTCATTGAATGTATTGATGAATCCACCAGCAACAATTGAATGAGAGTTCTCACTGTATTAGTAAGTTATTATTGCAATGATGAAGATAAAGTTGTCATTGAACATTTAACTTAGTTTAAAGACAGTTGACAGCCAAAGCATTTTTAATGCATTGGATTCTTTTTTTACTGCTAATCAATTCCTTACAGCAACTTAGTATCCATTATGATGGATTCATGTGCCGTAATGAGAGGATCAAAGAAAGGTTTGGAAACACATATAAGAGGGGTGGGGAGGCCTGTCACCTTATTGATGGCGATTCATGTCATCACATCCATAATGCAGCAAAAAAAAAAAAATTTGAAGCCCTTTGAGTACTATGGAGAAGGTTTGTTTACAGGTTTAAACAATGATTTCAGATGGTCTGCTGACTTAAGATCAAAACTTAAGGACGTTTGTATAATTTTAGGGATTAAATTTTCAGCACCTAACAAATACCTTAGTCATCGTTGGCTTTCATGCTATGATGTTGCTGTGGAAACTTTGTGAATGTGGGATGCTCTTAGTTTCTTTTTAATGCATATCTGAAAGGAGATGTTACAACTTATCAAGCTGTTGTGAGCTTTTATAGGAAAAACCATTTTGCAGTTGGTAGTGAGAATTTGCAGAAATTGAAAGATCTGGGAAAGAAGCAACCATCTACAAGTGATGGTAAAGAACGCAGGCAGTGAATAATTTAAAAATTATTTTACCAAAGAAAGAAAACACTGTTAATATTGTAGGTGTATGTAGCAGTTCTGCCTTTGCTGAAACAATATGTAATGTTACAAATTGTGAAGATGACAATCCGTTTTTTGGCGTAAATGTGACAAGGATGGTAAGTCAGATAATATCCGAAAACTTGAAAATTTTCATCGTCCTGGAGCGGGACTCGAACCCGCGTCTCCCAGAAAACGCCTAGGTATGCTAACCACTACACCACCCAGAACGACCAAGTTTCAAGTTTCCGATCAATTTGAATTTAACCATCACAGGATTCGCTAGTCGAAGCAACCGGCATTCATGTTTAGCGAATCTGGAGGTTAATAATCCTATCCCGTGATTGCCCGGAGAAGCAGATAAATCATGAAAGAAATACGGGATTACGCCATATAATACAAATTTTGAAGATGACAATCCGTTTTTTGGCGTAAATGTGACAAGGATGGTAAGTCAGATAATATCCGAAAACTTGAAAATTTTCATCGTCCTGGAGCGGGACTCGAACCCGCGTCTCCCAGAAAACGCCTAGGTATGCTAACCACTACACCACCCAGAACGACCAAGTTTCAAGTTTCCGATCAATTTGAATTTAACCATCACAGGATTCGCTAGTCGAAGCAACCGGCATTCATGTTTAGCGAATCTGGAGGTTAATAATCCTATCCCGTATTTCTTTCATGATTTATCTGCTTCTCCGGGCAATCACGGGATAGGATTATTAACCTCCAGATTCGCTAAACATGAATGCCGGTTGCTTCGACTAGCGAATCCTGTGATGGTTAAATTCAAATTGATCGGAAACTTGAAACTTGGTCGTTCTGGGTGGTGTAGTGGTTAGCATACCTAGGCGTTTTCTGGGAGACGCGGGTTCGAGTCCCGCTCCAGGACGATGAAAATTTTCAAGTTTTCGGATATTATCTGACTTACCATCCTTGTCACATTTACGCCAAAAAACGGATTGTCATCTTCAAAATTTGTATTATATGGCGTAATCCCGTATTTCTTTCATAATATGTAATGTTGTTTCAAATGAAAGAATAAGTGCTCACCAATTGCAAGTTCTGGATTTAACCAATGAATCAAATATACTGAAGAACAGACTTATTCATTGGTACTAAGGTAATGAGAACTATTAATAGGTGTAACCAATCTGACTTCACAATTTTTTGTGCAGTTAAGATCAGCATATGTCACATGTGGCACATGCATGCAGAGCAAATTGCTGATAACAAATCCTTTTCTGATCAGTGCTTCTGCATTGGATCCTTTATTGAGGTGTAAGACTTAGACTTTGAAGAAACTTGAGAATTTACCTCTACTTATCTCTAATGTTCTGTCTCAGGTGGAATTTGAACTCTATATGGCAGAAGTTAGAAAGTATCAGATTGATGATCTGCCTCCTGCTGTAGACATTGAAGGCAAGTCTCTGCCTCTGGATAAGTGGTCACATATTTTTAAATGTCATGACTATCCAGCTCTGTCAAAAATGGTGAAAGCAGTGTTGAGCTGTTTCCATGGTCCAGTTGTATGTAGAAGGGGCATTCAATATTATGAATAACATAATTGATCCACAATCTGGACGTATGGACATAAAAACATTCAGCTATACCAACTGTAAAGTGCAGCTTACGAGCTAAAAATAAAAAAACAGCTTTGCAGTACTTCCATCGGAGTGATTCACCATGATCCTGTAAATCTTTGTGTAAGAATTTAACAACAGCAAGTAAAAAAGGTCCAGAGAAGAAAAACTTACTACAAAAGATGAAATAGAGAGAAAAAAAAAAACCAGTGTTACAAATAAAAATAGCAACTAAAAAGTCAAAGTTGGAAGGTCAAAGACTGATTAAACTTACATACATATCACTAAGCTGTTCTGAGATTCAGAGGTTAGCTCCAAAAAGAAATACAAACTTCCAGATATTTTTACTTATTGTTGTCGTATCAAACTTCGCCATTTACAGCCATCTTGACATACAACTCGTGCTTCACTGATATCCATTACATGCTGTACAAAACATCTTTTATACTTCATACTCATAATCTTTTTCTCATGCAGACACTTCTGAATCTGATCCACCCATGTCTTCCTTGGCCTTCCTCTGCCTTTCTTTCCTGCCACTTGGGCTGAAAATAATTTCTTAGTAAGCATTTCATCACTCATTCTTTCAACATGGCCAAACCACCGAAGCATATTGGTCTCCACCTTGCTAACATTTTGCTTCACACCACACAACTGCAATACATCTTCATTTCTCACACAATCATATCGTGTCTTGCCACAAACCCCACGTAAGTAACTCATTTCTCCAGCACACAAACGACTCCTATGTTTCTTCTGCAGTACCCAGGTTTCACTGCCATACATCAAAGTAGAAACAATTACAGTTCCGTACACAGCCATGCGGGACTCTCTAGAGAACCCATCATTCCTGTGAAAACCTCCCAGAGCAGCTATGACTTTCAAAGAAGAATTCACTCTCCTACTGATTTCACCATCCAACTTGTTCTCTCTGTCAAACATGCTTCCTTAAATACACAAACTCACTCACCTGGTCAATCACAGTGCCATTTATACTTACATAACATTCAGTGCTACCCATTACTCTCTCAAACACCATAACTTTGGTTTTTCCCTTATTTATACTCAGTTTGAATTTCATGCAAACTTTGTGCATCCGAGTCAACATACTCTGCAACTCACTTTTGCTCTCTGCCAACAGGACAGTGTCATCAGCATACAGCAATCTGCACACACGGATATCACCAAGACATAAACCACTATTATCTATTTTGGCATCACGCATGCATGCATCCATAAATGTATTAAACAGCCATGGTGACATTACACAACCTTGTCTAACTCCTGCAACAATGGAAAACCATTTTGATAAAACACCATTCACTCGTACACAAGCTCTGTTACCAGCATACATGGCTTTTACACTAAGTAGATTCCCAGTAACACCATATTCATTCAATACCTTCCACAAAAGTGTCTTATTCACTCGGTCGTAAGCTTTCTCTAAATCTATGAAGGCAGTAAAAACTTTCTTACCAACAGCCAGATGCTTTTCAATCATCGTGCGTAATGCAAAAATCTGGTTAGTGCAGCCTTTACCAGGCATAAAACCACTCTGAACATCCCACACTTTCAATGCTGTAAGACCCCGTACTTTTTCAATAACAACCTTACCAAACACTTTCCCTGGCACACTCGGTAGTCTGATCAACTTTTCCCTTATACAAGGGAACAATTATAGCATCCTTCCAATCCCTAGGGATCATTCCTAACTCCCAGCACAACTGGCAAATTTCAGTTAACCAGTCAATTATGGAGTCACCACCATATTTCAACATCTCTGCAGTTATGCCATCAACTCACAGAGCCTTGCCATTCTGAAGAGATTTTTAGAGCTTTACACACTTCTTCTCTTGAGATCCCTCCTGTGCTTTCATCCCTCATTGTGACATCAGCCTCGGAAACATCTTTGCTTTCCTGATCTAATAACTTGCAGAAGTATTCACCCCATCTGTCACTTAATTCATTGGGCTCCCATATCATTTCCCCAATCTCATTCTTCACACAACTTACAACTTTATTTCCCCTATTTTTCCTGAGTCTCGTGTACTTCCAGAAGGACTTTGTATCTTTCCAAAAAGCCAGTTCATGCCTTTCCACTTTCTCCTTCCTACCTTTTGCCTTACTGTGGTGAACCAGCTTAGCAGCTTTACGCTTCTTACAGCGATATTCTTCCACAGAGACTACCTTGCAACATCCCCAAATAGGCTTCCTTCTTTCTGTATACTGCCTCTTCAATCTCACTATTCCACCAAGCATCACCTCTATTGTTACCCACTATTGTGGTGCCACAGACCTCTTTAGCAGCAGTGACAACACAGTTTTTAAAACATTCCCACTTCTTTTCTACATCCCTCTCGCCAGACTTCAGATCCTTCAGTCGTTCTCTGAGTAAGTCAGAATACTGCTGATGATCTTCAAGGAGCCTATCAACCTTTATTCTTTCTATCCTGGGTCTCTTCCTTTTCCTCCAGCCAACATTAAGTTTCACTCGTGACACTCCCAAGTAATGATGAGAACCAACATCCGCACCTCTCATCACACGGGTCTCAACAACTAAGTGTTTCAAACTCTGATCGTAGACAACAAAATCTATCGCACTCTTTTGACCAAGAGTACGATTTTCCCAAATATGTGTGTGGATATACTTGTGATTGAAAAATTTATTAGATACACACAAACCATTCTCAATACAGAGTTCAATTAATCTTTCAACATTATCATTCACACAAGGATCGTTAAACTTACCCAGAACATTGTCAGAAATTGCATTCTGCACACCTACTCTAGCATTGAAATCCCCTGCTATTATAACTTTTTTCTTTAGCACCAAACTGGCTCAAAACAGCTTTTAGCTCATTCCAGAAATCTTCTTTCTTATCAGAAGGTTCCGAGTTACAAAGAGCATACACTACAACAATTACAATTTTCTGAAGTTTCACTTTCAAACGAATCCAGAGAATTCTCTCACTTACGCAACTATAGTGAATAAAGTTGTTTTTCATCTTTTCACTTAAAATCACACTTGCACCAGCCTGCCCTCTCATATTATCCAATACTCCAGACCACACACTCACCGTGCCATTCACTTCAACCCCAATTTCCTTCTTTTCGGTTTCACTTACACACAGCACATCCAGTCTATACTTATTCATCTCCTCAATCACTTCACTCATCTTGTCATTTATACCTCTAGTATTCCTTACACCAATCATACATTCACTCAGCCGAGATCTTTCTCATACGCCGTTTAGAAAGTCCAGGTCGATTCCGTGGTGGACCGTCCTTCTCAAGTGTGGTAGGTCCACCATATCCCACACTTGACTTCACCGATTTCGGACGGTGGGGGCACCGGCTAAATCGACGCTCTAACTCGTCCGAGTCATTCTTAATATTTCTTTTTGTCTTTTTAATCAGGTAAGTACATCAGTGTGGGGGATTAGCCCACAGCTGAGGGTTCCAGTTGGTCATTCAACCTAAGGATTCTGGAACAAAACCCAGTGAGTTGGGGTCTTTTCGCCAATGTCGCACAGAACTAGCTTGCACCTCTCCAAGATTCACAGAGGCCCTAGTTGCTGTTGTGTGTGCCATTGTTACCACGGAGCCCGAGGAGGCAAACCCATCGCTCACTACGACCGCCTGCCTGATTAAACTTGCCCAGGATAAAAGCATGAAACATTTTAAATGGTCCAAGTGTTTAAAAGTTAATTCAAACTCTACACAAGGAAAGGAATTTAAGTCATATCAGTGTGGAATGAAGAAGCTTAAGTGTAGTATATGTCCTAATGAACCAAATGAAGCTCCTCTACAAATGAGCAGTGTTACTCAAAATTGTCAAGTGCAGGATGAGGTAGGACTGTCTCAGCCAATACAACAAAGCAATGAGAATAGTTGCAACATTGCAGCAGACTAAACAAAAAGAACAGTGGAAGACATTTTTCAATAGCATTCCAGACAAGTGTAAAAAAAAAAAGTAAACTTGAATAATAATGAAACGCATATAGCATATGAAATCCCTTTATTTTCTTGGTGTAGTCAGCACAAATATTCATCCCTTTCTGTTCAAACACTACCATACTGCGCATATTCTCGAAACTTATTTTAAAACTATTTACTGGTTATTTTTGGCTGCCCCCATAAATTGCCGGCCTGGGCCCATGCCTAAATATGGCCTCGAGTGTGTGGCTCCTACTTATTTAGATCATTACTTAAGAAAGCGTTAATACTTCTGATTTGTTTAATTTTCAAAAAAATTTGCATTGCCATTATGAAATTTTTTCCTTAAATTTTCTTCAAAATTACCATATTTGCTTTTAAACTATTCATTTTTGAACACATCATATTTGTAAATAACTCAAAATTATAAACTGCTAAACAGTTTTATAAATACGTACAGATTTGCATGCATTTTTCTGTACTTCAGGAAGATTAGTTGTTCATGAAATGAATTAACAAGATTTTCTTCAATGCCCCCCCCCCCTAGTATGTCAATGTAAAGTTTCACACTGAAAGGCCAACTTATACATGCCTAACCAAATAACCTGTGTACCCATCTTGCCTTCACAGCAGCACATTATGGCATGGACTCTGTCAGGGGTTGAAAAACATTCAGGTGGTGAGAGCCCTCATAATTGTAGGCTAGCCAACAGGAATTTGCAGTGTTAAATGCATCACCCAACTTCATTACACAGGTCTTAGTTTAGATTCAGATCTGGAGGGTGAAAGAGCCATTCATAAGCTGTGAACTTATTGGGATAATTCTCTAAAAAGGAATAAGTTGTCTTGAAGGCATTCTTTTGTAGGAAATGGATATGTTCAAAATAAATGCAGGTGGCTGGTGAGTACATGAACAGCCTTGTGTGGTGATGGTGGCCTCAATAGGTAAAAAAGCTCCATTTGTGGCCACAAATGTTTTTTCATTACACAGCTTCCACCAGCCTACAACACCCCAGCATGGTTGTTGGGGTCCATTGTTAGATCAAGCAGGGATCGCATTCCTCCTAAAATTCCTAATATTTTGTGACCCTCCTTAAATTCCTAAAATTATACCTAAAATTTGCTATTCTTCCTAAAATTTTCGTAAACTTATTTATTAAAAATACAACCGTTATTAACGCCAATAAATTTACCATTACGGTAAGGTAAAAAGGCCTGTTATTGTAGAAACACAGCCTATATGCTGTGCTGCTGAAGGAGGGAAAATGACTCCATCGAGATGCACTTGCTTCGGGGCGGGCGCTCCACTTTTGTGCCTTCGGACAGTTTTTGAGAGTAACAAGAGATCTAAGGGAAAAGGGGAGGGTCACTTTCACCCCTGGTTTGCGCTTTGCAGACGAACTCTGTGACACGCAGAAGATTGTACTTTATTTTTGTACATGCCTTGTGGAACCTCCTCTTTCTGCTGACGTTTTGTTATTGTAAACCGCAGGTGGGTGGAAGCAAAGAGGAAACATGTGGTCTCCTTCCGTAACCTCCGGTAATGACGATGGGATGGTAGCTGAGTGCTATCGTGGCAGGCAGTAGAGCACGTGATCATTGACCTTCGATCGTGCATCGGCGACAGCGACCTTCGATGCGCAATATATCTCGGCTCCGACTCGCTTTGACTGAACTTGCGTGAGATGCGTACGATAGTTTCTGGTTTTGCGTCTTTTATGGTGGTGTTCTCTGTGCTGTGTGCAGATTCTGTTCTCTAGTGGTGACCTGCTTTTCTTTTTTTTTTTCTATCTTCTGACATCCTCGCAGTCAAACTTCGGGAAGTTGTCGGGTTTTGCAATATTGGAACGTGTTTTTGTACTTCCCTTTCATTTTCTGGTTAGTAGTACAAGTGTTTAAGATGCCTAAATCCAAAACGAAATTTCAAGATGCGTGGCTCGCCAAAGAATTGGACGGAGTGAAGTTGAAATAATGGTGTTCTGCAACTGAAACAATATTTTCTGCTAAGTGTATATTGTGTTCAGAAATTTTCAATATTTCTAATAGTGGCTTTTCACAAGTAAAAGCGCATCGTAAAGGGAAAAAAAAAAACATTTGCAGAAATTTCAAAGTAAATTTCAAAATAAGTCCATCCTGTGAAAGCCTTTGGAGGACGGGATCTTCAGCCCAAAACAAATATTAGTGAAGTACTGAGTCATGATTTACAGTTGGCTAAAGCCGAAGCATTATGGGCCATGAAAGTTGCTAAGGACAATGTCTTTTGTTTCATGCACTGAAACAGTTGAACTTTTCAAAGAAATGTTTCCTGATTCTGCTATTGCAGCCAAAATGCAACTTAAAGAAAAAAGTTGCTTATGTGATATCACATGGATTGTCAAAATATTTTGAAGAGGATTTGAAAAAAGACATTGCATCTAGTAGCCCAGGAAAGGTTACTATAGCATTTGATGAAACTACAAATACAAAAGTGAAACGGCAGTTGGATGTGTATCTCAGGTACTGGTCTTCAGAAATAAATTCAGTTTCTTGCCGATACCTAACATGCGTTTTTCTGGGTCATGCAACAGCAGATATTTTGCTAAAAGAAATTCTTGATGTGTTATCATCCTTCAATATTTCGTTGAACATAATTATTTGTGTATCCATGGACAGCCCAAATGTAAATAAGTGATTTTTACGCAAATTCAATGAAGTTGTAAAACAAGAAACAGGCCAGAAATCTTTGGAACTAGGTTTTTGCAACCTGCATGTTGTTAGTAATGCATTTAAAAATTTTTTGACAAGCTTAAATATAGATTTTGACGAATTTGCTACTGATATGCATTACTTTTTAAAGAGTAGTACTGCAAGACGAGAGAATTATAAATCTGTCGGATATAAAATTGGTCACAGCCAAATTTCTTTTGCGTCATGTCAGCAGCAGATGGTTAACCGTTGGTTCTGTAGCCCAGAGGCTCTTGGATCAATGGCTAAATATTACAGAATATTTTTAAACTTCTTGCAATCTCAAAAAATATTTGAAAAACAACTACGCAATTCGGCAAGGTATAAAAGAATTCACTGTTTCCTGAAAAATGAGCTAACTCCTTGCTATTTAGCATTAATTTCATTTTCACACCAAAATTTTGAAAAAGTTTTCATTATATTATCAGAGTGAAGAACCAAAAATACACCAGTTATATTCTGATTTAAATACTTTAATGAGGAATGTTATGGCTCAGTTTATCCAAGATGTTATTGCAGGGAAATTTGGAGAAGACCTAAAGAATATAGATTTTGAAAACAAAAATTCATGGAAATAACTAGGAGTTAGAAGTTGGTATGAAGACAAAAAATCTCCTCAGGAATGTTCAGGAGACCAGGCAGAAATTATTTCACTTAGATATAAGATCATCACTAATTGCAACCACAAAATATTTAAAGTCAAATTTGCCATTCTGCAATCAAAAGCTAAGAGACATAGAAGTTTTAAAGGTAAAAGAACCAAAGAAAGAGTCAACTCAACTTTCAGTCACTGAAGGACTTTCAGAAATAACCAGAATTTCAAGTGTTTTGCATCTTTCTGAGGAACAAATTGATAGAGTAAGAGAAGAGTGGAAACTTTTAAATTGCGATAAGCCAACTCTAGATGAACTAGTGAAATTTTCAGAGGAAGGGCATATTCCAGTGCGGATTGATCATTACTGGCGTAATATATTTAGTATTAAAGACTAGCGGAAAAGAAAAATGCTCAAATCTTGCTAAACTCATCAAGTCAATTTTAGTTTTACCTCATGGTAATGCTGATGCAGAAAGGGGATTTTTGGTTAACTCTGCTCTGCTAAGGAAGGACAAGGCTAACTTGAAAGACTCAACTATAACATCATTAAGAATAGTTAAAGGGGCCATTAAACACTATGGATGTGTAAGTAAAGTTCCCATAACAAGAAATTTGTTAAATAGTGTTCGTGATTCACATAAATTTTATAAAGAGTATGTTGATAAGCTGAAGGAAGAAGAATCAAAAAGGTAAAAGAAAGGAAGCAGAAAGAGAAAATAAGGAAAAGCAGCTAGAGAAAAAAAGAAAAGCTGAGTTTGATGACAAAATAAAAGAAAATGATGCAGAAATAAATAGGCTTAAAAAAGATAAAGAAGCCTCCCTAGCAGTAATTCAAGAGGGAACAGAAAGAATGAGAAAAGCTGTAGAAAAACAAAATACTGTTGAAATAGCAGTTGCCTCTAACTTGATCATACAAGGTTCAGCTGAAATAAAGAAAACTGAAAGTAAATTAATTGTGGTGGAAGCAGAAAAAGATAGGCTTATCAGGAAAAGGTTAAAACAATAATAATATGAAAAAAGTAATTCAGTGAACAATTGTACATAGTTCTTGGTTTTCAATTACCTTTTCAGGATATTATAATTTAATGTGAAACCTGAAAACTTTACTGTGAAAATCGTGAATTGCTTCTGGTTCAACAGCATATTAATGTTCAAAGTGAAACTTGAATGTGGTAAATATACTTGAATATGATAATAACACGTGAAAAGATAAGAACTAGAAGTAAATCATACTTAAACTTTAGACATTAGACGTTATGCAAAAAATTTGGGTGTGAACTTCGACCATATATACTAATGGACTGCGCATTGGCAATAGCTGCATCAAAGCCGCCATGGCTCAAACATTGGGCACATCATCAGACCAAATTTCGTGTAAAAATATTATGATTACTAATTTACGCTGCAGAACTTCAGTGTTTTCGGTGTATTATGTGAATGCGCCTCATATATAATGAAAACTCTTCAGGTAAGTTTACTTATGAGCTATATACGTGCATGATCGGGTTGTTTACATTTTGTGATTTATAATGTGATGAATATTTGCGGAGAATTTGGAACATGAATTCCACTTTTTTTTTTTTCTTAAGTTACTATATTTTATATCAATAGCTGCAAGTTTCTGGTTAAGTAATTGAACTTTATTGACTTAGGTATTTAATTCGTTTCTTACCCATGAAAAATCATAGAACTTTCTTTACTATATCGCTTAGAGCAACCATAAGCACAGCAGGTGTAACCCATCTTTTTGACTGATGTCATGTGATTTTATGTTGGAGCCAGAAATTTTGATGTCATGCGCAGTCTATCAGTATATATGGTTGAAGGGTGTGAAGCAAACTCTTTACAATGTATACAAAGTTGTTTTACTAGATGTATACAAATATACATCTAGTTTTTATTGAAATACACTCCTAAAATTTTTCTAAAAAGTCCTAAAATTCCTTCCTAAAATTTTCCAGAAGTATGCTATGATCTCTGGATCAAGCTACCCCTTCCAGTTTTCCACATTCCAGTGGTGATGTCTTCCCTCACTGCAGACTTGTCGTGCCATATTGTGTTGAATGGTCTTTGCATAAATCTTCAAAGGTGTCCCATCTTTGGATGCAAACTTTATCTTCCCTTTGGCCAGATGTTACAATATGGTAATTCTGCACTGGCTCAAATACTAACCTTTTAACTAAACTGAGAAAATTAAATTAAAAGAACTTTAACTGATTATTAAATTCCTAACTCACTGGCTATTACTACAGTAATACTAATCCTACCCAACACTGAACCTACACTGCACTCCAATAGTAAACAACCTAACTTAAAATAACTCACCAGTGCACCTGGGCACTAAATTTACTAGCCTGAGAAGAGAAGTTACGCTTCTTACAATTTTTCATTATGCTTTCATCAATTTGACATCACCAACAACAGGCATTTTCGAATGACAACATTACTTTACAAATACTCTTTCTTCGCTTAGTTCAACAGAATATGATAAATTGCGTGAATGCAACACCTTAAAAATACACTTAATTCAACACTCGGACTGTAGAGGTAAAAAAAATTTTGCAACACATGAAAAATACACCTAAAAGTTCAATATTTGGAAAAGTGTGAAATTGCATATATATGTGACACACTGCAAACTATTAATTAGCATTAGTTATGTTTAATTAGCATTAGTCATGTAGGTAAACACCCCAAAAAAATTGTATGTGTGTCAAGCACAAAATTACTGAAATTACTCATATATCACTGAAAATATTACACTAACACAAAAAAAAATCTTTTTATGTGTGTCAAGCCCTAACTGGCTTTTATGTTAAGCCCAAAATTATTCACATATTAAAAACACTGCTACTGAAATTTTATAATACTTATACACAGAAATTCAGCTGAAATCAAAAAATATGCACTTTCGCTACTTTGGGCACTGAGAGAGAGAGACTACCAGAACTTATCACTACGAGAAAATAATTCACATATGGAACCATACTCAAGATTTTTCGTAACTACTGTGCAGTACAGGTTGAATTCCATGACAAGGCATGTATCCTATGGTCACGGCACCAAATGTTATGGTGAAAAAAAATAATTTAATTTATTTATTTTTATTTAATTGATGCTTATTTATTAAAAAGCATTTTCATATTTATGCTGGTTTTGCAATTTAATATGGAAATTATAGAAAAGTTTAAAATTGGGAGATGGGTGGATGCATTTCGAAACAAAAATATTTTCTAAGTATTAGGCCATGAACATCCTAAACAAAAATGCATCTGAAAATTTACATTCCACAAGAAGTTATTGGAAAGTTTGCGTTGTTTGTGTTCACGCAGAGTTGAGTCACCTGAAAGTGCAAAAATAAGTGAATATTGTTGCATGTGTATGAAAATGTGTCACCATAAGTCATAGGATAAAATGCACTCGTTCAATAACAACTTGTGGAGGCGGTGAAAGTCAATTTAAAAGGATAGGACAAAAATTGCAGTTATGAAATACCTTATAAAACCAGGGTTCGGATCGATAGCCTTAGTCAAGCTAAGGTGGAGTACATGGGCTCAAGTCATGGAAGACAACAGCACACAAAATTTCTCACACTGCACTCATTTTGAACTTTTTTTGAAAGGCTACTGCCTGTATTTATTATTTTTCTTTAAAAACTTAACAAGTTAATTTTAATGGACAAACAGATGGTATTTCCTTTTTGTTGTTTGCTAAAACACAGCAGTATAAAAACAATCTCAATTTCTTTTCTATTTCTCTTTGGCCACTGGCCTTATGAACAGCACAACTTTACATATTTCAACACCGTTGGTTTGAACACTAGGCATGCATCCAAAATTATACCATGATTCACATAGCTTACACACAAAAAAGATACTGGATTATTTTTAATTCCACAAGGTGGACAAGTTCTGTTCTTTTGAAACGTACTCTCTTCTCTCTCACCTAGTTAGCTCAATGACAAATTTACAATTTTACACTTATTGATTTAAATTTACAGCACCTAAACAATCTTAGCAAACTCCGCAATCTCCCAGACCAGATTCGAAGACTTCAATTTAAATTTACAGTTATTTTAAGAGCCACCAATTATACTTTAACAAATCTACTATCAGCAAGTAAACAAACCAAGTAAATTATCCTCAAAACAGAATTTACACTGAGCACAAGCATTAATGAACATTACATAACCTATAGAACTACCCTGAATGGAACCTACTTCACTTATAAAGAAACCTCACTAACTTATCTTAAAATTTATCACTATTCATAACATCAACATAATTCAGAAATTCAAACAATCTTCTTGCACTAGCTTGCTCATAAAAATCACCTCACTCTGCACTTCACATAATAGCTCAAGATACTTAATAACTCTATACTGTAAACAAAAGCTCAAAATACCAATTAACTAAATTTCCAAACCAAATATCATGCTCACTAACACTAACAACCAGAATTTACATCCCTAGCACTACAGCAAATCATAAACAAATAAATTTAGATACTTTAAATCACCAAACAAACTTAAATTTAACACCTGCAGTGAATTACTGAGGTAGCGGTGAGACAAATACTCTCAGTTCAGACACTACCCTGGGTTTTGAGAACCAACACAGGAAGAAAATACCAAGTCAGGCTGAAGGCGTGAAATTGGGTCGTGAATCCACTTTCAGCCTATGCAAAAGGGAAAGGAAAAAAATCCTCAAGTGCGACACATCATCATCAGGCACAGAATTTCCTCTAACATGATCTCGCCACATTTCTTGAAGCAACGCTCGACCGACCCTCGCTGGCAGTACATATCTCCGTGAGCAGCGAAACTACTGGGGGGGGGTTTGAAGACAAGTTTTCCCCCAAAAACCACGTCCTCAGGGCTCCCCCTTTTCAAACCAATGCATGATCCCACCTTGATCAACCACGCCTGCAAGAGCCTGTCGTACTTCAACCCTAAATACTCCAGGCACATCCGGCCCAGAACTAACACAACTATATCCCAGGAAAAATTCACTTATCTCTCTATATATCCCAAGAAATCCTAAATCACTATATCCACATATATCCCAGGAAAATTCACTTATCTCTCTATATCCCAAGAAATCCTAAATCACAATATCCACATACATCCCAGGAAAATTCACTTATCTCTCTATATATCCCAAGAAATCCTAAATCACAATATCCACATGTATCCCAGGAAAGTTCACTTATCTCCATCCACATATATCCCAGGAAAATTCACTTATCTCTATATCCACATATATCCCAGGAAAATTCACTTATCTCTATATCCACATATATCCCAGGAAAAATCACTTATCTCTCTCCACATATATCCCAGGAAAAATCACTAGCAAGGAAATTCTTCTGCACCATGGCAATGCGCAGGTCCACTTCAGACAATAACACTGACCATTTACATAACCCACTAAATATTTTCACCTTATTGAAAATTAAAATTACATTTAGACTTTTAACCTTATAGTAAAAACAAGAAAATTTAGGCCAAAGAAAAGAACAATTAATACTGGAACTGGTGAGCAAAAGTGTGTCTTCTCAACCCATGATGTTCATTCTTTTTGTGAAATACTAAACTTGAGAACAAAAAATACTTTAACTTCTATTCTGCACATATCGCATCCTGGTGGAAAATTCCCTACTCAGAGCCCTCTGCCCTAGGACAAGTTCCCGGCTTGCCCTAAGATCACCCCTTTCCAATGGGAGATTAACACTCATCTGGAGCATGTAAAATACTGGTCCTCAAATAACACACCTACCATCTTAATTTCGACACTCAACACTCCAAGAATGTAAACAGCACTTTAGGTTTCCAATTTCATCACACTATAATATGTTCCCAAAATTCCAATATAAATCATCCCATAATTTATCTTCACTCAAAAAGAAAATAACTCAACGCTGTAAAAGACTAGAGAGAAATGTTTACAATTATTTTATCACCCACGACATCACAATAACACTGCTTTTCAATTATCACGTGCTCAACTAAACTATTATCGATGCACCAAAATTTACTGTGCCCAAACATTAAACTAAATTTTTCCGATACATCAAAATTTACTGGCCTGGGAAGTTGCTAAAATACCAGACATGACAACACAAAAAAAAAAAAAACATAAATGAAAGCATTTTCAACTCCCCTCTCTTTTTTTCTTTCTTTTTTCTGAATTCATACCTGAGTAACTAATAAATTTTAATTTTGAAAGCTGAACGACAACACAGCCATAATCAGAGGGGAAAAAAAAAACTTGCTCTTTTTCTTTTTGTTTCTTATGCTCAGCTCGAAGTTTAGGTACCCTGCGTGGGATGTTATATATATCAATACAGAAAGATATGAACTAAAACATTACCTTCGAGCTGGCGTTCTTTTTTTCTTTTTGTTTTCACCACAGTTTACAGTCCTGGCACAACCACAGTCTCGTTAGTATTTCCTTCTTTTCTTCCTCCCAGTTCCCTTCCTTAAACGGTTAATAGCAGAGGTCACCATTTTCGAAACTTCGGGATGAGATGGAACCTTTATTTATTTATTTATTTTTTCCTTTCCTTCGGCCTTTGAAGCAGGCCTCCTTTTCGGAGTAGCCACCGAAGGTGAAGCTGTAGAGGCTGGGCCCATTCTTTCCGAGATTTCCATAAGGGAGAAGGCATGTCCCCCTTCAGCCAAGAACTTTCCACTAACTACATTGTCCCAGCCTGCCGCCTTTTAGTTTTTCAGGGCGAGGTTCCCGGCCGGCGGAATGCCGCTTTAACTGCGTTCTACATCGTCAAAATTTTCAATAGGCAGCCCAGATCCAGAGTGTCCCCTTGTGGTGGACTGGTGGTCAGCAAAGGCAGTCAAGAAAAACCACTTTTTTTCTCTGTGGTTATCTCCCGCCAAAAGGCGAGGAGAAAAAAAAACTCCGCCGTCCTCTCTCTCTCTCTCTCTGACGGCCAGCAAGAAGACCAGAACAAAAGTGACCTCTCTCAACGGATAAAACTCTGGGGTGCTTGAAACCGCTGACCCCTCTCATTGGTCGAAACTTCAGCCTAGCAACTCACAGCTTCCCCACGGAATCTTCACTCCCACGCCTCGAGTGACCTCTGACCTTCACACGTGTAGACCAAGCTCTTTTTGACCCTGAGGTCTAAAAATAGATTGTGTTGCTGAATTCCTTACCCCAAAAGACGAAAAGATATTGCACTTTTGGACGACTTTTTCTCGACGTTTGGAAACAGGAACGCAAAAATGACGAATTCTTGCCTTGCAGAAAATCACTAATTTTAATTTTCTTTTTTTCTCTCGTTCCGTGATGTTAAACCAAAATTAATTTTGATTCTCTGAGCTGCACACCTACTCGCCTTTTCCTATCGCGATAAAAGAACAGATAAATTAATTATTTTCAAAAGCCCAAAGTCAGTTAAATCAAATATTCTTTTTTTTTTTCTTTCTCCAACATGAAATTTTGTTTTCCTGGTTGTGATTAAGACAAGCGAATTTTGCGCATGAATTCCCCTGCCTTTCAACCAGGAATTTTCTTCTAACGTATGTCATGGGAGAAAATTTTTGCATTAATTAATCTCTGATAAACCAACAGAAAGATTGATCAGGTCTCTCCGAAATTCACCAGAGGTTAAAATTTTCGCCATGACACAATATGGTAGAGGTGGTGCTCACCTCAAACATCAACTTTGTGTTTACAATGACATTTTCCCTTGTGGTTGTAGGTTTTGATATAGCCCTGATATGCCTGCGATGGACGCATGTGCAAATTCTAAATGTTCTGCAGTCGTGGGTGAAGTACCCTTCTTCCGTCAATTATGTGGCTACCATCAAACTAGCTGTGTTTACCCAGCAACACAATTGGAGGTGTGCTTTACAGCAGGTAAGTATCCAACTTATTTATAACCTGAAGGGTAGTGGGAGCTGATTGCATTGTGGCAGAGTAGGTCAGGTTTGTAGATAAGTGTGATGTATATAATAAATTGTGCTTCTGGTGTATATGTATTTAGTTTTTGTGTAATTGATTTATATGCTAATTTATTGCCTGCTTTTCTGTATGACTTGACACAACCGTAACTATGTCCACACATGGACATAGTTATGGAACACCCTCTTTGCCCAACATGGTTAAAATGTTGGACTAAGAGAGTGCAACTGGAAGTAGTGGGAATATATCTTGTGATGTAAAATACCCTGCCCCTGAGACTTGTAGATGAATTGAATTGACCAAGGGTTATATCCATATTCTTCAGGGGTTTTTCTAACTTGCCTGGAAAGTCATCCTGTGTAAGACAATACTGTTCATGTGGGAAGGGTATTAAACTAGTCTAAAGGAATTTAGAAGTGCATAGCAGAAAAGTAAAAGTTGACCAAAAATGCAATTGTGTTTTTTTTTCTAAACTAAATTAAAGTGAAAAACTGAAATTTCAGGTAATGCAAAACTGTCTTGTGTGACAAGAGGGAAGTGTTAGCAAGCTTATAATAAATAACCATAGACTTTTTTTTTTTTTTAAGCTTTAAGAACACTGAATTTGATTTTATAAAAGAATATATTTGTAGTTTGATATCTAAGAAATAGGTTGTGCTACATAGTGCAATGTAGTAATGTAAAACAATAGATTATATAATCAGAATTTCCATACTATTTTTTTACATGTTTAGATGTTCCTTTTTCATTTCAGGAGCTGGAATTGGCAGTGTTTTTGGTAGCCTAATCATTGGTTATGCAAGGAATCCATCCCTAAAACAACAGTTGTTCTCCTATGCAATCTTAGGATTTGCTCTGTCTGAAGCCATGGGTCTATTTTGTTTGATGATGGCTTTCTTGCTTCTATTTGCTTTCTAATTTCTACAAAATACATTTTCATGATGGACCATAGAACTAGTATGATTATGAGTAATATACGTTGTCAGGCTTGGAAATTATGTATGTCACTAAATCATAGTGAGGTTTAAATACTGTTAATAAACTGTGCTGGTATTAAGAAATATGAAAAAGTATATTTGTCACTTATTTACCATCTCACCTGTTACTTGTTTTATGTAAATTCTCACTGCCTTGTCATTTTAGTTACTCAAATATTAAGAAATTGAGATTACTGTTTTTCTCTGATTACGAGTATTTAGAACTTGTGGTGCCATAGGCTGCATCCAGCTGAGTAGGTCATAAAAAAAAAAAAAAGTGTTGGCACACATTTTTTTTTTTTAATTTCACATTTGGTGTAGTTCCCGTGAGTTTGCACGTAAATGGTTTGTAAAGAATTCCATCTTGTACTTCTATTTAGATTGGTCAGTAGAAGTGCAGTTGTATACTTGTACAAAATGCATGTGAAATAATTTTGTGCGTCATAGACAACAGTACTATTAACATGTGCTGCTGAATTTATAAATAAATTTGTATCATTTGGATTTTGTGTTGCTCTTAAATAGTGTTGCATTACTTTCAGTTAGTGTGAGCATATTCCATGAAACTTCATGCTTTCTGATTTAAGTTCGAATATATAAGAAAAATAGCATTTTAACTTTCTGGCTCACGTGCTTCTAAATAGTTTGGTACTGTGTTGAGAAGGGCTTCATTGAATGCTGTTTCTACAAAACAGTAAATTTACAGCTGCTTATACAAAACTCATGTGGTTGAGCCCTCGTTTGGCTGTAAGTAGTTGAGACAACTGCGATTGCTTGCAAGTCCATTTGGACAATGTAGAATGTAAAATTCCACAGGCTTTGTATTGGTGTAATTTTTTTCCCCCATCTCCGTTCTTGCGCACAAGTTATCTCTTGACGAGATCATTGTAGTCTCAGATTAAGTAAATGAGTATTATTTGTAAGCAGTATGGATGCTTTCCTAGATGGGGGAGGGAGGAACTTTACATTGATTGTAGAAATTTCCTGTTATTACCAGACACTGCTGAATTTTTATTGGATTTTGCTGTAGATTGTAATTAGTCATTTTAGACTTCAGAGCAAAGTTCCTTCTTTGCATTTAGTTACATAATTTTCATTGTGAAGGAGTAGAAGCTAGGCTATTCGCCGCCTCGGTGGCGCAGTGGTCTAAGCGATGGCCTCTGATCATTTGTCCGAAAGGGGTCCGGGTTCGAATCCCGGCGAGGCATGGATGTTGTTTGTCTTACGGCACTGGCTCTCTCCCTTCCCTGGAAAATTAGGGACGGGCAACTGCTTATAGCCCATTGAGTTGCTCACAGTGGTCGTTAAACCTTCAATCAAAAAAAAAAAAAAAGCTAGGCTATTCTTACCTTGTGTGTTAATCACATTACAGTAGTGAATATTTGAGCACAATGGCTTTATGACCATCTGAAATGGTTCTGGTTTCAAATCCCATTGAGCCACGAATGTTGTGTTTGTATTATGACACTGGCTCTCTTCCTTCCCTGGAACCAGTGGCCCTTAATGAAAGATGGAAGACTGCCCATTTACCGCTCCAGCACTTTTCCTAAAAGTGAAATGCATCCCATTGTAACAGCGTCTTCTCCTTTTGCAATCATTTTGTACAAAACTCAAAAGCACTTCATATCGGAAGTTGCAATGGCGTTTGAAAGTAGCTGTGCATGAAGTCTTTTTTGGATTGCTTATTCTGTGCATTTAACACAGGAATTTTTTTTTCTTGAAATGTCTACAGTTGATGAGTCTCTCAAAACACATTGATGGGTGGGTACCCTCAGCAGAAAAGCGCTTGTGGCTAAAATTTTCCAAGAATTTCAATGCGATTCTTTATTTTGATATTTCAATTGTTCATAGCTTCCCCTTCTACCTTACTTCTGCACATAACCCAATTTTTGGTTGTCAAACAATGAAAATTTCTTTACTGTATGTGAGGTTATAGTTTGCCATGGGGTTCACTGTGAGAAGTGGCTGATTAGATGGAAGTTGCTGCTTACCCCTGTCTCCTGGTCTCCTACAAAGGGTATAGAGATTACTTTTGTGTGCATGTTTAAAATGGGAGCCAGAATTTTTCTGAGTTTTTGTTCTGTCTGTGAAACTTAGGGATAATGATAAGAAGAAAACCCTTGTTTATAGAAAATAGCATTTTGTTCTTGGAAATTTGCATGTCCTTGACCATTCAATTATTTCCAGATTGCAATTTAGTCCTGAGCTAGAGTGTGCGATTTAGAGGTCACCGTGCTGCATGGTTGTATCGCATATCAATTGTGAAATTTTGCTCAAGGGAGGTTGTTGTTTTCATTTTAAAAAAGTTTGGAACATGCAGACCAGGACTGTGTAGAACTACATTTTATGGTGCTGCTAGTGATAAAAACAATTTTCACAACATTCCAAATACACAGTAAGGGAAAAATATTCCATCCACATCTTGTCGATTATGCATCGAAACCATTGCTAATTTATCAAAAACTATTGAAAGTGAAAACCGAATACTTGGGGGGAGGGGGGCTAACTAAAACTGTGAGCAACTTGATGGGCAATAAGCAATTGCCTGTCCCTAATTTTGGTCCAGTGGCTCCAGGGCAAGGAGATAAGACTATAGCCAGTGCTTCAACCACTGAGGTGAATTGATGCAAAAGGAAGTATAGTTGGCTCTCTTGATAAATTTAAGCTTAGTTGTTCAATTTGCAGTTCAATAACAAACTTGTGCATTAAATTAAAATGCAGGGAATATCCTGAAATACTGCATGGAAAAATGCAGAAATAAAAATAGTGGATCAAGCATTTGCCCATGGAAAGGCAAATATTATTTCATTAGAAAGGTAGGGGTTGTTAATTTAACAGTTGCTCAAAAAAAACTTCAGAAGGACATAAATGCCTCTAGCACGGCCTATTACATCAACAATGAAAAGCCATACTCTGATCGTGTAAGATTGAACTACAAATAGCTGCTGTGGTTTAATAAGTGCTGGCTTCTGACCATTTGTCTGTTTTTGAATCCTATTGAGACTTGATGTGTTTGTCTTACAGCACTGGCTGTCTACCTTCCTTAGAGCCAGTGGCCCTAAATTAGGGACAGGCGATCACTTATAGCCAGAGTTGCTCAGAGTGGTTGTTAAACCCCCAAACATAAAGAAAAACTACAAATGTAAACTTGGTACAACGCTGCTTTCACGTACTATCAATATAATAGGTTATATAGCCCATAAATTCAGGAGCTGTTTACTCTGAGGGGTCAGCCATCGTATAGACAAAAATTCCCCACTTGTAATTTGCCTTGGGGCAGATTTGAGTTCAGCAAAACGAAAATGCTGAAACAATCTCAAAAATACTTAAATATTTCAATCCATATGGTCTGACTGAAGAAACGCATGACTGACTGCATTTTTGAGTGATGGTAAAAAAAAAATCAGGTGTTGCATTCCAAATATATAAAATCCTTTATTTTATTAGAAAGGAAGGGGTCTGTTAAATCCTTAAAATGATTATTTGCCACTCCTTGAGCCATTGACTTCAGTTAGTTGTACACGTTAGCTGCTAAAAAGTTTCAGGACTAAATCGCCTAAAAATTTTCATGGACTTTACATTCCGTATTCGATTGATCACCCCCCCCCCCAAAAGTGGGGATTTAATGTTCCCTCAATTGAATGGGTTGCGAGCTAATTTAGAACTGGTATGGAAAGATTACAAGGCATTGGCAGCATATTTTGGAAAAGCTTCCAAAAATAAGAATGGAAGTGGAACTGAAAGATTAAAGTTGAAAGGAATACTGCAAAAATTGACTTCTCATAAGTTCGTTAGTGATCTCTGCTTACTGCTCGAAATTTTATATTAACTTTTAATTTATAATTAAGTCTATAGGATCGAACATGCATTTTACCTCATGCCGATATGTATGCAAAACGAATTAACGTTTTGTCTTGGATGAAATGTATTCTGAGAAAATGACAAAGCTAAGAGTCATTTATTGAGGTCTGACTGTGAAAAATTAGTAACCTGAGCGACTTTGATTTTAGAGATAGTTTGCGCCAGATGTGCCGGTTCAAGCATCTTTCAGATGGCTGTCTTCCTGCACTTTTCGTGCACAACCGTAGCAAGTGTACAGAGAATAATACGAAACTTCAAAAACTTCCAGCAAGCGGCGATCCCAGGGATGAACACTGGAGTAGAGGGGTCAAAGGAGATTGGCGACGTGGTTTGATGCGGCGTGTTTGCAGATCAATTCTGCAGGGATTTGCCTGTTTATATAGCCCTTGTATTCGCTTGCACGATTTTAGCATGTTCTGTGACCTTTATGATCCACATGTCGCACCAGTCACTGTTGAGCGTGAAAAACTCGGGCATTTGTGAATTGCTCAAACCGGAACGCCAGGCGCAAAGAACCATGGTACGTTTAAAATCGCGCCGCCCCGGTTGCGCAGTGGTCTAAGCGCTGGCTTATGACCGTTCGTCCGAGAAGGGTTTGAATCCAGTGAGACATAGATGTTGTTTGTCTTATGGTACTGGCTTTCTCCCTTCCCTCGAACCAGTGACCCTAAATTAGGGACAGGCGACTGCTTATATCTCATTGAGTTGCTCACGGTAGTCGTTAAACCTTCAATAAAAAATCTCTCGGATCACTCGGTTTGCTCATTACAGCCTTAACAAAACGCTACGTGATTTCCGACAAGCTAGTCAGTCTGATTTTTACCGCACACTGCACTCGTGTTGTCTTACGTCTTGAAGTGAGCACTTTGTTGTAACTGACTACGCAGTAACGCACACGGAATTCTTTCGGGGGGGGGGCAAATAAAATGCAATATAAACACACATGGACATAGTCTTATCAGAATAATATGACACCTACCTAATAGGTCCCGGAGATGACGTGATTGTGTGTTGGCACATTGAACTTGTCGATCCGAATAGTCCCACAAGTACTCTATGGAATTGAGATACCGCGATTTCACCGGCAAAGGGAGAATGGAGAAATTTGTAGTGTTCCTGGAACCAGTCTCGCTTTTCCTTAGCTACGTGGCAGGGCGCATTGTTGTGTTGTTGGACACCACCAAAGGGTAAACGTCCATCACAAAGGGGTACATGTGGGCAGCGAGAATGGACAGGTAACTTGGTGTTCAGGGACCCATCCAGTGGCATCAGCGGTCCCAGGAAAACATCCCCTCGACATGCCCACTGCCACCGCCGGCCTGTACTTGACCAACCAGCTTGTCCGACGCAGTGTCAGTCATTTCTGTGGAGTAGAAACCTCGATTCGTCGGAGAAGGTGACGTTTTTTCACTGTCCAATGACTAGTCCCAAGCGAACTGCAGGCGTTGCCGATGGACTTGGGGTAACATGGGCGCCTTGAGGCAGCGTCGACTCCGCAGACCCATGCGTAACAGGGTTCGCTGTACTGTTATATCGAAGACGCGTACCTGGGTGCCTCAGTTTTTTTTTTTTTAATGGAGATTTTTAAAAAATGATTTATTGGACCTGGTGGTGCAGAAACATGACAGAACAAGATACAGATATTTCACAGCAACAAGTACAAATCATACATGGTTTACAGCATGCCAAATGATCAATTTACACAGATATAGCCAATGTGGATCATGTAACACATTGTGAACAAGTATACATCAAACATGGATTTAACAGTATGCTAAATGACCAATATACACAGATAACCAGTGTTGGACAAGTAACACAATGAGAGCCAGTGCCGAAAGGCAAACACAAAACCCATGCCTCTGTGGGATTCAAACCCGGACCCAACTCTGACAAATTGTCATAAGCCATTGCTTAGACCACTGCTGCCCCCAGAGTTCATTTGTGCGGTCAATTGCTGCCCTGTTGCACGTCGATTGCCCTTTACCATTCGACGGACATGACATTCACCACTGGGCTCCACATTTATGACGTCGGGAGAGGCACTTGGCGTGCCAGCGGTTCAATCTTCGTACACCCTTACTACAGCAGCTCGTGATCAGCCCACGAAGTCTGCTGTTTCTGAGATGCTTCCACTCTTGGCGGGTAGCCGATGATCATTCCTCTTTGAACGTCCGTCAAATCACTACCTCTGCCCACTGTGCTCACGTTATGCACTATGGCTCATCTGACCTGGCAAGCCGCTTAGATCTCAGTGTGGTCGATTTTGTCACTTGCACTCTGTGATGGGCCTGGGCGGGTGCCAGTGGCATAAATTCGAGGCTCGCTGTGAAGCGCAGAGAATTCACAAATAAAAATCTATTATCAACGGTATTATATGCTGATGCTTTCGCTGCGAAAAAAACACTTGCGGATTTGTTTCTTTTGACTAAGAGAATCAGTCTGGCGAGCGAAGACCAACGGGACTGCTAGTGGAGTGATGGTGTCATAACGCAACCAGTTCTACAAGTCTTCGCTGTGTGATTCGAATACTTTCGTGATGATCGCCAGCTAGCGTTTCCATGACAACATGAATGAGTGGGTCGCTGAGGAAACAGAAGACTTAAGACTACATTAATCACTCGCATGCTCCCGCCTGTAACAGCACGTGTTTCGCTAGAGATGTTTCAATTGAGTGAAATGTCAATGAATTAAAATCGGTGATATTATAACTTATATTCGTGGCTTTGTTGGATTCGAACAGTTTTGATAAATTTTGTGAAAGCTTTCCTGAACATCTGTCGGAACTTAAAGAACCTTTGATTCAAATTTTGATACAGTTTGACTCTAAAATGAAGTAAAGGTGTTTTATTCCCTTGATGAATACAAAAAGAAATAAGTAAGACATTTCTTGTCCCATGAAATTGAATGAATCTGACATTGTGTTTAGTGAGGTGTTCAAATTATCAGACCTAATATTAAAGTTTCCATCAATAACTGTGTCTTGATTCTTCAAGCACATGTACACTTGAGAAACCTGGCTGTTTTGTCAACAGAGAAAAACGTTCTTTTTAAATATGAACAAGAAACTTTTTGTGAAAACTAAATACTCAGTTCACACCAAAGGAAAGAAGAATGGTAGTCATGTACAAATAAACTTTCAAAAGATAAAAGTGTTAAAATCTTAATCCTCATAAATATTTGATATTATGTTAGCAATAGCATGTACCTAAGATTTAGAAAAATTACTTCTATTACTTAATAACTGAAAAATAAACTTCGCAATTTAAAAAAAAAAAAACAGTACTGGAAGCGGGGGGGGGGGCACGGTTGAGATAGTCCAGTCTCGGATCGAAGATGCGCCCCTGGACGGTACGCTGATTCCGGGGGTGGACATATTATTCTGATACAACCGCATATATAATGAAGAGCAATTGAATTACAGATACCTGTCTAGTAACGTGTAGCACCACCTTTCGCCCTGATGACGGCGACAATTCGTCTCGGCATGGACTCTACAAGACACCGGAAGCGTTGGAAAGCCATACGGATCCACGACCCCTGATCAAGCTCCCACAGTTCATGAAGATTTGATGGAGGGGGGTCAGAGCCTCAAACATTTCTCTCGATGGGATTGAGGTCAGGTGACCTAGCTGGCCAAGGAAGCGAGGTCACGTCGGTGGAGTGTTCATCCAACCATTCGGATACAATTCGGGAGCGATGGCACGGGGCATTGTCTTGTTGCAGAATGAGGTCCCCAGTGGCATGTTGAAGACGCGCAAACGGTAGTCCAGGATATCCCGGTAATGTTGACCTGTGAGGGACGATGTCACACGTAACAGGGGTCCCATTTCAGTCCACGTAAACAGTCCCCAGACGAGAATGCCACCTCACCAGCTTGAAGAGTATCCTGCCAATCGCATGTACCAACGTGAATCTCGACTCATCAGTCCAGGCAACATTTTTCCACATGTCTTTGGTCCAGTGGCGATGTTCCCGCGCCCATGCTAATCTTTGCACCCTGTGATGTGTGGTCAGCAGCGGGACCCTCGTGGGACGATGGCTTCTGTACCCCATAGCGAGGAGATGGTTCTGGATGTGTGGCTGCTTACACGTTTTTGTGCACCAGTGTTAAATTGCTGAGTGATTTCTTGCAATGTGGCCCGTCTATCCGCTGTTACAATGCGAGCTAGCCGACGATGACCCCGCTTATCCACACGCTATTCACGGCAGTTGGCCCTTGCAGGGATAGTTTTACTACCGGATTCGATGTACTCACGGTGCACTCGTGTCACAGTGGCTCGTGAAAATCCCAGTGCCTGCACGACTTCCGAGATGGAGTGACCCATTCGTCGGGCCCCGACAATTTTCCCACGATCAAATGCGCTTAGATCCTTCGTCTTACCCCTACTGCGTCCGACTCTTACTGATTCCCGTCGCATCACTGCTTATATTGTCGGATCACTGATGCATACGTCATGTCGTTTCCGTTTACAGGGCCGCCCACAACGCCACATTTGCATAACGCCAGCTGTCTAATTCAATTGCTCTTCAGTGTATGTATATGAACACATGGATTTCTAAAAAAATAATTTTGACATAAATCAACAGTGAAATGTACACAGGAAAAAAACCGGACCCAGAACAATGGAATGAGTGGGGAGGCGATGTGATACATAAAGCAAAGACTAAAGCTAAACATTCCACCCGCCTTCTGGTAGTGCATCCTATGTCCACTAAAGGAGCTCTGACGACCGCCACTTAGGGGTGCGGTATAACTATAGCATCGGGATTAGAGGAAATCCTATCCCATACTCGCCAACCCGCTTTGCCAGCTTGGTGAGTTATGGGCAACCCTTTCCCAAGATGATTTCAAAACTGAAAACTTAGCCCTCAGTCACCAGCAGCTGATGGAATGTACGAGGATAGATAAAAAAAAAAAGGTTACAAGGGTCGTAAAAATGATTGATTAACAAAATTCAAAAGGGAATTATGAGGCATACTTGCCAATCACTTTTCCACATAATCACCAAATCTGTTCAGGCATTTATCGGAAAGCATGACCAACTTGTTTAACCCGGCTCGGTAGAAATCACGTCCCTGCCCATTGATCCAGTTCTCGACAGTTGTTTTCACATCACTGTCGGAAGAGAACCTTCTTCCAGTTAAGTGTTCCTCCAATTTCGGAAAAAGGAAGTAGTCACTGGGTGCCAAATCTGGGCTGTATGGTGGGTGGCTCCAGACTTCCCACTTGAACTTTTGCATCAATTCTTGAGTTTTGCGTGCAGTGTGGGGCCTGGCATTGTCATGCAGGAAGATGACACCATCACTCAACATGCCAAGCCGTTTGCGTCGGATGGCTTCACGTAACCTTGTCAAAGTGGCACAATAACGATAGGCATTAACGTTATGGCCACGCTCCAGATACTCGATAAGGATAACACCGCATGCATCCCAGAATATGGTTGCCATAACTTTACCGGCAGAGGGTGTAACCTTAAACTTCTTTTTTGTTGGTGATCCAGCGTGTTTCCACTCCATACTGACTCTTTTGGTTGTGGGGACGAAGTGATGAAGCCAAGTTTCGTCCCCAGTAACGATGTGATCAATGAACTGCTGGCCGTCGGCATGGTAACACTGCAGAAACGTGAGGCTGTACATCATTCGCGTGGCTTTCTGCTCCTCGTATAACGCACGTGGTACCCAGCGGACACAAACCTTGAAATATCCCAAAACATCAGAAACGATACGCTGAACGGTACCATAGCTGAGTCCCAGCTCTGACACCATTGCACGCACAGTTACTCGTCGATCATTTCGTCAACTCGTGCAGTGTTGATTTCTGTCGTTGACGAACTTGGACGGCCGCTCGGTGCCCTGTTGCGGTTTTCCACATCCTCTCTGCCCGATTGAAAAGAGCGACACCATTTCGCTACATGTTGTCGGCTGATTACTTCTTCACCATAAACTTCCACTATTTGACTGTGAATTGCAGATGTGGACACATTCTTTGCCCATAAGAACCGAATTACGGCTCGCATCTCCAAGCGGGATCACTTTACTAAACGTCTTGCCATTTCAATCGCTCTCACGCGTCTGCGAACTTGCATTAACTTCCCAAACAACCGCTGTCAGACAACTAGCGCCATCTGTCTCCACTCTGGGCAACAAATGTGACTTTTCCAATGCTGCTGCTTGTAACCTTTTTTTTTTTTGGATCTATCCTCGTACTTGGCCAAGGCAGCGGTCAGTGTGACGTGAAGGCAGAGGGTGCTAAGAATCACCGGAAGACTGGACCAGGCTGCCATCTTATGCTGACCTTAGCTACGTTTAACGAACGATCTCTACTGTTTCAAGGCTCCTTGAATTATAGGAGGAACTACAGAGAGTCAAGTGGGACATCGTCGGGCTAAGTGAGGTAAGAAGAAAGGGAGATCTCACTGAACTGCAAAGCGGATATCTCTTCTACTACCGTGGGATAGATACTGTCAGAGCTAGTGTTGGATTTATAATAAACAAGAAACTGAAGGATAAAGCTCTAGAAGTTGAGAGTTCCTCTGACAGAGCTGCACGACTCGTTATCCAACTTTCCAAAAGATGCCAGACTCAGATTGTTCAAGCTTACGCGCTCTCCACAAGTAATCTTGAGAAAGAAATTTAGGAATTTTACTAAGAAATTAGGCATCTAAATAACAAGGGCCAACAGCACTTGAAGATCATTATGGGAGATTTCAAAGCAAAAATAGGGCAACAGCATCGGAATAAAACTTCAGTAGGTAAATTCGACCACAGCAACAGAAACCAGAGTGGAAACACTGCCGTAGAGTTTGCAGAGGCAGAAATGTTTTTTTATCATAAACTTCTTTTTCAAGATAAAGCCACATTGGAAATGAACATAGAGACCCCCAATGGGACAAGTTAAATTGATTTTATTACGTGTAACAAGAAATCCGTCATCGAAGACTGCAGTGTTCTAAACAAATTTAACAAAGGTAGTGACCATAGAATGGTGAGGTGTAAGGTGCACCACAACACTAAATTCAAATGTGGTAAGCTCGTAAATCAAACAAAATGTATTGACATAGCCAATACAAAAAGTCTTAACATCGGAAGAAGTGGGCACATCTGAAGTTAACAGGAAACTAATCAAGGCCCTTATGGAAACAGCAACAAAAACAGATGGTGCGAAGAACAAGTTACATACACTGGCGTGCAAAAATTAAGGACGATACGGTTTTCCGAATGTAACGTCGTGCAGAAGTGCTCCACATCGACTCAGATCATGCCATAAGATCCCCAAGATGTAAGAATATGGGACAAGTGAGCAAAACCATCCAAACAAGGGATCCAAAGGATACAAAGGCACTTTATTGAAAAGATAGCTTCGAGCACAACTGGACAGAAGACAGAAACGTCCATGTGACAGGCGGCTGCCAAGAAAATCCAGTATTTAGTAGGGGATATGATCACTCCTGACTGCGTTGCAGGATTTACAACGTCTGTCCATGCTGAGGACGAGGTTGTCAAGGAGCTGTTGAGGCACCGCGGCCCATTCTTCTTGTAGCGCCAATTGCATCTGCGGAATCGTTGCTGGCGGCTAGTGACGTGCTGCAAAGCGTCTCCCGAGAAGGTCCCACACCTGTTCGATTGGATTTAGGTCCGGGGACCTTGCGGGCCAATCCATGTGTTGAATATCTTCACTCTCCAACAGCTCTGCGACAGCCACTGTACGATGAGGTGTAGTGTTGTCGTCCATGAAAAGGAACTCAGGACCCACAGCACCTCTAAACAGACGCACGTGAGGCAGGAGAACCTCGGTACAATAGCGGACACCAGTGACTGAACCTCCTTGGAAGATGTGGAGGTCAGCACGGCCTCTAAGCATGATACCGCCCCAAACGAGAACTCCGCCAACTCCAAATCAGTCCCTTTCGATGATGTTGGAGGTGTGATTGCGTGTTCTCTGCTCTCTCCAGATATGTATACGTCCAGAATCGCTCGTCAGACTGAATCGGCTCTCATCCGTAAAGATAAATCGACTCCATTGCTGATGTGTCTAGTTCTTGTGTTTCTGGCACCACAGAAACCGCCATCTCCGATGAGCAGCCGTTAATGGCACACACCATACTGGTCGTCGTGTAAACAGACCACCTTTGTGCAGCCTCCTGGCCACGGTAAAACGCGATAACGGACGTCCAGTTGTCTGTTGCATGTGCCTTGCGATTTCTCCCACTGTCTGCCGTCTGTCTCTTCTCACCTGTAGGACAATATACCGGTCATCAGCCGCCGTGGTTGCTCGTGGACGACCACTGCTAAACTCTCGGACAGTTGTTCCTGTCGTTTGAAATGCTCTCCAAGCTCGTGAAACGATGCTGTGAGCGATCCCGAACTCCTCGGCCACACTAGTCACACTTCGACCTTTTTCCAACTTCCCAATGACGCGACCTCAGGTAAAGTCATCCAGATGTCGTCTACTGGATTGCCTGTTGGCCATATCACACGATGGCAGCAACTCGAAGTCGTTTAAACCGATGTACACCGTGCAATAGCTTTTACCGAATTGCTGAGCGTACACCGCCCGTGTGCTTTACACCCTTCCGACCCCCCCCCCCACGTCATGCTGCATATATGCCCATGCCCTACCGTACCGGACCGTAGTCTATCTATTGAGTGGTCTTTCGGTCTGTTCTGCTTGCTCGTTCCGCTGTTATGCTAATTTCTCCTCTTCGTCCTTAATTTTTGCACATCAGTGTATGAAGAAAATACCAGCATTCAGGAAGAGAGAAAAACAGTTAACAGTTGAAAATAATCACAGCCTGAAGAAAATACCAGCATTCAGGAAGAGAGAAAAACAGTTGACAGTTGAAAATAATCACAGCCTGAAGAAAGAAAAGGGACATCTCAGTAAGGGAAGACAGCAGATTATGAGAAAATAAGTAAGAAAAATGCTGATGCAAAAGAGAAGGGAGATGAGGACAAATAAAGACTATTTAACTTCCAAAATAGAATACTGTATATAGACCTATGCAAGACAATTCGGAAAAACATCACTGAAAACATAAGGATATTAAAATTTCAGCCAGTTTCATAAGAAATTCGCGAAGATACGTTTTTCACGTTTTTTATGATAAACCATCTGCCAGTGATTCGCCACCCACGCACGCAAAAAACTGACCACGTGTGATTGCATCAGAATGCAGACGTAGCTGTGACGTCAGCGTTCCAGAGAGATCTGGGTGATTATATATATGTCATTAATGTAAATTCTCTCTCGGAAATACGGTGAATCATCCCGATGGACCCAAGATACTTGAAGTCTGTTCACTAAGGCAATAAAATGTAGTGATATAAAAAAATGTTAAAATGCCGTTTTTAAATCGCTAAGGGCCATTTATTTTTAATACAAGAAAATTTTTTATGAAAAATTTAAAAACATCACAAAAAGGCGGGCGCGGGGCCCCTCTAGGCGCGAGGCCCTGTGCGACTACACAAGTCGCACACCCATGAAGCCGGCCCTGCTAGGCGCCGATGACCAGCGCATACGTGTCCGGAGACGAGCAGGCCAGCGAACAGATCCTGTTTTTACCATGGAATAGCACATGGCTCGCACACCGAGAGTGATTGTCTGTGGAGCTTTTTCTTACGATAGCCGGGTGTCCTTGGTAGTTCTTCGTACCACCCTCACGACTCAACGGTTGCGTTATCATTCCGTGATCATCAATGTCGTAGCATCACCGTCCAATTTTTCAAAATATTCTTTCAGTTGTCTACCAAGCCACCCATGGCACGACTCTCCCAGACCTGCCTTAGTAATGTCGACGACGCCGCCCCGGTGGCGCAGTGGTCTAAGGCGTTGGCCTCTGATCATTCGTCCGTAAGGGGTCCGGGTTCGAATCCCGGTCAGGCATGGATGTTGTGTTTGTCTTACGGCACTGGCTCTCTCCCTTCCCTGGAACCAGTGACCCTAAATTAGGGACGGGCGACTGCTTATAGCCCATTGAGTTGCTCACGGTGGTCGTTAAACCTCCAATCAAAAAAAAAAAAAATGTCGACGACACTCTTCCATGGGCAGCCTGATCACAGACTTCTCACCGATCGAATATGTTTGGGACATGATGAGACGTCAGCTACTCCTATCCAGGAATTTCAGCGAACTAGCCCGCAATTTGGACACCATCTGGCATATTACACCTCATGACAGTATCCATGAACTGTATTCGTCCATGCCACACCGGGTAACCGTTGTATCCGAGCCAGAGGAGGAGCTACAACGTACCAGTTGACTTGTTCTACTAGTGTAGCTGTTTATCCGAATAAATACCCCAACTGCTCTGGAACTAGAATAATTTTCTTTCCTATACATATGCAGTACTTTGCGCATGGCAATTTTCATCTCGCTTGGATGATTCTTTCTGGGTGTATATTATATACGTATATATTATATACGTATATAATATACACGGTCGAGTCACATTACTGTGACCACTAGCTAATATCCAGAGTAACCGCTGTGTGCAGCGAGCACAGCAGCTAGACGGGCTGGGAGTAACTCAATAAGGTGCTGGAAGGTGTTCACAGGTATGTGGAGCCATGCTGACTGCAGTGCATCTGACAGCTGCTGGAAGGTGTTCACAGGTATGTGGAGCCATGCGACTGCAGTGCATCTGACAGCTACTGGAGGGTGCGTGGTGGAGGATCCATAGAGCGAATAACACGATCGAGGTGGTCCCACAGATGCGCAACTGGGTTTAAGTCGGGAATTAGGGGGCCAAGCAAGTACTTTGAAGTCTTCATCGGGCTGCTCCAACCACTCTCGGACATTTCTGGCTATGTGACACGTCGCATTGTCTTGCTAGAAGATCGCAACCGCCCCAGGGAAAACATTTAGCATATATGGGTGAACGTGGTACACTGTTAAAAATTTCACAGTTAGATTACGGGCAATGGCCGGCAACTGGGGGCCCGGCCGTTGCCCATAAAACTACGGCTTGGCCCATTTTTTGTGAAAGCCCATGAAATTACGGTCTGAACCCTAAATACTAAGCCCATAATCTGAAGAGCAACGCCCACAAAAAAATAAGTTTGACCGTATTGAGCTACGCCATAATTTGAAGGGCATTGCCCATAAAAAAATAAGTTTGACCGTATTGAGCTACGCCATAATTTGAAGGGCATTGCCCATAAAAAAATAAGTTTGACCGTATTGAGCTACGCCATAATTTGAAGGGCTATACCCGAAAAAATAAGTTTGACCGTATTAACTTAAGCTGTAATTTGAAATGCAATCCCTGTAAATATGAAGTTTGGCCATATTCGGTTAAGCCTCACGGCAAGTAGTCTCCGACTTTTACATAAATGCATTTTTTGTGGAAGAGTGTGCAAGTAAATGCATGTTTTTTTGTGGAAGAGTGTGTGAGTGTGAAATTGTTGGATACTTACATTATAACTGAATCAATTCAGTTCTAAATGTGAGTAATGATATTTTCATATCTTAAAATCAGGTTTATTACAATATGATAAATAATGACATCAGTTACACACAGATTTGTTTAACATTAGGCTTTACGAACTCTGTACACACAGTTGGTTGAACAATACTTACGTTTCTTTTAGACATGTTTTAATTGGAGAATTATTTCTAAAGCACAGTTGGTTGAACAATACTTAGTTTCTTTTAGACATTTTAATTTGCACATACGTACTTATGTAGTATTTGCATGAATGAATACAAAGGGCAGTTATGTAGTAAAGATATGTACAGGCATATTCTTGTATTTATATGTTATATCAATGACAAACAGAACTACGAACTGGCATCCGAGTACATTGCGTCTATAAGGGTATTCAATCCACAATGGTGTCAAAGTTGGTTTTTCATGTAGGTTTTGGCTAGTATTACATTTGACATAGGGTTGAATCATGCTTTTTTTGTTTTCACATTCACTGCCTTGTGTGCTGGTTCATTTTACATTCTACTGAGCACTGTGTTGTCAGTGTTCCCAGAACTTTTACTGTCTTGTTTCCTATCTCTAATTTTTGGATATTTACCTACTTTTCACATGTTTAGTAAAATTATGTCAAAAACTGGAAGTACTGCTTTTGAAAGATCACATTGCTTCCCCATAATTAAGGTATCAGAAAGAAAAGAAAAAAATACTTGAATGGAAATGAGAGCTTTTGAACTTGATAGGGCATAATTTCAAATCTCAGACCCCCACCCAAAAGAAGAAACACTTGTTTAGACCCTGATTCTAACTGAGTCATTGTAGAACATTAATGCATATCAATATTTCTAAAATATTAAATTTTCCTGTTTGGAATGTTTTAGAAATGACTTCAGTGACTAAACCTGTTCTTTCATTGTTGTGTTGCCACAAGGAAACCATTTTGGAGCACAAATTTTTTTTTTGGAAAACTATTAAATAGTTGTATTTATAATATCTTGGCAATACCTGAAGATACTGAAACAATTTTTATTGATGTGCAAATCAGGTGTTTAGTGACAAAGGAAAAGAACACGGCAGAATCTTTAAATTTCTCAAAAAACAATTTCATCACATCATTTTGTACCAATTTCAGCACTATCATCTTAAAACATGAAATACATGCTTTGCATATTGAACATTTTGAATAGACCTTTAAAATAGGAATTACAAAATGTGTAAAAAAATTTCATATTTTTTAACTTAAAAAAAAAGTGGCTTCTGATTTATCTTAAAATATAAATTTTCCTGGGCATCCAGGTTTTACTACCTGGGTAGGTAAATAATTTATGTATATACCCAGCTGCGCATGTAACATTTCGGATATTTTCCAAGCCCTGCTTAAAGTGACACAGGTGAAAGATTTCACTCGCAGAAATTTAGAATGAAATCAATTCTTTTTTACATTTAACTTTAATTACTACATTTGCAAAGCAAAGAAACTGTTCATGATATATTTTCACTGTCATTTTCTTGGCCAGCATTTACCAGATTCAGTAAAAAAAGAATAACCGTCGAAACTCGTTATAATGAAATTCAAGGGGGACAAAAAAAAAATTGTAGTAACGTATTGTTCTTAAAACATTACAAATTTTTCATTAAAAAGTTAGTATGTACTACAGAAATTTTCATTACGCATAAGATTGCAATGCTGTAAAAGTGAAATAGTGCCCACAGAGACAAGCAAAGGTAATTTTTTTTGTAATGGGAAGTTTTTGCTAAAGTAGTAATAATGAAATATATAAGCTTTAATTAATATGTATGTATGAAATTATGTACTGTATATATTTTTACTTATACATATCAGGGTTTGAAAAATACCATGCCTGAGTCGTGTGAATCATTGACCTGGGCAGGTAAATAAATAATCTAGTTGCCCTAGGTGCCAGACTGGGCAATTAAATCTAAAAATGAAGTTCAGAATATAATTTTCTACTACAAGAAAAAAGACAGTCATCGCATGTCATGTTGCTTTTCACTGCTAATCACTGGAAGTTGTATTATTGTTACGCAGTGCCAAGGACAGAAGAATATCACCTTCTTTAATTATTATGCTTTAGGTCCATAAATTGGAAGCATATGTAATTTTGCTCCAAATGTTTAAAGTCAGCGACTGAATGCATGCCTCTGATGGAACTAGCCTCTTGTGTTTATTGACAAAGGGTTAAAACTTCATATTTTTCATATTTTAATGTATTTCATATTTTTTCAGATATTTCATATTTTAAACGTGTTTTAAAGATTTTTATTGTAATATGGACCTGTGAGTCTGACACTGTGAAGAGAAGCTACGATAGGAATAATGCATCGCTCCAGTGAAGATGTGAAGCTTTGGTCCGTTAAAAGGAAGGTTTGTTGCTGTGTGGAAATGACGGGTACAAGAGAAAGAGGACTTACGTTATTGGCAGAAGAGCAATAAATGTTGTAGTGATACGCTACAGAAAATAGGTCCACAGCAGCCACCCTTTCTTTTGTTGTATCCTGTACGTTGTTGGCAGGAAAAACCGGATAAAACCTTTTAGATTTGCAAAAGATACATATGAGTAAGATAGAAACTCGCGTGCGAACAAGCTATTAACAGAAGAACCAAAAGTGCAGAGACACAGCAAATCTGTTCAAACCAAAACCGAAATTTATAGTTCCCCAGTTTTCTGTACAACATAGAAAAGCATATTAGTACTTTCGGTAAATGTGTACTTCAGCGTCCTAAACTATTTCGTTGGAAAAATTTAACTGTGGGTGAAAAGTTCGATGCACACATTTTTTTAAGCATGCAAAATAATAGGGAAAGGTGAAAAATTATATTTTTAAATAAAAAGGAAATAATTTTTCTGAAGTATTAACCTGCGAGTACGATGGTTTGTAGCAGGTGGTGCGGGAGGCTGAAGCGATGCTAACGGCCACCACGTGAAGGTGCTGTGCGACGGAGCGAAGTACGAGTTGGTAGCAAATGCGTGGAAGAATACGACAGCAGTAGGGTATATTTTTCGGAAGAGTATCGTGTAATTGTGCGCAGAAGTAGTTCAAACCTGTTTTATTCATTTTTGAGAAAGATATGTGCAGAATGTCGTTATTAGTGGTTTCACAGTGTCTCCGAATGGAAAGAAATTAAGGAATGTAAAATAATTTATGTACGACAGAAGTTTTGAGGAAGACGTTTTGGTTCCGGTTGAACCCAAAGTTTTAGTTTTGGTTTGGAAGATGTGCACAGGTAGGTGATTTCTTCAAGCACTTCATTTGCAGTTCTGCTGTTATTCAGTACATCGTAGCTCACATTTTTTTCCTCGTGACATGGATATTTTTCAAAATAAGCAATTTTCTTCAATTTATATATCGCACTATGGCAGGGAGACAGCTTCTTGTATTGTGGCGGATAATGAAATTTTAAGCCCTGACGAAATCCGAAATGACTGACGATTTTGTACTTCCGCTTTCTCAAAATTACCCTTAAAAAAAACAAAAACTTACAATGCTGCACAAATTCAACCTCTTTCTTTCTGCATATGCCTACAACACTTTTCGATGACTACGTACTGCTAAACCGCTTCCTTCTTAATTCTTCCGCCCGTTACTTGCCCTTCTCAACGAAGCTTCCATTCACCGGACTCCACCTTGATGCCGTTGCCGCTCTCTCGTCCTATGCCTATACCGCACGTACTCTTCCAAACCATCGCACTCTCAGGTAAATACTTTGGAAAACTTATTTCCTTTTATTTAAAAATACTATATTTTTGCACCTTTTCGCATTATTTTGCATGCTTAAAATATTGTATGTCACACTTTTCCCACACAGTTACATTTTTCCGACGAAATAATTTAGACGCTAAAGTACACATTTACCAAACTTTCTATTTCGGATCAGGGAATCATATGCGAAAGAATGAAAAATTTCACGTCTGCTTTAAAAACAATTACAAAACATGAACAAACTATATTGTGTAGCATATGAGTATAAAATGGTTCGCTCTCCTGGCAAGAAGGTACTTGCTTGGACTTGTAGTCATCCGCACGTGAATTGCACGGCGAAGCGAATCTTCCTTTCAACAAAGCAAATCTTCACATCGTTGCCGTAGTGATGTGTTAGGCCTACCACAGCGTCGCACTCGCAAGTCAATATTACAAGTTTCCGACAAAATAATTTAGGACGCTAATCTACACATTTACCGAATAATCTGCCAATGATGAAGATTGGAGTGCCATTTCAGGTGGATTCAGTAGTTTTAAAGAGTTTGTAGAAATCAATGAAAATGCATTATTGGGGAATTGAGGGATATTCAAGAAATAGCCAATGAAATTCAGGATGATGATGAAGAGACATAACAAAGAATTAACAAAAGATCCCCAGACTGTCACGAAAGCAGTGTAGAAGCTTTGGAAACACTGTCACTACATACAACTCACCGATACATCTAATTGCCACACATTCCTGTTTAAACAAACTTGAAAAAGCTGTTTTCAATGAGAGGCAACAGCAGAAACAGTCTTCAATTTTACATAACTTTAAAAAGCCATAAATATAAAAAAGGTATGTAATTAAAATTTTGAGATCAAGTAATTTACATTTTTGAGTAATCTAAGCTTTAAAGTGTTAAATTTAACTAAGTAAATTCAATCATTGATATTTTTCTTATTTTGCATGTTATTCTCATGTTAATTACTTTTTAAACTTAATTTTGGCTGGAATTACACTAACTTTTACTTATGCTGCGCTCTTATTTATGCGTGCTTTGGTTTGCGCTGACATATATGTGAAATATTACTGTATACATGTGATGATGAGGTGATTATAGATATAATTAAAAAATATATATTTTTTGGCTCTTCTGGTTTCCAATTAAATTTATGTAATTTATGTGTTGAGTGGTAAAAAAGCTGTTTTCAATGAGAGGCATATGGGGTTTGTATATATGCAGATTTCCATTGTTTGCTTCTTCCTGCTGAAAACTAAGCTAGGGATGCCTATGAGTTAACTGAATATACCATAGTCACAAAATGATTGATAATTATATACTAAGGAATGTGAGTGAAATGGTATTCCTAAAAGCAATCAAAACCATGTAGCAGTCAGGGAGAATCACAAATGTGTTTCCTGAACGAAAATGTGACATTTCATCACATGAAACTTTTTTCCCGCCTCTAAATTGAGGCCACTGGTTCTAGGGAAGGAGAAAGCCAAAGCTGTTATGTTATGTAAAAAACAGGTTTCTTTTTTAAACGTTTTAACGGCTAATGTGAGGAACTAAATGGGATATAAGCAGTCCCCGTCCCTAATTTAAGAGTCACTGGTTCCAGGGAAGAGAAAACGCCAGTGCTGTAAGACAAACACAACATCCATGCCATACCGGGATTCAAACCCGGACCCACTTGGACAGACAATCATAAGATGGTGCTTAGACCACTGCACCACCAGGGTGGCAAAACTAATGCCTCATATGGGACTCAAACCATATGTTAAATTGTGACTGCTAGCCAAAAACCTTGATGTACAACCAACTCTGATACCAGAACGGCTTGAACATCCTCTAGACCAATAGTTCTTAAAGTGGGTTTCACTAAAATAATAGGGGGGGGCATATGCGGATTTGTTAGCAACCATACCGAGTCACACAGTGAACCAATTTTCAAAACAAAATTAATCTGAATTTATGGCTAGTGCTGGTAGGATGTGTGGTGAAGTTTAGCATATTTAGCTGAAATTTCTGAAAAATGAACTAGTGGAACTTCTCATTACAGGGTGAAAACAATCTGTTCAATGTTGAAAAAACAAAACACAAGCAATGACCAAAAAACTTTATGAGAAAACCAAATTACAGGGAACAGCTCTGACCAATTTTCATAACTGAATTCATTATCATCAGAAAATGAGCAAACAATTGGAAACTTGATGTTAAACAGCTAATAATCGTCCATCTCTGCACTCTCCAAACATTTACAAGGCAGTATTTCCCATTCCCACTGAATGAACTAGTTACTCATTCACATACAATGCAGAAATGTGTAATCTTCTATTGCCAAATAAAAAACTTATGAGACATCTTTTAACTCTGGTTGGTTTGAAAAGCATTTGTTCTTTGAAATCACTGACTAATTTTTTTTTTTTTTTTTTTTTTTTTATTGGAGGTTTAACGACCACCGTGAGCAACTCAATGGGCTATAAGCAGTCGCCCGTCCCTAATTTAGGGTCACTGGTTCCAGGGAAGGGAGAGAGCCAGTGCCGTAAGACAAACACAACATCCATGTCGGACCGGGATTCGAACCTGGACTCCTTACGAACGAATGATCAGAGGCCAGCGCCTTAGACCACTGCGCCACCGGGGCGGCGACTAGTTTTTGGATTCCAATGGAAAAAGAATTTCCAATATTGTCGAGCACTGCCTTAAGTATTTGTTGCCTTTTACAACTACATATTTATGTGAAACTAGTGTTTTATCCTTAACCACCATAAAAACTAAATATTGAAATAAGCTGGATGTTGAAGATAACTTGTTTGTACATAAGCAAGAAAACTCAAAATATTGATGAACTTTGCAAGAGTAAATGAGCTCATACATCTTACTGATACTAAACAAATGACTTGACCAGTTTTATTTGATCTTTTTTTTTTAGCCATTTGTGCAATTTCTGTGACATCAGTGTATGTAATTTTAGCAAATATACCTGTGTATTTGTATTTTTTATATATTTTATACCCACATAAACACACTGGAATAAACTTTTCATTAAAGAATATGCCTGTACATATCTGTACTCCATAGCTAATCTTTGTATTCATTGGTGCAAATATAATACTTCACAAGTTCTTAAGTACATGAGCAAATGAAAAGGAGTCTTAAAAAAACCCAAAGTATTGTTCAGCCAGTTTGTGCTTTAGAAATAATTCTGTCTAAATTCAGGAGTTGAACACTATGCCGTAAAAAAAAAAAAGCACAAAACGATAAGACAATATTTATGCGTGTTATATTGCAAAATGGAATTCATTTCAGACTACAAACATACGAAGAATGCTGCCCTACGTAATTCCCAAATCAGCATGTACAGATCGAATTTATTCGACATTCTAGTCAACGCTAGGTATATACCTGGCGATAAAGACTTGCACAGAAAGTAAAGCACTGTATCATATTGATGGTAAAACATATATGGATGTGAGAATTATGCCCCTACCCCAGTCAAATGAAATCTTAGCTACTACATAGATTTTCCTGTGTGACAATGCTTCAGCCACCCTCGTTTGGTGGTGAAACTTTTAAAATTATATATATATATATATATATATACGTACACAGTTCGTGAGCTTAATATCAAACAAAAATGTGTGTAATTGATTTCGTTACTTTTACATATCATAATAAACTTAATTTTAAAAAATGTCTACTCACATGTTTTCATGGCGTCTTTCCTGCACATGTTCGTGGCTTCGTGTTCGTCAGTTAGGGATGGGCGATATTTATCAATATCTCGAAATATCGATATTTTTGTCCGATATTTCGATATATAGTATTGATATCCAAGTTACGATATATCAGAAAATCACTATATCGGTGCGATATTCAATATATCAGCCCATGGCTGATGTGATTTAATTTGTGGAATGAAATCTGTGTTCTTTCCTCTGGCATGTCACGAAAATTATGTTGCTTGAGGACTATCAAACTGCGATCTCATTATCGAGATTCACATGATATTATGTCACCTTCCGATTTCTAGAACTTTAACAAGGAAAAATATCTGCTGTGTTGAAAACCTCGATGGTTGAAAATTTTAACTATTAGTTGACAGTAGGCACCCAGAAAACAAATTTAACGAACGGTTGATAGCAGATTGTTCTTTTGCCTATGAGTATTATGTTTGAAGTAAACTGGCACTTTGACCAAAATTAAATACATACCAATGACACACAATTTGAAGTGAAGCATTTTTTTTGTTTTTTTTGTTAGTGATAAAGTATGTAGATCTTAACAGCTGGGTAAGGAAATGCAAAACAGCTTTTCGAGAGTTTTCTTGATGTTTTACAAGTTATGTTGTATAAAGTTTGTTGTAATTCAGGCTATGTATATATCAGACGTAATTTTTTTTATCATCCTTTGACAATTATCTTGTTAATACATAGTGAAACTTCCTGAAGTAATTATATAATCTGGTAAAAATATGAGCATAACAACTTTCGTCTTGATCTGCTGATTTTCCCACACTTACAGCATGTTATTTCCTCTGATTGTCCATTCGTTTTTTTGTTATCTAGGAGAGACAGGCTTTCATACATTAATTAGTAAATATATACTTGATGAATTTGGATTATGATATTTTTTTTATGTTTTTCATACATTAATTAGTATGGCTTTCATTAATTAATTAGTAAATATATATACTTGATTAATTTGAATTACGATATTTTTTATGTTTTTATTTTTATAATCATATTTTAATGGAGGACTAATAATCGTTAGCATTTTTTTAAATATCTTTCTGGAAAAATAATTGCTTTCTATGAAAAGGCCATCACAAATTATTCGTACTCTACTGTTTTTAACAAAAATGTCACTTGTAAACATATTATAAGCACTTTAATTTTTTTGCTTATGCCATGGGAACTATTTTTGCTTACACCATAGAAGTAATTATATCTGTATACTCCATTAACATTGTGTTCTGTCTTAAACGATAAAAAAAATAGCAAACATTGTTCACACCTTCTGAAAAATATAAATGTATACAAAATGCTCTAAAAATTACAATAACAAAGTTTTTTAAAGATTTTTTTCCATAACATTTCCTTGCAAGCTAATATAATGTTAACTTTGACATTTGCATCCCAACAAAAATAGTTATTCTTTCTATAATTCAGTTATTCCCACGTTAATTGATGGTTAAGATTCCAGTCTGCTGGGATTAATAAGTACTTTTGTTTTTTTGTCATTTATGCCATACTGAAGCTTCAACTTACCTTTTCTCGAAATGTTGGAAATGCATATTTCTCGTAATCTCACATTGATGAAAAACTCGTGAAAACATTCCTTTGCAACTGGGATTTTTGGAAACTTCTTAGCAGAAACCATATCCCTGCTCGTCGAGCAATGCCCACACATGAAACAAGAAAATCACCTTTTGGGTTTTGGAAAGTATATTCAGCATTTCTGCAGATTACAAGCTCACTTCTGTTGCATGATTTTTTTATTTATTTTTGCATCAAAACTTTCTGCTATATATTTTTTTTTATTTTAGGATCTGAAAAACAACATTTTATGTGTTTTTCATATCACTAAAAATACAGCTTGAGAGCTGCAATCTTGCATAAAGATAGTTTTAAGCTATAAAATGTAATAATAAAGGACAAATAAAATTGCTCCCTTTTAGCAGGAGAAAGCAGCTCTTGAAAAAAAAATTTCAGCTGATGTTTCTAAGAAATTATCTGAGAAAACTGGTAGGATATTTATTCCCCACATTCACTGCCAAGCTTGTGTATTATAATTAGTTATTACTTATTACCAAAACAATTTTTTAAGGTAAAGAATATTTTTATGTCTTAAGAGACACATATGGTTGAGTCGTCATTAGACTATGTAAATGCTATCTGTGGAGAGTAGTTACTCAATTATGTTTGCTCATGCTGATGAAACAATCCTGTTGGCAGAGAGCAAAAGTGAGTTGCAGCGTATGTTGTCCCACATGTATGAAGTTTGTATGAATTTCAAACTTAGTATGTGAAAGGAAAAACCCAAAGTTATTAATAATCTAAAGCAACTTATGGGAATTTACTAGGAATTTTTTTCCATTTATAGCAAATTTTCGGAGAAAACTCTTCTCCTTCTTCAGGCTCTCTTGTTGTTGTCACTTTTTGCTTGTCACTATCATGGTTACGGTTTACTTTTGACAGATGAATTGTTAGTATTAAATCAAACAGATCAGTATAAATGGCAAAGAGATTGACCAGGTAAATCAATTTACATATTTAGGAAGCATGTTTGACAGAGGAAACAAATTAGGTGGTGAAATTAGTAGGCTAGTAAATTCATCTTTGAAAGTCACAGCTGCTTCAGGAGGATTTTGAATAAATGATGAATGATAGGTTCTCAAAAAGTCCCTAATAGTTGTGTGTGAAAAAGTACAGTAATTGTTCCTACTCTGATGTGCAGCAGTGAAGGTGGAGTACTGCAGATGAAACATAGGAGTGATTTGTGAGCTGTAGAGATGTGTTACTTATGGGGGTGGGGGCAAGATATGTTTTGATCATGTGAGGAATGAAGATGTTTTGTAGATGAGTAGTGTGAAGCAAAATATTGTTTGTAAGGTGGGGACAAATATTCTTTGGTGGTTTGGAGAATGAGTGGTGAGATGATTACTAGGAGAATTTATTCTGCACAAGTGACAGGAAGAAAATGTAGAAGATCAAGGGAGGACCAGATTCAGGAATTCCTGCATGAGAAAAAGAGAATAAATGTGAAGTACAAATGGTCTTGTGTGTGATGGATGTCAGTGAAGCTCAAGTTGTGAGCTGAGATCACTGTAAATGCAGATGTTTGATACATCAAGAGTAAATAAAATGTATTGCCATCAGTTTTAAACTTTAATCCAGCAGATAAGCTCTCATCAAGAAACTAACCTATGATCTTAGAGAACAGCTTAGTGATATATATGCATGTAAAGAGAAAATCCCTCATCTACAGCAAGTTGAATATAACTAGAGGTGAGAAATCAGTACTTATTTTTGTGTTGTTTTGGTGTTAATAAGTGAAACATTAAATGTTATATCCCATTTGAGTTCAAAACTGTAAAAAAAAATTTTTAATCTGCTGACTTCCTTAATTTTAAGGATAGACTCCACCAATGCGCATTTAAAATGTAAAAAAAAAAAATGATATGATATCGAAGATAGCTCCTCAGGCGTTTTAGACTTGATAAAGAATACTTCAGATATTTATTGTGTACAAGTTTTTAATGGAGATGAGAAATCCAAAGAAATGGACTGAGAACTGGAAAAAAATGCGTGAAGTGGCGTGTGTGTGTGTGTGTGTGTGTGTGTGTGTGTGTTGATCTCCATGAGCATCTAAAGTTGTTCCCGAATGTGTAGAAGCTCGATTCACCATAAGCAGACACATGTCCCTAATTTAGGGCGAGTGGTTCCAGGAAAGACAAGACAGGAACAACTTCTTTATGTATTTTACCACTTGGTAGGCACATTTTCCATGATTATTTAGATACTGAATAGTTTCCATGACATTTAATGAACATTTCATGACTGAATAGATTTTATTCATGACATTTAATAAATAGATTTCTTGACTGAATAGATTTCATGACATTTAATTGCTAAAACCTGGAAAGAGCGACATCTTTGTTTATTCACTGACGCCACATATTTGGAGGATTTTCACATTTAATGAACAGTGCTTCTTATTTTGAAAATTTGACTGTTTTCTAGCAGTTTCTGAGGAAGAAGTAATCTTTTTGTATGAGAATTTTCCTGATATTGATGCTGAATCAGTTGTAGCAGGTATAAAATCACATACAATTTTTGCAAACTTGAACAAATGTAAAACTGATGGGTGCAATGCAAGGTATTCATATAATCTTTAATGGTAGTCTAAGAACTCCCTTCCTACAGCTAGTGTCAAACATTTGGCACAATGTATTGCCTTTTAATCAAACCAAGAACCCATATTTATGAGTACAAATGCAATTTTTACATTGCACATTTATTAGATTTTAGCAGCAAAAGAATTTTGAAAAAAGTAACTTTGTATACTGTAAAGAAACACTAGAGAAATCAAATGAGGAAGAGCACTGCACATTAAAACTTTTCTGGACAACAGAATTTTGTTAATGCCATTCCGTTTAAGAATAACAGTTTTCACAAAAAAAAAAAAAAATATGTTCACAGTTATTATCAAGAGAGAAATAGACATAATGACAAAATGGATAACACTGGGCAAATTAGGCCGAAACCTGTTAACAAGGTTTGTTGTATTTTCAGTTTTTTTTTTTTTTGTTTTTTTTTACAAAAAAAAAATTATATATGTATCTACAGTGTATATGCACACTAACTTTGAAATAATATATTTTCATGTATGTGTGCAAACTTCTTCAAAATTGCATTAAAAAGCTCTAGCCATTTACCTCTCAACAATATTATGACTTTGCAGAACATTCTGCATTAGAAATTGCAATTATATGCTGTGATTACAGGCTAAGGGGGTAATGTTTCAGACAGAAGTAACCCAGTGATTTTGTTTTAGGCATTTTACTCCGCTTTTGTACTTAAATAAACATTTTGAATAATGGAAAAACCTTAACATGTGTAGAATAATCAAATCAATGAGACTTATTTACCCAATTGCCTGTGGTTTACTGGTCTTCTATGTAGCAAAATATTTCTGCCACAAATTCCATTTCAAGTGTGTTTTTTTATTCATGTATATTCTTTAAAAAGATGTTGAGTGTGCTTAACAGGAAAGTTGACATCTAATTTGTTTACTTTCAAATGATAACCAAAACCTTCAAATATCGTTGGTGACAGTTGATACTATCCACAGCCCCCTTCCCCCATTAGTGGTAGGGGAGTGCAGATGTTATATAAACACAAAAGTGCACAACACTTTTATGATTGCTTTTTTGACTAATTTTGTCTCGCTGTATCAACAATCTTGCATAGGTAGCAATGTTAAGCACAGAGAATCATGATAACATGTTTTGGTAAAAAAAAACAGTTTCCGCATTTATGTACTGTAAATTTATGTGACAACTTCCTGCCCTTTGCCCACTTTCATCCCATCTGTGCTCTGCCCCTTCATTAAGAAATGCAACAAGGGGCATATATAGATTTTTTCTGAGGGCGTGCCGTGCCAATGAAATGAAAAAAATTAAATCCACCAGGACAAAATAAAAGAATGAGAATAGAACGTAAATTAATGAATTTTTTTATTAAATTAAGCATTTTTGTTTCCAATGTAAGGCACATTTTAACAATAAATAAAACACATTTAAACACTTTGGGGGGGGGGGAGTGGGCATAAATATATGCCACCTTACATTACATAAATGTATAAAATATATAATATAAATACGCCCTTACATTACCATGGCTACGATGTAAACAACCCTGATGTTGGCTTTCCAGCTCAGCATACAAGATATATTTTTAGCGAATTTTTATGAATTATAAAAACGTAAAATGTTAATTCCGCTGTCGAAAATATTTATTTACGTAACAAAACAACGTAAAAGGGCGAAATAAAAGCACTAAGTTTTTAACGAGTTTTAAAGTCGTAAAACCCATGGCGTCGGTCTTGTAAAAAAACGTTAAATATCAATTCCGCTATCGGAAATAATTATTTACACAACAAAACGACTGAAATGGCAAAATAAACGCACTACGTTTATTTCCAAGTACAGCGACCGTCTTGTAAAAGGTACGAAGTTAGTAATATACATTACTTTTCTGAGATATCACTATTTTAATGGTATTAACAAAACTTGATTGCAGCTATATTTTCAAGCTGCAGGATAATTTAGTACTGGCTGAGATTTGTGCGAACAAGCCAACAGCCAATTAGTCCCAAGTTCCCAATAGCCAATACTTAACACAACATTGGATCGGATTCAGTAATAACCCAAATGCAGTATGCAGTGAATAAACCGAAATATCAGTCTTATTGAGATCAGAAGTATTGAAAAATATCGAAAAATCAATCCGATATATTGATCTTTAAATACAGATATTTTCGATTCAATATATCGGTCTCAGAAATATTTAAAGATATCATACTTTTGAAAATATCGTCCATCCCTTCGTCTTGGTAAAAAAACGAGCAGCCATCGTAAAATCACGTGACGACTCGCTGACCAATAGCAGAAAGCGACGCATGCCGCATTCCTTTTCCGTCATTATCGTTCATTGGCTAGCCCGTGCCTCTTAGCAACGCCCGTAAAATTACGGTTTGGAACAGTTGTCCTACATATCCATGCCCGTTAAAATACGGGCATCGCCTTGAAACTGCAGAAACGAGCCTTGATCGTAAAAATACACGGGCAACAAGACTTTTTTACGGGAATTTTTAACAGTGTATGTAAGGATGGATTCATAACGAATTCGGTCCATAGTGCCTTCCACAGATATGAGTGGACCCAGAGAATGCCACGAAGGTATTCCTCAGACCATAACGTTGCCCCACAAGCTTGTGTTCTTCCAGAAATGGTTGAAGAGTGTTTGTTCTCTGATGTTTCTAGCCTTATATGCCAACGCCCATCCGTTCGATGAACAGAAAACGTGACTCATCGGAGAAGGCAATCCTTTGCCAATCAGCGGAGTTCCAATTTCGATACTGCCGTGTAAATGTGAGCCTTTTCTACCAATGCTCCATCGTTAGCATAGGTGCCGTGACCATCCGTTTGCATCGGAGCCCCATACGCAGCAGGTTTCGTTGAACTGTCGTTTTAGACACACTTCCGGCAGCCCTCTGATTCATTCGGCCAGTCAGTTGCTCCACTGTAGCGTATCGATCGGCTCTCACGCACCTTCAAAGCCGACGTTCACATTTCACATCAACGGCACGTGGTGCTCCGCAGTTTCCAGTCGCTTATTCGCAATGGTGCCATTTCTCCAATCACGATACACTTTAATCACAGCAGCACGCGAACAGTTCACAAACTGCGCTGTTTCAGAAATACTGACAGCCTTGGCCCGGAAGCCGATAATCATCCCTTGTTGCAAATCTGATAAATCTGTCATTTTATCCATGACGGCAACGAGTGATATGTTTTCAGAATGCCTACAGACCACCTCATATACCCTCCAAGTTAGCTCACGACACGTACCTGCTTTCATTGATTCATTGGCTACGCGCTGTTGACGTCAAAAGTAGGAGATAGGAGATGGTTACAACAATGTGACTCGACTGTGTATATATATAGTATGTCATCATCCCCATTGTCAACCATTATCAATCCACTGTTTGTTGAAGGTCTCCCCAAGTTTCGTCCACAATTGCCTGTCTCGAACTACTCTCTTCCATGTCACTCCGGCATGTTTTCGAATTTCATTCATCCATCTCTCATGTGGTCTCCTTCTGGGTCTTTTTCTGTTACTTGGTATCCAGTTTAAAATTTCAGTTGTCCATCGGCGGCCCGTTCTTGTAGCAACATGCCCAACCCATTGCTCTTTCAGGAATTTTACTCTGATCATGATGTCTTCCACTCTTGTCATTTTTCTGATGCACTAGTTCCTCTTCTTATCGCTCCTGGTTACACAAGGTAAGCACCTCTCCATGCAACTTTAAGTTGTCTGCAGTCTTTGTATGTCTCTTTTAGTTAAGGTCCACGTCTTTGCTCTATACGTAAACACTGGAAGGATGCATTGATCAAACACTTTTCTTTTAAGACATAATGGCATATTGCTCTTGAAAATTGAACTGTTATATAATATAAACTTTTGTGTTTATAGGACATCATTTCGTTCGATTTCCATTTTGGTATTAGTTAATAGACTTTTGTTTCAGTTTTTTTTTTTATCAGGGAAATCAAATATTTTACCAGCGTATTTGTGTAAAAAAAATTCATGTCTGTTTATTTTTTTTAATGAGGAACGGGGCCCCATGCAGGATCCGTGGTTGTAAAAATTAATTACTCTATGAAATAGGATCTGCCCCAGTGGCGCGTTGATCTAAGCGCTAGTTTCTGACCATACGTCCGAAATGGATCCGGGTTCGAATACCCGTGAGTAATGAATGTTGTGTTTGTCTTATGGCACTGGCTCCTTACCTACCCTATACCCAGACTCCCAAAATTAGGGACGGTGTGCCGCTTATAACCCATTGAGTTGTTTGTTCACTGCGGTTGTTAACCCCCAATCAGCCGCCCCGGTGGCGCAGTGGTCTAGGGCGTTGGCCTCTGATCATTCGTCCGTAAGGGGTCCGGGTTCGAATCCCGGTGAGGCATGGATGTTGTGTTTGTCTTGCGGCACTGGCTCTCTCCCTTCCCTGGAACCAGTGACCCTAAATTAGGGACGGCCGACTGCTTATAGCCCATTGAGTTGCTCACGGTGGTCGTTAAACCTCCAATCAAAAAAAAAAAAAAAAAAAGAAAGGAAAAGGAAAAGAAAAAAAAAGAAAAAAGGACTAATTTGATATTTATTTTAGGACTGAAAGACGTACAGAAACTGTCATTACGAAAGCTAGAACTAAATCATGCAGAAAAATAATTGATCATAAGGAACATATGAAATTCATAAAAGCACCTGCAGAAAGATTTTATTTTAGCAGTGGTTGGAACTCGGAATAAATAGGCCGCCCCGGTGGCGCAGTGGTCTAAGCGATGGCCTCTGATCATTCGTCCGAACGGGGTCCGGGTTCGAATCCCGGTGAGGCATGGATGTTGTGTTTGTCTTACGGCACTGGCTCTCTCCCTTCCCTGGAACCAGTGATCCTAAATTAGGGAGGGGCGACTGCTTATAGCCCATTGGGTTGCTCACGGTGGTCGTTAAACCTCCAATAAGAAAAAAGAACTCGGAATAATGTAATTTAAAATAACGTCGTTTGTTTTCATATGGGTAATGTAGGACAAAGCATTCTTGGAAGGGGAGGCACCCGTCCGGAACTCACCCGCGTGTGCGCCATTGTGCGAGGGCAGGTGTTTCTAATAAACTGGCATCTCAGTGTATATGTAAAACATTAAAGTCTTATTATGGTGTGTAAAAATCGGCAAATCCAATATCACGTTGGGAGAGGTGGGAGGTTTCTTTCCACCAAAATTGCTTACAATTGCTCACCCCACTTGACCGTTCGGCTGAGTGGGTCCGGGAAAGCGAGTACAACATCCGGGTTTGGTCTTCGGATGGGATACGAGTTGTGCGCTTGTCCTACAACACTGACTCTCTTCCCCAACCTTGTCTCTCCCCTACTAGAAACCAGTGGCCCCAAATTAGGAAAGACTGCTTAGAGCCCCTTGAGTTACTCACGGTGGTCGTTTAATTAACGCCGGAAAAGAAAAAGCACTTAGACTATCTTAAAAAACATTTCTCCTCGATGGCGCCATGGCCTAAGCGCTGGCTTTTACCCATTCGTCCGAGATAGGTCCGGGTTCGAATCCCGGTGAGGTATGAATGCTATGTTTGACTTATAGCACTGGTTGTCTTTTTTCCCTGGTGACAAGGTCAAGAAGGTTAGAATAATACTCCTGGAGATGCCCTGAGTCCCTTAACCGTGAAGCCGCCAGGTGTGGGAATTTGACGTTGTTTACATAACACCTATGTAATTTCAATGAGTGAATTTTGGAATTGCGGGAATTTGGGTTGCAGAAACTGTGCTAATATTAAACCGGAATGAATTATATTTCATAGACGAGTAAAGTTTTCAACTTTAATACTATATTTTGTTTTGAATTCGCACTAATGCTCGTGTATTTCAATATAAAATAAAAATGGGAAGGGGCTTCAAAATAATTAAGAATTTTATAAATTTAGAATTTTCTCACATATCGGAAGCAAGTTATGATGCGAAATTCGAAACATTTGCGACGAAAAAGGCAATTCGGTCAACACACAAAGCATTGCAATAGCATTGGAAACTAACAGCTGTCCCACACTTTGACGGCTGTCGCTCACGGTTACAGGCTTCACGCAAAGTGGTACAGCTTCATTAACAAGGGCAACTCCAGATATCTTATTCTAACCTCCTTGGCAAGGTGGCAATGGCCCTAATTTAGGGACGGCCGAATGCTTATAGACCTTCGAGGTTGTTCACGGCGGTAACCACCAACATTAAAAAAAAATCCTTCTTGTTGGCAACATGTACTATATGTACCTTATTCGAGGCTGACGAAAAAGACAGGCTACTGTGCGAAATAGTCACGTGCACAACTTAGTGCTGTCGCCAAGTCAATCGGTTGAATATCCATTGCGTTTCATCGTTGGTTCACATTTGTTTGTATTGAGTGAGTGTTCCATTTATTGTCATTTGGATACTCGTATAGTTTTGTAAGGTAGGTATTATTATATTTCTAAGATAAGGTTAATTCTTAGTAAATGTTTTATTTAGTTTTAGTGATAATTATAGGTTTAATGAGTAGATCTTAGTTTCACACGTGTTGAAATCTGTTCATGTCTGGTGAATAGTGAAGTCTAAAGAAGTGAGTTATTCTGTAGTGTTGAATTCTTATTTCAAATAGAATAATTAATATATTTTGCCAATGCCGATTCACATAGAGCTTGAATATTACCAGAAATCAGGGCAACTTTTCAGGAAATTAGCCTTCGTAATTTGTACTTCGTAATTTGTATAACATTTGCATCTCCAACAATCGTTAGCCCTTTCTTTACGAAATTAATGCTTGAACTGTTGTTGCATTGTAATGTGTCTCTGAATTAAAGAGGACATTTTTTAATTTCGTAACTTAATGCAACTGTGATATAGCATTTGTCTGATTGAATTTACTAAAGCTGTCTGAACAGTGTCGACAGATTATGTTGAAAAACTGCATGATCAATTTTATTCTAACTGTACAAAACATAGGGAACTACTTTCGATTAAAAATTTCATATCTAGTTCTTCACTTGTATTAAAAGGTATAATAATTTTTACAGGAATTGCCAAAATTTGCCATGCCACAGTGTTGCAGTGTTAGTGGCTGCAAGTCAAATTATAGAAGTCAAAAGGAGACTGTTACAACTTTTGCCATACCAATTGTCAAAATCTGCTGCATACATTTAAACAGACAAAGTTCTGATTTTAGATTTCCTTGTTCATTTTCTGTTGATTGTTTGTGTATGAGTAGCTTGAAAACTAAATAGGAAAACATAACTCTCAGCTGGAAAATACTCTTGAACAACTTAGTAAAAGCCAAACATAATAACTGAAATTATTTGAAACCACGTGGAAGAAAAATTAAGAAGTTGAAAGTCTGAACGCTTAGTTTTGTGTGCCTCTCCTTAGTGGCTAGTGCATAGTGTGCACAGAGTAAGTCCTGAGATAGGAAAAAGAGTTCAAACTTATCAAATATTTTATATGCGTGTAAAGTGTATAGCCCGGTTGGTTATAGTATTGAAATGTATTTTTCTTCTGTAGTAAATGAAGATAACATTTCTAAAAAGTTATCTTTGAAACTGGAAAGTAAAGATCCGTCATATTTGGTTTCATTTTATTTGAAACTTGTATACCAGGAAGTAGTACTTCAGTTAGCTTCTCGTAACAGATTTCAATCTTTTTTCTGCTTCATCACATATTATTCACATAGTGATGCTGAGTGGTTGGTGGCATTCTGTACTGAAGATTTGTATTTAATTTTTGGTGGTGTCTTTTTTTATTCAAATTGGAACTAATACTGTTTGTGCAGTGGTTGCCCGTCTTACTCGATGTGCCTGTGATATACCTTTTTTATATTTTCATATCCCAAGATATGCATCTTAATTTGCCAAGCCATTTCACAGCAAAATGGACCAGAGGTCCTCATCTACTAGCAGGTTTGATTTCATCAGTCCAAATTCATTTGAAAATCTATGGACTATTTTCTTTCCGTGGAAGATGATGCTGTACTCCTTCGCGTCATGGGGTCTGGCTAGTCCCTCAACGACACCATACCCGTACGAGTTCCATGTCACTTATTTCCAGATTAATAAATGTTAGCAGTAATATTGTAGCATTTTTGTTTACGTTTCAATACTGTACTAAAAAATTCCAGGAAATTTCTCTTAGTTTTCATACTTACCACTATGACTTCATTGGCATAAAATTTTTGATAAAAAACACCTGTGAGAAGTTAACTGAAGTGTTACTGTGTGTGTGTCAGAGCTGAGTTCGGGCTCAATTTTAAGATCCCGAGCCTGAAGTATGTCAGCTCGAACGAGCCCGAAAACTATGATTAACCTGTTAAGCATTGAAAACAGTCTTTCAGACTTCCACTCTTTACTACCCATGCAATTAACCGATGACTTTCTCAACTGCGGAGTGGGGAAGGGATGTCTATCTATTTCTATAGTTTCTTTAACCATTCATTTATTCCCGAAATGTTCTTTTTTTTTGGGGGGGGACATCTGGAGGCACAACAAACTACGTCGTATGTTGCTCAATAGAATTAGCAGGGAGCTGCCCCTTTGAGGTAGGGAGCAAAATTCCGTCAGCTTGCTATCTACTATCTATGCTTCTTAAAACTTATCCTTGGCAGAAATCCCGTAATTCATGGCCTATGGTATTTTTTTATCCAAGCCCGGAATGGATAGCCCTGCAGAATTCCTACTCCCCATTTGACCCAGTTGCTGAAGAAATCTCTTTCACAACTAGAAAGTGTAAAAAAAGCCTCGTGTGCTAAATCATATGAAATCACATTAAAAGAAAAAGGAAGAAAATTCTTCCCCTCTCTCCAAGCCCGAACTCCAGTAAGTATTACACAGCCAGCGCCCGGTTCGGGCTCGGTCCGTCTCAGCACTGGTGTGTGTATACTAGTGCTTAGCTTGGCATTTATAGTAGGTATATTGAAAGTAAAAATTTAATTTTACTACACTGCCGGACAATTGCTAAGGACGGATGACAATAGCAACGATAGCAACCATAAAATGGAAGGCAGGAAAATGTGGAAATTAGCATAAGTGCGGGATACAGTAAGACGTGTTGTGCGTATGCAAATTTTGGATTGCCGAACTTGTTCGTGACGTCATAGCGCTGATAAGAGATATAAAGGATTTGACGCGTATTGACCTATTGTTGTTCAAACGCAAAGTTAAAAGGAAAGAATCAATTGACGAACTTGCAAGTTTCAGTATGTCTTCCCGACATCACCTAGATGTTTTTACCCGTGGCCGTATTATTGGCAAGATTGAAGAAGGGCGAAAAATAACAGATGTTGCCAGGGAGTTCGACGTCAGCCACAGTGTTGTTTCAAGGCTTTGGAAATCATTTCAAACAAATGGAGAGTGTAGCAAACGTCACGGGAGAGGTCGTGTTCGCAGTACGACACATGCAGAAGATCGGTACATAGTGCTATCAACAAAAAGACACCGGCGCAGCACAGCTAGTGAGGTAGCAAATCAGTTTATGGCTGCTACTGGTAAGCGGATCTCCCGAAAAACTGTCGCCAGACGTTTGCATGAAGGAGGACTATACGCCCGCCGTCCTGTTGTGTGCATCCCATTGTCCAAATGTCACCGTACCGCCCGTTTGCAATGGTGACATCAACATCGCAATTGGACTGATAACGACTGGTCTGCTGTCCTCTTCTCAGATGAGAGTAGATACAGTCTATCGTCTGATTGTCGACGACAACTGATCTGGCGTGATAGTGGTACAGCATATTGTCCAGTAAACATACAGGAAAGGGACCGATATCCGACATGTAGTGTCATGGTATGGGCTGGCATCATGATCAATGGCCGTACGTCCCTCTATGTGCTTCCAACTGGGACTATGACTGGCCAACGATACATTAATGATGTTCTGCTACCTCATGTTCGCATGTTCCGTGGTGCTGTCGGTGATAGATTCATTTTCATGGACGACAACGCAACATGTCATCGAACAGTCGCTGTCCAGGAGTGTCTTGAGAGCGAGGATATTCAACGCCTCGTATGGCCAGCACGTTCTCCAGATCTGAATCCCATTGAAAATGTGTGGGATGTTTTGGGGAGGAGTCTTACTGGTTTCCAATGCCCGCCAATAAACAAGGACACCCTCATCCGTGCACTGACAGAGGAATGGGATAAATTACCCCAACAGCTGCTTGATAATGTTGTACAAAGCATGACACGACGTGTGGAATCTTGCATCGCCCTCCATGGTGGCCATATCCCGTATTGACATCTTACGCCGGAACGCCTGCGGACGGTAATTGCATTTTTTTCACGTTTACGTATTCTGCACAAAATTGCCTCTTTGTCCCTTGAACACGTTCCAAAGCCTTCTGGATTTCAGAGCACAATAAATTGTCTTTCTTGTAATGTCCTGGCATTCTGACATTATTTTATTTCACTTGGCATCCAACCACACTTACTTTTTTATGCGCTATATAGCCGTTTATGATCCGTCCTTAGCAATTGTCCAGCAGTGTATAATGAGCAAATTTGGCTTCTAGTAAAGAATGTTAGTAAAATGTATAAATTCCTTAGTGTTATGAAAAACTACTAACCAATTCTGCCTAATTCCTTTAGAAATGTGTGGGAAATATTTATTTATACTAGGAGAATTCGAATTCGTGCAGAAATAGTCCAAAGTAATCGAGGTAGTTGCCTTCAATGCACGATCTTAAAAAACAAGAGTCACTCACAATACAAATTTAAATTCGTTGGCGGAATTTAAAGATTTTATTGTATATAAGAACTTTCGGGTTTCCCTAGAACCCATCATCATATACAGGAGAAGGAATAAATTTAAATAAAATGTTACGTGAACATAATATAGATATCAGATATGAATATGACATAATGTCACGTGGCATCAAATTGTCAAACGACGTGGCATGTATCATGGAATAAAGAAAATAAAGGAAATAGAATGCAGGCATACATATAATACTGCATTGTAAAAATAAAGGAAGGTTAGTAGGTATAAATTGTGTTGTTCTCATCAGGAGCCACAACAAAGAGCACTACAGCAGAAATCGAGATTAAGTGATTTCGTCCTCAGTTTGCCTCGTATTCGGTACTGTAAATAGTTTCCAGATTGTAGGTACAGATACTGGAACATTGTCATTGCAGCATAAATGTCTCTGAGTAGCAATTACAAGGCTTTCAGTGAACAGCAATGTAGAGACAGCACTAGGTGTTACGATGATGGAAGCATCATTCCAAATTGGATAGTGCAGGACATCGCAAACGAGTCGAGACAATGCAGAATTTTTAAGTCCATTCTTTACGGCGTATTTATGTTCATTCAGTCTTGTTGCTAGTGTACGTTTTGTAGATCCTATATATTTACTATCTGGAGTGTCATCATCAATACTTTTTAAGGGGATGCTGTAAACGCCAAATTTGTTTAGCTTTGTTACCTGGTCTCGATCTTTTTTAATTAACTGGAAAATGTTTGTAGTACGTATTCCAAAATCCAGGTGAAAGTTTCTGCAAATGGCTTTGAGAACAGGTGTTATGGTTGGATAATAATCTATGGAACCTATATATCTACGAGGTTGTTGGTCCATTTGGAGAGTAGTTGAGTTTTCTTGGTGGAGCTTCTTAAGAGCTTTTTTTATGATAAAGGTGGGAAATCCATGGTTTAGGGTGATGTTGAAAATTTTGTTAATTTCACATTTTCGTCTGCTGAAACTAGATGAATGCGTGATGGCTCTGCGTAGAAGGAAAAAGATTGAGGAGAGTTTATAGCTTTTTGGATGTGCTGAAGAAGCCGGGATCAACGTAGGCACCGAAGTGGGTTTCCTATATACAGAGTGTTGCAAAGTGCAAGTGACAGCATCTCGTTCAAGCATAAAATCCAGGAATGGCAATTTACCTTCACTTTCCAGTTCAATGGAGAATTTTATGGTCGGGATTTGGGATGATAAGTGTTCAGCAAAAGTTCGTAGGTCAGCTGGTTCGTGATCCCAGAAGAGAAGTACATCATCAACATATCTTATGTAAAAGCACGGAGGTTGTTGATATTCTTGTAGCACTTTATTTTCTATGTGCTGTAGTAGAATTTCCGCTAGAATCGGAGATAGTGGTGATCCCATTGGGGCGCCCTCAGTTTGGCGATAAATAATGTTGTCGAAATGAAAATATGATCTGTTTTGAACTAGTTTTAAGGCTGTAATGATGGATTGGATCGTTTCTGGTTCGTATTTTAGTTCAAGTAGTTTTATCTGAATGATGTCATGAACAGTTTTAATCGGAACATTAGGGAACAAAGAAATGACATCGAGAGAAGCCATAATAAAGGTTGAGTTATTTGCATTAAAGGATTTGATCTTGTTAATAGCTTGTACTGTGCCTTTAACAGAGTAGAGTGAATTAGTAACTAATGGTTGAAGGAAATTAGTTAGTGCCTTCTCTATAGGTCTGGTTGGTGCTGCAAATCCAGATACTAGCGGGCGTAATGGGTGTCCGGGTTTATGAGTCTTTAGTTTACCAAAAAGTTCAGGAACTCGTGCACCTGGAGGGCAGTATAAGCATTGTGAAATGGCTGTTGGGAGGCTTGAGATTTTCTTTAATTTATGTATGGCCGCGATGGTAGCGTTAATAGGGTTCGAACTAAGAGTGACGTGCGGGATAGTATCAATTGCCTCTAGCATTTTCTTCCGATAGTCTATTTTGTTCAGAATAATAATTTGCGAGGTTTTATCGGCGGATATGATCGATATATTGGGATCGTTGCGTAATACTAAAAGTTGCTTTTTCTCTTCTGTAAGACGAGTCAAATCCGTGTTGTGTCTTTGAACATGAAATTTCCTAATCGAATTGATTATTCGATGTCGTGCTTCGTTTTGTTTTCTTAATGGTAGATGAGAGATGATGGCTTCTGCTTGCGGAATGAGTTTCAACTTATTAATCCTGGAGTTCGGGAAGGCGAATTTTAGGCCTTTATTTAGTGCTGATATTTGGATTTGGTTTAGAAGATGATCACTGTAATTGATGAAGTTAATTGAAGGTTCTGATTGATTCTTGTTAGGCCTACGTGTACATGAGGTACGGTTCCTCTCAACAACGTCCTGGTCCACAAGATTACGTAGTTTATGGATGTGCCTTTGTTGGGCTTGCTTAACTTCAGATTCGATAATAGCCGTAAGTACCGTGAGGTATTTATTAAAGTGAATAGCATGGCTAACACCAGCCAGTCGCAGGTATGAGTCATAGGATCCTCTTTGTAGCGTGTCCAGTAGACATCTTTTGGCTCTGATTTCAGCTAGAGTCTTTTATTTTCGGCGAATTTCAGCACTTGAGCGTCCCTCCATGAATGAGGTTTCGTCCTTAGTCTCAGGAATTTGGGTATGATGTGCAAGTCTCTGCAATTTATTAGAAAACACAAATGTGTTTCCTCCACGGCGAGTCTTAGTCGGAAGCGTTTGAAAGCGTTAAATATTTCCTTCTTCATCCTGTGAGGAGTGGTGCAAAAATATATACGTGTAACTAGGATGGTATTAGGAGAATTCGAATTCGTGCAGAAATAGTCCAAAGTAATCGAGGTAGTTGCCTTCAATGCACGATCTTAAAAAACAAGAGTCACTCACAATACAAATTTAAATTCGTTGGCGGAATTTAAAGATTTTATTGTATATAAGAACTTTCGGGTTTCCCTAGAACCCATCATCAGATACAGGAGAAGGAATAAATTTAAATAAAATGTTACGTGAACATAATATAGATATCAGATATGAATATGACATAATGTCACGTGGCATCAAATTGTCAAACGACGTGGCATGTATCATGGAATAAAGAAAATAAAGGAAATAGAATGCAGGCATACATATAATACTGCATTGTAAAAATAAAGGAAAGGTTAGTAGGTATAAATTGTGTTGTTCTCATCAGGAGCCACAACAAAGAGCACTACAGCAGAAATCGAGATTAAGTGATTTCGTCCTCAGTTTGCCTCGTATTCGGTACTGTAAATAGTTTCCAGATTGTAGGTACAGATACTGGAACATTGTCATTGAAGCATAAATGTCTCTGAGTAGCAATTACAAGGCTTTCAGTGAACAGCAATGTAGAGACAGCACTAGGTGTTACGATGATGGAAGCATCATTCCAAATTGGATAGTGCAGGCCATCGCAAACGAGTCGAGACAATGCAGAATTTTTAAGTCCATTCTGATGACGAAATCACTTAATCTCGATTTCTGCTGTAGTGCTCTTTGTTGTGGCTCCTGATGAGAACAACACAATTTATACCTACTAACCTTCCTTTATTTTTACAATGCAGTATTATATGTATGCCTGCATTCTATTTCCTTTATTTTCTTTATTCCATGATACATGCCACGTCGTTTGACAATTTGATGCCACGTGACATTATGTCATATTCATATCTGATATCTATATTATGTTCACGTAACATTTTATTTAAATTTATTCCTTCTCCTGTATCTGATGATGGGTTCTAGGGAAACCCGAAAGTTCTTATATACAATAAAATCTTTAAATTTCGCCAACGAATTTAAATTTGTATTGTGAGTGACTCTTGTTTTTTAAGATCGTGCATTGAAGGCAACTACCTCGTTTATTTATACTGTTAAAATGTTGTCTAATCTAAAAAGTGATATCAAATATGTTTTATGAAAAAGTAGATCACAGTTTGGTATGAATATTACAAAAGTAGATTTTAGGTGAAGAAAATAATGGACATAACTCATACATAAAATATTCAGATGGTAACACACACTGGAGGATCTAAAGCTGAGATAATTTTGATGTAACTTGTGATGATTCAAACTATTTGAAACAGATGTCTTAATTTCTGCCATTGGTTAGCAAGAATTCTTTATTTATTTTGTTGTGTGTATCTATAACTTTGTTGCAGATGCTATCACATAAGGGAAGTTTGGGTAAACAATCTGAAGCTGAATACCGTTTAGCTTGTAATGACTTCCTTCTTTCAAACTATTTGAAACAGACATTTGAGGTACATTTATGTAAAAGAATGGACCCCTTTGTTTATTTTTAATAGTATTTTTACTTCGTTCCGCTTGAAGATACAAGACAAATTCATAGTCAATAGGTAAGTTGATACTTTATCCAAATGTAGTATTTATGCTAATTTTTAAAACAAACTAAAAATTTAATTTCTGAATTGTAGCAAAGTGCTTTAATAATATGAGGGTGGATCAAAAAGTTAGTTACACTGTTGAATAAAAAAATCAAAGATACTCTCAGGGGATGTATGTTGGTTTACAACATTAATTCATTTTTCGACATAGTCGCCTAAGGACTGTAAACATTTATCGGAACGTGCGATTAACTTTTCCATACCTGTACAGGAAAAGTCCAGTTTGGTGCAACTAGTTAAGGACCGCACTTTTCACAGCCTCATCCGTTGGGAATCGTTGTCCACTAAGGCCCTGTTTCATTTTACCGAACAAATGGTAATCGCATGGGGATAAGTTGGGGCTGTAAGGTGGATGCTGCCACACCTCCGACTTGAATTACTGCAGCAATTCCCTTAGTTTTCCGTGCTGTGTAATGTTGTTGGACATCAGTGTGACACCTTCGCTGAACTTACCCCGGCATCTGTCCTTAATTAAATTTCGCAAATTTAATAGTGTTTAGCAATATGAGTCACTTGATGGTTGTCTCTTTTGACAGAAATTCTGTGTAAACAACAGATTCACAGTCGTCATGACCTCTCCCGCAGACAGAGACAGTTGGACTTTTCGCGTCTTCCTTGTTGGGGAGGTGACATGTTTCCATTCCATGGACGATCGTTTGATTTCAGTTACGTAACAGTAAATATGTGATTTCAGATTGCTTATAGAGATATATTTCCCACGTATAATCAGAAGAAATATTTCTTCTACAATGTTTACCTGAATAACTGGGAATTTGCTAAGCATCGGCCTGACTCTAAATAGCTGAGCTACGATGAAGCAAGGCTTGCTTTGACTGGCGAAAATCTGAGATTATTCAGATTAAATCACTCGGATGTTTGGGACTTCCTCATCCTGGATGGTGTAACGGTAGCATGCTCGAATGGAAATCGGGAAATGCAGGTTCGCTTCCTGCTCTACGCCGATGAATTTTTCAAATTTTCTGGTATGAAAGAGTTAGACAGTAGCACTAAATCTGCAATTTCAAATTGCTTATTGGCTTATAATGCAATTAAATTTCTGTTAATGGTGAGCAAGAATTCTGTTTACTGAGCTATAGTTTGAATTAAATTCTAGTATGGAAATAGTTTTTTCAATTTTTTGCTTACCTAACAGTGTTCAATTATAGTAATTGTAAATTTACAAATACAAATGAAAGGAAAATTTAATAGTGACAAAAATGAATAATTTTATGAAAAAAGTTCTTGCATTAATTTTTCACAAAACAATGAGAACATTTTTTGTGACAGTGTCCTTCATTCGACTTTTTTTTCAATTACCAAGAAAATAGCTTGTGCCAGAATGTGTTGTCACATAATTTTAAAGTGTTGAAATATATACAGATAAGTATTAATTTTTTTCTTCCCCCAAGTAGAAATAAGTTAAGTAAACTCTAATGCACAGAGATTATTTGTATTAAAAGGGATCCTAAGCATTTTTTTAAAGAAGGAATTATTTCCAAATTATGTACGTTTAATGTACAGAAGCATTGTCCTAGAAATAACCCCATTAAACAAAATACATGCAATAATATCAAAAAATTAATTTTTTTCCAGAACAAGAAAAAAATATAACTTTTTTTAATTTAGTAAGGAACGTTTTAGTCAGAGATATATATATGAGGGAACACTTTTTCTTTGACCTCAATATGATTTCGCTTGACGTTTTCCGTTTGCTATTAATATTCTGTACGCTATTTATTAAACGAATTTGCTTTTCATTGTTGCTACAAGTAGAAAATCATTAAGGCAAAAAGAAAAAAAATGAACTACACGGACAACGAAGAAAATATAGTTAATTTCATTAAATCGAGCAACAAAATTTTCGAATATGTCTCTTGATACGACTTTGCTAAAGGAACGGCTAAAAGCAAAAATCCACACTACACGGAAAACGAAAAAAATAATTCAGTAGTGTTAAACGATTAAATTCAGTAGAACTCCCATTTTAATAATGTTCCTTTTAAACGTTTTCTTCTCTAATAGTTTTAAATTAATGTGCAATGATTAAATGTGCCACCTTATATTCGCTGCGTGTTGGAAAAAATAGCTCTCTACTCGGTCACCGTTTGCTTTCGCAGCCCAAGCAGAGGCAACAGCACTAAGTTGGTCACGTGATCTCGTCGATGCCCTTTCGCACCGAAGCCTGTCTTTCTCGTCAGCCTCGACCTTATTCATGTGACGTCAGAAGTGAATTTCTGCGGACCAAAATGGCTGCTGATTCAATGTTTTCGCTATTTGATTATCCCTTACTGTTGGCTAATTTTTACAATCTTAACGCCATGGAGTTTACCTACGAATTAATAGACCTACAGGGCGGAGAAGAAGAAATTAATTTCTTAGAAAAATAAATCAAAGTTGCAAAAATATTCCAAGGCAATTTTGTGTTCGATGTTTATTTCGCATGACGCAGGAGAGCATCGCGGTTAGTCATCATGAAGTTTTTAATGTAGCATTTCTCGTACACGGTATATTACATTTTCATGTTCTTATTGCCAGACATTGGCGAAATATCTGAAACATAAAATTGAGTCCCTTATTTTGTAAAACAAAACCATTTAGAAGCTCAGACAAATAATTAATAAGGAAACAAACTGGGGTTCGAACGTTAGGAAATCTGCTTAAAAATTAAATGAATGCGTAACATTAAATAAAAAAGAAATTATAGATATGTTTGTTTTATTCTTTGAGGAAAATAGAACTTAATTCGTAATTTACCGATCCAAATATTCCATCAAGTTTTTCCTACCTTTTTTTCTTTTCCTATTTCATTTTTTTTTGAAATTGAAATTCGAAGGAGTGTTACGAGATTTCAACTGCCTTTGATTCATAGTGTCAATATCCAAAAGCGTTTTCGTTAAAGTGCTCAGAACATATTGGAGAGTGCACATCGGAATGGAAATCACCGCGTTTCATTTTACACAGCAATACCTTTAATAGTTTCGTCTTTTTCAGAGGAAACTTAAGGAATGAGGATGTAGCAGACACGTGACTCTCAGCATGGCAACGAGCCTTAGTAACGTTAGTAAAGGACAACCAACCCCGTTGAAATGATGGCGTCTTACTTTGAAACTTTAACTTCCGAGTACAAAATGCGGTATTTGAAAAAAATTAAAGAGATTGAAGGAAAAGATCCTTTTGTGCTGAATGCAAGTATCTTCGAAGGTGATGCAAAAACTTTTCCGAAAGTGCAAATAATAAGTATTTTCGATTACTTCGTCTTTGGTCAAAGTGCCTTTACCGCAGAACAGTTCGAGGCATGTAAAAGTTTCAAAGCGTATAACAATTTCTCGTCGTCGGTATTCCTTTACAGGGTTATTTAGTACGATCACAAATTCGTGAGTAATCAGTAATTTATGGAGAAAATAGATACGCTGCCTCAATAAGTAAGATTCTCTTCTCTCCCAGGTGCAGAGACCTGAGTAAAAAAAGATTGGTTTTCTTTCTTTCCAGGAATCTCTGATTTTGGATAAAACTCACCCTTGAAAGGTTCTATGCCTTTTCGAGAGTTTAACTCTTTAACAAAAAGCGTCTTTCTAAGCTCTAGGAAGCGATTTCTAAACATTAGAAAAATGAGCAAAAGTCTTTTTTTTTCATAAAATTGTGGTGAAAAAACAAAATAATTTTACTGGGATTTATGTCCTATAATCTATTTATCCGTAAATAAATTTGGAAGCATAACACCGGCCTGTAAACAGATCTGGACACCAAAAAGGATTTCATTTGGACAATGTAATTTTAGCCATTATTTGCATTTTTCCACAAAAGTGTACTTTAGCTCCAGGGAAAAATTCACGTGTACTAAAAATTAAATCAACGGTAGTTTGGGAAGAAAATATCATATAGAACAAAGTAGTAAACTAAAAAACCCCAACACCAATAGCCAAATGACCTTAAAAGTAAAAAGACAAAAACTCGCAAAAAAAAAAAAAAAAAAAAAAAAAGTGAATCAGGGGAACGGTGTGCTCGAGATCTAAAATATACAGAAGAGCCAGAGACTTGATTCTGACTAAAAGTCAGATTTGCTAATAAATTAACTTTTAGCCCTATAAAATGTTTCAACATCCCCTAGATCAACCAGGAACCTTCTGAAAAGAAGCCCCTGGGCAGTGCCGGATCTCGGGGGCAGCTGGGGCTTGAGCCCCAGCTGCTTCCTTGAGAGGGGTGCCAAATTGGCTCTGCGGAAAAGAAAAGAATTTTCGAGAGGAACGAAAAGAAAAGCGATAAGGAATTTGTTTTATTATTCAAAAAAAAAAAAAATTAAAAAATAAAGGAAGAAAGATGTTTTGCTTAATAGACTTTTAGATTTTTTTGCTTAAAGAAAGATAGATTTTTTTTCTTAATGGAAAAAAATCTGAGATAAGAAAATACCTCAGAGAAGGAGAACAAACGTTGTCCCTTTTGTGTGAAACGATGTCAGGTCAAATCGGGAACAAAAGTAGCATTATCGGAAAATTACGTGAAAACTGTTGGCAACACTGGCGCTGGCCAATCCAGTTCAGCCTTGCGCTGGCCAAGCAAGGTCTTTTTCTTGCGTCTTCTCTTTTGCACGTACGCGGTAACATAGGAGGTAACAGCCTAGGGCTCTCTCCACACTTGCAGTGCTAAACTAAACAAAAAATTATTCCCCGCTATTCCTAACGAGGAAGTAAGATGCTGTCAATGAAAAGAAAGTTTTCAGCAAGTCAAAATGCTAAAAGAGCTCAGAAGAAGAAAATGGAAATTCAACAATCAGCAGAAATGTTTTCAACGTGGATGAAGTCGTCTGATCGTACTGACCAGGTCAATGAAGAAGGTAAGGAGAGAAATTGTTTTCGTCTTATATTGAAAACGTTAAAAATAGCCCATTGTATTTTAAATAGAAACCCGTGTAACCCCTCTGCCGGGGCCATAGTAAACCCTTATTAATATAATTGCCTTGCTGTTGATTTTTTGTTTTAAAATAACTTTTATTTTGTTTAATGTGATCGGAAAATATGTTTAACTATGTAAATTTTCCAAATTTTTACTAACTTCCGAGTTGTGTGGGGACTTTGTCGCTGATTTTAACCCTTTATTTGCACTGTGTCCGTATGAAACGGACTATGGACGTGATCAATGCGTAATCTGGGTTAATATTGTAAAAACAAAAGTGGCCTGACAATTTATTAAATCCGGGTTTGGGGGGGGGGGCAGGTTTCTAAAGACTTTAAATCGAACAAAGTGTTTCGCAAAGTATTTTTATTTAGATATTTGTGTGTGTTTTTAAACGGCGTAACTGAAAGTGATGAACGAGCCTTTTTTTAATGGCCGCTAGCGTGTATGAAACAGTTGTATTTGCAGGCTGAATTTTTTTATGTGGTGCTTGTGTTTAATTTATGGATGATTTCTTGATGTGTATTTCAAATGTTCAGTGTTTTTATTAATGTGCGTGTTTGAAATGTTCAGTTATTACGGTGTGTTTAAAATTATGTTTATTAACACTCGTAATCAGTAATCGCGTTAACGCCTGGACAGGCGTATTTTACGCATCAAAAACGGAAATGAATTCTTAAAAATAAGCTGCGACGAATTTTTACTTCTCCAAAAATTTTAAAAACCGAATCTAGGTTGTTGTTTTTTATTATCATCATTAGTCACTATATATACTCTCCCCCTCCTTGAGTTGACTGTTGAACACAGAAGTTGCGCCATCGATAACGTAATTCCTTCCTCGTTCCCCACCCGAAGTTCTTCCACAGTTCTCAGTTTCGCATATCTCGGGCTGCGGGAAAACACGACCCCGAAAGGCCAAGGCATGTGTGGACAAACGACTATCTCTGTCACTACCTGGGAAGAGAAATTCCAGTGACCTTGATCTCTGCTGCCGTGCCCGGTGAACAACAGAGCTACAAAAACGCCGCAAATAGAGGGAGGAAGGCAACTTTTTTTTTCGAGAGTTCTAAAGGAAAAAAATAGCCGTTCTGTATAAAAAAAAAAAAAAAAAAAGCTTGGGGGTGGGAGCAGATTCCCGCTATTTACAACTGAAATGTTTTCTGTTGTACTTCTTTTTTGTGGGGAAATCTAAAAATATGAGTTAGTAAGCGTGGTATATAATATTTTACATATATTCTGCGTATTTTTATACTTTAAATTTAAAGGAACTCATATTTCTTACGATTACCACAATACTTGCTTCATATAATTATCGTTATGATTTACATGCTGCATTTGTAGGAATCATACAATAGAACTTTATTTCATTTGTAGGAAAACTTCCTACTGTCCTGCATAGTGGTATTTTATTTCATATCTTCCTACAGATATTCCCAGAGAGCTGACGCAAATTGAAAATGAAGGAAGGCACAGTGAGCACCACGAGGAACATAAGATAGTTGTATTTAAAGAAGATTAGAACAAGGTCCAACTCCAAGAAAATGACATGAAGGAAAACGAGAAGCGTTCAGTTCAAATGCAAGATGACGAAGAGGGTATAAATGTAGATTTACGTATAAGATGCTATTTGATAAGGATGAGAGCTGAAATTCGAGATGTCCATGAGCCTAATGATCTTGCTAACAGTCTAAGGGATGGTAGGAAGCTTACCGAAGAATGGTTTTACAAATAGCTTCCAAACAATTTCAGAGTTCGGCATGGTTAGCGTACAGTAAGTCGAAAATGACACTTTTCTGTATCCCCTGCAAATTATTTTCAGATTCCATTCCCGATTAAAAGTTATCAACTCTAGCTAAAAAAGATGGGTTCACTCAGTGGAAGAATTTAAGTGATCGAATTCCAGAGCACGAAAACTCGTTAAATCACAAACTGTGTTTTTGTTCATGGAAGACGCTGGAGTCATCATTGGTAACAAGAAAAGGCATAGATAAAGAGCTTCAAGAGCAAATCAGAGAAGAGGAAAACCATTGGAAAGCTGTGTTGCTGTCTATTGTTGATGGCATTGTGCATTTGGCAATACAGGGTAGCCCGTTTAGAGGATCAGAAGAAACCAGTGACTTTGGTGACCCTAGCAGTGGAAAGTTTCTCAATACCATAGAGCTCGTTTTACATTACCATACCCCTTTACGAGAACATATTGAACTCCACAAAAAAGGTCAGCTTACTTATTTTTCTCACGCAATACAAGATGAATTTTTGAAAATAATTTCAAGAAAAATTAGGGAAAAAATACTGAACGGCATTAAGGAAGCAAAGTATTTTCCCATGATGCTTGACTGCACTCCCGACGTAAGCCATCAGGAGCAGATGTCTCAGATTATAAGGTGCATACGGGTTGTTGAGAGCTTCATTGATTTCTTTACTGTGACGGATAAAACTGGTTCAGGCCTGTCGGAAGCCATCATAGATAAACTGAAAAGGGATGGGTTGGATATCAACAACTGCATGGGCCAGTCGTGTGATAATGGTGCTAATATGGCTGGAAAGAACAAGGGTGTTCAGAAACGTATCTCGGATAAGAATCCCTTAGCCTTTTTTATACCACGTGCAGCTCAATCACTAAATTTAGTGGGTTTTCACGCTGCTTGTGTGGTGGTAGAGGCAGAAACATACTTCGGTACACTTCACCGCCTCTATTTATTCTTTGCTGCATCAACTTCAAGGTGAGAAGTTCTTCAGGCTCATGTGATAACCACACTGAAATCGCAGACACAAACCAGATGGCCAGCCAAAATTGAAGCCGTGCGAGTTGTTTTTTCAACTGGAAAAAGTCATGAAGGCCTTAGATGAACTTAAGAACTACAGTGACTCAAACTTGGAAACGAAAGATGGGGCCAAAAATCTTTTGAAAGACCTATCAACATATGAATTTATTGTGATGACCTGTTTCTGGTTCAAAGTTTTGAGTCATATTCACCGGGTTAACAAACTTCTTCAAACAGAGGATATAACAATTGATATTTCTGCAAAGCACATCCGTGGACTCATCAAACTTCTGGAATCGTCTCGAGATACTTGTGCAAATGTTGCAATCACTGAAGCCAGAGAAAAGGCAGAGGAACTTGGGTTGAGCCCCAATTTCCGTAAAGTTCGAATGAGGAAAAGGAAGACACTTTTGGATGAAGAAGATGAAGAGGTTCAAAAGTCTACAGAAAAAAAATTCAAAATCCTTCTTTTGGAAGTAATGGACAGGGTACTTTCAGAACTGAGAAGGAAATTTGAGGCAATAGAGGAACTAGATAAAAATTTAGCTTCCTTCATGGCTCCAAGTTCCAGTCACTTTCTGCAGAAGAACTAAGGTCGAAGGCAGCTCAGCTTGGGGAGACGTATTCAGATAATGTCTGTAAAGCTGAGCTTGAACTAGAAGTAGAGAACTTTAAGCATCACGCTCTGAGCCTGGACAGTAATTTGAAAACTGCTTCTCTTAAAGCTCTCTTAAATTTCATTTTCAAATGTAGACTTGAAGATGCGTACCCAAACATTTCACCAGTATTTAAGATTTTTTTGACACTTCCAGTGACTGTTGCATCAAACGAACGAAGTTTCAACAAACTAAAACTGATTAAAACGTACGTACGGAACACCATGAGACAGGAACGTCCCTCAAATCTAAGTATAATTAACATTGAACACAAAGTGGCATCACAAATATCATATGATGAAGTCATTAAAACCTTTGCAGCCAAGAAAGCTCGCAAGATAAAGTTATAGGAATTTTTTTGCAATAATTTTTGTACACTTTTAGTAGAATTTTTTGTGTTCACACCATAAGTGTAATTAAATAATACCTTCATTTTGATAATCTGGTAAAAGGCCTCCTGTATACACTTTTTTAAATATTTTTTTTTTGTTCAAACCATAACTGTAAGTAAATAATACCTTAATTTTGAAAATCTGGTAAAAAACCTCTTGTGGAGAGAGGAGGGGAGCGCCAGACTGAGGTTTTGCCCCACCAAAAAAATTCTAGTTCCGGCACTGCCCTGGGGGAAAAATAAAAATAAACACATGCACAGATGATTGGGGACCGAAGAGTTTATTTAAGAAATATTTTGACTAAGAGACAAATTCTAAAAGGTGTTCCATAAGAAAATAATCAAAAGCAATAAAGTCTACGCAAAAACAAAAAAACCCAGCCAACACCTTTTAAATTCAACTTGAAAACTTTGAATCAACGAATGAAACGCTTGGCACAATAAGTGCAAGCACTGCACTATAATAGCGTTTGAACAAGCAAAAGATAGATTTTCTGCTTTATTTCTGGATAAAACTGACATTTAAAAGGTTCTCTGCCTTTGAAGAGTCTAACTCTTTAATAAAAAGTGTTTTCTAAGCTCTCGGAAGTGATCCCCCTTCGTTTGGCATATAAGCGAAATTTTTCGGTACTGCCTTTAGAAACAGCAGCTAGTAGCCTGAAAAAGACCGACTCGTTTTCTTCTTATTACCGCAATTCATAATGCCACATCTAGGCATTTTAACTTCAAATATTTATTAACACCGACCGCTAGTGATTACACTTTACACACTAGGTGCAGGACAGCCAGCTATGCTTGTCCTTCAGGAATTGTTGCACTTCACTGAAACTTCTCGATGACGTCACGTGCCACATCCTCATGTTTTTCTTTTTTGTCTGCACAATTTTAGGTTGCAGGATTTATTAGCACAACCGTACGATGAGCAAAAGTTATACATGTCGTTGATAAATGTACGAAAATCGCAATTTTCCTGAACCCTTGCAAAGTTTTTTTTTTTTTTTGATTGGAGGTATAACGACTACCGTGAGCAACTCAATGGGCTATAAGCAGTCGGCCGTCCCTAATTTAGGGTCACTGGTTCCAGGGAAGGGAGAGCGCCAGTGCCGTAAGACAAACACAACATCCATGCCTCATTGGGATTCGAACCTGGACCCCATTCGGACGAATGATCAGAGGCCATCGCTTAGACCACTGCACCACCGGGGCGGCAAACCCTTGCAACGTAGCGCTATGTTAAGCAATGGGAAAGCGCATGTAAACAGCTGTTGTTGGTCCTCGGCCACGGAAAGGCTTTCCCATGATGCAATGCGAGGGTAATAAGGTCCATTAAAGAATCAGACAAATCCGTTTAATAGGCGTAATACAGATATAAAGGTAACTAAACGCAACTTTCACCAAACACGGTTGGCTTCCTCAGACGAATGTTATAAAATATAAACAAAGAATTCCATTTAACTGTGTGCATTTAAATGTAATTCTTTGTTTATATTTTTTTAACATTCGTCTGAAAACCGTGTTTGACTGTTTGGTGAAAGCTTGCGTTTAGTTACCTTTATATCTGTATTACGCCTAAAAACAGATTTGTCTGATTCTTTAGTCAAGGTGGATCTCTACCCAACCCGATCTCTTTAACTGGAGTTTATTTATGTACTATATTTTGAGTGGCAGCAATGATTTCATCCTTCTTCCGGTTTCGGTAATCAGGTGGAAATATCTGTCATGGCCGTGTTCCTCCTGAATGTTTGTAAATTTAATGGCTGTGGGATAGTTTTTCAGACACTAAGAGAACTTATTCACCACATCGAAGAGACTCATATTGGTTTGTTTCATTATTAGTGAAGATATGGGCATTTTGTCGTTTATCGATTCCCATAATTTCTATGAAATGTGCGTTTAGGAAATTTTCATAGCTAAATGTAGCCAACGGTGTAGATCCTTATTTTTAGTACCCCTTTAGCAATACAGACATTTAATATTATTTAAATATTAACAGGCGGGGAGGCCATATTTCACAAGTTTTTGCTAGTACCTTTAAATTAAAAGCAAACTGCATATTCGGTCGATTCGATTCTGTGGTGCACAGTACTACAAGTTTGTTCTATTTTGGGATAACTATATTTCAGTGAGAATATAAGCAAACCTTTCATGTAGATTCAATTTCAATGGGTATTTTTATACTAAACCTGGTAGCTGAGTAAATAGCCTTGGAAAAGACCAATTAACAGTTTCTGCCGACTCTGTGATTGCAGAACTCGAAATTTGTATTACGAATTTTAATTTGTTTTCAGTGGAAGTTCAGTATTGTGTATGCATGTATTAGCTTCTTCTTTTTTTTTTTTTTTTGTTTTTGATGTCGGAATCTGCTTGGTCAAGAAGACCTAGTACAGTGTGATTTATACTTCTGTAGTTATAGTGATTTATCTTAGGAACTGATGTCTAAATACGACATTTGTGTACTCAGTTTTCTGTGACACATGAGTATTTGCAGTGGGGTGGACATTTTATATAAATTTCTGAAATTGCTAGTCACATATAAGTCTTGCTGACTGAGAGTTTGAGACTACAATGACAGAACTTTGAAATCTTGGGGCATCTATAATGTGGCCAAGGCCCTTATGCTGAGCATTTAATGCATATTTCTAAATTTCGTGTGTGTGAAGAGCAATTGTTTTTAATACCACAGCTATAATTATTTGCTAGCTTTATCACACTTATGAAATTATCTAAATTTAAGAAGTGTCCTACCATGACTTGAGCGATGGACAAAGCTGACACTAGAATAAACACAATATCTTATACTTCACTCAGTGTTTGAACCCAGACTACATTGCAAACAAATCAACACCTGCTGATCAATTGGACTGTATGTGATTGATTAATAGTAGTAGTGAGAAATTGTGGTTTGTAATTTCTGTTCCACCTGCAGGTCCTAGGGGCATTGTGAGTTGAAATATAGAAATAGATGACCAGGGTGGTTATTTGTGACATACCAGCTATGTAGGAATGCAGTCTGGAAATATTCCTTATTTTGGAATAGTGGGTTTCTGAAAACCTGTTTTGAGATCCATTATTGTAATGAGATTTTTTCCATTGTGCTGTAGGATGTAATATATACTGAGATGCCAGAATATTAGGTACACCTACTTAGTGGCTTTTCGTGCCACACTTGTCCTGCAAAATAGCCAAAGTTTGCCTTGGTGTAGAACATGCCAGCTGCTGTAAGCATTGTGCTGGAATGCTGTACCATGCAGAAATGATTGAGTTGTGCAGGTGCTGCAAGTTGAATTGTGGCAGTCTCAAAGCAAACTACCTGTTCTACCTCATCCTAGAGATGTTAAATGGGGTTTAAATCTGGAGACTATGCATGCAACTGAAGTAAGGAAAACTTGTGTTCTTGCAGCTATGTGGTGAAGATACAAACCTTTTTGAGTGGTGTATTATCCTTCTGAATTTGTCCATCTATGAGGGGATGATTGGTCAGCCATGGTGTTAAGATGGCATGCATTAGGCCTTCGACAAAGGCCTAATGCATGCCAGGAAAACATTCCCCAGACTAGCACACCAATACTACTGAATTATTGACACCTGGGAGGAGAGCTCCATGGTTTCATGTTCATGCCAAATTCGGATTCTGCCAGCCGCATCGCGCTGAAGGAACCTTAGTTCGACCATGTAGGCACCTTTTATCTGAGTCCTCATTGGTCTAGTGTCGATGCTCCTGCATCCACTTGAGATTTGATGACAACATCTGCATTTATATGGTCAGCTGTTGTAGCCCATTTCCAAAATGGTTTGTTATGTACTGCATCCAGATATGACCCTTGAAATACCAATGTTGAATTCTGCAGTGATTTGCTGGGATGTCTCGTCTGGTCACTTGCATGATTCTTGCTAGCGTTCTTTGGCTCTTGTGATCCACCAGCAATTTTTATCCACAGATTTGCACTATTCATGGTTAAACCCTTGCAATAGTTGTCTGGTAAGCCCAGAAGGATGGCTGTTTTGGGGAGATGCTCAGACTAGCATGCCTGGTGCCAATTATATACCACTTTCAAAGTTGCTCAGATCACTTGTTTTGCCCATTTAGCTCCTTGATTGAATTCTGAATTGTGCTCAATGAGCTACTCTGCCTGATTTGTACCAAACATAATTCTCAAGGGATGTCATATGTGTTGAAGTATAGCACTTATGAGCACATGTGTACCTCATGAACTGGTATCTCAGTGTATATACATTTTTCCATTTGGCTGTGTGTGCATACAATCTAAGCTAACTAGAAATGGTTTGTATTAAAGGAAAAAGTGGGGATTAATGAGGGAGAAGGACACCTTCGTTTTGCTATGTGAATATCTGCTGGCAAAGATTGGACCATCCCATTGTACTTTAGCAGCTTAGTGAAGGTTTTTGAACTGGGGACGGTGATAGTGTTATAGTTGTAGAATACTTGATAGATGCATGTGGTCTGTTAATATGAAGCTTACAAGAATATTCTCTATCTGTACATCCTCAGAAAGGTCTTGTTGGCATTTATTATTTTCTGTGGTAATATTGGCATGAGACAATATGCCACCCAAAAGAAGGCCTGTGTTGCAAAGCAGTTGAATTCCTAGATTATGTGATTAGCAGAAAGGGTACCACAGCATATGATTTCATTTGATCCATTGGCATATAAAGTTTACTGTGTGTGTGTGAACTTAGGGATTCAATGAGTTATGCATTGAATCTTAACAATTCGCAGCCTTTAATGTGCAATGTAAACTATGTGAAATAAGAAATCGTTTTCAGTCATCACAAATAATAAGTACCATGTAGTTTGAATTTAATAACAGGAAAAAATATTTTGTGTTAGTGACCAGCTGGAAATTTCTGAATGTGCAATTTGATTTTTTGGATGTCTCCCGATTAAACCTTAGTGCATGCCATACAGGTTGGATTTACTGCTGCCATACTAAATGTAACACTTCCACCACATTCATAGCATTTATGTATTTGTTAAAAAAAATAAAAATAAAGTCATATTATTGTACTTCTCACTGTAGTTTCAAAGTCAAATTGGATTGCATATTGATTTCTCAAACTTCAATACAGAATTAGACAATTATCTGTATACATGTGTATGTGAAGCCAATATCAGATTTATCAGGCAAGTAAATTTGTGCACTGAAATTTGTGTTTTAAGTAATAAAACCAGTTAAGTGTTAGGTTTTTTGAAGATTAGTTCTTCTAGCAAGTTTTTTAAAAATTTTTGCAAAGAGAACTTTTTTGTGTCAAAATTTATCTTTTGTGTGATTGTGTGCAGACTAGCAAGCTTAAAAAAATTGCAAAAAAGATAACTTTTATGTAAAAAAAACTGTGTGATTGTTTACAGACAAAATGGTATGTCAAGTTAAAAGTTTTCTTCAGGCTACTAAATTAATGGTGATAGTGTATTGGTTGCTAATGACATTCTATTTTTATATATATTCAGAACTCTTATATTAAAGTACAGCTTTTGGTCTTGACCATGTTAATACATTCACATGTCACATTTTTTCATAGATCCATCCCTGTTTTTATTTTTGAATGTTTTTGGAATGGGATTTAAGTAATATATTGAATTGTTGCATAGTAGCTGAAAAATATGACAAATGTTTTGAACTTTAAAACGTATTTTGCTGATACTTTAAGTTCCATAGTGTTGCATTTTTTGTTGGCTGATTTTAAAGATAATTCAGATATGAAGTGAAGAGAAGTAGTTAAATAATCTACTTGTAATATGAATTTAAAAATGAAAGGTTCTCATGTGAATTACATGATTATGATATCAGAGCATATGAAAGTTTAATAAATGGAAATGTTATTGAACATGTACTTATAGTCAGTCCATCCAACTAAAAAAGAATTGCAGATCTCATTCATAGCAATGAAACCCATGGTTCTTCTTTAGTTGGGTGGGCTATACACATAAACACTTCAGGAACATAAGTAATTTCATCCTCCAGATTTGTTTTCAAAATTAGTACAGATCCATCAAGCAAACAATTGAGTTTGATCATCAGATTACAGAATCTATTACCCTAGTTGTAGCATGCGTCATTCTGTACCAAATCAGCCAATAAAAATATAGTTTTGAATTTTGACCAAATGGACTTAGTTAAACCATATAAATAGATTCCACCAGGGCAAGTAAAATTTAAATTTTTTGCCCAAGTAGTTTTGGAGTTAGAGAATTTTAAAAAAAATATATTTGTCTCCTTAACCCTTTTTCACCTGAATTTTTTAAAACAATCTTTTTAAAGTTAAGCAGCTATGCTTGATATCATTTTAAAGCATAAGAAATAAATGAAGGGGTGACATAACAAATTTGTGAGCAAAAAAATTCAAGGAATTAGAATTGCAAAAAGAAAGCTTTCCTTTTAATTTAGATAAAAATGTATCTGTTGATACATTTATAACATGGTTAATATATATCAAATACGTGGAGACAATGCAAATGGACGATGTCACCACTCTTTCCACGTTATTTTTAAACAACGCATAGCGACTGAAAAATTGTATTCCGGCACTGCTGGGATCGAACCCCAGAACTCTCGATAACTAGTCGAGTGCGTTCGAATTTACGCTACATCGCCAACAGTTCTCAGCGCAATGCGTGGTTTATCAGTCAGCATCTGACTACACGAATGCGTATTGATGGTCTCAGCAACTGAGATGTCGTCATCTGGTGGCATTTAACGCAATTGAGTTTGATCATCAGATTACAGAATCTAGAATTACAGAATGAGTTTGATCATCAGATTACATCTCAGTTGCTGAGACCATCAATACGCATTCTTATAGTCAGATGCTGACTGATAAACCACGCATTGCGCTGAGAACTGTTGGCGATGTAGCGTAAATTCGAACGCACTCAACTAGTTATCGATAGTTCTGGGGTTCGATCCCAGCAGTGCCGGAATACAATTTTTCAGTCGCTATGCGTTGTTTAAAAAATAACGTGGAAAGAGTGGTGACATCGTCCATTTGCATTTATAACATGTTGAATTTCAAAGTGGTATCTTCATGGCATATCGTAAAAAAGTTTAGAAAAAAAAACCCTACAGTATACTAAAAAGAGCTTCACACTGATAGACAAGTCTGACATGCCTTAGCAGTGTTCAAATTACCCAGTGGTCTGCTGGCTATTGGCCAGTAAAACTTCTGTCGGACCACTGAATTTTTGATTTTACTGGCCCAGATGGTTAGTAATTTTTTTCTAAGTTGTCACAAGTTAAAAAATAAATTTCTATTTCTTTACCTCGCTGTACAGTTTTCAGGCTGCAAATTAGTGATAGTTTCATGAAATGCTATTGGACAACTATATATATATCATCATCATCATCATTGTCAACCATTATCAATCCACTACTGGACGAAGGTCTCCCCAAGTTTCCTCCACAACGGTCTGTCTTGTGCCAGTCTCCTCCATGTCACTCCCGCATACTTTCAAATTTCATCCACCCATCTTCCATGTGGTCTTCTTCTGGGTCTTTTCCTGTCCCTTGGAATCCAATCTAAAATTTCGGCTGTCCATTGATGGTATGTTCTTCTGGCAGTATGCCCAGCCCATTGCCATTTCAGGGATTTAACTCTGATCATGATGTCTTCCACTCTTGTCATTTTTTGGATCCACGTGTTCCTCTTCTTATCTCTCCTGGTTACACCAAGCATGCACCTCTCCATGCTACTTTGAGTTGTCTGCAGCCTTTGTATGTCTCTTTTAGCTAAGGTCCACGTCTCTGCACCATACGTAAGCACTGGAAGGATGCATTGATCAAACACTTTTCTTTTAAGACATAATGGCATATTGCTCTTGAAAATTATGCTGTTTCTTCCAAAAGCTCTCCAGGCAAGTTTTGTACGCCGATTAATTTCTTCACCAATGTGACCCTCACTTGATATCTGCTGTCCAAGATAAACGTACGTGTCTGTTATCTCCAGCTTTTCTCCATCAATCGATAAATCTTCATTTCTTGTAAAAGCATTGTACATCACTTTTGTCTTCTGAAAGTTCATTTTTAATCCCACTTCTTTACTCTTGTCAGCAAGTTCCTGGATCATACTCTGTAGCTCTGATGGGGTAGTTGCAAAAATGACTACGTCATCAGCAAAACGAAGGTGGGTGAGATAATCTCCATTAATCTTTATCCCCTTTTTTTCCCAGTTCAGTGATTGAAAGACATTTTCCAATGTGGCATTAAAGAGCTTCGGAGATATAGTGTCACCTTGTCTCACTCCTTTTCCAATTTTTATGTGTGTTGTATTTTCAAACAGCCGAATCTTTGCACTTGCATTTTCATAGATGTTATTAATAATATTAATGTATGCATCTTCAATACCGCAGGATTTCAGAGCCATTGCAACTGCTGATGGTTTCACCGAATCAAAGGCTTTTTCATAATCGATAAAAGCCATGCACAATGGAAGTTCATATTCCCTCACTCTTTCAATTAGTTCTCTCAGTACGTGGACATGATCTATTCTGCTGTAGCCACTCCTGAATCCAGCTTGTTCTCTCGGTTGAGCCATGTCCAGTGTTACCTTCAAGCGGTGTGAAAGAACTTTAGTGAAGATTTTATAAACCACTGATAGGAGGCTGATAGGTCTGTAGTTCCTGAGATCCTCAATGTCACCTTTTTTATGTAGCAAGATCATTGTAGCGTTGTTCCAATCCTCAGGAATTTTCCCTTCATTAAGGCATCGAGTGAAAATTTGGGCGAGAACTGTTTCGATTTCTCCACTTGCTTCTTGTATGATGTCTACAGTAATTCCATCTTCTCCTGGAGCTTTTCCCCGCTTCATGTTCTTGATTGCATGTGCAACTTCTGCTGGAAGGACTGGAAGAACTCTGGTACTGGTACCTTTCATGATGTCTGGAGTACATGGTACCTTTCATGATGTCTGAGAAATCTTTCACTCTTGTCAAAATTTCGCTTCTATTTCTTGTTTCAGAACCATCTTCTTTTCTCAGTGCCATAATCTGCTTTCTTCCCTTACTGAGATGTCCCTTTGCTATCTTTAGGCTTTGGTTGTTTTCAATTGCTTTCCTCACTAGTTCACAGTTGAATTTCCTTACGTCTTCAGTGATACTTTTTCGTACTGTCTTGCATAGCTCTATATATTCCACTTTGGAAGTCACATCTTCTTTAGTTGTCCTCATCACTCTTCTTTTTTGCATCAACATTTTGGTTTTTCCTGATAATTTGTTCACATGCAATTTGTTCTTAGACCCAGCTAATTTTGTTGCTGCTTCCATAAGAGCGTTGGTTACTTTTCTGTTAACTTCAGAAATATCCACTTCTTCCGATGCTAGGCCTTCTAAAGCAGAGAATCTGTTCTCCAGTTCCAATTTGAAGGTTATGGTGTTTTTTTAGGTTGGTTATGTCAATACATTTTGTTTGTCTTATGAGCTTGCTACGTTCGAGTTTAGTGTTGAGGTGCATCTTACATCTCACCAATCTATGGTCACTGCCTGTGTTGAACTTGTTTAGCACACTGCAGTCTTCTATGACGAATTTTTTGTTACACATAATAAAATCAATTTCACTTGTCGTCCCATTTGGATGTCTCCATGTCCATTTCCTGTGTGGCTTTTTCTTGAAAAAAGAGTTCAAGATGAAAAACCCATATATATATATATATATATATATATATTTTATCCCTCATGATTTGTAAAGAGTGGAAGAAACAGCTAATACAGAAAGGCAGTTTCTCAGTCTGTCTTGTAATGGCTACAGCCATATTTTATTGCATTCATTTACCATAGTGAATGTAGCGGATACCGACATCGGACACAAGCCAGCTTTTGTTACTGGCCCAAGAAAACACACTAGCACAGAAGGTCAATTGGATGCGTGAAGGTAATTTTTGTAAAAGAGCAATTCACATGAAAAAGTTTTAAATGGGGGACTAGAACTAACTTCATGGGAAAGTAGCAGGGATGAGCAATAAGACTGAAAATAAGGAAAGGAAGCTAAGTACTAAACAATAAAACATATAAAAAAGGCTACTAACATTTAAGAATTTTTTTGCACCCTTGGTGACCCCCTTGTTCCTTCTTACTTAAAAACTGATCAAGAATGCACTCTTACTCTGTTGTATCACCAATCCATCAGGATTTTATTCTGGAAAATTCTTTGTCCTGCAAGTTATCTTTCAAATTAGATGTTTTAAAAACTAATATTGGAGATAATTCCATTAAAATGACACATTGTTTGCTACATATATTGTAAATGTCTTTTTTTTTTTTTTTTTTTTTATGGGCCAGTGGGCATTTTGGTGGACCTGTGGTTTGCAAATTCTAGTGGTCCACTGAGCCAGTAGAATATTTATGTGTAATTCTAACACTGCTTAGCTTCAGGGAAGCCTAACGTTGTTCATGTTTGTAGATATGTTGGTTGCTGTCAGCCGTTGGTTAGTTTTCTTTTGGCTGTACTCAAGTAATGATTTGTTCACTCTTGGAAGTTTTCACTCTTTTTCTTCATTAAGGTACTGCAGAAAAAACATTGTGATTTTATATCAGACACAGCTATTGTAGTTTTTCTTATGGAGTTTGTTTTTACACCTCTGCAGATGATGCTTTGCAATTGAAGATTCTTGGATCTTCTATAAATGAATGGTGCATTCCCTGGATTTGGTTAAAGTTAAAAACTTGATTTTATCTTCATTATGGATAAAATGTACAGAAAGATCTGGACTTCCCAATCAGGCTTCCAAGTAGTTCTTGATTTGGAGTTTATCGTTCCACTTTGTTTACATAGAACATGATCACACCCAACATGAAAGATAGTAGTTCACGATATGATAAGGAATTCTTATTACTATTTTCATCAAAATAAATCATATTGCAATGAAAATAATTATAGGCTATTATTTTATTATGGAAAATAATAATACATTTATTTCATATTACAAATGTGTACAGCATAATGCCATCAAGAATTGTACTGCAAAGCAATTCAGCCCACTAATACTTGTCTACGAATATTTGGCTGGCATCCGTAGCAATCACAACCAATTCTACACTGGCATAATTTACAAAATTCGAATGAATACTACCAAAAATGAGGCATCAATCTTAACCACGTTGACTTCCTGAACAAAAGTTGGAAATAGCTTTGTATAAAAAACATGCTTGCTCTGGATAAAAGGAAAAAATGTAAAATATTCAATATATACACTGCCGGAAAGTGAAAAAAGAACACCAAGAAGGAATTTGCGGATGATCATGAAATTTACACATGTTAATGGGGTCGAGTTTACGTAGGTGTGATGTTAATTTCGGGACCAACCGGTGAGCGCTTACGCCACAGCACGGCATGATATGCAAATTATCGTCGGTGGTATTTAATTTCCAATGTGCTGTTGAAGCTTTTGTTAAATTAAAGTACAAGAACCAACTGACCCCTAGCCACCCTGGTGGCCAAGTGGTTAGAGACTATATAAGGGTTATAACTGGGAGAGAGTGCTGTTGTCCTCCCAGAATGGTCATACTAGAGGCATTAATTCTTGCTCCGAGGGGCGTTTAAAAAGGAGATGCACAACTTGTTAATAAATTTACTGAAAAAGAGCTATACATTTCAGTACTTGCTTTTTTTCAAAAGATGTTATAGCTGCATACAGAATTCTATGCAGGGTACTGAGTAACCTAATCTGCTAGTGGGTACACTCTCATGTACACTAAAGGAATTTTCTGAAAAAGCAGAGAGGCATGCAAAATAGCATACACATATGTCTAACATATGACCTTTCTGAATACACTGTAGGTATGAAGAGTTAAGTGATGATTGATTACAAAGAACACCAAAATAACTGAATGCTGTCTAGACGCAGTACCAAACAATGGAGATAATTGCAGATTAAAAGAAGCAACTTTTATTTACAACTTAAAACCATATATACATGTGAGATCTTTCAGACCCACTATGGGTCCATCATCAGGCACCGCAGAGGGGTACAAGGCTCAGATTATTCAAACTTATGCACCCAGCACAAGTCATCCTGAAGAAGAAATTAAAGAATTTTATGAGGAAATTCGTCTTCTAAATAATAAAGGTAAGCAGCACTTGAAGATAATTATGGGAGATTTCAATGCAAAAATAGGGCAGCGGCAACAGAATGAAACTTCAGTAGGTAAATTTTGTCACGGCATAAGAAACCAGCGTATAAACACTCTCGTAGAGTTTGCAGAGGCAGAAGGGTATTTCATCTTGAACTCCTTTTTCAAGAAAAAGCCACACAGGAAATGGACATGGAGACATCCAAATGGGACGACAAGTGAACAAAAAATTCATCATAGAAGACTGCAGTGTGCTAAACAAGTTCAACACAGGTAGTGACCATAGATTGGTGAGATGTAAGATGCACCTCAACACGAAATTCGAACGTGGCAAGCTCATAAGACAAACAAAAATGTATTGACATAACCAACCTTAAAAAACACCATAATACCTTCAAGTTGGAACTGAAGAACAGATTCCCTGCTTTAGAAGGCCTAACATCGGAAGAAGTGGATATTTCTGAAGTTAACAGAAAAGTAACCAAAGCTCTTATGGAAACAGCAACACAATTAGCTGGGTCTAAGAACAAGTTGCATGTGAACAAATTATCAGGAAAAACTAAAATGTTGATGAAAAAAAGAAGAGAGATGAGGGCAACTAAAGAAGATGTGACTTCCAAAGTGGAATATATAGAGCTATGAAAGACAGTACGAAAAAGTATCACTGAAGACATAAGAAAATTCAACCGTGAACTAGTGAGGAAAGCAATTGAAAACAACCAAAGCCTAAAGATAGCAAAGGGACATCTCAGTAAGGGAAGAAAACAGATTATGGCACTGAGAAAAGAAGATGGTTCTGTAACAAGAAATAGAGGCGAAATTTTGACAAGAGTGAAAGATTTCTACTCCAAATTATATGAAAGGTATGATACATGTACTTCAGACATCATGAAAGGTACCAGTACCAGAGTTCTTCCAGTCCTCCCAGCAGAAGTTGCGCAAGCAATCAAGAACATAAAGCGGGGAAAAGCTCCAGGAGAAGAATGAATTACTGTAGATATCATACAAGAAGCAAGTGGAGAAATTGAAACAGTACTCGTCCAAATTTTCACTCAATGCCTTAATGAAGTGAAGATTCCTGAGGATTGGAACAACGCTACAATGATCCTGCTACATAAAAAAAGTGACATTGAGGATCTCAGGAACTACAGACCTATTGGCCTCCTATCAGTTGTTTATAAAATCTTCACTAAAGTTCTTTCACACTGCTTGAAGGTAACACTGGACGTGGCTCAACCGAGAGAACAAGCTGGATTCAGAAGTGGCTACAGCGCAATAGATCATATCCATGTACTGAGAGGACTAATTGAAAGAGCAAGGGAATATGAACTTCCATTGTGCATGGCTTTTATCGATTATGAAAAGGCCTTTGATTCGGTGAAACCATCAGCAGTTACAATGGCTTTGAAATCCTGCGGTATTGAAGATGCATACATTAATATTATTCATAACATCCATGAAAATGCAGGTGCAAAGATTTGGCTGTTTGAAAATACAACACACATTAAAATTGGAAAGGGAGTGAGACAAGGTGACACCATATCTCCGAAGCTCTTTAATGCCACATTGGAAAATGTCTTTCAATCACTGAACTGGGAAAACAAAGGGATAAAGATTAATGGAAATTATCTAACCCACCTTCATTTTGCTGATGTCATTTTTGCAACTACCTCATCAGAGCTGCAGAGTATGATCCAGGAACTTGCTGACAAGAGTAAAGAAGTGGGATTAAAAATGAACTTTCAGAAGACAAAAGTGATGTTCAATGCTTTTACAAGAAGTGAAGATTTATCGATTGATGGAGGAAAGCTGGAGATAACAGACACATGCGTTTATCTTGGACAGCAGATATCAAGTGAGGGTCACATTGATAAAGAAATTAATCTGCATACAAAACTTGCCTGGAGAGCTTTTGGAAGAAACAGCATAATTTTCAAGAGCAATATGCCATTATGTCTTAAAAGAAAAGTGTTTGATCAATGCATCCTTCCAGTGCTATATTTATATAGCACTGGAAGGATGATTGATCAATGCATCCATGGTGCAGAGATGTAGACCTTAACTAAAAGAGACATAAAAAGGCTGCAGACAACTCAAAGAAACATGGAGAGGTGCATGCTTGGTGTAATCAGGAGAGATAAGAAGAGGGACTCGTGGATCAGAAAAATGACAAGAGTGGAAGACATCATGATCAGAGTTAAATCCCTGAAATAGCAATGGGCTGGACATACTGCCAGAAGGATAGACCATCGATAGACAGCCAAAATTTTAAATTGGATTCCAAGGGACAGGAAAAGACCCAGAAGACGACAAAGTGGGAGATGGGTGGATGAAATTCGAAAGCATGCAGGAGTAATATGGAAGAAACTAGCAAAAGACAGACTGTTGTGGAAAAAACTTGGGGAGACCTTCATCTAGCAGTGGATTGATAATGGTTGACAATGATGATGATGATGACATGCTTTCAGTGAATGATAAGCCAGTTTTAGTTGCAGGTGTTGCTAAGATCTTGGTGCTGTTCCAGTCTGTAATGAGCCAACACAATCTGGACTGGAACAAGATCTTAGCAAAACCTGCAACTAAAACTGGCTTATTATTCCAGTCCGGAATGAGCCAACACATTCCGGACTGGAACAGCGCCAAGATCTTAGGAACACCTGCAACTAAAACTGGCTTATTATTCACTGAAAGCATGTACTATTTGCTAACCAGTGTTGTAACGACGACATGCCGTCGACATTACCCTCATCATGGAGACATTTTATTTTACATCATTGTATATATCATCGTAATCCGTAATCGTGTTTCTTGTACATTTATAATATTTGCATGTTTATATATTTAACAAGTGCGCATGTGTGGGCTTGAACGGCGCCTCCATGCCAATGCATTGTGGGTTGTTTTTCCGACTTTATAATCCCGGAACCACCCATCTGCGGTGCCTGATGATGGACCCATAGTGGGTCTGAAAGATCTCGCATGTATATATGGTTTTAAGTTGTAAATATAAGTTCATCTTTTAATCTGCAATTATCTCCATTGTTTGGTACCGTGTCTAGACAGCATTCAGTTATTTTGGTGTATTTAGTTGGCTCAAATAGCACAGACATTTGGATTACAAAGAAAGTCTCTCAGAGTGTTTAACTTTGAATTGAATTTTTCAAAGCCCTAATCTGTCTTTCTGTAGTTACATTCACTATCTGTTTCTCAACCGTTCGTTCATTTTTCATTTCTGTGTAATGTTGCTATGTCTGCATTCATATGGCTTTTGCATTTTACTTGGTATTTGCAACAGCTGGTTCTTTCCTATTTACGTAGTTTTCACATTTTTAGCAAATTTTTTTTGTCATAAACTGGAAGTGTGATTTTTGAACAATCATAATACTTTGCCATAATGGAGGTACGAGAAAGTAAAAACTGTATATTATTTGAGTGAAAGTGGGGAACTTTTGAACTTGAAAGGGTGCAATTTTAAGTCTTGCCCTCTCGCCCAGATAAGAATAGTTTGCTCCAGCCCTGGAGTCATATGTGTAGCCAGGAAGGGAGAGGGGTGTGTGTGTGTCTTAAGTCGGGTCCCCCTTTAGGGGGATTAAGTATGAATTTAAAGTGATTTACTTAAGAGCAAAACTGAAGACTAAGGAAAAACTTTAGAATTTAAAACGAAGGTTGCAAAATAACCTGAAGATCAAAACGCGCAACGCAGCAGTTTTGAAAATTCAGAATTCACATTCTATAAAAGAAGATACCTAAGCAAAAAATACAGATATAATTTTGACTCACACCTAGTACAACATAGAAAGGTTATGTATTACCTGTGTGAGTAAAGGAGAAAAGATAAAAAAATAAAATAAAACTACTGAAGGTGTCGAGAATGAGCTCAGACCAGCAAAAACTCTGCATTTTCACTTCCACAAAGATCTAGTTGGAAATGGGTTTCTGCAAGGCCATAGATGCAAGTAACATTCCCTTACCTAAAATAGTTTAAAATATATATATATGTCATCCTTCCGTAGAGTTGCATGACCTAGCACTAGTTAACAATTTCGCTTGCATCCATTAATCTAGCTAATTCGGCTCCATGCTCTTCATCTGTTACTATTAAACAGAGAAGAAGATTAAGAGAACTTCAAGCTGTGAGAGTGACATAATAATTAGAAATGATTTTCAGCCATAACGCCTGCTCGTTTGAGAGAGAATTTAAACCTGAAAATCAATGCAAAGAAATCCAAATTTTACTGCAATTAAAAAGGAAATATTAATTTTTAACGAACAGATTTTGAAAGAAAACTTGAGTCTAAAACCCCTACTCTTACAATCTATGACAAAGAATAAGTTAAAGATAATAATTAACTAAAGAAAACTTTGTGAAAGTTATATACCTTAAACAGTTAGTTGCAATATGTACAAAGTATTTCAGCAGTGCTTTATGCATAATTAATTAGTTATTAAGAACTTAACTACTTTGAAAACAGCGCATAGAAAAGGAACAAGTTAGCCATCTTCTGCTAGGTACAAAGACGCTCAAAGTTACAAAGAAAAGAAAGAGTTAAACCACGCAAAAATGTTAACAGACAAACCAATGCCTAAAAGCTGAAAAGCTAAAAAACAACAGAGTACATGAAGTACAAACATTGAACTTGTGCCCTAGAACTCCAAAAACAAGGAAGAGAGCTTACCTCTTGTGTGACAAAACTTTTCTCCTCACAAACATGGCTGACCTCTCACTCCTTGTTGCTGGCAGTGAGGGCTGATGGCCTCATACAGCAAGAAACCAACGCACGGATATTTTAAACCAGAGAAAAAATATATATAAACTTAAGACTGTGGATCTGTATGATCAGAAAGAGCAGAATTAACTCTCCAGAATACATGAGAAATATTATAAAATACACGAGCAGTGTATTTAATAATCTTTGCATGTATTAAATCACTCTAGTGAAGCTTTATAGATTAATCAGAATCTTATTAATTTTAATGTTGGTTTTACTATTTTTAGTATAGTATCCTAGTGATGAATAACTAGTTTTCTTTATTTTTATTTGTTTTTACTTTCTTTTATAAACAGATTTTTGCTTTTTTGTGATTTTGTTTATATTATTTAATTTTTTGTTTTAATAGGACCGTCATATCCATAGCACTAAGGTTCTTTTAGGTAGCTAGTATCCTTCTAGCCAACTTCTCTACGGCTTTGATTGGTCAGAATCATATTATTAACTGTGTAGAAAATTAGCAGATCTGCCAACCTTACCTATTATTCAGAATAATTTTTCTTAAAGTTCTTTGATGAAAGAAGAAGGGAATTTCGTTTCTAGAAAACTTTCTAATAGTATATTAATGTGGTAATTGAATATTGTTTGCAAATTCTGAAATTCTTAGGACCTGAGAAATTAGTACATTCTCAATTACTTTGGTTGAAATGTTATTATTCCAGTGTAGATATTTAATTACTTTGAAAGGAAAATTAACTCTTTTTATCAAAGAGGCTAATAGATGGGTTACCTCTGTTGAGCTTAATGCTTAAGTCTAGGAACTCAAGTTCCTGTGGTTGGTTTTACATAAGTTAATATCTATCCTAGCTCTCTTAACTTATGTAAAACCAACCACAGTAATCAGGAACTTGAGTTCCTAGACTTAAGCATTAAGCTCAACAGAGGTAACCCATCTATTAGCCTCTTTGATAAAAGAGTTAATTTTCCTTTCAAAGTAATTAAATATCTACACTGGAATAATAACATTTCAACCAAAAGTAATTGAGAATGTACTAATTTCTCAGGTCCTAAGAATTTCAAGAATTTGCAGCAACAATTTGGACTTCAATTACCACATTAATATACTATTAGAAAGTTTTCTAGAGAACGAAATTCCTTCTTCTTTCATCAAAAGAACTTTAAGAAAAATTATTCTGAATAATAGAGTAAGGTTGGCAGATCTGCTTTAATTTTCTACACAGTTAATAATATGATTCTGACCAATCAAAGCCGTAAGGAAGTTGGCTAGAGGATGCCTATTAACTACCTAAAGGAACCTTAGTGCTATGGATATGACGGTCCTATTAAAACAAAAAATTAAATAATATAAACAAAATCACAAAAAAAGCTTAAAAATCTGTTTATAAAAGAAAATAAAAACAAATAAAAATAAAAAAGAAAACTAGTTATTCATCACTAGGATAGCTATACTAAAAATAGTAAAACCAACATTAAAATTAATAAGATTCTGATTAATCTATAGAAGCTCACTAAGGTGATTTAATACATGCAAAGATTATTAAATACACTGCTCGTGTATTTTATAATATTTCTCATGTATTCTGGAGAGTTAATTCTGCTCTTTCTGATCATACAGATCCACAGTCTTAAGTTTATATATATTTTTTTCTCTGGTTAAAATATCCGTGCGTTGGTTTCTTGCTGTATGAGGAGGCCATCAGCCCCACCCTCACTGCCCCCCAGCAACTAGGGAGTGGCGGAAGAGGTCAGCCATGTTCTTCTCTTGTGAGGAGAAAAGTTTTTGTCACACAAGAGGTAAGCTCTCTTCCTTGTTTTTGGGTTCTAGGTTTTATAAGTTCAATGTTTGTACTTCATGTACTTTTTCTCTGTTGTTTTTTAGCTTTTCAGCTTTTAGGCATTGGTTTGTCTGTTAACATTTTTGCGGGTTTTAACTCTTTCTTTTCTTTGTAACTTTGAGCGTCTTTTTGGGGTACCTAGGAACAGAAGATGGCTAAGCTTGTTCCTTTTCTATGCGCTGTTTTTTCAAAGTAGTTAAGTTCTTAATAACTAATTAATTATGCACTTAAAGCACTGCTGAAATACTTTGTACATATTGCAACTAACTGTTTAAGGTATATAACTTTCACAAAGTTTTCTTTAGTTAATTATTATCTTTAACTTATTCTCGTTTTCGTGCTGTCATAAGTTGTAGAGTAGGGGGTTTTAGACTCAAGTTTTCTTTCAAAAATCTGTTCGTTAAAAATTAATATTTCCTTTTTTAATTGCAATGTAAAAATTTGGATTTCTTTTGCATTGATTTTCAGGTTTAAATTTTCTCAAACGAACTTGGCGTTTTCGTTATGGCTGAAAATCATTTCTAATTATTATGTCACTCTCACAGCTTGAGTTCTCTTTAATCTTCTTCTCTCTGTTTAATAGTAACAGATGAAGAGCATGGGTCGGGCCAGTAAGGTTAATGGATGCAAGCGAAATTGTTAACTAGTGCTAGGTCATGCAACTCTCACGGAGGACATGACATATATATATATATTTTAAACTATTTTAGGTGGGAATGTTACTTGCATCTATGGCCTTGCAGAAACCCATTTCCAACTAGGTCTTTGTGGAAGTGAGAAAATGCAGAGTTTTTGCTGGTCCTTGATAAAGCCAAGGCTCAGTATTCTCGACACCTTCTACATTCAGTAGTTTTATTTTATTTTTTTATCTTTTCTCCTTTTACTCACACAGGTAGATACATAACCTTTTCTATGTTGTACTAGGTGTGAGTCAAAATTATATCTGTATTTTTTTGCTTAGGTATCTTCTTTATAGAATTTAAAGTGATATATATATATATATTAAAAAACATTTTTTTCAGCAATGCTTTTTCACTCTTGACTTTAAAAGATTTTGGGCTTATTTCCACTTGGAGTATTTTCGGGAGGTTTTCTCTGACAAACCAAATCCATGGACTCTCCCCCCCCTCCCCCTTCCAAGAAATTTCTGGCTATGCCACTGCCTGGAGTCACGGGCTTCTGGCTAATTGTTCCATATAAGCATGGACCCTGTCATGTTCTATAGTGTTGGTTCTGTCGTTCTCTAGAATCAGTGGTTCTAAATTGGGGATGAGCAATTCCATATGTCCATGGATACCAACAGGGCTTGTTAAATGTAGAAATAAGATAAACAAAAGAAATGTAGCTACTATTTTTAAATGTTTGTTAATTAAGATATCATTAGGAAGTTGTGTGAAGACATAGTGGCATCAACTAATATTTGAAAAATGTCGGCATTCCACAGTCTGGGCGACAAATTACTGCTGCATTGTGTGTGTTCCAGATGGGTACCTCATTAACTGATGAGAGAACAATTGTTAGCTAGAGTTCAGGTGTGTCATGAATGGAAGCAAATGATTGCAAGGGATCCAAACTTTCTAACCACAGTAATAACTGCTGATGAAACATGGGTCTACTATTTTGACCTCCTCACAAAGTGCACAACGAGTGTCTGTCAACACACATGCACGCCTCCTCCAAAAACAGTGCGCCAAACTAAATCAGCTGGGAAGGTGGTGATGATAATTTTCTTTCATTATAAAGGATCATAGTCTACCAACACGCCATTTCATCATAGTAGTCAACCAGCATGCCGTTCCTCCACAAACTGCTCTCAATTATTACATTTCAGTCTTGAAGCATCATAAAAATATTGACATAGGTTATTGAAAATTTACAAAATAGATTTTCTCGTTATTTGAAATATGTAACACTGTTGAGAAGTAGAAATATTTCCTCTTATCTTGAATGGTAAAAATGTGTACCAAGGTGATTTAATTTTGTTAAATTTTAGTTTTGCAGCATCAGATTGTTGAAAAGTTATCAGATTTTTCTGATAACTTTAATAACTTTTAAATAGAAGTTATAAAAAAAGTTAAGAGAAATAATAAGGTCAGACAGTTCAATAGGGAACAAAACAAAGTACTCTGAATTATGAATAATAATTAATAAAAGAATGAATCGGGAAATATGATGATTTGATCTGAAAGGAATATTTCAAACAATTAAAAATAATTGCAGCATAGAAGTATTTCGGTTTTGAAAATGAAGGATGGGAAATCTCTGTAGAAGATGTAATTCAAATGAAGTATTGAAAATGGGGTAAGTGCTGGCTGCTCAGTTGACAAAACTGTTTTGCAATTTGCTCAAAGTAGAGAAACTGTCTATAGGCATGGAAGAATGAACTCATTATTTATAGAAAGTGTGACATAAAAAAATATTGGAAGTTTCAATCCATAAATTCACTATTATCCACATGCGTATTACTCTTTGTGAAAATTATGAACAATATAATCATTAACCAACTAAATTACTTATGTCCACAAAAGCAAGATTTAGCCCAGTAGACTATATCCACTTGCTGTTGGACAAATAACAGAAAAAACAAATGAATGTAACTTTATTCTGTTTTGTTACTGCTTCTGTTGTAACAGTTCTTTTGAAGTAGGGCTTAGGTGCAAAATATGCTAAAACTTTGTTAATACATGTACACTTATACTACCATGACAAATCCATACAAAAATAGTGATAAATTTGTTGTAGATAGAAGAATTAGCCAAGGGGATGACAATATTACCCAAACTTTCTTTAGTCACAGTGAAAGAATTATCTTGGCCACCCTGGTGGCTCAGTGATCTTAGCACCGGCTTCTCTGACCATTCATCCAAGATGGGTCCAAGTTTGAGTCCCGGTGAGGCATGGGTGTTGTGTTTGTTGGCTCTTGCCCTTCCCTATAACCAGTGGCTCTAAATTAGGGACGAGCGACTGCTTATGGCCCATTGGGTTGCTCATATTGTTAGTAAACCCCCAAACAAAACAAAACTAAGCATGATTTGGTCATTAATTTAAGCCAGACTTTTTCATGAAGTGGCTTAGGAATAAACAAAAGTGAAACAAGTTGTTATGGCAATAAAATAACATCAAGAACTGTCACATTGGAAGGCAAAGAGTTTGAAACCATAAATTCCTACATTTATTTGGGAATTTAGGGCAATTCATTAAATTAACTAGCTTGGTAGACAAAGTGATTGGAGGATCAAGAGAATGATTAATCTGGGCTGGATGGCATTTGAAAAGATAAAAAGTGTCAAGGGAAAAGTTCCACTTAAAAAAAAAAAAAAAAAAAAAAAAGAGAGAGAGAAATTGACCATTGTCAAACACCTCCAAGCCAGAACCACACTGTGTGATGTGCTTATTGCTTTGCCTAATTTTGGGATGACTGGAAGAGTTGTCTTCTGTTGTCTTCTCGAACAATTTTCTTTTTCATTTGGGACTTAACAGTCTCTTTATTAGCAAGGAACAAAGTACAATATCACTTTCACAAAAACACAGTGATTATATCCACTTTATGGGATTTACACTGTCTAGGTTAACAAATGGGTGATAATTAATGATTATATTTTTACAGTGATTAATGGGTTGTTACAGTGTTAGCCTTAAGGCTTTCTCATTGTGGTTCTCCATACTCTGAGGACATATCCTTTTCATCTGTATCTCTAGACCTGGTGAAGTGATCTTGGTGTGCCACTATACTTTTAACCATTTTGATGATTCCATCTCTGTTCCTGGTAGACTGGATATGTAATCCTAAATCGATTGTCCTCTTCACCTCTGGGATAAGTGCTCCTCTAGTACCTGAAAGACGGTCATATTCGAGTATCAGGTGAATCATGCCTGCAGTTTAGGCTCCACAGCAGCAGGCTTGTTCTTTAAGGGCAAATCTGCTGAAGTATTCAAAGGATGCCATGCCCACTGAATACTTGTTAAGGAACTTATTGGTTTGGGCCTTTTTAGTCAAGACCTTTGAGAAGATTTTGAGAGTCTTCTTTCTGGCTTTTCCTGTAACCCACCAACTCTGCCATTCACCAAGAACTATTTGTTCCATTCTTGCATGCATGCTTCACTGTGGAGTTTTCACTGGGATGTCAACACTTTCTTCTTTTAGCTTTTTACCATCTAGTGAATGCATTTAAAAATAAAAAAAAAAATGAGATATTGTAATGAATATGGGGAAATGGAAAGGCATACAGTATACAATTATGACAGTTTATCATTGAAGTCAAAGTGACAAATTGATCTACAAACTGTTTTGCTGCATCCTAAACAAGCTTCTGTAAAAACTATTCAATTTTTTTAAAGATTCCAATTTCCATATTGATGGGTTGATCTTGAATCAGCTTATTTATGGGCTTTTCCTCTCAGATTGATATGCAGTGCTAAAAGTGTGATAATGATTATTATTTTTTCAAATATGACGTGTTAATTATTACTATGTTTGTTGAGTAATTCTCAGCAAAGGCTTAAACTTTTTCAGGGGAGGCAGGTCAGCCTACTAGCTCTCAAGCTACGGCCATTGCCCCCCAAGCTACGGCCATGCATACAGGATAGTCATTGTGCATTTCTTCTGCTGTTAATAACAAGGCACCGGATGAGATAATTAAATCTGTACCTTGTGTTATGCATTTTTCAGATTATAAGAATTTGATTTTGTTGGTTGAAAAAGCTATTATTAAGCTTAAAATAGTATGACTGTACTATTTTTGTAATCTGAATTTCTTGGCATAGAATAGAAAACCTTGATTTCTATTCTACGCCAAAAAATTTGGATTATTAGTATAGTTATACTATTTTAGTCTCTAGTTCCTTATTATTAATTAATTTTCAGCTATTTATCATAAGATAATATTCAAATCATTTCTAACTTTATCGCAAAATAATATTCACAGTAGTATTTTTTCTTTATCACACAATAATATTAGGTGTGCAACTTAATTCTTGGTCGCAGGCACGACATGTTGACAGCAAATTATAGCAAATTGAATACGCACCTAATCAGGGAAATAATCCCCGTTGTGTTGGATACATTTGAGCCATCGGTCAGGGAGCTGCTGAATGGCACTGCAGAAAAAAGAGGGCTGTTTTGAGTTGATAAAGTCATTAATACTCGTGTGGACCTCCTTGACAGAAGTGAAGTGCGTATCACTCAGGTGATGTTGCAGGAAGTGAAAGAGGTGATAATCCGACAGGGCAAAGTTTGGAGAATATGCAGCGTGGAACAAAATCTCCCATCCCAGGTCGGTGATCGTGTTTAAAGGCGTTTTCGCGGTGTGAGGATGCACGTTATCCTGAAGCAACAAAACCAACCTTCTGCCCTTGCCAGTGTTTGGCCATTTCATCTCCATTGCGTCACTCACACGAATGAGTTGCTGACAATAATGCTCAGCATTGACAGTTTCACCTGGTTTGAGCAACTCATAGTGTACGACACCGCGCTGATCCCACCATATGCACAGCAACAACTTCCTGGCATGGATATTTGGTTTGGCAGTTCTGGTGGTAGGCTGACCTGAATAAACCCACGATTTGTGCTGCTTAGGATTATCGTAGAGGATCCACTTCACATCACAGGTCAAAATCTTGTGGATGAAATCCTTCTTCTTAAATCTGGAGAGCAAGGACACAGCAGCATCGTAGCGCCTAGACTTGTTTGCAGCTGTGAGTTGGTGGGGCACCCAACGACCCTCCTTGTGAATCCATCCAATCTTGTGCAGGCACTTTGCAATGGCTTGCCTTGTTACTCCAAACTCCTGGGCGAGCTCTGACTGTGTGCGACAGGGATCCGCGTCCAACAGTTGTTCCAGTTCTTCATCATCAGCTTTCTGTGGCTGTCCCAGATGTTCTGCATCACGGAGATCAAAATTTCCTTGCTTAAACTGGTGGAACCACTTCTTACACGTACTGTAGGACACAGCAGCCTCACTGAAAGCAGCACAGATCATTTGCTGGGCTTTGCAGCACCTTTTTTCAGCTGAAACGCGAACAGGAGGCAGTGCCTCAAATGTTGCTTCTCGAACGACATTGCTTTCACCATAAACTTTTGTCCCTTCTGTCACTACTACAGCTGCGAGTGGTTATGGTTGCCTGGAAAGCTGTTGGATGGCGTTGCAATCGGCCATTATTGCACACAGCTATTTGCATTTGCCGACATTCCATGATCGCTTGCCATTAGCGGCCGAGAATTAAGTTGATCACTTAATATTAATAGATTTTGTTTGAAATTGGCCACAATAGATTTTGGATGGAATCAGCCAAGATTTTGCTTGAACCCACCTCCCCATTTTCCCATTTAAATCAAGTAACTCAGAAAAATGTTATTCGATTGATACTGAATTTTAATTATGTAAAAGTTTGTGAAACACTGGCATGAAATTCTGCACATTTGGGGAATTGCACTTGTTTTTTTTTTCATCATTTGAGCTTCACTTGAGATTCATGCAAAACTGGAGAGAATTTTCTTTACGGTCTGGTGGTGGTGAGGGGTCGTTTGCCATCTGGGGTGAAATTCTGTTTTTCAGAAGTTTGAAAACAGAAGTTAGATGGAGTAAAGATTACTCCCGTAATCATAATTTTATTTTCCCTGAATGTTCCGTTTTTCCAGTACTGTTATTACAGAGGGTGTTTGTTCACACATTTCTTGAACGATTTTCCAGCAATATAATTAATGTGTAAAATAAAATTATTTCTTTCTTAAATGTTCTATCTGATAGTCCTTTCCCTGGACTATGAACTTACATCTAGATTTCCAAGGTAACAGGGCATTTCTTAAGGTTGGTAGGGGTATTTTATTCCACTCCTCTTCCACTGCTGATAGTAAATCGACTTTTTTTTTTTTCCAATCGTTGTTTTAGGTTTGCATTTAGAAAACGCTCTTTTTAGCAGTCCGAATGCACCGTAGTCCATAAAGGTAACATGAGCAAAAGAAAATAGTTCTAAAGGAACATGAGCAAAAGAAAATAGTTATGTACAAAAAAATCTTGATACGTCTCTCTCTCTTTTTTCATTTTTTCAAGAAATAGAGTGGTAGATTTGGATGTATGGACTGGTAGCCTTATTCTGATAGTGTTTTATTCTTTGAAAGCTCTGTGGATAAAGGAATGGTATTTCCTCTTTAAATGTAGGAGTTAAAACATTATTTTGGTAATACAGAGAATTGATTTTAACTTTAATTTTCCATTGTATGAAAAACCAGCAATAATTATGAATTCTTTACTGAAATTTTGTTTGGATTGTTGGAACCAAGTTTGTAAGTCTTTTTCTGCTCTTTTGTGATAGTAAATCAACTTTTTTTAGTTACAGTCATTTAGGTATATCCATGCTTCATCAATGGTCACAATAAATTTCCATCTGTTTCCTGCTGAGTGACTTTCATAAAGAAGTCTACACTGTGTTCTGTGCTGAGCCATGTGCTTAGGCAAAAAGCAGTTAACACTGTTTTTTTTTTTGTTTTTTTTTCCAGATTCTGATCTTTATTACTTGTTTGCAGTTGATACAGAGAATTTTTAATGACTTAGATATTGCTCTTTGGTTCAGTGGATTTTCTTTCAAGACCAGGGACCTTACTTTTGAAATAGTCTTAAAAGTATGTACATTCTTTGGATATTCGTTTGGTGTTATTTTTTCCTGTTAAAAGCAATGCTTAATGATTTTTGCCTCTATTATTAATTAATGTTGCTTATTTTACATTTAGAAATGTTAATTCAAGGATTTTCACAGCATTTTTTAATTACAGAATATGAACATTTCTCTTGGTAAAGAGCAAAAACATGACTCTCTATCCACAGCTTGTTTATGTGCACCAATTTCTTAGCAGACTACTGTCTGCTAAGAAATTGTGTGATCTACTAAGAATTATTGGATACTGCAGCAGATGCTTCTTTTATGTTCATCTAACACACTGTTGCCAGTTTCAATTCTTTGAACTTCTTTTATTTTCTGTAATTTTTTATCAAAAACGTGCTAAAAATGTGTGAATATCCTCTGTAAATATCACTTTATTGCATAAATGTTTGTATTTCAGCTTGAAAATGTAGGCAGCAATTTCTGAAAATGTAAGTTTGATGGAGCAAATGTCCCTGTAATAAATTCTTTTTTCTTGCAATTTCCCTTCTGCTTAGTATCGTTGTTAAATACCATTATATTTCATAAATATGTGTATTTCACCTGGAAAGTGTAGGGAAAATTTCTGTAAAGGGAAGTTGGACAGAACAAAGATTTCTCCCATAATGGTTATTGTTATTATTTTTTTTATCATGATGTTTTCACTATTGTGTTGTGGCTGAGGTATTTTCTCTCATAAATGTTCACATTTCAACTTGACAAACCATGGAAACATTTCTGAAAATGGAAGTGATGAAGTTGGAAAATTTGTAAGAATTGATGCATGGTGTTAAAATGTATTCATCCTCTCCAAGTTACATTATTTATCTAAAATAGGGAAAGCTTCAGCATCATGCATTCATGGTCCTCAGGCCAAAAGTTCTTTCAGCATGATGATGAAATTCCATTTGTAAAATCAGGAAAAATGAACATTAAAACTTATTTGGCTAACTGTGAACGTGAGGGTAGTTCTCTTCTTCTGTAACTATGAATTTAAAGCACTGCAGTTCATTTCTTTAGTAAAACATGTTATTTGGCAGAAGCAGCTGATTTCAACTTTGCCAGAATCTGAGGACATAATGACAAGAAAAAAATGAAAAGCTACAGTGAAAAAAAAAAAAAAATGGGAAAGGAAAGATAGCAGCAGAAAGAAATATTTAGCAATGGATGTTGTTTGGCTGCAGAATCAGTGTGAGACAAATATGGCTGCAGAACTTCTGAGAAAAAAGCAAGGCCTGCTGGTGCCAGAGGAAACTTGAGCTGATATGTGCAAACACATAGTACAACAAAACAAGAGAATAACTCTGTATTTAATGTCTCAAGAACTTTTTATTTTGTTTTGAATTCAGTAATTTTATATTGTGAATACAGTAAAGTGATCCAATTCATTGTAATTTGTTTAAATAAACAAATCATAGTGAATGATTGCATCTTGCTCTCATGCTGCGTTATTTATATTCACACTTTTTAGCCAAGCTTCCGATTTTCCACCCAATTAAAAAGTTCAGCTTTTTGTGTTCTTCATCAGTCTCATTCATGTATACAACCATTGAAAAGGCAATTCTCAAAATCAGTATTAGTTAAAATTGGCCAACCGAATGCGGGAGTTGATTAGGTCTTTTTCATATTCATGTTATTGAAATCAGAATATAATGCATGTGTACGTGTATAAGAAGGTGAAGGGGAGGCCACCACAGCATTTTTCTTTATTATTGATTTTGAATGTCAAGTTTATAGCAGTATCTAGAGCAATAACACCTAGATTCTCCCTGGAATAATTTCCACTCAAATTATCAAAAACAATTTATTTTGCAGAAGTATATTTTTCTAGAAGTAATGATAACATATTATTGTACATTGCATATGTATGATTAAAAGTTGCCACAGTCTAGTCTAAATCATCAAAATTGTGCAAAACTAATTTTTCTTGGCATGGGGGAAGAAACTCCAGATAATTTTTCTCTGCGTCCTTCCTTCCTCGCAGTTTTGCTCTGCTTCACTAACTCCTCAAAATTTAACCTCTATTTCTTGTTTCAGTATCATTTTCTATGTGCCACAATCTGTTTTCTTCCATTACTGAGATGATACTTTGTTTTCTTCATGCTTCGGTTGTTCCATTTGCATTTTTTCACTAGTTCACAATTGAATTTCCTTATATGTCTTCAGCAATATTTTTTTTACACTATTTTATATAGTTCTATATATTCCATTTTAGAAGTTACCTTTGCTTTATTTATCCTCACCTTCCTCCTTTTTTTTTTTTTTTTTTTGTCCCTGTTTCTGTAAGGACCATAGTAATTTTTCTGTTAACTTTAGAGAAGAAATATTCCCTGGTATTTAATCACAAATGGTTGCACATGAAAATATCTGTTTTCCAGCATTGACTTTTCTATGTGATTATCTTATATATAAACAGTTTTGCTAAATGACATTAAATATTCCCAAATGTCTATAGTGTTGTGGATTTACTCCAATGTGAAATATTGGATATGTTGTTTTGTCACTATAAAACATTCATGCAAATGGTTGAAAACGGCAGGCTTCACACAACAGTACAACAGTAATCACCTTAGAATTAAGTAAAAATGCACAGAGTTATGTGTAGTAATGAAATTCTTATAAGCAATAAGCAGAAGCTTTTATTGTATGAGGGTTTTACCAAAAGTAATGCAAAAGTGGGCATAACTTTTTAACTGATAGAGGTCGTTCGAATCGCACATGTTGGTAGAGTTCGAATTGCCCATGTTGTAGAGTTTGAATCGTTCGAATTGCACATTTGCATTACTTTTGGTGCAACCCTCGTAGTTCTGGCTACCAGTTCTCTGATCTAGTTGATAGCAGGTGATCAAGAAGACCACAGTACAGTCAATAGTTAATGCTTATAAAAGTTCCATTGCTTTAGATAACTGTGTGTTTTTACTTAATTTTAAGGTGATTATAATTTATGTAAATTTAAAATGTTCAAAACTTCACTTTCATTTCTGTACAGAGATTTTTTGCTTAATTATTGCATTACTGGTCAGTATTATGTAGCTTAAAATTCTTACCTACTAAGATTATAGAAGTAAACAGTTCATTAATACCACTGTCATGAAAGCTAGGGCTGGCTGATTGCAAATTAGAATGGTAACCATGTTGGAAACAAAATTGTGGGCATGAATTACATGTATATCACACTATGTATCCGATTCCTTTGAAATAAAATTTGTGAATCATACGAGTCTCAGTAAATCTGTTGCGAAGAGAGTTACATAAAATCAATCAAATCCATGTGAAATTTGTGTAAATTGAGTTTTCATGAGGCTGGTGAAGTGTTGTTTATATGTGCTTTCATAATTAGAGAAAGAACTTACTTGTTTTCTATAATCTCAAAATACTTGTTTAATTCATGAATGCTAAATAATAAATTATAATTTAAATGCAGATTTTGATCCACATGTGTTGGAAAAACAAGAATTAGAACAGCCATCATCAGTACCAATCAGTTACATTCTCAGGTAGGAGTAGACTTTTTGTATATTGATTTTTTGTGGACATACAGCATTTGCTATTAATGAAACTTTTCATTAAGTAATTCATACTGTGTGATTGCTTTAGTCAGTTGTTTGTTGAATTTTAAATTAACAAGTCGTGCTTTTGCAGTACTCATTTGTTGAAAAAGGTATTAGTTCATATTATTTGTTGAAAATTCTGGATGTGTCATGGTATGAATCAAATCTGTTTTTTAAATGTAAGGTCTTTGAATGCAATGAAAAATGAAAAATGTAAATGGTTAACTTGTAATCCAGAGCCAAATTTATCTACTGGATTAACTATGAATTATAAATTGAACCAGCAATAGGAAGTGCTATCTATTCTGCAAATCCTGAGCATTGCTTTGCTGACTGAATATTAATTTAATATAATTTCTGTATCCAATTCTACTTGGAGATGAAGTGACTCTTTTTAATTAGTGAAAAGAGGTTTAAATGTGCATTTTAGATGGCATCTAATGCAGGCACTTACATTATGTTTTATTAATAATGTTAAGTACATGAAAGCACTCTAAAATTTCATTTATGTTAAATGTTTTTCATGTCTGACAGATTTGAAGGACATTTTTAAATATCTGAGTTACTATATCAGTATTCATGCAGATTAGTGACTTCTGAAATTATGTTATTTCTAAGTGCAAAAATAAACTGTTCATTTGTTTTATTTTAGTTATTTGAAAGTAGCTTATAAATTGCTTTGCAGTAACAAGACTGTAGATGTATTTCCAGGATTGTTTTAACTCAGCACTGTTAAAAGTACAGTATTTTTTATACAGAATTACATTGCTTGGTAGAAGTTGATTTGAGAGAATGTTTGTCCATCTTAAGATAAATAAAATGTGTCTGATATTGTGCAGAATGAGGATAAAATACAGTTTGCTATGTATTTCCTCTACCTTATGCTGAAAAGCCAGTAAAATTAAAATCTATACTATACCGGGGAAGTGCATAACTATTGGTAAATTAAGGCACCATCTCAAAGTAACTCATAATTGCCCAATAGGCTAGGGACTTAATATACTGGCTTCTGACTTAATCATGTGGGTCTGAACTTAATTACATGCGCACATGCTCCCCCCCCCCCATACACACACACCAAGAAAATTGACTTGACTCAGATTGTTTCAAGGTTTAACAATGAAACACGTGAGATCCAATAGTGGGGTTTCTTTTTAATCCGCATACATTAAGTCCCATTCTGTGTACCTTTTTAGTTCCCTATCAGTCTGCCAAGATACACAAAAACATTCAGTTGACTGGTGTGGTTGTCCAGTTATTATAGCACAACTTCGGAGACTATGTTTGTGTTTAGAGTATCGGTCTTACCATGGTATGAAAACCAAGTATTTTGAAGATGTTTATTATTGTTAGATGATTCTTTTAATTTAATGTAATGTAATATAGTATAATATAATATAATACAAAGTCAAGTCACATTATTGTGACCACCTCCTACTTTTGATGTCAACAGTGTGTAGCCAATGAAAGGGGGCATGTGTTGTGAGCTGGCTTGGTGGGTATATAAGGTTTGCTGTAGGCATTCTGAAAACATATACTCGTTGCTGTCATGGATAGAAAGAGCCATTTATCAGATTTGCAAAAAGGGATGATTATCGGCTTTCGGACCAAGGGGGGGGCAGTATTTCTGAAACAGCGCAGTTTGTGAACTGTTCGCATACTGCTGTGGTTTAAAGTTTATCATAATTGGAGAAATAGCACCATTGCAAATAAGTGATGTGGAACCTGCGAAGCACTATGTGCCATTGATGTGAGAGGTGAACGTTGGCTTCGAAGGTGCGTGAGAGCCGATCGACACGCTACAGTGGAGCAACTCACTTGCTGAATGAACCAGGGGTTACCAGTAGTATGTTTAAAATGACAGTTCAGCGAACCCTGCTGCATATGGGGCTCCGATGCAGACAGATGGTCACTGCACCTATGCTAATGAAGGTGCATCGGCAGAAAAGGTTCACATTTGCACAGCAGTATCGGAATTGGACCTCTGCTGATTGGCAAAGGATTGCCTTCTCCGATGAGTGATGTTTTCTACTTCATCAAACGGATGGACGCTGGCATATAAGGCGAGAAACATCAGAGAACAAACATTCTTTAACCATTGCTGGAAGAACACAAGCTGGTGGAGGCAGCGTTATGATCTGGGGAATATTTTTGTGGCATTCTCTGGGTCCACTGATACCTGTGGAAGGCATTATACACTGAATTTGTTATGAATCTATCCTTGCAGACCACATATACCCACAGGGCTGCGAGTGGCAACTAAATAGGCGACTATTGCTACTATTTTTGATGACAGTCAACCAGGGCCCGATTTACTACATGCGAGGCCCAGGGCACAAAACATTTTCGGGGCCCCCTCCTTATTCTCTATCGACCAAATAATAGTCACTGTGTGCAGAGTAGCAGAATGTAGACGTACATGCGTACGTCTACATTCTGATAGTTTCCAAATCCTTAGCAGGTTTGCAGATAGTTTTTTCATGTAGATTAAAAAATAAAAATGCTAGGCCTATATACAGCAATTAAAACACTTACTCAACACTTTACTCAGATTAATATACTTAATTCTATTTTAACTGAAGAAAATTATTTTTCACATCTTCTGAGTTCTTTTGTTTTTACAGACATTTCTGGCCTCTAGATTTTATCAAGGCCTGTTCTCAATGTATACGAACTGTATTAAAAGTTTTGTTTACACAGAATTTAAATTTTATTGCCAGGTTCCTCTTTCAGTTGTCAATTAAATAAAAATATTTCCTTATGCATTTTGTAAGTCCAGTATTTTTGAACGAACTTGTTGAAAATCATATTTATAATTTTTGAAGGTTCATTGATAGAACTGCTTTTCTGGATATAAAAACTTTCTTTAATTAATCTCTTGTTTTTATGAGGTAGGTAGTTCAATATTTTAATATTTTGCCATAAAAGTCCATTTTACACACATTGCTGCACATTCAATTAGAATGTACTATTTTGTCCTCATTGGAATCTGTAATGTTCTAATAATTATTTGTTTTATTAATTTTCCTTTAAATTATCTTATTCTATTATCATGGTATGCAGGTTGGCAGTGAGTCTTCTGTTTCAATAGCTGTGCACGCAGATGCATTTTATTTTTATACAACTCTGGCTGTGCGGGTACAACTAGTTGATCAGTAGTTTGTGGTGTTAATGACCCCCATAGACTCTAACTATAACAATATATTTATGACAAAATGGATGGACATCTTAATTTTAGTGAATATTGTGGTCTTGCAATGTACTGATTCTTGCGTCTAGAACATGAGAACAATGCATCCAACAAAAAATGTGAACTAAAACAAGAAAAAAAATCCATGGTGACCTCCACTGGACTTCCTCATAAATAGAGATGTGAAGCTGCATAAAAAATTGAAAAAGTGCTATGGGCTTCACGGTTTCTGCCAAGATCAAATCAGCGCATCATGATCAATATATCAGAAAACTGCAAAACATAAAATTTTGTGTTGATGAGGAAGAGTCTGAGTTACACAAAAAAAAAAAATAATAATAATAATAACAAAACAAAAAACATAATAATCTGAAAAGCTGAGGGGAACACCTAGTCCGGTTCAATTTTTGGTAAATGTGTTGTACTTCGGCATCCTAAATTATTTGGTCAGAAAAGTTGTAAAATTAAAAAAAAAGCATATTAAAGATGTTTACCGAAACACTTACCTCCAAGTAGGATGAGTAAACACACGCTGCGGCGACAACCTGAAGCTTTGCTCCATTGAGAGGAAGGTTTGCTGCGGCTGGGAATTCATGGGCAGAAGAGTACAACAGGAATCAGGTACGCTCTTGTCAGGAAAGAGTAGCAGAATATACTGCTACACTAAAGAATGAAGTTTGTAACTTCTGTCTCACTTTTTAAAAAAACATGCAGAGATTGTCTTCGTTCTTTGGCATGTAATTCCGTGATACAAAATAGTAAGTATGCACATGCCTTTCTTGTTTCTAGAAAAGCGTTAGAGTAGGTGTCGCATTCTCTTTAACGGAAGTTAAATGGCAAGTCTCAAAGTGAAAGTTTGATTACTAAATTAAAAAAAAAGCTTCCACGGAGAAGTGAGTTCATACATTCAGCATCAAAGAATCCCATGTGAAAAAAACAAGAAACTGTCCGATTGCGATGTCAAGAACTGACACCGAAATTAACTATTTTCTGTAGCGTAGCACTACACTCTTTCCTGACAACAGCGTACCCGGTTCCTGTTGTACTATTCCGCTCGTGAATGTCCTGGCTGCAGCGATCCTTCCTTTCAACGGAGCACAGCTTCATGTCAACGCCTCAGCGTTGTTTAAGGACTCCTGCAGTGTCTGCTGACTTGTCATACTTGGAGTTCAAGTTTTTCGGTAAACATCTTTAATATTTATTCTAACGATGAAATTTTTTCACCATTTCCCCTTAAATTGCATATTTTAGAATCTGTACGTCACACTTTTTAGAAATTTTACAACTTTTCCGACCAAATAATTTACCACGCTAAACTACACATTTCCCCAATTTTTACCAAAATCTAATGAGCACATAATGCCATGAATGTATAAATTGTCCAATGTCAAACAAAACTGACAATACGATGACAAAGTGCTGTGTTTGGGCACCAGATCTTTTTATTTGTAATAACTCGTTTACTATTCTTTATTTTTAGGAATGAATAAAAACAATTGAAAATTTACCTCCTATATCAGGACGAAACAGTTGGGTTGAATATTTTTCTTCTACATTTCCTAGATGCAAAGTCATGTATCAGAGAATCATAATTTAAAGACTGTGTCACATCACTCTCCAAAGACAGCAGAGCTAATGATGCCAGTTTCGTTTGTCTCATGGTTGATCGTAAGGGATTTTTCAGTCTTTTCAGCAAAGAAAATGATCTCTCACTTGTACAATTTGAAATCGGTAATGTCATGAACATTCTAAGTGCAGTTTCAGTGTTCGGAAATGTGGCTTCTAAATTGTTTACCTTCAAAGTTTGCAACATCTGGGGAATGGTTGCATGCCCCCCAATCATTGAGGAGAATTGCAAAAACTCATCTGCAAACTGGTCGTCAAGGTCATTGTTATAGTATTCCTGCAATGCTTTTGCACCTTCAAAATTTCAGATCTTGATTTTTTTGTAAAAAATTCAAATTTTCTCATTATATTTTCATAAGCACTTTTTCTGCTTGAAAGCTGAGTGACTAAAGCATCATAAAGCACATAATAAACTTGAGTTCTAAATATATCCCTTGCACTGAGTTCTATATGTTCAATGTTACATTCATCTAGGTGTTTATTCTGGGGCACCTTCTTTCTTCGGGAATCATGACCATGGTATTGCACATTTTCAGACACTAATGTTTGAGCTTCCTCTTCATAGACTTCAAAATTTTCCCTCGCGAACTGAATGAATTCAATTAACGACTGGAAAATTTTAGGTACTTCAGAAATATTTCCTTTTGGATTCTGGCAAGTTTGATTTGCACAGTTTAATCTCTGAAGTATTGTGTCCCAAACTACTGTGCTGATCGATATTTCCATTGTTCTCATTTTCTTCAGCAGTGATTTTGCTTCATCTCTTGTCTGTGGAGAATCATCAACATTTTCTGACAGAAATACTAAAACTTTCTCTATTTCACGATAATTTTTCCTCACTGATCGTGTAGCTGCAGCATCTGCACACCATCTGGTAACTGACCGACTCTTCAGTGTGAGTGATGAATTTCCATGTGCTTCCTGGACTTTCTCCTGAAGCATCTTCCAACGGTGAGTTGATGCAGAAAAAAAAGTATAGAGTTTTTGCAAAAATGTGAAAAAAGAGAGAACTTTACCACAACTATCTATGCTATTCACACCAACTAAATTTAAAGTGTGAGCAGAACATGGCACATATTCCGCTAGTGGATTGATTTCCCTAATGCGTGTTTGAACACCAGAATACTTCCCAGACATGTTGCTGGCATTGTCATAGCTTTGGCCTCTGACATTCATAATATCCAAGCCAGCCTCTTGTAGAAAAGATATCATGGTATTTGTAATGTTTTCTGCAGTATGTCCATGGAATGGAATAAATGTCAAAAACCGTTCTTTTGCTTCACAATCTTTGTTGACATACCTTATGATAAAAGCCAGTTGATCTATGTGTGTAATGTCTGGAGTAGAGTCGACTATGACAGAAAAATATTTTGACATTTTTATTTCATCAGTGATGGCATTAAAAACACGTACAGCCATTAATTCAACAAATTCATCCACACATGTTGAAGATAAGTAACTGGTGTTACCACTTCCTGGATTCCCACATTTTTCCAAGTGTTGAGCTAAGAATGGATCAAATTCTGCAATTAATTCTAAGCAGCCCAGGAAATTTCCATTCTGAACTGATCCAATTGTTTCATCATCACCATACATTGGCAACCCACGAACTGAGAGATACTTAACTGTTGCAACAACTCTATGCAAAACATCTTGCCAGTACTTGGATTCATTCCGATACTGCACAACTATCTCACAGTCAATGCGTGCAGAAGCATTCATGCGTGATGAATAGTCACATACTGCTTGCCTGTGTATGTGTGAATTTTCATGCTCTGTAAGAAGTTCACTTGCATGCTTCCAGTCAGAAAAACCTGTGGATCCTAATGCTGTAGTGCTCCTAGCATACAATTTGCATATCCAGCAGAATAGTAAACAAGTTGATGGGGATAAAAGAAGCCAGTCGCGTTTTACCTTCTCATTATTTTTTTTTATTCTGAAAAAATTACCTTCTGTTAGAAAACGTTTTTTACCACATATATCCTTCCCTGTGAATGCCAGCAACTTCAAATCTTGGACTGGTGGATCGCTCAAAAAGCATTCGCGCATTTCTTCTGTAATTTCTCCCCATAAGGCAGGATCCACTGCATTCATTGTGGAACTTGTGCTCTCTTCATTAGATGAATTCAAAAGATTTCCCAAATTAAGAGCACCTGTGATGTTAGATGATTCTGAAGTCAGATTACGCTCAAGAGACTCACCAGTACTAAAATCAGATGAATTTGTAGAACGTTTGGGACCAAGTGAAATATCCAATTTTTTAATGGCAAAACGTTCAATGCTACCATGCTGCAGGTCATCGTCCTTCAGTTTCAATTGTTTGGCTTTCCGTTTAGCGCTGCCTGATAAGTATGTACGTTTTGACATAATTTAACTGTTAAATAATTCAACTTTAAATATATTGTTACAACTAACTAAATTTGATTATATATAAATTTAACAAATATTCAACATTCCATCAGACTACAAGAAACACAACGCAAAATACAATCAAACCTTCGTGGTTACAGTTACGACAACGACAAGCCGTGTGCAGGAAGTTGAAGGATCAGTTGAGTTTAGGTGCGTTCGGAAACGCAAGAAAAGGCACGTGACTCAATGGAAGCGATCCTTCTCACTGGCCACCTGAAGGTCATTAAACCACTGAAACTCATTAATGGCCACGTGTTTACGTGAAATTCAAACCTCAAACTCACTGTGTGTAAGTACCACATCTATAAACACATGACTCATGAGCATGCAAAAGTAAAAATAATAAATTTTGAATATACACACACAAAATTCCCATTAACTAAGTACACATTTAATTCAAATTTGGGGGCCCCCAAAAATCGGGGGCCCTGGGCACGTGCCCCGTGTGCCCTCCCGTAAATCGGGGCCTGCAGTCAACTATGGCTCCTATTTCTTACAAAAAACAGCCAAAGAAGCAACTATTTTCAGAAAAACCTTGACTATTTTAATTGTAAGGCTAATATTAAAAAAAATTAATTTGTGTTGCGTATATCGATGTGCTTGTATAACATCAGTTTTAATACTGATACACGTGAATATCAACTTTGATATAGATATGTATGTGTCGAATCCATGGTTCATACACATCCTGGAATTCCATTTTGTCCTGGAAATGTCCTAAAATTCTGTTACATGCCCTGGAATTTTATCCACGCCTGCCTTTTGTCCCTGCACAATGTTTTGTAGTTGAGGATTTTTCTACTGACATAACTTATGTCTGACAAATTTCCCTCCCCACCCCCTGCAAAATGTGTGTTTGTCTGGGGCGGGGGTGCTATCAGTTTTCTTGTTTAGGAGGACTGAAGCTGTGTTATTAGCATCTTATGTGTCATGCTTATGTTGTCACTTTGTATGTCCCGCCGGGGAGACAATATCACCGCAATTATTAGTTCAATTTGTAAAATTCTTTTTGTATTGGGAAGCTTAAAATGTGAGAATGGGGATCCGTTCGGTTTTTTTTTTTTTTTTTTCGATGCACAACTTCACCGCTAGAGTGCGCAAATGGAGATCGTATCGAATTTAAAATGTATTTCATTTGATATATTTGCTTCTAAATATCCAATTGAAAAAATTATTTTTCCTTTTGATGACATTTATAGCAAAGAATATTTTAGTTACAGTCCCTTTTTCAAATAATGCATACATTTTCCGCTAGGAGGCATAAAGGTAAATCGTGATTTTCCCAATATCTCCGCTTCTAAATGTCCGATTTGAAAAATTCTGAGTCGGATGCAGCTCTTGAGGTTGAAATGTTTTGCATACAAATTCTCATTTGTAGTAGTAAAGAATGGTTTATCCACCAGGGGACGTAAAGGTTTATTTTGGCTTCTGATGTATTTGCAACAAAATCTGAGCTGGAAACTCGATTGAAAAAAATTCTTCCTTGAATCAAGAATTGATACCGCTCAACTTGGAAAACTGATTGAGAATACTTCCTGCTTAAAATAGTGCACAATTTTCCCACCAGGGGCGTACACGTATATCTTTTTGTCCCTATCTCTGTTTCTGGGAGTCTGATTTGAAAAATGTTCTCCAACAAAGGGGGGGGGGGGGGTTGTTTTACCTTTACTGAAATTTTGTAATGAATACTTTATATAAAAATTTGCCATAAAATCAGATTGCTTTCTAATATCAGGAACTTAAGTCTAGTTATTTCTTAGAATTTTCTAAACTTCTATAATTAGTTTTTTAATCATGCCCAGTTAAATTGCCATTATCACTAATGAATATAATTGCACACAGCCCTTGGACATAAGGTTTTCCCGTTATTCTATTTCATTTCACATTGGAAATTTTTGTGCATACTTTGTTTGCTGGCGAGTAAAAATTTAAAACATAGCTACAGCATCGATATTTTGTTGAAAATTCCTTCCATAAATAAAATGTAACACAAATACTTGCTACCATGATTATGTGTTTAAGAAAATAACAATCCCTTTGGTCCTTTGAAAAAGTTCTAGATATTTCACCTTTCCTTACCCTTAAATTTCCAATGTAAGCATTATTTCAAAATAATTAAATACAAATAGTATTTTATGTATTGATTGTGTGGTATATGAAAGTATTTCAAAAGAAATGCCACATACCTATGTATTTTTGAGTTTTATGGATTTTTTTTTATTCTGTAATTTGCTTCAATAATTGAACTAAAGCCAAAGTAGAAAAATAAAGCTTTCTCAAAATCAGTGTCATCATCATCATTGTCAACCATTATCAATCCACTGCTGGACGAAGGTCTCCCAAGTTTCCTCCACAACGGTCTGTCTTGTGCCAGTCTCTTCCATGTCACTCCCGCATACTTTCGAATTTCATCCACCCATCTTCCATGTGGTCTTCTTCTGGGTCTTTTCCTGTCCCTTGGAATCCAATCTAAAATTTCGGCTGTCCATCGATGGTCTGTTCTTCTGGCAGTATGTCCAGCCCATTGCCATTTCAGGGACTTAACTGTGATCATGATGTCTTCCACTCTTGTCATTTTTCGGATCCACGTGTTCCTCTTCTTATCTCTCCTGGTTACACCAAGCATGCACCTCTCCATGCTGCTTTGAGTTGTCTGCAGCCTTTGTATGTCTCTTTTAGTTAAGGTCCACGTCTCTGCACCATACGTAAGCACTGGAAGGATGCATTGATCAAACACTTTTCTTTTAAGACATAATGGCATATTGCTCTTGAAAATTATGCTGTTTCTTCCAAAAGCTCTCCAGGCAAGTTTTGTACGCCGATTAATTTCTTCACCAATGTGACCCTCACTTGATATCTGCTGTCCAAGATAAACGTACGTGTCTGTTATCTCCAGCTTTTCTCCATCAATCGATAAATCCTCATTTCTTGTAAAAGCATTGTACATCACTTTTGTCTTCTGAAAGTTCATTTTTAGTCCCACCTCTTTACTTTTGTCAGCAAGTTCCTGGATCATACTCTGTAGCTCTGATGGGGTAGTTGCAAAAATGACTATGTCATCAGCAAAACGAAGGTGGGTTAGATAATCTCCATTAATCTTTATCCCTTTGTTTTCCCAGTACAGTGATTGAAAGACATTTTGACCTTCGTCCAGCAGTGGAAAAATCAGTGTAGTATACTGTATATAAAAGTTTAGTAGATATTAAACCTGGTCACATTTTCAGTGACAGTTTTGGTATTTCAGTATTTATCTGATTCTAAGTTTCTGATTAGTTGCAGCAGACATCATTTTTAACATTCTACATTAAGTTTGCCCAAGCATGTTGGAAGTTGTTGTAGGTTACAAATTGAACAGGCTTAGGGTTTCACTTTATTTTAAGTCAGAGCATTTGGATCGTATGTCATGGAAAAGTCCTGGAATTTTGTGATTGAAAAAGCGTATGAATCATGCGAATTGTTATCGCTATGTCTTGTTCAGTTTGCTTTCTGCTTGATTGCAAATATGACGGAGGAAAGTCAATGGCAGGTATAGACTAGATCCATATGTGATTAAAGAAACGACCTTCTCAAATCAAGATATTCCGCCGAAAAAGTGTCCTGTTTTTCTGTTTGGAATATGGCAGAGATTGCCGTACGGCAGTGCCAGGAGCGAGCACGTATCTTGCCTTCGCCATATTAAAGACTGTTGTTTTCTGTGCTTATTGAAGTTTATTTGCAGTTAAATATATCAATTTCAAGTCGAAAAGTTTGTACCTAGAATTTCATGAATGATACGTGATTGTTGTTTTTGCAGCTTTATTTTCCGAATGACACGGAAAATGCATGTTTTCACCAACGGACATTTAAACTCACGTTACATTATCTACAAATTGTTTAATATAAATTAGGAATTGTTCATAACGAAAATATTAAGTGGTAATTGAAAAAACACCTGATGAAACATTTCTGCATATCTGTTAAAAATAATGAGACTGTACTTTTTGTCATTTGAGTAGGTCGTTCCTCTAGTCACGTGGGCCTAGGTATAGATGTACTTGTATGTATAAGAATTTATTCCAAACAGCAAAATTAGAATTGATCATTTTTGGAGAGACATATTGTTTCAAAAGACATTTGGAGACTGGAAATATCCATCTTTGGCTAAAGTTGTGAAAGCATGCCTTGCTTTATCACATGGCAACTTCGATGTAGAGAGAGGCTCTTCTGTACTACAAAGAGTTCTTTCAGATGAGAAGGCATCTATGTCTGAGAAGATGTTGAATGAGAGACTAACAGTTTGAGATGCACTAAAAATGTATAACAACCAAGTTGCAAAGGTGCTAATAACCAAAGAACTAATAAAATTAGCACTTAATGCACATAGGCCATATAGCAACCATTTGGAAGAGGAGCAGAGATTTTTAAAGGAACAGCTACTGAAAGCAGAGAAAGAAAGTGCTGAGAGATTGAAACAAGAATTGCTAAATAAAGGATTTGAAGAGCAGAAAGCAAACTATGGAAAACAAGATAAAAATTATTGTTCAAGAAAAAAGAGAAGTACAAGAATCATTAGACTATGTGATTGAAGAAGCCAGTGAGACTCATATTAAGCAAGCATGTGCAAAACATGTTGCCTGCAATATGAGTTGCACATGACATTCTAGAAAGGAGCAGAGAAACTCCTACAAAAGGAAAGACATGAACTTGAAGCATTAAAAATGAATAGGGTAGTTCATAAAAGAAAATCCTCCCTAATTGATGCATTTATGCAGATAACCTCAAAAAAGGAATAAATCTAAGGTTAATGAGGAAGTGTTTTTTTAAGCCTACCCTTATATGCACTGATGGCAGTGGTATAAATTCACACTCAATTTTTTGAAATAATTACTGCATATAACTCTTCCAAATTGCTACCATGGTATAAGAATAATGTAAACTTTAAAGAGTACCCCCCCCCAATTGCTAAATGATAAAAAACAGTTTGTTTATACATATTGGAGGGATGGGGGCATCATATAAAAGTTTTTGATGTTCCATGACAATAATTTTCAGAAGAGTTATAATCATTTCAAAAAATTTGAGCTTTGGTTTTATTATTGTCATCAGTGGGTGTAATTATAATCTTAGTTTTACTGTTGTTAAAGCTTTGAAAATTGATCATGGTTAACATCTAGGGATTTTAACTGTCTGCTGTTATAAAAGTAACCCAAATTAGAAGAAAGTCAAGTTTTTTTGTTTTCTTATTTCTGTAATTATGAGTTGGAATAATTTCACAGGATAAAGTAATTTATTTATATTTGTCTCAAAAGCATCAAGGACACTGTGAGGAATGACTGTAACATTATCAAGGCAGGCGTATATCCATGGGCGCCGACAGGGTGCTGGTCACAGGGGTCACTTGACCCCCCCTGCTGTAGAATTATTTTCCCCTTTATTTTATTTATTTTTATTTTATTTATTACTTTTTTTTTTTACACTCACAAAACTGGACCACAAGGTAAGATGGAGATTGGGGCCTTTAATTTAATATCCCAATTTTATTGGAAATTTGGAATTGGAAAACGATAATGTGAAAGCGGAAAACCTAGCAAACCGTAAAGTAGTACGCCCAAACAAGTTCCGCTCAGGGTGGTGTGGGCTGAACTTAAGGCTTGGCATGGCCCTGCTCGACACTGTTCATTATTTTGAAAACAGTTGCCAATGTACATGATAATACATGACTATTACTAACATACACTTTCTTCAAGAGCAGCATCAATTAATAATAATAATAATAGTAGTAGTGTAGTAAGTAAGTAGTCGTAATAGTATTAATCTTTCATTTTCACAAATTACTGTTTTCTACATATTAGCCAAACCTTAATTAATTGCACTTACTTGACCCCCCCACCCACCCCCTTGAAAAATTTTCTGCAGGCACCCGTGCATATATCAGTGTAATACTTCATATCAATTATACCTGCCCTACACAGACTTGAGCTTGAATAGTAAGACAGTTAGTTGTCCATGCCCTAATGAAATGAAAACGTTTCAGACAGGTTTTTCACGTTTACCTTTCAAATATGGGAATCAAAATAAAATGTACTCTTTTACAACGTAATTCAAAATCATGTTAAGCACCATTATTATTATTACTTATGAGTTAGAGTTTCCATTATTGAAGAGGGAGATTACACTATACCCATTTGATTCCTGATGATAATAAGCTGCAAGTTTTCATTTTTTTAGTTCTAGGCTTCGTGTTTTTGTTCCATACTAAACATATTCACAGTGTTAGATATTTATTGTCTTGGCTGTACAAAAGGCAAGTTTGAAATATTTCCAAATGTTTATCTATTTGAATGAGATTCTTGATGTACCTCATATCAGATAACTATGAGTATTATGTGTACAGAACAAAACAAGTGATCATCATAACACTGAATGACCATAACTATGGCCTTTCAAAAAGAAATTCACAACAATGTTTTCAACACAGTGTATGAAGCCCACTTGGGAAATCTTATATTTTTTTACCAACCACAAATGCAGAAGAAAGCTCTCCGTACTGGCTTGATACAGATGAGAACATTTGACCTCCAGAACAATGACAAGGAAGGAAGTGTTTTGTAATTCCAAAGTTTGCATCAGGGTAGTTTTTGTTATATAATTATATAATTGAATAATTTTTTGTGGGGGGGGGTGTAATTTCCATAACCTTTATAGTTCTGAGTATCACGAGTAGCATTATATTGAAACTTAAGATGCCCTTTTTGTAGTGTATGGATTTGTATATGTATATCATCATCATTGTCAACCATTATCAATCCTCTGCTGGACGAAGGTCTCTCCAAGCCTCTTCCACAACGGTCTGTCTTGTGCCAGTCTCCTCCATGTTACTCCCGCATACTTTCGAATTTCATCCACCCATCATCCATGTGGTCTTCTTCTGGGTTTTTTTCCTGTCCTTTGGAATCCAATCTAAAATTTCGACTGTCCATCGATGGTCTGTCCTTCTGGCAGTATGTCCAGCCCATTGCCATTTCAGAGATTTTACTCTGATCATGATGTCTTCCACTCGTGTCATTTTTCTGATCCACGAGTTCCTCTTCTTATCTCTCCTGGTTACATACACCAAGCATGCACCTCTCCATGATTCTTTCAGTTGTCTGCAGCCTTTGTATGTCTCTTTTAGTTAAGGTCTACATCTCTGTACCATACGTAAGCACTGGAAGGATGCATTGATCAAACACTTTTCTTTTAAGACATAATGGCATATTGCTCTTGAAAATTATGCTGTTTCTTCCAAAAGCTTTCCAGGCAAGTTTTATATGCTGATTAATTTCTCCATCAATGTGACCCTCACTTGATATCTGCTGTTCAAGATAAACATATGCATCTGTTATGTCCAGCTTTTCTCCATCAATCGATAAATCTTCATTTCTTGTAAAAGCATTGAACATCACTTTTGTCTCCTTAAAGTTCATTTTTAATCCCACTTCTTTACTCTTGTCAGCAAGTTCCTGGATCATACTCTGCAGCTCTGATGAGGTAGTTGCAAAAATGACTACATCATCAGCAAAACAAAGGTGAGTTAGATAATCTCCATTAATCTTTATCCCTTTGTTTTCCCAGTTCAGTGATTGAAAGACATTTTCCAGTGTGGCATTAAAGAGCTTCAGAGATATGGTGTCACCTTGTCTCACTCCCTTTCCAATTTTAATGTGTGTTGTATTTTCAAACAGCCAAATCTTGTGCACTTGCATTTTCGTAGATGTTCTTAATAATATTAATGTATGCATCTTCAACATCTCAGGATTTCAAAGCCATTGTAACTGCTGATAGTTTCACTGAATCAAAGGTATTTTCATAATCGATAAAAGCCATGCACAATGGAAGTTCATATTCCCTCGCTCTTTCAATTAGTTCTCTCAGTACGTGGATATGATCTAGAGTGCCGTAGGTAGCCACTCCTGAATCCAGCTTGTTCTCTTGGCTGAGCCATGTCCAGTGTTACCTTCAAGCGGTGTGAAAGAACTTTAGTGAAGATTTTATAAACCACTGATAGGAGGCTGATAGGTCTGTAGTTCCTGAAATCCGTTCCTGAAATCCTCAATGTCACATTTTGTATGTAGCAGGATCATTGTAGCATTGTTCCAATCCTCAGGAATCTTCCCTACATTAAGGCATTGAGTGAAAACTTGGGCGAGTACTGTTTCAGTTTCTCCACTTGCTTCTTGTATGATGTCTTCAGTAATTCCATCTTCTCCTGGAGCTTTTTCCCACTTCATGTTCTTGATTGCATGTGCAACTTCTGCTGGGAGGACTGGAAGAACTCTGGTACTGGTACCTTTCATGATGTCTTTAGTACATGTATCATCCCTTTCATATAATTTGGAGTAGAAATCTTTCACTCTTGTCAAAATTTCGCCTCTATTTCTTGTTACAGAACCATCTTCTTTTCTCAGTGCCATAATCTGTTTTCTTCCCTTACTGAGATGTCCCTTTGCTATCTTTAGGCTTTGGTTGTTTTCAATTGCTTTCCTCACTAGTTCACAGTTGAATTTTCTTACGTCTTCAGTGATACTTTTTCGTACTGTCTTGCATAGCTCTATATATCCCACTTTGGAAGTCGCATCTTCTTTAGTTGTCCTCATCTCTCTTCTTTTTTGCATCAACATTTTGGTTTTTCCTGATAATTTGTTCACATGCAATTTGTTCTTAGACCCAGCTAATCTTGTTGCTGTTTCCATAAGAGCTTTGGTTACTTTTCTGTTAACTTCAGAGATGCCCACTTCTTTTGATGTTAGACCTTCTAGAGCAGAGAATCTGTTCCTCTGTTCCAATTTGAAGGTATTGTTACGACCCACCCCCACCATTAATTTAGTAATTAATGGGTGTGGTGGATGTATGAACTTAATTAAGTATTTATTATGTTCGAGGCTTGATTGGAGTTTAAAAGTGTAAACAGCAGAGAAAGTTTCATCTGGGTATAGGACAGAAAGGAGGCGAAGCATTCCCTCTGGCTGGGTGGTATAGAATTCCTAGCGCGCTGTTAGATCTTAAATATCAGGGCGCAGCTGATGGTCAGTCTAAACAGGGAAGGAGTTACATTTCGAAAAGGGAACACTTGAGTAGAAATGAATGAAGATAGGGGACAAAAGGTTTAGCGAATAATCGTTAATTCGTCGATTGTTTGGGGCATTTTCAAGAACAATTGCTCTCTGTGTGGTCGGTGCAGAAAAATAAGATTTCGCACTTAGCGTGAAAATAAGGAAGACATTTTAGTTGTCTGTACGCTCTCCGATGTGAAAGGCTGGGCTGGATGCCTTGGATCTGCTATATGAATTGGGCAAATGAAGAGCGAAACTCCCTGCATCATTTGGTAAGAAATGGAGACAACTCGAGGCAGCTGGATATGCCAGATTTGCCATAAAGACAGCGGAATGCCTAAATCCGCGTGATAAAGCAGCAATTTCTAGGCTGGAGCCTAATGGAAATTAGCGACTGGTTGCCCCAATGAAAGCAAACTTACAGAGGAATTAAGAAGTCTGCGAGTGGACAGTGGTCATTCCAATGAGAAGCGAAACCAAGCGAAGCTCGGGTTCAAATGCCAACCACTGCAGTGTGGAATCGTCATCCCCATTCATCCCCTACTATTGGAGGAAGTGAAGACTCGCGCTTACCTTATGAGGCGAAGCGATGCTCCCTCAACAAACGCCTGGATGTGTGTGTGTGTGTATGAGCACGGTAGCTCCAGGGGACGCAGCTCCTGCAATGAAATCTTCCATGTAAAAAAAGGTGTGTAGTGTATTACTTTACTGGTACAATCACAATTTGGATTTATTCTTGACAGCATGTAAGTAGAAACGTTTTGTTTTTATTGTTACATCTGCTACACAATTAGTTGAGGAATTGAACTAATATATTACAAGAACTGAACTGAGAAATAGTAAGACTGAACTGTGAAATTTAAGTCCATTAAAACTATCTCGTGGGAACTGATTTAGGTCAAAGTTGACCCAATACTTATGTTCAGAAGACAGCTAAATTTTATTCATTTGTGTGCCATTGTTATGTTTTTATAGTCAATGAAATGTTTGTTTAGGCAGTCAGCGTAGTCATAGAACACATTATTTATGTGTATGTATGTGATTGGTTCAAATTGTTTAAGTGTATGCCCATATAATACAGTTTTTGCGCCAAGAACTACGACGAAGGATCTCAGAGAAGAAATATACTAATTGCTCAGCTATGGTTGTTAAATTGATAGACAGCGGTGGGATAATGACCCACTGTCGTAACATTTTGGTGCCAGCGGTGGTATCAGTATTATGATGCTTTTTAAGGTTGGTCACGTCAATGTACTTTGTTTGTTTTATCAGCTTGCCATGCTCGAGTTTAGCACTGAGGTGCATCGTACAATTCTGTGGTCACTACCTGTTTTGAACTTGTTCAGCACACTGCAGTCTTCCATGACAAATTTCTTGTTACACATCATAAAATCAATTTCACTTGTCCATCCATTGGGATGCCTCCATGTCCGTTTCCTTTGTGGCTTTTTCTTGAAAAAGGAGTTCATGACGAAAAACCCTTCTGCCTCTGCAAACTCTACAAGAGTATTTCCACGCTGGTTTCTTTTGCTGTGATCGAATTTACCTACTGAAGTTTCATTCTGTTGCCCTATTTTTGCATTGAAATCTCTTCCATAATTATCTTCAAGTGCTGCTTGCCTTTATTATTTAGATGACGAATTTCCTCATAAAATTCTTCAATTTCTTCTTCAGGATGACTTGTGGGTGCATAAGTTTGAATAATCTGAGCCTGGCATCTTCTCGAGAGTTGGATAACGAGTCGTGCAGCTCTGTCAGTGGAACTTTCAACTTCTACAACTTTATCCTTCAGTTTCTTGTTTATTATAAATCCAACACCAGTAGTTCTGCCAGTATCTGTCCCACGATAGTAGAAGAGATGTCCACTTTTCAGTTCAATGAGATCTTCTCTTTACCTCACTTAGCCCGACGATTTCCCACTTGATCCGTTGTAGTTCTTCTTCCAATTCAAGAAGTCTTGAATCAGAAGATAGGGAGCGTCCATAATACATAGCCAAGGCCAGCATCAGATGGCAGCCTAGTCTGGTCCTCCGGTGATTCTTAGCACCCTCTGCCTTGATGTTGCACTGGCCGCTGCCTTGGCCAGGTACATTCGAGCTGCCGTAGACTGAGGGCCAAGATTTAAGTTGTGGAGTCATTTTGGAGGGTTTTGGCCCTAACTCACCACGCTGGCCAAGCAGGTTGGTGAGTGTGGGATAGCATTTCCTCTGATCCCGATGGTATAGTTCTACCGCTATTGGCGGTCGTCATAGCCCCTTTAGTGGGAACAGGATGCACCACGAGAAGGCAGGGTTGACATTTGTCAAGGAGAGGCTGTGATGTTGCGCATCACCTGACCTTACATCCCTATGTGTGTGTATATATATATATAATTCTCCCCCCCCCCAAAAAAAAATGTGAACATGTGCCAATTTTGTCACTGTGGTTTGAAATAAATAAAAAAATAAAAATTAACAACATTTTTTTTTTTTTTTTTGGTATGGAGCACTTACATTCTAAAACTCATGCACTTTTTTTGGAAACTATTTTAGTCATTAACATATAAGTTGTTAAGGCTATTATTTAGGTTACTATTTTTACCATTAGTGGCTACTATTTAGGTTACTATTTTTACCATTAGTGGCTACTAAAGCAACTATTTTCTTGGGTGTGATAGGCTGGCAGCCCTGCACCCATACATGCTGAATGTCTTCCCTGGGGTGTATGGGATCTTCCAGCATGACAATGCAACTTGTCACAGCTAGAAATGTCAGAGTGTGGTTGGAAGAGCACAATGAAGACTTCAAAGGACTTCCTTGGCCCCCTAATTCCCCAGACTTAAACCCAATTGAGTATCTGTGGAACCACCTCAATCATGTTGTTTACTCTATGGATCCTCCACCACTCACCCTCCAGCAGCTGTCAGATGCACTGCAAACAGCATGGCTCCACATACCTGTGAACACCTTCCAGCACCTTATTGAGTCACTCCCAGCCCGTCAAGGTGCTGTCCGTGCTGCACATGGCGATTATTGTGGATATTAGCTGGTGGTCACAATGTGACTTGCATACATACATGCATATCACTAAGCTGTTCTCTGAGATTTACAGATTAGCTCCAAAAAGAAATACAAACTACCAGATAATTTTTACTTACTGTTGCCGTATCAAACTTATCCATTTACAGTGATCTTGACATACAACTCGGGCTTCACTGACATCCATCACACGCCATACACAAGATCTTCTATACTTCACACTCATGATCTTTTTCTCATGCAGACACTCCTGAATCTGATCCTCCCATGATTTCCATGGCCTTCCTCTACCTTTCCTTCCTGCCACTTGGTCTAAAAAGATATTCTTAGTAAGCATCTCATCACTCATTCTTTCAACATGGCCAAACCACCGAAACATATTGGTCTCCACCTTGCTAACAACATTTTGCTTTACATCACACAACTGCAATACATCTTCATTCCTCACACAATCATATCTTGTCTTGCCACAAACCCCACATAAGTAACGCATTTCTCCAGCACACAAACGACTCCTATGTTTCTTCTGCAGTACCCAGGTTTCACTGCCATACATCAGAGTAGGAACAATTACACTTTCATGCGGGACTCTCTAGAGAACCCATCATTCCTGTGAAAACCTCCCAGAGCAGCTATGACTTTCCAAGAAGAATTCACTCGCCTACTGATTTCACCATCCAACTTGTTCTCTCTGTCAAACATGCTTCCTAAATACAGAAACTGACTCACCTGATCAATCACTGTGCCATTTAGACTTACATTACATTCAGTGCTACCAGTTCCTCTCTCAAAAACCATTACTTTGGTTTTTTCCTTATTTATACTCAGTTTGAATTTCATGCAAACTTCGTACATACGGTACAACATACTCTGCAACTCACTTTTGCTCTCTGCCAACAGGACAGTGTCATCAGCATACAGCAATCTGCACACATGAATATCACCAAGACATAAACCACTTATTATCTATTTTGGCCTCACGCATGTATGCATCCATAAATATATTAAACAGCCATGGTGACATTACACAACCTTATGTCTCCAGCACCAATAGAAAACCGTTCTGATAAAACATCATTCACTCATGCACAAGCTCTACTGCCAGCATACATGGCTTTTACACTATTAAGTAGACTCCCAGTAACACTATATTCATTCAATACCTTCTACAAACAAAAGTGTCCTATTTACTCGGTCGTAAGCTTTCTCTAAATCTATGAAGGCAGCAAAAACTTTCTTACCAACTGCCAGATATTTTTCAATCGTCATGCGTAATGTGAAAATTTGATTAGTGCAGCCTTTACCAGGCGTAAAACCACTCTGAACATCCCACACTTTCTCTGATGTAAGACCCCTTACTTTTTCAATAACGATCTTACCAAACACTTTTCCTGGCACACTTAGTAGTCTAATACCATGATAGTTCTTGCAGTCAGTCTGATCACCTTTTCCCTTATACAAGGGAACAATGATAGCATCCTTCCCATCTCAAGGGACCATTCCTAGCTTCCAGCACAACTGGCAAATTTCAGTTAACCAGTCAATTACAGAGTCACCAGCATATTTCAACATCTCAGCAGTTATGCCATCAACTCCCAGAGCCTTACCATTCTGAAGAGATTTTAGAGCTTTACACACCTCTTCTCTTGAGATCCCTCCTGTGCTTTCATCCTTCACTGTGGCATCATCTGCATCTGCCTCAGAATCACCTTTGCTTTCCTGATCTAATAACTCACAGAAGCATTCACCTCATCTTTCACTTAACTCATTAGCATACATATACATATCCCTAAGCTGTTCTCTGAGATTCAGAGGTTAGCTCCAAAAAGAAATACAAACTTCCAGATATATTTACCTATTGTTGTCGTATCAAACTTCGCCATTTACAGCGATCTTGACATACAACTCATGCTTCACTGATATCCATTATACGCCGTACACAAGATCTTTTATACTTCATACTCATAATCTTTTTCTCATGCAGACACTCCTGAATCTGATCCACCCATGTCTTCCTTGGCCTTCCTCTGCCTTTCCTTCCTGCCACTTGGGCTGAAAATATTTTCTTAGTAAGTATTTCATCACTCATTCTTTCAACATGGCCAAACCACCAAAGCATATTGGTCTCCACCTTACTAACAACATTTTGCTTTACATCACACAACTGCAATACATCTTCATTCCTCACACAATCATATCGTGTCTTGCCACAAACCCCACATAAGTAACGCATTTCTCCAGCACACAAACGACTCCTATGTTTCTTCTGCAGTACCCAGGTTTCACTGCCATACATCAGAGTAGGAACAATTACACTTTCATGCGGGACTCTCTAGAGAACCCATCATTCCTGTGAAAACCTCCCAGAGCAGCTCTGACTTTCAAAGAATAATTCACTCGCCTACTGATTTTATCATCCAACTTGTTCTCTCTGTCAAACATGCTTCCTAAATACAAAAACTCACTCACCTGGTCAATCACAGTGCCATTTATACTTACATTACATTCAGTGCTACCCATTCCTCTCTCAAACACCATAACTTTGGTTTTTCCCTTATTTATACTCAGTTTGAATTTCATGCAAACTTCGTGCATCCGAGTCAACATACTCTGTAACACATTTTTGCTCTCTGCCAACAGGACAGTGTCATCAGCATACTGCAATCTGCACACACGAATATCACCAAGACATAAACCACTATTATTTATTTTGGCCTCACGCATGTATGCGTCCATAAATATATTAAACAGCCATGGTGACATTACACAACCTTGTCTAACTCCTGCACCAATGGAAGACCATTTTGATAAAACACCATTCACTCGTACACAAGCTCTACTACCAACATACATGGCTTTTACACTATTAAGTAGATTCCCAGTAACACCATATTCATTCAATACCTTCCTCAAAAATGTCCTATTGACTCGGTCGTAAGCTTTCTCTAAATCTATGAAGGCAGTAAAAACTTTCTTCCCAACAGCCAGATACTTTTCAATCATAATGCATAATGCAAAAATCTGGTTAGTGCAGCCTTTACCAGGCATAAAACCACTCTGAACATCCCACACTTTCTCTGATGTAAGACCCCATACTTTTTCAATAACAACCTTACCAAACACTTTCCCTGGCACACTCAGTAGGCTAATACCACGATAGTTCTTGCAGTCAGTCTGATCACCTTTTCCCTTATACAAGGGAACAATGATAGCATCCTTCCAATCTCGAGGGACCATTCCTAACTCCCAGCACAACTGGCAAATTTCAGTTAACCAGTCAATTATAGAGTCACCACCATACTTCAACATCTCTGCAGTTATGCCATCAACTCCTGGAGCCTTACCATTGTGAATAGATTTTAGAGCTTTGCACACTTCTTCTCTTGAGATCCCTCCTGTGTTTTCATCCCTCATTGTGACATCATCTACATCTGTCTCAGAATCATTTTTGCTCTCCTGATCTAATAACTCACAGAAGTATTCGCCCCATCTGTCACTTAACTCAGTGGGCTCCCATATCATTTCCCAATCTCATTCTTCACACTACTTACAACTTTGTTTCCCCTATTTTTCCTGAGTCTCATGTACTTCCAGAAGGACTTTCTATCTTTCCAAAAAGCCAGTTCATGCCTTTCCACTTTCTCTTTCCTATCTTTTGCCTTACTGTGGCGAACCAGCTTAGCAGCTTCTCTCTTCTTACAGCGATATTCATCCACAGAGACTCTACCTTGCAACATCCCCAAATAGGCTTCCTTCTTTTTCTTTACTGCCTCATCAATCTCACTATTCCACCAAGCATCACCTCTATTGTTACCCACTATTGTGGTGCCACAGACCTCTTTAGCAGCAGTAACAACACAGTTCTTAAAACATTCCCACTTCTTTTCTACTTAACTCATTGGGCTCCCATATAATTTCCCCAACCCTGTTCTTCACACACCTTTGTTTCCCCTATTTTTCCTGAGTCTTTTGTACTTCCAGAAAGTCTTCCTATCTTTCCAAAAAGTGAATTCATGCCTTTCCACCTTTTCCTTCCTATCTTTTGCCTTACTCTAGCGAACCAGCTTAGTGGCTTCACGCTTCTTACAGCAATATTCATCCTGTGCAACATCCCCAAAATAGGCCTCCTTCTTTCTTTTTACTGCCTCTTCAATCTCACTATTCTGCCAAGCATCACCTCTATTGTTACCCACTATTGTGATGCCACAGACCATGACTATGACTTGACCGTGTATAATATAGTATAATATATAAAATGAATTCTTCAACTGAATATGACCCAGATAATGCTAGTTGGGACATCTATGCCTATTTGTAGCAATGATAATTCCATTCCAATGGCTTATTTCTGGTCAAAGGTCACCAGTTCTTCAGGCAGTGTCAAAATGAATAAAAAATCGTGAAATCACATGATAGGGTGTTTACATGAACAAACAATGAATTATAGCATTTTTGTGTCAGTAATAGTATTCTTATTTTCTACCATGTGATTTGAAGGTTTATTTCAATTTATCATGAATATAAAATTGTGTTGCTGTATTATTACATGGAATGTCATTCTTGAGACAAGTGAAGATTTGTATAGCAAGTTGTGTATTGCAGTCTTATGGTCTGTTGCATCATATTTGAAACTGAAGTGCAAGCAAGAAAGAAAAGGAAAGAAATAATTTGTGTAGTGTCTTGTTCTTTCTGTTCATTCTTGACTTGTAGCATTCACTTGTCATTGCTTGTGTGATGGAGCTCAGGTAAAAACAAAAAAGAGTGTTCCAGGTGCCCCAGCCCCTACAGCGACTGGAGAAGCCATCAGCATCATTGCTGTCATTGTGAAGGAGGACTGATTAAACATCTTTTTTAAACATTTAAAATTATCTTCTGGCTGTGTCAAATGGAAGAACCGGTTCACCTTACTCCTCCTGTAAAGTAATTATAGGCTTCAATTTTTTTCTACTTTTTATCTTTTTGAGAGAGAGAGAATATCAGTGTATACACTGTTCAGGGTTCATATGCCTCCTGGATTTCCTGGATAACTCCTGGAAAAATGCAATTTTTAATAACTCCTGGAATTATTGAATTTCTTTTTATGATAAACTAGTTAAGAAATTTGCAGCCAGTGTTGCATCAGAAATGTTAGCTGTTCTCCAGCTGTGAACTGGAGGGAGAGAGTGGGAGGGGGTTGCAGAAACTTCCTTGCCTAAACAGGTGCACAGGGCTAGTGGCCAGTTGACTGATAAGCATATCCTGCACACTACTGAGATAAAAAATCTGATTCTCTATCTTCGTGGAATTTCAACAAAACTGGCTGAAAATTTATTGCACTTTTAATATATTGCTAAAAGTAACAAACCCATCAAATTTCGTGTGAAGTGGATAAAAATTGTGAAAACTAGCCACCAGAGTCGCAGAATATAGACGTACATGCATACGCCGTACGCAGATAGTTTCCAAATTATTAGCAGATTTTGCAGATAGTTTTTGCTTGTAGATTAAAAAAATAAAAATGTTATTTACAGCAATTAAAACACTTACTCAAGGTTTTACTCAGATTAATATACTTAATCTATCTTAACGTGAGAATGTTCAACTGTTTTTCACATCTTCCGATAGTGAGTTCTTTTGTTTTTACAGACGTTTCTGGCCTCTTGATTTTATCAAGGCCTGTTCTCAATATAAAGGAACTGTAACAAAAGTTTTGTTTACACAGAAAGACTTTAAATTTTATTGCCAGGTTCCTTTTGCAATTACCAGTTATTAAATTAAAATCTTTTCCTTATGTATTTTATAAGTCTACTATTTTTGAATTAAGTTGTTGAAAATGCTATTTATAGTTTTTGAAGGTTCATTAACGGAACTGCTCTTCTAGATATAAAAACTTTCTTTAATTAGTCTCTTGTTTTTATGAGTTTCATAGTCCAATATTTTAAAGTTTTGGGCTTAAGGTCCATTTTACACATATTTCTGAGCATTCAGTTGTAATGTACTTTTGTTCTCTCTGGAATCTGTAATGTTCTAATAAATATTTATTGTTATATTAATTTTTCTTTAAATTATCTTATTCTATTGTTATCGGGATTCGCGGATTTGCAGAAAGTTTTCTGTTTCAATGGTTGTGTACGCAGATGCATTTTATTTTTATACAACTCTGCTAGCCACTAAAGTTTTCAATCAAGCTTTGCATTTGCCGGCAGTATGTCATAATAATAAAAAATTGTGCAATTTAAAAAGTTTTCATTTGATTGTAGTGAAATTTACAGGGTAACCTTATGGCACAGTTATGACATCTGTGAAAAATTCAGATCTTTTAATTGAAAATTCGGAAAATTAATTTTTCCACACTTTTTTGCTCGTCTTTTGTAAAAAAGATCGTGCTTATTTTATTCATCCGTCCATCTGTCTGTTTGTCTATGGACAACATATCTGTACAACTAATAATCCGATTTGAAAAATTCTTTTTGCACTGGGAAGCTTGAAATGTGCCAATGATGATCTTATATTTCATTTTTTTTCACAATGCACAATTTTGCCACTAGATGGCATAAACACAGATGATGTTGAATTCAAAATACATTTTATTCCATATATACTGTATTTGCTTCTAAATGTCCAATTGAAAAAATTCTTTTCCCTTTCGATTCCATTTATATCAAAGACTACTTTAGGTATAGTCACTTTTTCAAATTACGCATAGATTTTCCACTAGGGGGCTTAAAAGTAAACTGCATTTTCCCCGATTTCTCTGCTTCTAAAACTCTGATTTGAAAAATTCTTTCTCCAGCACATATAGCTCCTGATGGGAAATCTTTTGCATGTAATTTCAAATTTTTGGTAAAAATGGTTTGGCCACCAGGGGTGTAAGTGTTAATTTCTGCATCTGTTGCATTTGCAGCAAAATCTGAGCTTCTAAAATCTCGATTGAAAAAATTCGTTCATGGACCGATACCACCCACATTGTAAACCTTTTCCGAATATTTTCTTCTTAAAATAATGCATTTTTTTGTCCGCCAGGGGGTGTAGATGTATATCTTATTTTTGTCAATATCTCTGCTTCCAAGAATCCGGTTTAAAAATACTTTCTTTGTTGGAGAATGTTTCCACTGCAAAATGTTTCTTAATGCAAAAGTCTGCCACCAGAGTGAGTAAGTTCACACTTCCATTTACAGCAATATCTGCTAGACTAAAAACCGGATTGAAAAACTTCTTTCTTTGGTCAGATACTACGTACTAACTATGCAAACTGTGTGTGCATATTTTATTCCCCCCAGCTGTGACTTATGACCATTCGTCTGAGAAGGGTCAGGGTTTGATTCCCGGTTGGGCATAGATGTCGTGTTTGTCCTACGACACTGGCTCTCTCCCTTCCCTGGAACTAGTGACCCTAAATTAGGGACGGGCAACTGCTTATAGCCCATTGAGTTGCTCACTGTGGTAGTTAAACATTCAATAAAAAAAAAATTCTTCCCAAAATAATACACAATTTCTCTGCTAGGGCGTGCAAAAGCTTAATCTTTTTCTCAATATCTCTGCTACTACATGTGCGATTTAAAAAAAAATCTTTCAGCATCGGATGCCATTTATTTTGTAGAGCACTTTAGGCTAGTATATAAAGAATTTTGTAGTTAACAGTTCTATCGGTATATGGTGTTTGTGTACTTTGTTTGCAGCTGTATCACCACTTCTAAAAACACTGTTGTCGAGAAATTTCTTTACTGTATGTCATTCACTACGCCGCTAGAGATGTGAAGTATTATTCTCTTTAAGTAATACACTGATTTACCGCTAGGGGGCGTAAAGGTCGAAACTTTTTTCTTACTATTTCTGCTTCCAGGAGATGTATTTGAAAAGTTCTTTTTCCTTGGCATAGCTTTTTCCATGCAGAATATTTTTTGCCTATTTTCAACTTTTACATTATGCAAAATTCTTCTGCTAGAAGTCATAGAGTTATATAATGTTTCCCTCTCTTGTATATTTCTTCTTTCAACTGTTCGATTTGAAAATCTTTTTGTCTTTGATAAATCTTTTTGTCTTTGATACCTTCCTTGTGCTATGAGAAACTTTTGTGCACCATTTGTTAATTTTCGTGACATTGTTTTTAGCTGCTGGTGAAACTAAGCAAATATTTCTATTTCTGTACGTTTTATCGATTGTTTAAAGCAGTTGATTGTTTTCCTAATGTATTCCATTAACTTTGAGTAGCTTTGATAAATTTAATTTGTGTCAAAACGGATTCAAAAGACTTGCTCATTACGACCAAAAATTCGGTGTCATCTTTCTTTTCTTTTTTTTTTCTTTTGTTCCTGGTTCCCCAAAGGGTTTGCATTTGAGCTTTTCGGATTCTTGTTTCTAGTTTCTTGAATTCCAGAGTATGGATATCCTGCCTTTTAAGTTTGTATCAAAGTGGATTTAAAAAAAAAAAAAAAAGATCCTATGAAGTTTGGTGCCGCACAGTGTCATTATTGAGATTTACATGATTCATGCACTGTGAATGCTTTGGGGACTTTCACTTTAGCTTAGTGCCTGCACTCTGATATGTAGGCACTGTAAAAAATATTGGTTACAGGGCATAAAATTATCAGTATGTATTGTGCATGTATTTTATTTTGTTTGTTTCAGAAATGTAAGGAAGCATGTTTAAGATTTTAATGAATCAGAATGTCCCATCTCTACTAATGTGCATATATCTTTACTGCTTTCAGTCGATGTATTCTAAATGTGCAGTATGGCCCCAATTGTCAAATGGTCTGACACAATTCCTTTGACCATTTGCCCGAGGTGGGTCTAGTTTCGAGTCCTACATGAGGTGTGTGATGCGCTTGTCTGATGGCACTGGCTCTGTACCTTCTCTGCAACAAGTGGCCTTAAATTAGAGATGCGTGACTGCTTATAGCACCCAGAGTTGTCAATAAACCCTGAAACACGAAAAAAAAAAAGTGGTAGTAAACTTCACCGCAATTTACAATATAGACAACAAAGCACTGTGATTCTAACAAAAGTTTGGGCTCCTGGAATTTTTTTGTGAACTCCTGGAGAAGTCCTGGAATTTATTTTCTGTAAAAGTGTACAAACCCTGACTTATCACTCACTCAGACATGCTGAATATGAGATTCCTGTCACAATTTGTGATGTAATGAAAGATGGATATGATTATGAAGGCTATCCTGTCATCTTGATGGAAGGTGATTCTCCATCCAAGCAGTAACCTCCCTCCACCAATTCCATCACACCACCATTTATTTCAAGAAGAGACTTTCAAGTCTAAGGAAATGTTGATTTCTTATTGTTTTTTAATATTTATAAATTTAATTTTTTCCAATGCTTTTGTGAAAAGAAAGTTAGTAAAAAAATTACTACATCACCATTTTCTATCTTTTTTTCTTTAAGTATTTTGTGTAACAGTTTGGAAAAAAAAAGTGACCATATACACAGTAGCATTTAAAATTGTTTTTTCACTTTTTAAAAGTTTTTATCGTGTTTTAATATTCATTTAATTTGTACAATTCCATATGAAATTAATATTTCCATTGTAAAACTCATCCTTTAGAGAGAAAAACAGCTTAGTTCTGTTACAAAAATGTCAACTTAGAACACATTACCAAAAAATAATGTATTATTGAGTTGACATAACAATATTTTCATGATATGGTTGGGTCTGTTGAATGGATTTAATATTGTAAATTGATGTCCACTGTGTTAGCATCTGCATTCCAGTGATTTTTGTTGCTGTTGACTAACCTGGCTCCTACATACTCCTTTTACAGTTCATCAGAATATTTGGGGTTTTTCATTACTCTTGACTTATTCAGCATCTTTATGTCAGGACGACTGTGGCGATTTTCTCAAAATACTGTATACTGTATGTTTTATCATTTTAATTGTTTTATGCAATGTTTAATTTTTACAACTGGTGACATTCCATAATCTGTTTGAAATGATGAATTAGTGTCCTGCTTTTCTTGGTGCTCTTTAGTCAGAAGTGGTCATTGTGCCAAAATCCCCAAGTGAATTGAATTTGATGTTCATAATTAAGCTTTCATCAAACAAGAAAAGGAAATGAAGGTTGCTGGTCTTTTATACTTTGCTGATTTTTTATCAAAATCTATGTCCATTAAATAGAAGGGAACTGAAAGAAATACTTTTTTTTTTTTTTTTATCTCCATGTTACTTTCTTCTACCTCTCAACTGCTGTAGAGTAAGATGTATTATTATTCCCTTGTTAATTTAATAGTAAGTAGTGTGTGTGTGTGTGTGTGTGTGTGTGTGTGTGTGTGTGTGTGTGTGTGTGTGTGTGTGTGTGTGTGTGTGTGTGTGTGTGTGTTACAATAAAGGTTTCAAAATATTTCATGCTGCAAATAGCTAAACTATGACTCATCTTTGATTGAACTGGTAATATGGAAATGTATACTAATACTCTGAAAATAGACATGAGAATTAAACTCATTAGCAACTTCCCCTCCTCCCACTTTGTGTGTTCAAAATTGGAAGAATGAAAGTTGCCAGAGAGAGAGAGAGAGAGAGAGAGAGAGAGAGAGAGAGAGAGAGAGAGAATAATCAAGAGCATATTTGAGGTTGTTACTCCCTCATTGTTTCTGAGTAAGGCCACGAGAGTGAATTTAGTTTCATAATAATTTAATTTCAAATTATGTGTGAACAGCATATTTTGTATACCCCTCCCTCCTATGTTATTATGTAATTCATTATTTAATAAATTTTTAATTGCTTTTTGTATTTTTCATAGCACAGGGAAAAAATGTATTTTATTGTTAATCACATTAGTTCAAACTGAAAATTATATAGCTTCAGTTTTACCTTATGTTTCAGGGTTTTTGCTGATGCTGTACATAGAGAAGGAGATGTCAAACGTAAGCCTCGGGCTCATTCACCTGCCTCTTCCATATGTAGCAGCACACCGAATGGTATGGGATGTTTGTGCAATTTTTCTGCACATAAAAGTTCTGTAGAAAGTAACACATTTTTTAGCTTTCATATATGGCCTAAAACATTGATAGAGCGGTTAAATGCTCAAGACAAAGAAGCTTGATGCAAAGCAGAATTTCTGGTGTGCACAACTGAAGCATATTTTCTGTTTTACTGATAGCAAAAGTAGTACACCATGAATGTTAAGGATATTTAAAAACTGATATTTGTAACATTAGCTTTTAATAACTAATGTTACAAATATCAGTTTTTAAATATCCTTAACATTCATGGACTTAAATGGTCTACATACTTGGCAGACAATTTGAGCCCACTGCAGAAAAGGTGCCTGGCATTCCATTTGGAGCATTAAAAACAAAATATACCAAGACTTCATCATCAAAAGTAAACTTTTGAATTTTACTGTACACTGAAGTGCCAAAAGTCATGGGATATGTACGTAGTGCAGTGTGTAGGACTTCGTCTAACCTGGCAAAGTGCAGCAACTCGACGTGCCATTGATTCCACAAGTGGCAGGAAAATTTCTTGAGAGATGTTGAGCCATGCCGTCTGAACAGCCACCCACAGTTCCTTGGTATTTGTAGGTGCAGGATCTTTAGTGCGAATGAACCTTTCCACCATGTCTATAAGTGCTCTATTTGCTTCATGTCGGGTGAACGTGGTGGCCATGCCATTCATCGGAACTGCCCAGAATGCTCCTCAAACCAATTTTGGACAACTTTGGCCCGATGACACGGTGCATTGTCTCATCTGGAAAAATCCCATCATTGTTGGGATACATGATGTCCACGAAGAGCTGCAAATGCTCACCCAGCAAAGCAACAAGCAATTACTGGTTAATAATGTGTTTGCGAGGACCAGAGGATCAAAACACTGCCACGTAAAGACACCCCACATATGTATGGAACCACACCAGCTTGCACAGTTTTTTGTTGACAGCTTGGGTCCATGGCCTCATTTAGTCTGCACCAAACCTGAATCCTGCCATCAGCTCATAACAACTGGTAGTGTGACTCATCGAACCACGCCACATTTTGCCAGTCTTCCAGGGTCCAATTACCATGTTCAGGAGCCCAGGTGAGCCACTGTGTCCAATGTCGTGATGTTAACAAAGGCACTCCGGTGGGTCTTCTGCTCCTGTACCCTATGGACACTAAATTACGCTGCACTAATCTGATGGATATGTCTGGTACCACCTGCATCGAAAGTGGATGCCACATGAGCCGGTGTTGCTTGTCTGTTAGCATGGACAATCCTGGTCAGATGCTGCTGGTCATGGTCATTCAGCACCCGTAGTTGGCCACTGCGCTTTTCATGGTGGGTGGTAATTAATGCCTTATGTGAGGTATTCTCAGTACACACAATATTGTGGATTGAAGAATGCTGAATGTTTGCAGAACTTTGGAAATTGAATGTTCCATCTGTCTGGCTCCAACTATCATGCCTCGTTCAAACTCCGATAATTCATGTCGGCTTGCCATAATCCTACTGGTGGTTGTTCAACCTCTCACGAGATTACACCTCGCAACTGATAAAAAATTGTGGTGTGCATAAACGCCTTTATACGATAGCAACACCAGTTAAAAATTTCCATACTGCTATCCCATGGCTTTTGGCACTTCAGTGATCATACAGTATATGCATTATTTGCCTATGAAATTTTATTTTATTTGGGTATTTCTAGTGTTTGTTGTACTTACTTGATTAAAAAGACAAAAAGAAATCAATACCCAGACTCAAGTGTGGGATATGGTGGACCTACTACACTTGAGAAGGATGGTCCACCGCAGAATCGACCTGAACTTTCAAAACGGTGTATGAGAAAGAGATCTCAGCTGAGTGACTGTAAGATTGGTGTATGGAATACTAGAGGTATAAATGACAAGATGAATGAGGTGATTGAGGAGATGAATACTTATAGATTGGATGTGCTGTATGTAAGTGAAACCAAAAAGAAGGAAATTGGGGTAGAAGAAGTGAATGGCACAATGAGCGTGGGGTCTGGAGTATTAGATAATGTGAGAGGACAGGCTGGTGAAGGTGTGATTTTAAGAGAAAAGATGAAGAACAACTTGATTCACTATAGTTGCGTAAGTGAGAGAATTCTCTGGATTCGTTTGAAAGTGAAACTTCAGAGAATTGTAATTGTTGTAGTGTATGCTCCTTGTGACTCGGAACCTTCTGATAAGAAGGAATATTTCTGGAATGAGCTAAAAGCTGTTTTGAACCAGTTTGGTGCTAAAGAAAAAGTTATAATTGCAGGGGATTTCAATGGTAGAGTAGGTGTGCAGAATACAATTTCTGACAATGTTGTGGGTAAGTTTAATGATCCTTGTGTGAATGATAATGTTGAAAGATTAATTGAATTCTGCATTGAGAATGGTTTGTGTGTATCTAATGCATTTTTCAACCACAAGGATATCCACACATATACTTGGGAAAATTGTACTCTTGGTCAAAAGAGTGTGATAGATTTTGTTGTCTACGACAGCATCTGAAACACTAAGTTGTTGACACCCGTGTGATGAGAGGTGTGGATGTTGGTTCTGATCATTACTTGGGAGTGTCATGAGTGAAACTTAATGTTGGTTGAAGGAATAGGAAGAATCCCAAGGTAGAAAGAATAAAGTTGATAGGCTCCTTGAAGATCATCAGCGTTATTCTGACTTACTCAGAGAACGACTGAAGTAGCTGAAGTCTTGTGCTAGGGATGTAGAAAAGAAGTGGGAATGTTTTAAGAACTGTGTTGTCACTGCTGCTAAAGAGGTCTGTGGCACCACAATAGTGGGTAACAATAGAGGTGATGCTTGGTGGAATAATGAGATTAAAGAGGCAGTAAAGAGAAAGAAGGAAGCCTATTTGGGGATGTTGCAAGGTAGAGTTCCTGTTGATGAATATTGCTGTAAGAAGCGTGAAGCTGGTAAGCTGGTTCACCAGAGTAAAGCAAAAGGTCGGAAGGAGAAAGTGGAAAGGCATGAATTGGCTTTTTGGAAAAATAGGAAGTTTTTCTGGAAGTACACGAGACTCAGGAAAAATAGGGGAAACAAAGTTGTAAGTTGTGTGAAGAATAAGATCAGGGAAATGATATGGGAGCCCAATGAGTTAAGTGAAAGATGGAGTGAATACTTCTGTAAGTTATTAGATCAGGAAAGCAAAGATGATTCTAAGACAGACGTAGATGATGTCACCGTGAGGAATGGAAGCACAGGAGGGATCTCAAGAGAAGTGTGTAAAGCTCTAAAATCTCTTCAGAATGGTAAGGCTCCAGGAGTTGATGGCATAACTGCCAAGATGTTGAAATATGGTGGTGACTCTAATTGACTGGTTAACTCGTTAACTGAAATTTGCCAGTTGTGCTGGGAGTTAATAATGGTCCCTCGAGATTGGAAGGATGCTATTATTGTTCCCTTGTATAAGGGAAAAGGTGATCAGACTGAATGCAAGAACTATCCTGGTATTAGCCTACTAAGTGTGCCAGGGAAAGTGTTTGGTAAGGTTACTATTGAAAAAGTATGGGGTCTTACATCAGAGAAAGTGTGGGATGTTCAAAGTGGTTTTATGCCTGGTAAAGGCTGCACTAACCAAATGTTTGCATTATGCACGATGATTGAAAAGTATGTGGCTGTTGCTAAGAAAGTTTTTTCTGCTTTCCTAGATTTAGGGAAAGCTTACGACCGAGTAAATAGGACACTTTTGTGGAAGGTATTGAATGAATATGGTCCTAGATTTAGAGAAAGCTTACGACCGAGTAAATAAGACACTTTTGTGGAAGGTATTGAATGAATATGGTGTTACTAGGAATCTACTTAACAGTGTAAAAGCCATGTATGCTGGTAGTAGAGCTTGTGTACGTGTGAATGGTGTTTTATCAAAATGGTTTTCTATTGGTGTAGGAGTCAGACAAGGTTGTGTGATGTCACCATGGCTGTTTGATATATTTATGGATGTGTGCATGTGTGATGCCAAAATAGATAATAGTGGTTTATGTTTTGGCGATATTCGTGTGTGCAGATTGCTGTATGCTAATGACACTATCCTGTTGGCATAGAGGAAAAGGGATTTGCAGAGTATGTTGTCCCGGATGTACAAAGTTTGTATGAAATTCAAACTGAGTACAAATAAGGGAAAAACCAAAGTTATGGTCTTTGAGAGAGGAACTGGTTGCAATGTGATTGAGTTCGTATATTTAGGAAGCATATTTGACAAAAAGACAAAATTAAATGGTGAAATTAGTAGGCAAAAGAATTATCCATTGAAAGTCATAGCTGCTCTTGGAGGTTTTCACAGGAATGATGGGTTTCCTAGAGAGTCCCGCGTGGCTGTGTATGAAAGTGTAATTGTTCCTACTCTCATGTATGGTAGTGAAACTTGGGTATTACAGAAGAAACATAGAAGTCGTTTGTGTGCTGGACGACAGTCGTTGTTAACTTTGTGCTCATATTTTGTTCTGTTTGTGATAATTTCCGAGTCTACAGCTCCTAATTTTGTGTGTGCAGAGTGTGTGAAGGTACCGTCCTACTGCCTCCAAATCTTCAGTACAGCCTATCCATTTACCAGGTTGGTAAGTGTCCTTTTTGTGTTGTATTCCTCATTTTCCTGCTTTGGTCGAGTTGGCCAAAGCTCGTAATCTTATCGCCATTGCAAATGGCGGCTTCTGGGGATAGCGGAGCCTATCCTCACTTCCGGAAGTGACTCTTTATCCCTATCAGCTGCTCAGAAGCAATCCACCAATGGAGGGCTTCCTTTGACAAGCCCCTCCTCTCCGCAGCGTGACAAAGTTGCCTTGCCCATGGAGCCATCTCCTTCCCATCTGACGAAGAGTGGTGAACCATTGCCTTCCCCTGTACCTTCTGATGACGCCATGGAGGTCACACTTCCACCAGCACACGCCAGGTGTGTCGTATGCTGCCATCACCTCAGGTGCTTCAACTTCTTCTTCTCATCAGCCCCCTTCTTCAAAGTGCCCTTATCAGATGACGTATGGTACAGACCAGATCTACGTGGATGTTCCGACTACTTGCCCTCAAGGTCAGCTTTTACTTGACCAAATCGGACTGGGTGTTTTTTTCCGCAGCCTCCCCAATACCAAGCTGATGCCGTACAGCGCTGCTCTTCGACAAATTGTTCCAAAAGAGGCTATTACTCATGTGGGTAGAAGAACCAGCCAAGTCATAGCTTATCTTGCGACTCCTACCGTCGCCCTTCGAGTTCTGACCAAAGGCATTTCCATTGACGATTGCCATCTCCTTGCGACCCCACTCACACAAACACCTACTACAGTCAGTTTTGCTCCTGTTCCTCCGGAAGTTTCCGACAACCTATTGCTCTCCGTCGCTCAGAATTACGGACATACTGTCGGATCGGTCATCACGTACTCCTCCTTTCCGGGAGTCCCTGCGGACCGTTATCTCTTAGGATTTCGCTGTAACGTACGTCTGATCTTTCCCTCGAAGGAAGCCATGTTACGTGTTCCATCGGTATTCAGTGTACGCTGTGACACTCATATTAGGCGCATTGACATCACTGTGAAGCACCCTTTGTTTGGTATGTAAGAGCGCTGGTCACCCTAGTGCGCTATGCCCTCATCGTGCAGCTACTGCCTCCAAATCTTCAGTACAGCCTACTAAACGGTCAACTGGACCCCCGGCATCTTCATCTGGCGCCTCTCACCAGCAGCAGTCGAGTTATTCCGAAAGTATCCATAAAGCCGTTGGTCAACGTGTGACCTCGTCGCAACCTTCCACTTCCAACTCAGCTTCTACACTCCAGACATGCCCACAGCAGGAGAATTCTTCGACAGGAGACCCGCTGAACTCTCCTCTACTTTCTACAATTACTCCACAGCACCCTTCGGAGCCCGATAATGGGGTCGCTGCGCCTGATGCCTTCACAGAGCCAGACCCTCCAGCCTTTGGTCCCAAGCAACAGAGGGTACACTCGAAGCGTTGTTGGACTACTTGATGTCGCAATAAGAAGACACGCACATCTCCCACCTTTCAAGGATGGCGTGATCACTCGGAAAGTCGTTCACTCCCATCTGATGCTTCTAGCATCTCCATCTCCAACTCTGACGACAGCACACTGGTCCCACTTACTCTAGAGGATTTCATACAGCAACTGGAAGATTCCTCACTACCACAGACACCAATTTCTGGTGCGGAGTTATACTCCTATCTCATCGGTCCTCGTAGTAAAACCATGTCTCATGATTTTCTCCAAGCCTATCTCGCAGAGCTTGCAGCAACTATGATGCAAGTGGCGGTTGTTCGATTTCACCTCCAAGCCTTACCATCCACATCTCTCGGCAAAAGTGGATGTCTCAAGAAAGTCTGCGATTGTCTCTCTCGGCTCCAACGAGCCACTGACAAGCTCCTAGAACCGACTTCAGACATTTCCGTTCAAGATAACGACACTGAACTGGAGGGGATTTGGGTCCCCTCTGGCAAACTCGCTTGCTCGTGAGGATCTCCATCACCTCACAGCAGACATTCTTCTGCTCCAAGAAACGAATTGCCTGTCTACAATGCCCTTCAATTGATGGCGTACGTGGAACTATCAGTTCCACCACGCTTTCCGACACTCTACAATTGGTGGTCTGGCCATAGGCATCCGCACTCAGTTCCGTCAAGTTCTATCTTCAGTGTCCGTGCAGCATCTCTGCCGTGACTTGCTACAACGCCTCACATTTGTTCTGGACGAGCGTCGTTATGTCGTTTTCAACATCTACGTCCTGTGCACACCTCAACATCACACCCTCCTTTTCAAGGCGCTCCGTTCGGCTCTTCAGTCAATGCTGCCATCGGATCACGTGTTGATCGGCGGCGATTTTAATTGCACACTTGACCCTCATCTTGATCGTGCTCCAATTCATAAGGAAACTCGCTTGCGTCTTGTGGAGCAATTGCACTCCCTCATCACGGAGTTTGATCTACGGGACGTCTTTCGTCAAATTTATCCTACAACGGTCTCCCATACGTGCAGGTCCTCAGCTGTCACCTCGTCATCTTCCGCTAGACTTGACCATTTCTACGCAGTTTCACTCCTGGACATTAGATACCTCTCTCCTGGAAGACCAGGCCTTGTGTTCTAATGTCCGGAATCTCCTTCACTCTTATCACCCTGGACTGTCCACTGCATCCTGTGCGCTAAGTTACTGGCTGGATGTCAAGTCACATCTGCTCCACTTTCTCAAGAGCCACTCGTTCACAGTCGCCAATCTGCGCACCATGGAAGAATGCAATCTCCGACATGTTCTCGCCCAGCTTGGAGCCACTCACCCCCTCTATCCAGCATATTTGGCAGACCTCCGTGCTCTTCTGAAACCTCGAGCCCGGCAGGCCATTTTACGACTTCGTCTCCAGCACTTGTCTCCCGAAGACTGCTCTTTTGAGTTCTTGTCTGCGTTAGAGGATCAGTGCTGTTCTTTTAATCGACTCCGGGTGCTGCGTCTGCCTGACGGTCATGTGGCTTCGGACCCAGATGTGCTTTGCTCCCGTGTTCGTCAATACTTCTCCGACAAATACAGTGATAACCCTCCACCTTCTGCTTCGGCGTCTAATACTTTACTTTCTTCTCTCCCTCAAGTCCCCTCTCACCTTTCTGCTTCTCTTCTACAGCCTATCTCTCCATCTGAACTCAGGACTGCACTTTCCTCTCTCAATCCCCTTCTTCTATCATTTTATCTTATCTTATCTTTTTACCTTCTCTACTTCCTTTCCTTCTCGCTGCTTACTCTTCTGCCTTTGCATCTATCTCCCTTCCTAGGGGCTTCACTGTTGCTCACGTGGTACTCTTCCCTAAGAAGGGCGACCTCCTTGACCTGGGGAGCTGGCGTCCGATTTCACTAATAAATCTTGATTACAAACTATTCACTAAAATTCTCTCTTGCCGCCTAAATCAAGTTCTTCCGTATCTTCTCTCTTCCGACCAGTCCTACACAGTACCTGGTCATTCCATCGCAACTAACCTTCACCTCCTTCGTGATTTTCTGTATCTTGCCCGGACTAATTCTAAATCTCGTGCCCTACTAAATTCAGACCAACGTGCAGCTTTTGATAATATCTCCCATTCATTTCTCTCAACTACTTTACATGCTTTTGGCTTTTCTTCTGTCTTCGTTACCACAATTCTTGCTCTCTATCGCGACGCCGTCTTTCAGGTCAAGACAGCCGCCTTTCCGACAGCACCCATTTCTTTCCGTCGTGGAGTACGACAGGGGTGTCCACTTTCTGGGCAATTATTTGCCCTTACATTCGAGCCTTTCCTACGCACAGTACATCGTGCATTTCTTGTGGCTCTTCCTCCTCCCACGGCAAGCAACGGGCACTTCTCTATAACCTACGCCGACAACGCGACTTTCTGCGTCCAGATGGAGTCGCAATTTGATATCCTTGCTCATGTATATGCACTCTACTCTTCTTGCTCCTCAACGATGCTCAACACTACCAAGAGTGCCGGCCTGTGGTGCGGTGCCTGGGAGTCCAGGACGGACTCCCCATGGGGCCCTTCCTGGACTGCATCTTCTCAGAAATTTCTTGGTGTACACCTGGGAGCTTCCATAGCTGCCCGAAACAACACGTGGGCTGCTCTTCGTGATCGCCTTGCTCGATCGGCTGCCTTCTGGCGGAAAGCTCAGTTCAGCGCCTCTTACGTCTCCCGGGCAAGCCTTGCTGGTACATATCTTCTGTCTCCTTGTCTTCATGTGCTGGCAGCTGCTCACATGCCAGCTTACTATCTTGCTGAAGTGACACGGATCATCTCTACTATGATCTGGTCAGCTCATCATTGGATACAAGTCTCAACTCTAAGTCGTCCGATCTCTACCTGGTGGTATTGCACTCCTGGATGTTTGCCAGTTCTACAAAGCACACCGGATAGTATCCCTTCTGCATCTACTCTGTGAACCAAAATCCGCAGCCTCTCTTCTCCAAGACGTGATGATTTCTCCCTGGAACCCCCGCTTCAAATTCACTTTTCTGCTGATGGATCGTTTTTCTCTTCTCTGCTCTCGTCTTTCCCCTGTTTATTCGGAGGCGCTTTCCTTTCTTCGCTCTCTGCCACTACTCCGTGCTCCACCTCAGAACTTCTAGCTGAACCTCTCTTCTACTCCTCCATCCTCCTAACGCACCGTATTTCACTGACCTTTCCTGGCTCCCCGCTGGGATCGTATCCGTCAGAGACTTACTTTTCTCCGACCTAACATGGAAACCCTTTACTAACCTCTCTCCTTTCCTTCCACGCACCTCTGCCTCTCTTGCACTCTACGATTCTCTCCGCTCCTCGATCGTTACTCTTTTTCCTGCTCTCGCTTCTCCGGCTGGACTCTTTCTCGTTTCATCTACTTCTCTTCCCCTTCCTTTTTTTCTTCCTGTTCATGGCTCATTTCTTCCGATCTCCAGTTTTACTGTCCGTACTCTCTTATCGCTTTCTCCTGCAGGATCCATCGCCACCCGAACCCCAGCTCATTTCAGGAGTGCCGCCTGCTGCTCTTCCGAGTGTGTGGTCGGCAACAGCTTCGCGCATCTTGACACCAGATGAAAAGAATATTCACTGGCTCTTCCTTCACCGCCACCTGCTAGTGCCGGCCACATTATTTCGGATGACGCTGACAGCCGCACTCACCTGCATCTTCTGTTCTGAGCATGCCGATGTTCTACACATCTACCAGTACTGCCCGGCGATCCTTCCTTTATTACACCTAGCCTTTACCGTTGCCAAGTGTCTCTGTGCTAAAGAGCTGACTTTTTGTTTGTACAGTACGTTGCTGGTTTCTTATTCTCCACTGGTGCTTTTATCTGAGCCATGCTCATACATCTTTGTACTCGCAAAGCATGTGATTTACTGCTTCTATCTGCAACTCCATCATACCTCTAATGCGCCTACGCTCCTTCAAGCAGGAGATACCCTCTGTGCGCAATTCCGCAACCGGCTGACCTCACGGCTCCGATTGGCGTTTACCATAGCCCGGGCCAGCAGTTCCTGAGTGTATGGTCACCATTACACCGCTGGTTTTCCGGGCCTTCTGCAGACCTACATCTTCTGCTTTGACTTCCACACTGTGCGTCGGGACCTTCCCCGCTTTGATCTTTGTGATGAATCCTGGACTGGCTCACCGGAACCGGAGAGTATCTCTCTAAGCTTGTCAGGCTTATATATTCTGTACATTCTTCATATTCCCATCTCCAGTTTATCTTTTCACTGTCAGCGTTTGTAGTGTATTCACGTGCACTTTGTGGTGCCCTCTTCTGAATAAGTGTTCTTTTTAGTAATTTCTTCTGTGTGCCTCACATTGTACCTGTATATTCAATGTTTTTATTTCGTCATATATCTTCTGCTCATTCGTTCGCCATATTGCTCATATAAATTGTACATACACATCCTGTATATATTTCGCTGTTCATTCTGTACATATACACATTCCTTGGTACTGTATATGCTCCTTTTCGGAACCGTCCTACAAGTTCATTCTTTACTGTCTGCATCATGCGTATCTCAGTCACGCACTTTTTGTACACATCTTGTATATAGTACACATTTTCAATTGCATCATTATGTTCTGCGTCATTTGTATTTATATTTTCATTGCATTGTATGTATATCTCACTTGCTGCACCTAGTTCGTTCCATGTTCCTATATGGCTTCACGCACATCTGAATATACTTCGCCTAAATTGTACGTTTATTCAGTCTCGCCTATATATTTTCCATTATCACACCCTGTACTGTTGCCCTTATGTTGTATCATCGCCCATCTATTTCACTAGCACTGTATTATATATTCACCTCTCATACTGTAACTTGCACACTTGCTGTATATATATACACCTTTCATACTGTAAATAGCGCACCTCTTGTATACATACTACAGTAATTATGTCTTGTCCACTCATCCATTTCATTTGCATTGTATATACCCCTCGCATAATGTAAATTGCGCACACTTTGTATATATCTGACTCCTGTTATTATGATTTCAGGCATTGTAAAGACACATGCCACCTGCTGCCTTCATTCCCTGTATTTTTCGCTCAGAATAAAACATTTTGAAAGTTTGTGTGCTGGAGAAATGCGGTACTTACGAGGGGTTTGTGGCAAGACACAGTCTGATTGTGTGAGGAATGAAGATGTGTTGCAGTTGTGTAATTTGAAGCAAAATGTTGTGAGCAAGGTGGAGACCAATATGTTTCAGTGGTTTGACCATGTTGAAAGAATGAGTGATGAGATGCTTACTAAGAAAATATTTTTAGCCCAAGTGGCAGGAAGGAAAGGAAGACATGGGTGGATCAGATTCAGGAGTGTCTGCACGAGAAAAAGATTATGAGTATGAAGTATAAATGATCTTGTGTACGGCGTGTAATGGATATCAGTGAAGCCTGAGTTGTATGTCAAAATCACTGTAAATGGAGAAGTTTGATATGACAACAGTAAGTAAAAATATCTGGTAGTTTGTATTTCTTTTTGGAGCTAACCTCTGAATCTCAGTGAACAGCTTAGTGGTGTGTGTGTGTGTGTGTGTGTGTGTGTGTGTGTGTGTGTGTGTGTGTGTGTGTGTGTGTGTGTGTGCGTGAGTGAGAGAGAGAAAAGAATTCATTTTTTATGGGGTTTATTATTAGACTTTTTTTTTTTTTTTTTTTGAATTAGCAGATTTTCAGTAAACAATTTGTATCTGCAAGATGTCTTCTTCTATATTCATTACTTTGGAGAAGAAACTTTTAATTTTATTATTCTGATTTTATATTTACTGCTAATATTTCTGAAAAACTTGAGTGGTCATTGGTGGTAGGTAATTCTTCTGGTGAATTTTATTTCTTTAGGTTTTGTGGCTGTTTTGCAAGCTTTTTTAGTACGTCTTTTGTAAAAAAAAAAAAAAAAAAAAGATCGTGCTTATATTATCACTTTGTCTGTCCGTCCGTCCATCCATTCGTCTGTGGACACCATACCTCTGCAGCTATTAGTCCAATACCAATCTGAAAAATTGTTTTTGCATTGGGAAGTTTAAAATGTGAGAATGGTGATCCTTGCATTCCATTTTTTTTGCAATGCATAACTTCGCCACTAGACTGCACAAATGCAAATGGTATCAAATTCAAAATACATTTTATTCCATATATTTGCTTTTAAATATTCAACTGAAAAAATTCCTTTCGTAAATTTCCTGCTACGGGGTGTAAAGGTAAATTGTGTTTTCTCAAATATCTTTGCTTCTAAAAATCGAATTTGAGAAATTTTTCCTGTGTTGGATAAAGCTACTTACGGAAAATGTTTTGCATACAATTTCTAATTTTTGGTAAAGAATGGTTTGGCCATCAGGGAGTGTGTTTATTTGTTTCTGATGTATTTTGCAGCAAAATCTGAGCTGAAAACTTGATTGAAAAGATTCTATCATTCTATTATGGATCGATTACTCTCACCTCAGAAAATCTTTAGAGAATATCTCCTTCTTAAAATTGTGCATAATTTTTCTTCCATAGGGCATAGATTTGTATTTTATTTTTGTTTATCTCTTCTTTTAAGAGTCTGATTTGAAAAATTCTTCCTGTATTGGATACAGCTCCTGACTGGAAATGTTTTTGCATATACAGTGAAACCCCGATTTTATGCTTTTCAGGGCACCAGCATAAAAAGTCGTATGACGTTTTCCCGCAGGTCAAGGTGAAATGAACTTTACAGGATACCTAATGTGTACAAAAAATAGAAACCAATGTACACTAGTTGTACAGTACTATACTAGTACATAGTATGTATTGTATACACATTTATGTAAGAACCAAAAAATGCATTATGGGATGTTGGTTTGGAAAAAATCAGTAATTTCTTTTTGCTTTCCATTTTTAGTGTTTAGCTCAACAAAGCTTTTTGAATAGTTGAAAGGCTTTGCATGGGTTTTTCTTGAGAATCGTGACCAAGGAAAAAGTTTTTCACAAGATTTAATCTATTTAATGCCGCTTTGAAGGAAGGCATAGGTTCCGAAATTTCGGCTAGATTGTTGTCGTCAATATCTTCCTCTGACGGACATTACGTCGAAGACTGTTTGAACCTCTGAAGTTATCACATTTTCATCACATGCGGCCATACTCTTCAAAATCGATTGTAAGTTCATTGATGCAATCATTCCCTGGCTGAATCAGAACGTCAAGTCCATTTGAATCATCTTCTGCTTCCATGGGAACTTCTTGTGATGTTGGAAATCCGCTCTCCCCAAAAGAATGAGAAATGCAAGTGCTTGCCACTCTATTCCATAGAGAAGATATGAAATGTATCACTTTCAATATGTTTATTTTCTGCTTCCATGCATTTTTAGAGTTTCCAGAATCAAATTCAGCCAGTGCCTTTTTTCACTAACTGTTTCTGGTAAAACCCTTTGAAGGAGCAGATAATCCCCAAATTGCACGGTTGAAATTTGCTTGTGCTGTTTGGAGGGAAAAAGCTCTATGCACACATTTTGAAGTTTCAAATCAACATGGGCTGAACCCTGATCAATAAATAAGATAATGTTTTGCTTTTGAAATATCATTTTCTTATCTAGATCGTGCAAAAAATCTTGAAATGTAGTTTGCATCATCCAGGCCCTTTTTGTTTGCTTCATAGCTCATAAGGAAACTCTTCACATTTTTGAAACAACATGGTTTCTTGGAATTGTTGATCACTAGAGGTTAGAGGTATTAATTTTTCACTCCAGTCAGCATTGCTGTATAATAAAACAGTCAGTTCCATTTTTGACATTTTTCTATCTTGGCATGATTCTCCCTTCACACTATATGCATAGATGCCAACCATTAAGGATTTCCCCCGGGATTACAGAATTACGGATGACTTACCAAAAATTATGGATATTCAGATTTTTGCTGTTATTAAGAATGTTTTACTGGTTAATCAATTGAAAAGCCTCTGAACAAAGTTTGTAACTCACTCAGTGCCTTGTTTCTTTTTTCTTTTCTGAGGAGGAGGAATGCATTTTGCTCGTTTGGAAGTTTGTTAAGTGGAAAGAAAGCACAGCGTGAGGCCGGAATTATTTCACCTGCTGTCAGTGAGATGCAAGTAAACTGCATGCTGCCATGATGAGTGCGAGAGATAAGAACTTGGCGAGAGGTGGGGTCATGACCTTCACTCTGGTTTTGTAAATACATCTTCACACCCTCCACTCCACTGAAGCAGTGTGGCAGTGGCCTGATTGATAGACAAGGTCATATGGTACAATGAAACTGGTTTTGGCATAGGGTACCATTTGTTACAGCTGGGGTGGGATCGTGTTTTCTGTTCCATTTGTGTGGGGAGAAGGGGGTTATATGCTGCAGAAAAATTCTTTTGTCTTTTAGTTTTGTCTTTGGGGCTACATGTTGAAGTCCTTGCTGCTTCCTTTGTTTTGTCCATGGAAGAAGGGTTGTGCTGGGAGAATTTTATATGCTGCAGAAAGATTTTTGCCTTTTAGTTTCATCTTTGGTGCTACATGTTAGAAATCCTTGCTGCTTTAATCTTTGCTGTGCGAAGTTTGCCTTTTGGTGGTTTCTACTCCCCAACGGTGCCCTGATTATTATTTCCAGAAATCCTTGCTGCTTTAATCTTTGCTGTGCGAAGTTTGCCTTTTTGGTGGTTTCTACTCCCCAACGGTGCCCTGATTATTATTTCCAAGGAAAAATGAAAAGACCTGCTGTTACTCAAAGTTTTTGCTGGGAGTATAAGGTGGAATTTCCATGTTTATGTCTAAATATGTCTGCTGTTTCCGAAAAGCATGCATTTTGTACTGTTTGCAACTGCAATTTTTCAGTTGTGTATGGTTGACGTAACAATTGTCAACGACATGTATTGTGCAAAAAACAGATCATTTTAAGTGAGCTTAAAAAATAAGCAAAACTGCTGACTTCGTTTTTTGTGTCACATGGCCAATGTTACCAAGCTGAAATGTTATTCACAAGGTTTTTAGTGGAACACAATGCACCTCTTTCAGCAACAGGCCATGCTAGACCATTGTTTCAGCAGGTTTCCAGACTCCAATATTACGAAGAATTATGGATGTGGGAGAACGAAAAAGAATTCAATTCTGAAATCCCATATCAGGATTAGCTGTTGATAGCATAGTAAGTGATTTGAATGATTCAGTATTTTCTCTTTCAACAGATGGAAGTAATGATAAAAATGACACAAAACTGTATCATTTAATTGTGTCATATTTCCACAAAGATAAAGAGGAAATAATAACTTTGCTACTTTCACTTCTTGCACTAGATGACAACACAGGTGAAGGGATATTTCCTGTTATTGACAAAGAATTTAAAACTATGAACATTAAATGGAAAAACTGTGTTGCCTTTGGCTGCGACAATGCCACTACAATGATAGGCCATGTCACAGGGGTATGTGCTTTCATTAAGAATAAACAACCAAAGGTGTTGGTACAGGGCTGTGCTTGTCACCTCATTTATTTGGCAGCACAGAAAGCTTCACTGCAGTTCAAATCAGTGAATATTGAAACACTGCTTATTGATGTGTACTGTTTCTTAGATAAAAGTTCCAAGAGAAAGAAACACCCGAAACTGTGCCGAGCCATTGGTCAGCGAAAACCTCACACAATTTTGAAACACATTAGCACAAGATGGTTGTCATTGTTGGATGCTATTAATTGTTTTCTGGAACAGTGGGATGCACTACAGATGTTTTTTGGTGTTTCCGTGGACATTGATGGACTTCCAAAGGAACAGGCAATTCACAGCCAAATGGCTTGGCACAGTTTCAGATGTTTCTTTCTCTTGGAACTTTATTCTAAGAAACAGTACACATCAATAAGCAGTGTTTCAATATTCACTGATTTGAACTGCAGTGAAGCTTTCTGTGCTGAAAGCCTTGGCAATCCCTTAATGAAGTTTTACTGTATATATTCAAGTAATGTCTTGCCAGTGTTTGTTAAGGTTAATGTGTTGTTGCAGAAGGAAGCTCATTGCATCCATACCATATTTTAAGAAGGCAACTTTTGCAGCTACTTATTGATATCATGGTCAGGTTTGTGAAGCCTTCTGCAGTTTCAAAGCATGCCACTTTCCCAACTGAATTAGAATTTCTTAATCGGAACAAGTTAAAAGATGATGTGGATTTTTAATCATTGGTGCCAAAGCAAATCATATTACTCTTAATAAAAAATAAAAATTAAAAAAATGTCGGTGATACAAGTGCAGCAGTTTTACCTTGAGGTCCGTAACCTTTAGAGTACTTCATTTTTCCCAACTTGACGATAATCTGGACAAGTTGGAATTAGAGTTTGCCTTATACCAAACTGATTAATTGGAAGAGAAAGTGTTTTGAATAGCCCTAGAATTGATACCACATGGTCAAACATTTTGAAAGTGACTGGTACAAGTGGTGCTAAAAAGTATGAAGTTTTGCCACACCTGATGCAGGCTATTCTAAGCCATCCAATTCTTTTTTAAAGTGCATTTCCACAGTGAAATGTTTCTCATATATTAAGTGTACAAATAAGTTTTAAAGCATTTTTTGTGTAATGTATACCGCTAATTTAAATATCTGACATTTCCCGCATTGTCATGTGATCATAACTGGTCCAGGGTATAAAATGTGACACAGAAGTTTGCCCAACAGTCAAATGCACTTGCACATCGGTAGGTGAAAGATGACAAGCAATACTGCATTTATTCGACACTGCATTCATTACGAATTAGATCAAGGAAAAAGTGCTGCAAAAGCATGTGCATCAATCTGTTCTGTTCTGGAGGAGAATATTGTATCAAAAAGCATGTGTGAGTTTTGGTTTAGACTGTTTAAAGCAGGTGATTTTGATGTTAGCAATCGAGAACATAGCGGCCCCCCACAGAAGGTTGCACACGAGAAACTGCAAGCATTTCTGGATGAAGATTCATCTGAAATGCAAAAAGAACTAGCTGAACAACTGGGGGTAACTCAACAAACCATTTCCAATCGTTTATGCACAGTGGGAAAGATTCAGAAGGAAGGAAAATGAGTGCCATATGACCTGAGCCAGAGGAACAAAGATGAGCGTGTCATGAAGTGTTTGAATCTGTTCAATAAACAACACAGAAAGTCTTTCCTGTAGAAAATTGTTACGGGTGATGAAAAGTGGATAGGGTACGACAATCCCAAATGCAAAAAACACTGGGTAGACTTCGGTAAAGCAATGACTTCGACACTGAAACACAATATTCTCTCCAAGAAAGTTCTGCTGTGCATCTGGTGGGACATGAAGGGTGTACTCTATTATGAATAGGGTCAAACTGTTACTGCTGATCATTACAAGCAACAATTGCTGCGATTGAACCAGGGAATCTGTCGGAAACGTCCATTCACAGGCAAACGGATTGCGTCCCGTGAAATTACTGCTTGACAACACTAGGCTCCATGTCACAAAATCGGTCAAGGAAACTTTATTGACGCTTGGCTGGGAAGTTTTGGAGCACCCGGCATATAGTCCCGACATAGCCTTTGTCATATGACACGAGGAAGTAGTCAACCCACTTTTGGCACTTCGTCACATGTCTGGAATGGTACATGTCTTCTGTATGGTTCTGGACTTGTGACAAAGTGAAAAAATGGGTTGGCGACATCATCGCGTCACACGACAAAGTATTCTTCATGACTGGAATCAGTCAGCTGCCCGACTGATGCGGAAGGTGATAGGTAATGACGGTGCATATTTTTATTCGTAAAGGTATTCTTGTTTTCTCTCAAATTACATGTTAAATTGTCTTAAAATGCTTTAAAACTTATTTGTGCACTTAATAATTTCAGATTTTTTTTAATGCACAAATTTGTCACTAGAGGACGTAAGGTAAAGTTTCTGTTTACAACAATATCTGCGAGACTAAAAACCAGATATAAAAAATTATTTTTCGGTTAGATAATAACTAACTGCAAAAATTCTTTGTGGTATTTTCTTCCCAAAGTAATACAAAATTTCTTGGTAATGTCCTAATACAGACAGCTTTGAAATCCACTGGGAGATGCAACAAAGTCTCGTGGCGAAGATCGCAGTCAGACATGGCAGCTATCTTTGGTGACGACCGTTGACTCTTGGACCTCTAAGGAGACCATCTACAAATTTCATTTGTAATAGTAACCTAGGAAGCACAGCCAGGATTAGATCCATTTTTCTCTTTTAAACATAGCACAAATAGGTATAATACACTAATAACAAGGGCAGTTTGTACCATCAAATGCATGCATGCTGATTATGAAAGCCTTAAGTTGAAAAGTAGCTTTGTCTTCTCTAGTTGCCTCACTGTTTTACCTGTTGTCAGGGTAATAACATTTAATAACTTTTTTGGTATTAGCCCAGGGTCCATTCCAACAATGCACAGAAATGTCAAATAGCATTTGTCTTAAGCTTTGAAACAAGTGGTATTATATTTCTGTATTTCCCATTAGTTCTGGAGATAACCCATTGTGTCAGCTCATTTGCATACACTGACCACTTGGTTTTCTCATTTGGGCTTGTACTCATTTTCCTACTGCACAACTGCTTAGAACAAGTTGTGCCATCAAATGCACATTATACATTGAGGCAACCTGTTCCAACCAGTTGTGCAGCTGGAAAACGAGTGAGAGCCTAAATTAGAAAACCAAGGGATCAGTGCATGCAAATGAGTTGATACCAAGGACTATCTCCTGAACTAAGGGAGATGCAGAATCGTAATACCACTTGTTTCAAAGCTTAGGAGAAGCTTTGTCGGAGTAGACTCAGGGCTAATACCAAAAATGTGTAACATTGTCGTAGTGGACTCAGGGCTAATACCAAAAAAGTTATTAAATGTTATTACCCTGACACATACCCGCCAACAATTCGTGAAGCTCATCAGGAGTACATGATGATCACCTTCCACATACCGTCTCGCGAAGCCGATATGGTGCTATACTGTCGGTCTTACCAAATTTAGAATGTGACATTCTCAGCATAGCTACTACAATAAACCTTTGAAAACACCTTAAATTACAATTTATATATATATAAAATGTATATTTTCCCTTATTATCTTAGTAATATACATTCATCATATCTGAGAGTATGTGGTTGCAAATAAATATAAGCTCAAGTGTTTTGACAAAAAATATGATACATTTAGAAACAAACTTACTTTACGTCAAAGATAAATATATTGATTGTTTTGCTTTGCATCAGAAAGATATGCATTAAAGCAAGCCTGATCAGCACAAGCTTTGCATTTTTCAATTATTAAAGATTCCAAAGTTGTAACACATAAACTGGATCAAAAATCAGTTGGATTCTTCTTAGCCATGCAAAACACTTATTCACACATGGCATTGCTGTGAAATATAAGGAGAACTGTGGCCATTCATTTTGGTAAAACATTGCATTTAAATGATCCATTATGATCTTTAGTGCATGATATTAAATTCCAAGCTACCTCAACTCTGTTGATAGTTAAGATTTCTTCTGTCAGAGGATCATTCTGGAATTTGGCAAACTGTTTTTCAAACAAATATTTTTCTGTATCAGAAAAAGAAAACAAGTTTAAAAAGAAATCAAATGATGAGGATTTAGTTTCCTGGTGCAAAGCAGTGTCAGCAACCTCACAATGATGATACAGCTCATTTTGCAAAGAAAACTTCTTAATGTACATACATGCCTTATGATATACTGTCTAACAGAGAAATAAAAATTGTACAACTCTATTTGTGACAAATTTTCGTGTTTTTCAGTGTTTTCTCTCTAATAACAAGATCATCTTCATTCTTGATCTTTCCCATGTGAAAAGTCCATGTCAAATACAGAAGCTACATCAGTCACAGCAGAAGGCTTAATAAATCTTGACACTAATTCATTAAATAATGATGTCAGCTCTCTTTGAAATCTGTGAATCGTGAGTGCATCTTGCTGCATCATGGCGTTTAATTTGGTGACATGGTTGATTTTTAAAAAAATAGATAGTTTCATCTTTGGAGCTTAAAAAATTTCTCTTAATTTCAAAAAATACTGAAGATTCATACCCCCCCCCCCCCTCTCTCTCTCTCTCACACACACACATATTGCATTGTACTAATGCATGCAATGCTTTAAATATCTTTCAACAACAAATAAAGGTAACTTGATCATGCTAGTTACGTTAAATGAAAACTTTTACAAAAAAGTTCGTAAGTTGGAAGCTTTCGACCTTATCTTAGGTCTTCATCACGCCAATGGAGGACTATAAACGCCAATGGAGGACTATATGGATTCAATTGCTATAATTAATATATATCCAATGTCGTTAATACCCACCAGATGGAGACATCTCAGTAGCTGAGCCCATCTTATGGATTTATGTCAGATGCTGACTGTAAAAGAAAAACACATATAGCGCCGTGAGTTGTTGGCCGCTGTGGTGTAAAGCTAACGCACTCAGCTAGATATCGAGAGATTCGAGGTTCATTTCCCCGATGGCGGCCAAATAACAATATTTTCGGTTGCTGTGCATTGCTTAACGTGGAAACAGCAATTGATTTATTTATTCAACTGACGCCACGTATTTAGAGGATTTTCACTTTTTCAGTTATGTTCAATTAAGATTTTTGGTAAACAGAGCCTCCGAGGCCTGAGTAACTTTTAAGTCATTGTTGCAGGGTAACATGGATGGTAAGCTTCGGCTTCAGTTTTGTGTCTCTACATTTCCAAGCTGGCATTCACCTTCCACATGCCGCTTGCAATAATTTTTACCTCCATGAGCAATGGAAAAATCTGAGCAGCATATAGAACAAAAAAACATGACTGACTGATTTACACGATTTTTTTAGCACCGGCCACACTGTTTCATATTTTTTAAAACCTTGGGAATGCTCTCATTTTGACATTGTGAAAAACACTTTGTTAACACACTTCCAGAATTAAATCACAAAGTGGTGTGTGTTAGCGTAGCTCTCTCTGACCAGACCGCTGTGTGGGGAATTCCCAGCAGCCGACCTGAATGTGGAGTGACAATCTTAAAGTGAACGCAGTTCAGTTCTCCCCCATAGTTTCTCCACTCCTCCCTTAAGTACGGCAGTGATCTCCACCCCTCCCTTAAGTATGACGGTGATCTCCACCCCTCCCTCTGTGCTCACGGGCATAACAGCCACAGTTATACAAAGATGGTCAAAAAATACTACCGTATAAGAGACAATATTTTTTTACTATATCTTTGACTATCTTTGCTCAAAATTTTTATCTGTACTTTTTGTGCAGTATATTTCTGACCACAGTCATTCTTTTAGGAAAAATGGGTTATGAAATAAAAATTTAGTTTTTTCTGAAGAAAACCCCAAACTACGCGGAGTGGCTACAACATCCGGGATAGTCCGAATATTCCAGAGCAGTTGGCAGGTATGCTGACAGCAGGTAAAGCAGTGAGGCAACTAGAAAAAATAAAGCTAAAGGGCTGTCACCAGAACTAATGGAGATACAGAAACATAATACCACTTGTTTTAAAGCATAGGAATAAATGCTATCTGGAATACATTGTCGGAGTGGACCCTGAGCTAATACCAAAAAAGTTATTAAATGTTACCTTGACAGCAGGTAAAACAGTGATGCAACTTGTGAAAATAAAGATACTACTGAAATTAAAGTTTTTACAAAGGCATATCAGCACTTGGAAGCTATGAACACGTGACACATAGATAAGTACTAGTTCAAGCACCAGATACCATCTATATATTAATTCTATAAGGTTTTTTTTATTGTAAGACCAGTTGTGAGAGAACGGCTGAACGTTAAACATATGGTTGAAGTATCAAAATAAAGGTCTTATCATATAGATGTGCCAGTCGAAGATAAATATGAGATTGGGGCAATGGTTCCGGTGTTGTGGGGCGGCAAAGTTCTCATGTAAAGTCAATAGAAGAAGCGTGTAGTTGACATCCGATCGCCTGCGGTTGACTCGCGCTGTTGAAGGCGGAAGTATGGAGGGACTCAGTCCGAAGTCTCTCTTCTCAGCGAACCATTGTGCAAAACAACGCTAGCAGGAATTTGTTTGAAAGTTCTTAACGGAACAGCAAACACTCGAAGACTTGATTGCGTTGCGCCATTGGACTGTGTGATGTATATATACAATTTAACATTCATTCGATCCAGTTTATTCACATTGGTAAGATGTTTCCCATAATGTAAAGATGTAAGTAAACGTTTCATATGGGTTTATTATTTTAAAAAACAACAACAGCAACTAATAGTATATTCCGACAGGTTTTGTCTACCGGGGAAAAAAAATTCGTCTATTCCAACGGGTATCGTCTACCGGGTTCGAATCTTGGTGAGGCATGGATGTTGTGTTTGTCTTACGGCACTGGCTCTCTCCCTTCCCTAAAACCAGTGACCCTAAATTAGGGACGGGCGACTGCTTATAGACCAAGCGTTGGCTTATGATCATTCGTTTGTGAAGGGTCCGGGTTCGAATCTTGGTGAGGTATGGATGTTGTGTTTGTCTTACGCCACTAGCTCTCTCCCTTCCCTGGAACCAGTGACCCTAAATTAGGGACGGATGACTGCTTATTGCCCATTGAGTTGCTAACAATGGTCTTTAAATCTTCAGTCACAAAAAAAAAAAAAAAATATGAACCTGGACTATTGTTTTTACGGAAGTGGTTGAATTAATTTGTCAATCAAATAAAGTTTACATTTGTTGTTTCATATGAGTTTATTATTTAAAAAAAAAAAAACACTTACTGTCGATTCTGACGGGTTTTGTCTAGTTTTAGTAATTTGCATAATATCCATTTTTCTGAATTGCATAAATAAATGGATATGTGCACTTTAGGCTTACAAACGCAATTTGTAGACTGGCCTCTTAGGAGACCCTGAGTCAATGGTTGTCAGAGAATGAAGCTGCCAGCTATGTATGCTGTGAGACTTTGCTGCATCTCCTGGTGGATTTCAAAGTTGTCTGTATTAGGACATTAAACATTGGTACCCCTAGCAGAGAAATTGGTAATCTGTTTTTCTTAATATCTCTGCTTCTAAATGTGCATTTTAAAAGATTATTTCAATACCGGACTACATTTACCTTGTGGAACACTTTAGGTTAGTACAGGGGTCGGCAACCTTTTAGTAGTGTTGTGCCGAAGTAATGTTGCAAAGTCACTGAGCGTGCCAAACTAAGTCCACGATATTTTTATATGCAACAACCATTGAAACAAATTAATTTGACCTTGTATTAATATGTTTCCGATACATTAAATAACTATTCTATTCTTCGTAGATTATTCAATACTTTAATAAAAATAAGAACAAATACAAATATTATGTTTTGCAAAATTTAAGTTCTGAACACATTATTTTGAAATTTTATTATAAAATTGTCATATGTATATCTTGTTAAGACAAAGTCCAATAGTTTGAAGAAAAAAACAATTAAATAACTCAAACATAAAACACGTTATTAAAATTTTAATATAAGTAATCATTGGTTATTATTGATCTGAGCCATTAATCAATTGATGGGATCCTTACTTTTCCTTGGTTAATTGTTCAATATCAGGTGTGTATTTGGTCACTTTCAGCTTCACACAGGTTCTGAATGCACAGGCGTTAGGTGATTTCTCTGTGGACTTAAAATAGCGTTCATGTGTGAGAAAATTTGTTCACATGTATAAGTTGACCCAAAAGTCAAAAGCAGAGCAAAAATGCAACTTTTTTCAAACAGGTGAACGCTTCAGGCAGGGATGTCCAGCAGTTGAGGATGGCAGCTGACTTTTCCAAGCAGTTTCCTTCAAGAGTTTTTCCGTTTTTCCACAATTGTAAATTTTGTCATCCATAACTCTGAAGCCTTGAATTCGATGTGTTGCATTTAAAAATTGTCAACATCCATCCACTTGAAAAGAGGTATAGGTCAAATGGGATGGTAGTCAAATCAATTAAGTCAGACTTGATGAGGTAAGAAAACATGGGTCAATGAATTTGGAAGTCTTGACCTTGTTTAGCGAAATTCTTTTGAGCCCTTCAACGTACTTTTGAAGCTCATCTCTAATAACAGTAAATCGATTTGAATGAGTCTTTACATTTGGAAAGTACTTGTATGTATTTAGTGGTAATATCACGTCAAAATATGTCTAATTTTGATGCAAATCCTTTCCAGTGCCCAAAAAGATCAAGTACTGTTTGACCCTGCCCTTGTAAACACAAGTTTAATTCATTCAGATGTGTAGTAGTTATATGTCAGCCAGAAACATCAGCTGGCACAGCCAGTTCTTGTCATTCAATTCCAGGAAATGTTCTTTTTCATCAAGAAACACCTTGATTGCTTCTAGACATGATACAAATCTGTTTAAAACCTTATCTCGGCTAAGCCAATGAACATTGCTGTACAGCGGGAGGTCTGCATATGTGCTCTCCATTTCTTGTAGAAGAGACATGAATTGCCTGTGGGGTCAATGAAGAACAAGAAACTATGAAGTTAACTATCTTGACAACAGTTTCCATTACAGAGTTCAAGCACAGTGACGAAATCTTTGCACATAAACTCTCCTGGTGTATAATGCAATGGAAGCTCAATACTGGATGTCCAATATGATCCTCAAGAAGTTTAACAAATCCTTTGTTCTTTCCGACCATTGTATGTATGGGCAGCATCAGTAGTAACACAGTATTCACGTTAATGTTCTGATTTTCGAAATAGCTCACAAATACAGTTACTATGTCCTCTTCCTTGGCTGTACCGTCAAGAGGTATCAAGCAGCACAGTTCTTCATAAATACGGTCATTGTCACAATATCGCACAACTATAGCTAGGCGTGCCATGTCATTCACATTGACACTTTCGTCAAGAGCAACACTAAATACAACAGCTTGTTGTAACCCAGTTGTTTGTTTTACTGTTACATTTTCAGACATATCAGTTATGCGCTTCTCGATTGATCTCGCAAAAGCCAGTATTTATTGAATCCGAGACAGCATTGTTTCTTTATTTGGTAAATCACTAAACAAAATTTCAGCACTGCTCAAAAAAAATTTCCTTGATGTATTCTCCATCTGTGAAAGGTTTGCCCTTCGAAGCCACACACTGAGCAGTTTTGTAACTATATTCGGTAGCTTTATTTTTGGTTCCAATTACTTGACTAAAAATACTACTTTGTTTTTGTAGCCTTCTAAAAAGAGTCCTTTTTATGGCTTCACTTTTCTCCTCAGAGTTTTTAAACATGGACTGACGTTTGGTTTGATAGTGTCTTTGTACACTTGGCGTACGTCTCACGACACTTTCACAACATAAAGCACAAACAGCATGATCCTTTTGTTGTATGAATCCATATTAGTTTGTCCTAAAGTTTAGAAATGAGCATATATCAAGTTTTTGCCTTTTTTGAGTCATTTTAACAGCACTGTATCACATAATAACAACACCAGCTTTTGTACTACAGTCAAAGGACTGTACTGGCATGAATATATGCGACAGCCAAGAGAACTAAAGAGGTGTTGGTGGTTGGGGGAGAGGGGAAGGATAGGACAGAAATAGAACTTTGTCAAGGTCAGTCATTGTTGCTCCACATTCACTTAGTGAGTTTGCATCAGATCGCACATTCTTACCTCCAATATCGAATTTGAAAGGATGTAAAAACAGGAATAACTTTAAAAGAATTATATGCTTCTATTTAATTAAAAGTTCAATTTTTTTGAGATCATATACTGTATTTCAATTCACTCAGCGTGCCATTGAAAATCGGTCCACGTGCCATGCTTGGCATGCATGCCATAGGTTACCGATGCCTGGGTTAGTATTTGAGTGTTTTTATAGTTCACAGTTCTGTTGCTAGGTGGTGTTTGTGTATTTCTGTTTGCAGCTATATCTTTGCTTCTAAGAACCCTATTAAGAAATTTCTTTTTTTACTGTATGCCATTCGCTACAAGTAAAGATGTGGAGCATTGTCCTCTTTAAATAATGCACAGATTTTCCTGCTAAAAAAGTTTTTTTCCCCCTAACCTATTTTTTTTTCGCTATCTCTGCTCCCGGGATACATATTTGAAAAGTTTTTTCTTCCTTAGCATAGCTTTTTCCATGAAGAATATTTTTCGCCTATTTTCAACTTTCACATTATGCAAAATTCTTCCGCTAGAAGGCGTAGAATTATATCATGTTTTCTTCTATATTTATTCTTTTAACTGTTCAATTTGAAATCTGTTTGTCTCAGTTACCTTCCTTCTGCTATGAGAAACTTTTTGTGTGACATTTGTTAATTTTTATACCATACTGTTTAGCCGCTGGTGGAAGTAAGTAGCTGTTTCTATTTCTGCATGTTTTTATCGATTGTAGAAATCTGGTTCATTTTTTTTTGTAACCAGTTGCATTGACTTTGATTAACTTTGATAAATTTAATTTGCATTAAAATATTCAAAAGACAAGTTTATTACAATCAAAAGTTTGGTGTCATCTTTGTTGTTATTTTGTAGCCAATTTTGTTTGTTTTAAAAATAAGAAGAAATTCACTGCTAATAATGCACATAGAGCTGAAGTGTTTCCATTTACTGAAGGATCTGCTAAAACTAAGTAATACCTGCATCTCAGTTCTGATTCACTAGCATGAAATACATTTTTAAAGCAGAAAACATTAGTACTGAAAACATGACTGTTGCACTCATTCATGTAGAAATTAGTTTATAGATAGAAATGATAATTATCATATTTATCTGTGTATAATGTTCTTCCAATTTGAAAAAGAAAAAAAAAGTATTCTATGGCTTTTCACTCCATATTATAAAAGTCTGTGCAAGGTCAAAGGCTCTGTAGTTTTTGTTCTCTAAACTTATCGTCATCCACTAATCTAAATGAGTAGGTGTAAAAAAAATGCCTGTGGGCATTACTGAACAGATTTTGCCTGCTGAATGAACATTCCACATTTAGAGTTTTTACAGGTAAAGAGGTAACTACATTTGCAAGTTTGCAAAGTACAGGGTAGATGTTACTGTGTTGTGTCACTAGCACCTAACACATTTTGAGCATAGTGACTTATTTTGAATGAAAAGAATAAACTTTTGGTTCACAAATATCTTGAAAACAGTAAGGTATTTTCATAAAGTTATTCTGTTCTTCACATATTTCCTAGGCATTCAAGACCTTGACTAGTCCAGATTGCAGTGCACGCAGTATTATTCCTTATAATAACTACAATCCAGTAGAAAAATTTGTAAAATATTCCTCTCATCACTACTTTAGAAGATTGGCTGTCTGTTGATTTCTTTGTTTACCTCCTTCTGCAGTTGCTTCCTTTCCAGGGTTGTAAGGTCAAAATGAAGCTTATAATTTAACAAACGTTTGGATATATCCATTATAACTGGAATACTGGTCTGTCTTCATTGCATATTCCGTTCCAAACTTGTTAAACTCCAAATGTTACCATGTGCATTTCTACTGGGTTGGACCAGCCTTCATCTGTGGGACTTCTTTGTTAAAGTCTGTTGTAAGGTAATTAACAAAAATGAGTTTGATATACATAGCAAGCAATCATGAAGTTGTGTAATTTGGTGTTATTTTTTTACAGTTTTGGTCCTACAAAATTAGTAAGAACTCTGCATGCATGCCGTCCAGTTGTTAGGGCCCTGAAGCTTCACCAGAAGGTGATGCACTGCCATTAAAATAAGAGATTATTCAGTAATATAGTAGCTTCATGAATGCACTCTCAACAGTATGCATAGCATATGTGTTTTATTTTGCATTAATTCATGTGGAGTTTTAAAATAGCAAAATGAAACAATTTTTTTAGTTGTTGTAAGGAATAATTATTAAGTACATTTTGTCAGTATTTTATTTACCATTAATCAATTGTGGTTGATTATTTTTGATCAGTCATAGATTTCATATATATCACATATATAATCATATCTATTGAAACTAAAGAATGTAATTTATTATTGACATTATACTTCTCTGCTTCTCAACAGTCATACAGCAAAATATGTAAAACTTTTCTTGTGTGTTGAGTGCATTCATTCTGTTTGTTTAGCAGGCACTAAAACATATTATATGTTATTTACTGAACTCATTAAATTGCAATATTTTCATCATATGGATTATTTAACATTGTCAATATTTTTTAGGCAGTGAAATGGAAGAAGACATGGCTACAGAATCAGAAGACAGTAATGATTCATGGGCAAACAACGAAGAGTTTTCACCTGAATTTATCCTCAGGTTAATTTATTATATACATATTATGTGTTAAGATGATGAAGTGTTTTGCAAAAACAAATGGTACACATATACTTGTCTCGTCCATAATTAATTCACTGTTGAATGAAGCTCTTTTCAAATTCCTTCCAGCCTGGTAGGAGCACTTTTCTTCCTTGTGGTTCTTGCTGGTTTCCAATTTTATGAAATTCTGTCTCATGTGTTTGTATGTTGGGTCTTTCATATTGGGTATATAAATAAGTTTTGAGGGATTTGAGGTGAACAAAGCATGTTGTTGGAGAACAGAAACAATATTTTAATATTAATGGAAGTATGCTCCCTCTGAAGCTACAACTTTAACCCATCTTTCGGGCAGTGAACGTATGTCCCCGAAGGAAGAATTCTGGTTCCTTGGAAGAGATTTAGTTGTCCAGCCAATTTTTGATGTCTTCATAAGAACTAAACCGTCCTCCAAAAAGTGCTGACTGCATCGACCGGAACAAATGGTAATCCGATGGCGCAATATCTGGCGAACATGGCGGGTGGGGATAGAACTTCCCAGTCGGATCCTTCTAAGTACTTTTTCACTGGTTGAGAAACGTGTTCTTGCGTTGTCATGCTGTAAGATGACTTTGTTGTCATCTTACAGCATGACATTCTCCCATTCTGTCCGTTTTTGCATGAGAGCTCGTTTTAAATGCATTAATTGGGTTCGATACCAATCACCAGTAATAGTTTCTAACGGTTTCAGCAGTTCATAGTGAATCACACCCGTTATGGTCCCACCAGATACACAGCATTATCTTTGAACCATGGATATTGCGCTTTGGTGTTGAAGGACCTGGTTCACTTGGCTTCATCCATGTTTCTGCCATTTAGGGTTATCGTACCATATCCATTTCTTGTCGGCAGTAATAATATGATGCAAAAAAACCCTTTCTTTTTGCCTTTGAAGCAGCAATTTGCAAATGGTTTTTCGACGTTCAAGGTCTCTTTCCTGCAAAGCATGTGGAACCCAATTCCCTTCTTTTGCACCATTCCCATGGCAGCTAAACATTGTGAAATGCATGGTTGACTAACATTTAATGCTTCTGCTAGTTCTTTTTGGGTCTGGCATGGATCCTCATCGAGTAAGGCTTCCAATTCGGCATCAGCAATTTTTTTGGGTGGTCCAGAGCATTCTTTGTCACTGACATCAAAATCGTTCTTTTTGAATCGTCTAAACCAATACTCACATGTTTTTATGGATGGGGAATGTTCACCATAGATTTCTGACATTAAGCGATAGCTGTCGGCAGCACTTTTCTTGACAATAAAGTAATGCACTAACACTTCCTGCAAATGCTGTTTTGTTGGGACGAAAGTTGCCATTTTCCATTGAGTAAAACAAATACGTCTTCGCACCTCAATCAAATATTGTATACTGACTCTGACAGCTAGCGTCTCGTACTGTGATATCACAGTATTGCCACCTTAAAATACATACGAGCAATAATAAGTACGACACCGAACGGAAATCCCTCAAAACTTATTTATATACCTAATATTTCAACATGTTCAGCTTATTACTACTAGAGTATCTTTTGTAGACATGTGTGTAACCCTTGTGTTTACCTGAGCTCATGTTTATTTTCCTGTCCTTTATAGTGTCATCAATCATACATATTTCAATGTTTCTTTGAGTGCATCTAGTTCTATCACTTTTTTTATCATCCAAGTCTCTGATGTGTAAGTGAGAATTGATAGGACATGCTAATTGAGTGCATTCTCTTCAAGACCCTGATTGTTGTTTGCTTACAAATATCACTTGTTTTTTAGTGCACTCCAGCTGAGTTTTTTACATCTGTTGATTTCTTCTCTCATGCCTCTCTGAATCAACATACCTCTTAGCTTAGGTTAGACATACGTAGTCATGTACACTTCCAGTTTCATTTTATAGACTTGTAATCCTTTCTAGTGAAGGTGTTGCATAAACATGAATTTTGTATACTGTAATTTAGTCTTTAATCTCACTGCTTTTAGAAAGTTCTTGATTGGCAGTTCTGAAGAGTTACTTACTCCCATTAATCTATTCCTATGCCCTCCCAGTGCAGTCTCACTCTTTGCTGGGGCAGAATATCATCAAAAACAAAGATAAGATACATTTTGCACATTGATCTTAATCGGTTTACCCTCCCAATTTTTATGACTGGAAAATGTTTTGCCGCATAGCTTTGTGCAGCTTGGAAAAGACTGTAATTCTTAGTTTTCTTTCTTTTTAATTTTTATGTCATCAGGTAGTGCAGTTTCAGCACTGATTTTCTTCCAACACTCACAACATTGTTAATAAAAGAAGCTAGCGCCTCTGACCATTTGTCTGAGTCCTTAGAAGGGCTCATGTAATCAGAAATGTTCTCATAATTATAAAATGGTATTTGTAATGTTTTTTTTTTTTTTTTTTTGGTCTTTCAGTTCTTGTAATAAATGAATAAGATTTTTGATGCTTATATGTGCTTTTGAATTTAGCTGTTTCCCTTTGCTTTGGTATGTCATGTCCAGCATTCCTTGTAAGTGATATGACTGATATTTGTAGTAAAATATTTTGTATAGAGCAGAGTTTGTAAGGTTTATATTTTGTGAAATTTTTCACATATTAGCAAGTGATTTGGCTTATTGTTTAAGAAGAATACTGGATAGCTCAGTCAAGTGAAAAGGCTAGCCCAGTCAAGTGAAAAGGCTAGCTCAATCAAGTGAAAAGGCTAGCTCAATCAAGTGAAAAGGCTAGCTCAGTCAAGTGAAAAGGCTAGCTCAGTCAGTATGTTGAAGAATGGGTGGCTCAATGAAGGGAAAGGCTAGATTCACAAATTATATTTGATGGTATATATTTGCACTGATATATAGAATAAAGCAATGGCTGACAAGTTTATAATTCTCTTCATTGTTGTCTTGAACCACTGTAACTTTTTCAGCTGTTTTGAATTTTCCTATTAAAAATGCATGTAGTAAAAAAGTAATAGGATTGTGAATGACCTTCCATACGATAATGTAATGTAATGTATTGATGAGCTGGTGTTACTATCTAAGAATCTTGGAGTTTGTTCTTAATCGGCTGAGTTGACTTGTGAAGAATTTGGAATGATGATAAATCTGACTTTTATTTTAAGTTAAATAGCTAAAGAAATTGCATGCACTTGAATAAGCAACAGGTTTTAGTGGTTTGGTTACAGTAATTAATGATGTAGGAAGGCTTGAGAAGAAATTAAAAAACAGAATTACTAAAGCAGTATCATATCAGACCAAAGACAATATATCATATGAAAGTGTCCGTAAGAATATCGGGAGGAAATAGTTAGATTCAGTTGAGTAACAAGATTAGTAATGCATACAGTAAAATATCTGACTTGGGCACTTAAAGTAGGTGACAGAGTTAATGCAAGCATACATAGGCAGTTCTTTCTTCCACATGGGAGATGAAAGTCTGCTATGGCAGGTGTTACATTCTAGAGTATTTCTTTGCAGATGAAGGGTTAGGCCTAGAACTGAAAAATGAACCCTTAGTGGTTCAGGGAAATTTATGAGATGCAAGAAATCTTGCAATAGAATGAGAAAGATGGCAAAAGTTCATAGCTGATCAGCATTGTGTGTATTTCCCCCCCCCCCACTTGATTTTATGTTCTCATATTCTCTGTTTAAATTTCAAGCCTCATCAACCTTGAACATTGTTTAATACCTTAAAAGTGCAAATATAATAATTGAGAATTACACGCAAAATTCTGAGCTGGGAGAGTTGAGGTGAGGGGTTTTCAGTCGCTATTGTACTCTGAGAATATGCGCTATAGAAATCAATTTTACAACTTCGAGATGCGAGATATTACAGCATTTAAGAAAGCTAAAATTAAATTAGTAAAGTCAGTAAATCAGGAGGAATTTTTGGTGACGTGCCGTGACCTTGAACTAACACTGAAATATTTAAAAATATGGAATTGCCCAGTCACTATAAAAGATAAAAAAATAATCCAAGAGTGCCAAAAAAAGGGATTAAGAGCTGAAATTGTCAATAAAAGGAAATTGATTTTTAATTTGAATATGAAATGTTTGCATTTATTTGATTTGATATATTATAAAGAGTATAGAAATTTTGACGGTACTTGGAAAGATGAGATTTTGGATGTAACCTTCAGGAAAATTTTTGACATCGTGGAATACGAAAAGAAATGCTCAAAAACAGTCATGGAAAAAAAGTTGCACGTGATGATAGACAGCCAACGAATACATGAACAACAGGAGAATATGTATGAAGTATATCAGAATAAATCCAACTTGATCTTGAGCTTCACGCAAAGAGCTGTTTTGCAGAGAGGTAAAAAATTTGCGTTTCCACGTGGCTTGCCGAAGACTGAAGAATTAATACCTAACTTAAAGGAAATGACACGTAGTGTACCTGCAGAAGAACGTGAAAAATTTAGAAGTAAATTGTATAGAATTGTTTTGAAAGAATTTAATGAAAAAAGTAGTAAAAAGAAATATCATTTAGATAAAATTCAGTATGAGAAAGAACAAATGATAAAATTAAGAGATGACCCAACAATTAAATTTTGTGAAGCTAATAAAACTGGGCAAATTGTAATATTAAACACAACTGAATATAATCTAAAATGGAATAGAGCAATAGAGGATCTGAATTGCAGCGTTCTGGCAAGAGACCCAGCCGAATCTCAAGTAAGGTACTTAGCTAGAATAAGAAATCACAGCACCTTGCCTGAAGAAATAAAGAAAGCGTACCCACCAATGGGTACTGGAATACCAAAAATGTTTGCAAAAATAACAACTCATAAGCCTGATGCACCTATGAGAGTGATAGTATCAAATAGGAATTTCCCACTAATAAAGCTGGAATAAAATATCTACAAATATTTGGCACCTTTGTTAATGAAGACAAGGTACACTGTGAGGAATACATATGAATTCATTGAGAAAATTAAAGTAATTAAACAAGATTTAAGTGAATATCATATGGCTAGTATGGATGTGAGAGCTCTTTTTCCTAGCACACCAGTACCTCAGGCAATTGAAATAATTATTGAAAAATTATATGTGTTACAGACAATGAATGCAATACAAATAGAGGAATTAAGAGAAATTTTATTGTACATGTATGAAAATAACATTTTTAAGTTTAACAACAAGATGTACAAACAAAATTATGGTGGACCTATGGGGTCACCATTGTCAACTTTATTTGCTGAAATTATAATGAGTGACATAGAGGCAAAAATAATAAGTAAACTCGAAGATCCACCACTGATATACTGCAGATATGTTGATGACATTTTTCTGTTGTCCAGGCTAAAAAATGATGAACTCGAAGACTTGACAAAAAAGTATAGTAAAATTTATCCATCTATTGAATTGACAGTAGAACAAGAACATGACAATACATTGGCATTTTTGGATATTATGATAATTAAAACAAATGATAATATGCAATACAGAGTGCATAGAAAATCTTCATATATCCTGGTACCAATAATACCTTTTCAGTCATCGCATCCATTAACACATAAAAGTTAAAACACTAATTAAAAGAAGTTTAACACACTCATAAATAGAACAATATAAAAAAGAAGAAATTGAATATATTGAAAAAATTGCATATGATTTTGGTTACCCTAAACAGTTATTAAAAAAATGGATTTATGAAGTAACTCAAGCTAACAATAAAGCCAAGATTGATAAAAAAAACTAGTAAAATATGTAGGGGCAATACCATATGTTGAAAACGTTTCAGCTGAAAGTAATAAAGTTTGTGGCAAATATGACATACAGGTAGGAAATCAGGTACTTACTGTAAAAAATTTAGTGATAAAAAATGAAAAAATCAGCAAGTTGGATAGAGGAGGAATATATGAAATCCCTATAAACCAGCAACCACCTGTGTCATATATAGGCAGCACCAAGAATAAATTAAAGTATAGATTGAACCAGCATATAAATAATTGGAATAAAAAGAAGCTAAGACAGTATTAACCCAATACTGTCTGGAAAATCAACAATGTCCAAGGTTTGAGGATATTAAAATTATTAAGAGTTGTAAAAACGAAAGGCAGTTGAGAATTGCAGAGTCAGTGTTAATTGAAAAAAACAGATCAAGATTGTGCAACATTAATGAGCCCAGCAACTTAAACGAACAATGGAAGGCCTTAATAAAAATTGAACAACAGCTTAGAAAGAAAAAAGAAAAGAGAGCAGCAATGACAATAGATGGTGCCAGAGACACAAAGATTCAGAGATTGCGACTGGAGCCTGTTCCTCGATGGCTCTGCTCACTTGAGCTGTGGTGGGCGGGTGAGACACACCTGCCTCCTGAGGATGACAGTAGCCTGTTGAAAGCGCTAGAGGATTGTGTGTGAGGGGCTGAATGAGGGTGACACTTGCAGTAGGGTTAGCATGGGTTTTGAAACGGATGGAGCATTTTGTTACTCACAGTTGACAAAGGTTTAATCACCTGGGAATGTAATGTAGTGTAAATATGTACATACGTACATATTTAACTGAATGTACGAATGAGTAGTATGCTTGTGTGGTTTTTATGGAATTGACGAGCTTATGGTTACATCTCATATGGCTGAAAAAAAAAAAAAACCCAGCGTTGTTTGTCTAGCAAATAAAAAAAAAAAAAAATAATAATAATACGATGTTTCATCCCCGAAAGAAGGAATCGTAAGCAAGGAGTCTGTAAACCTTTGAAGGCCAACAACATTACGATAATTGACGTGCTTTTGAAGTGTTTGTGGATGGAAATTACCATGATCTTTAGGGTAAGTGATTGGTGATTTTTAATAGTATATCATTAATGAATTGCACGTAAACTATTTGCACTTTGCTGGGGTTTAATACCTTAAAAGTGCAAATATAATAATCTTCAAGTAAATAGGTGTGAAAAGATAATGAATTAATAATGAGTGTGAAAAAGAACTTCTGGCATGTCTTCGAAGTGTCTGAAAGTCTTGTTAAGCTTAGATGGCATGAGAAGTAGAGAAAGAGAAAAAGAAAAGTACGGAATATTGTTGAATTTTTCAAGGACTGTTGTTCAAAATATTCAATGATTAAGAAAAGAAACTGAGAAAGAGAAACTTGAATTGTTTTACAAATATCTCCAAATTATGTTTTTTTTTTTCTAAGGAATAAAAGGAAATAAATAATATGTTGAATTTTTGGTAGCACCCCTACCCTTCCTCAGGACTACAGTTATAGTAGGTGTTGCCATTCGTGAGATAAATTCCAACCTTTCAAATCATTTAATGCTGTACCTCTTCTTCTCTATTTCTAGTCCTTCTGACAATTTACTTTTGAAAAAATGCTGTTGATGTGTCAGAACTTGTAGTGTCCCCAAAAGCACTTATGTCCTGTATTTTGAACATGTCTGTCCAAACCTGTTTTGTTTGTCATATTTTTAATTGCAGCTTTATGTTTTGCCAATCTGGTTTTAAGCTGTCTGCCCGTTTTTCCCTAATAGCTGAGACCACACTCACATTTTATGTTGTAGACCACACCATCCTGTAAAAGGATGTTTTCTCCTTTTTGCTTCAGTTGTGGAAGGTCGTTACTAATTTTCTTTTGTGATCCTAGAGCCAGCCTGACTAGAAACTTCTCACTAATCCTCTGAAGTTTTTCAAGCAGTCCTTTATGGTAAGCAATTTTTCCATTTAACTGAAACTTAGTTTTTGACTTCCGATTCTTTTCTTTTTTTATTAAGAATTTTGTTAACTACACTAGTGAGCAAAAATTAAGGACAAAGAGGAGAAATTATCATAACAGCGGAACGAGCAGGCAGAACGGACCGAAAGACCACTCAGGAGATAGACTAGGGTCCGGTACAGTAGGGCATGCGCATATATGCAGCATGAAGTGGGGGTGGTTGGAAGGTTATAAAGCACACGGGCGGTGTACGCTCAACAATTCGGTGAAAGCTATTGCACGGTGTACATCGGTTTGAACGACGTCGAGTTGGTGCACCATGGGATATGGCCAACAGGCAATCCAGTAGACTACATCTGGATGACTTTACCCGAGGTCGTGTCCTTGGTTGGAAGAAGGTCGAAGTGTGACTAGTGTGGCTGAGGAGTTCGGGATCGCTCACAGCATCCTTTCACGAGCTTGGAGAGCATTTTGAACGACAGGAACAGCTGTCAGAGAGTTTAGCAGTTGTCATCCAAGAGAAACCACGGCGGCGGACAACCGGTATATTGTCCTACAGGTGAGAAGAGACAGACGGCAGACAGCGGGAGAGATCGCAAGGTACATGCAACAGACAACTGGACGTCCGTTATCGCGTTTTACCATGGCCAGGAGGTTGCACAAAGGAGGTCTATTTGCACAACGTGCAGTATGGTGTGTGCCATTAACGCCTACTCATCGGAGATGGCGGTTTCTGTGGTGCTAGGAACACAAGAACTGGACACATCAGCAATGGGGCCGAGTTCTCTTTACGGATGAGAGCCGATTTAGTCTGACGAGCGATTCTGGACGTATACACATATCTGGAGAGAGCCAGGGAACACGCAATCACACCTCCAACATCATCAAAAGGCACCGGTTTGGAGGTGGCGGAGTTCTCGTTTGGGGCAGTATCATGCTTGGTAGCCGTACTGACCTCCGCATCTTCCAAGGAGGTTCAGTCACTGGTGTCCGCTATTGTACCGAGGTTCTCCTGCCTCACGCACGTCTGTTTAGAGGTGCTGTGGGTCCTGAGTTCCTCTTCATGGATAACAACGCTACACCTCATTGCACAGTGGCTGTCGCAGAGCTGTTGGAGAGTGAAGATATTCAACGCATGGCTTAGCCCGCAAGGTCCCCGGACATAAATCCAATCGAACACGTGTGGGACCTTATCGGAAGATGCTTGGCAGCACGTCACCAGCCGCCAGCAACGATTCCGCAGCTGCGATTGGCGCTACAAGAGGAATGGGCCGTAATGCCTCAACAGCTCCTTGACAACCTTGTCCTTCAGCATGGACAGACGCTGTAAATCCTGCAACGCAGTCAGGGGTAATCATATCCCCTTACTAAAGACTCAATTTTTCGTGGCAGCCGCCTGTCACATGGTCGTTTCTGTCTTCTGTCCAGTTGTGCTCGAAGCTACCTGTTCAATAAAGTGCCTTTGTATCCCTTTAGATTTCTTGTTTGGACGGTTTTGCTCACTTGTTCCATATTCTTACATCTTGGGGATCATATGGTATGATTTGAGTCGATGTGGAGCACTTCTGAACGGCGTTACATTTGAAAAACCGTCTCGTCCTTAATATTTGCAAGCCAGTGTACTAGAGAAGGGTAATAATTATCGTCCAAAACGTTTTTGAATTCCTCCTTTTGAGCATTTTTTAACAATTCTGAAGAATTTAGAAAGATTTTTTTCCGAAAATTGAGTAGCCATGTTTGTTTTTATGTAATTTGAATGATTTGACTGATAGTCTAACATTTTATTATTGTTGGTATGTATCTTGTATAACCGCATTTCAATTTTTCCATCTTTTACTGCTAATGATAAGTAAAACATATTGAGCTGATTATCTTTTTGCAATTCAAGGATGAATTGCAAATTTTCATCCAGGGAGTTGAACCAGTCTAGTATGTCATATGGAAGAGGTAGACACAGAACAACAAAAATGTATTTCTTCCATATGACTTACTATACTGATCCAATTCCTTGCATGAAAATTTGCAATTCACCCTAGAATTGCAAAAAGATAATGAGCTCAATTTTTTGAACTTATCATTAGTAGTAAAAGATGGAAAAATTGAAACACTGTTATACAAGAAACCTACCAACAATAATAAAATGTTAGACTATCGGTCAAATCATCCGAATTACATAAAAACAAACATGGCCACTCAATTTTTGGAAAAAAATAATCATTCTAAATTCTTCAGAATTGTTAAAAAATGCTCAAAAGGAGGAATGGAAAAAAGATTTGGAAGATAATTATTGCCCTTCTCTAGTAGTTAACAAAATTCTTAATAAAAAAAAGAAAAGAATCTGAAGTCAAAAACTAAGTCTCAGTTAAATGGAAAAATTGCTTACCATAAAGGACTGCTTGAAAAACTTCAGAGGATTGGTGAGAAGTTTCTAGTCAGACTAGCTCTAGGATCACAAAAGAAAATTAGTAACTGCCTTCCACAACTGAAGCAAAAAAAGTGAGAAAACATCCTTTTACAGGTGGAAGGTGTGGTCTACAACATGAAATGTGAGTGTGGTCTCAGCTATTAGGGAAAAACAGGCAGACAGCTTAAAACCAGATTGGCAAAACATAAAGGTACAATTGAAAATATGACAAACAAAACAGGTTTGGACAGACATATTCAAAATACAGGACAATAAAGTGTTTTGGGACACTGTACAAGTTCTGACACATCAACAGCATTTTTTCAAAAGTAAATTGTCAGAAGGGCTGGAAGTAGAGAAGAAGAGGTACAACATTAAATGATTTGAAAGGTTGGAATTTATCTCATGGATGGCAACACCTGCTATAACTGTGTAGTCCTTAGGAAGGGTAGGGGTGCTACCAAAAATTCAACATATTATTTATTTCCTTTTATTCCTTAAAAAAAACCCCATAATTTGAAGATATTTGTAATGCATTAAGTCTAGGAATAGCCATGTCATCAATATTACCATGTTGAATTGTTTGCCAAAAGCAATTGTTACATATAATCAAAAATTGAAAAAAAAAAAAAAAACTGACATGTTCCTGAATTTTTTAAGAGAAATAGATTATGCAATTAAAAACATGAAATGCTGTAGGAAAAGCACCTATTGGGCAGTCAGAGAAGTCAGTGAAGGAATAGATACTGCTCTCACACTACTGTTTACATCCATCCATCATCAGTCAGTCCTGTTGTATACTGAAGGTGTTTGGGTTGGTGAGGCATAAAACATAAACACAAACTAAGAAACACATAGTTTTAAATTTATCTATATAAATTAAAAACAGAAGTGGATATACTGACATCCCTGCTATGCCGCTTGAGTTAATCTCAAACCACATCAGCATTTTCTTCAGCCATGACCATTGCAAGGCTTTGGTTGTAAAGGCGATTGACTGATTTCAACAACTTGCTATTCATGCCATAATTTAGCACACAGTTCTTTTTCCTAGGAACCTTATCAAATGCCCTTTCAAAATCAACAAATATGGTGTACAAATCTTTACTCACCTTGTGAAACTTCAATCTGTCTTGAGTGCAAAATATTATCCTAATATTCTTTGCCAATCCTGAAGCTACTCTTTTTGTATTCAACTGATTTTCTTCCACTTTTCTAAAGTTTCTTGCAAAATATGCATGCATAAACTTTACAAGGCATGCTTACTAAGGAGATTCCACAGTAGTTTTTGCAATCCTCCTTGTTCCATTTCTAGTAAACTGAAATTATGATTGACATTTGCTAATCAACAGGAATTAAGAGCCTGTTTCTCGTATCAGCTGAGTAGACCTGTGTAACCAAAAAAAAAAAAAAAAAAAAAAACTAGTAAAATTGCATCTCTTATATGTCATGGAGTCTAATGGTTCTCCAATCTCAAAGTCATAAGTTAAATCTAAATCATCACCAGTATGTTATATTAAAAAAATATTTTCCTGGCTTTTCATTTTACAAAGCTTTTAAAAATCCTTTGTATGTATTAGTACATTTATCTGTGGCACCAGTAGCAGACCATTTTTGTCAAGTAAACCTTGAACTACAGACTTCCTTCCCTGTCCCTAAATCATTTAACTGAATTTCAAAATACTTTAGGACTGTTTTGGAAGTTCCTTCCCATGTGATACTCCAGATCTTCCCGTGACTTCACTTTCAACATTCCTAACACATTGTTTTGTCTTCAGATTAGTCCTTTTATATTTTTCCCATTCACCCTGTGATGTACAGCTTAAAAAATTACTGTAAGTCCTTTTCTCTTCTTCAACAGCATTGTATATTTCTGCTGCTCACTACAGAGTGTTAGCCTTTTTTGGGATAACTAGTATGTTATCTACTTATTTCTGTATTCACATTTTAATTGGTTAGTGTTCTGTAATATTTTGAGACATATGACCATTGATATTTAGCATAACTAATTAATCGTTCGTTTTTCTCACCTTAGTCCTGGTTCAGATTTCTTCCACTGTACTACAGTGTTCATGGTTGGTTGATGATGTCTTCATTCTTTCTTTATTCCAAGTATTCTTCATAGAACAAAATGAAGTGGATGTAAAAACTTATAAACGAAGTTAAAGTAACTATAAAACCAAACATAAAAGATGTTAAAAGTGTTTCCTTTCCTTTCTAGAATGTTCAACCAGGCCTTTGCCATTTGCTCATGGTCTCACTCCTCAGTCCAGATACATTTTATTGTTTTCATTGACATCCTCAGCTATTCTACTGTACTCATGCTGTGAGCTTTTGCATGCTTAGGAAGGTGTCTGCTCATGTCATTGTCTCTTCCATTCATATTGGTTACTTAATTTACCACATTGTCTTGTCTGCTGCCATATCTATTATATGTGAATTGTAAGTTTAGTATTTTTAAATCTTCTTGCATTTTTATATTCTTTTTCTTCTTTTTTAATTAAATTAATCTACATTTCTGAAAGTTCAAAAATAAGGTTTATTTTTGAACTTCCTTTATATTAAATTTATCCATGTTTCTTAAAGTTCAAAAATAAGTGAGGTTTATTTTTGCAATTTATTTTATTTTCATTTTTTTGATACATACCAACTCAGTGATGATAATTTCTTGTTGCTTATGGTGTTTGGAAATCAATTGAATATTTTCCCTGCCCAGGAACACATTTGTTTCCTGTACAGTATTGAATTAAAGTTGTGTTACTCCTTTTATTATTCCAGTCTTTCAGAATGTTCAAATAATCTTATCCCTAAGCTTCTTTTCGTACTTTTTATATAGTTTTTTTTTGCATACCAGGTTATTTGATAAAATTAGTAATTTATGTACTCCTGCTTTTTTAGTATATAGGGTTTTTTTACTTTTCTTGAGACAACCCTGCCATATCTTGTACAATATCTGCAAGTTGTTTAGCTTTTTGTAGATTTTTTTAAAGGTGTTTGGTACATGCAGGGATCGCATTCCTCCTAAAATTCCTAAAATTCCTAATATTTTGTGACCCTCCTTTAAATTCCTAAAATTAGACCTAAAATTTGCTATTCATCCTAAAATTTTCGTAAGCTTATTTTTATTAAAAACACAACCGTTATTAACGCCAATAAATTTACCATTACGGTAAGGTAAAAAGACCTGTTATTGTAGAAACACAGCCTATATGCTGTGCTGCTGAAGGGAGGGAAAAATGACGCCATCGAGATGCACTTGCTTCGGGGCGGGCGTTCCATTTTTTTGCCTTCGAACAGTTTTCGAGAGTAACAAGAGATCTAAGGGAAAAGGGGAGGGGTCATTTTCACCCCTGGTTTGCGCTTTGCAGACGAACTCCGTGGCACGCAGAAGATCGTACTTTATTTTTGTACATGCCTTGTGGAACCTCCTCTTTCTGCTGATGTTTTGTTATTGTAAACCGCAGGTGGGTGGAAGCAAAGAGGAAACATGTGGTCTCCTTCCGTAACCTCCGGTAATGACGATGGGATGGTAGCTGAGTATTATCTTGGCAGGCAGTAGAGCACGTGATCATTGACCTTCGATCATGCGTCGGCGACAGCGACCTTCGATGCGCAATATATCTCGGCTCCGACTCGCTTTGACTGAACTTGCGTGAGATGCGTATGATAGTTTCTGGTTTTACGTCTTTTATGGTGTTCTCTGTGCTGTGTGCAGGTTCAGTTCTCTAGTGGTGACCTGCTTTTTTTTTTTTTTTTTTCATATCTTCTGACATCCTTACAGCCAAATTTCGGGAAGTTGTCTGGTTTTGCAATATTGGAACATGTTTTTGTACTTCCCTTTCATTTTCTGGTTAGTAATACAAGTGTTTAAGATGCCTAAATCCAAAACGAAATTTCAAGATGCGTGGCTCGCCAAAGAATTGGACGGAGTGAAGTTGAAAGAATGGTGTTCTGCAACTGAAACAATATTTTCTGCTAAGTGTATATTGTGTTCAGAAATTTTCAATATTTCTAATAGTGGCTTTTCAAAAGTAAAAGTGCATCATAAAGGAAAAAAACATTTGCAGAAATTTCAAAGTAAATTTCAAAATAAGTCCATCCTGAAAGCCTTTGGAGGACGGGATCTTCAGCCCAAAACAAATATTAGTGAAGTACTGAGTCATGATTTACAGTTGGCTAAAGCCGAAGCATTATGGGCCATGAAAGTTGCTAAGGACAATATGTCTTTTGTTTCATGCACTGAAACAGTTGAACTTTTCAAAGAAATGTTTCCTGATTCTGCTATTGCAGCCAAAATGCAACTTAAAGAAAAAAAAGTTGCTTATGTGATATCACATGGATTGTCAAAATATTTTGAAGAGGATTTGAAAAAAGACATTGCATCTAGTAGCCCAGGAAAGGTTACTATAGCATTTGATGAAACTACAAATACACAAGTGAAACGGCAGTTGGATGTATATCTCAGGTACTGGTCTTCAGAAATAAATTCAGTTTCTTGCCGATACCTAACAAGCGTTTTTCTGGGTCATGCAACAGCAGATATTTTGCTAAAAGAAATTCTTGATGTGTTATCATCCTTCAATATTTCGTTGAACAGAATTATTTGTGTATCCATGGACAGCCCAAATGTAAATAAGTGCTTTTTACGCAAATTCAATGAAGTTGTAAAACAAGAAACAGGCCAGAAATCTTTGGAACTAGGTTTTTGCAACCTGCATGTTGTTAGTAATGCATTTAAAATTTTTTTTGACAAGCTTAAATATAGATTTTGACGAATTTGCTACTGATATGCATTACTTTTTAAAGAGTAGTGCTGCAAGACGAGAGGATTATAAATCTGTCGAGGATATAACATTGGTCACTGCCAAATTTCTTTTGCGTCATGTCAGCAACAGATGGTTAACCGTTGGTTCTGTAGCCCAGAGGCTCTTGGATCAATGGCTAAATATTACAGAATATTTTTTAAACTTCTTGCCATCTCAAAAAATATTTGAAAAACAACTGCGCAATTCGGCAAGGTATAAAAGAATTCACTGTTTCCTGAAAAATGAGCTTACTCCTTGCTATTTAGCATTAATTTCATTTTCACACCAAAATTTTCAAAAGTTTTCATTATGTTATCAGAGTGAAGAACCAAAAATACACCAGTTATATTCTGATTTAAATACTTTAATGAGGAATGTTATGGCTCAGTTTATCCAAGATGATGTTATAGCAGGGAAATTTGGAGAAGACCTAAAGAATGTAGATTTTGAAAACAAAAATTCATGGGAAAAACTAGGGGAGTTAGAAGTTGGTATGAAGACAAAAAATCTCCTCAGGAATGTTCAGGAGACCAGGCAGAAATTATTTCTCTTAGATGTAAGATCATCACTAATTGCAACCACAAAATATTTAAAAGTCAAATTTGCCATTCTGCAATCAAAAGCTAAGAGACATAGAAGTTTTAAAGGTAAAAGAACCAAAGAAAGAGTCAACTCAACTTTCAGTCACTGAAGGACTTTGGAAATAACCAGAATTTCAAGTGTTTTGCATCTTTCTGAGGAACAAATTGATAGAGTAAGAGAAGAGTGGAAACTTTTAAATTGCGATAAGCCAACTCTAGATGAACTAGTGAAATTTTCAGAGGAAGGGCATATTGCAGTGTAGATTGATCATTACTGGCGTAATATATTTAGTATTAAAGACTCTAGCGGAAAAGAAAAATACTCAAATCTTACTAAACTCATAAAGTCAATTTTAGTTTTACCTCATGGTAATGCTGATGCAGAAAGGGGATTTTCGGTTAACACTGCTCTGTTAATGAAGGACAAGGCTAACTTCAAAGACTCAACTATAACATCATTAAGAATAGTTAAAGGGGCCATTAAACACTATGGATGTGTAAGTAAAGTTCCCATAACAAGAAATTTGTTAAATAGTGTTTGTGATTCACATAAATTTTATAAAGAGTATGTTGATAAGCTGAAGGAAGAAGAATCAAAAAAAGGTAAAAAGAAAGGAAGCAGAAAGAGAGGGAAAATAAGGAAAAGCAGCTAGAGAAAAAAAGAAAAGCTAAGTTTGATGACAAAATAAAAGAAAATGATGCAGAAATAAATAGACTTAAAAACGATAAAGAAGCCTCCCTAGCAATAATTCAAGAGGGAACAGAAAGAATGAGAAAAGCTGTAGAAAAACAAAATACTGTTGAAATAGCAGTTGCCTCTAACTTGATCATACAAGGTTCAGCTGAAATAAAGAAAACTGAAAGTAAATTAGTTGTGGTAGAAGCAGAAAAAGATAGGCTAATCAGGAAAAGGTTAAAACAATAATATGAAAAAAGTAATTCAGTGAACAATTGTACATAGTTCTTGGTTTTCAATTACCTTTTTAGGACATTATAATTTAATGTGAAACCTGAAAACTTTACTGTGAAAATCGTGAATTGCTTCTGGTTCAACAGCATATTAATGTTCAAAGTGAAACCTGAATGTGGTAAATATACTTGAATATGATAATAACACGTGAAAAGATAAGAACTGAACATTAGAAGTAAATCATACTTAAACTTTAGACATTAGACGTTATGCAAAAAATTTGGGTGTTAACTTCGACCATATATACTAATGGACTGCACATTGGCAATAGCTGCATCAAAGCCGCCATGGCTCAAACATTGGGCACGTCATCATCAGACTCCAAATTTCGTGTAAAAATGCTGTTATGATTACTAATTTACGCTGCAGAACTTCAATGTTTTCGGTGTATTATGTGAATGCGCCTCATATATAATGAAAACTCTTCAGGTAAGTTTACTTATGAGCTATATACATGCATGATCGGGTTGTTTACATTTTGTGATTTATAATGTGATGAACATTTGCGAAGAATTTGGAACATGCATTCCATTTTTTTTCTTAAGTTACTATATTTTTATATCAATAGCTGCAAGTTTCTGGTTAAGTAATTGAACTTTATTGACTTAGGTATTTAATTCGTTTCTTACCCATGAAAAATCATAGAACTTTCTTTACTATATCGCTCAGAGCAACCATAAGCACAGCAGGTGTAACCCATCTTTTTGACTGTTGTCATGTGATTTTATGTTGGAGCCAGAAATTTTGATGTCATGCGCAGTCTATCAGTATATATGGTTGAAGGGTGTGAAGCAAACTCTTTACAATGTATACAAAGTTGTTTTACTAGATGTATACAAATATACATCTAGTTTTTATTGAAATACACTCCTAAAATTTTTCTAAAAATTCCTAAAATTCCTACCTAAAATTTTCCAGAAGTATGCTATGATCCCTGAATAAATACTCTCAACAAAAACAAATGGACATCCATATAAGATTTTGGGACAAGAACAGAGTAACATCACAGTATCTGACTTCTCTGGTTTTCGGCCACGGAAGGGCAGAAATTTTATTAGACAAATTTCAGCAATCTTTGAAGGATTTTGCCTTTAAAAAAATACAGTTCAGTTTTCTATGAATGGGCCGAATGTGAATTTAAAACTTTTTTCTTTATTTCAAGATTATTTATCGACCAATTCAAATGCATCTCTCTTAAACACAGGTACCTGTGGATTGCACATAGTGCATAATGCATTGAGACATGCTACTACTGTGAGTGATTGGGAAATAGAAAATTTCTCTCACGCCTTATACCGGTTATTTAAAGATTCACTGGCAGGTGTGAGGATTATTTAAATGTGGATAATGCTGTAAAAATGCCACTAAAATTCTGTTCACACAGGTAGGTTGAAAATTCTCTTGTATGTGAGCATGCTATAGAAATTTGGCCCTTTATTTTGAAGTATAAAACTTTGGTAGCCAGAAAATTTTAAATAATCCTTGCACAGTTTTCTTTAATATTGTCCAAAAATGGGTGAAGGATCCATTGGCAGTCGCCAAATTATATTTTTTTAATTCCATTGCAATGCAACTGAGTCCCTTTTTAAAAAAGTGTCAGGCAGATAAGCCAGTGCTGCTATTCATGGCTAAAGACTTAGAGAAAATGTTAAGGAATCTGATGAGTCGCTTTGTTAAAATGAATGTATTAGAACAAACAAAGACCAATACGGCACTTTTAAAAATTGATCCAAATTATTATAAAAATTGTTCCACTTATAGGATGATTGATATTGGACTCAGGCCGAAAAGGAGGTAAACACTTTGCCATGAAATGTAGGTGAAAAGCAGATAACGGAATTTCGTATGAAATGCAGATCAATTTTGCAAAACCTTGTCAAAAAAATTGCTCACGAAATGCCCAGTGCAGTATGCTCTTGTGCGGCACATGAAGTGTTTAGATCCTAAATTAATGAGTGCTGAGAAGGAATCTTGCTTGAAAAGTTTCAAGATTATTCTAGAAATTCTCGTGGGATGCAAATCATCTGAAACCTGGTGTTGTTGACACTATTATGCTGCAGTTAAAGGATGACAAGTGAGACGGCAGTTGGATGTGTATCTCAGGTACTGGTCTTCAGAAATAAACTCAGTTTCTTGCCGATACCTAACAAGCGTTTTTCTGGGTCATGCAACAGCAGATATTTTGCTAAAAGAAATTCTTGATGTGTTATCATCCTTCAATATTTCTGTTGAACAGAATTTATCATCCTTCAATATTTCGTTGAACAGAATTATTTGTGTATCCATGGACAGCCCAAATGTAAATAAGTGCTTTTTACGCAAATTCAATGAAGTTGTAAAACAAGAAACAGGCCAGAAATCTTTGGAACTAGGTTTTTGCAACCTGCATGTTGTTAGTAATGCATTTAAAAATTTTTTGACAAGCTTAAATATAGATTTTGACGAATTTTCTACTGATATGCATTACTTTTTAAAGAGTAGTGCTGCAAGATGAGAGGATTATAAATCTGTCGAAGATATAACATTGGTCACAGCCAAATTTCTTTTGCGTCATGTCAGCAACAGATGGTTAACCGTTGGTTCTGTAGCCCAGAGGCTCTTGGATCAATGGCTAAATATTACAGAATATTTTTTAAACTTTTTACCATCTCAAAAAAAATTTGAAAACAGCTACGCAATTCGGCAAGGTATAAAAGAATTCACTGTTTCCTGAAAAATGAGCTAACTCCTTGCTATTTAGCATTAATTTCATTTTCACACCAAAATTTTGAAAAGTTTTCGTTATGTTATCAGAGTGAAGAACCAAAAATACACCAGTTATATTCTTATTTAAATACTTTAATGAGGAATGTTATGGCTCAGTTTATCCAAGATGATGTTATTGCAGGGAAATTTGGAGAAGACCTAAAGAATGTAGATTTTGAAAACAAAAATTCATGGAAAAAACTAGGGGCATTAGAAGTTGGTATGAAGACAAAAAATCTCCTCAGGAATGTTCAGGAGACCAGGCAGAAATTTTTCTCTTAGATGTAAGATCATCACTAATTGCAACCACAAAATATTTAAAGTCAAATTTGCATTCTGCAATCAAAAGCTAAGAGACATAGAAGTTTTAAAGGTAAGAACCAAAGAAAGAGTCAACTCAACTTTCAGTCACTGAAGGACTTTCGGAAATAACCAGAATTTCAAGTGTTTTGCATCTTTCTGAGGAACAAATTGATAGAGTAAGAGAAGAGTGGAAACTTTTAAATTGCGATAAGCCAACACTAGATGAACTAGTGAAATTTTCAGAGGAAGGGCATATTGCAGTGTAGATTCATCATTACTGGCGTAATATATTTAGTATTAAAGACTCTAGCGGAAAAGAAAAATACTCAAATCTTGCTAAACTCATCAAGTCAATTTTAGTTTTACCTCATGGTAATGCTGATGCAGAAAAGGGGATTTTCGGTTAACACTGCTCTGTTAATGAAGGACAAGGCTAACTTAAAAAGACTCAACTATAACATCATTAAGAATAGTTAAAGGGGCCATTAAACACTATGGATGTGTAAGTAAAGTTCCCATAACAAGAAATTTGTTAAATAGTGTTCGTGATTCACATAAATTTTATAAAGAGCATGTTGATAAGCTGAAGGAAGAAGAATCAAAAAAGGGAAAATAAGGAAAAGCAGCTAGAGAAAAAAAGAAAAGCTGAGTTTGATGACAAAATAAAAGAAAATGATGCATAAATAAATAGGGTTAAAAAGGATAAAGAAGCCTCCCTAGCAGTAATTCAAGAGGGAACAGAAAGAATGAGAAAAGCTGTAGAAAAACAAAATACTGTTGAAATAGCAGTTGCCTCTAACTTGATCATACAAGGTTCAGCTGAAATAAAGAAAACTGAAAGTAAATTAGCTGTGGTGGAAGCAGAAAAGGATAGCCTTATCAGGAAAAGGTTAAAACAATAATATGAAAAAAGTAATTCAGTGAACAATTGTACATAGTTCTTGGTTTTCAATTACCTTTTTAGGATATTATAATTTAATGTGAAACCTGAAAACTTTACTGTGAAAATCGTGAATTGCTTCTGGTTCAACACCATATTAATGTTCAAAGTGAAACTTGAATGTGGTAAATATACTTGAATATGATAACACGTGAAAAGATAAGAATTGAACATTAGAAGTAAATCATACTTAAACTTTAGACATTAGCCGTTATGCAAAAATTTGGGTGTGAACTTCGACCATATATACTAATGGACTGCGCATTGGCAATAGCTGCATCAAAGCCGCCATGGCTCAAACATTGGGCACGTCATCATCAGACTCCAAATTTCGTGTAAAAATGTTGTTATGATTACTAATTTACGCTGCAGAACTTCAGTGTTTTCGGTGTATTGTGTGAATGCGCTCATATATAATGAAAACTCTTCAGGTAAGTTTACTTATGAGCTATATACATGCATGATCGGGTTGTTTACATTTTGTGATTTATAATGTGATGAACATTTGCGAAGAATTTGGAATATGCATTCCATTTTTTTTTTCTTAAGTTACTATATTTTTATATCAATAGCTGCAAGTTTCTGGTTAAGTAACTGAACTTTATTGACTTTGGTATTTAATTCGTTTCTTACCCATGAAAAATCATAGAACTTTCTTTACCATGCCGCTCAGAGCAACCATAAGCACAGCAGGTGTAATCCATCTTTTTTGACTGATGTCATGTGATTTTATGTTGGAGCCAGAAATTTTGATGTCATGCGCAGTCTATCAATATATATGGTTGAAGGGTGTGAAGCAAACTCATTACAATGTATACAAAGTTGTTTTACTAGATGTATACAAATATACATCTAGTTTTTATTGAGAAATACACTCCTAAAATTTTCCTAAAAAGTCCTAAAATTCCTACCTAAAATTTTCCAGAAGTATGCTATGATCCCTGTACATGGTTAATGCTGGTTAATATGAAAGTTTTCCACAATATTTTGCGTAGTAAAAGCAAAATATTATGACCCCTGCCCTTACTGACATTTGAATTCTTTCCAGCATGGTGGGGCACACATATTAAAGTCAAGGTGATATTCAGCGTTATTTGTGGCACGTGTGTGTGTGTACACACACACACACACACACATGTAGTATCAGTTGGAGATGGAACAATGATTGTAAAGGGTAAGGGATGAGATTTGACACCTTGATAAAGGGTGTGATCATCAGATATAGACAAAAGGGTTGCACAATGTAGGAGATGGCAAACCTTGTCAGATGTTCACAGACTGCTGTAGTCATACTGATAGCAGATGGAAAGAAGTGCAACTGGTAAGTGGCTGCTCAATGCTTGAGAAAAGCCAATAATGAAGAAAATTTCACGCATGATTTATTGCATACTACACTTTAGGAATAGTCAGATTTGTAAGATTTTTCGGCTGCAGCATCAGCCTTGTTGACAAAAAGGTAATTTGGATGCATCCTTCAATATTCCGATAATTTGGAAATATCAATTGGCAACAGCTAAAGAAACAATGTCAACCACGTGAGTGCTTGCTTTTAGTGTGAACAAGGCTGATGCTGCACCCGAAAGATCTTACAAATCTGACTATTCTTAAAGTTTAGTACGTAATAAATCATGTGTGAAATTTTCTTCATTATTGGTTTCTTCATATTATGTGAAATGGCCTTTCTACCAATGGCTTGGGAAAAGAGTCTGCTCTGCCTTATTGTTCAGGACAATACGCATTCTACCTTGGTACAGCTGATCATGGTCTGCAACCTAGAAGAATAGAAGAGTTACCGACAGCTACAATGCAATAATGCCTCTACTCTATGGGCCTATGGTGTAAATGCATGCCCACAGCACATCATTGGTAAAAATGACTAGAGTTAACCAGAAAGCATCGGAAGTGGACCATGGAAGAAAGTTGCCTTCTCTGATGAATCACATTTCTTACTGCATCGAGTGGATGGACAGAAAGTGGGTAAGATGAACAACTGTGAAGAAGATGGTACAAGATGCTGTGACCTTATGAATACAGACAGGTGGTGGTGGTGGTGTAATGCTCTGAGGAATGTGTTTTGCTGGGAGACTCTCTGTCTTTTGATAGCAGTGGATGTCCCATGAACACCACCATGTACCTGTCCATCATTGCAAACTAGGTTTGTCTGTCTATGCTAAGTGTTTCCAGACCAAGATGGGGTGTTCCAGTGGGACGATGTGCAGTGTCATAAAGTCCATATTGTCCAAGACCAGGTCAAGGAACATAAGGATGACTTCCATGTTCTATGATGTCACCCCAACATGAACCCAGTTGTACATATTTGGTACCATATAGATTGGCAGCTTAGGTATATGGAAATCCTCCTCCATAGACACTGGACAAGCCATGGACAGCCCTTGCAAGGATACAGGACAGCATAGCAGTGGGCACCTTCTGGGGACATACAGAGTCCATCATTTTTCATCACGTGGCTACTGTGGTGGAGGTTCACGGAGGGTCTACACAATACTAGATTGGTGGTCAATAATGTCTTGATCCAACAGTGTGCATTATTGATGTTTTCATTAATTGTGATTCATGAAAATTATTTAGGTTGTATTTATCAATTTGGTTATCTATGTCTCTGGGTTATTGTCTTCATTTGATTCTGAAGTTTTCCTCTCCCCAGTTTTATGCCATGAATCTATGTCACTGATAATTTTACAGAAAATCAAACCAAATTCCAAACAACTGTCTCATCACTTGCTTTTTGCTTCACTTGCAAGCACTTACTGTGTACTTCTTTTTGCTTCACTTGCAAGCACTTACTGTGCACTTCTTGCTCCCCATTTTATTACCTTCCAAAATTTGAAAGAATATGAGGACTCCACAATGTTGTCAAACTCTTCTGGGAACCACCAAAACATCCTGAAGACAGACAGGACAGTGTCTAGAGAGAAAGACTTGGAGTTAGTGAAACATTGACTTCTGAGCAAGAGCAAGTGTGGCAAGAAACTAAAGTAGAGAGCAAGAGGTACAGATGCTTATCAGTTATATTGAAACAGTAAGCTCACTTTAATTGCTGTTCTGTTAGGTCTGTATACAGGGCATCCTGCAAAGTTAGACTTTTTAAATATGGGTTGCATTTTAGTTTTTTCCCCCTTTCATCCACAGAATTCTAGGCATGACAGTGAAATTTCTCCAATTTAAAAAAGTGTGTTGCCACCTATCTCACTGTGGTGCACTGCCTTGTAATTGTTCACCACCCTGATCTAGATCTACATTTCAGTATGTAAGATATCAGTGTACTCTTGCTGCATGTGTATTTGTTAAACTTCCATTATATGTGTTTAATATTAATAATTTGGAAGTATCTGTATATACGTACTTTGTTTGGTTCAGTCTTAATGCAGGCACTTCTTTCAAATTAACGGTGAAACACAAAAATGCAGTTCTGTAGCATATTAGTCAGTACATGTGTAATCCTCCAAATTTTGACATGAATTTTCAGTAAGGCATGTACTAGAACCCAGTTTCTGTCATATAAGTATACAGTAATAAATAGAAAATGCAGTGCAAAATTATTAAATGTTTTTATTGCTTAAGAGAAAAAAACAAAAGATTTGCACACCTTTTCTCAATAGGTAACATAAATGTTTATCTGTCCTAGGCATGCTATATTTTATTGTAGAAGACAAAATAACTTTTTTTTTTTTTTTTTGCAGCATGTAGTTTGAATTTTAATTTTTATGCATTTTTGAGCTTTTCTGAAGCAGACTTTTTGTGCTGAGTGACATAAATTTATATTTGTTTTGCCCAATATATTTTCTGCTAGAGGCTGTATTGGAAAAATTCTTTGCGTCGCAGGCCTATGAACATTACTGAGATCATCCACATATCCATTCATTGGCAGGTTGTTTTTCTGTTGTTTTTTTTTTGTTTTTAGGTTTTTATGCATCAAACACTTGTGAAAATAATTAAGATTTTTACATATTGTATGATTTTTATCATGCATTACAACACATTGCAGCACATTTGAATTTAGCAGCATGAAGTGAAAGAAGTCCAGCAAAATTTAAGTTTTTTTTAGCTTTTGATTAAACCCTAGAAAATATCTTAAACCATTTTTAAGTGCTGAATTTCATTCCTCTTGTTGGTGAGCTCATTTTTGTTCAAGAGTTCTGTGACATTAATTGTTACAACCCTCAACACATTTGATAAGTTGATACTATCATATATTATATGATGAAACACAAGATACATACATACATACATACATATCACTAAGCTGTTCTCTGAGATTCAGAGGTTAGCTCCAAAAAGAAATGCAAACTTCCAGATATTTTTACTTATTGTTGTCGTATCAAACTTTGCCATTTACAGCGATCTTGACATACAACTCGTGCTTCACTGATATCCATTACACGCCTTACACAAGATCTTTTATACTTCATACTCATAATCTTTTTCTCATGCAGACACTCCTGAATCTGATCCACCCATGTCTTCCTTGGTCTTCCTCTGCCTTTCCTTCCTGCCACTTGGGTTGAAAATATTTTCTTAGTAAGCATTTCATCACTCATTCTTTCAACATGGCCAAACCACCGAAGCATATTGGTCTCCACCTTGCTAACAACATTTTGCTTTACATCACACAACTGCAATACATCTTCATTCCTCACACAATCAGATCGTGTCTTGCCACAAACCCCATGGCGGGCGGTCGTAGTGAGCGATGGGTTTGCCTCCTCGGGGCGCTCAGTGGAAACAATGGCACACACAACAGCAACTAGGCCTCTGTGAATCTTGGAGAGGTGCAAGCTAGTTCTGTGTGACAATGGCAAAAAGACCCCAACTCACTGGGTTTTGTTCCAGAATCCTTAGGTTGAATGACCTACTGGAACCCTCAGCTGTGGGCTAATCCCCCACACTGATGTACTTACCTGATTAAAAAGACAAAAAGAAATATTAAGAATGACTCAAGTGTGGGATATGGTGGACCTACCACACTTGAGAAGGATGGTCAACCACGGAATCGACCTGGACTTTCTAAACGGCGTATGAGAAAGAGATCTCGGCTGAGTGAATGTAAGATTGGTGTATGGAATACTAAAGGTATAAATGGCAAGATGAGTGAGGTGATTGAGGAGATGAATAAGTATAGACTGGATGTGCTGTGTGTAAGTGAAACCAAAAAGAAGGAAATTGGGGTAGAAGAAGTGAATGGCACGGTGAGTGTGTGGTCTGGAGTATTGGATAATATGAGAGGACAGGCTGGTGTAGGTGTGATTTTAAGTGAAAAGATGAAGAACAACTTGATTCATTATAGTTGCATAAGTGAGAGAATTCTCTGGATTCGTTTGAAAGTGAAACTTCCGAGAATTGTAATTGTTGTAGTGTATGCTCCTTGTGACTCGGAACCTTCTGATAAGAAAGAAGATTTCTGAAATGAGCTAAAAGCTGTTTTGAGCCAGTTTGGTGCTAAAGAAAAAGTTATAATAGCAGGGGATTTCAATGCTAGAGTAGGTGTGCAGAATGCAATTTCTGACAGTTCTGGGTAAGTTTAATGATCCTTGTGTGAATGATAATGGTGAAAGATTAATTGAACTCTGCATTGAGAATGGTTTGTGTGTATCTAATACATTTTTCAACCACAAGTATATCCACACATATACTTGGGAAAATCGTACTCTTGGTCAAAAGAGTGTGATAGATTTTGTTGTCTACGATCAGCGTTTGAAACACTTAGTTGTTGACACCCGTGTGATGAGAGGTGCGGATGTTGGTTCTGATCACTACTTGGTAGTGTCACGAGTGGAACTTAATGTTAGTTGGAGGAAAAGGAATAGGAAGAGACCCAGGATAGAAAGAATAAAGGTTGATAGGCTCCTTGAAGATCATCAGCAGTACTCTGACTTACTCAGAGAACGACTGAAGGATCTGAAATCTTGTGAGAGGGATGTAGAAAAGAAGTTGGAATGTTTTAAGAACTGTGTTGTCACTGCTGCTGGAGGTCTGTGGCACCACAATTGTGGGTAACAATAGAGGTGATGCTTGGTGGAATAGTGAGATTGATGGGGCAGTAAAGAAAAAGAAGGAAGCCTATCTGGGGATGTTGCAAAGTAGAGTATCTGTGGATGAATATCGCTGTAAGAAGCGTGAAGCTGCTAAGCTGGTTCACCACAGTAAGGCAAAAGATAGGAAGGAGAAAGTGGAAAGGCATGAACTGGCTTTTTGGAAAGATAGAAAGTCCTTCTGGAAGTACATGAGACTCAGGAAAAATAGGGGAAACAAAGTTGTAAGTTGTGTGAAGAATGAGATTGGGGAAATGATATGGGAGCCCAATGAGTTAAGTGAAAGATGGGGTGAATACTTCTGTGAGTCATTAGATCAGGAGAGCAAAAATGATTCTGAGACAGATGCAGATGATGTCACAATGAGGGATGAAAGCACAGGAGGGATCTCAAGAGAAGAAGTGTGTAAAGCCCTAAAATCTCTTCAGAATGGTAAGGCTCCAGGAGTTGATGGCATAACTGCAGAGATGTTGAAGTATGGTGGTGACTCTATAATTGACTGGTTAACTGAAATTTGCCAGTTGTGCTGGGAGTTAGGAATGGTCCCTCGGTATTAGAAGGATGCTATTATTGTTCCTTTGTATAGGGGAAAAGGTCATCAGACTGAATGCAAGAACTATCATGGTATTAGCCTACTGAGTGTGCCAGGGAAAGTGTTTGGTAAGGTTGTTATTGAAAAAGTACGGGGTCTTACATCATTGAAAGTGTGGGATGTTCAGAGTGGTTTTATTCCTGGTAAAGGCTGCACTAACCAGATTTTTGCATTACGCATGATGATTGAAAAGTATCTGGCTGTTGGGAAGAAAGTTTTTACTGCCTTCATAGATTTAGAGAAAGCTTACGACCGAGTGAATAGGACACTTTTGTGGAAGGTATTGAATGAATATGGTGTTACTGGGAATCTACTTAATAGTGTAAAAGCCATGTATGCTGGTAGTAGAGCTTGTGTACGAGTGAATGGTGTTTTATCAAAATGGTTTTCCATTGGTGCAGGAGTTAGACAAGGTTGTGTAATGTCACCATGGCTGTTTAATATGTTTATGGACGCATGCATGCATGAGGCCAAAATAGAGAATAGTGGTTTATGTCTTGATGATATCCGTGTGTGCAGATTGCTGTATGCTGATGACACTATCCTGTTGGCAGAGAGCAAAAGTGAGTTGCAGAGTATGTTGACTCGGATGCACGAAATTTGCATGAAATTCAAACTGACTGTAAATAAGGGAAAAACCAAAGTTATGGTGTTTGAGAGAGGAATGGGTAGCACTGAATGTAATGTAAGTATAAATGGCACTGTGATTGACCAGGTGAGTGAGTTTGTGTACTTAGGAAGCATGTTTGACAGAGAGAACAAGTTGGATGGTGAAATCAGTAGGCAAGTGAATTCTTCTTTGAAAGTCATAGCTGCTCTGGGAGGTTTTCACAGGAATGATGGGTTCTCTAAAGAGTCCCGCATGGCTGTGTATGAAACAGTAATTGTTCCTACTCTGATGTATGGCAGTGAAACCTGGGTACTGCAGAAGAAGCATAGGAGTCGTTTGTGTGCTGGAGAAATGCGTTACTTACGTGGAAACACAAGATGCCAGATAATATATGCACAATAATGTGCATATGTGTACACAAAAGTGCATACACATGGGAGCTTGAAACTTTCAAATAACTCTTAATATTTGACTTATGGCTGTCAGGTAATAATGATTAAAATAAGACCAAAAATTAGTCATAGGCTTTCACAGTTCATGTGATAAGATCATAGTGAGAAGAATTGGCAGGAAAGCAGGTAAGACACAAAACATTAAAATAATTCTTAAAATCGTCATCACACACATAAGTTACATTGAAAATTATAAGCAGGACGTTTCGGTAGCGACTTCTGTCTTCATCAGCCGTGGAATGAGACACGTGGTAAAAGCATCGGTTGTTGCCAGATTTCAAAATCGCTTTTCAAATAATAGGGATGCTAAAAGTTGTGTCAGTATTGCAGGTGTTAGGGGTAAGGTAGATTTCAATGCTTTCATGGTACCTGAGGGCATGCCGATTGCTGAACGGGGCGATTCGCTTAACATTGTGCCAATCGGGAACCACGGACGTATCGCTGATGGTTAAAATTGAAAGGGAGGTGGAAGGGCTGCCTTCCTTAACATCAGTGATATGCTCCATCAATCGCCGGTTTATGTTGCGGTAAGTACTACCAATATAGTGGGTAACGCCTGTGTAAGTGTTGATAGGAATAGAGTAGACACCTTGTAACACTAGGGGTTTATTGAGATCTCTGTCATTAAGGATGAGGTTGAGAAGATGAGGTGGTTTGACTGCAATCTTGTAGCCAAAAGACTTGAAAATAGAGCAAACTTTATGAGTGAAGGACAGGCTAAGGGGTAAAGTGCCAACAAACTGATGGGTGGTGGAAGGTTCAGGCAGTAAACTAGATCTATTCTGTGATTCAAACCTCTTAATTAGTCTATGTACTAAGAGGGGTGGAAAACCATGCAATTTGCCAATGCTGATGATGTTCTGATATTCTTGTTGAAGAGCAGAATGGCTGTTGCAAATAAGGTTGGCTCGGTGAATGTATGACTTTAGAGCGGACAGTTTGTATTTTTCCAAAGGTGCGAGAATGGTAAGGGATCATATTATGGGTGGCAGAAGGTTTCCTGTAAACAGAAAGGCCAAGTGGGAAGTCTGGGTTAATGTTGATGTTAACATCCAGAAAATTAATATAATTGTTGATCTGTTCTTGAGAAGAAAATTTTATATGCGGCAATCTGGAAGTTATGGAGGACACGAGTTCAAACAGAGAGTGTTTCTGGTGTGACCAAATAATGAAGATGTCGTCCAAATACCTTAACCAAATGGTGGGTTTTAAGAGGGATGGGGCAACAATTCATGTTTCAATATTCTGCAAATAAATTTCAGCAAGTAAGTGGAAAAGAGGAGAGCCCATAGGTACGCTTTGTTTTTGTTCGTAATAGGTACCATTGTATACAAAACAGGAATACTTTCCTAATAAGATGTTTTAGTACACAATTTTTTTCATTGATTTTGAACTACCTCATCAGAGTATTTTTTATGGTGCAACATTGCTAAATGTTATGTTTATGGAAAAAATTGTGAGAAATAACTTTACTTTTTAATGAATGGCTTTATTAAAAAGTAAAGAATCTCTGTGTGCCAGCTGTGAAAATAAAAGAACAATATTTTCATCAAACTCAGGATAACAGTTAAGTTCAAAACATAATTTCCATTATATATATATATCATCATCATCATCATTGTCAACCATTATCAATCCACTGCTGGATGAAAGTCACCCCAAGTTTCCTCCACAATGGTCTGTCTTGTGCCAGTCTCCTCCATGTCACTCCCGCATACTTTCGAAGTTCATCCACCCATCTCCCACGTGGTCGTCTTCTGGGTCTTTTCCTGTCCCTTGGAATCCAATCTAAAATTTTGGCTGTCCATCGATGGTCTGTCCTTCTGGCAGTATGCCCAGCCCATTGCCATTTCAGGGATTTACCTCTGATCATAATGTCTTCCACTCTTGTCATTTTTCGGATCCACAAGTTACTCTTCTTATCTCTCCTGGTTACACCAAGCATGCACCTCTCCATGCTACTTTAAGTTGTCTGCAGCCTTTGTATGTCTTTTAGTTAAGGTCCACGTCTCTGCCCCATATGTAAGCACTTGAAGGATGCATTGATCAAGCACTTTTCTTTTAAGACATAATGGCATATTGCTCTTGAAAATTATGCTGTTTCTTCCAAAAGCTCTCCAGGCAAGTTTTGTACGCCGATTAATTTCTTCATCAATGTGACCCTCACTTGATATCTGCTGTCCAAGATGAACGTACGTGTCTGTTATCTCCAGCTTTTCTCCATCAATCGATAAATCTTCATTTCTTGTAAAAGCATTGAACATCACTTTTGTCTTCTGAAAGTTCATTTTTAATCCCACTTCTTTACTCTTGTCCGCAGGTTCCTGGATCATACGCTGCAGCTCTGATGGGGTAGTTGCAAAAATGACTAATGTCATCAGCAAAACAAAGTTGAGTTAGATAATCTCCATTAATCTTTATCCCTTTGTTTTCCCAGTTCAGTGATTGAAAGACATTTTCCAATGTGGCATTAAAGAGCTTTGGAGATATGGTGTCACCTTGTCTCTCTCTCTTTCCAATTTTTATGTGTGTTGTATTTTAAAACAGCAGAATCTTGGCACTTGCATTTTCATAGATGTTATTAATAATATTAATGTATGCATCTTCAATACCGCAGGATTTCAGAGCCATTGTAACTGCTGATGGTTTCACCGAATCAAAGGCTTTTTCATAATCGATAAAAGCCATGCACAATGGCAGTTCATATTCCCTCGCTCTTTCAATTAGTTCTCTCAGTACGTGGATATGATCTATTGTGCTGTAGCCACTCCTGAATCCAGCTTGTTCTCTCGGTTGAGCCATGTCCAGTGTTACTTTCAAACGATGTGAAAGAACTTTAGTGAAGATTTTATAAACCACTGATAGGAGGCTGAACGGTCTGTAGTTCCTGAGATCCTCAATGTCACCTTTTTTATGTAGCAGGATCATTGAAGTGTTGTTACAATCTTCAGGAATCTTTCCCTTCATTAAGGCATCGAGTGAAAATTTGGGCGAGTACTGGTTCGATTTCTCCACTTGCTTCTTGTATGATGTCTACAGTAATTCCATCTTCTCCATGAGCTTTTCTTCACTTCATGTTCTTGATTGCATGTGCAACTTCTGCTGGTAGGACTGGAAGAAATCGGGTACTGGTACCTTTCATGATGTCTGAAGTACATGCATCATCCCTTTCATATAATTTGGAGTAGAAATATTTCACTCTTGTCAAAATTCCGCCTCTATTTCTTGTTACAGAACTATCTTCTTTTCTCAGTGCCATAATCTGTTTTCTTCCCTTACTGAGATATCCCTTTGCTATCTTTAGGCTTTGGTTGTTTTCAATTGCTTTCCCCACTAGTTCGCAGTTGAATTACCTTACATCTTCAGTGATACTTTTTCGTACTGTCTTGCATAGCTCTATATATTCCACTTTGGAAGTCACATCTTCTTTACTTGTTCTCATTTCTCTTCTATTTTGTTCACATGCAACTTGTTCTTAGACCCAGCTAATTTTGTTGCTGTTTCCATAAGAGCTTTGGTTACTTTTCTGTTAACTTCTGAAATATCCACTTCTTCCGATGTTAGGCCTTCTAAAGCAGGGAATCTGTTCTTCAGTTCCAACTTGAAGGTATTATGGTGTTTTTTAAGATTGGTTATGTTAATATATTTTGTTTGTCTTATGAGCTTGCCACGTTCGAGTTTAGTGTTGAGGTGCATCTTATATCTCACCAATCTATGGTCACTACCTGTGTTGAACTTGTTTAGCACACTGCAGTCTTCTATGACGAATTTTTTGTTACACACAATAAAATTAATTTCACTTGTCGTCCCATTTGGATGTCTCCATGTCCATTTCCTGCGTGGCTTTTTCTTGAAAAAGGAGTTCAAGATGAAAAATCCGTCTGCCTCTGCAAACTCAACGAAAGTATTTCCACGATGGTTTCTGTTGCCGTGACCGAATTTACCTACTGAAGTTTCATTCTGTTGCCGTTGCCCTATTTTTGCATTGAAATCTCCCATAATTATCTTCAAGTGCTGCTTACCTTTATTATTTAGATGACGAATTTCCTCGTAAAATTCTTCAATTTCTTCTTCAGGATGACTTGTGGTGGATGCATAAGTTTGAATAATTTGAGCCTTGTATCTTCTCGAGAGTTGGATAACAAGTCGTGCAGCTCTGTCAGAGGAACTTCCAACTTCTACAACTTTATCCTTCAGTTTCTTGTTTATTATAAATCCAACACCACCAGTTCTGCCAGTATCTGTCCCACGATAGTAGAAGAGATGTCCACTTTTCAGTTCAATGAGAACTTCTCTTTTTCTCCTTACCTCACTTAGCCCGACGATGTCCCGCTTGATCCTTTGTAGTTCCTCTTCCAATTCAAGAAGCCTTTAATCAGAAGATAAGGAGCGTCCATTATACGTAGCCAAGGTCAGCATCAGATGGCAGCCTAGTGCGGTCCTCTGGGGATTCTTAGCACCCTCTGCCTTCATGTTGCACTGGCCGCTGCCTTGGCCAGGTACATTCCAGCTGCCGGAGACTGAGGGCCAAGATTTAAGTTGTGGAGTCATTTTGGAGGGGTTTAGCTATTACTCACCACGCTGGCCAAGCGGGTTGGTTAGTGTGGGATAGCATTTCCTCTAATACCGATGGTATAGTTATACCGCTATTGGTGGTCGTCAGAGCCCCTTTAGAGGGAACAGTATGCACCATGAGAAGGCGGGGTTGACATCTGTCAAGGAGAGGCTGTGATGTTACGCATTACCTGACCTTACATCCCATATATATATATATCATCATCATCATTGTCAACCATTATCAATCCACTGCTGGACGAAGGTCTCCCCAAGTTTCCTCCACAACGGTCTGTCTTGTGCCAGTCTCCTCCATGTCACTCCCGCATACTTTCGAATGTCATCCACCCATCTTCCATGTGGTCTTCTTCTGGGTCTTTTCCTGTCCCTTGGAATCCAATCTAAAATTTCGGCTGTCCATCGATGGTCTGTTCTTCTGGCAGTATGTCCAGCCCATTGCCATTTCAGGGATTTAACTCTGATCATGATGTCTTCCACTCTTGTCATTTTTCGGATCCACGTGTTCCTCTTCTTATCTCTCCTGGTTACACCAAGCATGCACCTCTCCATGCTACTTTGAGTTGTCTGCAGCCTTTGTATGTCTCTTTTAGCTAAGGTCCACGTCTCTGCACCATACGTAAGCACTGGAAGGATGCATTGATCAAACACTTTTCTTTTAAGACATAATGGCATAATGCTCTTAAAAATTATGCTGTTTCTTCCAAAAGCTCTCCAGGCAAGTTTTGTACGCCGATTAATTTCTTCACCAATGTGACCCTTACTTGATATCTGCTGTCCAATATAAACGTATGTGTCTGTTATCTCCAGCTTTTCTCCATCAATCGATAAATCTTCATTTCTTGTAAGAGCATTGAACATCACTTTTGTCTTCTGAAAGTTCATTTTTAATCCCACTTCTTTACTCTTGTCAGCAAGTTCCTGGATCATACTCAGTAGCTCTGATGGGGTAGTTGCAAAAATGACTATGTCATCAGCAAAACGAAGGTGGGTTAGATAATCTCCATTAATCTTTATTCCTTTGTTTTCCCAGTTCAGTGATTGAAAGACATTTTCCAATGTGGCATTAAAGAGCTTCGGAGATATGGTGTCACCTTGTCTCTCTCTCTTTCCAATTTTTATGTGTGTTGTATTTTAAAACAGCCGAATCTTTGCACTTGCATTTTCATAGATGTTATTAATAATATTAATGTATGCATCTTCAATACCGCAGGATTTCAGAGCCATTGCAACTGCTGATGGTTTCGCCGAATCAAAGGCTTTTTCATAATCGATAAAAGCCATGCACAATGGAAGTTCATATTCCCTCGCTCTTTCAATTAGTTCTCTCAGTACGTAGATATGATCTATTGTGCTGTAGCCACTCCTGAATCCAGCTTGTTCTCTCGGTTGAGCCATGTCCAGTGTCACCTTCAAGCGGTGTGAAAGTACTTTAGTGAAGATTTTATAAACCACTGATAGGAGGCTGATAGGTCTGTAGTTCCTGAGATCCTCAATGTCACCTTTTTTATGTAGCAAGATCATTGTAGCGTTGTTCCAATCCTCAGGAATTTTCCCTTCATTAAGGCATTGAGTGAAAATTTGTGCAAGTACTGTTTCGATTTCTCCACTTGCTTCTTGTATGATGTCTACAGTAATTCCATCTTCTCCTGGAGCTTTTCCCCGTTTCATGTTCTTGATTGCATGTGCAACTTCTGCTAAAAGGACTGGAAGAACTCTGGTACTGGTACCTTTCATGATATCTGGAGTACATGTATCACCCCTTTCATATAATTTGGAGTAGAAATCTTTCACTCTTGTCAAAATTTCGCCTCTATTTCTTGTTACAGAACCATCTTCTTTTCTCAGTGCCATAATCTGTTTCTTTCCCTTACTGAGATGTCCTTTTGCTATCTTTAGGCTTTGGTTGTTTTCAATTGCTTTCCTTACTAGTTCACAGTTGAATTTCCTTACGTCTTCAGTGATACTTTTTCGTACTGTCTTGCATAGCTCTATATATTCCACTTTGGAAGTCACATCTTCTTTAGTTGTCCTCATCACTCTTCTTTTTTGCATCAACATTTTGGTTTTCCTGATAATTTGTTCACATGCAATTTGTTCTTAGACCCAGCTAACTTTGTTGCTGTTTCCATAAGAGCTTTGGTTACTTTTCTGTTAACTTCAGAAATATCTACTTCTTCCGATGTTAGGCCTTCTAAAGCAGAGAATGTGTTCTTCAGTTCCAATTTGAAGGTATTATGGTGTTTTTTAAGGTTAGTTATGTCAATACATTTTGTTTGTCTTATGAGCTTGCTACGTTTGAGTTTAGTGTTGAGGTGCATCTTACATCTCACCAATCTATGGTCACTGCCTGTGTTGAACTTGTTTAGCACACTGCAGTCTTCTATGACGAATTTTTTGTTACACATAATAAAATCAATTTCACTTGTCGTCCCATTTGGATGTCTCCATGTCCATTTCCTGTGTGGCTTTTTCTTGAAAAAGGAGTTCAAGATGAAAAACCCTTCTGCCTCTGCAAACTCTACGAGAGTATTTCCACGCTGGTTTCTGTTGCCGTGACCGAATTTACCTACTGAAGTTTCATTCTGTTGCCGTTGCCCTATTTTTGCATTGAAATCTCCCATAATTATCTTCAAGTGCTGCTTACCTTTATTATTTAGATCACGAATTTCCTCATAAAATTCTTCAATTTCTTCTTCAGCATGACTTGTGGTGGGTGCATAAGTTTGAATAATCTGAGCCTGGTATCTTCTCGAGAGTTGGATAACGAGTCGTGCAGCTCTGTCAGAGGAACTTTCAACTTCTACAACTTTATCCTTCAGTTTCTTGTTTATTATAAATCCAACACCACTAGTTCTGCCAGTATCTGTCCCACGATAGTAGAAGAGATGTCCACTTTTCAGTTCAATGAGATCTTCTCCTTTTCTCCTTACCTCACTTAGCCCGACGATGTCTCACTTGATCCTTTGTAGTTCTTCTTCCAATTCAAGAAGCCTTGAATCAGAAGATAGGGAGCGTCCGTTATACGTAGCCAAGGTCAGCATCAGATGGCAGCCTAGTCCGGTCCTCCGGGGATTCTTAGCACCCTCTGCCTTCATGTCGCACTGGCCGCTGCCTTGGCCAGGTACATTCCAGCTGCCGGAGACTGAGGGCCAAGATTTAAGGTGGGGAGTCATTTTGGAGGGGTTTGGCCATAACTCACCACGCTGGCCAAGCGGGTTGGTGAGTGTGGGATAGCATTTCCTCTAATCCCGATGGTATAGTTATACCGCTATTGGCGGTCGTCAGAGCCCCTTTAGTGGGAACAGGATGTACCACGAGAAGGCGGGGTTGACATTTGTCAAGGAGAGGCTGTGATGTTATGCATCACCTTACCTTACATCCCTATATATAGAGGCTGTGATGCGTAACATCACAGCCTCTCCTTGACAAATGTAAACCCCGCCTTCTCGTGGTACATCCTGTTCCCACTAAAGGGGCTCTGACGACCGCCAATAGCGGTATAACTATACCATCAGGATTAGAGGAAATGCTATCCCACACTCACCAACCCGCTTGGCCAGCGTGGTGAGTTATGGCCAAACCTCCAAAATGACTCCACAACTTAAATCTTGGCCCTCAGTCTCCGGCAGCTGCAATGTACCTGGCCAAGGCAGCGGCCAGTTCGACATGAAGGCAGAGGGCGCTAAGAATCCCCGGAGGACCGACTAGGCTGCCATCTGATGCTGACCTTGGCTACATATAATGGACGCTCCCTATCTTCTGATTCAAGGCTTCTTGAATTGGAAGAGGAAACTACAAAGGATCAAGTGGGACATCGTCGGGCTAAGTGACGTAAGGAGAAAAGGAGAAGATCTCATTGAACTGAAAAGTGGACATCTCTTCTACTATCGTGGGACAGATACTGGCAGAACTAGTGGTGTTGGATTTATAATAAACAAGAAACTGAAGGATAAAGTTGTAGAAGTTGAAAGTTCCTCTGACAGAGCTGCACGACTCCTTGTCCAACTCTCGAGAAGATACCAGGCTCAGATTATTCAAACTTATGCACCCACCACAAGTCATGCTGAAGAAGAAATTGAAGAATTTTATGAGGAAATTCGTCATCTAAATAATAAAGGTAAGCAGCACTTGAAGATAATTATGGGAGATTTCAATGCAAAAATAGGGCAACGGCAACAGAATGAAACTTCAGTAGGTAAATTCGGTCACGGCAACAGAAACCAGCGTGGAAATACTCTCGTAGAGTTTGCAGAGGCAGAAGGGTTTTTCATCTTGAACTCCTTTTTCAAGAAAAAGCCACACAGGAAATGGACATGGAGACATCCAAATGGGACGACAAGTGAAATTGATTTTATTATGTGTAACAAAAAATTCGTCATAGAAGACTGCAGTGTGCTAAACAAGTTCAACACAGGCTGTGACCATAGATTGGTGAGATGTAAGATGCACCTCAACACTAAACTCGAACGTAGCAAGCTCATAAGACAAACAAAATGTATTGACATAACCAACCTTAGAAAACACCATAATACCTTCAAATTGGAACTGAAGAACAGGTTCTCTGCTTTAGAAGGCCTAACATCGGAAAGAAGTGGATATTTCTGAAGTTAACAGAAAAGTAACCAAAAGCTCTTATGGAAACAGCAACAAAGCTAGCTTTGTCTAAGAACAAATTGCATGTGAACAAATTATCAGGAAAAACCAAAATGTTGATGCAAAAAAGAAGTGATGAGGACAACTAAAGAAGATGTGACTTCCAAAGTGGAATACATAGAGCTATGCAAGACAGTACGAAAAAGTATCACTGAAGACGTAAGGAAATTCAACTGTGAACTAGTAAGGAAAGCAATTGAAAACAACCAAAGCCTAAAGATAGCAAAGGGACATCTCAGTAAGGGAAAAAACAGATTATGGCACTGAGAAAAGAAGATGGTTCTGTAACAAGAAATAGAGGCGAAATTTTGACAAGAGTGAAAGATTTCTACTCCAAATTATATGAAAGGGATGATACATGTACTCCAGACATCATGAAAGGTAATAATACCAGAGTTCTTCCAGTCCTTCCAGCAGAAGTTGCACATGCAATCAAGAACATGAAGCGGGGAAAAGCTCCAGGAGAAGATGGAATTACTGTAGACATCATACAAGAAGCAAGTGGAGAAATCGAAACAGTACTCGCCCAAATTTTCACTCGATGCCTTAATGAAATGAAAATTCCTGAGGATTGGAACAACGCTACAATGATCTTGTTACATAAAAAAGGTGACATTGAGGATCTCAGGAACTACAGACCTATCAGCCTCGTATCAGTGGTTTATAAAATCTTCACTAAAGTTCTTTCACACCGCTTGAAGGTGACACTGGACATGGCTCAACCGAGAGAACAAGCTGGATTCAGGAGTGGCTACAGCACAATAGATCATATCCACGTACTGAGAGAACTAATTGAAAGAGCGAGGGAATATGAACTTCCATTGTGCATGGCTTTTATCGATTATGAAAAAGCCTTTGATTCGGTGAAACCATCAGCAGTTACAATGGCTCTGAAATCCTGCGGTATTGAAGATGAATACATTAATATTATTAACATCTATGAAAATGCAAGTGCAAGGATTCGGCTGTTTGAAAATACAACACACATAAAAATTGGAAAAGGAGTGAGACAAGGTGACACCATATCTCCGAAGCTCTTTAATGCCACATTGGAAAATGTCTTTCAATCACTGATCTGGGAAAACAAAGGAATAAAAATTAATGGAGATTATCTAACCCACCTTCGTTTTGCTGATGACATAGTCATTTTTGCAACTACCCCATCAGAGCTACAGAGTATGATCCAGGAACTTGCTGACAAGAGTAAAGAAGTGGGATTAAAATGAACTTTCAGAAGACAAAAGTGATGTTCAATGCTCTTATAAGAAATGAAGATTTATCGATTGATGGAGAAAAGCTGGAGATAACAGACACGTACGTTTATCTTGGACAGCAGATATCAAGTGAGGGTCACATTGATGAAGAAATTAATCGGCGTACAAAACTTGCCTGGAGAGCTTTTGGAAGAAACAGCATAATTTTCAAGAGCAATATGCCATTATGTCTTAAAAGAAAAGTGTTTGATCAATGCATCCTTCAAGTGCTTACGTATGGTGCAGAGACGTGGACCTTAGCTAAAAGAGACATACAAAGGCTGCAGACAACTCAAAGTAGCATGGAGAGGTGCATGCTTGGTGTAACCAGGAGAGATAAGAAGAGGAACACGTGGATCCGAAAAATGACAAGAGTGGAAGACATCATGATCAGAGTTAAATCCCTGAAATGGCAATGGGCTGGACATACTGCCAGAAGGACAGACCATCGATGGACAGCCGAAATTTTAGATTGGATTCCAAGGGACAGGAAAAGACCCAGAAGAAGACCACATTTAAGATGGGTGGATGAAATTCGAAAGTATGCGGGAGTGACATGGAGGAGACTGGCACAAGACAGACCGTTGTGGAGGAAACTTGGGGAGACCTTCGTCCAGCAGTGGATTGATAATGGTTGACAATGATGATGATGATATATATACATACTAAAGAGCAAAGCCGAATACATAAGAAAAACTTTACAATTTAAAACGAAAGTTGCAAAACAACCTGAAGATCAAAACGCGCAGCGCATCAGTTATGAAAATTCAGAATTGACATTCTATTAAGAAGAAACTGAAGCTAAAAAATTTTTTTTAACTGATACAAAGTACAACATAGAAAAGGTTATGTATTGACCGGTGTGAGGAAAAAAAAAAAAAGAACAACTGAATGCAGAAAGTGTCGAGAATACTGAGCCTTGGCTTTATTAAGGACCAGCAAAACTCTGCGTTTTCTCACTTCCACAAAGACCTATTTGGAAATGGGTTTCTGCAAAGTCATAGATGCAAGTAATAAGCCCACCAAAAAAATTAAATATATATATATATGTCATGACCTCTGCAGAGTTGTATGACCAAGCTTTAGTTAACAATTTAGCTTGCATCCACAACTTTCCTGCCCGACCCATGCTCTTCATCTGTTACTATTAAACAGAAAGAAGATGATTATAGAAAACTCAAGTTGTAAGAGTGACATAAATGAATCAGAAATAATGTTCAGCAATAACAAATTGCCAAGTTCGCCTGAGAGAGAAATTAAAACCTGAATAGCAATACAAAAGTATTACAAATTCTTAACATTGCAATAAAAAAGGAAATATTAATTTTTTTCTAAAGCACAGATTCTTGAAAGAAAACTGGATTATAAAAACCCCCTACTCCACAACTTCTGACAACACAAAAACGAGAATAAAATTAAAGACAATAATAAACTAAAGAAATGCTTTGTTAAGGTTATGTGACATAAACAATTAGTTGCAATATGTACAGAGTATTTCAGAAGTGCTTTAAGTGCATAATTAAGTAGTTATTAATTGAAAACACAGCACAGACTACAAGAACAATGAAACGGCCGGCTGCTTGGCCTTAGTTCCCTAAAAAACGTGCAAAGATACCAAGAAAAGAAAAGAGTTAAAATCCGCAAAAAAGTTAATAGACTTGCTAGTGCCTAAATGCTTAAAGCAAAAAAAAGAAAAAATGTTCAAGAAGTTCAAATATTGAACCTGGAAAACCCAAAGACAATGAAGAGAGCTTACCTCTTATGCAACTTAACTTCTTCCACCATTGAGGAAACATGGCCGACCTTTCAACCCAAACTTCCAAACACCCCTGCCACTCCCTAGTCGCTGGGGGCAGTGTGGGTGGGGCTGAAGGCCTCCACACACTGAAAAAAATCCTACTCGCGGAGATTTTAACTAGAGAAAAAAATATAATTAAGATTGTGGACCTGTATGATCAGAAAGAGCAGAATTAACTCTCTTGAATACATGAGAAATATTATGAAATACACAAGTAGTGTATTTAATAATCTTTGCATGTATTTAATCACCTTAGTGAGCTTCTGTAGACTATTCAGAATCCTATTAATTTTAATGTTGGTTTTACTATTTTTAGTATAGCTACTCTAGTGAGTGAATAACTAGTTTTCTTTTATATTTATTTTTATTTTCTTTTATAAACAAATTTTTAAGGGTTTTTTTGTGATTTTGTCTATATTATTTATTTTTTTATTTTTAATAGGACCTTCTTATCCATAGCACTAAGGTTCCTTTTTGTAGTTAATATCATCCTCTAGCCAACTTCCAAAAGGCTTTCATTGGTCAGAATCATATTATTAACTGTGTAGAAAATTAAAGCAGATCTGCCAACCTTACTCTATTATTCAGAATAATTTTTCTTAAAGTTCTTTTGATGAAAGAAGTAGGAATTTTGTTCTCTAGAAAACTGTCTAATAGTATATTAATGTGGTAATTGAAGTCCAAATTGTTGCTGCAAATTCTTGAAATTCTAAGCACCTGAGAAATTAGTACATTCTCAATTACTTTAGTGGATATGTTATTATTCCAGTGTAGATATTTAATTACTTTGAAAGGAAAATTAACTCTTTTATCAAAGAGGCTAATAGATGGGTTACCTCTGTTAAGTTTAATGCTTAAGTCTAGGAACTCAAGTTCCTGATTACTGTGGTTGGTTTTACATAAGTTAAGAGAGCTAGGATAGATATTATCAAAATCACTCTCTATAACTTCTGAATTATTTATACACAGCAGATCGTCAATATATCTAAATGTGTAAAGGTAGTTATCGGAGCAAGTGGAGTGATTTTTAATGAATTTATATTCCTTAAAGAACAGGAATAGATTTGCAATACTCGTGGATGTTGACGTTCCCATAGGGATACCGTTTACTTGCTTATAGAGAGTTATTATTATATAAGATAAGGTTATTTTTTATGCAGCAATTGAGATAAGAGTTCCAGGCTCCTACATTAACAAATTGGTGAAGTTTAAATTCTGCATACAGCTCTTTAAAGGTAGTGATTATATCTGATAGAGGAAGATTAGTATATAGGTTCTCAAAATCATAACTATTAATATCTAAGGGATTTACTTCGAGTATAGTGGAAATTACTTCTGCATTATTAATTATCCAAAAATCTCTGTACTTCAAATTAGTACAGTTACTAATGTGTTTCAAAACCTTCTTCAAGATTTCTTCAAAAGCTAGATCAATTTTCTTTTTATGACTCCTGACTCCACTAGCTATGAATCTGAACTTCTTTGGATCTTTATGAAACTTAACAGTTGCAAAAAGTAACTTGTACAAAAAACTAGCGGATAATGCTTACCTTGGCATTCCTTTCTAGCGACGGGAACATTTCACGCACGTGTTTTCCGGTCCTTTGTTGATGTTATTGTCCTAAAGTCTGTTGTATGCGATGACTGGCTTTACTTCTCACACTTTTCGCTGGGTATACTCATTGGATCTTTGCCTTAGGATTCAAACATCAATTTTTACCGATCTTTATACTCGAAATTTTCGCCCATACTCTGGGCATCTTCAGGAGCGTGGCAACTTTACCACCGATGTTCGTGGCTAACTTCGCGCTAATGGAGTCCGATACTCCTTGTTGCCATTCGTCGGAAAAACTTTCCTGGATATATTTCGTTAACAAGCCCGGCTGGTGCCATCTATGTTTAATTAAGAACACTTTTTTTTTTTTTTTTTTTTCCCCGTAATTTTTTTTTTTTTTTTAATTTTTTTAATTTTTTTCTCCTATCCTAGTTTTCTTGTCTTTTTTGCCTGTTTTTCTTTTGTTGTTGTTTTTCTTGTCTTATTAGTTCTTTCCACAGGCCCGATAATGTGCTAGGGTCGTTCTGGTTACATACCCTTGCTTTATTTTTGTAGATTAATATTGCTTCTTCCCTCCTCATTTGCCTTTCCGATTTTTTATTCTTTTTTAGCATTTTAATTTCATCGAACTTTGGGAATGTCCGGTTTTCCAAGCAGAATTGCACTAAAGCCGTTTTGGCTTCTTTTTTTGCCAGTTAGATATGTGTTGTTTAAGTCTTTTTTTTAATCTGTTTTTCGTACTTCCAATGTACGATATTGGGGGTATGTGTGCTATTGGAATTTCGTAGGTTCCTGATTCTTCTAGCATTTTTTCCTCTGTTTTTTTTGTTGACAGTCATACTTTTCACGGTGTGCACTGAGCTTCCTAGTTGTAAGTCATATTTAGCACAGTGCCTATTGATTTCTTTACTCACTCCTTCCAGGTATGGGAAAGCTCCAATGTATTTCAATTTTTTATTTCTCATCTTCCTTTGGTTGTGCACTTCTTGGCCTTCTTTCCTCTGAGTCATATGCTTTTTACTCTCATGTATCCATTTATTAATTAGCTTGCTCGGGTACCCATACTCTTGTGATATTTTCGAGATAAACTCTAGCTCTTGATTTTTTAGCCTGTTGTTAGATGTGTGTGTGTACGCTCGCCGTATCAAGTTTACTATGCTGTTTTTATGTATCACTGGATGGTGCGACGAGTATGGTATCAGTACAGGTATGTAAGTTGCTTTTCTGAACACAGAGTATTCAAAACTATTTTTGTTTTTCTTTAGTTTAATGTCCAGGAAGGATAGGCAATTATCCTCTTCAAACTCAATAGTTAGCTCTATGGTGTTACATATTTTGCTAAACTGCTGTGCTAGATCTTGTAGCTCGGCTTTGTTAAGTTTAGACATTATAATAATGTCGTCTACATATCGAGCATAAAGTATTGGTTTTTCAGGTAAATTTTGAATAATTTCTTTTTCGAGGTATGCCATAATCACTTCTGCGTATAATGCCGATAATGGGGATCCCATAGGGCCACCTTGTGTTTGTTTATATATATTTCCTTCAAAATGGAAGATGTTGTTTTCCTTGATGAAATATAAGGTATTCTTTAGCTCTTTCAATTGTGACAAGTTTAGTTCTTTGTTGATGCTTAGTTGTTGCATAATCAATTGTCGATGGCTAGCTCGACAGGAGTGTTTGGGTATAACGCCTTAACATCCATGGAGGCCATAGTTATTTGCTCTAGGTCTTGATTAATTAATTTGATTTTTTCTATAAACTCATAGCTATTCTTTAATGTATATTGATTCCTCATGAATATTGGGGATAGATAGTTGTATATCTTTTTTTCTAGGTTGATGAGTGGTGAGATTTTTTTCGATAGAATCAGTCTTAAAGGTGTGTTTTCTTTATGAGTTTTAATTTTCGAGAATATTTTTGGCATCCCTGCTCCCATTGGAGGGTTTGCATTTTTTATTTCTGTTGGTAACGTGATGTGGTTCCTTATATTAGCCAGGAAGGTAAGTTGTTTGTCGGTGGGATCTTTGTTGATGCTATCGCACTGTAGCTCTGAGATGGCCGTCCGCATTTTATCATTATATTCCAAAGTGTCCATAATAACAATTTGCCCTGTTTTGTCCGCTTCGCAGAATTTGATCGTGGGGTCTTTGCAATTATCCGCTAGTTTTTTGTACAAGTTACTTTGAAATATCGCACGTAAAAGAGAATAGTACAATAATTAGAGCTATATAATAGTCAGAATTAGAACTACTAAGTAGAGTTGCAAAAAGAAATGGAAATTCAGGCTCATATCTTCTTATTTGTGGAATTTTAAGTTTCTTGAAGAATGCCTTAAAACGATTTTCTAACTGCTTGGTAGAATAACTTATGGGCTCGTAGGTTACTCTATTATTGAGTTCCATAGTTAACATTTCAAAATAGAACTTCTTACAGATAATTGCAAAATTATTGCTAGCTTTATCCGTAGTGGTAAAAATAAATAGGTCTTGTAGTTTGGAGAGTGACCTTTTAGCATCTCCAGAGAAAAATAGATTTCTATCAAAACAAAAATCAAGACCTGCCAACTCATTAGTGAAGCCATTGATTACATTATATTTCCATTCTGCGAAGGCCTCAATAGGCTGATTGTATGTTAAACTGGTTTTTATAATGTACCTATTAACATCTTGAGTGAAGCTCTCAAGAATCCTCTCTTTGGAGATTTGGAAGGAAGGTCTAAATTTAGAACCATACTCTAATAAATTCCTAAGCTTGTCATTTTCAACAAAACTCAAGTTTTCAGTGATAATATGCTTGTAATTCTTATCATAGTGAACTGTTTCTTTATGTTCATCACAAGAACATGTAGTAACTACAGGTATGGAACTCGAAGAATTAAGTTTGTAGTTTTTAACTATTGACCCTAAGGTCTTAACATATTTAAAACTTACAATAGACTGGTGCCTGTGGATGGGAAAAAAAATTGCATTATTGTAGAACAGCTTCCTAACATTGAGATGTTCGTAGGTTTTATTTAGAAACCTGATGGTCACATAATTACTGGAAATTTCTTTAAGAGAAATTTTATCTTTAAGAATGTCTAGAACCAAAGCAAAAACATGTTTATCAACATGGTTAGCTGTTTCTTTCCAGAATTTGAAAAAACTTTTAAGGACAGAGTGCTTGAAGGACTTAAGTATTTTGTAAGTATTTTTAACAAAACTAGTACCATTTTTAAAACTTTCCAGAGTTATTTGCAAGTTAGCAAAATCAACCTTGCTTGAAGTGCGAAATAACCTCTGTCCTCTATTACCTATAGTGCAGCTCTTGTTGTTAACAAGAAAGAAGAGTTCACGTATAGAAAATTTATGCGGGTTATGCTTATTGTCAGAAAGAGTGGAATTAAGACCATAGGGATAAAGAGACTGATGCTGCAAAATTTCACGGGATTCAGTTTCAAGTTGAGCATAGAGGTCAGGGATAATATGCAGTACCTCTATTTTCACTTTGTCAAAACCATGATTATGGAAATGCTCTAATTCAAAGGTAGAGTACTGGCTAGCATTAGTGGAGGGGTTCACACCAGAAGTAGAGAACTTGTTAACTAGAGACCTGTGACCATTTATCCTAAGATGAAGAGGATTTTTGCTTTGGCCAATATAGCTAAGGCTGCAGATAGTACAGGTGAGCTTATAAATGGTATTTGTAGGCTTTGCAAAACTTGTTGGAGCAATTATCCACAATAGAAGAATACAGGTTAGGATCCGCAGATTTACATGTCAAACAACGTTTGTCATTTCATAACTTTAGATTACCTTTGCCAGCGAGTTCATACACTATGGGAAAGGGTGCTAGCCTAACCGAGCGGGAGGACTTAAATTATCTGAGTTGACCTCCAATCCTTTCATCGTCCTTAGAACGCCACTTGGGCAAAACATGCAAAATTCCGAGCAAACCAACTAGGAAAAAACCTTTTTTGGAAATAAGCAGTCCAAGAAATTACCAAAACTCGAGTATTAACTACACTTCAAAAAGACATCAGCCAAAACACGCTAAAATAAAAATAAAAATTAATAGTTAAATGAAAGTAAATAAAAAATGAAAACAAAAAAATAATAAAACAAAAAACAAAAAATAAAAATAATAAGTTGTAAATGCATTTATGGCACCTCTATTCATAGTGATTGTGGAATAACTTTTTTACGGGTCTTATAGAGGTTATTTTTCATGAAAGTTGGTTGTCAAATTTTCGAACTAAAGCCTAGTTCGTCATCAGGACTATGTCACTGGAGTAGTTGCTGCCACTCAATTGGAAGAGTCCATCCACAATTATCGTTAATTGTGGTACTTCTTCTTCTTGCTATTTCGATCCCTTCTTCTAGTTTCCTCTTTACTAAGTTTGACTGGTGGGCGATTATTTTCACTGAGTCCCAATTTATGGAGTGTCCACTTGCTTGTATATGTCTGTCTAGCCCTGTTTTGTTCCCAATGTTCCTAATAGCTGCTTGGTGTTCTTTCATTCGGACCTTAATACTTCTCCCTGTTTCTCCAATATAGCTGAGTCCGCAGTTACAGTCGATGCAGTAAAATTACTCCTTCCTGCAATTGGATGTCCAATTCTTTTTGCTTTAAAGCTGGCAGGAACTTCTTTATTTTTGTTATTAAGATCTGGAGCTAGCCTGATATTATATTCTGCTCCAATCCTTTTCAGTTTCTCGAAAAGTCCCTTGTGGTACGTAATTTTGCTGGTGAATTTGAAGTTGGTTTTTCCTGCTTCTTTTTTGGCACTTGTTTAAATATTTTCTCAACATATGGGGAGGGGTAATTGTTTTCTGCCAATATTTCCCTTAATTCTTCTTTGTGAAGATCTTTTTGAGTAGCTGAAGAGACCAGGATTTCAATTTTTTCCAAAAATTGTCTCGCCGTATTCGATTTAATATAATCAGGGTGGAATGAGCAGAAGTCTAACATCTTCCCTGTGTTGGTGGGTTTTCTAAAAAGCTGAGTGAAGAGAGAGGTTAAATATTCACTCAGCTTTTTAGAAAACCCACCAACACAGGGAAGATGTTAGACTTCTGCTCATTCCACCCTGATTATATTAAATCGAATACGGCGAGACAATTTTTGGAAAAATTGAAATCCTGGTCTCTTCAGCTACTCAAAAGATCTTCACAAAGAAGAATTAAGGGAAATATTGGCAGAAAACAATTACCCCTCCCCATATGTTGAGAAAATATTTAAACAAGTGCCAAAAAAGAAGCAGGAAAAAACCAACTTCAAATTCACCAGCAAAATTACGTACCACAAGGGACTTTTCGAGAAACTGAAAAGGATCGGAGCAAAATATAATATCAGGCTAGCTCCAGATCTTAATAACAAAATAAAGAAGTTCCTGCCAGCTTTAAAGCAAAAAGAATTGGACATCCAATTGCAGGAAGGAGTAATTTACTGCATCGACTGTAACTGCGGACTCAGCTATATTGGAGAAACAGGGAGAAGTATTAAGGTCCGAATGAAAGAACACCAAGCAGCTATTAGGAACATTGGGAACAAAACAGGGCTAGACAGACATATACAAGCAAGTGGACACTCCATAAATTGGGACTCAGTGAAAATAATCGCCCACCAGTCAAACTTAGTAAAGAGGAAACTAGAAGAAGGGATCGAAATAGCAAGAAGAAGAAGTACCACAATTAACGATAATTGTGGATGGACTCTTCCAATTGAGTGGCAGCAACTACTCCAGTGACATAGTCCTGATGACGAACTAGGCTTTAGTTCGAAAATTTGACAACCAACTTTCATGAAAAATAACCTCTATAAGACCCGTAAAAAAGTTATTCCACAATAAAAATAAAAATAAAACATTTCAACTAGAATTTGCGCATAAGCTGCTAAATAGTAAGTTGAAATTAGTTACTAAAGAGCAAAGCCGAAAACTTAAGAAAAACTTAAGAATTTAAAACGAAAGTTGCAAAATAACCTGAAGATCAAAACGCGCAACGCAGCAGTTATGAAAATTCAGAATTCACATTCTATTAAGAAGAGACTGAAGCAAAAAAGTTTTTGACACATACCAAGTACAACATAGAAAAGGTTATGTATTGACCGGTGTGAGTAAAAAGAGAAAAAAATAGAACAACCGAATGTAGAAAGTGTCGAGAATACTGAGCCTTGGCTTTATCAAGGACCAGCAAAAACTCCGCATTTTCTCACTTCCACAAAGACCTATTTGGAAATGGGTTTCTGCAAAGTCATAGATGCAAGTAATAAGCCCAACAAAAAAATTAAAAAAATATATATATGTCATGACCTCCGCATGAGTTGTATGACCAAGCTTTAGTTAACAATTTAGCTTGCATCCACAACTTTCCTGGCCCGACCCATGCTCTTCATCTGTTACTATTAAACAGAAAGAAGATGATTATAGAAAACTCAAGTTGTAAGAGTGACATAATGAATCAGAAATAATGTTCAGCAATAACAAATTGCCAAGTTCGCCTGAGAGAGAAATTAAAACCCGAATAGCAATACAAAAGTATTACAAATTCTTAATATTGCAATAAAAAAGGAAATATTAACTTTTTTCTAAAGCACAGATTCTTGAAAGAAAACTGGATTATAAAAACCCCCTACTCCACAACTTCTGACAACACAAAAACGAGAATAAAATTAAAGACAATAATAAACTAAAGAAATGCTTTGTGAAGGTTATGTGACATAAACAATTAGTTGCAATATGTACAGAGTATTTCAGAAGTGCTTTAAGTGCATAATTAAGTAGTTATTAAGACCTTAACTACATTGAAAACACAGCGCAGACTACAAGAACAATGAAACGGCCGGCTGCTTGGCCTTAGTTCCCTAAAAAACGTGCAAAGATACCAAGAAAAGAAAGAGTTAAAATCCGCAAAAAAGTTAATAGACTTGCTAGTGCCTAAATGCTTAAAGCAAAGAAAAAGAAAAAATGTTCAAGAAGTTCAAATATTGAACCTGGAAAACCTAAAACCCAAAGACAATGAAGAGAGCTTACCCCATCAGAGCTGCAGAGTTATGATCCAGGAACTCGCTGACAAGAGTAAAGAAGTGGGATTGAAAATGAACTTTCAGAAGACAAAAGTGATGTTCAATGCTTTGTCGATTGATGGAGAAAAGCTGGAGATAACGGACACGTACGTTTATCTTGGACAGCAGATATCAAGTAAGGGTCACATTGATGAAGAAATTAATCGGCGTACAAAACTTGCCTGGAGAGCTTTTGGAAGAAACGGCATAATTTTCAAGAGCAGTATGCCATTATGTCTTAAAAGAATAGTGTTTGATCAGTGCATCCTTCCAGTGCTTACGTATGATGCAGAGACGTGGACCTTGACTAAAAGAGACATACAAAGGCTGCAGACAGCTCAAAGAAGCATGGAGAGGTGCATGCTTGGGTAACCAGGAGAGATAAGAAGAGGAACTCATGGATCCGAAAAATGACAAGAGTGGAAGACATCATGATCAGAGTTAAATCCCTGAAATGGCAATAGGCTGGACATACTGCCATAAGGACAGACCATCGATGGACAGCCGAAATTTTAGATTGGATTCCAAGGGACAGGAAAAGACCCAGAAGAAGACCACATGGGAGATGGGTGGATGAAATTCGAAAGTATGCGGGAGTGACGTGGAGGAGACTGGCACAAGACAGACCGTTGTGGAGGAAACTTGGAGAGACCTTCGTCCAGCAGTGGATTGATAATGGTTGATGATGATGATATATATATATATATATATATATATATATATATATATATATTCGTCATAGAAGACTGCAGTGTGCTAAACAAGTTCAACACAGGTAGTGACCATAGATTGGTGAGATGTAAGATGCACCTCAACACTAAACTTGAACGTGGCAAGCTCATAAGACAAACAAAATCTATTGACATAACCAACCTTAAAAAACACCATAATACCTTCAAGTTGGAACTGAAGAACAGGTTCTCTGCTTTAGAAGGCCTAACATCGGAAGAAGTGGACATCTCTGAAGTTAACAGAAAAGTAACCAAAGCTCTTATGAAAACAGCAACAAAATTAGCTGGGTCTAAGAACAAGTTGCATCTAAACAAATTATCAGGAAAAACGAAAAAAATGTTGATGCAAAAAAGAAGAGAGATGAGGACAACTAAAGAAGATGTGACTTCCAAAGTGGAATATATAGAGCTATGCAAGACAGTAAGAAAAAGTATCACTGAAGACGTAAGAAAATTCAACTGTGAACTAGTGAGGAAAGCAATTGAAAACAACCAAAGCCTAAAGATAGCAAAGGGACATCTCAGTAAGGGAAGAAAACAGATTATGGCACTGAGAAAAGAAGATGGTTCTGTAACAAGAAATAGAGGCGAAATTTTGACAAGAGTGAAAGATTTCTACTCCAAATTATATGAAAGGGATGATACATGCACTCCAGACATCATGAAAGATACCAGTACCAGAGTTCCTCCAGTCCTTCCAGCAGAAGTTGCACATGCAATCAAGAACATGAAGCGGGGAAAAGCTCCAGGAGAAGATGGAATTACTGTAGACATCATACAAGAAGCAAGTGGAGAAATCGAAACAGTACTCGCCCAAATTTTCACTCGATGCCTTAATGAAGGAAAGATTCCTGAGGATTGGAACACCGCTACAATGATCCTGCTACATAAGAAAGGTGACATTGAGGATCTCGGAAACTACAGACCTATCAGCCTCCTATCAGTAGTTTATAAAATCTTCACTAAAGTTCTTTCACACCGCTTGAAGGTGACACTGGACATGGCTCAACCGAGAGGACAAGCTGGATTCAGGAGTGGCTGCAGCATAATAGATCATATCCACGTACTGAGAGAACTAATTGAAAGAGCAAGGGAATATGAACTTCCATTGTGCATGGCTTTTATCGATTATGAAAAAGCCTTTGATTCGGTGAAACCATCAGCAGTTACAATGGCTCTGAAAACCTGCGGTATTGAAGATGCATACATTAATATTATTAATAACATCTATGAAAATGCAAGTGCAAAGATTCGGCTGTTTGAAAATACAACACACGTAAAAATTGGAAAGGGAGTGAGACAAGGTGACACCATATCTCCGAAGCTCTTTAATGCCATATTGGAGGGTGTTTTTCAGTCGCTGAGCTGGGAAATCAAGGGGATAAAGATTAATGGAGATTATCTAACCCACCTTCGTTTAGCTGATGACGTAGTCATTTTTGCAACTACCCCATCAGAGCTGCAGAGTATGATCCAGGAACTTGCTGACAAGAGTAAAGAAGTGGGATTAAAAATGAACTTTCAGAAGACAAAAGTGATGTTCAATGCTTTAACAAGAAATGAAGATTTATCGATTGATGGAGAAAAGCTGGAGATAACAGACACGTACGTTTATCTTGGACAGCAGATATCAAGTGAGGGTCACATTGATGAAGAAATTAATCGGCGTGCAAAACTTGCCTGGAGAGCTTTTGGAAGAAACAGCATAATTTTCAAGAGCAATATGCCATTATGTCTTAAAAGAAAAGTGTTTGATCAATGCATCCTTCCAGTGCTTACGTATGGTGCAGAGACGTGGACCTTAACTAAAAGAGACATACAAAGGCTGCAGACAACTCAAAGAAGCATGGAGAGGTGCATGCTTGGTGTAACCAGGAGAGATAAGAAGAGGAACTCGTGGATCCGAAAAATGACAAGAGTGGAAGACATCATGATCAGAGTTAAATCCCTGAAATGGCAATGGGCTGGACATACTGCCAGAAGGACAGATCATCGATGGACAGCCGAAATTTTAGATTGGATTCCAAGGGACAGGAAAAGACCCAAAAGAAGACCACATGGGAGATGGGTGGGTGAAATTCGAAAGTATGCAGGGGTGACATGGAGGACACTGGCACAAGACAGACCGTTGTGGAGGAAACTTGGGGAGACCTTCGTCCAGCAGTGGATTGATAATGGTTGACAATGATGATGATGATATATATATATATATATATATATATACGGATGTAAGGTCAGGTGATGCGTAACATCACAGCCTCTCCTTGACAAATGTCAATCCCGCCTTCTCGTGGTACATCCTGTTCCCACTAAAGGGGCTCTGACGACCGCCAATAGCGGTATAACTATACCATCGGGATTAGAGGAAATGCTATCCCACACTCACCAACCCGCTTGGCCAGCGTGGTGAGTTATGGCCAAACCCCTCCAAAATGACTCCACAACTTAAATCTTGGCCCTCAGTCTCCGGCAGCTGCAATGTACCTGGCCAAGGCAGCGGCCAGTGCGACATGAAGGCAGAGGGTGCTAAGAATCCCCGGAGGACCGAACTAGGCTGCCATCTGATGCTGACCTTGGCTACATATAACGGACGCTCCCTATCTTCTGATTCAAGGCTTCTTGAATTGGAAGAGGAACTACAAAGGATCAAGTGGGACATCGTCGGGCTAAGTGAGGTAAGGAGAAAAGGAGAAGATCTCATTGAACTGTAAAGTGGACATCTCTTCTACTATCGTGGGACAGATACTGGCAGAACTAGTGGTGTTGGATTTATAATAAACAAGAAACTGAAGGATAAAGTTGTAGAAGTTGAAAGTTCCTCTGACAGAGCTGCACGACTCGTTATCCAACTCTCGAGAAGATACCAGGCTCAGATTATTCAAACTTATGCATCCACCACAAGTCATGCTGAAGAGGAAATTGAAGAATTTTATGAGGAAATTCGTGATCTAAATAATAAAGGTAAGCAGCACTTGAAGATAATTATGGGAGATTTCAATGCAAAAATAGGGCAACGACAACAGAATGAAACTTCAGTAGGTAAATTCGGTCACGGCAACAGAAACCAGCGTGGAAATACTCTCGTAGAGTTTGCAGAGGCAGAAGGGTTTTTCATCTTGAACTCCTTTTTCAAGAAAAAGCCACACAGGAAATGGGCATGGAGACATCCAAATGGGATGACAAGTGAAATTGATTTTATTATGTGTAACAAAAAATTCGTCATAGAAGACTGCAGTGTGCTAAACAAGTTCAACACAGGCAGTGACCATAGATTGGTGAGATGTAAGATGCACCTCAACACTAAACTCGAACGTAGCAAGCTCATAAGACAAACAAAATGTATTGACATAACCAACCTTAAAAAACACCATAATACCTTCAAATTGGAACTGAAGAACAGATTCTCTGCTTTAGAAGGCCTAACATCGGAAGAAGTGGATATTTCTGAAGTTAACAGAAAAGTAACCAAAGCTCTTATGGAAACAGCAACAAAATTAGCTGGGTCTAAGAACAAATTGCATGTGAACAAATTATCAGGAAAAACCAAAATGTTGATGCAAAAAAGAAGAGAGATGAGGACAACTAAAGATGTGACTTCCGAAGTGGAATATATAGAGCTATGCAAGACAGTACGAAAAAGTATCACTGAAGACGTAAGGAAATTCAACTGTGAACTAGTAAGGAAAGCAATTGAAAACAACCAAAGCCTAAAGATAGCAAAGGGACATCTCAGTAAGGGAAAAATACAGATTATGGCACTGAGAAAAGAAGATGGTTCTGTTACAAGAAATAGAGGCAAAATTTTGACAAGAGTGAAAGATTTCTACTCCAAATTATATGAAAGGGATGATACACGTACTCCAGACATCATGAAAGGTACCAGAGTTCTTCCAGCAGAAGTTGCACATGCAATCAAGAACATGAAGCGGGGAAAAGCTCCAGGAGGAGATGGAATTACTGTAGACATCATACAAGAAGCAAGTGGAGAAATCGAAACAGTACTCGCCCATATTTTCACTCGATGCCTTAATGAAGGGAAAATTCCTGAGGATTGGAACAACGCTACAATGATCTTGCTACATAAAAAAGGTGACATTGAGGATCTCAGGAACTACAGACCTATCAGCCTCCTATCAGTGGTTTATAAAATCTTCACTAAAGTTCTTTCACACCGCTTGAAGGTAACACTGGACATGGCTCAACCGAGAGAACAAGCTGGATTCAGGAGTGGCTACAGCACAATAGATCATATCCACATACTGAGAGAACTAATTGAAAGAGCGAGGAATATGAACTTCCATTGTGCATGGCTTTTATCGATTATGAAAAAGCCTTTGATTCGGTGAAACCATCAGCAGTTGCAATGGCTCTGAAATCCTGCGGTATTGAAGATGCATACATTAATATTATTAATAACATCTATGAAAATGCAAGTGCAAAGATTCTGCTATTTGAAAATGCAACACACATAAAAATTGGAAAAGGAGTGAGACAAGGTGACACCATATCTCCGAAGCTCTTTAATGCCACATTGGAAAATGTCTTTCAATCACTGAACTGTTAAAACAAAGGCACAAAGATTAATGGAGATTATCTAACCCACCTTCGTTTTGCTGATGACATAGTCATTTTTGCAACTACCCCATCAGAGCTACAGAGTATGATGCAGGAACTTGCTGACAAGAGTTAAAGAAGTGGGATTAAAAATGAACTTTCAGAAGACAAAAGTGATGTTCAATGCTTTTACAAGAAATGAAGATTTATCGATTGATGGAGAAAAGCTGGAGATAACAGACACGTACGTTTATCTTGGACAGCAGATATCAAGTGAGGGTCACATTGATGAAGAAATTAATCAGCGTACAAAACTTGCCTGGAGAGCTTTTGGAAGAAACAGCATTATTTTCAAGAGCAATATGCCATTATGTCTTAAAAGAAAAGTGTTTGATCAATGCATCCTTCCAGTGCTTACGTATGGTGCAGAGACGTGGACCTTATTTAAAAGAGACATACAAAGGCTGCAGACAACTCAAAGAAGCATGGAGAGGTGCATGCTTGGTGTAACCAGGAGAGATAAGAAGAGGAACACGTGGATCCGAAAAATGACAAGAGTGGAAGACATCATGATCAGAGTTAAATCCCTGAAATGGCATTGGGCTGGACATACTGCCAGAAGAACCGACCATCGATGGACAGCCGAAATTTTAGATTGGATTCCAAGGGACAGGAAAAGACCCCGAAGAAGACCACATGGAAGATGGGTGGATGAAATTCGAAAATATGCAGGAGTGACATGGAGGAGACTGGCACAAGACAGGCCGTTGTGGAGGAAACTTGGGAGACCTTCGTCCAGCAGTGGATTGATAATGGTTGACAATGATGATGATGATGATATATATATATACCCAAGAGCAGAGTCAAAGACTTAATTTTACACTTTAGAATTTAAAACCAAATTTGCTTAACAATCAAATTTTATATATAAATACAGTATATATACTGTATATACATATATATATATATACGTGAGTACCTTTGTATCATGCTAGAAATGGCAGGTTTATGTAGTTTCCTTTCAGCCCAGTATAATTATGCTTGTAATTTGTCTAATTATTTATATCTATTTCAATTTTCTACTGCTTACAGGATGATTGGAGCAGCTGGTGCTGGTGATGATAAACCTTTTGCATGCCCTGTTCCAGGCTGTAAGAAGCGCTACAAGAATATCAATGGAATTAAGTATCATGCCAAGAATGGTCATAGAAAAGATAACAAGTTAGTTAATATTTAGTTTTCTAATTCTTAATGACTTGCTTATGCTTAAGTTTTACTTTAGTTCATCATGCTTAAATTTTACTTTGCATGTAGTTTCTGACAGATATTTGATTACATCAGAAAATTTGTGTGAGCTGCTTGATTAGTTTATTTAATATTTCACTTTTTTTTTCTTTTGAAATAAAGTCCAAATTATGAAATTTCATGAGACAACTCTTAATGGTTGTCTTATGTTAAAAACGTGCTTTAGATTAAACATAAATAATATCTCACCAAGGCTCTTATGGAAACAGCAACAAAAATAGGTGGTACTAAGAACAAGTTACATATGAAGAAAATTTCAGGAAAAACAAATGTTGATGCAAAAGAGAAGGGAGATGAGGACAAATAAAGACGTAACTTCCAACGTGTAATATATAGAGCTATGCAAGACAGTGCGAAAAGGTATCACTGAAGACATAAGGAAATTCAATTGTGAACTAGTGAGGAAAGCAATTGAAAACAACCATAGCCTGAAGAGAGCAAAAGGACATCTCAGTAAGGGAAGAAAACAGATTATGGCTCTGAGAAAAGAAGATGGTACTGTAACAAGAAATAGAAGCGAAATTTTGACAAGGGTGAAAGATTTTTATTCAAAACTATATGGAGGGGATGATACATCTATTCCAGACATTATTACAGGTACTAGTGTCAAAGTCCCTCCAATCTTCCCTGCAGAAGTTACATATGCAATTAAGAACATGAAACAGGGAAGAGCTCCAGGAGAAGATGGAATTACTGTGGACATTATACAAGAAGCAAGTGGAGAAATTGAAACTACACTCGCCCAAATTTTCACCAGATGTCTTAATGAAGGGAAGATTCCTGAGGATTTGGAACAATGCTACAATGATCTTGCTCCATAAAAAAGGTGACATTGAGGATCTCAGGAACTACAGACCCATCAGTCTCCTTTCAGTGGTTTATAAAATGTTCACTAAGGTTCTTTCACATCGCTTGAAGGTAACACTAGACATGGCCCAACCAAGAGAACAAGCTGGATTCAGGAGTGGCTGCAGCACTATAGATCATATCCATGTACTGAGAGAACTAATTGAAAGAACAAGAGAATATGAACTTTCATTATGCGTTGCTTTTATTGACTATGAAAAGGCCTTCGATTCCGTGAAACCATCAGCAGTAACAATGGCTTTGAAATCCTCCGGTATTGAAGATGTATACATTAGTATTATTAATAACATCTATGAAAATGCAAGTGCAAAGGTTCGGATATTTGAGGATACAGCACAAATAAGAATTGGAAAGGGTGTGAGACAAGGTGACACCATATCTCCCAAGCTCTTTAACGCCACATTGCAAAATGTCTTTCAATCATTGAACTGGGAAAACGAAGGGATAAAGATTAATGGAGATTACTTGACTCACCTTCGTTTTGCTAATGACGTAGTCATCTTTGCAACTACTCCTTCACAGCTGCAGAGTATGATCCAAGAACTTGCTGACAAGAGTAAAGAAGTGGGATTAAAAATGAACTTTCAGAAGACAAAAGTGATGTATAATGCTTTTACAAGAAACGAAGATTTAGCGATTGATGGAGAAAAGTTTGACAACCGATTCCTACATTTATCTTGGGCAGCAGATATCGAGTGAGGGTCACATTGATGAAGAAATTAATCGGCGTTATAAAACTTGGATGGGGAGCTTTTGGAAGAAACAGTACAATTTTTAAGAGCAGTATGCCAGTATGTCTCAAAAGAAAAATGTTTAATCAATGCATCCTGCCAGTGCTTACGTATAGAGCCGAGACATGGACCTTAAGCTAAAAAAGAGATATAAAGACTGCAGACAACTCAAAAAGCATGGAGAGATGCATGCTTGGTGTAACCAAGAAAGATAAGAAGATGAACTTGTTGATAAGAAAAATGGCAGGAGTCGACGACATCATAACCACAGTGAAATCACTGAAATGGCAATGGGCTGGACATGTTGCCAGAAGAACGGACCACTGATGGACAACCGAAATTTTAGGCTGGATTCCGAGGGACAGGAAAAGACCCAGAAGAAGACCCTATGGGAGATGGAATGATGAAATTCGAAAGTATGCTGGAGTGACATGGAGGAGACAGGCCCAAGACAGACAATTGTGGAAGAAATTTGGTGAGACCTTCATCCAACAGTGGATTGATAATGGTTGATGATGAATATCAAAAGGTATTCTTTACCTATTGTTAAAATAGTATTTCGCACATTTTTTGCTCTGTGAGGCACATGCTCCCATCCCGAGAGAGGTCGATTCTGTTAAGTTTTTTTTTTTTTAATTTTATAAATCAAACATTTGTGTTAAATATTTTCCTTTAAACATCAATTCATTAGTACAATCAAACATTAAAATTTTTTTTTTGATTAATTAAAACATGCATAAGGAAAGGTTATACTCATCGGGTCGTGGAGGCACGCGGCTCACATAAAAGCTCTTCTATGATATCACGGCGAGCGCTTTCCATGCTCCTAGAGCACAGTCTTCAGGCCATCTATTATCTATGCGGGGTTCTTCGTGTGTGTACCCACAGGAGTTGCATGTCGGGAAACGAAGGGAGGGTTGCTGTCTTCATGGCTTGTAAGGTGATTACTCCTCAAGTGCTGCCATCTATTGGATTACTTCATAGGTATGTTCGTCATAAGTATATACTTCTTTATTTTTAACTATCTATTTAAATAAACTGTTGTATTATTTTTAGTCCTATATTAAATGGGGTGATTTTAGTAATGTTTATTTTTTTTTTTTTTTTTTTGTCTTTTTTTATGCATTTTTCTCTTTTTATAAGTGACTTCCTAGTTGTATCTAGAGTAGTGGGATCATGTAAATTGCATATATTATCTTTTTTTTATTCGATTATAATGCTTTCAGAAATCCTTAATTTTTCTTCGTTTATGTGGATACTTAGTAATTTAATATTTTCGAAATGAGGATATTGTTTATGATTAATGCAGTGTTGGATAAGTGCGGTTTTTTTCCTTTTTGTTCCAGTTTTTAATATGTTGATGTAATCTTTTTATTAGTCTATTTTTTGTGCTACCAATGTAAGATATGTGGGTGTCAGAACTCTGAGATTATAGGAATTTCATATACACCTGTTTGTAGTATGCTTCCAGAGATGCCAACTTCTGAAGGAAGTCATCAGTAGTCCATATGCGCGGCGGCCGTAGTTTTTCCGTAGTGAAGTCAAGTCAAGTTACCACATTGAAATTTGCAGGGTAGCATGCTGCGTATTTCTCAGAGTACACTGCTGCATTTTTAGCATTATGTTAATCTCGATCGGGGGCAATACTTGGATAAGTTTTGCAACATTTCCAAGTCCCCTTAAAATGAAGAAAAAAAACTTTAGTAAATACACAAAAAATACATAACATTTCAACTCCACCTTTTAATAAATATGTTATGTCATAAGTGTGGGATGCCACACACTTATGTTTATTCCTCCTGTTTTTTAGAGTGAAAATGCCGACCACAATTGTCTTTTCCGCCGTGTGCGATTAAAAAATCAACAGCACACGAGGAACAAAACCCATGGTTTTCGGATACCCGAGACGATTTTAGACACGGAAATTCTTGTGAATAACTCTCCTTGAATTTATGACAGCTTTTCTGCTTTTTAGATCCAAGAATATTAGTAGAGGCAGGTGGCCATTTACCCGACGCTATTGCAAGTAAATTCGTACACGACAAACACAATGGGAGCAAAGCCCGACACATAGAACAATTAACTTTGAAAGGTTTCATAGCTTTATTATTAGCATTAAATGCTTATGATACGAAAAAAACTAATCAAAAAGGTATTTTAAATTGCATAAATAAATCAATTCTGGAAAAAAAGAATAAAATAGAAAGGCAATGCAAATAAAATAAATTACAATAAAAATCCATGCAATATTTCATTAACACAATAGAAGTTTTCTGCTAAGATGCGAGGAAGTAAAATGTCACAACTTAAAACACAAGTAAGTAATGAAATTAAAATCATCAAAAAAAAAAAAAAAGAATTAGAACTGAAATAAAAAGATTCCCAATGAAGAATGATCTGGGGAAAACAATCTTTAAAACAAGCTATTAAGGAAGAAAGAAAGTTTTTGTGAATCTGACAAGATAATCGTACAATAAAACATCCCTTTGTTTAGCGGAACATTTCTACAAGAGAAAAAAAAAGTGCACTTAGCAAAAGTAACATAAACAATTAAGCTCTCTGCTGTCAGCGAGGAGTGAGGGAAAATAGGTCACAACTGGTGTACATACCCAGCAGCAAAAAATGTCTCACCGCAGCAAGCTGCTGCTAGACGTTTTAGACACAGGGAGGAATTTTCTCTTGCTCTGGGCAAAGAGTATACTGCGCACGAAGAACAAACTCCCATGGAGGTAACATAAAACAGGCAATAACAGCGTCCACACATCCTGGTAGCTTAGTTACGTGCTCTGCCGCAAAAAACAAACATTCAGGATTTCTTAGATCCACAATTGTTTCGTTCGATCTCATGGCTATTTGCTCAGAGCAGTTTTTTTATTTTTCTAATATCCCGCCCGCCCTTTATTTTGGTGAAACAAATATGCAATAACAATTAATATGACTATTTAAATTACATTTTAGCAAATATTGATTCGGACACCCCCCCCCCCTCGTAATTGCTAACAAACACAGAAACATTATGGGGGAGATGTGGGAATAAAGAAAAATAATTTATTTTTTCTAATAATATTTACTATCACACTTATTCCTCTTAAACAGTATGGTGCCACATGTGTGTATAATATAAGAAAGATAAACAAGGACTTAAGTTAAAGTAAAAATAATTAAAATTCTTGCCTATTATAAGGCCAATATAATTAAACTATTAAAATTCTTACCTAGTTGGTCTATTATAGGCCAACTTATTTCTCATTTAACATTTTTGTAGTGGCTTGTTTGGCAATTAACAGTTCTGATTTAGAAAATGCCTTTAAGAAACAGGTTTGACCATTGGCACTCTTTACTGCCTCTTCAATCTCGCACATTTTCCATTTTTCAATGAGGAGTGGTTAAGGTTTTCCCGAAGTTAACAGAGGTCGTGCGTTGCAAATGCCATCCCACAGCAAGCCAGGTACAAAGTCACGTGATCATACAGAACGATCTCCGCTGCAACATTTCCACTTGCTTGTCGGCCAGCCAAACATGCTTGCTTGTGTGACGGCTTCGTGACGTTACCGCAAAAATCACTACATTTGACCATGCTTGACTTTTTTTTTTTTAAATAATTAAAAAAAAAAGTTTTCCGGAAATATAAGAGATTTCTGGAAAAATCCGTAGTTATTCACACCTCCGTAAGTCCGTAGTTTGAACACGTTATCCATAGAAACTACGGAGGATCCGTAGTACTTGGCACCTCTGTGCTTCTGTTAGATTTTTCTCTATAACCAAGTCACCATTGTTCTGAACAGAATGACCAAAAATAATGTTGTGTTTCTTCATTAACCTTAAAAATTTCCCACTAACTCCTCTAACATAAGGAAAGGAACCTGAAAATTTGTAATTCTTTTTTGGGATGTTTAGACAGGACTGCTAAAAAAACTACCAGTTCCCCCTGTCCTTTATTGTAGGTATGTTGACGACATTTTTATTTTGTCTAAATTAAAAAAAGAACTAGAAATATTGTAGGACAAGTATACAACCTGTTACCCTCAGATTGAATTAACATTGGAGTTTGAACATGATGGAAATTATCCTTTTTAGATATTGAACTAATTAAAAAAGACTTCAAGTTTGAACACAAGAGTTTTTAGAAAACCAACATATGTACCTATAATAATCCCATGTCAATCTGAACACCCAAAAACTCATAAAGTAAATAGTATTAGAAATTGGATAAAACGTGCCTTCACACATTCCTCAAATAGAAAGTACAGAGAAGAAGAAATCCAATGGATTATTAACACAACTTTAACAATATGGGTATGACATAAACTGTTAAAAAATTGACTTTTGAATGCAAAAAGAAATTAAAACAGTCCTGTCTAAACATCCCAAAAAAGAACTACAAATTTTCAGGTTCTTTTCCTTATGTTAGAGGAGTTAGTGGAAAATTTTTAAGGTTAATGAAGAAACACAACATTATTTTTGGTCATTCTGTTCAGAACATTAGTGACTTGGTTATAGAGAAAAAATCTAACAGAAGCATACTACAATCAACAGGTGTATATGAAATTCCTATAATCTCAGAGTTCTGACGCCCACATATCTTACATTGGCAGCACAAAAAATAGACTAATAAAAAGATTACATCAACATATTAAAAACTGGAACAAAAAGGAAAAAAACGCACTTATCCAACACTGCATTAATCATAAACAATATCCTCATTTCGAAAATATTAAATTACTAAGTATCCACACAAACGAAAAAGAATTAAGGATTTCTGAAAGCGTTATAATCGAATAAAAAAAAAAGATAATATATGCAATTTACATGATCCCACTACTCTATATACAACTAGGAAGTCACTTATACAAAGAGAAAAAATGCATAAAAAAAGACAAAAAAAAATTACAAAAATCACCCCATTTAATAAAGGACTAAAAATAATACAACAGTTTATTTAAATAGATAGTTAAAAATAAAGAATATACTTACGACGAACATACCTACAGGGCTGCCAGTGGCAACTAAATAAGCGACTATTGCTACTATTTTTGATGACAGGTGACTATGGCTACTATTTCTTACAAAAAACAGCCAAAAGCAACCATTTTCAGAAAAACCTTGACTATTTTAATTGTAAGGCTACTTACTATTTAAAAAAAAAACTTAATTTGTGTTGCATATATTGATGTGCTTGTATAACATCAGTTTTAACATTGATACACGTGATTATCAACTTTGATATAGATATGTATATGTTGAATCCATGGTTTATACACATCCTGGAATTCCATTCTGTCCTGGAAAAGTCCTGGAAATGTCCTAAAATTTTGTTACATGTCTTGGAATTTTATCCATTCCTGCCTTTTTGTGTCTGCACGATGTTTTGTAGTTGAGGATTTTTCTACTGGCATAACTTATATCTGACAAATTTCCCTCCCCATCCCCTGTGTGTGTGTGTGTGTGTGTGTGTGTGTGTGTGTGTGTGTGTGTGTGTGTTGAGGGTGGGTCTATTGGTTTTCTTGTTTAGGAGGACTGAAGCTGTGTTATTAGCATCTTTTGTGTCATGCTTATGTTATAACTTTGTCTCACTGGGGAGATCATATCTCCGCCATTATTAGCTTGATTTGTAAAATTCTTTTTGTATTAGAAAGCTTAAAATGTGAGAATGATGATTCGTTCGTTCTGTTTTTTTTTTTTAATGCACAACTTCACTGCTAGAGGGCGCAAATGGAGATCCTATCGAATTTAAAATGCATTTCATTTCATGTATTTGCTTCTAAATATCAAAGTGAAAACATTCTTATTCTTTTCGATGGCAGTTATAGCGAAGACTATTTTAGTTAGTCTCTTTTTCAAATGATGCATAAAGTTTCCGCTAGGGTGCGTAAAAGTAAATCGCAATTTTCCCAATATCTCCGCTTCTAAATGTCTGATTTGAAAAATTCTTCCCGAGTCGGATACACAGCTCTTGAGGTTGAAATGTTTTGCATACAAATTCTCATTTGTGGTAGTAAAGAATGGTTTGGCCACCAGGGGACATAAAGGTTTATTTTGGCTTCTGATGTATTTGCAACAAAATCTGAGCTGGAAACTCGATTGAAAAAATTCTTCCGTGAATCAAGAATCGATACCGCTCAACTTGGAAAACTGATTGAGAATACTTCCTGCTTAAAATAGTGCACAATTTTCCCACCAGGGGCGTACACGTATATCTTTATGTCCCTATCTCTGTTTCTGGGAGTCTGATTTGAAAAATTCTTTCTTTGTTGGAGAACATTTTCGGTGCGAAATGTTTCTCATAAAATTTCAAATATTTCTTAAGGCACAAGTGTGCCACTAGAGGGCGTAAGCTCACATTTCCGTTTACAGCAATATCTGCGGACTAAAAACGTAATTGAAAAATGTTCTCTTTTAATCAGATACCTATGAAAACTCCTTATTTGTATTTTCTTCACAAAATAATGCCCAATTTCGCCACTAGGGGGTGCAAATTTTTAACCTATTTTTCTTAATATCTGTACTTCTAAATGTCCAATTTAAAAAATTCTTTTAACACCAGATACCATTTACCTTATGGAACACTTTAGGTTTGTGTTTGAGGAGGTTTGTGGTTCACAATTCTGCCGCTAGGTGGTGTTTGTGTACTTCTGTTTGCAGGCTATCTCTGCCTGTAATTTTGAGAATTTTTTTTTTTTTTACTGTATGCGATTCACTATAATAAAGATGGAAAGTGAATAAGATTTTTGCTACAATAAGAAGATTCTCTTCAAATAATATACAACTTTCCCCCTAGGGGTTGTAAAGGTCAAAATGTTTTTCTTGCTATCTCTGCTTCTGGGAGACTTATTTGAAAAGTTCTTTTTCCTTAGCATAGCTTTTGCTATGAAGAATGCTTTTGTCCTTTTTCCATTACGCAAAATTCTTCCGCTGAAACGCATAGTTATATCATGTTTCCTTCTATATATCTCCTTTTAACTGATCAATTTGAAAATCTTTGTCTCTCTAATACCTTTTTTCTGCTATGGAAAACGTTTTTGCGCCATTTGTTAATTTTCGTAACATATTTTTTAGCCACTGGTGGAAGTAAGTAGCTGATTTGTGTGTGTGTTGGGGGGGGGGGTATTTTACCTTTACTGAAAGTTTGTAATGAATACTTTATATAAAAATTTGCCATAAAATCAGATTGTTTTCTAATATCAGAAACTTAAATCTAGTTGTTTCTTAGTATTTTCTGAGCTTCTATAATTAGTTTTTTAATCATGCCCATGTAAATTGCCATGATCACTAATGAATGCAATTGCACACTGCCCTTGGAGATAAGGTTTTCCCGTTATTCTCTTTCATTTCACATTGGAAATTTTTGTTCATACTTTGTTTGTTGGCGAGTAAAAATTAAAAACATAGCTACAGCATCGATATTTTGTTGAAAATTCCTTCCATAAATAAAATGTAACACAAATACTTGCTCCCGTGATTATGTATTTAAGAAATAATTCCTTTGGTCCTTTGAAAAAGTTCTAGATATTTCTCCTTTCTTTACTTTTAAATTTCCAATGTAAGCATTATTTCAAAATAATTAAATACAAATAGTATTTTATGATTGATTGTGTGGTATATGAAAGCATTTCAAAAGAAATGCCACATACCTATGTATTTTTGAGTTTTATGGGGTTTTTTTTTTTATTCTGTAATTTGCTTCAATAATTGAACTAAAGCCAAAGTAGAAAAATAAAGTTTTCTCAAAATCATTGTAGTATACTGTTTATAGAAGTTTAGTAGATATTAAACCTGGTCACATTTTCAGTTACAGCTTTTGACTGTCCATCGATGGTCTGTCCTTCTGGCAGTATGTCCAGCCCATTGCCATTTCAGGGAATTTACTCTGATCATGATGTCTTCCACTCTTGTCATTTTTCTGATCCACGAGTTCCTCTTCTTATCTCTCCTGGTTACACCAAGCATGCACCTCTCCATGCTGCTTTGAGTTGTCTGCAGCCTTTGTATGTCTCTTTTAGTTAAGGTCCACGTCTCTGGACCATACGTAAGCACTGAAAGGATGCATTGATCAAACACTTTTCTTTTAAGACATAATGGATTGTGGAATAACTTTTTTACGGGTCTTATAGAGGTTATTTTTCATGAAAGTTGGTTGTCAAATTTTCGAACTAAAGCCTAGTTCGTCATCAGGACTATGTCACTGGAGTAGTTGCTGCCACTCAATTGGAAGAGTCCATCCGCAATTATCGTTAATTTGTGGTACTTCTTCTTCTTGCTATTTCGATCCCTTCTTCTAGTTTCCTCTTTACTAAGTTTGACTGGTAGCAAGAAGAAGAAGTACCACAATTAACGATAATTGCAGATGGACTCTTCCAATTGAGTGGCAGCAACTACTCCAGTGACATAGTCCTGATGACGAACTAGGCTTTAGTTCGAAAATTTGACAACCAACTTTCATGAAAAATAACCTCTATAAGACCCGTAAAAAAGTTATTCCACAATCACTATGAATAGAGGTGCCATAAATGCATTTACAACTAAGACATAATGGATGTCAACCCCGCCTTCTCATGGTGCATCCTGTTCCCACTAAAGAGGCTCTGACGACCGCCAATGGCGGTATAACTATACCATCGGGATTAGAGGAAATGCTATCCCACACTCACAATCCGCTTGGCCAGCGTGGTGAGTTATAGCAACCCCCTCATAAATTATATGTTCATTGAAATACATTTGTGTGATTGTTTTTACAGCTTTATTTTCCGAATGACACAGAAAATGCATGTTTTCACCAAGAAACATTTAAACTCACTTTACATTATCTACAAAACTGTTTAATATAAGTTAGGAACTTTTCATAACAGAAAAAATTAAGTGGTAATCGAAAAAACATCTGGTGAGACATTTCTGCGTAGCTGTTAAAAATAACGAGACGGTACATTTTGTCATTTGAGTAGGTCGTTCCTCTAGTCACGTGGGTCTAGGTATAGATGTACTTGTATGTATAAGAATTTATTCCAAACAGAAAAATTAGGATTGATCATTTTTGGAGAAACATATTTTCTCAAAAGGCATTTGGAGACTGGAAATATCCATCTTTGGCTAAAGTTGTGAAATTATACCTTGCTTTATCACATGACAACTTTGATGTAGAGAGAGGCTCTTCTGTATCACAAAGAGTTCTTTCATCAAATAGAAGTCATTGTTCTTTCCACGTTTATAAGTGAGTCATGAAAAAAATTCTCATCTGCCACCACTGGGAATCGAACCCAGGGTCTTCCAGTTATGCTGGACATGCTTCCACTGCACGACAGCGACCTTGAAATTCTCCAGACTCCCATACGACAAACTTCCAAACCACCTGGCAGATTGCTTCTTTAGAGCCTCGCACAATGCTGGGGATTCACCAAAGATGAACAGCAGCAACTGAACAAAAAACTAGATGGCAAGTGAAGCCTACCTACCCTTACATGCACTGATGCAGTGGTATAAATTCACACTCATTTTTTGAAATAATTTACTGCATATAATTAGGAACATCAAATAGAAGTCATTGCTCTTTCCACATTTATAAGTGAGTCACAGAAAAATTTCATTTGAAGACATCTATGTCTGAGATGTTGAATGAGAGACTAACAATTCGAGATGCATTAAAAATGTATAACAACCAAGTTGCAAAGGTGCTAATAACCAAAGAACTAATAAAATTAGCACTTAATGCACATAGATCATATAGCAACCATTTGGAAGAGGAGCAGATATTTTTAAAGGAACAGCTACTGAAAGCAGAGAAAGAAAGTGCTGAGAGATTGAAACAAGAATTGCTAAATAAAGGATTTGAAGAGCAGAAAGCAAACTATAGAAAACATGGAAAACAAGATAAAAATTATTGTTCAAGAAAAAGAGAAGTACAAGAATCATCAGACTATGTGCTTAAAGAAGCCAGTGAGAGACTAAAGCAAGCATTAAAAAAAAAAAAACATACCTGCAATACGAGTTGCACATGGCATTCTAGAATGATCAGAGAAACTCCGACAAAAGGAAAGACAACGTGAACTTGAAGTATTAAAAATGAATAGGGTAGTTCATAAAAGAAAATCCTACCTAATTGATGCATTTATGCAGAGAACCTCAAAAAAAGAATAAATCTAAGGTTAATGAGTAAGCTTTTTTGTTAAGCCTACCTACCCTTACATGCACTGATGCAGTGGTATAAATTCACACTCATTTTTTTGAAATAATTTACTGCATATAACTCCTCCAAATTGCTACCATGGTATAAGAATAATGTAAACTTTAAAGAGGACCCAGTTGCTAAATGATAAACAGTTTGTTTATACATATTGGGGGAAGGGGGGGGCATCATATAAAAGTTTTTGATGTCCCATGACAATAATTTCCAGAAAAGTTATAATCATTTAAAAAAATTTGAGCTTTGGTTTTATTATTGTCGTCAGTGGGTATAACGATAATCTTAGTTTTACTGTTGTTAGAGCTTTGAAAATCGATCATGGTTAACATCTAGGGATTTTAACTGTCTGCTGTTATGCAACCCAAATTAGAAGAAAGTCAAGTTATTTGTTTTCTTATTTCTGTAATTATGAGTTGGAATAATTTTACAGGATCAAGTAATTTCTTTATATTTGTCTCAAAAGCATCAAGGACACTGTGAAGAATGACTGTAACATTATCAAGGCAGATGTATATCAGTGTAAAGATTCATATCAATTATACCTGTCAGTGTTCGAGTTACCCAGTGGTCCGCTGGCCATTGGCCAGTAAAACTTCTGTCGGACCACTGAACTGTTGATTTTATTGGCACAGATGGCCAGTAAGTTTTTTTGTCTAAGTTGTCACAAGTTAAAAAATGAATTTCAATTTCTTTTACCTTGCTGTATGGTTTTCTTTTAAGGCTGCAAACTAGTGATAGTTTCATGAAATGCTAAAGGACAACAGCTATTTTTTATCACTCATGATTTGTAAAGAGTGGAAGAAACAAAAAATACAGAAAGGCAGTTTTTCAGCCCTTGTCTTGTAATTGACAACAGCCGTTCTCTCTTATCTTCACCCACCCTAGTGAATGCAGCAGATACTGACACCAGACACAAGCCAGCTTTTGTTTCTGGCCCAAAAAACACACTAGCAGGTAAGGTCAATTGGATGTGTGAAGGTAAGTTTTGTAAAAGAGCAATTCACATGAAACAGTTTTAAGTGGGGGACTAAAATTAACTTCATGGGAAAGTAGCAGGGATGAGCAAATAAGACTGAAAATAAGGAAATGGAAGCTAAACCCTAAACAATAAAACATATAAAAAAGGCTGCTAATATATAAGAATTTTTTTGTACCATTGGAGTCTCCTTGTTCCTTCTTACTTAAAAACAGATCGGGAATGCACTCTTACTCTGTTATATCACCAATCCACCAGACTCTTATTCTGGAAACATTCTTTGTTATTTCAGTTGCACTTTCAAATTAAATGTTTTAAAACCAAATACTGGAGATAATTTCATTAAGATGATACGTTATTTTCTACATATATTTTAAACGCCCTTTTTTTATTTGTTTACGGAGCAGTGGGCATTTTGGTGGACCAGTGGTTTGCAAATTCTAGAGGTCCGCTGGGCTAGTAGAAAATTTATTTCTAATTCTAACACTGCCTGACCTACACAGACTTTAGCTTGAATCGTAAGACAGTTAGTTGTCCATGCCCTAATGAAATGATGACATTTCAGACAGGTTTTTCACGTTTACCTTTCAAATATGGAAATTAAAATAAAATGTTCTCTTTTACAACATAATTCAATATCATGTTAAGCACCATTATTATTATTACTTATGAGTTAAAGAGTTTCCATTATTGAAGAGGGAGATTACACTATACCCATTCTATTCCTGATGATAATAAACTGCAAGTTTTCATTTTTTTAGTTCTAGGCTTCGTGTTTTTGTTCCATACTAAACACATTCACAGTGTTAGATATTTATTGTCGTAGCTGTACAAAATGCAAGTTTGAAATATTTTCCAAGTGTTCATCTATTTGAATGAGATTCTTGATATTCCTCATATCAGATAACTATGATTATTATGTGTACAGAACAAAATAAGTGATCATCATAACACTGAATGACCACAACTATGGCCTTTGAAAGAAGAAATACACAACAATTTTTTCAACACAGTGTATGAAGCCCACTTGGGAAATCTTATATTTCGTTTACCAACCACAAACGCAGAAGAAAGCTCTCCTCCGTACTATCTTGATACAGATGAAAACATTTGACCTCCAGAACAATGACAAAGAAGGAAGTGTTTTGTAATTCCACAGTTTGTATCAGGGTAGTTTTTGATATATGATTGAATATTGGGGGGGGGGGGGGTGTAATTTTCATAACCTTTATAGTTCTGATTGTCTTGAGTAGCATTATATTCAAACTTAAGATGCCCCCTTTTTTTAGTGTATGGATATGTGTGTATATATATATAATTTTTTTCCCCACCAAAATGTAAACATGTGCTAATTTTGTCATCGTGGTTTGAAATAAATAAAAAAAATTAACAAAAAAATTTTTTTTTGGTGTGTAGCACTTACATTCTAAAACTCACACTTTTTTGGGCAACTATTTTAGTCAGTAACATAAGTTGTTAAGGCTACTATTTTTACCAGTAGTGGTTACTATTTAGGCTACTATTTTTACCATTAGTGGCTACTAAAGCAGCCATTTTCTTGGGGGTGATAGGCTGGCAGCCCTGTACCTACCAACTAATCCATTAAATGCCGGCACTCTAGGAGTAATCAGCTTACATGCCATGAAGACCGCAACCCTCCCTTCGTTTCCTGACATGGAACTCCTGCGGCTACACACGCAAATAACCCCAGCGTAGATAATAGATGGCCTGAAGACTGTGCTCTAGGAGCACGGAAAGCGCTCGCCGTAATATCGTAGAAGAGCTTTTATGTGAGCCGCGTGCCCCCCGCCCGATGAGTATAACCTTTCCTTATGCATGTTTTAATTAATCGAAAAAATTTTAAATGTTTGATTGTACTAATGAAAGACTGTTTGAAGGAAAATATTTAACTAAAATGTTTGATTTATAAAAAAAAAAAAAAAAGGAACCCGTAACAGAATCGACCTCTTCTCGAGACGGGAGCACGTGCCTCACGGAGCAACAAACGTGCAAAATACTTTTTCTGCAATAGGTAAAAAATACCTTTAGATATTATTTATGTATAAAGTCCAAAGTTTAGAACCTGGTGTATGAACATTTTGGTGGATGTGAAATTATCATTATTATTGGACTATGAGAAATCTAGATTTAGTTGCCTAACTTAGCTCCCAAAATTAGACTCCTGACGTCAAAACCTTATTTCTTATTTTGCATTATGTATGCAATAATTAAGTGGTATAAAATAATCGGAACTTCCAGTGTTTTAAGTTCTGTTAGCAAGCTAAAGATGATGACCCTAACATTTTATTACTGTTTTTTTCTTTTGTGAGGGAGATGTAAGTGACTGCTGCCCCGGTGGCGCAGTGGTCTAAGCGATGGCCTCTGATCATTCGTCCGAAAGGGGTCCGGGTTCAAATCCCGGTGAGGCATGGATGTTGTGTTTGTCTTACGGCACTGGCTCTCTCCCTTCCCTGGAACCAGTGACCCTAAATTAGGGACGGGCGACTGCTTATAGCCCATTGAGTTGCTCACGGTGGTCGTTAAACCTTCAATCAAAAAAAAAAAAATGTAAGTGACTGCAAAATTGAGTGACTAAATTTGAGTCTTTTTTTTCCACAAGGGTATCACATTTATTAAGTAATATATGAATTCAGATAAGCGTTGGTATTAATATGTTTGTATATGGAAAATAAATGAATCCCTGCTTTGACAATAAAGGGTTAGAATGTGTGTGTGTGTGTGTCAAAGAGAGAGAGTATACGTGTTTATCTGGGAAAGCAAGAGATGAGAAGTATGGAGTTTTATTTTGCATGGGTGCAGTGATTCAGGTAATATGGCAAAATAGAGAGGGTGTGTGGTGGAGACTTGTTGTAATCTGGCTGTAAAGAAATCATGCAGTTTTCTTTAAACAAATGTGTGTTTGCTTTTCATCAAATATTTTCTTTTTGGTTGTGTTTAACAGAGCGGTCTGTCTTTCATTTGGCTTCTATTCATTCATCTATACGTTTGTATCCTTCTTCCCTGTTAATTCAGTTTTAAATAATGCAATTTTTTGTACCTTTCCCTCAGGTTGCGCAGTAGGGAATTGATGGTCCTGGTTCAAAAGCAGTTGGAACAGGAGCGACAAGCAGTGGTCTGATATATTGCATCATACTGGTCTGCCTTGCCAGTTTTTAATTTTGGGCATAGATTTACATTGTGAGAAATAATCTGTTAAAAATTATCTGGTAGTTTGTCTTTTCTTTGTGGAGCTAACTTCTGAATCCCAGAGAACAGCTTAGAGATATGTATCTATGTATTTACCTTGTGAGGTGTAAGAATGTTAAGCTGCACTTTTAAAGTGCAGACTTCTCTCAAAACTTGCATTTCATCAAAAAATTATGTCAAGTGCAAAAATAATGACTCCAATATTCCATACTGAAATCTTTTACTTTGTGAACTTCCGGTCCTTCTTCATGTTCTTGGGTCATGTCCATCATGCCATCGACATTTAAGTTCATCATGTGAGTTGATGATCTCCATCACATCATTCCCCTCCATGTCAGAGAAGCCTTTTCCACACACATTCCATCCAGTCTCTCTATTGTTTTCCATCTCATCCATCAGTGAGTTTCTAATCTTAGTGGTTATCTTTGCAGACAGTAGTGCAGAATAAACAGCAGTATGAATTTTTTCAGCATTCTTCTTTATGTTCTATATTGTTGACTCACCCAGGTGTATATATAATGCATGCCCAATTGTCAAAGACCCTTCACCAAGCATCAGTATGTCATAAAATTTTAAACTTCATTTCTAAAGTTACTGTTAGATATAGGTCCTCTTTTCTGTTTATTTGCTTGTCCATCAGTAGTGAAAGCACTCGTAGGACATTACATACATACATACATATCACTAAGCTGTTCTCTGAGATTCAGAGGTGAGCTCCAAAAAGAAATACAAACTACCAGATAATTTTTACCTACTGTTGCTGTATCAAACTTCTCCATTTACAGCAATCTTGACATACAACTCAGGCTTCACTGACATCTAACACACGCCGTACACAAGATCTTCTATACTTCATACTCATAATCTTTTTCTCATGCAGACACTCCTGAATCTGATCCTCTCATAGGACATTCGTGATCCATAATAAGCAATAAGATGACAGCAGGGTGCAATAAAAGAATGGTAATAGATATATCTGTAATGCACATACAACAACAAGATTCATACAGTACAGTGCCTGCTGCAAGACTAAATAATCTTTCTTGTCTGTAACACAATGCATCATACGTGCCATTCCAAGGCCATGTACATAGGAACGGGAAAGAAGCAGATGTGGGAGCATGTCGCTACTTTGTTTTCCACTGTACAGAATTGCATAACAGCAAAATTTTATGACGTATAATGAGCAGCTAGAAAAATTTCTCTCTCACAGAGAAATTGTCTAAATCAAGGCAAGGACTTCTGTATCTTGAGACAAAGAATGTGAGATGTGACTATATACTTCCTCTTTTTTTTTTCCTGAGTAGGTTTGCTTTGTAAAATTGTCTTTCTGAATCCCTAAATATAATGAAGTTTACTTCAAATGCAAAGATCTAAGGTAAATAAAATTCATATAATTAATTTCATATAAGCATATTTCCTGTACATGTCAGTTATCTCAGTGTGATATAAGTAAGTGTGCATCTTTTTATGTGATTTCTCTTGGTTGCTGATGAAATTCATATTGAACAACTTCATACATGTCCTTGACCAGCGTGAAATTGTACTTACTTTGAATTCGACTTATTGTAATGTCTCCAGGTTTTGCAGTAAAAATCTCCTGTGTGTCTCAGAGCAATTAATTTGCTGCTGCATGCAGCATTTTTATCAGATGTTTGAGTTCAGGATGCAGATCATTCATGGTTCCTTTAGCAGCTTGTACAGTCCTGTGAGGAAGTATCACAGTGAGTGCATCTCAGCATGTATTGAGGACATGCTGAATTTTGATGAAGTATTTGTCTGGTGTTTTATAAGTGTTTTCTTTTGACTCATATTACTGACTTAACTAAATATCAGGTCAGTTGCTAAACTTTGTCATGTGGTGTGGGTTTTGCATCATAAATACTGTTATTAATCATAAAAATGTGTTTAAAACATAAAACAAAGAATTTGAACCTTCATAGTTCAGCAATGATTGCAAAGTAAGCATGGCGTATTTGAAAAGGTACACATACACCTGCATGAACATGATTCAAGTTCCTGTATCAGACACTAAAATAAAGCTACTGTACCTGACCTTTGTGTTGTCACTATTGTAAAAATGTTTAGATGTTTGCTGAGAAGTGAATACAGAAAGCATAACTACTCTGCTAACTTGATTTACATAATGTTTTGTGGGAGATCAAGTTATGTTGCATTCCCCCTAAATGTTTAATATCAAGTTATAGCTTATCTTTTTTTGTGTGATGTAAATTTTAAATAAATATTTACTGAATTACAGAGCTAAGAAAATTTTCAAGTGTCGTTGTGGGAAGAGCTATAAAACAGCCCATGGTTTGAAGAACCATTCACTCACTCATTCAGTTGTGACAGTACCCAATCAGCCAAACAAAGAGGATACAGTTACAGCTCTGGCTGGCCCCAAGACTGCAACTCTAGCTCTTCTTATTCAGGGTCAGCATGTCAAAGATCCTGCCATCCTGGCAAAATTAGCCAGTGGAACGTTGCCATTAAAAGAACATGTTAATGGCAGTGCCATTTTTCCCATTTCAGCTATAAATTCCTCCATTCCTCTGGAATTGAAGAGTACTTCCATGGAGCAGAATTCAGAAGTGAAGGTCCTACAGTCATCATCCTTGCCAAAGACAGAGGAACCATTGAAAATATCCACTAGTCTTCCACAGACAATAGAAAGTGTTTCTTCTAAGTTGGCCAACTTAACACCGGTGCTACAACAACATTTGCTTAGTTCCAATGAGTCTATTAAGAATGTGTCTTCTGTTAATATTTCTAGTTCCTCATAATCTAGTTATGTTTCATGTGATATTTATGAAAAAATTTACCTGTGCTTCCTTTATATTTGTTTAATTTGAATTAACAGTGTTGCATTTGTTCTTTGTTTATGTACATGTTTATTCTTCTGAAAGTGCTTTGTTGATGTTTGAACTATCATTTGCAAGGTGTCTGAAACATAGTTTCAGTTTTTATTTACTAATGTGATAGTATAGTATCACAAATCACTATTTATGATAACAGCAGTGAATTCCTACTGAATTCCTGGGAAACAATATAAAAAGTTAGTTATGCATTTATTTGTGTTGCAAAAAAAAAAAAAAAAATGTGGTTGACAGAGAGTAATATTTTTTTTTTTTTTTTTTTTTTACTGAAGTGATATAAATTGTGATCCATGAACTAAACTACTCTTGATGTGCAATGTGAAGGAAAAAAATATGCAAATTATTTATTAGAGGTTCAAAATGCAGCTGAGCTGTTTTTGATTTTAATATTAAAATGTAATATGGTCACATTTCTTCACTTCCCCAAATAGTCACATTTATTTAGAAAAAATTGCACACATAAATGTTTATGTACCTTCAGATTTGTAATATATCTCATAGTTTATTGTGTTGCAAATTGTTTGCATTCTATACTATTTGATTTTCCTGTCTCCTTTTTCTTTTTACCGTACAGTTGTAAGTAATAAAAAGAATTTGGAAATAACATAATTCTCCACCTTGTATTTCTTGGAGCATTCACTAACTCAGTTTGTCTTTCATTCTGTCTCTTTTCTATCTTTTAAATAATGTTGAGATATTGTAAAGGGTGCTGTGAGAGTTTTACATTTCAGCTGCTGATTTGTTGACAGTCAAATTGTAGTTTCATAACTTGTACCAGTGGGTGCCACTTAATGTGATCACTTTGTAACAAAGATTTATTGATATCAATAATTGGATGATAATATTGGCTGATGAAATGGTAATTCAGCAGTTACAATAATGCTTATGGATGTTGAGTTGCAAACACATTGCATGAAAGTTTCAAAGCTAAGTTGTTACACTTATTTACATATTTAAAATAATTAAAGAAGGAAAGTGATTAGTACAAGAATTTGAAAAATCCAATTTGTACTTGGCCATGTATAACTTTTTCCTACAAATTGTGGAGATCACTTGATTCATGTTGTGGTCCAAATTGTAAAATTTGAAATACTTACTTCATTTTGGCACTTATTTGGGGTTTACCCGGCTTCACATATCTAACTTTCTCATCTGTTAACATTCAGATTCAAAGCAAAGTTCTTGAGTTGTGTCATGTAACACACTTTCAAAGGCTCCTCATTGTGGTCAGTCACATTATTTGGTTTCTCAGAGTTTCAAAGGTTAGCTCTTCAATGAAAGATCACCTGCCAAATCAACGTTACTAATAGTGTTAGTCTACTTACTGTTGATGTATCAAACGTTTCCATTTACAGCGATCTTGGCACACAACTTGAGCTTCACTGACTATCACACATTAGGCTCAAGACCTTTTGTACTTCATTATCTTCCCTGCCATGATTTTCTCAGCCTCCTTCAACCTTTCTGTCCTGCCACTTGAGCTGAGTGAATTGTCTTAGTAAGCACCTCATTCTTTCAACCTGGTCATTTAAAAATATTTCTCTGCTCTACCAACAACATTTTACTTCAAATTACACATCTCCAGCACACAAATGACTCCTGTGCTACTTCTGTGGTACCCAGGTTTCACTGCCATACATCAGAGCAGGAACAATTGCTCTTTCATACACAGCCATTTGGGACCTTCTCAAGAACTCTTCACTTCTGTGATATCCTGCTAAAGCATCTGTGACTTTCTAAGGTGCATTCATTTTCCTACTGATTTCATTACCTAACCTGATTTCTCCTGTCAAACATGCTTTCTAAATGCAGTCTCATTCATCTGGTCTAATTTTTCACCATTTAGACTTACCTTGTGTTCAGTATTAACAGTTCTTTGCTTAAAAGCCAGAACTTTTGTTTTTCTGTTATATACAAACTTTTACATCTGGGGCAATATACACCACAACTCACTTTAGCTCTCCGTCAACAGGACTATGTCATCAGCATACAGTCACCTGCATGCACAGGAATTACTGAAACATAACTTAGTTCTGTGTAATTTTGCATCGTATTGCAAGCGTCTATAAATATCCATGGAATGATATTTTTCTAATATATTTTTTATGCACATGGCTGGTTTGTAGAAATTCTGATTTTATACCAATGATTACAATAAGAAGCATCGCTGTATTACCATTCACCTCAGTGATCATGTGGTAAAGACAGTAATTTCATGTTCTTTGAGGCCTAAGTTCACATCTTATAGTAGACATTCAAGGTATTTTTGTTTATTTTCTTTTTACTTAGAGCCAGTAATCCCAAATGAAAAAGTTGGTGACTCAATAACTTCCTTCAAGAGTTTTTCAGGAAACTCGCACTATGTGTTGCTTAACAAAATTAGTTATATCATTGCTTCATAATAGGACTCAAACATGATATCTAAAACTGTAGGAACTGGTGACTCAGGATCATTGTGAATGTTGTATGTTTCACTTTCCAGTTTTTACATGTTTTCTGTTTAATCATGCAAACAGCTTTTGAATATGTGCATGATGTGACAATGTTATATAAAGTAATTTCATATCTAGCACTTTGCTGCAATGTTTCCATAAATGATTCTTTTTTTGTTTTCACTCATATTTCATAAATGTCATCACTCTGGTTTCAAGTGCCCTTTGTGTGCATGAGATTCATTTTATTAAATATTGCAGGATTTGAAACACAGTACCTCTGTGAGGTTTGTAAAATTGCAGCATATTTGGTGGTCTGATTTCTGAGTGTGAAAGAGTTTTGTTGAAGGATCATCTGTATAGAGGGCATCTAAATTATGTGCAATAAAGGTCACCACAGTGAATAATGTAAAGAGATAAGTTTCAAGCCTGTTACTTTCAATGGAATTCATCAATGAAATTGGTGACTTTATGTTCACCATATTCTAAGAGGCCTTCCTTTTTATGTATTTCATCCTTCACCAACAAACTTTGAATTCAAGTCACCATAAACTTTCAGTTTAGAGATCTGCTTTTTCTTTGTCCCTTATTCCACAAAACTTCGAAAACATAAAAGATAAATAAAAATTTAATTAAAAAAACTTTAAAAACAAGATTAAAGATAAGAAAAAAATTCATGAACAGCAGAAATATATATTTTTTAAATGTCGAATGGGCATTTATTGTGCACAGTTTCTTACCATTTGTATGTTTCCTATTTTATTGTGCACAGTTTCTTACCATTTGTATGTTTCCTATTATGTTAATCATCTCCACACAAAACATGCTTTCAGGTTATCAGGTTTTCTGGTTTGTATACATAAAAAAAAATGATGGGAGCTTATCATTTGTCTTCAGCATAATTTTTGGTTCAAAACTACTACTTTTTAATTACTTTTAAAGAGATTGCCTGACATTCATCAAGATTGTGTAGGTATCAATTTGGCTCTCAAGACACTTTCAATTGTTAGCTATTTGTAACATAGAAAACTCCAGAAGGGTGAGGAGTGTTTGAAAACACACACACTGTTGTTCCAGGAAACAAATGTCAATCATAATCTTTACTTTTCTTCCATAAAAATCCAGTCACTCAATTTCAAGGTTTCAGTTTTATACAGCATTCCCAAGTATACTTGCATTCTTTTAAAGTTTTCAAAATGCTTAGAATAAACATTTTTCCATTGTAGTTTTTAGTAACATATTCTAGACTACGTAAATTTCATATTTCTTGCTTGCTTTTGTCTTTGTTTCCAGCATCATATACATACGTATTATGGACTGGCTTTGAAGGACTGCCAGTATGTTTCACAACTGGAGGGCATAAATAATCTTTTATACTGCAAATGAGAGATTGAAATGTTTTTAAGGCCTTTGCTAGTCAGCTATAATGACAAGAGAAGCCAAATAAATGGGAGCCAAGAATTTAAACGTAAAAGCACAGACATTTAATTACATTACAAAAAAGATAGTCAGCTGAAAGAAGATATATATATCTTCATCATCGTCAACCATTATCAATCCACTGCTGGACAAAAGTCTCCCCAAGTTTCCTCCACAACGGTCTGTCTTGTGCCAGTCTCCTCCATGTCACTCCTGCATACTTTCGAATTTCATCCACCCATCTCCCATATGGTCTTCTTCTGGGTCTTTTCCTAACCCTTGGAATCCAATCTAAAATTTCGGCTGTCCATCGATGATCTGTCCTTCTGGCAGTATGTCCAGCCCATTGCCATTTCAAGGATTTAACTCTGATCATGATGTCTTCCACTCTTGTCATTTTTCGGATCCACGAGTTCCTCTACTTATCTCTCCTGGTTACACCAAGCATGCACCTCTCCATGCTACTTTGAGTTGTCTGCAGCCTTTGTACGTCTCTTTTAGTAAAGGTCCACATCTCTGCACCATACGTAAGCACTGGAAGGATGCATTGATCAAACACTTTTCTTTTAAGACATAATGGCATATTGCTCTTGAAAATTATGCTGTTTCTTCCAAAAGCTCTCCAGGCAAGTTTTGTATGCCGATTAATTTCTTCATCAATGTGACCCTACTTGATATCTGCTGTCCAAGATAAACATACGTGCCTGCTATCTCCAGCTTTTCTCCATCAATCGATAAATCTTCATTTCATGTAAAAGCATTGAACATCACTTTTGTCTTCTGAAAGTTCATTTTTAATCCCACTTCTTTACTCTTGTCAGCAAGTTCCTGGATCATACTCTACATCTCTGATGGGGTAGTTGCAAAAATGACTACGTCATCAGCAAAACGAAGGTGGGTTAGATAATCTCCATTAATCTTTATCCCCTTGTTTTCCCAGCTCAGCGGCTGAAAGACACCCTCCAATGTGGCATTAAAGAGCTTCGGAGATATGGTGTCACCTTGTCTCTCTCCCTTTCCAATTTTTATGTGTGTTGTATTTTCAAACAGCCGAATCTTTGCACTTGCATTTTCATAGATGTTATTAATAATAATAATGTATGCATCTTCAATACCGCAGGATTTCAGAGCCATTGTAACTGCTGATGGTTTCATGGAATCGAAGGCTTTTTCATAATTGATAAAAGCCATGCATAATGGAAGTTCATATTCCCTCGCTCTTTCAATTAGTTCTCTCAGTACGTGGATATGATCTATTGTGCTGTAGTCACTCCTGAATCCAGCTTGTTCTCTCGGTTGAGCCATGTCCAGTGTTACCTTCAAGCGGTGTGAAAGAACTTTCAGTGAAGATTTTATAAACCACTGATAGGAGGCTGAATGGTCTTTAGTTCCCGAGATCCTCAATGTCACCTTTTTTATGTAGCAGGATCATTGTAGCGGTGTTCCAATCCTCAGGAATCTTCCCTTCATTAAGGCATCGAGTGAAAATTTGGGTGAGTACTGTTTCGATTTCTCCACTTGCTTCTTGTATGATGTCTACAGTAATTCCATCTTCTCCTGGAGCTTTCCCTCGCTTCATGTTCTTGATTGCATGTGCAACTTCTGCTGGAAGGACTGGAGGATCTCTGGTACTGGTACCTTTCATGATGTCTGGAGTGCATGTATCATCCCTTTCATATAATTTGGAGTAGAAATCTTTCATTCTTGTCAAAATTTCGCCTCTATTTCTTGTTACAGAACCATCTTCTTTTCTCAGTGTCATAATCTGTTTTCTTCCCTTACTGAGATGTCCCTTTGCTATCTTTAGGCTTTGGTTGTTTTCAATTGCTTTCCTCACTAGTTCACAGTTGAATTTTCTTACGTCTTCAGTGGTACTTTTTCTTACTGTCTTGCATAGCTCTATATATTCCACTTTGGTGGAAGTCACATCTTCTTTAGTTGTCCTCATCTCTCTTCTTTTTTGCATCAACATTTTTGTTTTTCCTGATAATTTGTTCACATGCAACTTGTTCTTAGACCCAGCTAATTTTGTTGCTGTTTCCATAAGAGCTTTGGTTACTTTTCTGTTAACTTCAGAAATATCCACTTCTTCCGATGTTAAGTCTTTTAAAGCAGAGAATCTGTTCTTGAGTTCCAACTTGAAGGTAGTATGGTTTTTTTTAAAGTTGGTTATGTCAATAGATTTTGTTTGTTTTATGAGCTTGCCACGTTCAAGTTTAGTGTTGAGGTGCATCGTACATTGCACCAATCTATGGTCACTACCTGTGTTGAACTTGTTTAGCACACTGCAGTCTTCTGTGACAAATTTTTTGTTACACATAATAAAATCAATTTCACTTGTCGTCCCATTTGGATGTCTCCATGTCCATTTCCTGTGTGGCTTTTTCTTGAAAAAGGAGTTCAAGATGAAAAACCCTTCTGCCTCTGCAAACTCAACGAGAATATTTCCATGCTGGTTTCTGTTGCCGTGACCGAATTTACCTACTGAAGTTTCATTCTGTTGCCGTTGCCCTATTTTTGCATTGAAATCTCCCATAATTATTTTCAAGTGCTGCTTACCTTTATTATTTAGATGACGAATTTCCTCATAAAATTCTTCAATTTCTTCTTCAGGATGACTTGTGGTGGGTGCATAAGTTTGAATAATCTAAGCCTGGTATCTTTTCGAGAGTTGGATAATGAGTCGTGCAGCTCTATCAGAGGAACTTTCAACTTCTACAACTTTATCCTTCAGTTTCTTGTTTATTATAAATCCAACACCACTAGTTCTGCCAGTATCAGTCCCACGATAGTAGAAGAGATGTCCACTTTTCAGTTCAATGAGATCTTCTCCTTTTCTCCCTTAGCATGACGATGTCCCACTTGATCCGTTGTAGTTCCTCTTCCAATTCAAGAAGCCTTGAATCAGAAGATATATATATATATATATATATATATCTGAAGGGATGTAAGGTCAGGTGATGCGTAACATCACAGCCTCTCCTTGACAAATGTCAACCCCGCCTTCTCGTGGTGCATCCTGTTCCCACTAAAGGGGCTCTGACGACCGCCAATAGCGGTATAACTATACCATCGGGATCAGAGGAAATGCTATCCCACACTCACCAACCCGCTTGGCCAGCGTGGTGAGTTATGGCCAAACACCTCCAAAATGACTCTACAACTTAAATCTTGGCCCTCAGTCTCCGGCAGCTGGAATGTACCTGGCCAAGGCAGCGGCCAGTGCGACATGAAGGCAGAGGGTGCTAAGAATCCCCGGAGGACCGGACTAGGCTGCCATTTGATGCTGACCTTGGCTACCTATAACGGACGCTCCCTATCTTCTGATTCAAGGCTTCTTGAATTGGAAGAGGAACTACAAAGGATCAAGTGGGACATCGTCGGGCTAAGTGAGGTAAGGAGAAAAGGAGAAGATCTCATTGAACTGAAAAGTGGACATCTCTTCTATTATCGTGGGACAGATACTGGCAGAACTAGTGGTGTTGGATTTATAATAAACAAGAAACTGAAGGATAAAGTGGTAGAAGTTGAAAGTTCCTCTGACAGAGCTGCACGACTCGCTATCCAACTATCGAGAAGATACCAGGCTCAGATTATTCAAACTTATGCACCCACCACAAGTCATCCTGAAGAAGAAATTGAAGAATTTTATGAGGAAATTCGTCATCTCAATAATAAAGGTAAGCAGCACTTGAAGATAATTATGGAGATTTCAATGCAAAAATAGGGCAACGGCAACAGAATGAAACTTCAGTAGGTAAATTCGGTCACGGCAACAGAAACCAGCGTGGAAATACTCGTTGAGTTTGCAGAGGCAGAAGGATTTTTCATCTTGAACTCCTTTTTCAAGAAAAAGCCACACAGGAAATGGACATGGAGACATCCAATTGGGACGACAAGTGAAATTGATTTTATTATGTGTAACAAAAAATTCGTCATCGAAGACTGCAGTGTGCTGAACAAGTTCAACACAGGTAGTGACCATAGATTGGTGAGATGTAAGATGCACCTCAACACTAAACTGGAACGTGGCAAGCTCATAAGACAAACAAAATGTATTGACATAACCAACCTTAAAAACACCATAATACTTTCAAGTTGGAACTGAAGAACAGATTCTCTGCTTTAGAAGGCCTAACATCAGAAGAAGTGGATATTTCGGAAGTTAACAGAAAAGTAACCAAAGCTCTAATGGAAACAGCAACAAAATTAGCTGGGTTCAAGAACAAGTTGCATGTGAACAAATTATCAGGAAAACCAAAATGTTGATGCAAAAAAGAAGAGAGATGATTACAACTAAAGAAGATGTGACTTCCAAAGTGGAATATATAGAGCTATGCAAGACAACACGAAAAAGTATCACTGAAGACGTAAGGAAATTCAACTGTGAGCTAGTGAGGAAAGCAATTGAAAACAACCAAAGCCTTAAGATAGCAAAGGGACATCTCAGTAAGGGAAGAAAACAGATTATGGCTCTGAGAAAAGAAGATGGTTCTATAACAAGAAATAGAGGCGAAATTTTGACAAGAGTGAAAGATTTCTACTCCAAATTATATGAAAGGGATGATACATGTACTCCAGACATCATGAAAGGTACCAGAGTTCTTCCAGTCCTCCCAGCAGAAGTTGCTCATGCAATCAAGAACATGAAGCGGGGAAAGCTCCAGGAGAAGATGGAATTACTATAGACATCATACAAGAAGCAAGTGGAGAAATTGAAACAGTACTCGCCCAAATTTCACTCGATGCCTTAATGAAGGGAAGATTCTGAGGATTGGAACAATGCTACAATGATCCTGCTACATAAAAAAGGTGACATTGAGGATCCAGGAACTACAGACCTATCAGCCTCCTATCAGTGGTTTATAAAATCTTCACTAAAGTTCTTTCACACCGCTTGAAGGTAACACTGGACATGGCTCAACCGAGAGAACAAGTTGGATTCAGGAGTGGCTACAGCACAATAGATCATATCCACGCACTGAGAGAACTCATTGAAGAGCGAGGGAATATGAACTTCCATTGTGCATGGCTTTATCGACAGAAAAAGCCTTCGATTCGGTGAAACCATCAGCAGTTACTACGGCTCTGAAATCCTGCGGTATTGAAGATGCATACATTAATATTATTAATAACATCTATGAAAATGCAAGTGCAAAGATTCGGCTGTTTGAAAATACAACACACATAAAAATTGGAAAGGAGTGAGACAAGGTGACACCATATTCTCCGAAGCTCTTTAATGCCACATTGGAAAATGTCTTTCAATCACTGAACTGGGAAAACAAAGGGATAAAGATTAATGGAGATTATCTAACCCACCTTCGTTTGCTGATGACGTAGTCATTTTGCAACTACCCCATCAGAGCGTAGAGTAGCGATTCCAGGAACTTGCTGACAAGAGTAAAGAAGTGGGATTAAAAATGAACTTTCAGAAGACAAAAGTGATGTTCAATGCTTTTACAAGAAATGAAGATTTATCGATTGATGGAGAAAAACTGGAGATAACAGATACGTATGTTTATCTTGGACAGCAGATATCAAGTGAGGGTCACATTGATGAAGAAATTAATCGGCGTACAAAACTTGCCTGAGAGCTTTTGGAAGAAACAGCATAATTTTCAAGAGCAATATGCCATTATGTCTTAAAAGAAAAGTGTTTGATCAATGCATCCTTCCAGTGCGCTTACGTATGGTGCAGAGACGTGGACCTTAACTAAAAGAGACATACAAAGGCTGCAGACAACTCAAAGAAGCATGGAGAGGTGCATGCTTGGTATAACCAGGAGAGATAAGAAGAGGAACTCGTGGATCCGAAAAATGACGAGAGTGGAAGACATCATGATCAGAGTTAAATCCCTGAAATGGCAATGGGCTGGACATACTGCCAGAAGGACAGACCATAGATGGACAGCCGAAATTTTAGATTGGATTCCAAGGGACAGGAAAAGACCCAGAAAAAGACCACATGGGAGATGGGTGGATGAAATTCGTAAATATGCGGGAGTGACATGGAGGAGACTGGCACAAGACAGACCGTTGTGGAGGAAACTTGGGGAGACCTTCGTCCAGCAGTGGATTGATAATGGTTGACAATGATGATGATGATGATGATGATATATCTGAATATTCATAACTGCTGCGTTACGCGTCATGATTTTCAGGTAGTTTTTTATGCAAATTTAGTAAAAAAAATTTTAGGTGTAAAATTTAGTCCTTGACTCTGCTCTTAGGTATATATATATATATATATATATACTTAAGAGCAAAACTGAAGACTAAGGAAAAAATTTTAGAATTTAAAACGAAGGGTGAGAAAATGCAGAGTTTTTGCTGGTCCTTGATAAAGCCAAGGCTCAGTATTCTCGACACCTTCTACATTCTGTTGTTTTATTTTATTTTTTATCTTTTCTCCTTTTACTCACACAGGTAGATACATAACCTTTTCTATGTTGTATTAGGTGTGAGTCAAAATTATATATGTATTTTTTTGCTTAGGTATCTTCTTTATAGAATATATATATATATATATATATATATATATATCATTATCATCATCATTAACCATTATCAATCCACTGCTGGACGAAAGTCTCCCCAAGTTTCTTCCACAACGGTCTGTCTCGTGCCAGTCTCCTCCATGTTACTCCCACATACTTTCGAATTTCATCCACCCATCTCCCATGTGGTCTTCTTTCTGGGTCTTTTCCTGTTCCTTAGAATCCAGTCTAAAATTTCGGCTGTCCATCAATGGTCTGTTCTGGCAACATGTCCAGTCCATTGCCATTTCAGGGATTTTACTCTGATCATAATGTCTTTCAATCTTGTCATTTTTCTGATCCATGAGTTCCTCTTCTTATCTCTCCTGGTTACACCAAGCATGCACCTCTCCATGCTGCTTTGAGTTGTCTTCAGTCTTTGTATGTCTCTTTTAGTTAAGGTCCACATCTCTGCACCATATGTAAGCACTGGAAGGATGCATTGATCAAACACTTTTCATTTAAGACATAATGGCATATTGCTCTTGAAAATTATACTGTTTCTTCCAAAAGCTCTTCAGGCAAGTTTTATACACCAATTAATTTCTTCATCAATGTGACCTTCACTTGATATCTGCTGTCCAAGATAAATGTAGGTATTGGTTATCTCCAGCTTTTCCCCATCAATTGATAAATCTTCATTTCTTGTAAAAGCATTGTACATCACTTTTGTCTTCTGAAAGTTCATTTTTAATTCCACTTCTTTACTCTTGTCAGCAAGTTCCTGGATCATATATTCTGTAGCCCTGATGGGGTAGTTGCAAAAATGGCTACGTCATCAGCATAACGAAAGTGAGTTAGATAATCTCCATTAATCTTTATCTCTTTGTTTTCCTAGTTCAGTGATTGAAAGACATTTTCCAAAGTGGCATTAAAGAGTTTGGGAGATAATAGTGTTGCCTTGTCTCACTCCCTTTCCAATTTTTATGGGTGATGTATTCTCTAATAGCTGAATCCTTGCACTTGCATTTTCATAGATGTTATTAATAATATAAATGTATGCATCTTCAATACTGCAGTATTTCAAAGCCATTGTAACTGCTGATGATTTCACCGAATCAAAGGCCTTTTCATAATCGATAAAAGCCATGCATAATGCAAGTTCATATTCCCCCGCTCTTTCAATTAGTTCTCTCAGTACGTGGATATGATCTATAGTGTTGTAGCCACTCCTGAATCCAGCTTGTTCTCTGGGTTGAGCCATGTCCAGTGTCACCTTCAAGCGGTATGAAATAACTTTAGTGAAGATTTTATAAACCACTAATAGGAGGCTGATAGGGCTGTAGTTCCTGAGATCCTCAATGTACCTTTTTTATGTAGCAGGATCATTGTAGCATTGTTCCAATTCTCAGGAATATTTCCCTTTATTAAGGCACCGAGTTAAAACTTGGGTGAGTACTGTTTCAATTTCTCCACTTGCTTGTATGATATATATAACAAACTCAAAAGCCAACAAGGAGGGAGAAAGAAATAAAACTGAGATGCCAAGCCTTGGCTTTCTCAAGGACCAGCAAAACTCTGCATTTACTCACTTCCACAAAGATCTGTGGAAGACAGTGAAGATTGTAGATACTAAACTTACTGCTCTCTGCTGTTTACTAGCCTCTTCAGGATGTGGATGGAGGAAGGGGGATTTCACACTACTTTGCTACTGTCTTTGGAGTTTCAGTCAGCTAACTAAACATAATAGAAGGCGTTCTGGTTGAATTTGGTCTCGACCCCAGCACTCTGTTAGGAGCCTTAACTTCCCTCAGCAGCTGCATACTCAATTGTTGGTTTCATCAGTCAATGTTTTGGTTTCATGTTTCCTAAAGGGAAATCCCATTACTCTCTAGAATTCTAAATTCTCAGGGGAGCCTCTTTTTATCATCTAACAACAGAAAGCCCCTTTTCTTTCACATGTGTCAGGCAAGAAACTTCACTCACCAACTGACTTTCTTTTTCTCCCTGAAGGCTGCCTGTCATACACCAAAGCACTTGACATTGTATGTGATTATATTTTTTACTCTCAAACTTATTTTGCACACAAGACAGTTTAATGGCTTGTTTTTGCCTCAAATGGCTTTCACCAGACATTATTTTGAGTTCCTGTCAGGAGTGGTGGAGGCCTATTTGGGGTATTTTGCTGAGTGCCTGTATTTTTGCTATTCAAATCCTCGTCTCTTAAATTCTCACAAAAATGTATCCTTCCATTTCCAAAGTCAAAATCTCCCAAGATAACAGTATATATATATATATATGATGAATCATGGTTTCGTTTTCCGTGTCTAGATCTCGTTGTGCTGGCAGGTCTGTGAACATGATGCAATATCTGAAGGTTTGTCATAAATCCCTGAATTCAATTATTAAACTGTAATTTTAACAAACTGTTTATCTTCTACTATAATTAATGCAGTGGTCAGACATATCTGAATTGCCTGTATTTATTGTTTCACACATAACATTAATCACATCAGAAAATTTGAAAATTACATCACTCTGGAGCGGGAATTGAACCCGCATCTCCTGATTTTTATTTGAGCATGTTATCCATTATACCATCCAGGACGACGAAGGTCCAATTATCTGAGTGTTAAGAGTATCAGAATATTCTATGACACTTGATAGTCGAAGCAAATTTTGTTTCCATGCAGTGTCGTCAGGTAAAACACCAGTCACTAGTTTATATTGGGTGGAAGGAATATTCTCATAATACGTGGAAAATACTTCACTATAATTAACACAGTAATCAGACATATCTGAATTGCCTGTATTTACTGTTTCTCACGTAACATTAATCACACCAGAAAACTTTAAAATGATATCGTCCTGGAGTGGGAATCGAATCCACATCTCCCGGTTTCTGTTCAAGCATGCTATCCGTTACACCACTCATTGGTAATCATGGTCATAAATCAAGTCTATTAAATGAAAGAAATCTGTATTTTTAAACATATGTCTAAATATAAAAACAACAAAATATTCAGAAGCATCTTATACTTTCTGTGTGAATTATTACATAAACTTCAAAGTGTTGTTACTCATTATGTAAAGAATTCTGGTGTTCAAAACAGAAGTGATCACATAGTCTTAATTCTTTTAACAGCAGTGGGTGTGCAGAATTATTGATAGCTGCATCATCCTGCAATCCAAGCAGTCATAAACACTGGCATTAGCCCTTTGTGTGGCAGAACACTTGTACAAACATTCTCAAAGTATGTATTCTTATAATATCTGTATGCCAGCAATGTATTATAAGCACAGATGGAAAATCTTCAATCAAAAATTTGTGCTTTTCCAAGTTTCCAACAGAGAAATCATAATCACTGCTGAGTCACTAGCATTAGTTAATACAGACATTTGACGTGGATTAGGAACATCAAACAGAAGTCATCACTGTTTCCACATTTATAAGTGAGTCACAGAAAGTGGCGGCCAGTGAGAATTTTTCCGTGACTCACTTAAACATGGAAAGAGCAATGACTTCTGTTTGACTAACATTAGAATTTGCATATTTTAACTGTACTTTAACCTTGTCAAATCTGATAAATGTGAGTACAACCACAAAATAAAGATTTTGGGAGGTGTTCTAAGTTTGAAACTTTAAACTTGAACAAGAAGCAGTTTGTGGACTTTTTTTTATGAATAGTCCTTTTGAAACATTGTAAATGCACATTATTTTTATCTGAGTGGAATTTAAATTTGAAAGGAGAATGTTGCTCTGACATCTTTATTATCTTCTCTTGTTTCCTCTGAGGACATTTGCAGTATTGGTTCAATGTCTTTACTGTTTGTTCAATTTTGTTTGTGCATGTTTTAAATTTTCTCCTCCATGATAACTTTAGTAGTAACATTTTCCAAACTTCAAGAATTGCATATGAGATCTGATCACACACAGGACAAACTTTTTTAAGCAATGCTTCTCACTAAACTCATTTCTTTTTACATATTATCCAATAAGTGCAAAAATGTGAAAGAATGAATACCTTTCGTCATCTTAATTCATTTTGAGTATTCAATGAATGTGAAACAAGATGTTTAAAATGACATTTAAACTTTCTTTTGAAAACAAAGTTAAGCTTTTCTGTCGTGATTACTTGATGTCTAAGTGCCTGTATGGAAGTTTTTCATTGAAATCACTGAATATTTAATCATATAAAGATGAATGACTTTCACTAATTTGTCAAGTAATGCCATACAACATGCTTTCCATTAATATCACATGCAAATTTCTGTGATGTTCATTAAGTTCTTATGAGTGGAAGGGAAAGAGGGGGAGGGGAGCTTAGAAAATTGTGTTGATACTATTTTCATTTTATACCTACTGCCAAAGAGAGAGAGAGAGAGAGAGAGAGCTTTTATGTTTTCAGCAGTATGAATTCATGAATAGTATTCATTCTTTTATGTGTTTTATTGTGTCACTGCGAGGTTTATTTATTCAAAACTTTGTGAATGTGCTGTAAAAACAAAGATACTGTGAAGATAAGTATACATGACATATTTATGTCACTATCTTTGCAAATGAAGTTCTTGATTTCATGCCACTTTGTACCTTGAATTAACCAGTTTACTATTTTTTGCATCCATAATTTCTGGGTGTGAAATTTAATTTTGTTTTTTGTTATTACCTTTGTCTGCCTCACTCTAATATGTGTTTACCCCTTTACACTGTTTTATTCATACATTTTTTAATGGAATTTTTTAGTTCAATATTGTTTTATGAAAAAATAAGTTTCAAAATTTTTGATAACATTTTTATGTTTAGAAAGTTTTGATTATAATACCTTTGAATACATTGCATCTTTCCTTTTTACTCTGGTACACAATTTATTTCTTCAAGCTCTCAAACTGTTTGAAGAAAAACATTGTCACTTTTCTTTTCTATTTATAAATGAGTTAAAAATTTAACATTTCTTTACAAAATAATTTACATGATTGTAAGAAATACTTGAAAAGTGAAGCTACCAAATGCAAAAGAAAAGAAAAAGTTCTTTGCCATTGGTTGTTAGGGTTTTTTCCATCTTAATAAATACTGTAGCGGAATAATTTTTGTGCTGTTGTGATAATTTTTGTTAAACATGCAAGATGTATTTCTCTGAAAAACTTACTTTGTGCATTTTTTAATGAAGTGCATCAACAAAACAAATGTATTAACAGCCAGATGTTCTCTGTTCATCTGGTTGTTTAGTGATTAGTGCTAGTCATCTTACAAATCACATAGGCAGCACATCTGGCATTTTTGTTATTTATAATACAAAAAGCAATGACGTTTCCTGTTGGTGCCTGTTAAAAATATAACATCAAAGTTATTTACTGTAAAAATTCTTACTTCATACTGTTTTGCATGGTATCTTTCCCATGTGTCTTATTGTGCTTTGTCAATCTAAAATTGTGGAAAGAATGCATCAGTTTTGGGATTATGTGATAGAGAATATATTTTATTCTTAACTTAGGTCAGCTAAGTAAAATTAGTGTTTTATGTGAAAGACAATAAAAATAAAAAGTGAACTCCGTTTATTAGGCGTAGAAATTATTTTCTACGCCTAATAAACGGAGTTCACTTTTTATTTTTATTGTCTTTCACATTAATTGGGCGTACAGAAACCCGTTTCTTCATCGATCGTATATATATTTGTTAGTGTTTTATGTCATCATGCCATGATGTTTTGTTTCTTTCAGTCTCTGTACAACCTGCTTACTTTCTTCCATTGATTTATGTGAGACTTCATCCTTATTTATATTTTTTACTGAATTTGTGATTACAATTTTTACATGTTAATACTTGGACATTTGTTAGAATTTTTGTCGTAAATCCAACTTACAGTAGGTAGCAGTGCCTGACGCTGTCCATGATTTAATTATTTTTGGGGAACTGCTGACAGGAGAAGTTATCAAGAAATACTTTTTGTATTTTAGTGCAATCTTTATTTTATATATGGAATTTATAAATTAAATGTACACAGTGTGATTCATCTGTGCTTGAGCAATGGCCGTGATTACTGTTTTGACGGTATGTCATGGTCTTGCAGTTTTTCAATAGGCAAAGAAAGTAAGCTATTTCATGTTTCATTTTGTTTTTGCACCTTATTTAAGTATTCAAAACTTTTTGTTGTAATGACTATTTTTTTATCTCATTTTCTGTGGTGTGCATGTAAATGCTAATTTTCAAGTGACACGTGTTCTTTAAACCATGGGCTTTTCCATGAATTTTATTTATTTATTATCTGTGTATGCTTGCTTTCCTGTTCAGATAACATATCACATGCCAGATAAAAACTGTGTATAATGAATGGATGTAGTCACATTTAAATTTGTATTACCTTACTGAGGTATTATTGATTTCTTGTGTCATGAATTTTGCAGAGAAATTATATAGAACTTGTTGCCAAATTGTATGGGCATAAAGCATTTGATGAAAGCTATTGATGCAAGGCTGTAATCAGATGTTGATCTGCAACTGTTACTTATTAACAGAAATTTCTTTCAAGAAATTTTAGAATTTTTGAAAATCCCTGATAAAAAAATAATTTCTTTCAGTGCAGAAATCAGCAACAAGAATTTTTTTTTTGTTGTAAAGCTATTATCAAGTTTAAATGTATAGCTTTCACAAATATCACTGCTGATGATTTTTATACTACATTTAACTTAGACATTTCACCATAATATCACTGCTGATGATTTTTATACTACATTTAACTTAGACATTTCACCATAATATCATTACCCAAATTCCATCATTATTACTAATCGCTGTAATTTTCATCGTATAATCCACAGACCATAAAATTTACAATCCCCGCAGACTCTGACATTCAAAAAAAAAAAAAAAAAAAAAGCCATGTAATCTACATAACATCACAGTTGTTGATCTAGAATCATAATTTCTGACAAAAAAGTCAGTCACAGGATGACCCAGGAGTCCAAAGAAGAAAGGAAAAGTGATCTTATTAAATAAAGAAACTTTTTAAGTACTCTTATATTTTTATCCCCTGAGAAATAGAGCTCAGTGATAAGGCATTCATGTGGTAGAGAGTTTAATCATACAATGCAGCTCCAGAGTATGATATTACACTTTGCCCATGATGAAACACTGAAATGGAGCAAGTCATAAGAATATATTTAAAAGTAAAACTAAAAATAAAAGGTTCTTACAACAATAATGGAAAAGACATGAATTAATTTGGAAACAAAAACTTCATTAAAAGCTCTTCAAAATCTGATTCTGAGGAATCGGAATGAAACATATGAAAGTATTATTCTGCTGAAACGGGGGCTATTTGATTTTCCCTCACTGCAGCAATCACTTTTATCTGTTAGATTTTGACCTGGATCCTGACAAATGCTTGATTTTTGTAATGTATTTTTAATAGTTTCTGGTGAAATGTCACCCCATGCTTTTTTCACCCAAATTGCAATTTTGCATAATTTGCTCGTCACATCTTACCGCTCTAAATAAATGTGGGCAATCCTTCCATCATCCAATTTTTCCAGAGCTTCTGTACTTTACATTTAAAAGATTTATTATTGCCAACATCCAGAACTACACACAAGGCACATAGAGCACAAGATCCAGAACAAGCAACTTTGAAAGGAGGCATGCATAAATTCATACAGCAAGAGCTGTTCATATGTTTTCATTGGCTAGTTGACAAATACACAAGGTTCATTTGCTCTGGGGCACACAGACAGTCAGCGTTGTCCTTCTCAACAATACAAAGTAACTCCTGCGGTCCCTTCGCACAAACTTCCCCGACCTTTCATTATGGCACTCTTCCCCTTCTCCATTTGCGCTACGTTCTTACTCCTGAACTTAAACTGAGAAAATTTTTTCTTAGTTTCTTTTCCAATTACACCATCTCTCCTGCACAATTACCCTGCAGACTTTTTTAAAAATCAAAGGGCCACAAAAGCATTTTTTTAATTGGCATATTATTTGCAGAACCTAAGTTTATAACTTTTTTAGCAGATAATGTGTGTATTATATGACGAAAATTATGATACCCTTTCTGCTGTGATTTTAAGAGTTTTGTATCATACGCATAGATTGTAACATAAATATTGGACTATCTGTGTTGAAGATGTGCTAGATTTTCTTTTCTCTAACACCATATTCTTGTGAAGTTGGATTGCTGATTATGTGTGTGCTCATACCAATCAGCTAAAATCCATGATAAAACCTTTTCCTTCAGTGTGGAAATCAACTACAGCAGCAAAGTTCTTGTTGTTGTGAGGCTGTTACCCAGCTTAAATGAATAGCTTTATAAAATAATCATCACTGCTGATTATTTATGTATTGGAGTTAATTTACAAACTTCTTTAAAAAATGCATTATTTTAGTGCTGTGCCCTTTCATTCACGGCATTAGAATTGTCTGATACCTTTGAACTTGTTGGATGTCACCCACCTGAACAGTGTCGACAAATGAAAATATCAGTTATGCTGACATTTATTTAACAACACCTGATATAAATCTTCACACAAAAATAAAAAAATCCTCTTTTTACTTGCAATTTAAAAACCAGTTATTTTTTATCATTTTACTTTGTTTTTATTAAAATTAATTAATAGCAGGAATGTGTTGCTTAAATACTCCATCGAAAAAAATGAATTTTAAAGATTACAGCAGCATTTGAAATTGTACCTAGTATGTAAAATTTTCATCGTGAAGTATATACTTTTTAATATGTCCAGTTTAATCATCTATTTGATATGACCATCATAGCAGGGGCAGTGATTTGAGTAGGTAAGCAAAATTTGGAAACTGGTTAATAACTGTGTTATTTAATTGTTTTTCTTATCACTGTACAGAAAATGTCTACAACACCAAAAATAATCATTAAATTAATAGTGTATTAAAAATTTATTTGTAGATACAAAATGCTTCTTACATGGCACACAATATATATATATTTTTGATAACTAACAAGTAGTTAACCTTGCAAAAAAAAAAAAAAAAAATGTTCAAGCATTTCTGTCTTGGTGGTATCCAAATATAGATTTCATGAACAGCATTGCTCCAGAACAAGAAAAGTTGCTGAAATCAAATGTGAAATTAGAAATGCAGAGTTTTTATTTTATTTGTTCATGCTGGATTTCTTTAAGTTATAATTTTCTAAAAGGAACTGAACATCTAAGTTTCATTCAGGCCTCAGTTGGTGGTGTAATGAACTGTGGCCTGGGATTAATGTGTGTGTGTCTGTGGAGGAGGGGGTGGCAGTATCAAACTAATATTCTTCCGGTAATGAAAGCACATATTGTTGGTGACCGACTATATACTTAAGATGAACAAATGTAACAGAAATTCATTATTAAAGTTCATTTCATTATATCTGTGCCATAATATTATGAATTCAGTGACTTCCAGGTAGATTGGAAATTATTTGTTCAAGCATTTCTGCAGTTTTTGTAATAGTCATCTTTATTTAATGTTGCAAGCACATAGTAGTTCTCACAGTAATAGCTAAGGCCATTTAATTTCTGCAGCTACTTTTGGAGTCTGCTGCTTTACTGTTTGATTGCCTCAGGTTGGCTGCTAATGCCACTTGTGTTGTTATTCATTTTTGCTTATTTGTTCTTTCATGCTTTATTCATATCTGGCATGCACACAACTAAATCCAAAAGCCTGCTCATCCTTTCATTTGAATGTGGTAAAAATATTACACTTTTACAGTATGCAAATTATTTGCACTTCTGTTATATCCTAACTTCACTTGTCTCAATCTCAAATTTCAAAGGTTTTTAGCATGCTGTGCAAAATATATTGTAAAAAGCTCCAAACAGTGAAGATTATCTCTCATTTTGATTGCCCACATATTTTGTGTACGGTGTGAGGATATTAAGAACAAAATTAAGTGGCAGGTTATATATATTCTCCAAGAAATATAGTCATCATAGCAGTAGTCTTGCATTGGGGCTGTAGAGATGATAGGATTGCTGGCAGTAAATCTCTATGGCCTTGACATTGTCAAGCCCCAAATTTTTGTGGAAACTGACAATTTTTCGTACTATGATGGTGAGCACTTACAATTTATGTGTTTCTTGTTTGGCTTTCTTGTAAGTATTTTTAAGTACATTTTCTTTTGTTGCAATTTGTTTTTCATTCTTCAATGAAGAATTTCTGACCATTAGTATCACTCAGGAAGTCATAAATGAAATGAAAAGTCCTTTATTTGCCTTGTGATAGCCATAATAATTTGTCAAGGGTGTAGTCACCAGCAGTCAAGACATTTTAACAAAGAGTGCCAACACTGATTTTGAACTTGCAAATATTTGTTCTCTGTAAACTCAGACATCCATGGAAAGTGACAAAAAACTTTTTCTGTGGAAAAAATAAATAAACAAAAAGTGGCGGACACTATATGGGAATGATTCTGCATTTCAAGGTAAATAAAAAAATAATTTTGTTTCCAAATTGTTTCTGGTTGATAAAAAAAAAAGAAAAATTAAAAAAAAAAAAAAAAAAAAAAGGAAAAATAAAAATGGTTATGAGCTATAAGAATTGACTACTCTGCACTTCCAGCATAAATAAAATTGAAACAAAAAGTAATTGGCGCCCTGGTGGCGTAGTGATCTAAGCGATGGCCTCTGATCATTCGTCCAAAAGGGGTCTGGGTTCGAATCCCGGTGAGGCATGGATGTTGTGTTTGTCTTATGGCACTGGCCCTCTCCCTTCCCTGGAACCAGTGATCCTAAATTAGGGATGGGTGACTGCTTATAGCCCATTGAGTTGCTCACGGTGGTCGTTAAACCTCCAATAATAATAATAATAATAATAATAATAAAACAAAAAATCTATCATTATGAAAAAAATGAGTGTCGAGGGAGCAATATCCACTATTTCAGATTTAAGTATTTATACCTTATTGATTTCATTGTAGGAGGCTTAACTGACAAATACAAAGCTATTGAAAAAATATGTAAAATTTTGATTTCCATTGTAAATATCTGGCCAGCTGTGTGCTATTGCCCGTAACTTTGCTTTATTCTACTGTGGTGATGAATAGGTATTGAACTGATTGAAAAAGAAAAAAAATTGAAACAAATAATCCAAATGTTGGAAATTATTAAAAAAATTGTTAAAAATGTTTTGTAAAATGTTTCAAAATATAATCATTCTAAGACTTTTCTGTACAGTTCTGTGATGACTGTCTCATCTGAGAGAATGTTTAGAATAATAAAGATGCTCTAGAATTACTTCACAGTGGCATGTAATGGAATAAGCAGAGTGGTCTGCAGTTTTGAGTGATGAAGCCAATTATAATTTTACAAATTGTTTTGGGTATGAGAGCAATAACTTTTCAATGAGCAAAAAATGAAAAAACTTAAGTGGTAATGATCTGTAGTTACTAAAGCATTCAAAAGTAAACTCTTTCATTTATTTGACTGAGTATTTAAACTATCTTCAATGCATTGAACACTTTAAAAAATGTGCTAAAAGTTATATTTTATGAAGCCCATAAAGTACCATCTTAAAAATCTTCCCCAACACTCATCCAACCTCCCTGCATTCTTGTATACTGGTGGCTTCTGGCAATATTCTCTTAAAAATAAGTGTGTGTGTGTGTGTCTTTGTATAGTCATTTTGTTTGAAAAAAAAACCAAGTTCAAATGACTAAGGGATCATTTGAAAATAATGGTTCATTACCTATGTATTAAAAAAAGTGTATATTCAAAGAAAATCATATTTGTGATTTTGCAAATACTGTTGGACAATTTTTATATTTCTGGCAATTTCTAGTGCAAATATGTGCTGTGCAATAGTTATTTCAAGAAACAACTACCTTGAGCTTTTCTAAATTCAGGTAGCAGTGAATTAAGGTGAAATCTTTTCTGCTTTTGCATAGTTAATCATAGTATCAGTCATCATAATTACCAAAAAATGTTCTTTGTGTGTGTGTGTGTGTGTGTGTGTGTGTGTGTGTGTGTGTGTGTGTGATGTTACTAGTTTAGTGTCAAATAACTCCATTAGCATTTATGGTTATTTGCACTAACACTAATAAAACATTGACTCTTTGATTTAATTTTTTAAATTGGTAACACTGTCAGAGCATGTTGGTTTCATGTTCAACTTTATTATCTTTGGTTCCCCAAAAATATATGTACTTGCTTTTAAAGATGTATTTTATATTGAGAACATCTTATTTGAAAAAAATTAAATACAACAGGAGAGAAAAGGATATGTAGTTTATATCAGTAATCAGAATTGTAGAGAAAGCCTAAACACTGTCACTATAGAATGAGTCAATATACTTATTTGTTTAGGATGTTTTCATTGTTTTGGTGCTTCAGCTGTGAGCATTTATTGCATATCTCAGTAATTTATTAATCTTCACTCTTTCTGTAATAGCCATTCTTAACACTAGGTGTTGGGTGGAACAAAGATATTTTGCCATCTCATATTTTAATATTGGTGCTAATAATGTACTGTAATTAGAATAACAATTTATCTGTTTAGCATCATTTCCATTGTATGCTGGAAGTGGTGTGTTCAAGTTTATACTAGCAAATGTTGATTGGCATGCGTGTCGAAAATATAGCTTTTTCCAGTCAAAATTAGTTATTGAAGATACTCTGTGCAGGGTGCTATCCATCTGAGATATGATTTCATGCATGCAGTTTTTAATCAAAGTAGTAAACACATAATACATAAGGATTTGTAAAATGTTGAAATCAGCAGTTCAGTAAGTTATGTCTGTGCTACTTATAGTTTCTTAAATCATGTACATACCTGCTGAAAAGAATGTACATATTAGGTGGAAATGACGGAATTGTAAAATGTAATCTACACATTTATGCGTTGTTTGTTGAGCTAATGTAATGTTGTAGCCATTAATCATTCAAGTGAAAACTCCAGTGTAATCATTGTGGATTCTGATAAAATATGTACATCAGAACTACAGCAAAAAACGAACTAAATTTAGTACTTAAAAAAAAGAAAATTTGAAATTTATCATTATTGTTTGTTGACACACATCCAGCAAATGAAGGCATTTGAATTTGCCATTCAGATATAAATTGCTTTAACAGTGGTAAAATTCAATTTGAAGTTGTGCTTTTTTGTGCAATTATTTTTATCTGTGAGTTTTGTAGTTATGTAGGTAAAAGCAAAAGTTCAGATTATATATTTTTCATCAGATTTTAATACGATTTAATACTGAATGACAAGCTGGTCAATTAAAATAAATGTTAGTGATATATCACAAAGTTTGTTTGTTCATTAGTTTGTTTGAAAGTAAAAGCTAACACACTACATTCTTATACTCTTAAATGGTAAAAGCTAAACATGCCACATTCATATACTTCGAATGTCTTTCTTTTCATTACCCAATTTAAATAATAGGGCTCTTTATTTTTTCGATTATTAATTTAGCAATTAAAATTAATTTTTTTTTCAAGGTAGTTCAACAAATAGCCACCATATACTGTCCCCATAATGTCAGGCAAAATCATAATTTATTTTGCTGAATGAAAGAAATTTCATTAAAGGAATTTCTTTGGGTAAGGAAAGTTGCATTTTTTTTTTTTTTTTTATGATCAACAAAAAAGTTGTACAGTAAATCAAAAAATGTCATTCTGGAAAAACTATTCCTGTGTAGAAAAAAATGCTGCCTTATTTTGTGCGTAAAGATGGGAAATGTACCAAAAAGTACTTGGAGTCTTGTTACAAGAAACTTAAAGATGAGTACTGTTCACACAGAAGGTTAAATGTGGAAGATAATGGAAAACACCACACAAAATTTAAAGAGAAAATTGGAGATAGATGTGAAGTTAAATATTGGAGCTTTTTTTTTTTTTTTCTCTGTTGTTCATTGTTAGTTCAATGAAATCCATCAGGTAAATTTGCAGGTATATAAATAAAGGTAGTGACTAAGCAAATTTTGGATTACCAAACCATAAATGATCAATGTAATTTTGAACTATTATGCTTGCTGATACAATAGTAGCAAGTAGTAAAGCAATTTGTCACATGTGAATTTTATTATTATTATTTGTTTTAGCACCCATATAAAAAAATGAAGATTCCATTTTACTGTATAGAGAGAATTTTTGGAAAGTTGCAGGAACAGCTCAGTATGCTCCCCACAGTTTGGTTGCAAAATCAGTATTGCACCTCCCCTCATTTAGTTGATATATTTTGCAAAATCTATTGTTGTGCCCCAAAAATAGTGTACAAAGAACAAATGAACAAAATAGTTCTGTCAAGTGAAGCATGACATATCTGTTCCAGGATAGATTGGTGTGAATGAAGTCAGGTGTGCTGCTTGGGGGCATGTGCATGCAATCAGTTCAAATGTTTTTTTGTTTTTTTCTGATGTGAGGTCTGAAATAGTATGAAGTAAAAACATCATTTAAATAAATTATGAAATTTGTGCATCTTATTGAGAAAAGGGATCAAGAAGAGGTATTTTGGAAAACATTAACCGTAAACAGTAAACAAAGTAGAAATTGCTGGATAATAACCAGGAAAGATCATTATATACAATTTTATTTTTTGTTTCTGACTTCTAATCCTTGCAGATGTTGAAACAAATATGAAAACAGCATGACACAATATTTCATATTTAGACTGAGAATAAAATCCATATTAGGAATCGGTTTTAATGTAGAAATATGTATTAAAGTTCAATTGTAAAAGACAAATGTTTCAAATGTCATAAACTTGGCAAACGTTTGTGTTCAAAAGTGTTATTAGAGATGCACAAACCAGAATACAATGGAATTGCTAATGGATGTAAATTACTGCATTTGTGGTTAAGAATAATGTGTGACAGATCATAAGTTATGAGTTCATGAGAGACCAGAAGGTTACCCACAATGGAAATTGGTCAAAACTGAAAACAAAAGAAATAACTTTTCTTGACACAACCTGGGACACAAGACATAACAATAACAACTTTTATCAATATATTGGTGACTAAAATAAGGAGAAGTATGAAATTGGCCTTGAAGTGGCATCCTAAAGAGTAAAAGCAACTTTTCTTGTGGGAGAATGTGTACTACGTGTTCCATTCCAAACATCCTTTTTGACTTAGTTCAAAGTAATATTTCACTACAAGACGCCTTCAGTGAAAAAGTTCCAGCAAATTTTACAAGAGGACAAACAAATTATTTGGGATAAGTGCACAATGATTCATAAATATCCTTTGTAGAAGTACACGTTAAGACTTGTGAGCTTCATAATTCAAGACAAATTGTGAGTGCAGTAGAATAGGAACTTTCATTTACTTTATTATATTTAATACTGTTGTAGTAAAACATGGCATTAGGCCACATTTTATTTCGAATGCTGAAATTAGTAAGTTGTCTGAAAAAATTAGATATTCAATTTCATATATTAGTATAAATGTAATTCATTTTTAAAGGAAGTAACAACTTCAGATTGAATTTTAGAGTGATAATGAAATGCACATCAGTCTCAAAATTGCATCACCAGTTTATGCTTAGTATAAAATGATTTATGATTGGAGTTCCAAAGCACTCCATTTAATATTTGCGGCTTTTAAATATAGTTTCAATTAAATTCCTTGTAGTGGGACAGATTGGTTTACTTTTGTGGAGTAATAATAATATGTGGCTGTTGTTAGAGATTGGGTTACTTCAGTTCTTGCAGATCATTAGTGCTTCTGAGTTTCTGTGGTGTCCTATAATCATCTAATTTCTAAATTATAAATTGTATCCTACTCCAGTAGTGACTGTTATTTATTTCCAAAATGATTCTTAAATCTGTGTTTTAGCAGTATTGTATCTAGGAAAATAGTGAATTTTGTTTGTGTTTCAGAAATTAGCCTGAAGTGTGTGACTATAGTTTAGATACTAACATGAAATTTTTTAGACAATAACAGAAAATTTAGGTAACAGAAGTTTAGATGATCACATACTGATCATACTTACTGTAAATGTTGAAGAATTCATTTGAACATTGTTCAAAGTTGCACATAAAAGCTGTGTGGTTTAGCGCTTTACGCGTTTTATGCTTAAAAAGTCTTTCAACTTGTATAAGTATTTAAATGTGTTGTATTCTTTTGTTTTTTGAAACTAATAGGTCATTGTGAAAAACAGAATCAACATTAACTATACAAATGTTCTTAGTTTTGTTCATTCTTCAGATATGTGCATTTTGAAATCGCATCGATTTCTAAATTTTTAAAAATTTATTCTGCTCTATGAGGTCAATATCTCATTAAAGTTGTAATCAAATGTGGTTCTGCTTGTTGTTGCAAAGTGTTTATGAATAGCACTTTATTACTGTTGTAAATTTTTTGTATTGTTATGCCCATTTCTGGCACTAGAAGGTTGTGCACAAACAAAAAGAAAAAAAAAGTAAACTGGATTAAAATAATCACTCCATGATGGTCCATTATTTATTTTTGTGTGAACTATTTGTCTTCAGTTTTATTTCTGCTACTTTCACTAATACATAACTGTTAGTATTTAAAAGTAGGCACGGAATTTTAAAGATACTATATTTTTATACCTGTACCTGAAACCTTAAAAATTGTATCCATATTTGGTTTTTACTTTGTGATTCAAACCTCAAGACTTCATTTTGTTTACAAAAAAATCAACACTAGTCTGTACTTGATTACATAGCAGAATGAGCTGCTAAATTTTTGTAGTGATTCTGGCAGTGTTATGTATAAAATGGGCTCATCTGCTAGATAAGAGAAGAAATGAACATATCATTTTTGCAGTTAAAGAAATACCAAAGTGAATCAATAATTTCAGAAGTTGACTAATAAGTTGATAACTACAGAAGTCTTTGCATCATTATATATCTGAGAAATCAACATTCTTGTGCATTTTCAGTTGTTGGTTGGTTTTATCTGGATTCTTATTTTGTTTTAGGAAAAGTTCAACCACTTCTTTAAAAGAAGAGGGGAAAAGGTGATAGTTTTTTATGTTGTTTCATGAAATAACATAATTTGTCAATTAGATTGTAACTTGAAACTGTGCCATGCCTACAATGAAAATCTTGGAGGGTAGAGCACATTTCTTATTCAATATTTTAAGAAATTGAAAGAGAATTGTTTAACCTTGAATGATGAGGGACAGACTTGTTATTCTTAATCACAAAAGGGTCTAGCAGTGCATATCTGTTGATTTTGTTGCTTATGCTTCCTACATACATATTCAAGGGTGGGTGATTTTCACTTTCAAAACTGGCAAGGTGAATCTCATGATTCTTATGTTCTCTTAATCATAAAAATGTGTGCCCCACTCCCTCATTAATTTTCTATGATTTGGCACTACTGAGTAAAATGATACATATTTGTCTATGTAGCATGCATGAAATTCTGAAGCAGCAAGTGGGATGCTTTCACAAAGCGCAACACCTGTTGCTGGGTACTTTCCTTCAAACCTGTTGCAGGAACTGTCCTTTACACAATATGTTGACACCATGTGCTACACCTTAAATTTATGCTGAGGTTTGATCTCTTGAAGCTTTATTTTTAAATGACATTTCACTTGAGATAAATAATTGAAGTCCAAATTACAAATTGTAGATTACAAGTGAAGGAAGTTAAATGTACTATGGAACCAAATTTAGCATTTAATGAGTCAACTTTTTACTACTTCCAATCTGTAGATTCAATGATGATTAGGTGTCACACTATATACTGTCACTCAGCACAATAAATTTATGTAGAGCAGTTTTAAGGGTGTAAATTTATGTGGAGCAACTTGAATAAGCATTACTCTCATCCCTCAATTTACAGAATTACTGCAAAGTGATACTGGAATACACAACAGGACTTTCCACCAAATGATAGCTATGAGGCTGGTATCAACTGATCTCTGCGAGAAATGATGCTAAGTCTAGGGAGAGAAATGCATGGGAAACAGAAAATTCATGTTGTAGTCTCTGGAAACATTGTAAATCAGCTTAAAGTCAAAGATATAGCGAATTCATGACTGTCCCGGATTCTTGCATTGCTGTCAAATGTAAAATATCATTAAATATTGCAAGGGTGCTTCATCATAGTGATAGAACTTGGTGAATGACACTGTACAACATTTATGAAAAATATCTGTGAGTCAAAGTAAAAAGTTACATACTAAGGCATTTTCATAACATATCCTGTAATAGCTGTACAGTTACTGCAGTCACAGCAAACAGGAGTACTGATGGCTTTCATTTTGCAACCCCAGAGTTTTATAAAAACCATGCTTTGTACCATTGCTGAAGAAGCTTCTCATAAAGAAGTTAAGCATAAGAGTTAAAGATTTTCATTATCCTGGTGAAGGGAAAATGTAATTTAGTGTAGTGTATTATTTTATATGTCAGGAATACACTGAATTGTCAAAAGTTGATCTGGAAATTAAGGAATTTTACTCCTCCAGTCTTAATGATGCCCCCCCCTTCTATGGTGGCATGCATCTGCCAAATTATACCTTGTATTTTTGTGCCAACGACCGAAAACAAAGTAAATGTCTCACCTAAAAAGTTCAAGCAGGGAATTTTGCATTTTGGGGTGGATTGGAAGGGTAAAGTAAAGAGGAGTTACACATCGTAATTTTTGAAGAAACAAAATGCAGTGGAACTTGCTTACATTTTTCTAGGAGATGGCCTTAAAAATGTATGAAAAAAATCCAAATGTTGAAATCTATTGCAAAATGTTGAATGCTCCGAAAAACAAAAAAAAAAGAGCACAATTTTACATTATTCAGATTTAAAATGTAAGATATGCATACATAAATGATTTGTTTGCTACCTTCAACATGTGTCTATTTTGACTTTTGTATTAAGTTTTTATTCTAATTTCATTATACAAAGTAGGCTATGAAATTATGTAAGATTTCATATTTTCAATATATGAAGAAAAGCAAACTTACCTTTGAAATACAGGTAGTAAATCCTAATAAAATTTTGTTTATATTCAATACCCCTACTATACATAATTTATGTGTAAGCATCATTCCTTTCAAAGCAATTTGTCCACTAGGTAATTTTAGCATTAGTGCAAAGTAAAATATTCACCAATTTTTTATTGTTTCAAATTTATTGAATTTGGAAAAGAAAAAAAGAGATGTAAACATTATTTAGTAAATTTTTAGTTGCGACTGTTTTCATGGCTGCAAAAAAAATGCTACCTTGATTCTTTCAAAGTTGTAACATACTGGGTTACATTGTTTTCAGTAATCTGAGATTAAAAATTTAACATATAATCTCAAAAAGCATATAAATAAATTACATATAACCAAATTGAAAAAGTGATTGAAACTACAGTAAAATACTGGGTCTAGCACAGAGTAAAATATCGGGACTATTCCATATAAAAATGAAAAAATGTATAATCAAGGTTTCGCTGTATCGTATCTGTGGAGTGAATCATGCTTTAGGCACCAATTTGGAAACTGACTGCCTTTGTAATAAATACCCTCACACTGATTAAGAATTTCAGTTCACATAGTGAGATGTCCCCTTTTGCTTTTGAATTTGGTGTTTCACTTTTAGCAAGATATAAAACAAAAGTGGGGATACCTCATGAAAAGTATAACGAAACTGATGCTATCAACCTTAAAAATTAAATATTCATACAACTTTCTGGACATTTAGTGATATTTAAGGTGCTAAAATAAGAAGTTCAATTTTGCTTCTTCCAGAAGTGTAGATATATTTGTTAAAAATTCATCAGGTTTTGGCCTACCTATGAATGTAGCATTTGCCATTGATATAGAGAAAAGCTATTTTCAGTGAATTATGTCAATATCTCCTTCATTCATAATGCACATGTACAAAACTGATGTTTTTGCTAAGCTGCAATATTGATGTTGTATTAGGTGAAAAGAACACTGATTTCCCAGTTCAAATTTTTTTGTGAAAAAAAACTGTTTACACAAAAAGAACAAGAACTATTTCACAGTTCTTGTTCTTTTTGTGAAAACAGTTGTCAGAATAAATTAGGGTAATTTAGATCTCAATACAATTTCCTAAACATGAAGAATGATTGATAAAATTAAGTCTCACAATTTATTAAATTTAAATGACCTATCAAAAACGGTTTTTACTTCCCTTAGAGAAACACAGTGCTACCTCATTTAAGGGACAGTTCTCCTAGTCCCAGTTCCTTGGTACAGGGATCCTAAAGTATTTACCTCAGAATAAGGCACACTTATAGAAACCAGAAAATTCTTTAAAATAAATTGTTCCACTCAAAAATCAGATATTTAAAACTAATATCTGTAAAATCAGTGTTCTTTTCACGTAATACAATATCAATATTGCAGCCTATGGAGCAACAGTATCACCAGATGCTTCAGGATTGCATATATTAATAGAAAACTGTTTCTGTGGCATGTTCTTTCTCAAAGTTCTTTTAGTGAAAACAGCAAACAGCTTGCCAAGTCTGTCAGTGTAGTGAATGCAATACAGTGGATAACTACAGCTGTTAAATCTATACCTTTAAGTTGTGTTAAACAGTCTTTTAAGACTGCAGGCTACACTTTTTCAATTTCCAGTGTAGGTTAACTGAGTGAGTACACTGAAGAAAATAAGAAATTGCGTGAACTTGTGAAAGACGGTGGCAGTAATGTTGTGATAGAGGAATATATTGCAATTGATGAGCAGCTGTGTAGTGATGATACTAATGAAGGTATCAGAACTTTCTATTCCTGTAGGCATAACAGAAAAGTGTTTGGAGGATTTGGAAAGTGATGGGGGAAAAGAGGAGGAAAGCTGTGGTTTCCAAAACTTTAAAAAAGTCTTTATATACGCCAGCCAGTTGCATAAGTTTTTTTTAAATGTTGGTGACAGTGAAGGACTCAATTTAATTAGTAAACTTAATATTCATGTGAAGAAAAATGCCTGTATATAAATTGAAAGCTTCAAAACAAACCCTTGTGTCAGATTATTTAAAATGCGTACTACACATACTTCCCACTGTTTCATATACAGGTACAGTAAAACTTCCGAGTAGTGGACATCGAAGGGGAAAGAAAAGCTGTCCGTTATTTAGAAGTGTTCTGCTATTGGAAAAATCATGCTTTATGACAGTATACATGTACCATGTTTATAATGTAAAAGCAGTTTAAAAGATAAGTAAATATAACTATGTAAATGCAACACATACAGCAAACTTGTACTAACCTTTATTAAAAAATACGGTATCATTCGAAACCTAAGGAGCAAAATAATCGAGCATTATTGGTTGTCTGTTACATTTTTGTTAAATTTTGTCTTCTAAATAAATTTCTAGCCAGCCGCCTGAAGCTTTGAATTCTGTAAATCCTAATTCATTTGCGATTTCTAAAGCCTTCTGACGAATTAAAGTCCCTGGTAAAGGAATGCTGTTGGCTGTAGCATGGCAAAACTATTCATATCCACAGCTAAACCATCAGTTTTAGGAAAGCTCTCTTAATTTTCTGGTTGCCATTACAATCTTGTCTCACTTGTGTTTTTCCAATGCCCAATTTATCTTCTAAAACGATCACACTTAATCTTTCCTTTTCACTCAGCTTCACTATTTCAACTTTTTCTTTTAGAGTCAAGCATTTACATTTGTGTGACATTTTAAAATCGATGTTTGAGAAATCTTTGCTTTACAGCTCGCTTGATGAGAAAAATGTACATGATTGTTGCAAAGAAATGTGATTTCTAGTAATCTGGACTTGAAATTGATCCCTGTGTACTGACCTTGACCTTACCAACAACAAAAGGTAAATTCCTGCCACCCACACCTGAATCGTGTTGCATGTATTTCAATCCGATTTCTGTTCCTGAATTAACCGGCCTTGGGCACTGGTCCCAGTTTCTGAGGTTTCACCTCATTGGGGGCACCTGAAGAGCTAGAAGGTAGTTTCTGCTGGTCAGATGTACGTATGCAAAGGGAGAATCAGACAGTCTGGTGAGCACAAACGCTTATCCTTTTTCCAGCAATTTTGGCGGCTTACCAAAAAAAAAAAAAATTTTTTTTTTTTTTTTTTTCTGTGGGGTACATAGCACTTAGCACCTTAACATTTACTAGGCCTCGGGAACAATACGGTTAAGATAAAGAATGAGGAAGGGTAAAATAACAAAAAGGAAAGATTTTGTGAGTTTGCGCGAATCACACCCCTGGGAATTCCTAGAATTGAAAGCAAATTGTCCTTTATATTGAACTTAAAGTCTGTGTGCATTTGTTATTTAGAATGTCTGCTATTAAGAAGTGAATGCCCCATAAGAAGCCATGCTTTTCTGCAGGGGAATAAAAAATTGTCTGTTATAGAGAGATGTCCGCTATTAAGAAGTGTCCGTTAATGGAAGTTTCACTGTACTATACTTTTATACATGTACTGTATTTCTGTTTTAGACATATCTATTTTAAATTTCTGTCGTGTTTAAGGTTTACTGTTATTTACATATAAAATTTACAGTTCTTGTTAAAATTAAATGTCTATTATTTATTTAGTACGTATTTCGTTAGGAACCTCCAATAAGGGACACCTGTATTTAAGGGGCAAAATGTCCTGTCCCATGGGTGTCCCTTATTGAGAGGTACTACTGTAGAAGGAAATTCTGCTCTGTCAAGATATGACAAATGGATTTGTCAGTTTTGGGTTTATCAGACAAGAAGTAGTCTGTTCCTAATTTTGTGCCACTAGCTTCAGGGAAGGAATAGAGCCAGCAGCACTCTGAGATGCACTGTGAGACATACCCATGCCTCTTCCAGGACTAACCTGGATCATAGACAGATTTTCAGAATAGGATCTCAGATCACTTGACCACCTACAAACGGATGAATGCTTATTAGACATTTACTCACAATGTACATATGAAAATTTTGTGCCACCACTAATTTCAAGGTAATGAAACATTATAAACAGTGGTAATAAAATGATTTGTTGTAAAATAGGGTTGAGGCTTCTGCTGTTAAAGAATTTATAGAATAATATATAAAAACTTTTGCTGGCTGTGCAAGTATGATTAAGCTTCCACTTGAATGTAAATTATCTGTGCAGAGGGCACAATTATTGTACGGGCCAACAGGTGGCCCCTTTTTGAAAATATTTTGAGAAGAGTCTAGATCATTACTGAACTTTTTTTCTTTATTATTATGGTCATTATCATCCTCATTATTATTACCATCATTTATCATTTTTATTGTGAAAGAAGTATTTTATGTGAGGTTTTATTGTACCCTCTTAATGCTCTATCTCCAACGCTTTTATTAAAGGAGCCCTTTGTTACTCTTCTGTGAAATTGCTGCCTTACTTCAAGATCACAACCAACTTTGCTTTAAAATTTATTACAGATTCTAAGATTATTAAAAATTATTATTGCAGGTTATTAATCAAACTATGATTCAACTGTCACACAATCAAATTTGTTTTATATAGAATTATACAGGGTAATTTAAAATGATTCATCCAATTTCAAATGACTGTATTTTATGTGTTTCTAAATATACAGCAATGAAATATACATAGGATAAAGAAAAAACTGTCCAAATTTTGTTTTCATACCGTATAAATGTTCTATGTGACTTCCGTCGGCCACACGAACTACGTCAAGGCGATAATCAAATTCCTGCCATACATGATCAAGCATATCTGTTGTCAACGACTGTAGAGCACTATGAATGCAAACTTTGAGTTCATCTAGCATTGTGGGCAATGGTGGCACATACACATTATCCTTAAACATAAGAAAGAGTCGCAAGGGGTCAGGTCCAGAGACCTAGCAGGTCACCTGTAGAGCGCCTTGTCGTTGTGTTCACAGTGACCGATCCAGTGGTTAGAAAGCTGTTCGTTAAGGTAACTGCAAACATCCAGATGCAATTGCGGCGGCGCCCCATCGAGCTGAAAGATGTAATCGCGTGAATCTTCATTTAATTGCAGAAATAGCCACTTATCCAACATATCTAAATATGATCGTTCTGTTACTGTTTGTTTCCTGGAAAACATTTCCTAACCGTTGGATTAGTCGCTGTGGATACCACAACAAGGCACTGCTATATAGGCGGCCCTCCAGGTCTCCGGACATGACCCCTTGCTACTTTTCTTATCCGAGTATGTTAAGAATGTGTATGTATGTGCCACCATTGCCCACAACACTAACTCAAAGTTCGCATTCATAGTGCTCTGCAGTCGTTCACAACTTATGGCAGGAATGCGATTATTGCCTCAACGTAGTTCGCGTGACCAACGGAAGTCACATAAAACATAAGGTATGAAAACAAAATTTGGAAAGTTTTTTTCTTTATCCTATGTGCATTTAATCACTATATTTAGAAACACATAAAATACAGGTATTTGAAATCAGATGAATCATTTTGAATTACCCGTACATGTATATACACGGTCGAGTCACATTACTGTGACCACCAGCTAATATCCAGAGTAACAGCTGTGTGCAGCGTGGACAGTAGCTAGACTGGCTAATAGGGACTTAATAAGGTGCTGGAAGGTGTTCACAGGTATGTGGAGCCATGCTGACTACAGTGCATCTGACAACCGCTGGAGAGTGCGTGGTATAGGATCCATAGAGCGAACAACACGATCAAGGTGCATGGTGCCACAGATGCTCAATTGGGTTTAAATCTGGAGAATTAGGGGACCACGGAAGTACTTTGAAGTCTTCATCATGCTCTTCTTACCACTCTCGGACATTTCTAGCTGTATGACACGTCGCATTATCGTGCTGGAAAAGCCCATCCGCCCCTGGGAAGACAGTCAGCATGTATGAGTGTACGTGGTCTGCAAGGATGGATTCATAACAAATTCGGTCCATAGTGCCTTCCACATGTATGAGTGGACCCAGGGAATGCCACTAAAACATTTCCTAGACCACAACGCTGCCCCCGCCAACTTGTTCTTCCAGCAATGGTTGAAGAGTTTCTCATCTTATGCACCAGTGTCTGTCTGTTTGATGAAGCAGTAAACGACTCAACGGAGAAGGCAATCTGTGGAGGTCCAATTCCGATACTGCCGTGCAAATGTAAGCCTTTTCTGCCGATGCACCTTCGTCAGCATAGGTGCAGTGACCGTTCATCTGCATCGGAGCCCCATACGCAGCAGGGTTCATTGAACTGTCATTTTAGACACTTCCGGTAGCCCTCTGGTTCATTCGGCCAGTAAGTTGCTCGACTGTAGCGTGTCGATCGGCCCTCGGACACCGAAGTGATGTTCACCTCTCACATCAATGGCACGTGGGGCTCCGCAGTTTCCACATCACTTATTCGCATTGGTACTATTTCTCCAATCACGATACACTTTAACCACAGCAGCACGCGAACAGTTCACAAACTGCGCCATTTCAGAAATACTGCCATCCTTGGCCCGAAAGCCGATATTCATCCCTTTTTGCAAATCTGATAAATCGCTCCTTTTATCCATGACAGCAACGAGTGATGTTTTCAGAATGCCTACAGCACACCTTATACACCCTCCAAGCCAGTTCACGACACGTGCCTTCTTTCACTGGCTACGCGCTGTTGACATCAAAAGTTAGAGATAGTCACAATAATGACTCGACTGTGTATATATATACAGCACAAACCACTTATAATTAGGAGTTCAAGACCGACGGAAACCCTTGCTGTATCCAGGTGCTCACTAACTCCGCTTTGGGGTAAAATTTCCCACCATGTAAAAATATGCATATATAATAATATTCATATACATTTATATTATATGTTTATAACAGTTATCTCCTGTTTCCTCTCTGGCAACATTCCCATTCTATTACTACCCTTTCCCTCTGCAATTTTCGCGCATGTGCATGAGTGCCACCCATCCTCTATTTGCCTAGGAAGACCTGACTTGTTTTAAACTATGCTGAGGCAATAAGCCCAAGGCTACATTACGGATGGCAGTAAGAGTCTGTTGCAGAACTCACTTCATAAGCATTTAATGAGCTCATTGCTTTTCTGTCAACATTCTCTCCCTAGCACACTATGATTTCCCTATGCTGTTGCAATTTCATCATCACCATTTCTGTTCCTTGTCCATTCCAGAACGGCATGCAGCAAATTTTCTTTGCCTCGTAAAATATGGAATTCCATAAAATTTTGTTACTTTGCTTGTTAAAAGTGGTCAACTTAGCTTTACTCTCCCTCATTAAATTCAGGTACTTCATTAAATTTTGCTCATTAAAAATGATCAAATTAGCCTTGAATTAAAATATATAACAAACAGACGATCCTCTTTTGCTCGTTAAATCCGAGATCTCGCTAAATATGGGCTGGTTAAAAGCAGTTTGTACTGTATATATATATATATATATATCATCATTGTCAACCATTATCGATCCACTGCTGGACGAAAGTCTCCCCAAGTTTCCTCCACAACGGTCTGTCTTGTGCCAGTCTCCTCCATGTCACTCCCGCATACTTTCGAATTTCATCCACCCATCGCCCATGTGGTCTTCTTCTGGGTCTTTTCCTGTCCCTTGGAATGCAATCTAAAATTTCGGCGCCGCCCCGGTGTCGCAGTGGTCTAAGCGATGGCCTCTGATCATTCGTCCGAAAGTGGTCCGGGTTCGAATCTCGGTGAGGCATGGATGTTGTGTTTGTCTTACGGCACTGACTCTCTCCCTTCCCTGGAACCAGTGACCCTAAATTAGGGACGGGCGACTGCTTATAGCCCATTGAGTTGCTCACGGTGGTCGTTAAACCTCCAACAAAAAAAAAAATTTCGGCTGTCCATCGATGGTCTGTCCTTCTGGCAGTATGTTCAACCCATTGCCATTTCAGGGATTTAACTCTGACCATGATGTCTTCCACTCTTGTCATTTTTCTGATCCACGAGTTCCTCTTCTTATATCTCCTGGTTACACGAAGCATGCACCTCTCCATGCTTTGTTTGGAGTTGTCTGCAGCCTTTGTATGTCTCTTTTAGTTAAAGTCCACGTCTCTGCACCATACGTAAGCACTGAAAGGATGCATTGATCAAACACTTTTCTTTTAAGACACAATGGCATATTGCTCTTGAAAATTATGCTGTTTCTTCCAAAAGCTCTCCAGGTAAGTTTTGTACGCCGATTAATTTCTTCATCAATGTGACCCTCACTTGATATCTGCTGTCCAAGGTAAACGTACGTGTCTGTTATCTCCAGCTTTTCTCCACCAATCGATAAATCTTCATTTCTTGTAAAAGCATTGAACATCACTTTTGCCTTCTGAAAGTTCATTTTTAATCCCACTTTACTCTTGTCAGCAAGTTCCTGGATCATACTCTGCAGCTCTGATGGGGTAGTTGCAAAAATGACTACATCATCAGCAAAACGAATGTGGGCTAGATAATCTCCATTAATTTTTATGCCTTTGTTTTCCCAGTTAAGTGATTGAAAGACATTTTCCAATGTGGCATTAAAGAGCTTCGGAGACATGGTGTCACCTTGTCTCACTCCCTTTCCAATTTTTATGTGTGTTGTATTTTCAAACAGCCGAAATGGAGATGCAGAAACGTAATAGCACTTGTTTTGAAGCTTAGAACAAGCGCCATTTGGAATGCATTGTCGTAGTGGAGTCTGGGCTAATACCAGAAAAGTTATTAAATGTTATTACCCTGGCAATACGCAAAACAGTGAGACAACCAGAGAAAATAACGGTAAAGAGCTATCTGAATAATTAATGGACATGCAGAAACGTAATAGCACTTGTTTTGAAGCTTAGAACACGCACCATTTGGAATACATTGTCGTAGTGGAGTCTGGGCTAATACCAGAAAAGTTATTAAATGCTATTACTCTGACAGTAGGTAAAACAGTGAGGCAACCAAAGAAAATAAAGCTACTTTTGAACTTAAGATTTTCATAATCAGTATGCATGCATTTTATGATACACGCTGCCTTTGGTATTAGTATATTACACCTATTTGTGCTATGTTTAAAAGAGAAAATGGGCCCTATACTGGCTGTGTTTCCTAGGTTACTGTGAGAAATGCAATTTGCAGAAGGACACCCCTGCACCTGCATTTTCATAGATGTTATTAATAATATTAATGTATGCATCTTCAATACCGCAGGATTTCAGAGCCATCGTAACTGCTGATAGTTTCACCTAATCAAAGGCTTTTTCATAATCGATAAAAGCCATGCACAATGGAAGTTCATATTCCCTCGCTCTTTCAATTAGTTCTCTCAGTACGTGGATATGATCTATTGTGCTGTAGCCACTCCTGAATCCAGCTTGTTCTCTCGGTTGAGCCATGTCCAGTGTTACTTTCAAACGGTGTGAAAGAACTTTAGTGAAGATTTTATAAACCACTGATAGGAGGCTGATAGGTCTGTATTTCCTGAGATCCTCAATGTCACCTTTTTTATGTAGCAGGATCATTGTAGCGTTGTTCCAATCCTCAGGAATCTTCCCTTCATTAAGGCATCGAGTGAAAATTTGGGCGAGTACTGTTTCGATTTCTTCCCTTGCTTCTTGTATGATGTCTACAGTAATTCCATTAGCCGCCCCGGTGGCGCAGTGGTCTAAGGTGGTGGCAGCTGATCATTCGTCCAAAAGGGGGACGGGTTCGAATCCCGGTGAGGCATGGATGTTGTGTTTGTCTTACGGCACTAGCTCTCTCCCTTCCCTGGAACCAGTGACCCTAAATTAGGGACGGGCGACTGCTTATAGCCCATTGAATTGCTCACGGTGGTCGTTAAACCTCCAATCCAAAAAAAAAATTCCATCTTCTTCTGGAGCTTTTCCCCGTTTCATGTTCTTGATTGCATGTGCAACTTCTGCTGGGAGGACTGGAAGAACTCTGCTACTGGTACCTTTCATGATGTCTGGAGTGCATGTATCATCCCTTTCATATAATTTGGAGTAGAAATCTTTCACTCTTGTCAAAATTTCGCCTCTATTTCTTGTTACAGAACCATCTTCTTTTCTCAGTGCCATAATTTGTTTTCTTCCCTTACTGAGATATCCTTTTGCTATCTTTAGGCTTTGGTTGTTTTCAATTGCTTTCCTCACTAGTTCACAGTTGAATTTCCTTACGTCTTCAGTGATACTTTTTCGTACTGTCTTGCATAGCTCTAAATATTCCCCTTTGGAAGTCACATGTTCTTTAGTTGTCCTCATCTCTCTTCTTTTTGCATCAACATATTGTTTTTTCCTGATAATTTGTTCACATGCAATTTGTTCTTAGACCCAGCTAATTTTGTTGCTGTTTCCATAAGAGCTTTGGTTACTTTTCTGTTAACTTCAGAAATATCCACTTCTTCCGATGTTAGGCCTTCTAAAGCAGAGAATCTGATCTTCAGTTCCAACTTGAAGGTATTATGGTGTTTTTTAAAGTTAGTTATGTCAATACATTTTGTTTGTCTTATGAGCTTGCCACGTTCGAGTTTAGTGTTGAGGTGCATCTTACATCTCACCAATCTATGGTCACTACCTGTGTTGAACTTGTTTAGCACACTGCAGTCTTCTATGATGATTTTTTTGTTACGCATTATAAAACCAATTTCACTTGTCATCCCATTTGGATGTCTCCATGTCCATTTCCTGTGTGGCTTTTTCTTGAAAAAGGAGTTCGAGATGAAAAACCCTTCTGCCTCTGCAAACTCAACGAGAGTATTTCCACGCTGGTTTCTGTTGCCGTGACCGAATTTACCTACTGAAGTTTCATTCTGTTGCCGTTGCCCTATTTTTGCATTGAAATGTCCCATAATTATCTTCAAGTGCTGCTTACCTTTATTATTTAAATGACGAATTTCCTCATAAAATTCTTCAATTTCTTCTTCAGGATGACTTGTGGTGGGTGCATAAGTTTGAATAATCTGAGCCTCGTATCTTCTCGAGAGTTGGATAACGAGTCGTGCAGCTCTGTCAGAGGAACTTTCAACTTCTACTACTTTATCCTTCAGTTTCTTGTTTATTAAAAATACAACACCACTAGTTCTGCCAGTATCTGTCCCACGATAGTAGAAGAGATGTCCACTTTTCAGTTCAATGAGATCTCCTTTTCTCCTTACCTCCCTTAGCCCGACGATGTCCCACTTGATCCTTTGTAGTTCTTCCAATTCAAGAAGCCTTGAATCAGAAGATAAGGAGCGTCCATTATACGTAGCCAAGGTCAGCATCAGATGACAGCCTAGTCCGGTCCTCCGGGGATTCTTAGCACCTTCTGCCTTCATGTCGCACTGGCCGCTGCCTTGGCCAGGTACATTCCAGCTGCCGGAAGCTGAGGGCCAAGATTTAAGTTGTGGAGTCATTTTGGAGGGGTTCAGCTATAACTCACCATGCTGGCCAAGCGGTTTGGTGAGTGTGGGATAGCATTTCCTCTAATCCCGATGGTATAGTTATACCGCTGTTGGCGGTCGTCAGAGCCCCTTTAGTGGGAACAGGATGCACCACGAGAAGGCGGGGTTGACATTTGTCAAGGAGAGGTTGTGATGTTGCGCATCACCTGACCTTACATATATATATATATATATAATATGGGATGTAAGGACAGGTGATGCGTAACATCACAGCCTCTCCTTGACAAATGTCGCCTTCTCGTGGTGCATCCTGTTCCCACAGGCTGTGATGTTACGCATCACCTGACCTTACGTATGTATATAAATATGATATGGGATGTAAGGACAGGTGATGCGTAACATCACAGCCTCTCCTTGACCAATGTCAATCCCGCCTTCTCGTGGTGCATCCTGTTCCCACTAAAGGGGCTCTGACGACCGCCAATAGCGGTATAACTATAAAATCGGGATTAGAGGAAATGCTATCCCACACTCACCAACCCGCTTAGCCAGCGTGGTGAGTTATGGCCAAACCCCTCCAAAATGACTCCCCAACTTAAATCTTGGCCCTTAGTCTCCGGCAGCTGGAATGTACCTGACCAAGGCAGCGGCCAGTGCGACATGAAGGCAGAGGGTGCTAAGAATCCCCGGAGGACCGGACTAGGCTGCCATCTGATGCTGACCTTGGCTACGTATAATGGACGCTCCCTATCTTCTGATTCAAGGCTTCTTGAATTGGAAGAGGAACTACAAAAGATCAAGTGGGACATCGTCGGGCTAAGTGAGGTAAGAAGAAAAGGAGAAGATCTCATTGAACTGAAAAGTGGACATCTCTTCTACTATCGTGGGACAGATACTGGCAGAACTAGTGGTGTTGGATTTATAATAAACAAGAAACTGAAGGATAAAGTTATCGAAGTTGAATGTTACTCTGGCAGAGTTGCACGACTCGTTATCCAACTCTCGAGAAGATACCAGGCTCAGATAATTCAAACTCATGCACCCACCACAAGTCATCCTGAAGAAGAAATTGAAGAATTTTATGAGGAAATTCGTCATCTAAATAATAAAGGTAAGCAGCATTTGAAGATAATTTTGGGAGATTTCAATGCAAAAATAGGGCAACGGCAACAGAATGAAACTTCAGTAGGTAAATTCGGTCACGGCAACAGAAACCAGCGTGGAAATACTCTCGTTAAGTTTGCAGAGGCAGAAGGTTTTTTCATCTTGAACTCCTTTTTCAAGAAAAAGCCACTCAGGAAATGGACATGAAGATATCCAAATGGGACGACAAGTGAACAAAAAATTCGTCATAGGAGACTGCAGTGTGCTAAACAAGTTCAACACTGGTAGTGACCATAGATTGGTGAGATGTAAGATGCACCTCAACATGAAACTCGAACGTGACAAGCTCATAAGACAAACAAAATGTATTGACATAACCAACCTTAAAAAACACCATAATACCTTCAAGTTGGAACTGAAGAACAGATACTCCGCTTTAGAAGGCCTAACATCGGAAGAATTGTTATTTCTGAAGTTAACAGAAAAGTAACCAAAGCTCTTATGGAAACAGCAACAAAATTAGCTGGGTCTAAGAACAAGTTGCACGTGAACAAATTATCAGGAAAAACCAAAATGTTGATGCAAAAAAGAAGAGAGATGAGGACAACTAAAGAAGATGTGACTTCCAAAGTGGAATATATAGAGCTGTGCAAGACAGTACGAAAAAGTATCACTGAAGACGTAAGGGAATTCAACTGTGAACTAGTGAGGAAAGCAATTGAAAACAACCAAAGCCTAAAGATAGCAAAGGGACATCTCAGTAAGGGAAGAAAGCAGACTATGGCACTGAGAAAGAAGATGGTTCTGTAACAAGAAATAGAGGCGAAATTTTGACAAGAGTGAAAGATTTCTACTCCAAATTATATGAAAGGGATGATATATGTACTCCAGACATCATGAAAGGTACCAGCACCAGAGTTCTTCCAGTCTTCCCAGCAGAAGTTGCACATGCAATCAAGAACATGAAGCGGGGAAAAGTTCCAGTTGAAGATGGAATTACTGTTGACATCATACAAGAAGGAAGTGGAGAAATCGAAACGGTACTTGCCCAAATTTTCACTCGATGCCTTAATGAAGGGAAGATTCCTGAGGATTGGAACAACGCTACAATGATCATGCTACATAAAAAAGGTGACATTGAGGATCTCAGGAAGCACAGACCTACCAGCCTCCTATCAGTGGTTTATAAAATCTTCACTAAAGTTCTTTCACACCGCTTGAAGGTGACACTGGACATGGCTCAACCGAGAGAACAAGCTGGATTCAGGTGTGGCTACAGCACAATAGATCATATCCATGTACTGAGAGAACTAATTGAAAGAGCGAGGGAATATGAACTTCCATTGTGCATGGCTTTTATCGATTATGAAAAAGCCATTGATTCGGTGAAACCATCAGCAGTTACAATGACTCTGAAATCCTCCGGTATTGAAGATGCATACATTAATATTATTAATAACATCTATGGAAATGCAAGTGCAAAGATTCGGCTGTTTGAGAATACAGCACACATAAAAGTAGGAAAGGGAGTGAGACAAGGTGACACCATATCTCCGAAACTCTTTAATGCTACATTGGAGGGTGTCTTTCAGTCGCTGAGCTGGGAAAACAAGGGGATAAAGATTAATGGAGATTATCTTACTCACCTTCGTTTTGCTGATGACGTAGTCATTTTTGCAACTACCCCATCAGAGCTGCAGAGTACGATCCAGGAACTTGCTGACAAGAGTAAGGAAGTGGGATTAAAAATGAACTTTCAGATGACAAAAGTGATGTTCAATGCTTTTACAAGAAATGAAGATATATCGATTGATGGAGAAAAGCTGGAGATAACAGACACGTACGTTTATCTTGGACAGCAGATATCAAGTGAGGGTCACATTGATGAAGAAATGAATCGGCGTACAAAACTTGCCTGCAGAGCTTTTGGAAGAAACAGTATAATTTTCAAGAGCAATATGCCATTATGTCTGAAAAGAAAAGTGTTTGATCAATGCATCCTTCCAGTGCTTACGTATGGTGCAGAGACGTGGACCTTAACTAAAAGAGACATACGTAGGCTGCAGACAACTCCAGACAAAGCATGGAGAGGTGCATGCTTCGTGTAACCAGGAGATATAAGAAGAGGAACTCGTGGATCCGAAAAATGACAAGAGTGGAAGACATCATGATCAGAGTTAAATCCCTGAAATGGCAATGGGCTGGACATACTGCCAGAAGGACAGACCATCAATGGACAGCCGAAATTTTAGATTGGGTTCCAAGGAACAGGAAAAGACCCAGAAGAAGACCACATGGGAGATGGGTGGACGAAATTCGAAAGTATGCAGGAATGACATGGAGGAGACTGGCACAAGACAGACCGTTGTGGAGGAAACTTGGGGAGACCTTCATCCAGCAGTGGATTGATAATGGTTGACAATGATGATGATATATAATATCGTGTTGTGTGATCTCCAGTGCTGTACATTGATGACAGATTTTACTTCAGGACACTTGGCTATCCACAAAATGTAGGAAACTGGGCCCAAGCATTTTCCTGGCCCTGGGCCTACACATGACTTAGTCACATCCTGTTTGTGACAACAATGTTTTTCACCACATAGCTTCAGTTTTAGTGTGGACGGGAGGTAGGGTATGTCAACTTAGGTACCAGTATGGAAAGACTGACTGTGAATGTTGTGACTGTATAATCCCTGTCATATTTTAGAAAGAAGAGATACAACAGAACATATTACATTAAATAATCAGGCAGTATTTATTTGTTTATCTAATACTAGTACAAAGCAACGCTTAATATCATTTTGTGGTGTTCACTGTTTTAGTCCAATTCATTACAAAGTTTGGACTTAGGCTGCATACTGAAAAATATTATTTGGGAAGTCATATGGCAGCATGACTGTGTGTATGTGAATTGCTTGAACCAGGGTGTAAGTGTGTTCCAAATAAGTGTAAGTGTGTTCCAAATAAGTTACCTGATTCATATAATTAGGATGAAAAATCAAATTTCCCATTATGAAATACGTGTGTATGCAGAATTTGTTATTTATTGTTCTTTACATTATTTAACTTTTGCAGTCCTGTCATTGTTTTGCAAATCTTAGCTTTGTTGGAAAAGTAGGAAACTGCTACACTAAGGGCTCTTTTTTTTTTGTCCTAAACATATTACAATGTATTTCTAGGCTTATTGTCAACTAATTTATTACTGATTTATGAATGACTCAAAAATAAGCAAAGAAACGTTCCATTTTAGTGTTTGAGGTATGTATCATTGCTTTTATTTTTAATTAATTTTATTTTTGGTACTTAAGTTGCTGTTATAAAAGTAAAGTATTTTTGAATTTCATTGGAGACTGTGTACTTAAAATTGAGTGATATTTTTAGTTGTGATTTTTATTGTAGTTTAAGGATTCACAGATACACCATCTGATCAAAAGTATCAGGACACTTGCCTATCTACAAACTCCCTGTAATAGGAAAAGAATTAATATCGAGTTGGTCCACCTTTTGCTGCTATCACACAGTCTCCACTCTGCTGCGAAGCCTTTCCACTAGATTTTGGTGCATTGCTGCAGGAACTACCGTCTCTTATGCCACAAGAGCATTTGTCAGGTTGGTCACTGATATCGGGTTGTTCGGCCTGGCTAGAGGTTCCAATTCGTTCCAAAGGTGTTCCATAATGTTGAGATTGGAGCTGTCTTTGTGCAGGCCATTCAAGTTCTTCTACACCCATCAAACTTTTTCTGCACACACCTTGCTTTGTGGATTGAAGCATTGTCTGTTGGTAAAGGAAAGGGCCTTCACAGAACTGTTGCCATGATGTTGGGAGCACAGAGTTGTCAAAAATGTTGCTATAGGCTGCAGTGTTAAGTTTTATGGGCACTGAAACTAGGGAACTGTGCCCAAACCATGGAAAACAGCCCCAGAGCATAATACCTCCTCCACCAAACTTCACATTTGGGCAGGTAGCATTCACCTTGCATCCACCACACCAAAATTCGTCCATCGGACTGCCAGATGGTGAAGCGTGCTCAATTACTCCAGATAATACTTTTCCACTGTTCCACAGTCCGCTGATGCCGAACTTTACGCCACCCCAACCAACGCATAGCGTTGATCATGCTGATGTTAGGTTTTGCGCAGCTGCTGGGCGATAGAAACCCATTCCCTTCAGTTCTCTACAAACTGTTTGCGGTGCAATCGAGGACAGGCAATTTTGTCAAAGCACTCGCTTCAGGACTCAGCTTCCCGCTCTGTCATTTTCCATGGCCTGCCAGGTTGCAATTGCACTGGTATTGCTCCTAGGCATTTCCACTTCACACCACCACTTACAGTCAATCGGGACAGCTGGATCATGGCAGAAATTTGCTGAAATGACTTTTTGCTAAAATAGCAACCTATGACCGTGCCATGTTGAAAGTCACTGAGCTCTGCCGCATGACCCATTCTACTGTTTCTGTTTGTCTATGATATTTGCACGTGCTTGAAGTAGTTTTAAAAAGGAGTGTCTGACCCCAGGTCCTTAACTAACCTTAGAAATTGAAAGCTAGGAGATATGAATAAGTGAATTCAATAGGAAAGAGAAACGGAAGAATTGGTAATAGGAGAGAGAGCTGTTCTTTAAAGCAAACCACGACACCAGTTCGCGGGGAAGGAGGAGAGGGCACGGGACCCGGGGGAACAATCGCCGACACTCCCGGGGAGAAGTGAAACACGCAAACCACATCTGAACGTCGGAGCAGCAATCAGTACTCTTGTCTCACACCAACCTGAAAAAGGAGTAGAGGTTTGTCTAACACTTACCTAATGTTCACACACTTATGCTCCATCCGATCCAGTCCATCTGATCCAAGGCCTCCAGCCCTGGAAATAGTGCTCAACGGTGCTGCGCTCCCACATGTCCCGGCCGTGGGTGGGGTACAGCGATCGCCGCCTTAGTTCTCGGATTTCTAAGGATTTCGCTGGGGTCGTAGTCAACCACACCTCTAACTAGCTCATTACATTTGGGTGGGCTACCGTTTTTTTTTTTTGAAGAACTTGGCGAGTCTGGTGGAAAATTCATGTACCTTTGCCGGACAATACGGGGTGAAAGTGCAAAAGGGTCTCTGGCAGGAGCACAGGGCTTTCTGTATATATCCAAGATTGCCTCTATGCAGCATGTGAGTTCCTCCACCGAACTGTCTACGTTCGAGCAAGTACTTATGTCCACCGTGGGCGGATGCACCTGAGCAGTAATTTCCTGGAACAACTACCAATCAGCCGCAGTTGTCTAAGCGCTGGCTTATGACCATTCGTCCGAGAAGGGTTCGAATCCCAGTGAGACATGGATGTTGTGTTTGTCTTAATGCACTACCTCTCTCCCTTCCGTAGAACCAGTGATCCTAAATTAGGGACGGGCGAAAGCTTATAGCCCATTGAGTTACTCACGGCGGTTATTAAACCTTCAATCAAAAACAAAAAAAACTTCCAATCTGTATACATCATGTCATCGTCCGCCTGGTAACTGTGACTGTTTAATCTCAGAAAAGCCGCCCCGGTGGCGCAGTGCTCTAAGCGATGGCCTCTGATCATTCGTCCGAACGGGGTCCGAGTTCGAATCCCGTGAGGCATGGATGTTGTGTTTGTCTTACGCCACTGGCTCTCTCCCTTCCCTGGAACCAGTGACCCTAAATTAGGGACGGGCGACTGCTTATAGCCCGTTGAGTTGCTCACGGTGGTCGTTAAACCTCCAATAAAAAAAAAAATCTCAGAAAAACTGCGTCATGATCAGTGTCAAGCCAAAAACTACAGAGCCCTGGTGGAAGTGCCTCACAAAATGGAGGACAGTAAAAGAACATCGGTAACCCGTGGAACGGGGTGCAAGTCGAATGGGCTGGACTTGCAATGGTAAGATCCAGCTTGTCAATGTATTGCTTTGCGACAGAGCCAACACAGCACTGTGAGTAGATCTACTAAACCAGTCAGGATGTTTAGCGTTCCAGTCTTCAGCTACTACAGTGGGGATGGGGTCCCCAAAGAGGATGTCAAGATCATCTTCAGAAGGTACCTTCCGTGGACTTATACAAGGACGCTAATTTAATCAAGCCAGCGCTTGTTTTTAGTTTAGCAGACAGTGCCTCAATGTCCTTGAGATCTTTGAAGGGTGCGATGGATACACTCAAACCATTACTGACTAAAGTGGCTTTTGCCCGATCTCTGCTCTGCCGGAACACTTGGTAGTTCGCAACACTGACTCGCTTGATCTTAGGTGTGAGCTTGACTCACGGATAAGAGTAATATCGATGTTATGATCTTTCAGGAACCTTGCAAGTTCAGCAAGTTTATTCCTGATACTTTTCACATTCCAAAACATTATGTTAAATGCGCTACTAGACACAGGAAGGAGCTCAGGCTTAAGTTGCCAGGCAGGCAACCAAAACCCGTTTGATAACAGCGGGATCAATGCGCTCTAGAAGCTCTGAGAGCAGCTTTTGATCCGTGGCCACAGAAATAGCTGGATGGGGAGCCACTTTGGTTACAGCCTGAGGGGCAGGTGTAACCTTAGCTGGTTGGTCAGAAATAGCTGGATGGGGAGCCACTTTGGTTACAGCCTGAGCCTGAGGGGCAGGTGTAACCTCAGCTGGTTGGTCAGCTGTTTTGTTCTTGTTCTTTTTTGCCCATTGTAATGAGCAAAATTTAATGAAGTACCTGAATTTAACGGAAATGCTCTCCAAGAAAGAAAGAAAAATAATTTTTCAAATCTGATTCTTAGAAACAGAGATATCGAGAAAAATATGATATACATCTACGATTCCTGGCGGAAAAAAATTGCATTATTTTAAAGAGAAAGTATTCTCAAAATGCTTTCCGAGGTGCAAGCGGTATTGGTCCACGAAAGAATTTTTTCAATCGAGTTTACAGAAGCTCAGATTTTGCTGCAAATACATCAGAAGCAGAAATAAACACTTACGCCGCCTGGTGTCCAAACCATTCTTTACCAAAAATTAGAAATTATATGCAAAACATTTCCCACCAGGAGCTGTATCCGGCGCAGGAAGAATTTTTCAAATCGGAATTTCAGAAGCAGAGATATCGGAGAAAACGCAATTTACTTTTAGGCCCCTAAAGGAAAATCTATGCATAACTTGAAAAAGTGACTGAACTTAGAATAGTCTTCGTTATAAATGGAATCGAATGGTAAAATATTTTTTTCAATTGAATATTTAGAAGCAAATATAAGGAATGAAATTTAGTTTGAATTCGATATCATCTGTATTTACTCCCTCTAGTGGTGAAATTTTGCATCGTAAAAACCCAGAAACGCGAGGACCATTCTCACATTTTAAGCTTCCGAATGCAAAAAGAATTTTTCAAATCAGACTAATAGTTGCAGAGATATGGTGTCCACAGACAAACGAACGGACGGAAAAAATGGTAACATAAGCACTATCTTTTTTACAAAAGACGTGCTGAAAAGAAAAGTCAAACCAAAATAGTGCAATCGCGCGAAAATAGGAAATCATAGACTTGTTTGCTAAAATGCTGGTAAACTTTGATACGAGAAACAGGAGCGATAATGTATTACGTGATGTTCGTGTTAAAGTAAGAGGAATAGAGTTTTGATTATATCAACCTAATTTTTCAGTTTGTTTATGCGTCTTTTAACTCCATAAAGAAGAGATGAATTAAGTAAAATTCATAAAAATAAAATGGACAACTGGATTCGTGGCTGACTTCGAAACCTGTTAATTCGTGCGGTATGTTTGTCATACTGTGGCTGTTTACAATATGGGTAATTTATAAGCAAATAATTTTTGAATTTTTAGGGCAGCTCGTAATCTGTAATGTTTCGATGATTATAAGCGTCTATCTATTTAAACTGCTATTGTTTCAGCTTCATCATTTGATGTTAATTGTTTGCATAGCTATTAAGAAGCTGGTTGGTAGATATTCGCTGAAATCAGTTCATTTCCTGAAAATGTCACGAACGTATAATGTACCTCTAAAGCACAGTATGTTGTAGTCTCTAGGTAAGTGATTTTAGATACTGCTTAATCACTCGTACCTTGTATTTATTTTTAATGCTTTTTATGTGTATACTTTTATGTATGTGCAATGAATTTCTTCTAAGTTAGAAATGACTAAATGGACAATATTCAACATGAAGTGTAAATCTAAACCTTTATTTAAAAAAAGATAAGAATCTGAGACGAGAGTTTTTTTTTTCCTTACATTTTTCATGAGTCAATATGTCCACACTACAACCCGGGGTGATATTATTATTTGTTTCGTGGTTTAACGTAATCACCATGAGCAACTCCAAGGATATTAGGTAATCGCCTGTCCCTAATTTAGCACATTACTTCCCAGGAAGAGTCACAGCCATTGGACAAGCACACACCTATCCCTCATCCGGGACTCATGGTCAGAAGCCAGCTCTTCAGTCTTCAGACCACTCGGCCGCCCCCGGGAGATTAGAGTAAAATAATTAGTTGTGGTTTCCATGAAAACTGCTGCCTTTCATATCGGTAGAACTTACTGGCATTTGCAGAAGAAATTGGGCAGGAAGATATGCGAGGAGTGGGATTCTAACCTTCCACTTATACTCTGGAATAAATCAGTGTAATACCTTTAATTACTGTGCGTATTTTCCGGCCACGTTACCGTTGTGTCAGTTATGTTGATAGTATGTGTGGTAGTTATCACGACTCTTAGCTGTTTTAATTGGGTTAGCATCAATGCTCTCCTCTTTATGGGCGTGAAAAAAAGTTCGTAAAATGTTTATGCAAGTGTTCATTCATTACTGCCATTCCAAACTAAGTCAAGCTTTGAAGTCGTCAGAAATTTTTCAGTGATTGTCTAAGTGCACTTGGAACTTTAAAGATGGCAACAACCCATGTGGCTGAAACAAAATCTTCGTTGACTGTGTAGAGCATTTGCACATACTTCCTTGTCAGTCATATCTTTACTTTATCTTTGGGGCTACTCCAACAAAACTTTGAACTACACACATGCAGACTGTACGCCCCCCCCCTTCGCCTTAATTGGACTCTGAAGTCAATGGGAATGGCAAACGTTTTGTTTAAGGCTGATGAGTTCAAGTGCTAACAGCATGTTGAATCAATCCTTAACCATGCGACAGTGGCAACACCAGCCGTTCAAAGCTGGATGGGCTATTAGGAGGCTAAGCATGATGGGAGGGGAGGGGAGGGGGCAGAAATTTTGGCAGAACATTCTGTTCATGTCATTTTACCAGACTGATAACGTTATCCCCAATAAAAAAAAATTTTCAAGTGAATACTGTACGTACTATTGATTCAGTGTGTGCAATATGGATACCATGGATACCAATCTCTATTAGAGCTGAGTTCGGGCTCAATTTTCGGAGCCCGAGCCCACCCCAGCCTGAATTTTATATTGTAAGGTAGAGCCCGGGACCGAAACTGGTTAACCTATTCAACCATTAATAAAAAACATCTCCTTTTCCACACTTCCACTCCCTCCTCGTTCTGCAATTAACCAATATATTTCTCAAAGCGCGGAGTGGGGAAGGGACCTCTATCTATTGTTACAGGGTAACTGTACGATTTTCTTCGACCGTTCGTTTCCACCTGAAGAGCTTCGGGCGACCGGACATCCAAAATGATCGGGCAGTGCTGCAATTGTTTGTTGCTCGAATAATGCTAACATTATTTCGCCATAATGTGTTGCAATATGTACGTTGCTAAATACACTGCTGGACAATTGCTAAGGACGGATCATAAACGGCTATATAGCGCATAAAAAAGTAAGTGTGTTTGGAAGCCAAATGAAATAAAATAATGTCAGAATGCCAGGACATTACAAGAAAGACAATTTATTGTGCTCTGAAATCCAGAAGGCTTTGGAACGTGTTCAAGGGACAAACAGGCCATTTTGTGCAGAATACGTAAACGTGAAAAATGCAATTACCGTCCACAGGCGTTCCGGCGTAAGATGTCAATACGGGATATGGCTACCATGGAGGGCGATGCAAGATTCCACACGTCGTGTCATGCTTTGCACAACATTATCAAGCAGCTGTTGGGGTAATTTATCCCATTCCTCTGTCAGTGCACGGATGAGGGTGTCTTTGTTTATTGGAGGGCATTGGCGACCAGCAAGACTCCTCCCCAAAGCATCCCACACATTTTCAATGGGATTCAGATCTGGAGAACGTGCTGGCCATACGAGGCGTTGAATATCCTCACTCTCAAGACACTCCTGGACAGCGACTGTTCGATGACATGTTGCGTTGTCGTCCATGAAAATGAATCTATCACCGACAGCACCACGGAACATGCGAACATGAGGTAGCAGAGCATCATTAATGTATCGTTGGCCAGTCATAGTCCCAGTTGGAAGCACATAGAGGGACGTACGGCCATTGATCATGATGCCAGCCCATACCATGACACTACATGTCGGATATCGGTCCCTTTCCTGTATGTTTGCTGGACAATATGCAGTACCACTATCACGCCAGATCAGTTGTCGTCGACAATCAGACGATAGACTGTATCAACTCTCATCTGAGAAGAGGACAGCAGACCAGTCGTTATCAGTTAAATTGCGATGTTGATGGCACCATTGCAAACGGGCGGTACAGTGACGTCTGGACAATGGGATGCACACAACAGGATCATGGGCGTATAGTCCTCCTTCATGCAAACGTCTGGCGACAGTTTTTCGGGAGATCCGCTTGCCAGTAGCAGCCATAAACTGATTTGCTACCTCACTAGCTGTGCTGCGCTGGTGTCTTTTTGTTGATAGCACTATGTACCGATCTTCTGCAGGTGTCGTACTGCGAACACGACCTCCCCCGTGGCGTTTGCTACACTCTCCATTTGTTTTAAATGATTTCCAAAGCCTTGAAACAACACTGTGGCTGACGTCGAACTCCCTGGCAACATCTGTTATTTTTTGCCCTTCTTCAATCTTGCCAATAATACGGCCACGCGTAAAATCATCTAAGTGATGTCGGGAAGACATACTGAAAATTGCTAGTTCGTCAATTGATTCTTTCCCTTTCAACTTTGCGTTTGAACAACAACGGTCAATACGCGTCAAATCCTTTATATCTCTTATCAGCGCTATGACGTCACGAACAAGTTCGGCAATCCAAAATTTGCATACGCACAACACGTCTTACTGTATCCCACACTTATGCTAATTTCCACATTTTCCTGCCTTCCATTTTATGGTTGCTATCGTTGCTATTGTCATCCGTCCTTAGCAATTGTCCGGCAGTGTATAATTAGCAGGAAGCTACTGCGTGGTGATAACGGGATAAATTATCGTCGGCATGCTATCAACTATCCAATATATATAGTTCTTGAAAAAGCTTTTTCTTCTCTGCAGAAACACACTAATGCGCGGCCTATGGAATTTTCTACCCAAGCCCGGAGTTAGTATACTATAACCATCTCGAATGCCCGCACTCCAACCAGAACCAGTTGCCGAAGAATTCCCTTTACCGACTATAAAATGTCTCATTTGCTAAATAATATAAAATCATATTTAAATATAAAAAAACATTTCTCGCTCTCCCTCTTTCTAAGAGCCCGAGCCCGAACCGCAGTAAATATTCTACAGCCCGAGCCCGATTCCGGCCCGGGCTCTGCTTCGGGCTTTCGGGCTCGGGCTCAGCCCGTCTCAGCTCTAATCTCTATGGCAAGTTACTATTTCTTCGCAATTTCTGCTTACTCAGGTCGGTTTTTGGTTTTTTCTCCTTTCATAAGGCTGTTTAGGAATTTTAGTTTGTAACCTGACAAGGAATCTCTCTCTCTTTCTCTCCCTCATCGTTTTAAACTATATAATTAGAAAAATGGTGTGCTTCTACTACTCTCTTAGAAATTTGTTCAGACTCCCTCCATTTCCCCAAAGCACAAACACTAAACTTAACAAAGGATTCATCTTATATAACAAAATTTCAGTGAATTCGAAAAATTCTCGTACATTTATCCAAGTTCCCTAGAATCTTAGATGGTTGCACTCGCCATGCATATTTTTAAACTGCTTAAATATTGGTGGTGGTGTGTGTGTGTGTGTGGGGGGCTCAAAGAGCCCACCCGTAGCCTCGTGCCTGCCATACGATAATAACTGGCCAATATTGTAATAGCCATGATGAAATGACTGGAACCGATAGCCACAAAAATGTCGTATGTAGAAAGGTGGTGGAATTAAATGAAATAAAACAAAGTGTGATTGGTAAATCAGACTTTGAGATTGCTCTCCTCTTGTTTAGTACTCCCGAATGTACAGCCGGGTATGTTATTCCTTTGTCAAGATTCTCTTTGATATAATGGAAGGTGGTTAACGTGCGTAGTGGTGTAGTTTTTAACAGAAAAGTAACTGTCTGTTGTTGACAAAAGCACAATACTAGAGTGATTAGTTTCCTCCATCTGTTTTGTTATCATTTCTTGAAGAAAATGTTTTGCTTATCGTACAGCTGTTTCTTATCTGCCGTTTTACGAAAGAACGCGTCGCAATTGCAGCAGTTGCACTGAAGTGTGACTTCCTTCGTTCTATGAATAGCGTGCGTCAAGCTTCTCTCTCCGACTCGCTCGCTGAGAGGAATCTGATTTTCACGTTATTCGTGTGCACTTCGCAGAAATGTTTAGCAGCTGTTACTTCTGTGTGAGTGTCCCAGTGCAGTTCGAAAACGTCAGACTATCAGCGTGATATTTTAATGTACATACCCATGTCATAGAATTATTGTTGGTTCATATTCTACTTAAATATTTCGTACACTAATCTGACGACGCGACGCTAGGATTGATACTGTTTCAACAGATATGTTTTAGGGGGCTGATAAGCGCGATGCTTTCGCCACGTAAGGATCATAAATTAGGCTATTGTAGCTGAAGAATGGTGTAAATACATCCAAAACTCGTGGTTGTCTCCTGGAGACTCGAAGCATCCCACCCATCTCAGCCCCCTTCCCCCGCCCCTAAAAAAGTTGTGTGCTAATGAGATTACGTATTAACGCAGATTGTATTGTGCTAACACCAAACGTTGGAGGCCAGCTTGTTGCGCCATAGCGACAATTACTTGGTTTGAACACCGAGACACACGTGTTCTGTTTGCTGTGTGATTGTAATTCATTCCCATCAGTGGCAGCAGTAACCCCAAATTAGAAAAGTCAATGCTACCTAACGTGAAACGCCCACGGGAGTGGTGTGCATTTTGGTAGGAAGTGGAAGGTTACAGAAAGGTGTATCATATTCCATCAGCATAAGCTCTTTTAGAGTGCATTGTACCTTCTATATTCTTTTTTTTTTTTTTTTTTTTTATTGAGTACAACTCCGTGAGCAACTCAATGGGCTATAAGCAGTCGCCCGTCCCTAATTTAGGGCCACTGACTCCAGGGAAGGAAGAGAGCCAACAAAAAAAAAAAAAAAAAAAAAAAAATGCTGCTAGTGGGAATATGCCCCAAATCTTTAAAAGTTAAAAAATGAGGAGATATTGCTGAGAAAAAACTGTTTTTATATATCTGTTACCGGACAAACTACACTGGCGTGCAAAAATTAAGGATGAGACGGTTTTTAACGTCGTGCAGAAGTGCTCCACATCGACTCAAATCATACCATAAGATCCCCAAAATATAAGAATATGGGACAAGTGAGCAAAACCGTCCAAAAGAGGAATCCCACTTTATTGAAAAGGTAGCTTCCAGCACAACTAGACAGAAGACAGAAACGTCCATGTGACAGGTGGCTGCCATGAAAAATGCAGTCTTTAGTAGGGGATATGATCACCCCTGACTGCGTTGCAGGATTTACAACGTCTGTCCATGCTGAGGACGAGGTTGTCAAGGAGCTGTTGAAGCATCGCGGCCCATTCCTCTTGTAGCGCCAATCGCAGCTGCGGAATCGTTGCTGGCGGCTGGTGACGTGCTGACAAGCGTCTCCCGAGAAGGTCCCACACGTGTTCGATTGGATTTAGGTCCGGGGACCTTGCGGGCCAATCCATGTGTTGAAAGTCTTCACTCTTCAACAGCTCTGCGACAGCCACTGTACGATGAGGTGTAGCGTTGTCGTCCATGAAGAGAAACTCAGGACCCACAGCACCTCTAAACAGACGCACGTGAGGCAGGAGAACCTCGGTACAATAGCGGACACCAGTGACTGAACCTCCTTAGAAGATGTGGAGGTCAGTATGGCTACCAAGCATGATACCGCCCAGAACGAGAACTCCGCCACCTCCAAACCGGCCCCTTTCGATGATGTTGGATGTGTGATTGCGTGTTCCCTGCTCTCTCCAGATCTGCATACGTCCAGAATCGCTTGTCAGACTAAATCGGCTCTTATCCGTAAAAAGAACTCGACCCCATTGCTGATGTGTCCAGTTCTTGTGTTCCTGGCACCCCAAAAACCGCCGTCTCCGATGAGCAGGCGTTAATGGCACACACCGTACTGGTCGTCGTGCAAATAGACCACCTTTGTGCAGCCTCCTGGTCGCAGTAAAACGCGATAACGGACGTCCAGTTGTCTGTTGCATGTGCCTTGCGATTTCTCCCGCTGTCTGCCGCTGTGGTTGCTCGTGGACGACCACTGCTAAACTCTCGGATAGCTGTTTCTGTCGTTTAAAATGCTCTCGAAGCTCGCGAAACGATGCTGTGAGCGATCCTGAACTCCTCGGCCACACTATCTTCTTCCAACTTCCCAATGACGAAACTCCTCGGCCTGAACTCCTCGGCCACACTTCGATCTTCTTCCAACTTCCCAATGACGCGACCTCAGGTAAAGTCATCCAGATGTCGTCTACTGGATTGCCTGTTGGCCATATCACACGGTGGCAGCAACTCGACGTTGTTCAAACCGATGTACACCGTGCAATAGCTTTCACCGAATTGCTGAGCGTACACCGCCCGTGTGCTTTATAACCTTCCGACCCCCTACGTCATGCTGCATATATGCGCATACCCTACTGTACCGGACCCTAGTGTATCTCCGGAGTGGTCTTTCGGTCCGTTCTGCCTGCTTGTTCCGCTGTTATGCTAATTTCTCCTGTTCATCCTTAATTTTTGTACACCAGTGTAGTTATGACTAGGACAAACAAGTTCATCCGATGCGCGGTAGGATGAATGGGTCAGGCCTATTGGTCAGGCCTAAGTTGTTCAACCTACATTTGCACTTTAATCTACAGGATAAACCAGTTTGGCCTTCTCGAAACTGATATTTTGTGCGATGTAAACAATGAACATGTTCGAACCTGCAGATTCGGTGAGTTCCCGCCCGGGCCGCCCCCATCCCCACGTCACAGTATAAGAATAGCGTTCAACCAATGGGTGACTGGAAGCATCCCCCATCGCAGTTGGTGTGATACCAAGCTTTATCCGTGCCCGCGTCGCTTGTGGTGAGTCGTGAAGTTGTAGAGTGTTCGAACGTTTTGTTCTTTCTGTTCTTTTGTGTTTCTCACTATCGTGGATGAGGCTTCGTCTAGTGGACAAAGTTATCATAGGGAGTAGAGTGAGAGATTTTTGACTGAGATTTTGAAAAGTGAAAGCGGAAAATCGACTAGTTATAATGTCTTACAAAGGGCAAATACTTAGAATTTATACAAGAGATGGAGGTGGCTGGAAAAGCGGAAAAGAAAACACCCCTACAACAAAGAAGGTTAAAACGAATTAGTGTGCTGGAAATCGGGAACATAAAAAAACTTGTCGCACGAAATGAACGAAATTAAAATATGAAATCCTATCTCTCAGTTAGCTCCAGCTGGTGAACCATATGATGCGATTGATGCAGCTCATGTGGCTGTGGGTCTTGGAGGTCGTGACAGAATGTTGGCTGAAACTTCTAAAAAAATTTAAAATGTCACAATTGTCACAGTTTCCCCTCGATTCGTCTCCATATCCTGTAGATTAAAGTGCAAATGCAGGTCAAACTAGTTAAGACTAGGACAAATCAGTTTGTCCTGGAAGCTCTACCTTTATTTCGATATAATATAGTTCGGACTAGACCAGACCCATTCATCCTATCGCGCACCGGATAAACTAGTTTGTCCTAAAGTCCGGTTTGTTCGGTCACATATATATATATCATCATCGTCATCATCATCCTTGTCAACCATTATCAATCCACTGCTGGACGAAGGTCTCCCCAAGTTTCCTCCACAACGGTCTATCTTGTGCCAGTCTCCTCCATGTCACTCCCGCATACTTTCGAATTTCATCCACCCATCTCCCATGTGGTCCTCTTCTGGGTCGTTTCCTGCCCCTTGGAATCCAATCTAAAATTTCGGCTGTCCATCGATGGTCTGTCCTTATGGCAGTATGTCCAGCCCATTGCCATTTCAGGGATTTAACTCTGATCATGATGTCTTCCACTCTTGTCATTTTTCGGATCCACGAGTTCCTCTTCATATATCTCCTGGTTACACCAAGCATGCACCGCTCCATGCTATGTTTGGAGTTCTCTGCAGCCTATGTATGTCTCTTTTAGTTAAGGTCCACGTCTCTGCACCATACGTAAGCACTGGAAGGATGCATTGATCAAACACTTTTCTTTTAAGACATAATGGCATATTGCTCTTAAAAATTATACTGTTTCTTCCAAAAGCTCTCCAAGCAAGTTTTGTACGGCGATTAATTTCTTCATCAATGTGACCCTCACTTGATATCTGCTGTCCAAGATAAACGTACGTGTCTGTTATCTCCAGCTTTTTTCCATCAATCGATAAATCTTCATTTCTTGTTAAAGCATTGAACATCACTTTCGTCTTCTGAAAGTTCATTTTTAATCACACTTCTTTACTCTTGTCAGCAAGTTCCTGGATCATACTCTGCAGCTCTGATGGGGTAGTTGCAAAAATGACTACGTAATCAGCAAAATGAAGGTGGGTTAGATAATCTCCATTAATCTTTATTCCTTTGTTTTCCCAGTTCAGTGATTGAAAGACATTTTCCAATGTGGCATTAAAGAGCTTTGGAGATATGGTGTCACCTTGTTTCACTCCCTTTCCAATTTTTATGTGTGTTGTGTTTTCAAACAGCCTAATCTTTGCACTTGCATTTTCATAGATATTATTAATAATAATAATGTATGCATCTTCAAAACCACAGGATTTCAGAGCCATTGTAACTGCTGATGGTTTCACCGAATCGAAGGCTTTTTCATAATCGATAAAAGCCATGCACAATGGAAGTTCATATTCCGTCGCTCTTTCAATTAGTTCTCTCAGTACGTGGATATGATCTATTGTGCTGTAGCCACTCCTGAATCCAGCCTGTTCTCTCCGTTGAGCCATGTCCAGTGTTACTTTCAAACGGTGTGAAAGAACTTTGGTGAAGATTTTATAAACCACTGATAGGAGGCTGATAGGTCTGAATTTCCTGAGATCCTCAATGTCACATTTTTTATGTAGCAGGATCATTGTAGCGTTGTTCCAATCCTCAGGAATCTTCCCTTCATTTAGGCATCGAGTGAAAATTTGGGCGAGTACTGTTTCGATTTCTCCACTTGCTTCTTGTATGATGTCTACAGTAATTCCATCTTCTCCTGGAGCTTTTCTCCGCTTCATGTTCTTGATTGCATGTGCAACTTCTGTTGGGAGGACTGGAAGAACTCTGGTGCTGGTACCTTTCATGATGTCTGGAGTACATGTATCATCCCTTTCATATAATTTGGAGTAGAAATCTTTCACTCTTGTCAAAATTTCGCCTCTATTTCTTGTTACAGAACCATCTTCTTTTCTCAGTGCCATAATTTGTTTTCTTCCCTTACTGAGATGTCCCTTTGCTATCTTTAGGCTTTGGTTGTTTTCAATTGCTTTCCTCACTAGTTCACAGTTGAATTTCCTTACGTCTTCAGTGATACTTTTTCGAACTGTTTTGCACAGCTCTATATATTCCACTTTGGAAGTCACATCTTCTTTAGTTGTCCTCATCTCTCTTCTTTTTTGCATCAACATTTTGGTTTTTCCTGATAATTTGTTCACATGCAACTTGTTCTTAGACCCAGCTCATTTTGTTGCTGTTTCCATAAGAGCTTTGGTTACTTTTCTGTTAACTTCAGAAATATACACTTCTTCCGATGTTAGGCCTTCTAAAGCAGAGAATCTGTTCTTCAGTTCCAACTTGAAGGTATTATGGTGTTTTTTAAGGTTGGTTATGTCAGTACATTTTGTTTGTCTTATGAGCTTGCCACATTCAAGTTTAGTGTTGAGGTGCATCTTACATTTCACCAATCTATGGTCACTACCTGTGTTGAACTTGTTTAGCACATTGCAGTCTTCTATGACGAATTTTTTGTTACACATAATAAAATCAATTTCACTTGTCGTCCCATTTGGATGCCTTCATGTCCATTTCCTGTGTGGCTTTTTCTTGAAAAAAGGAATTCATGATGAAAAACCCTTATGCCTCTGCAAACTCAACGAGAGTATTTCCACGCTGGTTTCCGTTGCCGTGACCGAATTTACCTATTGAAGTTTCATTCTGTTGCCGTTGCTCTGTTTTTGCATTGAAATCTCCCATAATTATCTTCAAATATTGCTTACCTTTATTATTTAGATGACGAATTTCCTCATAAAATTCTTCAATTTCTTCTTCAGGATGACTTGTGGTGGGTGCATAAGTTTGAATAATCTGAGCCTTGTATCTTCTCGAGAGTTGGATAACGAGTCGTGCAGCTCTGTCAGAGGAACTTTCAACTTTTAAAACTTTATCCTTCAGCTTCTGGTTTATTATAAATCCAACACCAGTAGTTCTGCCAGTATCTGCCCCACGATAGTAGAAGAGATGTCCACTTTTCAGTTTAATGAGATTTTTTTTCCTTTTTTCCTTACATCACTTAGCCCGACGATGTCCTACTTGATCCTTTGTAATTCCCCTTCCAATTCAAGAAGCCTTGAATCAGAAGATAGGGAGCGTCCATTATACTTAGCCAAGGTCAGCATCAGATGGCAGCCTAATCCGGTGATTCTTAGCACCCTCTGCCTTCATGTCACACTGGCCGCTGCCTTGGCCAGGTACATTCCAGCTGCCGGAGACTGAGGGCCAAGATTTAAATTGTGGAGTCATTTTGGAAGGGTTTGGCCATAACTCACCACGCTGGCCAAGCGGGTTGGTGAGTGTGGGATAGCATTTCCTCTAATCCCGATGGTATAGTTATACCGCTATTGGCGGTCGTCAGAGCCCCTTTAGTGGGAACAGGATGCACCACGAGAAGGCGGGGTTGACATTTGTCAAGGAGGGGCTGTGATGTTACGCATCACCTGACCTTACATCCCACACACACACACACACACACACATATATATATATATATGGGATGTAAGGTCAGGTGATGCGTAACATCACAGCCTCTCCTTGACAAATGTCAACCCCGCCTTCTCGTGGTGCATCCTGTTCCCACTAAAGGGGCTCTGACGACCGCCCATAGCGGTATAACTATACCATCGGGATTAGAGGAAATTCTATCCCACACTCACCAACCCGCTTGGCCAGCGTGGTGAGTTATGGCCAAACCCCTCCAAAATGATTCCACAACTTAAATCTTGGCCCTCAGTCTCCGGCAGCTGGAATGTACCTGGCCAAGGCAGCGGCCAGTGCGACATGAAGGCAGAGGGTGCTAAGAATCCCCGGAGGACCGGACTAGGCTGCCATCTGATGCTGACCTTGGCTACTTACAATGGACGCTCCCTATCTTCTGATTCAAGGCTTCTTGAATTGGAAGAGGAACTACAAAGGATCAAGTGGGACATCGTCGGTCTAAGTGAGGTAAGGAGAAAAGGAGAAGATCTCATCGAACTGAAAAGTGGACATCTCTTCTACTATCGTGGGACAGATACTGGCAGAACTAGTGGTGTTGGATTTATAATAAACAAGAAACTGAAGGATAAAGTTGTAGAAGTTGAAAGTTCCTCTGACAGAGCTGCACGACTTGTTATCCAACTCTCGAAAAGATACCATCCTCAGATTATTCAAACTTATGCACCCACCACAAGTCATCCTGAAGAAGAAATTGAAGAATTTTATGAGGAAATTTGTCATCTAAATAATAAAGGTAAGCAGCACTTGAAAATAATTATGGGAGATTTCAATGCAAAAATAGGGCAACGGCAACAGAATGAAACTTCAGTAGGTAAATTCGGTCATGGCAACAGAAACCAGCGTGGAAATACTCTCGTTGAGTTTGCAGAGGCAGAAGGGTTTTTCATCTTGAACTCCTTCTTCAAGAAAAAGCCACACAGGAAATGGACATGGAGACATCCAAATGGGACGACAAGTGAAATTGATTTTATTATGTGTAACAAAAAATTCGTCATGGAAGACTGCAGTGTGCTAAACAAGTTCAACACAGACATAGATTGGTGAGATTGGTGAGATGTAAGATGCACCTCAACACTGAACTTGAACGTGGCAAGCTCATAAGACAAACAAAATCTATTGACATAACCAACCTTAAAAAACACCATAATACCTTCAAGTTAGAACTGAAGAACAGGTTCTCTGCTTTAGAAGGCCTAACATCGGAAGAAGTGGACATCTCTGAAGTTACCAGAAAAGTAACCAAAGCTCTTATGGAAACAGCAACAAAATGAGCTGGGTCTAAGAACAAGTTGCATGTGAACAAATTATCAGGAAAAACCAAAATGTTGATGCAAAAAAGAAGAGAGATGTGGACAACTAAAGAAGATGTGACTTCCAAAGTGGAATATATAGAGCTATGCAAGACAGTAAGAAAATGTATCACTGAAGACGTAAGGAAATTCAACTGTGAACTAGTGAGGAAAGCAATTGAAAACAACCAAAGCCTAAAGATAGCAAAGGGACATCTCAGTAAGGGAAGAAAACAGATTATGGCACTGAGAAAAGAAGATGGTTCTGTAACAAGAAATAGAGGCGAAATTTTGACAAGAGTGAAAGATTTCTACTCCAAATTATATGAAAGGGATGATATATGCACTCCAGACGTCATGAAAGATACCAGTACCAGAGTTCCTCCAGTCCTTCCAGCAGAAGTTGCACATGCAACCAAGAACATGAAGCGAGGACAAGCTCCAGGAGAAGATGGAATTACTGTAGACATCATACAAGAAGCAAGTGGAGAAATCGAAACAGTACTCGCCCAAATTTTCACTCGATGCCTTAATGAAGGAAAGATTCCTGAGGATTGGAACACCGCTACAATGATCCTGCTACGTAAGAAAGGTGACATTGAGGATCTCGGAAACTACAGACCTATCAGCCTCCTATCAGTAGTTTATAAAATCTTCACTAAAGTTCTTTCACACCGCTTGAAGGTAACACTGGACATGGCTCAACCGAGAGAACAAGCTGGATTCAGGAGTGGCTACAGCACAATAGATCATATCCACGTGCTGAGAGAACTAATTGAAAGAGCGAGGGAATATGAACTTCCATTGTGCATGGCTTTTATCGATTATGAAAAAGCCTTTGATTCGGTGAAACCATCAGCAGTTACAATTGCTCTGAAAACCTGCGGTATTGAAGATGCATACATTAATATTATTAATAACATCTATGAAAATGTAAGTGCAAAGATTCGGCTGTTTGAAAATACAACACACGTAAAAATTGGAAAGGGAGTGAGACAAGGTGACACCATATCTCCGAAGCTCTTTAATGCCACATTGGAGGGTGTTTTTCAGTCGCTGAGCTGGGAAAACAAGGGGATAAAGATTAATGGAGATTATCTAACCCACCTTCGTTTTGCTGATGACGTAGTCATTTTGCAACTACCCCATCAGAGCTGCAGAGTATGATCCAGGAACTTGCTGACAAGAGTAAAGAAGTGGGATTAAAAATGAACTTTCAGAAGACAAAAGTGATGTTCAATGCTTTTACAAGAAATGAAGATTTATCGATTGATGGAGAAAAGCTGGAGATAACAGACACGTACGTTTATCTTGGACAGCAGATATCAAGTGAGGGTCACATTGATGAAGAAATTAATCGGCGTACAAAACTTGCCTGGAGAGCTTTTGGAAGAAACAGCATAATTTTCAAGAGCAATATGCCATTATGTCTTAAAAGAAAAGTGTTTGATCAATGCATCCTTCCAGTGCTTACGTATGGTGCAGAGACGTGGACCTTAACTAAAAGAGACATACAAAGGCTGCAGACAACTCAAAGAAGCATGGAGAGGTGCATGCTTGGTGTAACCAGGAGAGATAAGAAGAGGAACTCGTGGATCCGAAAAATGACAAGAGTGGAAGACATCATGATCAGAGTTAAATCCCTGAAATGGCAATGGGCTGGACATACTGCCTGAAGGACAGATCATCGATGGACAGCCGAAATTTTAGATTGGATTCCAAGGGACAGGAAAAGACCCAGAAGAAGACCACATGGGAGATGGGTGGATGAAATTCGAAAGTATGCAGGGGTGACATGGAGGAGACTGGCACAAGACAGACCGTTGTGGAGGAAACTTGGGGAGACCTTCGTCCAGCAGTGGATTGATAATGGTTGACAATGATGATGATGATATATATATATCGCTTTAAATTCGTAATCAATCCTCCTCAGGGGGAGGTCCGGACCCAAGAAACATCCCCTTCCCCAGGCTACGCCTATGTATACATTTTATTATGTTTCTGCTGTCTTTAGCTAAATGTGGCCCTTGCGCTAGAGTTTCTCAGTGAACAATAAACTTGTAGTTAGTACACTCGACGTAAAGCCTGAAAGTGAACGGTTCTTTTTCCACTGCCACCGAACACCTGCCAGGATTCAGAAATTGCTCCTCTTGCTTTTGAACAAGTGTGCATCTTCCCTTGGGACTTCACCTCGGGCTATTTTCTCCATTATGTAGTATAAGCCGAAGAGTCAAAACATTTTGACCAGAACGTCTTTATGCCAATCGAAAATATTGCAGGTAAACGACGGCGCGTGTAAAGGTCATGAAATGGTGTAAATAGCACTTGATCCTAAGCTCTGTTAATCAGTGTTGTTGTTCAGACGTCAAAGGCAGCGGACTTAAGCGAGTTTGACAAAGGCCGAATTATAATGGCCAGACGACTGGGTTAGAGCATTTCCGAGATGGCAAAGCTTGTGGAGTGCTCAATGTCAGTCACAGCTACCTTCAGAAAGTGGTCCGAGAAAGAAAAAACCACGAATCGCCGTCAAAGTGTAGGCCGACTACTGCTCATCGATACTAGAGGTGAGCGTCCCTTGAGGTACGAGCCAACAGAAATGATACTGTCGCGCAGCTCGCTGGAAATTTGAACCCTGGTGATAGGAATAATGTGTCGCAGTACATCTAACCCTGCTAACAAAGGGGACGCGCAGCCGCAGGCCGTTCCGAGTCCCCATGCTAACTTCAGTTTACCATCGAATGCGCCTACAATGGGTAAACGAGCATCAAAACTGGACTTTGAATGATTGGAAGAAGGTCGTCTGGTCCGATGAATCTCGTTTGCTGTTGCACCATATGGACGGCCGGGTTCGTGTGCGTCGTTTACGTGTAGAAGTGTTTGTACCAGGATGCATCGTGAGACGAAAACAAGCCGGTGGAGGAAGTGTAATGCTTTGGGCAATGTCCTGCTGGAAAACTCTGGGTTCAGTCATTCACGTGTAGAAGACTATGACGTCTACCACCAATTTAAGCATAATTGCAGACCAGATACATCCTTTCATGGTAACGGTATTCCCCACTAGTACTGCCTTATTTCATAGAATAATGCGCCATGCCACACTGCCCGGATTATTCGGGAACGACTCACGGAACATGAGAAGGATTTCCAGGTGCCCTGGCCTCCAAATTCCCGAGACGTCAATCCAATCTAGTATCTGTGGTTTTTGTTGGAACAGCAAATCCGTTTCGCGGCGGCTCAACCGCGTAACTTACAAGAGTTAAAGCATCTGTTGGTGCTAGATACTGTACAAGGCACATTTAGAAATCTTGAAACTTCTGTGCCTCGCCGGGTAAGAGCTGTTTTGGCAGCACGTGGAGGACTAACATCACAGTAGGCATGTGATCATAATGTTTTGGCTCTTCGGTGTAAGTAGTGTGCGGTTGGGAATTAAAAACCAATCAACTATGTTTTCCATAGTGTGGTTACAAGTAAACGTGAATTTTGCGTGTTCATATTTAGTTGAAATTATTTGAATTTTTTTTAGCGAAACTAAAAAAAATTGCGTAATTGTATGGACGGAGGGTTTTTTTTGTTTTTTTTAAGAGATAAAGTATCGGTTGCATACGACTGATTAACCTATTAGATGCATTTTGCTGCTTGTTTCGCGAAGCAATGTGTCACGCTGTCATAAAAGTTACAGTATGTAACTGAAATAGCAAAACAGCCTTGAAGTTCTGAAATTGCTAGCTTTGAATCCTGTTTATTTAGAAATCTCTCTTTCTTAATTTATGCCGCTCACTCCAAAGTAGTTCAAATATTTCTCACGCGGTAACACACCTGAAGACAAAGTTTCACTGCGTTTTCAGTGAAATTTCATCGGAATAGGACGGTGCTGGAATACCGTTAACTTTTTTTTTTTTTCATAGTTTGTAGGATTTTTAATACCTCTGCAACTCATTTAATTCTCGGGGAGGAACCTGCCAGGTGATGCAAGGGTTGCTCTGCGATCTTGCCTGTATGGCAAGAGAAGTCACATGTGTTCTTCGACGCCAGGAAACCCACAGGCGAGATAGCTGCCATCCTGTAACGACTTTACTGTAAGGTGGAATACTTTGCTGCCCAGTCTCGCCGGCAGATCATATTCTTGCTGTGTGACTTGCGTATTATATTCGTATTTGTTACTGTTTGTTATAACGGCTTAGAATCCTATACAGGTAATGTTTGATGTGTTTGCAGTCGGTATTTTCCGTCATAGGTTGTTTTTTGTTTGCGGATTTAACGACCACCATGAGCAGCTCTTAGGAATATGAGCTGTATTTTTGTTTGTTTGGGGATTTAACGACCACTGTGAGAAACTGAATGGTTTATGAGCAATCGCCTGCTCCTAATATAGGGTCACTGATTTCAGGGAAGGTGGCCAGTGCCGAAAGACAAATATACCACTCATGCCTCACCTAGGACTCGAACCCAGGCCCACTCGGACGAATGGTCAGAAGCCAGCATTTAGACCACTGCCCCACCGGAGCGGCATGTATGAGCAGTATTTCGTCACTAATTTGGGGTCAGTGGTTGTAGGAAGGGGACAGAGCCAGCGCCTAAAATCACTCTGTCACTAGGGAGGCCTGCCACGTCTGTGGGATAGAGTGAGGGAAAATCAAGCAAAAAATTAAGCACCAACGCCTTAAATATCTGCACGAGAACTCTGAGATGAAACGAAATTTTGCCTTAAGCATTGGCGTCCCACTGGAAAACGTATCAATACAGGGTGTCCGAGAATTATTGTACACATTACAAAATTATGTACAAAAGAAAAAAAAAACTATGAGCGTTGTCTGTTTTTCTCTGTCACGTATTACTAACACGGTTTCTATATTTTTGTTTTGCAGAATTGTTATTCCCAGAATCCGATAGATGGCGCTAGGTGTGGCCTGATGAGGAATGTATGAGAAATGCGCAATCAGTGGTCATGTCATCCGTACAGCAAAAGGCGATTTGTGTGTTATCGCTTGCGGAATTAAAGTCTGTCATTAAAGTTAAAGGATGGTACCGTTTCGAGTATGGTTGTAATCCTCCGTCAACGAATTCAATTAAGCGGTGGATGAAACAGTTTAAAGAAACTGGCAATGTGGAACATCGTGGAGGAGTCGGTAGGCCTAGCGTCAGCGGTGAGACGGTTGACCAAGTTAATGAAAGTTTCCGACGAAGTCCCAGAAAATCCGTTCGTAAAGCAAGCAGAGAACTGTGCATTTCGAAATCGACAGTACACGATATCTTGCACAAGAAATTAAAGTTTAATGCTTATAAAATTCAAATAGTGCAAAAGATGCATGTAAATGGTCACACTCTGCGATACGATTTCGCTGTGGATATGCTGAATCGAGTGAAAAACGACGAAAACTTTTTCAGTACTGTAATTTTTGTGATAAATCCACATTTCAAGTGTCAGGTATTGTGAATCGTCACAACTGTAGGATATGGGGCTGTGAACCGCCTCATGCTGCTATTGAACTGGAACGTGATTCTCCAAAAGTTAATGTGTGGTGCGCCCTATCAAAAAGAGGAGTGACTGGCCCTTTCTTCTTCTGCGAAAAAAACATAAATGGTGACATTTACTTGGATATGCTAGAAAATTTTGCTATACCCCAGATAAAAAGATATGACAACGTAGTTTTCAAACAAGACGGCGCGCCTCCGCATTGGTCAACGAGTTTACGTAAGTGCCTAAATGAGCATTTCCCCAACAGATGGATTGGGCGTGGTGGTCCCATTCCGTGGCCTCCTTGCTCGCCAGATCTAACTCCATTGGATTATTTCATGTAGGGTTGTGTGAAGGATCGTGTCTATCAGACGCCTTGTACTGATTTGCAGGAACTGAAGCAGCGTACCACAGCTGTTATTAAATCCATAACTCCTCAGATGCTTGCCAATACATGGCATGAAATTGAGTATCGCTTGGACGTACTACGAGCAACCAAGGGATCTCACATCGAAATTTATTAACTTGTGTACTTACATTGTAATAGTACAGTCAGTTTCTATCTGTTTAATGTTTTGTTTTATATAGTTTTGTAATGTGTCCAATAATTCTTGGACACCCTGTATTTCTAGATATAAATTTAACTAGAAATTTCCTAAAGAAAGCAAGAAATTTTTACTGTCATTTTTTTTTTTTTTTTTTGTCACAATGCCGAAAATGAAATAGGTTGGAAAAGGGGAAATTCAGGTGCTTTTTATACTAGCTAACGTTTTATGGTGCTTAAACTCGCAAATTCTTCCCACGAAGTTAACATCTGTAAGGCTAACTTCGAACTGTAAGACGCCCAGAAGAATATTTCAACTTTTATTCTTTTCGGGAATTTGTTGGAGGTGTAGTGATGATTCTGTTAAAATCCATGCTAAGGAAGCTTTACTTAAGAGTTTGGTTACCATTTGAAGCCCCACTGGCTAAGTTCAACATTCACAAATTGCAAGTATCCTATAAAAGCAAATTTTTAAATTACAAATCGATTGTAGCAGACTGCGCGAAATGCTACTGCATGGGTAATCTCAGTGTTTTCTCCACAATTTATGTATCAATATGAAAAAGGTAAAATTAACATTAAGTGAAAAGTAATTAATGAAAAATAGATAAAATCTCCTCTCCGATGCATGTAAAGTTTGCAGTGGTCTGTAATTACTCGATCGTTTGGTTTTCGTCTTGCTCGAATTCAGACAGCTTGTATGTGGTTAATCTTCCCGCAAGTAGACGTATTACGTAACAGAATTTCTGATTAAGTGGTCGTTAGCTCAGCAGTCAAGCACGATTTCACGGATGATCGCGCAAGACTAAATGGAAATCGCTCATTGTCAGTCGAATTACTTTCTAACCAATGTACAGCCGGTATTGTCTTACAGTGAAAGAGGTTGCAATAGTATTTTCATCTAACAGGGCAGATTACACGAGCCTTGTGATCCGTGGCTTGCAGAAAGCATGTACCACTTGCGCGGGGTTTTAATCTTCCCATCCCGCCGCATTAGCATCCTACATTCTCAACGTATGCACGAACTGGATGTCGACTAGCTTAAGGCATGCGCTACCGGCTTCTCGTCCTATTTGAGTCTGGGTTCGAGTTAAAACATATACTGTATATCGTGTTTATTATGCAGTTTGATTCCTGGTTCTGTCCCTTAAAACCAGTGTTCCTTAGTTATAGGGACTGGCGATTTTCCCTACCTCTATATAGGCCAGGGGATCATTAACCTTAAAAAAAAACAGAAAAAAAAACCAAAACAGATTGGAATTGCAAAAGAAGTTGGCACAATTAATCACTCACGTGACGCGAGATCGTATTCTTCTGAAAATCGTAACATGCAATTTTTTCAGAAGTTGCTTATGAGAAGGTATATGTAAATTTCGTAACAGCTGTTTCATAGAAGATATATACTGAAGGAAAGTGTTGATTTACTTCTACTCATGCGTGTTGGCATACGAAAGTATGTGAAAAATGATACACTTAGATTGCCATTTTGGAACTGTAAAGAAACTGCACTACAGCTCGTTATCAATATGAAAATAATATGCAATTATGGAATTTCCGTACCGCTTAGTGCTCCTTGGTACAATAAATGTATGTTTGCGTTTGTCAGGAAATCTGTGTGTCTGAAAATCTGATTTGAAAAGTCTTGTTTGCACCGCATATAAACATCGTAAACCGCTCTTAATTTGGGGCCACTGGCTCCAGCTAAAGGAGAGAACCAGTGCCGTAAGACAAACACGACATTCATTCTTCACCGGGATTCAAATTCTGAACATCTCGGACAAGTAAATGATCAGAGAAGCCACGCTGGGGCGGCTCATTGTTTATAAATGAACTACGATTTTTAAAATCTGTGATGTAGTTTTGCTCCACCGTTCAAACATAAGTTCCTGTGGGTTACATTATTGGTCTCCTGAATTCAGCTGAAGTTTTGTATCCTCACTGTGCGCTTATGTTGGAAATTCTTGTTTGTAACTGGCGCCATTTTTTTTTCTTTGAGGTTCTTAATTCATTCTGAATTGTGTTGTTTTGCATTAATGTTTATGGATCTTCAGATGGATAGCTTCCTCATATAATTTCGCAGTAGTATATATGTACGAGCGATCTCTCTCTCCCTCCCCCTCTCTCTCTCTCTCTTTTTATCTCAACTGCAGAATATTCTTTAATTATGATGTATCTATTTTTTTCGGGGTTTAACGACCACCATGAGCAACTCCTATAGCTATAAGCAGTCGTCCATTCCTAATTTAAGGCCATTAATTCCAGGAAAGGGACAGAGCCAGTGCCATCAGAGAAGCAAACCATCCATGTCTCATCCGGGACCATTTCGGAGCGGTTGGTCAGAAGCTAGCGCCTCGGACCACTCGGTCATGGAGAGGCCATGTCTGTTGTAATGTATTTCACGCGAACGCTGTGTTTTACCAACTGTGCGGTAGGAATAGAATAAATATGTTTTCATCTCAGATTTGTGTGTGTATGAAGCTTAAAGAATTTCACTTTAAATTATTAGTAATTATTAGTGTTACAATTTAAGTTTCCAATATTCAGCGTAAATGTATTTCACATTTTTCGTTTCCCATTACGATAAAAAAAATGTAATATAATGTAAAGTAATTGACGTGAGTCCTTTTATCGTCTCCTAAATATTACTTTTCGAAGATGCATATGCACGCTTTCCCCCTTACTTTCGTTTGTTTTCCGACGTTACAAATATTTTATGCATTATGATGCTTTTCAATGTGTGTGATGTTTAAATATCCCAAAGAGTGAAAAGATTATAAATGGTTCTAGGTTTTTGGGAAATGCGAAATATCTAGCCGATGAATTGAAAACAATTGCAGATCTGACTTGACACCTATGTGTGTCAAGTCAGTTCTGCATTGAAGTATTCTGTGTATTTTAAATGTACCCGGTTTTTTTCTGTTTGAAGCACCTAATTTGTTTTTAATGTAAATTTAAGGATATGAAAAGCCTGGTGCATGCTTCTTACAGTGAGTGTTAATGAATAGTTAATGAGTTCATAATTATCAGGCTTTCCTGGGAAGGGGGGGGGGGTATCATGACTGATTGGTGGATGGTGTGGCAAAACGTATAAGCTTATTATTCTGTTCTGCTTTAGCATATCTCGAAACACTGAAGTTAATCTTTTTTTTTTTTTTATGTTTAAGTGTTGTGATTTCTGAATAATTTTTGGTAAACACGTGATGTTAATTAAATCTGTTACTTCTTTTGAATGATACTTTCATGAATTTATTCTCAGCTTGTTTGCGGCATGGGACAATGGGGAATAAGGGTGAAAGAAAACATTTTACTGTGGTTGAGTTTTATTTTTAATTTTCGATTTTGTTTTTTCGATTAGATGATTTTTAGCTTGGCTGTTTCGGAACCGTGAAGTTCTAGTTTCCTGTCGCGTCAGCGCCCATTCGTGTTCAAACAACTTTTGTTTATGGGTTTAACGACCACTGTGATCATCTAAGACACGGAAACCCCCGCCGGTGGCCGAGTGGTCAGAGGTGTAGGTTTGTGGACATTCGTCAGAGCTGGCTGGGTTCGAGTCCCTAATGATGTGTTTACACCCTAACCTACTAACATACTAGGACCAGTGATCCAAATTAGGCACGGGCGACTGTTTTTAGCCCTTAGATTTGCTCGTGGTGGTCGTTAAACCCTGCAACAATAAAACAAAAAACTAGAACAATTGTCTGTGTTTAATTTGTTGCTTTCTGATTCCAGGGGAATCAGAAAGCAACAAATTAAACGGAATGCCGTAGAACAAGCACAACACCCATGTTTCATCCAAGACTCGAACTGAGCCTAATTCGGATGATTAGCCAAAAGTTCGTGCCTCTGTCTACTCGATCCCCGGGACATCGTACTTTGAATGAGCCTCGTATTTCAGACAGCTCCATCCCCCCTCCCCTTCTCTTTTTATTCTCCCGTCTGCGGAGTTTTCACCTAGAATCGGGGAAACCTTCGGTTTCCGAAGCTACCTGTTGTAGCGAAATTCGTTCGAATTTCGGACACTGTTTTGGGATCGAAAATTACCAGATTCAGAAATAATTTTTTCTATCATTTATTCATGTTTTCCCTAAACACCACCCAGTCCTGCTCATGATAAAATCTTACTTTTAATTTCATCCTCCGCCCGATGGCTCAGTGGTCTAAACGCTTGCTTCTGACCATTCGTCCGAGTCCGGGTTCGAATCCCGTGAGGCATGGATCTTGTGTTTGTCTTACGGCACTGGCTCTTCCCCTTCCCTGGAACCAATGACCTTAAATTTGGGACGGGCTACTCCATATAGACCATCGAGTTGCTCACTGTGGTCGTTAAAAAAAACCCCAAAAAATCATCTATTCGCCCTCTCTCCTAGTAACTCTCGATAAGATTACAAGAACGGAGAGCAAACCAGGTGCAAATCTCTGGAATCATAATTTTTTAGCATATTTCCACGGCAGACATTTTAAAAGCACTCCCATAAATTGGGAAAAGTTGCAGAATATGGTAAAAGAGAGTTAAGCAAAACTAGAACGTACGGCTTATGCCTGCGCATTCAGAACTGTTACATTCACACCGGCAACGATAAGCATCAGCCGGGGAACACCCGCATGGGTCATCGTTGTCATCGTATACTTTTCTTAAAATTTCCTAGCAAAAGAGCTTAGGCATATCTGACCGAGTTGATATGATAGTTATGACGAAATGAATTTTTAAAGGTCGCTTAACCTTGCAGATGTTCGGCATGGCCGAGACCATCAACAAACCATTGGTCATTCGCGGACGAAAGGGCGAATCGAGAACGTTCAAGGTAGGGCCCAAGAGCCAATAAAACCTCAGGTAACATCCTCATGAGGTGATATCCCGCTCGGAAGCACGTGGGAAACCTCAACACCGGGAAAATAAAAACTCCAAAAAATTGGGTGATGAGCCTGTCAATGTTATGGTTTCCATCGCGAACAGAGAAAGTAGAAAACAAAAGTTTAGTAAAAGCCGTCAGGGAAAGTCCTCCCACAAAGTTTTAGGATTGCGGATACGAGCCAGAACTGTAGCCGAAGTAACAGAAGACGATGACCAAAAATAAGACACTTTTCAAGCTTTTCAATCCCTTGTCTGATTTAGATGCACCAACATTTATTGGCATAAAACTTGTGCTCACCCAGTATCGCATAAGTTAGATTCGGTAGGACGAAATCTGCAGAGTCGTCTACAGAAATTGAGTTGTTTAGGTTTGCATGTTTACTCTAGCTATTAGAAGCGATGTGGTGTAGTGAAGTTTCTTTTTTTATTGAAGGTTTTTTTGTTTTGTTTTGGACCTGGTGGTACAGACAGGACAAACAGGCAGACATAAACAGGATACAGATATTTCACAGCAACAAGTACGAATCATACATGGTTTATAGCATGCCAAATGATCAATTTACACAGATATAACCAATGTGGATCATGTAACACATTGTGAACAAGTATACATCAAACATGGGTTTTATAGTATGCTAAATGACCAATGTGCACAGATAACCAGTGTTGGACAAGTAACATAGTGAGAGCCAGTACCGAAAGACAAACATGCCGCCTCGGTGGCGCAGTGGTCTAAGCGATGGCCTCTGATCATTCGTCCGAACGGGGTCCGGGTTCGAATCCCGGTGAGGCATGGATGTTGTGTTTGTCTTACGGCACTGGCTCTTTCCCTTCCCTGGAACCAGTGGCCCTAAAGTAGGGACGGGCGACTGCTTATAGCCCATTGAGTTGTTCACGGTGGTCGCTAAACCTCCAATCAAAAAAAAAAAAAAAAAAAAGAAAAGAGGACAAACACAAACATCCATGCCTCGCCGGGATTCGAACTCGGACCCAACTAGGGCGAATGGTCAGAAGCCAGCGCCTTAGACCACTGCGCCACCGGGACGGCAGTCAAATTTCTCTGGTTCTTCTATTATGCAATTAGAGTATAGAATCTACACAAGAATACATATGTGTATATATACAGGGTGCATAGGAAAGTCCCTTTAGCCTGGAATAACTTGAGAACGGAGAGAGGTACAGTTATGCAAGTGAAGTTACATTATAGTAAAGCGACTACGCCCGATCGAATGCAACCAATAGCAGTGCCCCTAGTGGCGAAATGCGGAAGTTAGCCATTGCAAATCGAAAACGAAAAGAGATAGAGCAAAATTTTCAATTACAAAGTTGTAGAGCATCAATTAATTTGTAGAAAACGACATTTGTTTCACACGGATAAGATAAATTGTCACCTGAATACACTAAAATGTCCGAAATCGATGCGCGACGATTCGAATCTACATATTCACATTTCGCAAATATAGCGGTATGCAAATGCAGATTGTGACGTTGTACCGTACCTACGATATAAAAAACCAGTAGCAGGATGTACCCTAATAAAAAGTTTAGGTCTACGTACTCTGTGTGAGAATGGCGAGCTTGGATATCTGGGGTTACGTAAAAAATCGGGTGTATGCAACAGAGCCTACAAGTCTGCTGGATCTACGTCGTCGTGTTACAGATGCTTGCAATAGTGTGACACCTTTCATGCTGAGGAATGTGCATGCAGAGTTACTTTCACGGATACAAATGTGTATCGTGGGCAATGGCGAACTCTTCGCACATACTCGACATTAACTTTTTATCACTGTGCACAGCCAGTTTGCCTTTTTTACGCTTTCCAACAGTAGGTTGAAGAAGCGTATATGCTCCAGCTTTGTCCGTCCGTCCGCACGATAACTGGCGTAAAAATGGTTCGATTTCGATGAAATTTTAGTATGTGGTAGGGGACCACCTGGGGACGAAACCTATTGAAAATGGGACAAATGGGGTCAAAGGTCACGACGTAAGAGCGGGATCCTTCCATTGCTCTTATGCGTCATAACTTGCGTAAATATGGTTCGATTTCAATGAAAGTTTACTATGTGGTAGGGGACCACCTGGGGACGAACCCTATTGAAAATGGGACGAATGGGGTCAAAGGTCACGACGTAGGAGCGGGATAATTCCATTGCCCTTATGCGTCATAACTTGCGTAAATATGGTTTGATTTCAATGAAATTTTACTATGTGTTAGGGGACCGCCTGGGGACGAATCTTATTCAAAATGGGTGAAGTGGGGTCAAAGGTCAGGACATAAGAGCGGGATGCATTCCATTGCCCTTATGCGTCATAACGTGCGTAAAAATGGTTCGATTTCGATGAAATTTCAGTATGTGGTAGGGGACCACTTGGGGACGAACCCTATTGAACGTGGACGAAATGGTGTCAAAGGTCAGGACATAGGATTGCGATCCATTCCGTCGCTCTTATCCGATATTATTAAGGTGGACGTCAAGTAATTTTGCTTCCTATACTTCCAATGGAAAAACTTTTGTACACATTTCCTTCACAATTAATGTGTTCCCAAGGATGAAAATTTGAACATCGATTAAAATAACTTTATTATAATGTGAAATACTTAATATTTTCTAAAACATAACCATAATTATATTAAAAATCAATAACTTTTCCTTTGGTGGTGTTGAAACCAGAAAAAGGATGGCGCGACATGTACTTTGATGACGTCAGTAGACAAACAAATGTTGGATTGCATAATTATGGTTATGTTTTAGAAAATATTAAGTATTCCAATTTATAAAATGAAACTATTTTAATCGATGTTCAAATTTTCATCCTTGTGAACACATTAATTGTCCAGAAAAAAGATAGCGCGGCCTGTATTTTCATGACGTCAGCAGACAAAAAAATGTTGGATTGCATAATTATGGTTATGTTTTAGAAAATATTAAGTATTCCAAGTGTGGTGTCATGGCGTCGCCCCATTAGATGTTGGCGCGTGGTCATGCCATCTATCTCATTACGTCACGCGTTGTTTGTTGATACTATTAAAGTTTTATGACGTCACACCTTGCTAGCAGATGGTCGCGATTCCCATCTGCCTCATTACGTCACGCGTTGTGTGCGTATGTTCGTCCGCACGATAATTCACGTAAAAATCGTCCGATTTCGATGAAATTTTAGTATGTGGTAGGGGAACACCTGGGAAGGAACTCTATTGAAAGTGAACGAAATGGGGTCAAAGGCCAGGACATAAGAGCAGGATCTATTTCACTGCTCTTATGCGTCATAACTAACGTAAAACAGGTTCGATTTCGATTAAATTTTAGTATGTGGTAGGAGACCACCTGGGGACAAACCCTGTTGAAAATTGGCGAAATAGGGGTCAAAGGTCAGGACATAGGAACGGAATCACTTCCATCGCCATTATGAGTCATAACTTACGTAAAAATGTTTTGATTTGGATGAAATGTTGGTATGTTGTAGGGACCTGTCTGGGGACGAATCCTATTGAAAATGGGCGAAATGGGATAAAGGTTAGGACACAGGAGCGGGATCTATTCCATAGCGCTTATGCATCATAACTTCCGTAAAATTGCTTCGATTGCGACAAAACTTTATCATGTTATTTCGGAGATATACTGAGCCAGTTCTGTTGAATATCATCCAAATGGATCAAAGGTCAGGGCACAGGGGTGAGATTTATTCCACAGCCATTTCCCTCATAACTTGAGTAATAGCTTGAGTAATGATTTCTAGTATATTGGAAAGCGCATCATAATCGATGCATTGCATGATTTTACTAACTTGTTTGTTTTTCTTTTGTCTGACGTCATCAAACTGTATTGACATAAGTACGCATTTATGCAATAAATTGTGTGTATTTGCTCATACCTATGCCTGCTTCCTTGAAACGTTCACACAAAAGGTCGTGCATCGATTTCGGACATTTTAGGGTATTCAAGCGACAATTTATCTTATCCGTGTGAAACAAATTGTACTAATTAATTGATGCTCTGCAACTTTGTGATTGGAAATTTTGCTCTATCTCTTCGTTTTCGATTTGCAATGGCTAATTTCCGCATTTCGCCACTAGGGGCGCTGCTATGGTTGCATTCGATTGGGCGTAGTCGCTTTACTATGCCTTTATCTCACTTGCATAACTATATCTCTCTCCGTTCGCAAGTTATTCAACGCTAAAGGGACTTTCCAATGCACCCTGTATATATATTTAAGTTAACTTCAATCAGCTTGTCTTCATTTCCTTTGCGGCTCCTCGGATCAATACTGCTTGACTTACGCATGCTTGTTTTAATGTGAATTTGTTTTCAGCAAATGTGAAACCAAAAATGAACATGTTTCAAAGGTACCAGAAGTGGCGTACCAGAAAAACTCGGGGCTACTCCGCAAAAAAATCTTCGAGGCCCTTTTGCGAAAATCTATTAGCTTTCAGTTACTTGCATTTTTAAATTCCACATTGCTAGCTAGGTTTTATGGCTGTTTTAATAATTCAAATTCTTTGTGACCTACAAGTATTTTTCGTGAAACCAATATTATTACACTTTATTGCGTGAAACAGAAATGTGCACGTTGTAGTCAAAATGATTGCCCTAATTTTATACCAATCAAAAGTACTTCAAAACAGTTACGCGAAAGTTAATCATATAATGCAAATTTTCTTTGTTTAGAGAACTAAAGTCAACCTCTTTGAAATGCCTCACCATCACTCACACAAAACATGTAACTGCAGTGTGCTAGTTTCTAGCGAGAGAGCTTTTTTCCGGGGGGGGGGGGGGGGTTAAAAATTTTGAGGGGATGAAACGGGATTGATTATATACATATAATCATAATTTCATTTATATATACATTAATACCAGTGGCGTACATTCGAGGCTAGCTAGGCTAGCTGCGAAGCCCAGGGAATGCCCAAATAAAAATCAATTAGATATACACAAATAAAAGTCAATTATCATCAGTATTAAGATATGTCGATGCTTTCGCTGCGAAAAAAAAAAAAAAAACCCCGTGCGGATTCGCTTCTTTGACTCAGTCTGGCGAGAGAAGACCATAGGCGTAACACAACCAGCTCTTCCAGAGTCTTCGTTGTTCTGATTCGAAGACCTTCCCATACGATCGCATGCTAGCGTTTCCATGACAACATGAATGAGCGGGTGGAGGGGAATGGGCCATTGCTTTGGGCAACGGTTCGCTCAGAAAAGAGAAGACTTAGACTACTTCAGTCACTCGCATGCTCCCGCCCGTAACACGAGAGTTGTTTCAGTTTTTGTGAAGTGTCAATGAATTAAAATCAGTGATATTATATCTTAAATTCGTGGCTTTGTTGGATTCGAACTGTTTTGATAAATTTTATGAAAGCTTCCCTGAACATCTACTGTCAGAACTTAAAGAACTCTATGCTTCAAATTTTGATACAGCTCGACTAAAAAATAAACTGAAGGTGTTTTTTTCCCCTTGATGCATGCCAAAACAAATCAGCAAGAGACATTACTTGTTACATAAAGGTGAATAAATTGGATATAGTGTTTAGTGAGGTGTACAAATTAGCAGACCTAATATTAAACTTTCCACCAACAACTGCAACTGCCGAAATAAGTTTTTCTGCATTCAAAAGAATCAAGATATATCTTAGAGCCACACAAGGACATGTACATTATGTAATAAAGTATTCAGAAGAAGAATGGATTTCATGTACAAATAAGTGTTCAAATCCTAATCCAGTCATAATTGTTTGGTATCATGTTAGCAATAGGTTGTACCTAAAGTTTATGAAAAAAGTTATTTCTATTATACTTAACAATTAAAAATTTAATTTCGTAATTAAAAAAAACAGTACTGGGGGGGGGGGGGGGTGAGATAGCCCAGGTCTCGGACTAAGATACGCCACGGATTAATACATATAAACATTTTAAAGAGAGTATAAACATTTTCTTCTTATGCTCGTTTATCGCAAATGCAAATTCTAAGAAATCTGCACATAGAAGTAATGCAAAATGTAAAAATGTTGTACCTTTGCTTTAATTCCGTAATGCACCACGGATTTCACCATGGGGTAGTGTGAAATATTGAGGACGCTATAGTAAGATAACGCTGTGCTGGAGAAAATCCCTTCCAAAACATCAAGAGTGGTAAAAATGAGCGTATTCCTGATTATTAAGGAATCATTACAGTGTTACCTGAAACGTATGTCAACCATTCCCCTGCCATTTGGTTTCAGCCCCTTTAGATTATTTAGATTAGCACATAGTTGTAAAAAAAACTTAACTAATCGTTTGGATGCCAGTTTGAGGTGCCTCAATATATATATATATATATATACTAAAGAGCAAAGCCGAAAACATAAGAAAAACTTTAGAATTTAAAACGAAAGTTGCAAAATAACCTGAAGATCAAAACGCGCAAAGCAGCAGTTATGAAAATTCAGAATTCACATTCTATTAAGAAAAGACTGAAGCAAAAAAACTTTTTGACTCATACCAAGTACAACAAAGAAAAGGTTATGTATTGACCGGCGTGAGTAAAAAGAGAAAAAATAGAACAACTGAATGTAGAAAGTGTCGAGAATACTGAGCCTTGGCTTTATCAAGGACCAGCAAAAACTCTTCCACAAAGACCTATTTGGAAATGGGTTTCTGCAAAGTCATAGATGCAAGTAATCAGCCCACCAAAAAAAAAAAAAAAAAAAAAATTAAAATATGTATATATATGTCATGACCTCCGCAGAGTTGTGTGACCAAGCTTTGGTTAACAATTTAGCTTGCATTCATAACTTTCCTGGCCCGACCCATGCTCTTCATCTGTTACTATTAAACAGAAAGAAGATGATTATAGAAAACTCAAGTTGTAAGAGTGACATAATGAATCAAAAATAATGTTCAGCAATAACAAATTGCCAATGTTCGCCTGAGAGAGAATTTAAACCTAAATAGCAATACAAAAGTATTACAAATTCTTAACATTGCAATGAAAAAGGAAATATTAATCTTTTTAAGGCACAGATTCTTGAAAGAAAACTGGATTATAAAAACCCCCTACTCCACAACTTCTGACAACACAAAAACGAGAATAAAATTAAAGACAATAATAAACTAAAGAAATGCGTTGTGAAGGTTATATGGCATAAACAATTAGTTGCAATATGTACAAAGTATTTCAGAAGTGCTTTAAGTGCATAATTAAGTAGTTATTAAGAACTTAACTACATTGAAAACACAGCGGAGACTACAAGAACAATGAAACGGCCAGCTGCTTGGCCTTAGTTCCCTAAAAAACGCGCAAAGTTACCAAGAAAAGAAAGAGTTAAAATCCGCAAAAAAGTTAATAGACTTGCTAGTGCCTAAATGCTTAAAGCAAAAAAAGAAAAAATGTTCAAGAAGTTCAAACATTGAACTTGGAAAACCTAAAACCCAAAGACAATGAAGAGAGCTTACCTCTTATGCAACTTAACTTCCTCCACCCTTGAGGAAACATGGCCGATCTTTTAACCTAAACTTCCAGTCGCTGGGGGCAGTGTGGGTGGGGCTGAAGGCCTCCACACACTGAAAAATCCTACTCGCGGAGATTTTAACTAGAGAAAAAAATATAATTAAGATTGTGGACCTGTATGATCAGAAAGAGCAGGACTAACTCTCCAGAATACATGAGAGATATTATGAAATACGCAAGTAGTGTATTTAATAATCTTTGCATGTATTTAATCACCCTAGTGAGCTTCTGTAGACTATTCAGAATCCTATTAATTTTAATGTTAGTTTTACTATTTTTAGTATAGCTATTCTAGTGAGTGAATAACTAGTTTTCTTTTATATTTATTTTTATTTTCTTTTATAAACAGATTTTTAAGTTTTTTTTTTTTGTGATTTTGTCTGTATTATTTAATTTTTATTTTTAATAGGACCTTCTTATCCATAGCACTAAGGTTCCTTTTTGTAGTTAATATGCATCCTCTAGCCAACTTCCAAAAAGGCTTTCATTGGTCAGAATCATATTATTAACTGTGTAGAAAACTAAAGCAGATCTGCCAACCTTACTCTATTATTCAGAATAATTTTTCTTAAAGTTCTTTTGATGAAAGAAGTAGGAATTTTGTTCTCTAGAAAACTGTCTAATAGTATATTAATGTGGTAATTGAAGCCCAAATTGTTGCTGCAAATTCTTGAAATTCTAAGCACCTGAGAAATTAGTACATTCTCAATTACTTTGGTTGATATGTTATTATTCCAGTGTAGATATTTAATTACTTTGAAAGGAAAATTAGCTCTTTTATCAAAGAGGCTAATAGATGGGTTACCTCTGTTAAGTTTAATGCTTAAGTCTAGGAACTCTAGTTCCTGATTACTGTGGTTGGTTTTACATAAGTTAAGAGAGCTAGGATAGATATTATCAAAATCACTCTCTATAACTTCTGAATTATTTATACACAGCAGATCGTCAATATATCTAAATGTGTAAATGTAGTTATCGGAGCAGGTGGAGTGATTTTTAATGAATTTATATTCCTTAAAGAACAGGAATAGATTTGCAATACTCGTGGATGTTGACGTTCCCATGGGGATACCGTTTACTTGCTTATAGAGAGAGAGTATTATTATATAAGATATGGTTATTTTTTATGCAGCAATTGAGATAAGAGTTCCAGGCTCCTACATTAACAAATTGGTTAAGTTTAAATTCTGCGTACAGCTCTTTAAAGGTAGTGATTATATCTGATAGAGGCAGATTAGTATATAGGTTCTCAAAATCATAACTATTAATATCAAAGGGATTTACTTCGAGTATAGTGAAAATTACTTCTGCATTATTATTAATAATCCAAAAATCTCTGTACTTCAAATTAGTACAGTTACTCTTCGTCACCACTTCGATTTTTTTAAATCGCTCATCGCAAGGAATAAAAAAAACATTTTATGGAAATAATTTCCAATAATTTTCTATTGTTAAAAATCAGGTAGCAAATATTTTGTTTATTGGAACACTAACGTCACGTTAGCTACACTGAGGCTTAACCCTACACATGAAAAGTCGGCATCCAGAAGACTGAAATAAAGCTGAATGCCAGCTTTCAAAATATGATGATGTATTGCAGTGCAAACATCTCTACTCTGTTAAATTAGGATTTTATTGCGGAAGTAGTCCGAGTTGTCACTGATTGAAAAATTTCCCCTTCTGCGACGACTGTTTAATGTTTTATTGAAGGATGATAGAAATTTCAGATTGAAGTCCACGTGGATATTTTTTTTTTATTGTTAGAACATTTTCCCTCATTTTCTTAAGTTTCTTAACTAATTTCTCCAAATATTCAGCTATAAACGAAAACAAATTAGACTAAATGTAAAGGGAGATTGCCCAAATTCCTACGGTGGTAGTGGGGGAGGGGTGGGGGGCTAAGCACCTCCGAGAAGATTCCTGAATACATCACTGATAGTGTCTAATGACCTTTTCCGATTTATACGAAATACAGAACATAATTAGTAAGCAGATAAATAATTAACAATTAAGAATTTTGGTACAAAAAAAGTAAAACTACTTGAATTGTTTACTCTTGAACGTAAAAAACACACGGAACAATGCTTTGCACAAAGTAAAAAAAAAATTTCTCTCTTGAGTCTGTTATAAAAAATGACACAGGTCTGTGCTCTTCGTCCCCGCGAAGAACATCTTTTATTTCATTATATAAAACTGAAAATGCGTAGCTACATGCAAAAATCTTTAATACGTAATACCTTTTCCTCATAAGCGTAAAATTTCATTCATTGAGCCGATACATTTCTTTCACATTATTTTGTTAATATACATGTATAAAAACTATTGCAATGATTGTGAAAGGGACCTCAAGTCCTCTAGAATAACTGCTTTCCCGTCATCCAATTTTCATAAACTTAAACCGCAAAAAAAAAAAAAAAAAAAAAAAATATTTTTAATACTTCTTTCAAAGCTGCCGTAAAAAAATTCTTGGCTATTTCTTTAACCGGTTTCATATGAAGTTTCCGCAAAAGATTTTGTAAAACCTTTTGCGGCTAGAGGCTTTCTTAGCCGTGCCCCCCCCCCCCCCAGTACATCGCAAATGCAGGAATTGCGAGGGCTATCAGTACGCCTCTGGGTACTATATTTTTTCAATTTTGCTTCGCAGCGGCATACGAATTCTTAAGAAATCTCGTATGGCTCGTATGAAACACCACGTATACATGTCCCAACCATGAGATTGGGTAACCGAACCAAAGAAATCCATTGTCATTGTAGCCTCTATTTGACGATCTAAAGTAATTGGAAAATTATGGCTTAATTTCCCATGTGTCTTTCCAGTAATAGCCCAATGAAATCAAAGAGAAATGACGCACGAGCTATATTATTTGCGTTACCTTTCAGAGATTTTCTTTCTTTCTTTCTTTTTTTTAGTCTCACTATGCATGCAGATATGTTAGCAATTTACTATGGATGCAAGGACACGTGAATAATTTGGAATAACTATCTGTTGGATTGAAAGTGCTTTGGGAAGAACATTTGGGACCCCCATGCTGAAGTTTTTGTTAGTTTGCGTGATCCTTTGCTGGATCCTGTGCCAGTGTGCGTGATCCTTTGCTGGATCCTGTGCCAGTTTGCGTGATCCTTTGCTGAATCCTGAAGTGTTGCCCAGAAAGAAGACGAGAAAATTTAGTTTTGTAGTACTTATGGCCAAAGGAAAACAGGACTGTAACGTTACCACAATCGGTAAGAAAGACTCCCTGCGTGGATAATGGGCGAAAAAGCGTTTCCGGCGTTATCGTCGAAGCAACTGTGCGGCTGAAAAAGAGCCTTATGCCTGGAAAGCCTAATCGCAAGAGGGAGCAACAGAATGGGTGGTATCTACAATGCCATGTTTTCTGGAATCAGGGTGGTACATAAAAAAGAGGGAGCAGGGATTTAAAAAATATATATATTTCATAGAAGATATATACTGAAGAAAAGCAAAGATTTAGTTTTTAAAATTTATGCGCCCTTAGTATAGATTTTAAAAACAGAGCGATCACCACACCTCCAACAAATTCCCGAAAAAAATAAAAGTTGAAATATTTTTCTGGACGTCTTAAAAAAGAAGCCGAAAGGTTTCAATGCTAATTATTTGTACTGAAGGATTGGGAAGTGTTTTGCTTGTTCGCCCAGAGGCAATATCTAAATTAAGAGAAAAAAACAAACAAACATATGCGTGATCATGCATTTTTATGCATGTACTGAGAACTACGACTGATGGTATGTTTTAAATGAATCAACCAGTCCAGTGCTGTACCCAACGGCAATATGCACTCATTTTGAATTGTTGATCGTAAACGACGAAAAAAAACAAAAAAAAAACAAACCCTTCAGCTGTAAAGACCGGTTCACAGGGCCGATATGTTTTTAATTTGCTATCTGTGCCATAAACATTAAATGTATCAGCCATCTGATTTTTCTTTTTCCTTATTGCTGTTTGTTTACGTAAGCCATTTTCCCTTGGTAACATTATTGTTATTCGCTGTGTAGCTTCCTAGTTACTAGAGGAATGGAGATTTTCAAATAGCAGAAAACTATTTACGAGAAACTTTCTTTGTGTCTTATACGTATGTAAAAATCTAAAGAGCAACTCGGTGAGAGAGAGAGATTGTTCTGTGCTGCAAAGTCAGAAGATTTCCGTGGAGAAACTCTGGGCTGCTCGTTAAAATGTTAATCATGCCATGACATGAATGTAATTTTTATGTTCATAAATACACATTTTTCATATTTATAGTGAAAAAAGGAGAAATAGAAGTGATGGGAATAGCTTAATCTAAAACGATTTGGCTTTGTGAAAACAAACAAACTCCATAGCATATGAGATCATCAGCTCTTGAGCTAGTTTAAGAATGTTCTGCAAAGGATATATGTTGCACTTTTTTCTAACGTTAAACCTTTTTTGAATTATCACGGCCTACGTCCTATCTTCATTATCAGTGAGAAAATTATTTTTTACAGATCAGCGCATTACTGATTCAGTGCATAGTAGCAACGACCCTATTAACCAGCAACGAAAAATTTTGTGTAGAAATAACTTCAAACACCATTTTTTCTGAGAACTTTTATGGGCATATCAGTTAAATGGTTAAAATATGGTCAGCCATTGCAATAAGATATCGAAAATTCTGTAATTCCTTGTGACACTTCATCTGACTCGAGTTTCTTAAAGACGGACACACGATTTTTTTTTAGAATGTAATATTGTAAAAGTAGTTGATTGTTAATCACGTAGAGAAATATTTAAATTTAAATTGCCGAGTATTTACCGACTAACGATAATATCAACTCTTGCATATTTATTTCAACATGTAATTAGAATTCCGAAAATTAATTTCTGGAATTTTATGTAATTACCTGTATAAGATGTCATTAACTCGGTTTATATAATAAAAAAAAAACTGTGTTTTGTCTTTTAAAGGGTAAGAATAATAAATATTTTAGATATAATAAATTATGAACGTTTATTCACAATTAAATGTTTTATTAACATCGACTACAGTTTCGTAGAGCCAAACGCTCTGCGAAACTATAGTCGATGTTTATAAAACATTTAATATCTCAACATCACAAGTGTGTAGTCTTAAATTATATATAAATCTCTTTGAGCAACAAACATAATATAATGAACCTGTTTCCTGTTTCACAGTCCTAAAATAACAAAAGCACGTACACAGAATAAATCCTCCTGTTACCAAAAAACGATAACAAATATGCAGACTGTTTAGCAATTGGGAAATTCGTTGTTTACAGTAACTAGCACTCATGATGCTATATGTACGGAAGTTATAAGTAGCGAATACAACAGATGACTAGGAAGATTTTTTGATATATACATACGTGTGTGAAAAATGTTTGCTTGCTTGGGACTATTGGGTTGGCTAAGAAATGGCTACATTTCAAACATGTTTCATGAGGAAATAAAGTTAGGACAATACAGTTTTCACCATAGGAAAAAGCACAGAAAAATGAATAACGCCACAACATTACGGTCTGCCACCCCAATGACGCAATGGTCTAAGCGCTGGCTTACGACCATTGATCCGAGAAGGGTCCGGGTTCGAATCCCGATGAAGGATGGATGTCGTGTTCGTCTTAAGGCACTGGTTCTCGCCCTTCCCTGTAACTAATTGACTATAAATTAGAGATGGGCGACTGCTTATAGCCCATGGAGTTGCTCACAATGGTCTTTAAACCTTTAATTAAAAAAAAAAAAAAAAAAAAAAGGAAGTACGGTTTTCAACACACGACAGCAGCACTCTTCGAGTTTTACATGCTGGCTATTCCATCGAACTCGCACATGAAGTGTGTGCACGCCAACTGTGTAGAAAATGGCGACCGGTCAGAGAAGGCTGCGTGTTTATATGTATTACATCAATATTACATGTGTGCCAACGCTTTACGGGCATCTGAATACCGGATGGACATTGTAAGAGCGACAAACGATGCCCAAGTTGAAGTGCCCGTTCTTATAATGAAAATTGTATTTTCATTTCCTTTATTTCCTCATAAACGTGAAAAATAAAAGTAAAAATAAAAATAAAATTTTCTCTGACAACCTGTATATAGCGCAAAAGAAACGGCAACAAAACTGAAGTCACTCGAAATGATTTAATTTCTTTTGCTGATTTTTGATTTTACAATAGGCATGAAAAAAATATTATTTGTCCTTCGCCGGAAAATTTTGTACATTTAAGAAAGTGGAAAGTGCTAAATTCTAGTGAAGTCTGTGAGGCTTCACTGGAATTCTTTCTGTAGTTTTTTTGTCCGTGCTTGTATACGTAGGTTGCAGTACCAAAACTGCCAATGTGTAGGTTTACAGGAAGAAAACATAGAAATCAGAGAATACCTTCTGGAAAACAAGATTAGTTTGGATAGACGAAAATAGACAGTTTCCCCATAACATTAACACCATTACTATTATGAATTTTTGGAAGGGCTGTATAAACATATACAGAGGGTTAGTCGAAAGTTCTGCAATATTTACTTAAACGCATATGCTGCGGTAGGTATGTCACGTGTTCAAGTCGCGCACATCAGTCAATCGAAAGGGATATAAAGTGGTAGTCGTTGCTGTGAACAGCATTGCATGTCATTCTGTCTGTGGTTGGGATGCCTAAAAGATGAACAGCCACAACCTGCCAATTAGGGAACTTTTGCTTTACGAGTTTGAACTCGACCATAACGCTGCTCAAGCAAGACGGAACATTTGTCATGCGAAAGGGGAGGTTCCGTGGACCACAGCACCGCAACCAGATGGTTCAAAAAATTTCGTTCAGGTGACAGAGTCTTCGACGATCAGTTTATCATGACAAAGTTAAGTAGGCCGCGAACTGTGGATTCGGAGACCGTGAGCCAGGCCGTAGAGGCAAATCTGACAACCAGCACTAGGAGATTATCAGGCGAGCTGGGCATATCTCAGACCACCGTGGTTCGTCATCTTCAGGACCTTGGCAAGGTCTACAGGAGCTGCCGCATTGTCCCTCACAAACTGACGCCAGCTGAAGAAAACCGCTGAGTGAAAGTGCGCGCGAAACTCCTAGAAAACCCGCACGATGTACGTTTCATCAAGAGAATTGTTACGTGCGATGAAAAGTGGGTCTATTTCCGTAATCCTAGCACACAACGGTAGTGGTTGAGTCCGGGACAGCTTCCTGAACCTGTTGCCAAACGTGGGGGCTTCGAGCACAAGGTGATGCTCTGCTTCTGGTGGAATTTCGAGGGGATAATCCATTACGAATTTGTTTCAGACGGCCGGACCATCAATGCCAACCTCTACTCTAAACAGCTGGAGCGGATGTATGACGTTTTGGAGGAGAAATACCTGGAACTGATGAACAGAAAGCACGATCTTCTACAGCAGGACAACGCTTGGCCTCATACCGCGCGAACGACACGGGCAAAACTCCAGGAACTTGAGGGCATCGACCTGATGCCACACCCAGCATAAAGTCCGGACCTTGCCACGCCGGATTATTAGTTGTTCCGGTCCATAGCCCACTTCCTTCGCGAGCGGCACTTCAACAACCAGGAGAAGGTGGCAGCTCGGGTGAAGGAGTTCTTCGCCTCGAAGAACAAGAACTGGTACTTTCACGGAATCGAAGAACTGGAAGACAGATGGATAAAGACGGTGCAACACGATGGCGTATACTTTGAATGTAGTCAGCTTTCGTCGTAAAGGTACGTATGAAGACATAAAGTGAACCAAATATTGCGAAACTTTCAACCCACTCTCTGTATTTTATGAATACATAGCGAAAATTGGGGAATAAACATTTTAACACTGCTCTTTATAACTTATAAGATGTTGTGTGGGTATTCTAATTTTTCGCTTTCCAAAAATTAAAAAAGTAAAACTTCCATTGGATCTTTTTTTTTTTTTTTTTTTTTTTTTTGGAAATTGTGCAATATTTAACACGTTAATTCAAAGAAAATAACGAATAAAGAGTTTCCGACTTGAAAACCGAAATGTGCTACAAAAAAATGCAATAAGGCTTTTGTGTGTGTGTGTGTGTGTGTTTGACTTAAAGACCACTGTGAGCAACTCTGATTGTCATAAGCAGTCGCCCGTCCCTAAGTTTGGGTTAGCAGTTCCATGGAGGGGGAAGAGCCAGCGACATTCAACAGGTGAGCCCACTCATGCAACATCGAGATTCGAACTGGGGCCGTTTTGGACGAATGGTCAGAATCCAGCTCCTCACGCCACTTGGCCACCGGGACGGCACATTTGGCTTCACTTCCTTCCCAAAACTTGCTACTTGAATTTCTATCCAATATTTATTTCTATGTTCATTGATAAAGTTTTAGAATATTATTACCGTTTATTAATATTCCGTTTAAACAAGTTTCTGCCGCCCCCCGGTGGCGCAGTGGTCTAAGACGCTGGCCTCTGATCATTCGTCCGCAAGGGGTCCGGGTTCGAATCCCGGTCAGGCATGGATGTTGTGTTTGTCTTACGGTGCTGGCTCTCTTCCTTCTCTGGAGCCTGTGACCCTAAATTAGGGACGGGCGACTGCTTATAGCCCATTGAGTTGCTCACGGTGGTCGTTCAACCTCCAATCAAAAAAAAAAAAAAATAAACATGTTTCTCCTGCGAATTAATGTTTACACACAAAAAAAAAAAAAAACTTTATCAATGAACATAGAAATAAATATTGGATAGAAGTTCAAAATAGCAAGTGTGATCACATTAATTCGAAATATTTCTCTCAAATAAACTTTTCACTTAAATCTCGGGCGTCTTTCTGGAACTCTACTGGAATACTGCAAGATACATCCACTGGAATCACAACAACATATTTACTCAGTGGGCTTGGATGCAGCAATCTAAAAAGAAACAAATATACACATGGCTCAGTGACACTCTACCATTACATAGCACACACACTTCCTGGAGCAAGCAAGGCTATCAGCTGACAGCTGAAGCCATGTATGTGTAGCGACGCGCTCATTCACTGATTGGTTCTCTATAGTGGGCGGAGTGTTTTTGTGACGTAGGAACCTGATCAGCTGGTTCGCCATCGAGTGTCGTCAGTCGGTTTGCTGCTTCCCTACGATTCGCAGTGCACGGCACATGGATACTGCTAAGCCTGTTACAGTTTAAATATAGCCAGAGAATCACGTTTTTATTCATGAATTTGACGAACACTGAAGGATGAAACCTAGCGGGGATGGTAAGTTATGCTTCTCAGTTTCTTATGCTGTGCGTGTTGGCGAACATCCGCGGATTTGGCGTTGATAGATCGAGAAAAATATGCAATTGCTTGAAGAAAAATTGCAGGAAATTTGATTATGTCGTTGACTGATTAGTATGCTTCATAAACAAAAGTCGTACGTGCATGAATAAAGTTTACTTCACTCTTTCTTTCGTTTTCTTTTAAATATCTTAAGCTAGGGAGACCTGTTTCTTTTACCCCCCCCCCCCCCCGCCTTTTTTTTTTTTTTTTTTTCGGGCAGTTTACAGTTCGAATTACAGAAATAAAAGCTCCCTTAAATATTGTTTCTCGGGAAAGAATCTTCAGATTTAAATTCCTAAAAATATGTAAATGTTCTGTCTCTCTTAATGGGGACACATACAGATTTCCTGAAGCTCCGTAGAAAATTGCTCTACCTCCCCCTACCCCCACGCAATACAGCATACGCGAGATCGATGAACATCCACCACGGTTTTGGGAGTGTGCATAGCCACCTTTCACTCATCATCTAAGATTAGATTAACGATGCATAGGATTCAAAATACTTAAAAACCGTTAAAAAAAATTAAAACTTGACGGTAATTTTTATTTATCTACGAATTTCAAGCTGAAAGTATTTTAAAAGGTATTTAGAAATATGCGTGAGAGTGAACTGATAACACACAACGTCAAAACACGAGTAAAACTGTAAGCCTAATGTGTGAAATCTATTTAGTGAAGCTGTTTCCAAAACTCCATTTATCTGTGACAGAGTTTCTAGAGTAGTATTGGAATTTTGTAAGCCGAAATGCGAAAAATTTTATTGTTACGACTGAGGCAACGAGATTACTTTTACTCTGTTATGTTCGGTTGTGTTCAGAGTTGACAGACCCTAGATTTTTTTTTTTTTCTTCTAGCAGACGAAAATAAGCTTATGGACCGCCAAGATATTTTACATACTTATTTTTACTTTAAAATGAAATTGCTGCGTTGGAGCAGAATTTAGTTCTCTACAGCACGTCGAGATTTTGCAGTTTTCTTCTATTTAGTCATGAGAAGTTTCTGCAGTCACACGCAGTGACGTTCACCTTTCAATTCTCACGCCAGCTGGCAACATGTGTATAGGGTGGGAGTTTTGTGTTCAGATCTGTAAGTCTGCCTTCATTAATTTATAATGATTTATGAATCGGCTGTCTCGTAGACTTGCTAAGGATTTCGTTTCAATAAAATAAATTAATAAATAAAACATACGAGTTCGTAGGTGAATGAGATGATATAAGTTATTTCTGAAATTTCAGTGAATATAACATATTTTTTTAAAATTCTGATTATGAGCTTTTAAGCTAGTATGTTATGGTGCAGAATCTCGTGAATTCATGTTTTAAAAATCGGCGATTTCGGCGCATAAATTTTATGAATATATTTTACTGGAGACAAGAAAACCGTTAAAAAAATTTCATGCCGCCCCAGTGGCGCAGTGATCTAAGCGATGGCTTCTGATCATTCGTCCGAAAGGGATCCGGGTTCGAATCCCGGTGAGGCATGGATGTTGTGTTCGTCTTACGACCCTGGCTCTCTCCCTTCCCTGGAACCAGTGGCCCTAAATTATTTTTTATTTTTTTTTATTGGAGGTTTAACGACCACCGTGAGCATCTCAATGGGCTATAAGCAGTCGCCCGTCCATAATTTAGGGTCACTGGTTCCAGGGAAGGGAGAGAGCCAGTGCCGTAAGACAAACACAACATCCATGCCTGACGGGATTCGAACCCGAACCCCTTTCGGACGAATGATCAGAGGCCATCGCTTAGACCACTGCGCCACCGGGGCGGCGCCCTAAATTAGGGGACGGGCGACTGCTTATAGCCCATTGAGCTGCTCACGGTAGTCGTTTAAACCTCAAATAAAAAAATAAATAATGTATATTTTAAAGTACAACTATTACTTTCTGGTAAATATATTTCAAATACATGGAAATGTTATAAATAGGTGTCGGAGCAACAATTTTTCAGTTGCTATGCGTTGTTTAAAAAATAACGTGGACAGAGTGATGCCATCGTCTATTTATACTATTTACTATTACTTTCCAATAAGAGCACACGACGTCTTGGCTAATTTTTACGTGAGAGTCCGTTACTTCTCGTGTACTTGGTAGTAAAGGTTTAGACATCAAAAGTGCGGTTGCCATATGGTTACGTACTCCAAGTTAGAATGACGGTCCCTGTACTTCTGTTAGATGTCAGCCATTGGTAGATACAATTTTAGGTTATTGAAATAGAAAATTTTCTCATTTCATGACTGTATGAATTAGCATTCTGTGGAGTGGGTGTGAAATTTGTACACAATTAAGCTCAAACATTTTTTTACTGAACTATTTTAATTGTGAAGAGCAGTCAGGATGAGCAACGTTAAAAAAACTGGTGCTGTGAGTTAAATCATAATTGCATTACGTCACGCTGCACAAGTAAAGTAGAGATATTGCTCCATTTCGGCAACCCGCCCGGCGCCGATGGTGTGGAAAGTAAATTTCGTTGCTAATGTTTAGCATAGTAAGCCATTGTTAGGTATGTGCATTTCCTCCTTTTTGTCAACTGACTAGTCACATGATGATCCAGTTCCTGCAAAATTTTCGAAGTGATTTAACGTAACCGATGGTTATCGAAAACAAATTGATAAGGGTTATCCAAGGAACAAAAAAAAAAAAAGTGTAATTAAACTTACTAGACGTACTTTGTGAAGAACTGAGAAATAGTTCGGAGAAATTTGTTGAACATTTTGGATGATTTCACGACACATCAGTGTCATTTCGGAGGGAGGGGGTAACAAAAAACTCTAAGGGCTTTAGGCAGTTGCCTGTCCCTGATGTAGGGCCACTGGTTCCAGGGAAGGAACAGGGTCACCACCATCCGACAAGCTCACTATCTATGCCTCACCCGGGACTCGAATTCGAGACGACTGAACCGAATCCGCCTGAAATCAGAATATGTTTTCTAGACACTTAATGCAATTGTTTTCCTTTTACCCGAGTCTTTTCGGGGGAGCGGGGATTTAACGACCACCGTGTGCAACTTAGTGGGCTATGTAAGACACTAATTTAGGGTCGCTGGTTTCAAGGAAGGGATAGAGCCAGTGCTTTAAAACAAACATAACATCCATGCCCCACCAGGATCCGAACATGGACTGCATCATTGCCTTTTCTTTTTAGAAGAAATAATCATAACTATGTTAACTCAAATTCCACTGATTTAATAATTTTCCAATTACATGGCGTTTTTAAATAGTTTTTTTCTTTTTTTTTATATCAAAATAGATTTTGTGATTGTCTGGCATATGAAATTTGCCTGTTTGTTTTTATTTAACACATTATATTGTGAATATTTCGGAATGGGCAAAATTTTGTATCTTTCCTTTAAAAAGACTGAATAGTCTACAGGAAGAGATGAAAAAAAAAAAAAATGTTTCCAGTACGCAGTAAAGCTGCTTTTAGGCTGTTCTGGAGGAGTCAATAAGCAATCTCTAACCAGAAGCGTTTTAAGCTATACTCAGACAGTTCATCAATCCATAAATGTCCAGACAATATAACACAGATTTTTCTTTTGAAAAATATGGGACCTATTCTCCTTCACGATATTTATATCATGCAAAATGTATTCTTGGTGGTAATACATGCATTCAAGCTTGAGTCTTGATTCAAGAAGCCTGCATATGTCTTTAGTTAGTTAGATGTAATTATCTCACCAGATCATTAAGTTCATTTTGAGTAAACAAGTGTGGGATATTATAACTTCGGATTGATGTATCAAGTAACCACAAAAGTATCAATGAATGAAACACGGGATTACACCATTGTACATCTTCCAAATTTTTATAACCACGAAAGTATTTTTTTTTTTTTTTTTGAGGGAGCAAAAGAAGCACTTATAATGATTGCATTTGCGGAGAGATTGTGTTCCGCCCGCTATATATCGTCAGCTAAAACCCCAAGATGCCCTGCGCATATGAATCAGATGAGTAAGCAGTTTGGTAGTGAAAAGACTTGCGATTACAATGTCGATATCGGTGGAGATTATTCGTGGGTGTTATACGAATTTAAACTCGATTCATCTGCTGCAGAAACAACTCGTCGCATTTTCTTAGCATTCGGGGCAGATGTTGTGAAGGAAATCACAACTCGGAATTGGTTTCAAAAGTTCAGAGACGGGGATGAATCCCTCCAAGAAAAGGCCCGGAGTGGTGGTTCTGTAAGCTTTGACACAGAAGCCTTGAAAGTTGCTATTGAACAGGACAGCAAATATGCCAGGAATTAGCCCAGTAATTTGGTATTATGATGAAACCTTACGAAGACATCTGCATGCAGTAGGTAAGGCATACGAATTGTCTAAGTGAGTCCTCTACGAGTTATCTGCAGTGAACAAACAGCAACTTGTCTCATCTTACCTTGCATTGCTGTATCGCTATGCCGAGGAACCATTTTCGGATAGGGTACTCACATGTGATGAGAAATGCGTTCAGTACAGCATCCAAAAACGTTCCAGACATTCGTTGTCCACCAGTGACTCAATTCGTCACACATTGAAGCCAGCACTGTATCCACGTCAAGTTATGCTGTGTGTATAGTGGACAGCACGTGGTGGTGTTCATTATGAACTTTTGCAACTCAGCCAAACGATCACCGCTGCAGAGCGCTGTGAACAACTGAAACGTCTGCACGAGGACCTGCAAAAGAAAGAAACACTGTTCAACAGAAAGGGAGTTCTGCTCCTTCAAGAAAATGTTCGTCCCCACTCCGCTTCATTGACCAGAAACACTATCAAAGAACTTGGGTGGGAACTTTTATGTCATCCAGCTTACTCACTAGTTAACTGTCCTTTCGACTATCACTTGTTTCTTTCACTCGACAATCATTTGCGTGGACATTTCTCCAACTTTGAGTTGCACGCTGCCCTCCAAAACTTTTCTCTTCCCATGACCCGGCATTTTATCGCGGGGTATATACAAGTTTTTAACACGTTGGCAGAACGTTGTTGATGCCCATGGTAATTATTTTGATGAACAAATTACTTTTCTACTACGTGTGTGTTATACTTTGTCTAAGTATCTGAAAACGGCAAATACTTTTTGTGGTTACCTGACACATCCGTTTCTAGCTCTGAACCTGGTTCGTCTAGATCCGCGTGTGAAGGCACATTTTCCAACACAGCAGCAACAGCTCGATCATCTCCATCACGTACAGGCCTGATTGCTGATGGAATGTTGGGACACAAAATGTCTCTGGTTTTCCCACTATATCCATCCGCTTTTACAAGGCAAAAATAACAATAGCTATTATTATTGTTATGAGGTTTAACGACCACCACGAGCAACTCTAAGGGCTATAATTACTCGTATGTTCGCTATTTGTAATCATTGTTGCAGGGTAGGGAGAGGAACAGTGCCGTAAGACAAGCACACCATCCATGCTTCATCCGGAATTCGATCCCGGGCCCCCTTGAACGAACGGTCAGAAGCCAGAGCTTATTATTTTTTTAATTGGGGGTTTAATGACCACCGTGAGCAACTCAATGCGCTATAAGCAGTCGCCCGTCCCTAATTTAAGACCACTGGTTCCAGGGAAGGAAGAGAGTCAGTGCCGTAAGACAAACACAACATCCATGCCTCACCGAGATTCGTACCCGAACCCTTTTCAGACGAATGATCATAGGCCATCACTTAGACCACTGCGCCACCGGGGCGGCAAGCCAGAACTTCACTGTCCCACCGAAGCTGTCGGTGGTCGCTGTGTTTTCTGGTTTCGCTCCATTCCATAGGAAATGCAAACGGCATAGCTCCCTTCTTTCCGTTCTTCCAATACTTTAAACATTTGATACACAATCAGCACACTTCGTTCAGCGTCCACAACTTGTCTTGATCTAACTTTATTACAAAATATGCAAAATAACCGGTTTTAACGAAAGACTATGTGTTCTATGTTTCAGCACATCATAACTTGTACAAATATAACATAATACTTGGGTCATTCAGAAATTAGTAACAACACCACAACTGAGGCATTATTACTTACGTCCGTAGCTCTACAACTGCTGAAAGTATTCTCCTGCCGAAGTATGAGCTCCCGTGGAAGACGTGCGTAGACACTTCTTTACATAGGTGAAGCACGTGTCAAAACGACAAATCTGCAGCGATACATTCCGTCAGTGTAGCTTAGCGGCTAGAGCAACTCACTTCGGAGTGAGGAGACTATCTCAGTCACCGACAAATTCTTGTTTTCACAGACTTCTTAAACCATGTGCAGCATAGTTTCGTGATAAGTCTGTCACAGACAACTCAACGGCTTGCATTATGTCTTTTTTTCTTTCAAAAGCGTAGTTATTGCAGTGGGAAGGGTGTTTAAAAACTTCTCAATTTAACCTACGCAGTAGAGTGATAGCGAGCGTTGTCATGCAACACAATGGGACTAGACCTTAGGAGGTGTGGGCGCCTACGACCGATTGCAGATCGTAAATGATGTTCCAGGTAGTTACACAAATACGTTTAATCTATTCCGTTGTTAGTTGGAAGGGCATGAACGAGTAGTACCTGTTCATAATCATCAGCCACAATGAACCTGACCATTAATGGTCTTGCTGTTGACATTTTAGCGATCGTGGTGAACTATGTGTTACCACTCATTTGACTATCTCTTCCGTCTAGAAACGCACGAACCTACCTAGCATCGGTGATGTTAGGTAAGGTAACGCCTTTCTTCCACAAGCTTCTTGCACTCGGTGACACTGTTTCGCATTTTCTTCTGGGCAACTTTATGGAGCATCGTTGTTCGTATTTGCTGGATATGTTTCTTGGCCTCCAAATAATCTCGCTAAGAGACACTTAAACTGATCAGAAATGTTCAACAATTCGCAAAAGCCTCCAACACACACCAGTCTGCCACATGCAATGAACTTTCGTCCAATGCTGCCAGCAGCACCATCTAGCGCTAGTATTTCTAATAATTTTCGAATGACTCTTATATCTCTAGAATATTCAGAGAAATTCGTGGTCATGTTTTCACAAAGAACAAACTATAAAAATGACACACAAATACAACGTGACTTTCGTACTCAACTTTCCTCATAGGAAAATGGGTCTTCTGAGGGGCGAATCACTTTGAATTCAGGGACAGCTAGAGTTATGTGATAATAATATTGCCGAATCATCTTACTGTGTTACCGCTCAACTCACGGATATCCAGTTCTGCAATACTGTTGCCACATCACAGAGAATCCCGCATGGCTGTGTATGAAAGTGTAATTGTTCCTACTCTGATGTATGGCAGTGAAACCTGGGTACTACAGAAGAAACATAGGAGTCTGTGTGCTGGAGAAATGCGCTACTTTGTGGCAAGACACGTTCTGATTGTGTGAGGAATGAAGATGTGTTGCAGTTGTGTAATGTGAAGCAAAATGTTGTTAGCAAAGTGGAGACTAATATGCTTTGGTGGTTTGGCCATGTTGAAAGAATGAGTGATGAGATGCTTACTAAGAAAATCTTTTTAGCCCAAGTGACAGGAAGGAAAGGCAGAGGAAGGCCAAAGAAGTCATGGGAGGATAAGATTCAGGAATGTCTGCATGAGAAAAAGATTGAGTATGAAGTATAGAAGATCTTGTGTACGCTGCGTGATTGATGTCAGTGAAGCCCGAGTTGTATGTCAAGATCGCTGTAAATGGAGAAGTTTGACGGCAACATTAAGTAAAAATTAGCTGGTAGTTTGTATTTCTTTGTGGAGCCAACCTCTGAATCTCAGAGAACATCTTAGTGATATGTATGTAAGTATGTATCACGTAATATGCTGCAATATTACATTTTTAAGCTCAATTCCGATAATAAACATATACCTTTATCGAAATAATAATGTGACATAAACCGATTATGTTTCTAAATTTTGCAGAAAAATTTCGCTAAGAATAAAATTTCAAACGTCAATGAAGACCGGTATAATGAAAAGTAAAAACCGATGCCAGTAGATCAAAAAAAAAAAAAAAAAAAAATTCAAAAGAAAGGAAAAGACATATTCAGCTGACATTTCTGCCGCTGTGCTGTGGAATCGTTCTTTTCTTGCCCTTAAATAAATTCTGACGATTACGAGAAAGATGAGTCTCAGACTTTGTCTGTATTCTTGGCAAAAACAGCAAGAGACAAAAGTGGTGATCAAAGCCATGCACGGACAATTTCAAGCAGAGGAAGGAAAAGGAAAAAAAATTCTAACCACCATTGAAGGCACAAGGGATGTAACCTATTCTTTTAATCATAATGGGCATCCGTTCGCTGGAATATAAGCTCACTCTAAAAGTGATGAGCCAAAGTTTAATCGGCAGAAGGAACTCTGCTTACTTGGAACTTACAAAATGTCATATAGAACTTGAACTCTCAATTTAGGAAAAGCATCAAGATCGTAGACATGTGTCCCCACCCCCTCCCTCCTCTCCAATCTCCTCTGCCATTACCCTGCTAGTTTCTAACATCTCTTGACTTCCATTTCGTACCATTTCTACGCTGTTTTGCAGCTGAATGGACGAGTGCGAATCCTTTCCTTTTTCGCTGTTTTGGTTCATTTGCTATTTCCTTCAACTTTTCAGCCTTTCTACTTTCTTATTCTTTGCGGTTATGAAGAAGGCAAGACAAAACTTTGTTTCAAATTGATTTCTCACCTTTCTCGATCATGTTTCTATTTTTTTAACCGCCCTCCCTATCTCCCAGTCTTTTTCTATATATTTTCCACTGAAGATAGCATTTTGCAACCCGAAAAGAGCTCGTTCGTGAGTCTAACGTAGACAAGATATGTGCAGCCGCACTAATGGTGACTCAATTTGGACACCAGTTTTTTCAAACATTGATTCATGTGTTTGATAAAGAAAATGACATCGTATGCGCCCGAAAATCGAGAAACCTAGGAAAAGTCATGGCTTAGAATGTGGGCCAAGTGTTCTACCCGACTGACGGTGATTTTTTTTTTTTTTTTTACAGAAACAAATTGACTGTAATCTACGTAGTAACAAAAACATTTCGCATTCTCTAAAGAAATTGTTCACTCTAAAACTGACCTGGTTCAGTTTTGCGTAGGATTGAGTTCTTTTACTGGACGGAAATAGTGTTTTAGTAATGCAGAACTTTTGTTTAATCATTATTTGTACTAGAAGGAAATAATTTTACACCGATAAAGAAACTTCTTCCATTTAGTTGAAATGGGAACTAATAAAACCTTGGGCTTTTCTAGGTAGTGTGATAAGGAGTGCTTATAGTAGTGAATTTGCTTTCTAGAAACGAAAGGTATTCGGATGAATAGGTTTTGCGAGTCTATTGCGCTTGCGCACACAGAATGTTTTTAAATTGGTTCAAATTTAGTAGATTTCAGCTTCTTAGCAACAGATTTGTAAAATACCAGAGGGATCACAAGACCGGTACTTAATACGATTTACAAAGTACAAGGGGAATCACAAAAACTCCGTAATTAATATGCATATATTTCTTTTTTTATATATAAACTGCTAACAAGAAACCCTGGTAACACATGTAAAAATTTTTTCGTCAAACTGTGAATGAGCGTTCTTGAAGGAACATGATTGGCAATTTGTTCACTAAACGACATGGCTGTAACAGTCATTTCACAGCATGAGTTTTAAAATTTAACACTTTTCTGACTTGCAAGAAATCAGTGGTGAAGGTTGTATCCGGTATTTAAAAAAGTAAGTACGCTGATGTGATAAAAGTGTAAATCATATTTTTCTCAGTTCAGAATGTTTTTTTCTTCACCGGCTGAAGGTTCCATTTCTTTTTTTTTTTTTTTTTTTTTTTTTCGATTTTCGGTACGCATCACCCGAAATTTAACTAAGCAGTTTCTACGTTAAGGTTAGTTATTAGATTTGTGTGACATATATGCAGGGTACGGGGGAGTTGATGAGCAAGTTTTCAAGAACACTTAGTTTATAATATACACCTTTTTCGTTTTTTATTTTATTTGGGAGTTTAACGACCACGGTGAGCAACTAAATTTCAATGCGCTATAAGCAGTCGGGGGTTCCTAATTTGGGGCTACTGGTTCCAAGGAGGGCCAGTGCCCAAAGCCGAACACACAATCTATGTCTCACCGCAACTCGATCCGTGTTCCATTTCGGACGAGTGATTAGAGACCAGCGTTTCTAACCACTCGGCCACTGGAGCGCCATTCGATTTATAACTTCTATGCAATGGTCGGTCTTGAGAAAAATCGTAACTGCTGAAATGCACGATTTTTCCATGATCGATTACGCATACGAATGCACGCAACCCCGGCGGTTGAGTAGTCACAGGCGCGGGCTTGTGGCTAATTGTTTAATCTGGCTCCATATAAGAGTCATGTATGAAGCTTGAGTTGTTGTGTTGTGTGTTTATCTTACTACGCTGGTTCTATCGCTTTCCTGGAACCATTGCCCTGAATTAGGAACAGGCGGTTTCTGACGCCCTTAGATGCTCATAGGGGTGTTAACATTCCGAAACAAAAATGCGAAAACGAGAAAATTCGGAAAAGCCGTCGTTAAAGGCTCGTTGCTACCAGCAGTTACGTTTAATAAGCAATTTTCACTCTCGGAGTGTATTTATTTCCTGCTGTCGAAAGTGAGTCACCTAAAAATAATGACGTTAATAACGATTACGTTAAGAACATGTGTGGCAATTTGTTCACTGAACGATATGCCTGTAGCAGTCCTTTCACAGCATGAGTTTTAAAATTTAACTCTTTCCTGACTTGCAAGAAATTAATGCCACCCGGTGGCGTAGTGGTCTCAACAATGGCTTCTGATCATTCGTCCGAGATGAGGCCGGGTTGGAATCCCGTTGAGGCATGGATGTTGTGTTTATCTTACGGCACTGGCTCCCTCCCTTCCCTGGAACCAGTGGCCCTAAATTAGGGACGGGAGACTGTTTATAGCCCACTGAGTTGCTCACAGTGGTCGTTAAACCCCAATAAAAAAAGGAAATTAATGGTGATAAGCAACGCATGTGTGTGAAGTGTTTTTCCTGTATATGAGGGCAAGATGTTCGTAGAAATATTGTATAAAACACTATTTGGATCCGAGTAAGCCGCCCAGGTGGCGCAGTGGTTTATGCACTGGCTTCTTATCGTTCGTCCTAGATGAGCCCGAGTCCCGGATGAGACCTGGGTGGCGCGCTGGTCCTAGAACCAGTGTCCCTAAAATAGGGACTGGCGATTGATTGTTGCCCTTTGAGTTGCGTGTCACGGTGATCGTTAAACCCCAAACAAAAAAAAGAATCCGAGTAAGCTGACGTCACACCATGCTGATGGGATCGATCACTCTGTTGCAGATTGAACCATATGGACACAGTTGTCAAACGCTTTCGTGAATTGTCGCAAACGAAAAACTGCGTCAGAACAGGTAGAAGTTTCAAAATAACACGTGCTGCACATCTGTCTCAGGCCCAGCTGGTTGTGGTAGACAACAAACGTAAAGAAATACGACGTCCGTCCATATTATTGAATTATGTATTTCTTTCATTTTATTAAGTCAGCTTCTGCGATTGGTGATACTCTGTTCACTCTGAGTCTTTTGTCGACGTAGTTCCAATGTTGCGTTTTGTGACCTTTTCCGTGGAAGCTAGCTTAGACTGGATCATCAGAAGAATGGACAGGAATCATTGTTACAAATATGCTGAGATTACAATGTGAAAAATAAGTAGTGCGAATTCACGGAAAATTTCTGAAAATAACGTGCAGCAAAGTTGCCGGTAGGTGTCCTCTTTTTCAGAAATTTCCGGTTTTAAAAAGTGCCCGTTTATTTTAACTTCTGTGTTTTCACAGATTTTCCGTTGTCAGAAATTCCGTTTCAGGTTTTCCCGTATTTAAACCGAAACTCTGCAAAATCGACGACCCTGCATTTCTCAGCCCTCATCCCAGATAATCCTTCAGCTTCAGTCAGGATCAAAACCCCGTCTTTTGTGTTGGTTCAACAAGTAACACACGACTATAACCATTGAGCCACAAGCTCTCGCAAATCAGAATCACGTGCATCGTGAAACAAATTGCGCAACGATGAATTTTTTTTTTTGTCTTTAATGCAAGTAATTTAGACATTTTACTTTTTATTGGAGCTTATTATTTTTCTGAATAGGTTTGTAATATATATTTTTTTTACTGTAAGAGGCCCTTTCACAAATTAAGCATTTTTCATCGCGATAAATCGAAGCAACAAAATGCTTTGCAACTAGATTTTTTGAACTGACAATGACTTTCAGTTATCTTTAAAAAAGGTGAAATGTACTTTTTATAGAATTATTTCACACACACACACACACACACACACACACACAACAACAACAACAACAACAACTCCTGAATATAAAATTTACTCTTGATAGCTATAATAGTGTTTTGTCTTAAGTTGTCCAAAGACTGATACATAAACATCGTATAGTCATCTGTATAATACGTTAAGTACCCGGATTCCTACAGTAACACAATATATAATAAATAACTGGTGCACAAAATGGGGGAGAGGAGAAGAATATCCTGTGTCTCAATGAATAAAATTCATGCGATATACTATCCACAATATCTGATCTCGCTACTTGAAAATTCGACAGACGATTGAAATTTTAAAGTTAGTCAAACCTCAGGTATTCTCACCAATCGCTCCTATATAGTACCGGTAATTACTCGTCATACGGATACGAAAGAAAGTGAGAACGAAGTTTTACCGTTAATACACAAAAGGAATTGCGGAAAGGTTTCTGCAAATTGAGAATTTTCCGTTAACACATCTCTAAAACGTTAATTTACCGTCAATACAGGAAAGAAACTGCGGAAAAGTTTCTGAAAATTCAGAATTTTCCCGTGGTACGAAAAATCCGTGAAATTCAGGTTTCTTTCTGCCATTTCACGAAAAAGGTTGTGTCAGAAACATGCTTCGTTAATTCATGAAAGAAATGACGGAAAGTGGCTCGTGAATTTCAGAAGTTTTTTTACAGTGCACGGAGAGCAGAAAAGCTTGGACAGACAAGTAGCAACGGGTTTTTTAACGCATTACCTCCCTCATTGTGATCTGCATTTTAACATGCCAACCGCAATGGTAAGCACACATTGACACCCGTGTAACCTAATTAGGCAAGTATGTCGTGAGTGCAGAAATATGCCATCGTTTACATCTTGATTGAGTGCACATAGATTATGACATTCGTACGACCTCTTCGGACATCTATCAATATTTTGTGTTGCAAACGTTCTCGATTAGCCATGCTTTGCCAATTGTAAAACAATTTCTTGAAAGTAATCGTTGATTTGACTAAACAATTTGCTCTATACTGAGCATTCCACTACCATGGTTTTTTTTTTTTTTTGGGGGGGGGGGGGGTTCTACTAGGTCGCTATGAAAAATTGGAACTTAGAAAGGTATTTTGTGAATTGCAGTTTGTTAGGAAAACATTACAGAAGCAAAACCATTTGTTTGAAACACAAGAAACTCATATTTCGCAGCCATTAATTTATAAGAAATAATATAAAAATATAAGAAATAATTATAAATAAAGGAAATCAAAGTGTTTGCATTTTGTGGCTGAACGTAATGTCTTATAAGGAAAACCACTCCACTTTCAAACACTATTAGGAATAACAGCCGGTATTTAATTCTAAACAAACTGTTTTAAAACAAGTGTGTGATAAATTGAAGTTTGCCAAATATTTTTTAGAAACTGGTATATTTGTCATTTTAAATAACTGGCAAGTCGTCAATTGAACTAAAGTAATAAAATTCATATGGGAATTATCATAATATAAACTTCTCAGGTCGCGAAATGTTAAGAAGCTAGCTGTTCTGGAACTATCTAGGGAGTATAAATATGCGGGACCTCACGGTAAAAATAAATTAGCATTTAGCATGGTATTTGTTTTTCCAATCCATGTAAGTTACGATCAAATCAACAATCGACACGTCTCATCCAATGAGATGCATATACAAACAAGCAGAATCCCTTACTGATATTTGCCGAGAAAACGAGTTATGAACAAATTGGTTGAAAAAATTTGTTAGTAGTTACGTTCCGGATGATGTAACAAGAAAAAATTGTGGGAACATTGCATAAATCATAGATGTTACATGCTAAATTTTAGGTTCTAGGTCCTTGGTTCTAGACGCTATTGCTCGTGAGGGTAGTTCAACAACAAAAATGATATATACAAATGTGTTTCGCTAATTGTCGGGGGGGGGGGTGTTACACACATGTTTATGTAATCATAGCTAATATTTTGCTTATTTATTTTTGACTACTAGACGTTTCAGCTCTTACTTCATAACAATAGAAAAGACAAAGGAAGTATTATATGATGATTTCACTTTCCTTAGAAGCAACTATTTCAGCATGCCCAAGATTTTTTTTTTTTTTTTTTTCTATTTTTGCGGACATGCCATTGAAAAAAAGAAGATAAATACGCCTGTGTTTTTATTGGGATTTGAAGACTTCTCATCAGTGGTTTCAACAAAAGTAGTAATAGGGGAAAAGTTAGACAAGTGTTACCCGAAACAATGGAATTTTTACTCTCTTGCTTCTCACAGGGCGTTTACCTTCGTAAGGCAGGTTGAAATGCGCGTGTCGCCGACCACAAGCTCATTCGTGGGTTCACAGATGAGCGAATTGCATAGCAAGCCGAACTTCTTCGGTGAATAAGCCATAACAAAATAACTTTTTATCGTTTTATAATTGCCATGACGTTGACTTTGCTAAAACTTTGTCTTTTGATTGATGTGGAACTATACGAAATACGCGTCAAGAAGACTTCTTCAAGACCGCAGCAACCAGAGATTTATACACCCCTCCAAATTTCCTCAGATACCACATATAAAAATGTTTTTGGACACCATCTGTTTGAAGATATGTAACACATGCACATATGCCGGGTGTCTCAAAAGTCCGTTTAAATTTCAAAACTTTATAACAAAAGAACAAATGTGTGTATTACAGTGCGGTTTGCACGAAAAGTACTATCAGCTAGTAGGTGAATTTTGTATGGCAAGGGAAACACTTTTAGTTCAAATAGTCACAGACAGAAGGCGATAATGGCTAAAAAGTTGGTGAATACAGTGAAAATCAATGGAAATACATACGTTGCATTAATTTGGATATATATATATATATTTATACAAGGGCCGTTCCATAAAAACAGAGTAATTTTTTTTCAGTTAGCAACAGTGCGAAGGGGGAAAAATAACCACTCAGACGACTGAGTTAAGGGGGTATCTATGGCAACAGTTATTAGCCGTGGCAGACGATTCTGATTTTGTTATTGCTCAGTTGTTTAAGGTACGTCTGCATTTCGCCATACAACTATGGAGGTGACTGATTCAGAGTTAAGAAATGAAATGCGTTGTGTGATAAAATTTTGCTATCGTTTAGATAAAATGAATCCAGAAACAGTTGATTTAATGAAAAAAGCTTACAAAGATAAATGTTTGGGTGAGTCAACTATTTTTAGATGGCACCATTCAAAGCATGTCTTTTGAATCCGTTCTGACGCAAATTAAATTCATCAAAGCTATTCAAAGTCAATAGAACCGGTATGGAAAACATTAGATCTGACGAAAGAAAGAAGATTTTCAATCGGGTTTTTAATCCCTCAGATATTGCTGTAAACGGAATCATAAGCTTTACGAACTCTTAGAAACAGAGATATCGACAAACATAAAATGTGCCTTTACGTCCCCTGCTGGAAAAACCATGCATTATTTTAGGAAGAAAGTATTCTTAAAAGGTTTATCCATAAATACGGTATCGGTCCAAGAAAAAAAATTTTAGTCGAGTTTTCAGGAGCCCAGATTTTGCTACAAATACTTCAGAAGCAGAAATTAACACTTATTACCCCTGGTGGCCAAACCATTCTTTACCAAACATTAGAATTATGTGAAAAATATTTGCCCTTAAGTCTTGTATGCGATACAGTAAGAAATTTTCACATCGGAGCTTTATAAGCAGAAATAACGCAGAAAACGCAATTTGCCTTTGTGCCCCATAGCGGAAAGTCTGATTTACTTGTAAATTTTGAATTTATAGGAAAAACATTTCGCATCGGAAACACTATCCAACAAAGAAGGAATTTTTCAAATCGGACACTTAGAAGTAGAGATATTGACAAAAATAAGATATACATCTACGCCCTCTGGCTTAGAAACCATGCATTATTTCGAGAAGAAAATGCTTCTAAAAGGTTTGTCGACATGAGTAGTATCGGTCAACAAACGATTTTTTTTCAATCGAGATTTTAGATCATACTTTCCTGCAATGATCAGAAGCGGAAACTAAGACTTGCGCCACCTGGTGGCCAAACCATGTTTTTACACAAAAATGAGAAGTTATCTGCAAACCATTTCTCATCAGGAGCTGTATCCGATGCAGAAATAATTTTTCAAATAGGAGATTTAGAAGCAGAGATAAAGGGAGAAACGCAATGTACGCTTACGCCCCCTAGCGGAAAGTCTATGAATTACTTGAAAATTTTGAAATTATACCAAACACATGTCGCACTGTAAAGAAGGAATTTTTCAAATCGGACTCTTAGAAGTAGAGATATTGACAAAAATAAGATATAAAACTACGCCCCTGGCGTAGAAACCCTGCACTATTTTAAGAAGAAAATGTTTCTAAAAGGTTTGTCGACATGAGTAGTATCGGTCAACAAACGAAGTTTTTTTCAATCGAGTTTTTAGAAGCTCATATTTTTCTGCAAATACATCAAAAGCGGAAATTAAGATTTACGCTCCCTGGTGGCCAAACCATTTTTTACAAAAATTAGAAATTACGTGTAAAGGATTTCCCATCAGGAGCTGCATCAGGTGCAGAGAAAATTATTTTTCAAATCGGAGATTTAGAAGCAGAGATATTGTGGGAAACGCAATTTACCTCTACGCCCCCTAGCGGAAAGTCTATGAATTACTTGAAAATTTTGAAATTATATGAAAAACATGTCACACGGAAAACACTATCCAACAAAGAAGGAATTTTTCAAATCGGACTCCTAGAAGTAGAGATATTAACAAAAATAAGGTGTACATCTACGCCCCCTGGCGGAGAAACTGTCAAATATTTTAAGAAGAAAATATTCCGAAAAGGTTTATCGATGTGAGTGTCCACGAAAGAATTTTTTCAATCGATATCATAGCTCAGATTTTATGGCAAATACATCATAAGCAAAAATTAACACTTACGCCCCCTGGTGGCCAAAGTATTCTTTACAAAAGATTTTCCATCTGGAGATGTATCCGCTGAAAAAAAAAAAAAATTCAGATCGGAGTTATAGAAGAGTTATCGGGAAAAATGTAGTTTACTTTTACGCCCCCTAGCGGAAAATCTATGCGTAATTTGAAAAAGTAACTATATCTAAAATACTCGTCGACATAAATGGAATCGAAAGATAAAAGAATTTTTTCAATCGGATGTTTAGAAGCAAATATATAGAATAAAACATGTTTTTGAATTCGACATCATCTGCATTTACGCCCTCTAGCGGCGAAATTGTGCATCGTAAAAAAAAAACGAAATAAAGGATCATCATTCGCATATTTCAAGCTTCCCAATGCAAAAAGAATTTTTTAAATCGGACTAAGAGTTAGAGATACCGTGGGTACAGACAGACGGACGGACGGACAAACCGATAACATAAGCACGATCTTTTTTTACAAAAGACGTGCTAAAAAAAGGGCGTTTGTCGGCAGAACTCTATCCTAGGACTGGTCGACCAGAAAGCATTGTTATGGAGTGTATTGTTAACACTGTTTGGGCAATGCGGCAATGGCGTGTGAAGAAAACGAATGGCGTGTGAAGAAATTGCGGCGTCAACTAATATTTCAAAAACGTCGGCATTCCTCATTCTACGTGACAAATTACAGCAGCCTCGTGGGCTTTCCAGATGGGTATCTCGTCACCTGACGAGAGAAGAATTGTTAGCCAGAGTTCAAGTGTGTCATGAGAGGAAACAAATGATTGCAAAGGATGCAAACTTTATAAACACAGTAATAACTACCGATGAAACTTGGATCAACAATTTCGACACCCTCACGAAGCGCGCAACGAGTGTCTGGAAACGCATAGGCTCGTTTCCTCCGAAAAAAGTCCAATCAGCTGGGAAGGTGATGATGAAAATTTTCTTTGATCATAAAGGTGTAGTCTACCATCATGCCGTTCCTCCACAAACTACTGTCAATGATGAGTATTACATTTCAGTCTTGAAACGTTTGCGACGGCACATATCGATTAAGCAACCAGAACTGATGGGCAAGTGGATCCTACACCATAACGCCCGCCCACATGTGGCTGCTTGTGTCCCACAGTTTCGTACGAAATGCAGTATTAAAATCATGCACAGCCTGCCTACAGTCCTGACCTCGCCCCGTGCGATTTCTGGTTGTTTCCAACAATGAAGGATAAATTCCATGGTGCAACATTCAACACAAATGCTGACGTTATTCAAGCTGTACAGGGGTCGCTAAAGCAGTTTCCACAAAATGCCTTCGCCACATACTTTGAAAAGTGGACTGAACGATGGGACCGCTGCATATCATCCGAGGGAAGATACTTTGAGAAAGAATAACATATATTTTACTGTACCTATATTTTTTCATTTTGTGCGATTTTACTCGGTTTTTATGAAACGGCCGTTGTACAAAAACGATAACAAAAAATTGGATTATCATATAGCTTGCATTGATTTATTTGAATACCTTCTTAATATCATAAGTAGTCAGAGATATATACACTGAAGAGCAATTGAATTAGAGACAGCTGGCGTTATGCAAATGTGGCGCTGTGGGCGGCCCTGTAAACGGAAACGACGTGACGTACGCAGCGAACCGACAATATAAGGAGTGATGCGACGGGAATCAGTAAGAGTCGAACGCAGTATTGGGTAAGACGAAGGATCTAAGCGCATTTGATCGTGGGAAAATTGTCGGAGCCCGACGAATGGTTCACTCCATCTCGGAAGTCGCGCAGGTACTGGGATTTTCACGAGCCACTGTGTCACGGGTGCACCGTGAGTACATCGAATCCGGTAAAACCATCTCTGCAAGGGCCAACTGCCGTGGACAACAGTGTGTGGATGAGCGGGGTCATAGTCGGCTAGCTTGCACTGTAACAGCGGATAGACGGGCCACAGTGCAAGAAATCACTCGGCAATTTAACGCCGGTGCACAAAAACGTGTAAGCAGCCTCACCATCCAGAACCATCTCCTCGCTATGGGGTACAGAAGCCATCGTCCCACGAGGGTACCGCTGCTGACCGCACATCACAGGGTGCAAAGATTAGCATGGGCGCGGGAACATCGTCACTGGACCCTAGACATGTGGAAAAATGTTGCTTGGACTGATGAGTCGAGATTCACGTTGGTACATGCGGATGGCAGGATACGAGTACGGCGCAAATCACATGAAGCGATGGATCCTTCTTGCCAGCAGGTTACTCTTCAAGGGGGAGGGGAGGTGGCATTCTCGTCTGAGGACTGTTAGCGTGGACTGAAATGGGACCCCTGGTACATGTGACATCGTCCCTCATAGTTCAACGTTACCGGGATGTCCTGAACGAACATTTGCTCCCGTTTGTTCGTCCGCAACAAGACAATGCACCGTGCCATCGCTCCCGAATTGTATCCGAATGGTTGAACACTCCACCGACGTGACCTCTCTTCCTTAGCCAGCCAGCTAGGTCACCTGACCTCACTTCCTTAGCCAGCTAGGTCACCTGACCTCAATCCCACCGAACACATCTGGGATGCCATCGAGAGAGATGTTCGAGGCTCTGACCCGTATCCATCAAACCTTCGTGAACTGTGGGAGCTTGTTCAGGGGTCGTGGATCCGTATGGCTTCCCAACGCTTCCGGTGTCTTGTCGAGTCCATGCTGAGACGAATCGCCGCCGTCATCAGGGCCAAAGGTGGTGCTACACCTTACTAGACAGGTATCTCTAATTCAATTGCTCTTCAGTGTATATCATCATCATCATCAACCATTATCAATCCACTGCTGGACGAAGGTCTCCCCAAGTTTCCTCCACAACGGTCTGTCTTGTTCCAGTCTCCTCCATGTCACTCCTGCATACTTTCGAATTTCATCCACCCATCTCCCATGTGGTATTCTTCTGGGTCTTTTCCTGTCCCTTGGAATCCAATCTAAAATTTCGGCTGTCCATCGATGGTCTGTCCTTCTGGCAGTATGTCCAGCCCATTGCCATTTCAGGGATTTAACTCTGATCATAATGTCTTCCACTCTTGTCATTTTTCGGATCGACGAGTTCCTCTTATATCTCCTGATTACACCAAGCATGCACCTCTCCATGCTGCTTTGAGTTGTCTGCAGCCTTTGTATGTCTCTTTTAGTTAAGGTCCACGTCTCTGCACCATACGTAAGCACTGGAAGGATGCATTGATCAAACACTTTTCTTTTCAGACATAATGGCATATTACTCTTGAAAGTTATGCTGTTTCTTCCAAAAGCTCTCCAGGCAAGTTTTGTACGCCGATTAAGTTCTTCATCAATGTGACCCTCACTTGATATCTGCTGTCCAAGATAAACGTACGTGTCTCTTATCTCCAGCTTTTCTCCATCAATCGATAAATCTTCATTTCTTGTAAAAGCATTGAACATCACTTTTGTCTTCTGAAAGTTCATTTTTAATCCCACTTCTTTACTCTTGTCAGCAAGTTCCTGGATCATACTCTGTAGCTTTGATGGGGTAGTTGCAAAAATGAGTACGTCATCAGCAAAACGAAGGTGGGTTAGATAATCTCCATTAATCTTTATCCCTTTGTTTTCCCAGTTCAGTGATTGAAAGACATTTTTCAATGTGGCATTAAAGAGCTTCGGAGATATGGTGTCACCATGTCTCACTCCCTTTCCAATTTTTATGTGTGTTGTATTTTCAAACAGCCGAATCTTTGCACTTGCATTTTCATAGATGTTATTAATAACATTAATGTATGCATCTTCAATACCGCAGGATTTCAGAGCCATTGTAACTGCTGATGGTTTCACCGAATCAAAGGCTTTTTCATAATCGATAAAAGCCATGCACAATGGAAGTTCATATTCCCTCGTTCTTTCAATTAGTTCTCTCAGTACGTGGATATGATCTATTGTGCTGTAGCCACTCCTGAATCCAGCTTGTTCTCTCGGTTGAGCCATGTCCAGTGTTACCTTCAAGCGGTGTGAAAGAACTTTAGTGAAGATTTTATAAACCACTTATAGGAGGCTGATAGGTCTGTAGTTTCCGAGAGTGTCACCTTTTTATGTAGCAGGATCATTGTAGCGGTGTTCCAATCTTCAGGAATCTTTCCTTCATTAAGGCATCGAGTGAAAATTTGGGCGAGTACTGTTTCGATTTCTCCACTTGCTTCTTGTATGTTGTCTACAGTAATTCCATCTTCTTCTGGAGCTTTCCCCCGCTTTATGTTCTTGATTGCATGTGCAACTTCTGCTGGAAGGACTGGAAGAACTCTGGTACTGGTACCTTTCATGATGTCTGGAGTACATGTATCATCCCTTTCATATAATTTGGAGTAGAAATCTTTCACTCTTGTCAAAATTTCGCCTCTATTTCTTGTTACAGAACCATCTTCTTTTCTCAGTGCCATAATCTGTTTTCTTCCCTTACTGAGATGTCCCTTTTGCTATCTTTAGGCTTTGGTTGTTTTCAATTGCTTTCCTCACTAGTTCACAGTTGAATTTTCTTACGTCTTCAGTGATACTTTTTCTTACTGTCTTGCATAGCTCTTATATATTCTACTTTGGAAGTCACATCTTCTTTAGTTGTCCTCATCTCTCTTCTTTTTTGCATCAACATTTTGGTTTTTCCTGATAATTTGTTCACATGCAACTTGTTCTTAGAACCAGCTAATTTTGTCGCTGTTTTCATAAGAGCTTTGGTTACTTTTCTGTTAACTTCAGAAATATCCACTTCTTCCGATGTTAGGCCTTCTAAAGCAGAGAATCTGTTCTTCAGTTCCAACTTGAAGGCATTATGGTGTTTTTTAAGGTTGGTTATGTCAATAGATTTTGTTTGTCTCATGAGCTTGCCACGTTCAAGTTTAGTGTTGAGTTGCATCTTACATCTCACCAATCTATGGTCACTACCTGTGTTGAACTTGTTTAGCACACTGCAGTCTTCTATGGCGAATTTTTTGCTACACATAAAATCAATTTCACTCGTCGTCCCATTTGGATGTCTCCATGTCCATTTCCTGTGTGGCTTTTTCTTGAAAAAGGAGTTCAAGATGAAAAACCCTTCTGCCTCTGCAAACTCAACGAGAGTATTACCACGCTGGTTTCTGTTGCCGTGACCGAATTTATTAACCGAAGTTTCATTCTGTTTGCTGTTGCCCTATTTGTGCATTGAAATCTCCCATATTTATCTTCAAATGCTGCTTTCCTTTATTATTTAGATGACGAATTTCCTCAAAAAATTATTCAATTTCTTCTTAAGGATGACTTGTGGTGGGTGCATAAGTTTGAATTATCTAAGCCTGGTATCTTCTCGAGAGTTGGATAACGAGTCGTGCAACTCTGTCAGAGGAACTTTCAACTTCTACAATTTTATCCTTCAGTTTCTTGTTTATTATAAATCCAACACCACTAGTTCTGCCAGTATCTGTCCCACGATAGTAGAAGGGATGTCCACTTTTCAGTTCAATGAGATATTCTCCTTTTCTCCTTACCTCACTTAGCCCGACAATGTCCCACTTGATCCTTTGTAGTTCCTCTTCCAATTCAAGAAGCCTTGAATCAGAAGATAGGGAGCGTCCGTTATACGCAGCCAAGGTCAGCATCATAAGGCAGCCTAGTCCGGTCCTCCGGGGATTCTTAGCACCCTCTGCCTTCATGTCGCACTGGCCGCTGCCTTGGCCAGGTACATTCCAGCTGCCGGAGACTGAGGGCCATGATTTAAGTTGTGGAATCATTTTGGAGGGGTTTGGCCATAACTCACCACGCTGGCCAAGCGGATTGGTGAGTGTGGGATAGCATTTCCTCTAATCCCGATGGTATAGTTATACCGCTATTGGCGGTCGTCAGAGCCCCTTTAGTGGGAACAGGATGCACCACGAGAAGGCGGGGTTGACATTTCTCAAGGAGAGGCTGTGATGTTACGCATCACCTGACCTTACAATCCCCTTCAGTGTATATATAGAGAAAAATATAGTATACGCTATAAAGTAGCGTAAGTCTAAAACACGAAAGTTTAATCGAACCATGCAAACTGTGAGCACAGAAAAAAGATTCAAACAGATCACTATAGTAATAGACAACCCATTCTACACGAAAAAACAAAAACAAAAAACACCCACTTAAAACCCAGATTAAAACCAAGTAATTAACTTCATACAAGCAGAACATACATGTTAAAACAAGCTAAAAGCAGCATTAAAAGTAATAAGACATATTCCCGAAAACCCCATAAATGCAAAACATGAAACACAGAAAGGAAAATTCAAACAGATCACCATACTAGCTACACGTAAAAAAAAAAAAAAAAAAAAAAAAACTTAAATCCCAGATTAAAACATTGAAATTAACTTCAGGGTAGCAGAACAAACCTGTCAAAACAACCCAAAGGCAGCATTAAAAGACATGTTCCCCAAACCCCGGAAATGCAAAACATGATACACGAAAAATCAAAAAGTCAGAAAATAGTAATATGAAAGAAATACTTGGGCCTAACCTGACAGAAGCAAAAGAGCACAACGTATCAAAATACCAACCCCAAAATTTATGAAGCCATTCGTTCTCATCAGGGGAACACCGAATTATTTACTTTAGCGAAAATTTGCATATGATTCACTTTAGCGTAAACGTTTTGTAATAATTTGTATAAAACTAGGAGATAATCTTAATTACAACTTGTGCATTTGTGTTACACGCAATCAAGTGCAATAATTTTGGTTTTACGAAAAATACCTGTAGGTTTCAAAGAATTTGATTATTAAAACGTTCATAAATCCTAGTTAGTAATATGGAATTTAAAAATATCAGTTATTGAAAGCTAATGATTTGCGCAAAAGGGCCTTGAAGATATCTTGGGGGGGGGGGGGGGGGGTCAGGTACGCCACTGGAATTCAGCATATGCATATATAGATGTGTCTGAAATTTGCTTTTCATATCTTTTCCGGGTATCAACGCTACACTTGCTACTATTTCAAACATTCTCCTCTATCCGTGCCCATGCCAAGGAACAACAGTTCTTGAGATCCCAAAATACCACTTTTTAGCACGTCTTTTGTAAAAAAAGATTGTGCTTATGTTATCGGTTTGTCCGTCCGTCCGTCTGTCTGTCTGTACCCACGGTATCTCTGCAACTATTAGTCCGATTTGAAAAATTCTTTTTGCATTCGACAGCTTGAAATATGCGAATGATGATCCTTTATTTCGTTTTTTTTTTACGATGTACAATTTCGCCGCTAGAGGGCGTAAATGCAGATGATGTCGAATTCAAAAATACGTTTTATTCCACATATTTGCTTCTAAACATCCGATTGAAAAAATCTTTTATCTTTCGATTCCATTTATGTCGAAGAGTATTTTGGATATAGTTTCTTTTTCAAATTACGCATAGATTTTCCGCTAGGGGCGTAAAAGTAAATTGCATTTTCCCCGATAACTCTTCTTCTAAAACTCCAATTTGAAAATTTTTTTTCAGCGGATACATCTCCTGATGCACAATCTTTTGCATATAATTTCGAATTTTTGGTAAAGAATACTTTGGCCACCAGGGGGCGTAAGTGTTAATTTTCGCTTCTGATGTATTTGCCGTAAAATCTGAGCTTCTAAAATATCGATTGAAAAAATTCTTTCGTGGACTGATGCCACTCACATCGATAAACCTTTTCGGAATATTTTTTTCCTAAAATATTCCACAGTTTCTCTGCCAGGGGGCGTAGATGTATATCTTATTTTTGTCAATATCTCGACTTCTAGGAGTCCGATTGGAAAAATTCTTTCTTTGTTGGATAGTGTTTTCCGTATGACATGTTTTTTATATAATTTCAAAATTTTCAAGTAATTCATAGACTTTCCGCTAGGGGGCGTAAAGGTAAATTGCGTTTCCCCCTATCTCTGCTTCTAAATCTCCGATCTGAAAAAATCTTTCTGCACCGGACACAGCTCCTGATGGGAAATCGGTTTGCACATAATTTCTAATTTTTGTAAAAAAAATGGTTTGGCAACCAGGGGGCGTAAACCTTGATTTCCGCTTCGGATGTATTTGCAGCAAAATATGAGCTTCTAAATTCTCGACTGAAAATAACGTCGTTTGTAGACCGATACTACTCATGCCGACAAACTTTTTAGAAACATTTTCTTCTTATAATAGTGCACGGTTTCTACGATAGGGGCGTAGACGTATATCTTATTTTTGTCAATATCTCGACTTCTAGGAGTCTGATTTAAAAAATTCCTTCTTTGTTGGATAGTGTTTTTAATGTGACATGTTTTTCCTATAAATTCAAAATTTTCAAGTAAATCATAGACTTTCCGCTAGGGCGCACAATGGTAAATTGCGTTTTCTGCTCCTAAAACTCCGATTTGAAAAACTCTTCCTGTATTGCATAGAAGACCTGACGGAAAATATTTTTCACGTAATTTCTAATGTTTGGTAAAGAATGGTTTGGCCACCAGGGGTCATAAGTGTTAATTTCTACTTCTGATGTATTTGTAGCAAAATCTGGGCTCCTGAAAACTCGATTAAATTTTTTTTTCTTGGACCGATACCGCTCATATATATAAACCTTTTGTGAATACTTTCTTCCTAAAATAATGCATGGTTTTCCCACCAAGGGACGTAAAGTCACATCTCATTTTTGTCGATAACTCTGTTTCTAAGAGTTCGTAAGCTCACGATTCCGTTTACAGCAATATCTGAGGGATTAAAGACCCGATTGAAAAACTTCTTTCTTCCGTCAGATACTATTGTTTTCCATACCGGTTCCATTGCCTTTGAATAGCTTTGATAAATTTAATTTACGTCAGAACGGATTCAAAAGACGTGCTTAACACCCGAAAATTCGGTGTGATCTTTCTTGTTTTTTTCTTTTGTCTAAAAAATTTCTTCTGAGGAATTGCTTAAAACTTTTTTGCTTCCTCATTTTGAAAAGTCTTAAACTGTAGTGAAAAAAATTGAGTCATTTATGTTCCTCAGAAGAAGTTTGTAGAAGGAATAAAAAGGAGACGAAATTTCGATAAAACTTCTTTGTTGCTAAAGCATGTATATCCCAGTTTGGAATGCTACTCGCCGCAAAAATCTAAACTCGGGCATTTATGATTCATCTTTCAGTTGCATATTCTAAAATGTTCTTAACGATTTAAGGTGTTAAATAAGAAAATGGTATTAAAACCTTTTTGATTTTCCCTCGCAACTAGTAAACATTTTTTGATTTTCGCAGTTCTCAAAATAAGCCGCCTCAGTCATTCTTTTAGTTTGAGAAAAGCGGTCTGCTTTCCTCAAACACTTTTCTTATGTTTCTGATCGTAAAAACATGAAACTCGAAGTTGGTTTCCTGCCATTCTTTCTATTCCTCGCCCCCTTCTCTACCGCTCATCTGTTCATGGCTTATCGGGTCTCCGAAATCCCTGTATCTGCCAGTTCGTTTACGATGTGCGTGCTTCCTTTGTTTATGAGCATCGAGGAGAATTCTTTCGTCGAATTTTATGACATAACAGCGTCGTATGAAAGGCACAAATCCTACCAAATCAACGGTAGGGCTGAATCCACTCAATACAAGCGCTTTATCGACTATTCTGGGTATTGGAGGTCAACACACTGTTCATTTTCTACCGGAAGCGCAGCTTAGTTAGTCATAATTTTTGTTACCCAATACGTCACCTCTCTCTTTCTGTCATTCTGAAGCAAATAATTCTGAAAATTGTCTGCAAAAATATTCAGCTGTTTGGAGGTAACTGGAGCGACATCTGGGTTTTCCGAAGCTTCCGTTATCTCTTTATAACGATTGTAAGCTTGCCAAACTTCCGGAATTGCATTCAGCATTGCAGTATTTCTGTCCTCGCCATAGTTTTTTTTGGAAAGAATATGTTCTGCTTTTTGCCTTTTTCTCTGTCTCCCTCCCCGCCCTGGTTTTTAGTGCCACACAATGCTATAAAATTAATTTGTTAATATTTCAGCGATTCATTCAAATGCAGTAGATTTACAAATTTTTGATGTTTAACATAATGCCTAGAATGTTAGCATAGTTTCTTCTTTCCCTTATATTTCAAATTCCATCTTCCTTGCACATCAAAAGAAAAATCCTTTTACATATTCGTACTAACAAAATGCACCGCAAAAATCCTTTTAAGTGCTCATACTTATCACAAATCACGAGAAAAGTACTTTATAAAAGCATAAAACTTTCTTTTGTGGCATGGATCAAAAGAAATATATTCTTGTATAGTAACACTATACTAGTGATCCGATTTATTGGAGTAGGAAATAGACACACAAGCGTTTCTAAGCTTTCGCGCATCAACCAGATGGCTTTTTCAAGGAAGTTAGACAAACTGCAAACTGAAAATTAAAATGCATTAACAATTTGAACGTGGGAACTTGACTTGACAATAAATAGATACGATGTTATATTCATTTAAAGATACATTGCATTAGCTGCGTGCGCGGTATCCTGATAGGGAGAAGGCGTTACTTGAACTGGTTCCAAATTCGTGGTAACTCGAGTGAGACGCTATCATTGAAAGTATCGCTGTTGGTAATTGTAAGAGCGGACACATCAACTATGATAAGCAATAATGAACTGAACACTATGCTACTTTTACACAAAAGAAAAGGAGGACAGACATATATTAAGGGCTTGTGTAGGTGATCAGAATGTTGATTTTATACTGTGTTAATGTGTGCTTTGTTCGACACCAGAGGTAGGGATATCTATAATTGCATAATTATTTACGAAACTGAAAACAGAGTACAAAGCCCACGAAGGCAATAAAATGTTCAAAAGCATTTTTCGATGTCGATGGCCTCAGACAAAGAACTTCAGTTTTCGCACGCCTTAGAAAAGGATAGGCCTTTCCAACGGACTGATAAGCATCTACAATTATACCGCAACTTCCGCTGTATATTGTCAGCTTTGCACAGACACCTAAAAGTCTGAAAATCCATCCATTTACCTTTGTATATCTATAGCAGTGTATATTGTCTTAATGTAAGGATGTACTTCGGCGGTAGGATTACTTTCTCAAAGGGTGCACTTCCTAATGGATAGATCTAACGGACCGACGGGAGGCGAAGGGTGGGAGTAAACAAATCGGTTAAGTACGTTTCGCCGCCGCCCCGGTGGCGCAGTGGTCTAAGCGATGGCCTCTGATCATTCGTCCGAACGGGGTCCGGGTTCCAATCCCGGTGAGGCATGGATGTTGGTTTTGTCTTACGGCACTGGCTCTCTCCCTTCCCTGGAACCAGTGACCCTAAATTAGGGACGGGCGACTGCTTATAGCCCATTGAGTTGCTCACGGTGGTCGTTAAACCTCCAATCAAAAAAAAAGTACGCTTCGCCGACGCCAAGGATCAGCGGAGGGACGCTTGGCACGAGAGGAATGCCACGTCAGCAGGTTGGCGAGAGAAGAGTGTTAACGCCGGAGGCTTCGCGCATGCGTAGTGCTGAGGCGGGGAAGAGCGTGAGGCTCTTAGGAGGAACGAGAGAGTTTGTCTGATTTCGTCTAGCGGAGAGCGTAGTTCTCCGGTAAGGAGACGGGAAGCGTTTTCCTTCTTGAGCAAGCGGTCGTTCCAAGTATACGGAGGTCCGGGGCTCTCAGTGATGTTAACTAGCGTACTATCTTTGCGGAGATAGGGTTTTTGTTGCAGCGGCACAGGTCCCGGTCAGGGAATCCGGCTTGCGTTAGAGATATTTATCCACTACAAGATAATTTATAGTACTTACGAAGACTAAGTTCGCAACGGAATTGAAGCCCAAGTTAGAGAGTAGTGACATTCTCAGAAACACAGATCTACCTAATAGTAGGCAGATTTTCTCTGGAATGTCAACGTCTAAAGCTAGAAAATAGACATTTTTCTTCAAGAATGATTCTTCTAGACTTCTAATCCCAATAACGGTCAGATCTAGAACTTAGTAAAACCTGCTTCAGGAGGAGGATTAATCCACCGCCGTCAAAACCTAACTGTTATTCAATAAATGTTTGTTTTGTGTTGGTAAATCCTCTCGAGATTCTTCTGTTGTAGTAGTGATCATTATTCTGCTCGTTCAGCCGTTTCTATCCGCCGTCCTGATTCACAGATATTATATCAAAGAGGGGAAGGCTTCGTTTGTTCGCCCGAACAGAGTTCAGGGAGTGTTTCAGATAAACAGAAATACTTCTTTGTGACTGTGAGAAGCACTTATAGCGAGGACACCACCGAGTAATAAGTAAGAGGCGGGGCTAGTACTTTCGCTCTCACAGTAATAATCTCCAAGGTTTCCCGAATGGCGGTACTTTTAGGAGTAGAGTAGGTAGCTAATTTCTTTATATCATCTCACACAGGAGTAGCGGACTTGAATTTTACTTCTCTAGATAGTGCCGTGGCTACTTTATCGTATTTTGTGTCCTTTTTATGTTCGTTGACTCTGATTCAAAACGAACGCTTGGTCATTCCAATGTAGTATCGTTTAGAGCCTTCCGGATACTGTAGGGGGATCGCTTATGTGTCTATTTCCTACGTCAATAAATCGGATCACTAGTATAGTGTTACTATTTACTACTTAATTGATGTACTGTACCTCGTTATCAATTTATATTCTTGAATACCAGTATTTGCGGTATAAGCGAAAAGGTGAATGTTTCTAAGTACTCGTGTTTAACTTGCGTCAGAAGCAAAATATTTTTAATGCTCGTATTTACAACATGCACCAGAAGTATTTGTGGTGCTCATCAACAGAAAAGAGGAAAATTATTCAAAATTATTAAAAGGATAAAAAAATAACTAAGCACTGTATTTGCAACGTACAGAAATTGTTTTAATGCTGAAATTTACGACTTGCATCAAAAATAGTTGATATGCATTAAGAGCAAAAATATTTTCCAATATTTGCACGTACGTTATTAATCAAAATTGAAAATATGAATAGCTTTAAATCCGTGTATTTACCACATACACTCAAGGAAAATGTTCTGTAATGCTCATATTTACGACGCACAGCACAAGATAAGTACTTTTCAGTATTCTGTTTGAGATGTATACTCCGAGAAATGAAAAATGCTTTTAAAAATAATATTTATAACACACATTAAAGGAAGAATTCTATCATTGAGCAGTGACGTACCAAAACCAACTTCACCTTCTGAGGAAACACTTAACCTTCTTTAAACTTAAGTTTTAAAAAAGAAAATATTTGTGTCTATAAGCTTTTCGGGGAGGCGAATTCGTGAAAGATTCTCACCCTAGTGTAAGTGTTTAGCTTTTTCTAACATTTAAGTAACCTTCATAGCAAATGCGATAATGCAAAGTTTATTAATCATTCTTGGGTTGAAGTTTCGTCAGAAGCTGTACACGAAGAAAGGAATAGTAATAATTTTTTTCTTTAAATGACCAGATGAATTACATAGGTCATCCTGTAATTGTGTTTAACTTCCACTGAAGCTTCATTGAAAATACTAGATGTAAATGCATTTTCCAGTTCCTCAATCTGAATCGAAAGAGGGATTTGTTTTTTCTCTTTTAAACCCATTACAGGCCCTCACGTCCTTTTGGTGCCTCCGCGAACTCACAACGCCCACCCCCTCGGTGAATGATGTAAACTCTTTGGAGTTTCATGGCCAGGGGTACACGCAGCTGGGGAATAAGTCGAATTCAGACTGCTTGAAGGGGGACAGAACAAATGCACCATCCATGTCTTACCCGGATCCATTCGTAATCAGAAGCTCGCGTCTTTTGACCAGTAGACCGGTTCATGCGCATTATTTTAGGTAAAAAAATAAAAAGAAGAAAAAAAAATATATAGGCTAATAAAAATAAGATGTACGGTCAGAAAAAAAATATCAACTTTCAGCGCTTTTGATCTGCGGGTAGGTGGTCTCATGCCCGAAATGTTTTGTTGCTTCTCCTTCGTGAGCAGTTTTTTTTTTTTTTTTTTTTTTGCTAGGTTGCAGCAGAAAAAATATATTACAGGTTATTTCTACCGAGAAACGCTGAAAAAAAATTCATATCTAGCATTCTTTTATATGAAGTTATATACTTTACACTCAGCTATCACTTACATGGTGACAAAATTCCATTTTAGTCACATTCTGCCAACATATTAGGTGAACAAATAAGTTTTTAAAGTGTGACGTATACCGCTAATTTACATATCCGACATTCCCCGCGTTGTTGTCATGTGATCGTAACTGGTCCAGATTATAAAATGTGACTCAGAAGTTTGCCCAGCAGTCAAGCGCACTTGAACATCGGTAAATGAAAGATGGCAAGCGATACTGCTTTTATTCGACACTGCATTCGTTACGAATTTCATCTAGGAAAAAGTGCTGCAAAAGCATGTGCATCGATCACTTCTGTTCTGGGGGAGAATATTGTATCGAAAGCACGCGTGAGTTTTGGTTTAGACGGTTTAAAGCGGGTGATTTTGATGTTAGCGAACGAGAACGTAGCTGCGCCCCGCAGAAGGTTGCACATGAGGAACTGAAAGCATTACTGGATGAAGATTAGTCTCAAAAGCAAAAATAACTAGCTGAACAACTAGGGATAACTCAACAAACCATTTCCAATCGCTTACACGCAAATGGGAAATATTCAGAAGGAAGGAAAATGGGTGCCACATGACCCGAGCCAGTGGAACAAGGATGAGCGTGTCATGAAGTGTTTGAATCTGTTGAATAAACAACACAAAAAGTCTTTCCTGTGGAAAATCGTTATGGGGGATGAAAAGTGGATATGGTACGACAATCCCAAACGCAAAAACCACTGGATAGACCCCGGTGAAGCAACGACTTCGACACCGAAACACAATATTCACTCCAAGGAAGTTCTGCTGTGCATCTGGTGGGATATGAAGGGTGTGCTCTATTATGAATAGGGCCAAACTGTTACTGCTGATCATTACAAGCAACAATTGTTGCTATTGAACCAGGAAATCTGTCGGAAACGTCCATTCACAGGCAAAGGATTGCGTCCCGTGAAATTACTGCATGACAACGCTAGGCCGCATGTCACGAAATCGGTCAAGGAAACGTTGACGCTTGGTTGGGAAGTTTTGGAGCACCCGATGTATAATCCAGACATAGCCCCTTCACACTATCATTTGTTCCGATCGATGCAACATGGTTTGTCTGCTGTACGGTTCCGGATACGTGATGAAGTACAAAAATGGGTTGACGACTTCATCTCGTCACACGACGAAGTATTCTTCATGGCTGGAATCTTTCAGCTGCCCGACCGATTGCGGAAGGTGATAGATAATGACAGCGCATAATTTGATTCTTTTTTTTTTTTTTTTTTTTTTAATTGGAGGTTTAACGACCACCGTGAGCAACTCAATGGGCTATAAGCAGTCGCCCGTCCCTAATTTAGGGTCACTGGTTCCAGGGAAGGGAGAGAGCCAGTGTCGTAAGACAAACACAACATCCATGACTCAGCGGGATTCGAACCCGGACCCCTTTCGGACGAATGATCAGAGGCCAACGCCTTAGACCACTGCGCCACCGGGGCGGCTAATTTGATTCGTAAAGGTATTGTTGTTTTCTCATAAATTACATGTTCCGTTGTCCTAAAACACTTTAAAACTCATTTGTACACATAATATTATATATAACTTACATTGTCACAAAATACACATACAGCTACACCTTGCCATTGCTTGCCTTGTCGCAAAATTCATTTATATACTCGCACTTTTTGTCCTTACTTACATTCCACTAAATTCATCCACTCTCTCTCTCTAGCGCGTGCGCGCGCACTTTTTTGTCCTTACATTTCACTAAATTTATCCACTCGCACTTTGTCCTTACATTCCACTATATTAAAGCACAGTCTCACTTTGCTATCACTTATATTGTAACAATTCGTAAGCAGTCATATTTTGCTACTACTTAACATTTTCACTAAATTCATAGCCACACTTTTAACTTCAGCGACATTGTCATATAGGCGAGCAGCTATAGGGTGCTACCTAGAAGCGCGTGATATCTATCGAAGTGGAGAATCTAATAATAATAATAATAAAACTGGATGCGAAAATTAAATGTTAAGGATCTTGAAACATTTTTTATTTCATTTTAGAAGGGGGACAGAACAAATGCACCATCCAATCAGTATATTTTTAGATATACTGAACCATATATAACATTTTGCTTACGTATGGTGCAGAGACGTGGACCTTAACTAAAAGAGACATACAAAGGCTGCAGACAACTCAAAGAAGCATGGAGAGGTGCATGCTTGGTATAACCAGGAGAGATAAGAAGAGGAACTCGTGGATCCGAAAAATGACGAGAGTGGAAGACATCATGATCAGAGTTAAATCCCTGAAATGGCAATGGGCTGGACATACTGCCAGAAGGACAGACCATAGATGGACAGCCGAAATTTTAGATTGGATTCCAAGGGACAGGAAAAGACCCAGAAAAAGACCACATGGGAGATGGGTGGATGAAATTCGTAAATATGCGGGAGTGACATGGAGGAGACTGGCACAAGACAGACCGTTGTGGAGGAAACTTGGGGAGACCTTCGTCCAGCAGTGGATTGATAATGGTTGACAATGATGATGATGATGATATAACATTACTTATTTTCGCTCCCTTACTTTTCACTGTTATGTACATTTATCTCGAAAATCACGGAGGAGGCGAGCAATAAAATATTTTTCTTGTAAAACCATGGTGTAATTTCAGTTGAGGTCTTTCTTTTTATTGTTCAGGGAAATGTATGACAAATGAAAAAAAAATATATAAAACTAAAAGAGAAATAGCTTCTTTTTTTCTCTTCCAAAGCGACATGAGAATCAAAGGAAAAGAAATTCACACCAACCTTACACTGCCCCAGCTTGTGCTCCCAGTGTGACCACTGAGTAGGACATCTGAGCATAATAACCAAAACTTCCAAAATTACCATAAGATGTCACTTTTCGGCGCATATATGTTGATTGTAAAGCAATCAAGTGCCGAATCTCATTGTTCATCAGCTGACGTAAACTGAAGCTGCCCACAGACGATAACCAATTGCACTCAGCCTTAATTGAATCCTGAAGGCACTCATCAATTTGTCATCCTGCCAATAGGGAGACATTCACAGCTGTTCTGTTGAATAGCAACTAGATTTTGCAACTTTTTTTTTTCTAATCTTTCCTGCGTTAAGCAGTTGCGTAGAGGCAGCACAGCAATTCGCACCGATGTTTTTTATTTGGGGAGAGGGGGACTCGAAGGGGCGTAACTGCCTTATTTATTCATTTATGTATGTTGTGCAGGAGGGCAGGGTGTAGGACGGTTGCTCTCCCAGAATGGTCATTCCAAGGGCATAAATTCATGCTCTGGGGGATGTATAAAATACAAATTGTAACTAAAAAAGAAAGTTACATTCTTCAGTGTTATCTTCTTAAGGACTTTGGTTAACCTCATACAGTATTCCATGCAGTTAACCAGGGTACAGAGTAACATACACTGTGAGGTCTGAACATCTCATATCCATGAAGGGAATTTTCCAAAACAATGAATGGCGACATAGAAAACAATATGCTGATATGACCTTTCCAAACATGTGGTTGGGATGAAAAACCTATTAATAATCTGTGCTCTGTCGCAGAAAGTTCTTTGAGCGTTTAACCTTGAGCGGAATTTTTCCGATCCCTAACTCCTATTGTTACGTTCGCCATCCGATATTCATTCGTTCTGCGCTGGTTTGTTTTTCGTTCTGCATTTCTGTAGAGTGTTGTGTTGTCGGCGTTCACATGACGTTTACCCTTTACTTGGTATTTACAACCTGTGGTTCTTACTTAGTTTTTATATTTTTAATAAAATTATGTCAAAAACCTGAAGTGCAATTTTTGAACGATCATAATACTTCCCTATAACGTCGATGTGCGAGAAAGTAAAAACCACGTATTGTTTGAGTGGAACTCGAAGGGGCGTAATTTCAAGTCTCGCCCTCCTGTATAAGAAAAGCGTGCTACGGTCATGTGTGTACATATGTATATAAAAGCATATGCACTTTCCTTATGTGTATATTTCACATAAATGTAGACCCTCCCACACAATGCTGAAGCACTTTTTGAGTGCCAAAATATTTTCTAACCAACCAACGAATCCTTAGGTTAATCTCCTGAGAACATTTACAAAAAGCTGTGTAGTTCTGCACGCGAGTATATGTCTGCTACGTGCATGTAGATTCAGAGGCAAAGAAAAAGTAATGAGCACTTATCTTTTTCATTTATTTTTTATTTTTGCACTTGGAAGATTTCAGAGACGCGAGGCTTCGAGAGAAGAGACCTTGCGAAATCCCACAGGGGATGAGATAGACTTTTACTTAAGGGTGAACTGATGATGTTCCAAGGATCTCTAAGCTGGTATCTCTGTACAAGGACGGTTTAAGTGGAACTGTGTTATTGATTAATGCTTGTCAATAACGGAGACTCCAAATTTAGAAGTGAGGAGGGGGAGGAAGCTGTAGGCATGAGTAAGTATTGCTACTGATAAGGGAGGCTGTCTGTCCCCTGTCAGATCTTTAATAAGGCTTTTGGGGGATGCTTGCTGACTCGCCAACTCTCTTAACGAACGTGACGGGAGGGGTTCCATTTCGACCTGGTGAAAGGGAGAACTCCAATAAGCTCTCAAAGTCCTCAGCTTGTCAAAGGATGTAAATGTACTTTTCATTATTTTTTTTTTTAATTTTAAAAGGGAAAGGTGCGCGCAGACAGGAATAATGATAGCAATATTTTGAAGAAGCATTACAGACCACAAAATTTTTTTCTTCCAATTTTTTTCTTTGGTGTTTTATTCTTTCGACTGTAACACATTTAGATCATAGAGTACGTTTTTTTTTTCTTTTATCAAGGTAATGATATTCAATAGTTCTGAGATACAAGATCAAAGTGTTTGTTGAACTCTAGCTTCATGAGCGACAGAGAATAAGTACCTGGCCATTTTATCATTTTATGAAAGACTACCACCACGTGACTAAGGCTCTAAAAAGAAACACATACTCAGCGTAACATTTTGAACAATAGTTTTACGAGTAAAAAGTTGAAGATTAGTGGCGTCAATCTAACGTGTCAAAAGTATGACACCAGTTATTTTAAAATTGATGAATGTTCAAAATCATACTTTTGAAATAAATTTCTGCACGGTAGAGAAATGCCCACTTAATTTTGAGGTAGGGAAAGCTCTTTATTTTTTAAAAGGAAATGCAAGTCGGGCGCTACCCGACTTGAGTTTCTTTTTGCCCGTCTTAGCGACTCACGCTGTATAGTCCAGTGCCTGACCTTTTTTTATATCTTTTGCCTGACCTCAATCACAAACCGCCCCACCTTACTTCTCTGTGTGACTCCCCCCTCCCCCAAGGCAATTCATTTCGGCATCGTTCGTGCAACTGATGGAAGCTAAGGGAAAAATTATCCTTTGTTATCGTCTACAGATATCAGCATTCGCTTGAATGTCCTCAAATATGTTTCCCTTCAGCGCCGATTTCAGTAGGGATACCCCCCCCCCCCCAAAAAAAAAACAAAAAAACAAACACAATCATCAGGTATCAGATCAGATGAATACCATGGTGAATACGATGGGTGATTAAACGCAGCAACTGTCCAATTTCAAGCAGAATATATTAGTTTTTTACTCCATTTTGCCAGCCAATAACGTGCCGTACCTCATCTGAGATGACACACTTTCTGTGCCACACCGTTTTTCATAACTCCGTGACGGTTACGGACTTGTTCGCTTAGATACTTGACAGCGTTGTTCAAGTTACTTCACCTTTTGTAACATTTCTTTTTACGTGTTACGAGAGCATTCAACAAACTTTATTGCAACATCTTTTTTTTTTTTAACTTTCTACATTTCTGCTAGTGACGGTAAAATTGAATTTGTTTACTTGAATTTGGTTTGGTTCAGCATTTATTAGGTGTACAAATAAGTTTTAAGGCGTTTTAAAACAACGCAACATGTAATTTGAGAGAAAACAACAATACTTTTACGAATCAAAATATGCGCCGTCATTATCTATCACCTTCCGCCATCTACCGGGCAGCTGACGGATTCCAGCCATGAACAATACTTCGTCGTGTGACACGATGAAGTCGGCAACCCATTTTTGCACTTCGTCACATGTCCGGAACCGTACAGCAGACAAACCATGTTGCATCGATCAGAACAAATGATAATATGAAACGGCTACGTCAGGACTATACGCCGGTTGCTCCAAAACTTCCCAGACAAGCGTCAATAATAACGTTTCCTTGACCAATTTTGCGACATGCGGCCTAGCGTTGTCATGCAGTAATTTCACGGGACGCAATCCTTTGCTTGTGAATAGACGTTTCTGACAGATTTCCTGGTTAAATCGCAGCAATTGTTGCTTGTAGCGATCAGCAGTAGTTCATAATAGAGCACACCCTTCATATTCCACTAGATGCACAGCAGAACATTGTCGTACCAATCCACTTTTCATCACCCGTAAAGTTTTTCCACAGGAAAGACTTTCTGTGTTGTTTATTCAACAGATTCAAATACTTCATGACACGCTCATTCTTGTTCCTCTGGCTCAAGTCATGTGGCACCCATTTTCCTTCCTTCTGAATATTTCCTACTGCTCGTAAACGAATAGAAAAGGTTTGCTGAGTTACCCCCAGTTGTTCAGCTAGTTCTTCTTGCTTTCGAAACGAATCTTCATCCAGTAATGCTTTCAGTTCATCATGTGCAACCTTCTGCGGGGCGCCGCTACGTTCTCGATCGCTAAATCTAAATCACCCGCTTTAAACCGTCTAAACCAAAACTCACACCTGCTTTTCGATACGATATTCTCCCCCAGAACAGAACAGATCGATGTGCATGCTTTTGCAGCACTTTTTCCTTGATGGAATTCTTAACGAATGCAGTGTCGAATAAAAGCAGTATCGCTTGCCATCTTTCACCTACCGATGTGCAAGTGCGTTTGACTGTTGGGCAAACTTCTGTGTCACATTTTATACTCTGGACCAGTTACGGTCACATAACAACGCGGGGGAATGTTGGATATGTAAATTAGCGGTATACGTCACACAAAAATGCTTTAAAACTTATTTGTACATGTAATTTTAACTGCAATTCTTTACTGAGACTGTTAATACACAAATGAATGTCCCATAGACATAATATGATAAAAGTTCTAGCCAACTGTTATTTCTTTAAATGAAAATTCCATAGGCATAATATAATAGTAAAGAGGTCAGGCAGGGTATGCTTTAACTTTTTAGGTATTGTCAACCCAATATGAATCCGAAATAAGACAGGACTTCTTCCCCGTTTGCCATGTGTGTCTCTCAGCTGTTTGTGAATCTTGTTTTCAAGCACTGCCCGAAATAACGATATTTACATACTGAAGTTTCACAGTAGTAGGGGAGAAAGGAGAGTTCTGCGCCTCTGCATGCTGCATGCATGCATGCAGAGCGAAAAGTCAATAGAGGAGAGTTCTGCGCCATGCAGAGCGGAAGGTCAATGGCGGAGAGTTCTATGCCTCTGTATGCTATCTAACATTGTCACAATGTAAGTTTTGGAAAAAGCCTTTTGTCTTGGCTGATGAAGAAACTTTTTAGCGCTGGCAACACTGCTAATATAGGAATGTTCAGAGCTTCAACGTTTTAGCCTTACTATTTTAAAAAATAAATTTCCGCGTGAGATTACCCATGCTATTAAACGGGGAAATTTCTTTTCCTTTTCTTTCTGTTTTTGAGAATAAAAAAATGTCTTGTTGGCCAACAATGGGATTTGAACACTCCATCCTCTATGTGGGAGGCAGGAACCTTAACCACTGGACCAACAAGACATTTACTTGTGTTAGCTTTATTGTGCACCCCTTTCCTGATTCGAACATCGGAATAGCTGGTTAATACACTCCAAATGATCATATTAAACTATAATAATAAAATAAAAATAATAAAATGGGAAAACAGTTTATATACACGGGAAAATTAGGTGGTAACACTACTAATATGTGTTTACTCTTTTGTGTTTTAGGGGTTTGACGATGTCACATGGCCTACATTGTACAGTTTTCTCTCCTTAATGCAGATTTCTCCTCTTCGATTAACAACTAGACAAAATTTTACTTTCTCGAAACCAACCTTATCTAAAATGAAGTTGTAAAAAAAAAAAAAAAAAAAAAGAGAAAAACAACAACAACAGTACTTGTCACTTATGAACGTTTTTAAAAACGTACCCTGTCACTTTTCAAGTGAAAATATTTTGCTCTTTTAAGATTTCGCACATGACTGAAAACGCTCCTTTAAGGTAAATCATTTTCCCATGTTATTCTATGGGATTTTTGCTACTATCAGAAAATTAAATTTTAAAAAATCACTCTCTTAGTGAAAACAACAATCATTTTTTGACATTGACCAAAGTAATCGTACTTTTTTTCACTTTTTTTATGTGAGTGTATGTGAACTTTTTTTTTTAAAACGTTCATAAGTGAAAAGTACTGTTTTTTTTTCTATCTTTTTTTTTTACAACTTCATTTTAGATAAGGTTGGTTTCGAGAAAGTTAAATTTTATCTAGTTGTTAATCGAAGAGGAGAAATCTGCATTAAGGAAAGAAAACTGTACAATGTAGGCCATGTGACATCGTCAAACCCCTAAAACACAAAAGAGTAAACACATATTAGTAGTGTTACCACCTAATTTTCCCGTGTATATAAACTGTTTTCCCATTTTATTATTTTTATTTTATTATTATTATTATAATTTAATATGATCATTTGGAGTTTAACCAGCTATTCCGATGTTCGAATCAGGAAAGGGGTGCACAATAAAGCTAACACAAGTAAATGTCTTGTTGGTCCAGTGGTTAAGGTTCCTGCCTCCCACATAGAGGATGGAGTGTTCAAATCCCATTGTTGGCCAACAAGACATTTTTTTATTCTCAAAAACAGAAAGAAAAGAAAAAGAAATTTCCCCGTTTAATAGCATGGGTAATCTCACGCGGAAATTTATTTTTTAAAATAGTAAGGCTAAAACGTTGAAGCTCTGAACATTCCTATATTAGCAGTGTTGCCAGCGCTAAAAAGTTTCTTCATCAGCCTAGACAAAAGGCTTTTTCCAAAACTTACATTGTGACAATGTTAGATAGCATACAGAGGCATAGAACTCTTCGCCATTGACCTTCCGCTCTGCATGGCACAGAACTCTCCTCTATTGACTTTTCGCTCTGCATGCATGCAGCATGCAGACATGCTGCATGCAGAGGCGCAGAACATCGCTCTGCATGCATGCAGGCATGCAGAGGCGCAGAACATCGCTCTGCATGCATGCAGGCATGCAGAGGCGCAGAACATCGCTCTGCATGCATGCAGGCATGCAGAGGCGCAGAACTCTCCTTTCTCCCCTACTCACAGTCCTTTATTTCCCGATAAGTGGCATGTTGAAATATCGATGTAATTCTTAGCTGTTTCAGTGAAATAAAACTGCCATACAGAATCAAATATCCTTTTGCTCTAACAAAGTGCGGCAAGGTAAGAGATTATCAGTTTTAATAAAATGAAAGGAATCACACTGGCATGGAATTACTTAAAATTTTAAAGGAATAAATGTTTCTAAAATGAGTAACTGATTACCAGATACCCAACAAAAGAAAGCAACTCGCGGGATTTTTACTCATTGGGTAAACTTACGTATATGTAAGTTGACTAGTGTTCGGAGCCCCTTGGCTCGCGTTCACTGCCGAAGTAAGCCATTTCCTATTTCTTTTGTCGCTCGCTCATGTCTCAAAGTACCTATCGTACGGTGAAATTGACTTTGGAAAGGACGGGAAATTGTTGCGTGCTTCACGTAATCCTAAATTCAGAGAATGGCTTCGGGAATCTGCTGTGTCTTCTGGAAATAAAGGAAATTGGGGAAAGCATAAATAGGTGTAACAACGCACGAATGTGTAATATTAGACTTGAACTTCGCAGTTAAGAAGAGAGTGAATTAAAGTTCAATTTTAATTGCAGAAAGCACAGCATTGCGTTTCAATAACTAGGTTAAGTTAGTAATCAGAATGTGGGAATATAGATCTCTCTCTTCAGGGCACAGAGGGATTCCTTAATTTCACAAGCCACTCTCATTCAGAAATTCCCATAAAATCGGCGAATATCCTCATAATAAATAGTTGAGAAGCTCTTCCCAGTTCCTTCTACTTAACGATGAGTGCACTTCTGTTGGGATTTTGCATGACGACTACAGAGCCGTCTTCAAATGTGCATCCATGGTGACATCATTTTTACTAAGATATTTCATGATGAATATTTTCTATTCCCCATACTTCAGTTCTGGTTTCATTTGTAAGTTCATTTTGAGGAACTTACAAATGATTCCGTGAAATCATCAGCAGTTATGTCTCTGAAATTCTGCGGTACTGAAGATGCATACAATAATATTATTAATAACACCTATGAAAATGCAAGTGCAAAGGTTCGACTGTTCAAGAACAGTGGAAGTATAAAACTGAAAAGGGAGGGAAACAATGTAATATCTCTCAAGCTCTTTAATGCCACAATGCGGAATATCTTTCAATAATTGAACTGGCAAAACAAGGGGGTAAAGATTTAATACAGATTGTTTGACCCACCTTCCTTTTGCTGGCGACATTGTCCTTTTTGCGTGTACTCCCTTAAAGCTGCAGAGTATGATCTAGGAACTTGGTGACAAGAGTGAAAAAGTGGGATTAAAGAACTTAACAGAAAACAAAATTGCTGCTCAATGGTTTTGCAAGAACTGAAGATTTAGGGGTTGATGGGCAAATTAAGAAATAACTGATGCCTACATTTAGGATGGACAACAGATATCAAACGATGGCCACATCGAAGAAGAAATTAATATGTATATAGAAATCGACTGCAGTGCTTTTGGAAGAAACAGTACAATTTTCAAGAGCAATACACCATTATGTCTTAAAAGGTAGGTATTTAAGTAATGTATCCTTTCAGTTCTTACTATGGATCATAGACAGACCCTAACAACAAGAAAAAACAAAACAAAAAAAAAACATAATTTTTGCGGATAACTGAGAGAAGCGTGGGGAGTGCATGCTTGGTGTAACCTGGAAAGATAGAAAAAGGAACTCGTGGATTAGGAAAGTGACCACCATGAGCGCCCATACCTCAATTTTCAGGAGGGAACAAGCAGAAATTGTAACATACACGAATACCATATGTAAATTTCCACTGTGCCTTCTTGTTACCTAAAAATTTTTACCACTCCCTCAACTCATAAATTAAATTGGACACCAGAGTACCCAGAATTACATAAAAGCAACTGACAAAAAAAAAAAAAAAAAAAAGAGAATTAGACAGCTTGATGATGCAATAAAGATTTTTTTTTTTTTTTGATGTTCTAAGCCCCTTACATCCTTTGCCACTAGTGTCGCATGCATCGGGGAATCTCAGCGATCATTCAATCGGTCGTCATAAGAAAAGGATACCCACAATATAAAGTTCTGGAAAACACTTCTGGAAATCTTTGCACTGCAGTTAATGGTTGCTCCAGAGCATGATGTTGTGTTCATTTCTTCACTTTTCATACTTTTCCATACTGTACGTATGTATTCTGTGCTCCAGTATGCACTGGAAAAGTTCCTTATCAAGTTGTACTGAAATTTCCACTTTTTCTGCTGGAAATCCCCAACGTTTTTCCTATTTTTACTGCGTACTCATGCATCCAGAAATTCAACAGAAAAATTAGCAATCAAAATTAGTTATACCACGAAAATTTCCGTAGTACCTTCCAAGAACCGAAAGGGTGTGGTCAGATTACCAGGGAGGGGAAGTGCCCCCTTTGACCACCTTCCCTCCATAAGGGCACCTGTGGTGACGACAAGAATGGGTGGCATCACCATCAAAGTGAAGACTCTGAAATAGCAATAATCAGATCAGATCATAAGTAGATTTTAGGAAGGGAGTGTCTGACCCCAGGTCTTAAACAACCCTTAGAAATAGAAAGCTAGGAGATTTGGGCTAGAGGGTCCAATAGGAAAGTGGCACGGAAGCGAAGTAGAAAGAGGGAAGAAGACGCCCTTATTTATTACCGGGGGGGCCAGTACCCGGGGTCCGACGGCTTAACGTGCCCATCCGACGCACGGCGGATACTTAGTGGTTCGAGCGTTCGAACCTGAGGTTCCTCCGTGGCAGTCACGAACGTTTGAAAGAGCAATGGGCTGGACATATTGCTAGAAGAACAGACTACCGTTGAACAACTAAATACTAAACTGGATTCAGAGAGACAGGTAAGGAACAGGAGAGATAGGTGGATGAAATTCCAAAGCATGCCGAAGTGACATGGAAGAGAATTTCTTAAGACAGACACACAGTTTTTGAAGAAACCTGGAAGAACCTTTTTTCCAACAGTGGATTGAGAATGGTTCATGATAATGATACGTAATATGTATATACACTGAAGAGCAATTGAATTAGAGATACCTATCTAGTAACGTGTAGCATCACCTTTCGCCCTGATGACGGCGGCGATTCGTCTCGGCATGGACTCGACAAGACACCGGAAGCGTTGGGAAGCCATACGGATCCACGACCCCTAAACAAGCTCCCACAGTTCACGAAGATTTGATGGAGGGGAGTCAGAGCCTTTAACATCTCTCTCGATGGCATCTCAGATGTGCTGGATGGGATTGAGGTCAGGTTACCTACCTGGCCAAGGAAGCGAGGCCACGTCGGTGGAGTGTTTATCCAACCATTCGGATACAATTCGGGTGCAATGACACGGTGCATTGTCTTGTTGCAGGATGAGGTCCCCAGTGGGATGTTGAAGACTCACAAACGGGAGCAAATGGTCGTCCAGAATATCCCGGTAACGTTGACCAGTTAGGGACGATGTCACACGTACCAGGGGTCCCATTTCAGTCCACGTAAACAGTCCCCAGAAGAGAATGCCGCCCCCCCCCTTGAAGAGTACCCTGCTGGCAAGAAGGATCCATCGCTTCATGTGGTTTGCGCCGTACTCGTATCCTGCCATCCGCACGTGCCAACGTGAATCTCGACTCATCAGTCCAGGCAACATTTTCCCACATGTCTAGGGTCCAGTGGCGATATTCCCGCGCCCATGCTAATCTTTGCACCCTGTGATGTGCGGTCAGCAGCGGTACCCTCGTGGGACGATGGCTTCTGTACCCCATAGCGAGGAGATGGTTCTGGATGGTGAGGCTGCTTACACGTTTTTGTGCACCAGCGTTAAATTGCCGAGTGATTTCTTGCACTGTGGCTCGTCTATCCGCTGTTACAATGCGAGCTAGCAGACGATGACCCCGCTCATCCACACGCCGTTGTCCACGGCAGTTGGCCCTTGCAGGGATGGTTTTACCGGATTCGATGTACTCACGGTGCACCCGTGACACAGTGGCTCGTGAAAATCGCAATGCCTGCACGACTTCCGAGATGGAGTGACCCATTCGTCGGGCCCCTACAATTTTCCCACGATCAAATGCGCTTAGATCCTTCGTCTTACCCATACTGCGTCCGACTGTTACTGATTCCCGTCGCATCACTTCTTATATTGTCTGATCGCTGCATACATCATGTCGTTTTCGTTTACAGGGCCACATTTGCCTAACGCCAGCTGTCTCTAATTCAATTGCTCTTCAGTGTACATGGACGTGCGCTTGTGCGTGTGTGTGGGCGCGTGTGCGCGCTTCTGTGTGTGTCAATAAGTGTAAATCCTAAATTTCAGTAAATCTCATTTATTGCATACACTCCATTACGGCTAACTTATTGGTGTTGGTTCCGGTCCACTACGCTTCGTAATACGCTGCCTCAGAGATTTTGAGAACTGCGGAAAAGTTTTAATAGAACTGTTATTAGTCGTATTTCAAAACTGACATTTTTATTGGCGTGAAAAAAGTTCGCCCTCCTTGGGCGTGTTTCTGCAGCAACTGGAGGTAATGGATATCTTGACATGCCTTGTATAATTAGGATAAGGCAGCTGCGTTTGAGAAAGTTTTTCTATACAATACCTGTACATGAGGAAGTGTAAGTAGTCTGAGCGGGTTTGTATCTTTAACGAAGGCAGCAACCGAGGTGGCTTACAATTTAATTGATTTGTTATGTTCATTTGGAGCGACAAGCCATTACAAAGGAACAATGGATTCGAAATTGTAGATAATAATTAAGATATGCAATAATCTACGTCGGTTCCGCGGTTGCTTGTGGTCAAGTTTCGTCATTCCCGAAGCTTATGAAGTGTAAAATAAAGGCATAAACAAGTGAAAAAAAAAGTGTTTGTAAGTATTTTGTTTGAAGTGAAAATGACCTTATGCGTGTCTTGATGCAAGAGGAATGGGTTACTCCCCTTTGTGTTTGACAGGAACAGAACCTGCTAGCACACTCCGAGATGATCTTTAGAGAAACAAGTTGAAAGCTCTGCTTGTTAAGTATCAGATGTAGTTTTTTAGCCATTCAGAACTTCCTCGCGTTTATTCTCCTCCGTAGATACACATCTTCAGGTCGGCTAGTTGGCAATAAATCTACCTTTTTAGCACCGTTTTCAAAAAAAAAAAAAAAAAAAAAAAAGAGGAAAGAAAAAAGGAACAAAGATGCTGATATGGTCAAAACGGGGTAAACTGGTTGTCTTGTTTTTAATTAGGTCTCGCTGTGAAGATTTTTTCACATTGCACTGAATTCTGTAGTGTTGTCGCACTGTCTTCAAATGTGTTCTCAAGTGAAATATACAATAATATAACAACAAAAAATTTGCTGGCAATCGGTATTCTTTCATTGAACAAGACTTTTAAACATTTTTTTATGTGAGCTACATTTTTTATTTGAACTTGGTCCGAATGTAACAACGAAATCTTAAATAAATAAAAAAAAAAACAATTTAGTAATAATTTCACCTTTTCTCGAGCTGCAGAGAAAGTGTTTTACACCTCTGACCTATTTTTTTTTCACCCATTTTTTGTTTTGTATAGGAGGCCACCTTTGGTGTAAAAGGGAATCTGTTTGACGCAAGTAGCATTCTCCTAGCAACTGGAAGAGAAGTATTATGGTTCCCTGTTTCGAAGAACCAACAAGAAATTTCATTTCTGGTAGTTCGGAATTGAATTAGGCTGAAAATACTGGTTGTGTTAAGCTTTTCATTACAGTAGATTATTTTTAGCAATGGAACTGTCTAACAGCAGTGGAGTATGTAGCATCGGTTTGCGGTAATACACGCAAGCCTGCCCCAAATTTTCCACTTATTTCTCAGCTGCTTCAGGTACGCAATTTTTTCTCTTGGTAGCAACAAGCATGGCTTTACATTCGTAGAGTTACATTCGCATAGCTTACACGAGATGTTTCTTGAAGTTGGATTTCTAAGTTCTTTTCACATCACTCAGAGATACGCATTCCCAACGTTTTCCCTTTCTGTTATTGGTACATCTCTCTGTTATTAGTACATAACTTCCCTGGTAGCTGGTGTAAATGTGTATAATCACAATATGTTTCTAAAAATGGATTAGTATGATTTTTTAACGAGTAATTTTGCATTTGAAATCGTTATGTACACTGAAGAGCAATTGAATTAGAGACAGCTGGCGTTATGCAAATGTGGCCCTGTAAACGGAAACGACATGACGTATGCAGCAATCCGACAATATAAGGAGTGATGCGACGGGAATCAGTAAGAGTCGGACGCAGTGCGAGTAAGACGAAGGATCTAAGCGCATTTGATCGTGGGAAAATTGTCGGGGCCCGACGAATGGGTCACTCCATCTTGGAAGTCGTGCAGGCACTGGAATTTTCACGATCCACTGTGTCACGGGTGCACCGTGAGTACATCGAATCCGGTAAAACCATCACTGCAAGGGCCAACTGCCGTGGACAACAGCGTGTGGATGAGTGGGGTAATCGTCAGCTAGCTCGCATTATAACAGGGGATAGACGGGCCACAGTGCAAGAAATCACTCGGCAATTTAACGCTGGTGCACAAAAGCGTGTAAGCAGCTACACCATCCAGAACCATCTCCTCGCTATGGGGTACAGAAGCCATCGTCCCACGAGGGTACCGCTGCTGACCGCACATCACAGGGTGCAAAGATTAGCATGGGCGCGGGAACATCGCCACTGGACCCTAGACATGTGGACAAATGTTGCCTGGACTGATGAGTCGAGATTCACGTTGGTACATGCGGATGGCAGGATCCGAGTACGTTGCAAACCACATGAAGCGATGGATCCTTCTTGCCAGCAGGGTACTCTTCAAGGGGGGGGGGCGGCTGGCATTCTCGTATGGGGACTGTTTACGTGGACTGAAAGGGGACACCTTGTACGTATGACATCGTCCCTCACAGGTCAACTTTCCAGGGATATCCTGGACGATCATTTGCTCCCGTTTGTGCGTCTTCAGCATCCCACTGGGGACCTCATCCTGCAACAAGACAATACACCGTGCCAACGCTCCCGAATTATATCCGAATGGTTGGACGAACACTCCACCGACGTGACCTCGCTTCCTTGGCCAGCTAGGTAACCTGACCTCAATCCCATCGAGCACATCTGGGATGCCATCGAGAAAGATATTCGAGACTCTGACCCCCCCCCCATCAAATCTTCGTGAACTGTGGGAGCTTGTTTAGGGGTCGTGGATCCATACGGCTTCCCAACGCTTCCGGTGTCTTGTCGAGTCCATGACGAGACGAATCGCCGTCGTCATCGGGGCGAAAGGTGGTGCTACATGTTACTAGACAGGTATCTAATTCAATTGCTCTTCAGTGTATGATTGGTACTGCCTTGCCCGACGGAAGAATAACATATACTCGAAAAAAAAAATACATTGTATCATCTGTGTATGAGCGTAGTATTTATGATAACGCTATCTCTGTAACTAACATATTGAAAAAAAAAAAACCCGGAAAATAAAGAGATTTTATTAGCTATATTGTGAAAATATCTATCTCATCCACGTCTATAGGAGAAATTAAGAATTTGAGACAGTAAGTCGTCAACACAGTGGAAAGGCTTGTTAATACAAGGTAAAATATGGATGTCTGAAGTTATTTTCCCCCTAAAAATTGTCTCTTAATAATTGATGTATAAATTCTTGATGTTCTTCTAATTTAGGAGCAATTGGCCTAACGACATGTTTTTTGAACATCCCGCTTTATTAAAACCGGAAGAAACTGAGGACACTTCCGCTCTTGAATTAGAATCTCTTTTGTGCTATGGCAAATGAATTCATGACTATATGTATTTCGTAAAGTGACATGACATCATTTAAACACACTTTTAAAACGAATTCCTAGTCTTCTTTTTCTCTTTCGTTATTCTTTTGATTAACACCAGCACAGCATATAACGGGTTCAGTTGATTGGCTATCGTGTCGACTTACCACAGCTCAGTATGCTGAGGCGATGTGCTTAGGTCAAGCTTGTGTGAACAGCGGGTTTCACTGGCGGAGAGATGGTGTATGATAGATCGTTTATTCCTAATTTCAAACTAGGAAGCATTTGAATATCGTAATAGTTGAAGATGGTGCCTGAAGAGTAAATTATCATTAGTAGTCTCAGTTTTCCTAGTAGTACTGTGGTTGCATAATTTTAACACCTAATTAATTCAGTAACAGCATAATTAATTTAAGGAAGACAACGAACGCCAAATTATGACTTTGCCTTGTCTTCGCCAAGTTAATTACAAGAACTGAAAATGTTTGCGTAAACATAACGGCTTCTGTACTTTTTGAAGTTGTTCTTCGCATCATCACAGTAGCACTTACTCTATGTAATGGTGTTGCGACAGTTTTTATGCCATGAGAAAAATCCTGTGAGTGAGAGTAAAATCCAGTTTCTTGCATAGAACATAGTTTTTTTTTGTTTTTTTTTATCTCGTAAATCAAGACTGATTTTTCATGCTCAGATATTGGCTGAAAGAAACTGTGTACGTCAAGGCGCCAACTTCTAAGACAGTATGTTCTCTAATACCGATATTATCACAAAACGACGCCGATTCTCCCGCAAACTTATAAAAACTTATCGTTACAACTATTTAAAGCTTAAGGTGGTTCACCTCAAAACTCTGCCCTATGTTTCCAATGGTAAAAATTTCTGTATACACTTTCTTCGCAATTAATATATTTCCAAGGATGAAAATCTGCACATCGGTAAAAATAACTTAAAAGTATAGCATGGCATACTTGATATTTGCTGAAAGGTAATTATATTAAAAAATTTGTTCTTGGGTAATGTTGAGACCTGCTAATAGATGGCGAGACCTGTACATTGATGACGTCAGTGGGCAAAGAAATGCTTGATGGCTTTTTCGGAATTAGAAATCAGCAGTACCTACAGTACTGATGTTTTTGTTTTTTTCAATGATTTTATTAATTTTCAGAATGGAATCAAAATCTGAGTTCATCTGCACGATAGTGTGTAACAGTGTCTAACGTAGCCGGAAATTTCTTAAGGGGAGAGGGGTCCATGAATTTGGTTCATCGGTGAAAGCCTTCCGGAAAAAAATACTCCAAATGGGAATAAGCCCCAAATCTTTAAAAGTCAAAAAATGAAAGCATTACTGAGAAAAACTTTTTTAAATATACGCATATATATATCGCTCAAATTTTCACTCGATGCCTTAATGAAGGGAAGATTCCTGAGGATTGGAACAACGCTACAATGATCCTGCTACATAAAAAAGGTGACATTGAGGATTTCGGAAACTACAGACCTATCAGCCTCCTCTCAGTGGTTTATAAAATCTTCACTAAAGTTCTTTCACACAGTTTGAAGGTGACACTGGACATGGCTCAACCGAGAGAACAAGCTGGATTCAGGAGTGGCTACAGCACAATAGATCATATCCACGTACTGAGAGAACTAATTGAAAGAGCGAGGGAATATGAACTTCCACTGTGCATGGCATTTATCGATTATAAGCCTTCGATTCGGTGAAACCATCAGCAGTTACAATGGCTCTGAAACCCTGCGGTATTGAAGATGCATACATTAATATTATTAATAACATCTATGAAAATGCAAGTGCAAAGATTCGGCTGTTTGAAAATACAACGCACATACAAATTGGAAAGGGAGTGAGACAAGGTGACACCATATCTTCGAAGCTCTTTAATGACACATTGGAAAATGTCTTTCAATCACTGAACTGGGAAAACAAAGGGATAAAGATTAATGGAGATTATCTAACCCACCTTCGTTTTGCTGATGACGTAGTCATTTTTGCAACTACCCCATCAGAGCTGCAGAGTATGATCCAGGAACTTGCTGACAAGAGTAAAGAAGTGGGATTAAAAATGAACTTTCAGAATACAAAAGTGATGTTCAATGCTTTTAAGATAAATTAAGATTTATCGATTGATGGGGAAAAGCTGGAGATCACAGACACGTACGTTTATCTTGGACAGCAGATATCAAGTGAGGGTCACATTGATGAAGAAATTAATCAGAGTACAAAACTTGCCTGGAGAGTTTTTGGAAGAAACAGCATAATTTTCAAGAGCAATATGTCATTATGTCTTAAAAGAAAAGTGTTTGATCAATGTGTTTAAAAGAAAAGTGTTTGATCAATGTGTTTAAAAGAAAAGTGTTTGATCATGGTTGACAATGATGATATCATCATCATCATTGTCAACCATTATCAATCCACTGCTGGACGAAGGTCTCCCCAAGTTTCTTCCACAACGGTCTGTCTTGTGCCAGTCTCCTCCATGTTACTCCCGCATACTTTCGAATTTCGTCCACCCATCTCCCATGTGGTCTTTTTCTGGGTCTTTTTCTGTCCGCTGGAATCCAATCTAAAATTTCGGCTGTCCATCGATGGTCTGTCCTTCTGGCAGTATGCCCAGCCCATTGCCATTTCAGGGATTTAACTGTGATCATGTCTTCCACTCTTGTCATCCAGGATCCACGAGTTCCTCTTCTTATCTCTCCTTGTTACACCAAGCATGCACCTCTCCATGCTGCTTTGAGTTGTCTGCAGCCTTTGTATGTCTCTTTTAGTTAAGGTCCACGTCTCTGCACCATACGTAAGCACTGGAAGGATGCATTGATCAAACACTTTTCTTTTAAGACGTAATGGCATATTGCTCTTGAAAATTATGCTGTTTCTTCCAAAAACTCTCCAGGCAAGTTTTGTACGCCGATTAATTTCTTCATCAATGTGACCCTTACTTGATATCTGCTGTCCAAGATAAACGTACGTGTCTGTTATCTCCAGCTTTTCTCCATCAATCGATAAATCTTCATTTCGTGTAAAAGCATTGAACATCACTTTTGTCTTCTGAAAGTTCATTTTTAATCCTACTTCTTTACTCTTGTCAGCAAGTTCCTGGATCATATACTGCAGCCTTTGTATGTCTCTTTTAGTTAAGGTCCACGTCTCTGCACCATACGTAAGCACTGGAATGATGCATTGATCAAACACTTTTCTTTTAAGACGTAATGGCATATTGCTCTTGAAAATTATGCTGTTTCTTCCAAAAACTCTCCAGGCAAGTTTTGTACGCCGATTAATTTCTTCATCAATGTGACCCTTACTTGATATCTGCTGTCCAAGATAAACGTACGTGTCTGTTATCTCCAGCTTTTCTCCATCAATCGATAAATCTTAATTTCGTGTAAAAGCATTGAACATCACTTTTGTCTTCTGAAAGTTCATTTTTAATCCTACTTCTTTACTCTTGTCAGCAAGTTCCTGGATCATATACTCTGCAGCCCTGATGCGGTAGTTGCAAAAATGACTGTTATCAGCAAAACGAAGGTGAGTTAGATAATCTCCATTAATCTTTATCTCTTTGTTTTCCTAGTTCAGTAATTGAAAGACATTTTCCAAAGTGGCATTAAAGAGTTTGGGAGATAATAGTGTCGCCTTGTCTCACTGCCTTTGCAATTTTTATGGGTGCTGTATTCTCAAATAGCTGAATCTTTGCACTTGCATTTTCATAGATGTTATTAATAATATTAATGTATGCATCTTCAATACCGCAGGGTTTCAGAACCATTGTAACTGCTGATGGTTAAACCGAATCAAAAGCTTTTTCATAATCGATAAAAGCCATGCACAATGGAAGTTCATATTCCCTCGCTCTTTCAATTAGTTCTCTCAGTACGTGGATATGATCTATTGTGCTGTAGCCACTCCTGAATTCAGCTTGTTTTCTCGGTTGAGCCATGTCCAGTGTTAATTTCAAACGGTGTGAAAGAACTTTAGTGAAGATTTTATAAACCACTGATAGGAGGCTGATAGGACTGTAGTTCCTGAGATCCTCAATGTCACCTTTTTTATGTAGCAGGATCATTATAGCGTTGTTCCAATCCTCGGGAATCTTCCCTTCATTAAGGCATCGAGTGAAAATTTGGGCGAGTACTGTTTCGATTTCTCCACTTGCTTCTTGTATGATGTCTACAGTAATTCCATCTTCTCCTGGAGCTTTCCCCTGCTTCATGTTCTTGATTGCATGTGCAACTTCTGCTGGGAGGACTGGAAGAGCTCTGGTACTTGTACCTTCCATGATGTCTGGAGTACATGCATCATCCCTTTCATATGACTTGGAGTAGAAATCTTTCACTCTTGTCAAAATTTCGCCTCTATTTCTTGTTACACAACACTCTTCTTTTCTCAGTGCCATAATCTGTTTTCTTCCCTTACTGAGATGTCCCTTTGCTATCTTTAGGCTTTGTTTGTTTTCAATTGCTTTCCTCACTAGTTCACAGTTGAATTTCCTTACGTCTTCAGTGATACTTTTTCGTACTGTCTTGCATAGCTCTATATATTCCACTTTAGAAGTCACAGCTTCTTTAGTTGTCCTCATCTCTCTTCTTTTTTGCATCAACATTTTGGTTTTTTCTGATAATTTGTTTACTTGCAACTTGTTCTTAGACCCAGCCAATTTTGTTGCTGTTTCCATAAGAGCTTTGGTTACTTTTCTGTTCTCTGATGATATATATATCATATATTCAGCAGTGGATTGATAATGGTTGACGATTTTATATATCATATATATGATCATTGTCAACCATTATCAATCCACATCTGGACGAAAGTCTCCCCAAGTTTCTTCCGCAATGGTTTGTCTTGTGCCAGTCTCCTCTATGTTACTCCAGCATATTTTCGAATTTCATCCACCCATCTCCCATGTGGTCTTCTTCTGGGCATTTTCCTGTCCCTTGGAATCCAATCTAAAATTTCGGCTGTCCGTCGATGGTCTGTCCTTCTGGCAGTATGTCCAGCCCATTGGCATTTCAGGGATTTAACTCTGATCATGATGTCTTCCACTCTTGTCATTTTTCGGATCCACGAGTTCCTCTTCTTATCTCTCCTGGTTACACCAAGCATGCACCTCTCCATGCTACTTTGAGTTGTCTGCAGCCTTTGTATGTCTCTTTTAGTTAAGGTCCACGTCTCTGCACCATACGTAAGCACTGGAAGGATGCATTGATCAAACACTTTTCTTTTAAGACGTAATGGCATATTGCTCTTGAAAATTATGCTGTTTCTTCCAAAAGCTCTCCAGGCAAGTTTTGTAGGTGGATTAATTTCTTCATCAATGTGACCATCACTTGATATCTGCTATCCAAGATAAACGTACGTGTCTGTTATCTCCAGCTTTTCCCCATCAATCGATAAATCTTCATTTCTTGTAAAAGCATTGTACATCACTTTTGTCTTCTGAAAGTTCATTTTTAATCCCGCTTCTTTACTCTTGTCAGCAAGTTCCTGGATCATACTCTGCAGCTCTGATGGGGTAGTTGCAAAAATGACTACGTCATCAGCAAAACGAAGGTGGGTTAGATAATCTCCATTAATCTTTATCCCTTTGTTTTCCCAGTTCAGTGATTGAAAGACATTTTCCAATGTGTCATTAAAGAGCTTCGGAGATATGGTGTCACCTTGTCTCACTCTCTTTCCAATTTTTATGTGTGTTGTATTTTCAAACAGGCGAATCTTTGCACTTGCATTTTCATAGATGTTATTAATAATATTAATGTATGCATCTTCAATACCGCAGGATTTCAGAGCCATTGTAACTGCTGATGGTTAAACCGAATCAAAGGCTTTTTCATAATCGATAAAAGCCATGCACAGTGGAAGTTCATATTCCCTCGCTCTTTCAATTAGTGCTCTCAGTACGTGGATATGATTTATTGTGCTGTAGCCGCTCCTGAATCCAGCTTGTTCTCTCGGTTGAGCCATGTCCAGTGTCACCTTCAAGCGGTGTGAAATAACTTTAGTGAAGATTTTATAAACCACTGATAGGAGTCTGATGGGTCTGTAGTTGCTGAGATCTTCAATGTCACCTTTTTTATGTAGCAGGATCATTGTAGCGTTGTTCCAATCTTCAGGAATCTTCCCTTCATTAAGGCATCGAGTGAAAATTTGGGCGAGTACTGTTTCGATTTCTCCACTTGCTTCTTGTATGATGTCTACAGCAATTCCATCTTCTCCTGGAGCTTTTCCCCGCTTCATGTTCTTGATTGCATGTGCAACTTCTGCTGGGAGGACTTAAAGAACTCTTGTACTGGTACCTTCCATGATGTCTGGCGTACATGTATCATCCCTTGCATATAATTTGGAGTAGAAATCTTTCACTCTTGTCAAAATTTCGCCTCTATTTCTTGTTACAGAACCATCTTCTTTTCTCAGTGCCATAATCTGTTTTCTTCACTTACTGAGATGCTCCCTTGCTATCTTTAGGCTTTGATATATACATATCTCAGTTAAAATTCGTACTCAATCCCCCTCATAGGGGAAGGGGGTCCAGACCTGATGACCACCGCGTTGGCTACGGCTCTGGTCTGGAATTTTTAGAATGGTTTGAGCCACTTAGATTAAATGTTCGGACAATAATTTACCTGAAAATGTCAGCAGAACTGTAGGCACTGCTGACTTTTAATTCTGAAATAAGCCATCAAACATTTGTTTGTCCACTGATATCGTCAACGTATTTTTTGTCCACTGATATCGTCAACGTATCTGTTTGTCCACTGATATCGCATTTCCATTACGTCAGGGAGGTAATAGAAATGCGACACAGGAATGCTAATCCATATACGTAGATTGCGTTGCTTTCTATAATTACTGCGAATTGGCTGGTGGCGCTTTTCTATTGAGAAATGGTCTTCTATGTCATACAACAGATGATCGACTGGATTGAGATGTAGTAACTGGGATGCTTCCGTGTCCTTTCAGTATGCCTTTATGCTGCTGAAATATCTGGCTTGCAGATAGCAACACTGTTGCCATGAAGTGAGGCGTCTGATCGACAACGATGTTCAAATATTGTTTGTCATGCAAACGTGTCGCGGAACTTCAGCTTGCATCATTGAGTGCTGGTAAGACAGATCAATGAAAAGTGCAGTTTTAGCCATTTCTTCCAGCAGTTCAGATGAAGTTTCATCAGATCTCGGTTGCCGAATATTTGTATTCCTTTGCCGTCTGCAGCTGCAGTTTCTTGTTTTTCTCAGATAAAAATGAAACTCGGTAATGTCTTCGGCTGCCATACCTCATTCGTGATAAATTGCTGCAAGTAGCGTATTCTAAACAAAGGGAAAGGGATTCTAAAACGCTTCTTTCTCCACGGCTATTTGTACTGTATTATTTGACCGACAGTAGATAATCCATTACCCTGCAAAGTCACGTGAGCTTTCATCGGCTTCTTTGAGCAATGAGCTGTTTCTGCCCAAAGGGCTGTCACTGTATGATATGTTTTTGATGTTGGGCTGTTTTCGGTACATTCGAGGCACAAAGTCTTCTCTGAAATCCCGAGCGATGCTGCTCTTTCTAAGGTGATCAAAACGGCTCATTCGGAGGCAACTGCTGTGCTACATTTATAGAGTGGCTTCAATGTTTTTGTATGCTGCACATATAACTTGAATATTTAATCTTGCCTATATGCTTACAAAACAAACACGCAAATTTGCAGCTTCCCTAGGCCCCTACGAATCTGTTTTAAAACCTAATAAAATGCAAGCCTGATAAACGCTGTCCAACAGTCGGTGAAGGAGCATGGATGCAACAGAAGGGAGTAATAAACAAAAAGGCCAATGATTGATGTGCCTTTTCCTAAACTCGCTGACAGGTCGGCCTACTTCTTTGTGCAGTGAGTGGTTCTACTGTCCTTTATTCTTTTCACAAGGCGATGAGCTGAAAGAAGAGTGATTGGGAAAACATCAGACGCCTGAGGGGTAATGAAATAAACATTTCAGAAGTGAATTGGAAATTTAAAACCAGGAATGTTATACAAAGTAGCGCAAAAGGTATTTTCACACTGTACATTATTTTGAAAGACTCCACCACCTAAGAAATGGAAGCTCTTAGACTTCGTGAACAGTTCCATCCGTTCTGCATGAAACTGAAACATTCTGTGAAGATCTGGAATGAGGACGAACTGGGAAGTTGTGTGTGAAGAGATCTCTAGAGAACCACGATAGCTACGCCGGTCAGCATGCATTGTCTGAATGGGAGTAGAGAAAAGACAACTCTACAATATACGGCAAGGAATACTTGCTTGCTACTACCCGTAGATAGCGACACGTTTAATGGTCCTTCAGGCACTAGAACATATTGTTAGCTGTTTCCATCTGCTGTCTTCCTGTGTAAATGATCTCGGCATCATGCTTGCCCGTATACTGCCCTGTCAGGAAGAGTGAGAAGCAGAAGTGTGTTTGCCACTTGAGAGAAGATTTAGTAGGGCCTGTAAATTACGATAGACGTGCATCAGGAAGCTTTGACATTTACCCTGTCGTTTAAAATTTATCACTGAGGCCCTTAGGGTGGATCGACATCATACCAAATTTGGTACGAAGTAAACAGTCTCTTCTCTTTCTTTGAGATTAATTTTTCAACCATTTTAAATTCTTTACATGAATTCTGTCGTTTGAATCTCGTTCACACGAGTAGCTTCCTTGCAAAGTGTTAACACTGTTTCTTATGACTGGTGTGTATACGCGAAGAAGCTAATAATATATACATTTCATACCGTCCTCTTTCTTATATTGGCACGGCCAATGCTTTTCTGTGGAGTTGCACACATTGATTAAATTACATTTGCGTAGATTTTTAACATGCCTACACTTAATGCTTTCTTAAAGAGAATTAAACAATGAGAATCGTTATAATTTATTCAATAATTTTAGGGGAAAAGAAAGTTTGCGTCGTTAATTTCTAGTTTTGGAGAAGGTAAAGAGCTAAAAAAAAGTTTGCAACAAATTGTCTTTAATTAAAGTAAAAACAGATACTAAAACTTAAGGTATGTCGAAAATTCTCAATAATTTCAAAAGAAATATTTCGATGATTTGTTATTCAATAAAGAACTAGACAAAATAATTTATTTTTCCTCCATGCCGAAGTCGTACCTTTAAAAGAGGAGATAAAAAAAAGAAAAAAAAAATAGTGGAAGGAAAATTTCTGCCAATGCCTGTATGAACCGTTCATTGAATTAACCAATGCAATAATATAGTATATTGCTACGAAAAGTCACAAATTATATGAAAAATGTCCTCCATAATGAAAGATATCCCAAGCAAAGGATATGTTTCAAATCGAATATAATTAGAAGCACAGATATAGAGAAAAATGCAGTGCAACTTCGTCTCCTAACTGAAAAAGTGATCATCGTTTGATGGGGGAAGTACATGCGAAGTGTTTTTAATAGTGAAGGGTGTCTTACAAAGAAAGGGTTTTTATCAGTTGGTGGCACTCTTGCAAACAGAAATTTATACTGATGCCTCCTAACGTCAAAACAGTGCATTAAGGAAAAGTAGAAAATATACGCAAAACATTTTTCACAGCGGGTTCTATGCGCTGGAAAAGGAATTTTTCAAATGCGGCTTTTAGAAGCTGAGATAACAAGAAACTAAAAGATGAAACTGAGGCCGCCTTTTGAATAATTTGCGACAAAAAACGAATTTTTCAAAGCAGATTTTTAGAAAGGTAGGACAGCGAAAGAAAGAAAGAAGTAGAAAGAGCAGATGAAATGGAAAAACAGCGAAAGGGGGAAAAAAAAGAAGCGAAAACTTAAAAGAAAAGATAGCAAGGTAATAGTTTGTACAATTAGGTATACACATCCTAGCGGCAACAGTGTGCTTTATTTGAAGTGGATAAATTCAGAAATCTTTGCTATAGTAAATGTTATTAGGTATAAAAAGATCGTTTTCATTAGATTTTTAGAAGCGCAGTGGTCTGAGCGATGGCCTGTGGTCATTCGTCTGAATGGGGTCCGGGTTCGAATCCCGGTGAGACATGGATATTGTGTTTGTCTTACGGCACTAGCTCTCTCCCTTCCCTGGAACCAGTGACCCTAAATTAGGGACAAGCGACTGCTTATAGCCCATTGAGTTGCTCACGGTGGTCGTTAAACCTCCAATCAAAAAAAAAAAAAAAAAAATACTAGTATAAAAATACATACTTACGCAACCTAGCGTCAAGACTGTGCATTATGAGAAATTCAAATATGCGTGCAAAATGTTCTGCAAGATTAATTGTATCTTATGCAAAAATAATTTTTCAAATAGAAAGTTTAGAAAAAATAACACACATTCACGCTCTCTAACTGGGAAATTGTACATTATTTTGGACAGCGAATATAGAAGAAATGTTTTCCGTAGTGAGTGGTATCTTATCAAAAGAGAATTTTTTGAATCTGGTTTAGTAGATATGGCTGCGAAATAGAAATGATTGCCCTTATTCTTACCATATGGACATGGATTGCTGTCCTGAGATAGACATTTGCACAATAGGTAATGATTCCTTTTTTTTTTTAAATATGTTAAATGAGGAAAATACCGTTATCATACATATTGCGTAAATAGACAGACGATACAGTGTGCTTCTTTTCGAATGTCTGTTACTTCTGTAAAGCAAGGCAGTACCAATCATACATAACTATCTCAGATGTAAAGAATCGGTAAACAGAAATGTGGGCTTACTCCCATTAACGGTAAAATCGTGTGTTAAAAAGTTTGAAATTATATGTCAGATATTCTTCACCAGGAACGATATCCGTCGCAAAACGAATACTTGAAATCTGACGTTTAGAAGTGTAGGTATCGGTAAACAATACAATATATGTTAGCGCTTCCTTCCGGAAAATCTGCGTGTGATTTCGAAGAGAAAAGGTGCACAAAATGTTTCCCGTTGTGAGTGGTATTTGATAAAAACAAATTTTTTTTCATTGAAGTTTTAGAAGAATTGATATGGGTACAAATATTTTGCGAACAGTAATACACACTTACATCATGTAGTAAGAATACGTTAGAAAAAATACGAAATTATATGCAAAATACTCTTCGCCGTGAACGCTATCCGGCGGAAAAAGAACTTATCAAATCAAAATTTTGGAAGCAGAGATATAGACCCCCCCCCCACAAAAAACACGACATACATTTACGCCCCCTAGCGGAAAATTGTACGTTATTTGAAGGAGAAAATACGCAGAATGGTAGTGGCAAAAGGTGTTGCAGGAAAAAAGAATTATAATTGATTAGAGTTTTTAGAATCAATGATACGGAATAAAATATATTTTGAATTCAATTGCATTTTGCGTTCCCTAGAGGCTATGCATCGGGAAAAGACCAAAAGATCATCGTTCTCATATTTTACGCTTCTCAGTAAAAAAAAAAAGCATTTAAATCTGATTAATTGGTGCAGAGATGTGATGTCCAAGACTGGGTACTCCAAGCACGTTCTTTGTTTTACAAAGACATACTAAATACATATTCGGACAAAAAATGTATTCAGACATATTTACTGGAAATAAAAATAGTAATAAAGATGTGTATTTTTCAACTCTCTATCAAGTCTGAAGAAATTTGAGGGGCATCAGGGAATAAAACAAAAGTAGTACAGGAGCTAGAATAAAAGACAAGGAAGATAAGTTTATGTTCCAGAACTTTCAAAGTAAACGAATACGGCTTTGCCAGTGGAACCAAACAGTTCCTTAACGATGAAGCAAGAAATAAATTAAACCAACATGATGTTTGCCAGTAGAGGCGTAATTAGGCAAAACAAAATTAACGCATAGCTCCATGTTAACTCTATGCGGGAGGCCCAATCAAAATGTGACCTTTTGTATAGCTTTTTCAAAACGCCTTCGAGTTCGGACCTTCGGTAACACATCAAACTGCCAGAATGAAGCTTGCAATCGTGACTCGCCGCCGCAGTAATGATCGAATAGCCCCAGATAATCTTCTATATTGTGAACGACATTTTAATTTTGCAACGTCAATCCAACTAAAGGTCCTTACTCTTATTTTTAAATACACCAGGTTGTGAATACGCAAGGAACACTTAGAGCGTAGTAAATCCGTTTATTTTCGTGGTGTAAATTTGTATAAAGATTCGCCAAGCTTTCACATTCCACTGGGAGGCTTTCTCTAGGCAACGTAGACATAAATGCTCAATGTAGACATAGAATCTTCATTGTTGTCGACGAAAACCATGGTTCTACTTTAGTTGGATGGATGTTGCAAGAAAAACAAAAATGTCGTTCACATACATTGTTGGATTCTCTGGGCTAAACGCTTCTTCATTTCTGAATGTGAGCAGTTAACATACCCGGAGCAATTTTGAGGAAGAAATGTGAATATTAAGCTTCTAGTATTATCAGTAAATTCTGCAAATGGACAAATAACAAAGTGTAGCGCGAAAAAACAAAAATTGTGCCAGAAACTGGTGCAAAAGTTTCAATTCCAACTTTAATCAGCTTTTAAGGAGTGATTTTTGCGCTCTCACTTGAGCTGCGCCCGGGGATACCGTCCCGCCCTTCTCTCTGTAGTTACGCCTCTGCTTGCCAGAAAAGTCTAATTTTAGCCAGACCTGAAGAAATCAACTGCAGAAACACTGCGACCAGCTGAATATGTTATTTACCCCACAACGCAAGTAGATGCGATGTACTCAGAACCCTAACATTTTAAATGTCTAAAACAGTAAATTTCGAAAGAACCCTAACATTTTAAATGTCTAAAACAGTAAATTTCGAATTTTCTTCATGAAAGAAATTTTTGGCCCAGTTTTTATTCGCTTGGAATTCATTTTAATGGTCATCCACCTTTTCCGAAGATATCGACCAAACACGAGTCGTATGAAAAATAAAAAGGCAACTTTCAGAAGAAACAGTTTTGATTCAACACCCCACTTGACCGTTTGTATCACAAGAAAAGGAGGGAGCGCTTAAAGGTTCGCATCATTACGGATCATCTTCCACTTAAGCTTTTTCTAGCGTGACAGCATTTTAAAGATGATTTTCATGATTCATAACCAGTTCACGTCCCGCGGTTTACATGAAATTGGTGTAGTATGCGTTAGTTCAAGTGTGGATATAATGACGAACCAGCCATAGGGCAGACGTATAACAACTCTTGCTGCCGCCATGTCTTCACCTTTAAAACGTCTGTTCACTTCCTCAATGCACCACGTCTTCACTTGTTTGACGGATGTGTTACTACTTGTTCATACAGCGCGTAACTTCATTTGTGGGCTTTGCAGTTTCTAAATGCGGTAAGTTCGTAAATAATATTTGTTACTACAAAAAATTAGATGAAATGTCGTTGCAGAAATGAAAAATTTGTCAATATTTTCCAGCTGAAAAATTTAATTTCTAGTTTTTGATTTTCCTCGAGACTGTCTTTGAACGCGCAGTACTCCTAAACTGTATCGCTGGTTAAAAAAAAAATTCTGTTTTGCGAATCGGGTGAGAATCTAAAAAAAAACTGGGAAGAACGCACTGTTTTGTCTCTCAGATTTATAGATATAGTCGCTTTCCCATAATTTAAGATCTGTAACTTCAGGAAAGGGGCATATCCAGAATTGTAAAACATCGACATCAACTGTAGATCACAGAGTGCTCGAGCGCATATACACTGCTGGCCACCCAAAATGCAACACCAAGAATGACACGAGATAGCAAAGCTAGATTTACTGGACACATAACAACAGATACAAAGATGAAACAATTGAGCTTACAGGCCCGCGCGACTTGCGGAACACGCAGACATCAATAGTTCGTGTGGCCCCCATGGCTGGCAATAACGGCCGCTACCTGCCGCGGCATCGAACGAAAGAGGCTTTGGATGTGGGCTTGGGGTATGTCGGTCCCGGCTGCTTCCACACGTTACCACAATTTATCAGGCGTAGCCGCGGGTGGTGCTTGTTGGGCCACTCTGTTGCCGATCAGCAATCCGACGTGTTCGATGGGCGACATATCGGGAGAACAGGCGGGCCACGGCAGCAGTGACACCTGGTGGCCCGTGAAGAATTGTTGCACGATGCGTGCCACGTGCGGGCGTGCATTGTCCTGTTGAAACGTGGCCGCTGGCAGGTCCTGCAAGTAAGGGAGGACTACAGGCTCCAAAACGTCGGAGATGTAGCGGTGGCTGTTGAGTGTACCGGTGATGTGTACCGGCTATGTGTACCAGAAGGGTGCGGGTGTCATATCCAGTTGTGCCCTAAAACATAAGGCCAGGCGACGGACCGGCATGGTGATGCATAATGCTGGCGCCATACAGTCTCTCGCCGCGGTGCCGCCACACGCGGATCCGACTATCGTAGTGTTGCAGGCAGAAGCTGGATTCGTCGGAGAAGACAATGTCGTGCCATTCCGTAGTCCAGGTGCGGCGTTCAACGGCCCACTGCCGCCGCACTCGCCGGTGGTATAACGTCAATGGTAATCGGAGCAATGGGCGCCGTTCGACAAGTCCCCGCTCCTGCAGACGACGTCTAACGGTACGTGCTGACACAGGTTGTTGCGCAACACACCCTAATTCCTGCGCTAACGTTCGTGATGTGGCGGTGTGAGCCGTCAATGCCCGCCGCACAACATGCCGGTCCTCTCGTTCGGTGGTGTGCCGCTGCTGCGGCAATCGCTCACGTCGGACCGTTCGCCCCTCCTGCACCCACCGAATCCATACTCGCCTCAATGTGGCTGGATGTCGTCCCATACGGGCGCCGATGTCTCGGTACGATTAACCGCTTTCGCGCCGCCCCGGTGGCGCAGTGGTCTAAGCGTTGGCCTCTGATCATTCGTCCGAAAGGGGTCCGGGTTCGAATCCCGGTGAGGCATGGATGTTGTGTTTATCTTACGGCACTGGCTCTCTCCCTTCCCTGGAACCAGTGACCCTAAATTAGGGACGGGCGACTGCTTATAGCCCACTGAGTTGCTCACGGTGGTCATTAAACCTCTAATCAAAAAAAAAAAAAAAAAAAAAAACGCTCTCGCGATAAGCCACTATTCGTCCTCTGTCGAACTCCGAAACTCCGAAACGTGCTGGAATGACTGCCGTATTCTGCGACGAGGGATCAGGAAGCTTCCCACGTACAGGTCCGGCAGCACAACACACTTCCACTACTTACCCCCGCCTTCTGTGCAGTCTTTTATAGTGCTTCTCGGTGGCGTGCCGGGCGCACATGATTTGCATATGCCCTGCAATGCTAATCGTTTGCATGTCCTCTCGCGGGCGACGCATGCTGCGAATTTCAGGCAAATCGGATGCTTTCTTCTTGGTGTTGCATTTTGGGTGGCCAGCAGTGTATTATTTGTTCTGGCCCGGCTTATTTGATGCGTGACGAGAAGTTTATCCTGCATGCTTGTTTATTCTAGAATGTTTTCCACAATGTAAAACTTCTACGTGTTTGATGTGAGTTCCCTTTCCTTTCTTTTATGGGACTTCATGGTGCCCATTTTTTTCTGTAAAGATTAAGATGGTCGTTCAAAAAGTTCGAATTCTAAGACATGCAGAAAAGCTGTGCCATTTTGATTGCTTTTGTATTTTATGACATAAACTCTGACCACTGCAACGCTCTTTTTCCGTTGGTGCCCTAGAGCTTGGATCACGGTGCGGGAAAAAGTCTTTATTCGAACGCACCTACAGCTACGACCACCTTAGAATGGGAAGCATGTTGACTCTCGCGGATGCTTTCTTTCAGCTTGGGGAACTACTCAAAGTCACTATGGGCAAGGTTTGAAGAATTGAGTGGGAGACGACGCAATTCAAAAATTGCAGTATGTTTGATGGCTTTCACCATGTGGGAGATGTGCATACATGTGATTCTTCAGCGAATTTGCAGAATTCCGCTTTTTTCGTCATCATTTGGGCCATTCTTGAGATCGATGCAAAACTGAAGAGAAATTTTGAGGGGATAATTGGGGGCGATATTCATTTCCCATCAGGGGACGATATTTTGTCTTTCAAAACTTTCGAAAACGGAATTTCGACGAAGTGATGATTTTCCCCATTATCGTAATTTCCTTTTCTCACGATGTTCCTTCCATTCAGTATTGTTAATAAATATAATTTTATTTCACAAATTAGTTTTATTTCAGCTGAAAAACAGAAAATTTTTCCAAAAACGGAAATTAGACGGCGCAGAATTTTCCCCGTAATCTTTTGGCATGAGATTCTTCCATTTGTGTGGTTCTCGAGATCGTTGCATAACTGAACATAATTTAGAGTTCCGAAAACGGAAGTCAGACGGAGCGAAGATTTTACCCGCAATCACCCCTCCCCCACCCCGCGATGTTCCCTCTATCCTGTGTTGCTGTTAAATATCAGTAACTTTATATTTCAAATAAATTGATGTGCTCCCCTTTAATATTTACATAAGTAAATTAGCGTCAACAATTCTATCTTGCTTGTGCAGCGTTTTATTTATACTGTTTCGCCGCACGTTTGATTTTTTTACCTGTTTATAAAGTTCAGCTTTTTTTTTCTTCGGCAGTCTCATGTATGGATGTGACTAGGCGCATTGCCTTGAAGGAGGAAGACCCCTCTTCGCAGTTTCCCAAGCCGCTTCTTTTTTTTCTGATCTGTACAAAGTTGAATTATGAGGTTAGTGCAGTATGCAACGATGACATTGATGCCCTTTCCCAAGTAATCAATCAATAAGGCCTTCTGAATCCCCCCCGAACAAAAAACAACTGATGCCATCATCTTTCCAACTCACGGAACAATTTCTTGGGAGGCAGAGCAGATGCTTATTTCTACATTAGACTTGGTTTTTAGTTTCTTAGTCAGAGTGGTGAATTTATGTTTCATGCATTGTAACAATCCGGGACCAGAAATTTATTGGATCCGCACAAAGCATGTTTAAGTTGGCAAGACACACACGTGTGCGGCATGCCTTTCGCTCATCTGTCGACAATCGTGGGCCCCATCACGTATTGACCTTTTTCATCTTCAAAGAGTTCGACACTGCCGATTGAAATGCCTACAGACTGCGTACACCGAACAGTCATTCGTTTATCTTGCATCACGAGGTCATGCACCAATGTCTGCACATGAATTGCCTGTGGCAGCATGGCTTTCAGAAACAGGTATTTTATCACCGCCAGTAGACCCCTGCCCCCTTCCATTTCGCAGTCTCTATGGTTTAGGTCACAACATCGGGGGGGGGGGGATGGATCTAAAAAATTAAAATTGGTCGAGTGACATACAAGGAATATTCACTAGAAGTAGATATAGAATAATAAGGGTATGATGATTGTTAGAAATACTGATTTAAGGTTATTCGCAGAATTAAATTTCTTAACGAACACTGTAGAAGTTTGAAACTGAAAACTTAATTAAATAATATAAAAACACTTTAAAGCCAACGCAGTCCACGATTCAATAATCAACAGAATTCTGTTTTTACTAGTTCAATGTCCCTTTATTCCATCTCCAAAGCACATTAAGTATGAACAACATCGATACTTCACTTATAACAGCAAGATGAAAACACTTCATAATGCTATTTCATGACAAGACACTATTGACGATTATAGCTCGCCGTCACCAAATGTAATCTGCATAATACACTGCTGGACAATTGCTAAGGACGGATCATAAACGGCTATATAGCGCATAAAAAAGTAAGTGTGGTTGGATGCCAAGTGAAATAAAATAATGTCAGAATGCCAGGACATTACAAGAAAGACAATTTATTGTGCTCTGAAATCCAGAAGGCTTTGGAACGTGTTCAAGGGACAAACAGGCCATTTTGTGCAGAATACGTAAACGTGAAAAATGCAATTACCCTCCGCAGGCGATCCGGCGTAAGATGTCAATACGGGATATGGCCACCATGGAGGGCGATGCAAGATTCCACACGTCGTGTCATGCTTTGCACAACATTATCAAGCAGCTGTTGGGGTAATTTATCCCATTCCTCTGTCAGTGCACGGATGAGGGTGTCCTTGTTTATTGGAGGGCATTGGCGACCAGCAAGACTCCTCCCCAAAGCATCCCACACATTTTCAATGGGATTCAGATCTGGAGAATGTGCTGGCCATACGAGGCGTTGAATATCCTCGCTCTCAAGACAATCCTGGACAGCGACTGTTCGATGACATGTTGCGTTGTCGTCCATGAAAATGAATCTATCACCGACAGCACCACGGAACACGAGGTAGCAGGACATCATTAATGTATCGTTGGCCAGTCATAGTCCCAGTTGGAAGCACATAGAGGGACGTACGGCCATTGATCATGATGCCAGCCCACACCATGACACTACATGTCGGATATCGGTCCCTTTCCTGTATGTTTGCTGGACAATATGCAGTACCACTATCACGCCAGGTCAGTTGTCGTCGACAATCAGACGATAGACTGTATCTACTCTCATCTGAGAAGAGGACAGCAGACCAGTCGTTATCAGTCCAATTGCGATGTTGATGGCACCATTGCAAACGGGCTGTACGGTGACGTCTGGACAATGGGATGCACACAACAGGACGGCGGGCGTATAGTCCTCCTTCATGCAAACGTCTGCGACAGTTTTTTGGGAGATCCGCTTGCCAGTAGCAGCCATAAACTGATTTGCTACCTCACTAGCTGTGCTGCGCCGGTGTCTTTTTGTTAATAGCACTATGTACCGATCTTCTGCAGGTGTCGTACTGCGAACACGACCTCCCCCGTGACGTTTGCTACACTCTCCATTTGTTTGAAATGATTTCCAAAGCCTTGAAACAACACTGTGGCTGACTCGAACTCCCTGGCAACATCTGTTATTTTTCGCCCTTCTTCAATCTTGCCAATAATACGGCCACGCGTATAATCATCTAGGTGATGTCGGGAAGACATACTGAAACTTGAAAGTTCGTCAATTGATTCTTTCCCTTTCAACTTTGCGTTTGAACAACAACGGTCAATACGCGTCAGATCCTTTATATCTCTTATCAGCGCTATGACGTCACGAACAATTTCGGCAACCAAAAATTTGCATACGCACAACACGTCTTACTGTATCCCGCACTTATGCTAATTTCCACATTTTCCTGCCTTCCATTTTATGGTTGCTATCGTTGCTATTGTCATCCGTCCTTAGCAATTGTCCGGCAGTGTACTTACCTTCATCCAGCACACAGGCGCGACGCTACGGGTGGACTTAAGCCCACCGAACTGTGAATTTTTTTTGAGCCCACCCTTTAGTCCCCCCCCCCCCCCAGAATATTTGAGCACATGGCGAGTATAACCATTTAAAATTTTAGGGAATTTGAATAAACATATGTGAATTTTTCGAATTCACAGAAATTTGTCATATAAATTGAATTTTTTGTATTAAATTTAGTGTTATTACTTCTGGGAAACGAGTGAGTCCTCTGAGTGAATGTCAAAGAGAGTAGTAGAAAACACTATTTTTGTAGTTATAGTGTAAAAAGGTGAGCGAGGGAAAGATTTATTCCTTATCAGGTTAAACACTAAAATTCATAAACAGCCTTATGAGAACACATTAAAAACTGAACAAGAAAAATGACACCGAATTTTTGGTTGTAATGAGCACGTCTTTTGAATCCTTTTTGACGCGAATTCAATTATCAAAGTTATTCAAAGTCAATGGAACCGGTTAGGAAAACAATCAACAGGGTTCCTACAATATATAAAACATCCGGAAATAGTAACAGCTACTTACTTCTACCAGCGGCAAAAAAGTATGCTACGAAAAATAACAGATGGCGCACAAAAAAGTTTCTCGTAGCACAAATAAATATCACACAGAGATTTTCAAATCGAACAGTTAAAAGATCAAATATGCATGCAGAAGGAAACATGATATAACTCTACGTCTTCTAACGGAAGAATTTTACAAAATGGAAAAGTTGAAAATAGGCGAAAAACCATTCCTCATAGAAAAAGCTATGCTAAGGAAAGATAACTTTTCAAGTACGTCTCCCGGAAACAGACGGCGAGAAAAAAGTTTCGACCTTTACGCTCCCTAGCGGGAAATCTGTGCATTATTTAAAAGGACAGTGTCCCACATCTCTATTGTAGCAAATGGCATACAGTAAAGAAGAAATTTCTCAAGACGGTTTTTAGAAGCGGAGATACAGCTGCGAACTGAAGTACACAAACACCACCTAGCGACAGAACTGTAAACTATAAAACTCCTCATGTACCAACCTAAAGTGTTCTACAAAGTAAATGACATCTAGTGTTGATTTTTTTTTCAAATCGCACAAGTAGTAGCGGAGATATAGAGAAAAAGATTAAGTATTTACACCACCTAGCGGCGAAATTGTTCATTATTTTGGGAAGAAAATACACACACAGGATTTGCATAATTAGTTGTATCTGACCAAAAAAGATGATTTTCAATTGCGTTTTTAATTCCGCAGATATTACTGTAAACGGAAATTTGAATTTAAGCCCTCTAGTGGAAGACTGGTGCGTTAAAAAATTTTTAATTATATGAGAAACATTTCGTACAGGAAACTCTCCAACAAATAAGGAATTTTCAAATCGGACTCTTAGAAGCAGAGATATTGACAAAAATAAGATACAAATCTATGCTCCCTGGCGGAGAAACCATGCACTATTTTAAGAAGAAAATATTCCGAAAAGTGTTATCGACATAAGTAGCATCGGTCCATGAAATAATTTTTTCAGTCGAGCTTTAAGAAGCTCAGATTTTTCTGAAAATACATCAGCAGCAGGAATTAACACTTACCCCCCATAGTTGCTAAACTATTCCTTACCAAAAATTAGAAATTATATGGAAAACATTTTCCTTTAGGAACTGTGTCCGGTGCAGGAAGATTTTTTCAAACCGGAGTTTTAGAAGCAGAAATCTCGGAGAAAACGCAATTTACCTTTACGCCTCCTTGCGGAAAATCTATGCATAACTTGAAAAAATGACTGCACCTAAGATAGTCTTCGGCATAAATGGAACCGAAAGGTAAAAGCATTTTTTCAATCTGATATTTAGAAGCAATTACATGGAATAAAACGTATTTTGAATTCGATATTATCTGCATTTACGCCTTCTAGCGTCGAAACTGTGCATCGTAAAGAAAAACGGAATGCAAGGATCATCATTCTCATATTTCAAGCTACCGAACGCAGAAAGTTAATTTTTCAAATCGGACTAATAGTTGCAGAGATATGGTGTCCACAGATGGACGGATAATCCAGCAATAACATAAGCTCGATCTTTTTTTCAAAAGACGTGCTAAAAAAAAAAAACCGTCGTAAGTTAGCTAAAATGGCGAAGAAATGTACCTTATTAAAGAACATGAAGATTTGCATCCATGGTTCGCAGTATTACATACAGTACAATGAATAAATACTACGTACAGTATGTACCAAAAAAATTTTATCACTGGGGATAACATCATGAGTGTCGGGTAAAATCTACTGAAACGGATTTTTTTGCCAAAATTGCTGCCATGCGCTTCAAAATTTATATTCCATTCGTATGATGCTTAACCACTAATAGATCTTCCCAGATTTGAGTTGCTGGCGTCGCCACTACCAACACATAACATGTGGTACTCAAAACATAACTCTCTCTCTCTCTCTCTTGTACTCAAAACATAACTCTCTCTCTCTCTCTCTCTGGCACTCAAAACATAACTCTCTCTCTCTGGTACTCAAAACATAACACACACACTCTCTCTCTCTCTGACACTCAAAACATAACACTCTCTCTCTCTGACACTCAAAACATAACACTCTCTCTCTGGCACTCAAAACATAACACTCTCTCTCTGGCACTCAAAACATAACACTCTCTCTCTGGCACTCAAAACATAACACTCTCTCTCTGGCACTCAAAACATAACTCTCTCTCTCTCTCTCTCTCTCTCTGGTACTCAAAAAATAACTCTCTCTCTCTCTCTCTGGCACTCAAAACATAACACACACACACACACACACTCTCTCTCTCTCTCTGGTACTCAAAACATAACTCTCTCTTTCTTTCTCTGGTACTCAACACATAACTCTCTCTCTCTCTCTGGTACTCAAAACATAACTCTCTCTCTCTCTCTCTCTCTCTGGTACTCAAAACATAACTCTCTCTCTTTCTCTCTCTGGTACTCAAAACATAACTCTCTCTCTCTCAACTTATGCTCAACCTTTATTTTTCTTTTGACCCACTGTCGAGTTGCTAGCTTTGAAAAACTAGTCTAGAGAAATGAGCATTTAAGTAAAAAAAATATTTAACAAAGAGAAATCTAATTTACACGAGAACACAAAAGGAAGGTTAAATTAGAGGTATACACCACAAGGAATACAACACAACATTTTTGAAAGCCCATGATAATATGTTACTATTGTTCTTCCGTTTCTTGAAACTCTAAGCTTATATTCCAAACGGATTTCTTAAACGCTTGTGTTTCAGGAGATAAAAACTTCATGAAGTGCCCTTGAATATCGAGTCTGGTAAAAAGAAATGTAGCAGTCGGCCGAATGTCTTGAGTTGAAATCGCTTCAATGAATAATTTAATTTTAATTTCACGGCTTTCCATCGAATCCATGAGCTGCCAACCTTTTAGGCCCAAGCTGGTAATATTCAGTGGCGGCTCGTGGTTGAAAAACTAGGTGAAGAGCTACAAGAGCAATATGAAAAGATATCTACTGTCTTCATTGAAAATCACTATATGAGAACTGACCTATTTTTTGTATATTAGATGAATTCTTCTTTTTTTTAAAGCTGCAAATTTGTTGATTATGTCGTCATAGAATGGTTGTTTCTTCGTGAGCATCAATAAAATATCTTTCTGAATAGAAATATTTGCGTTTAGTGTTTCTTCAGTAAATTTGTATTCTTTTAAGGCAAGAAAAACTTCTTTCCACTGACGACACACTTGTAGATGGAATGGTTAAAATGAGGGCAACCAATTTATAAGCTTCTGTAAAAATGTCTTTATATTCATGAAGCACTCGAAGTTCTTGAGTCGATATATTCCTTAATTTTTCGTTGGCCTATACATACAAGACTCAGTTCATTTTTAAGGCGCTGGAGTTTAGTAAATATTTTTCCGTAAAAATGTTTATTTTCAAAAGCGTGAGAGGGAATGCTTGAATTAAATTGTTCGAATTTGGTTGTGTCAGCAAGACAAACAAATTGAAGTTTTTCACAGTCTTGAAATCTTATTTCCATAAGAATGTGGTCTAAAATTTCAAAATACATTTGTTTATAATTTTGAAAAATTGTTTCTTGTGTAAGAGCAGCATATTCCCGTTTAGATCTGCTTATTTCTGTGATTTTGCTAGCTTTTCCAGTGTTTCAAATACTTCATCGTTCCTTTTATGACTCAAAATTTCACGAGTTTTTTTAATTTGAGTTACACAGTAGTTTATGTCTAGTGATTTTTTCTGCAAAATTTCGAATAATAGATCGGTGGGGCCAAAAATTTCATTAAATACTATTGCCAAAAATGTAAATTCAAAAGTGTTCATATCGTTTAAAAAACCCTTAGCAAGTTGAATTGATTTTTAGTCTGATTGCTTACTATTTGTCAGAAATTCGAATACTTCCTTCAATTTATCCCAATCTTCAACAATTACACTTACTAACTTCGAAGTGGAGGACCATCGAGTTTCTGCTATGGTTGGTATGCGTCTCGCGGTTGTATATGTGAGTGTACAAGATCGCTTCACTGAGTGGTGAAAAACCGAAGGAATTCCAGTGAGGCTTCCGTAAAATATACGACACTTTGAAATTTTAGAAAAACTCTGCTGTAATACAAGGTTCAAACGATGTGCTAAGTAATGAACAAAAACAGCTTGAGAAGCTTTATCCTTGATTTTTTCTGGAGCCCATTCAAGTGTCCAGACACTACACTTGCCCCATCGTAACATTGCCATATTAATTTATGTTGATAATCGAATTGTTCCAAAATTTTGTCTAGCATTTTGTATAAAGCTTCTGACGTTCGATCTCCACTCACGTCGTGGAAACCCAAAAATCGCTCAGCCAATTCACCTTCTGAATCAACAAATCTTATTATTAAAGAGCACTGAGAAATCTGATTTATGTCTGTGGTGTCATCTACTTGAATAGAAAAGCATTGAACTTCATTTATTTCATTTTTAACGTGATCGTTTATATATTCAGAAATACATTCAATTAATTCATTTTGAACAGTTTTTGAGTCACCCGTGAAGACATTTTTTATCTTTTCGTATTGATTTTGAATTTCTAAAGGACTTCTTGATATCAACAATGAAAGTAATTCCTTGAAATTTCAACGATTTATCGAGTACATGCTTTCGTCATGGCCACGGAATGCTAGTTCTTGTTTGCTCAAATATAATACTGCATCAATCACTGTCTGCACGAAAAGTCTGTTTAAACGAACGTTTTCGTTGAAATGCATTTTCAAAAGCCTAGCATTCTCTCTCAGGGCATCGGCAATGATCTGATTTTTTTTTCAAAATTCCTTAGCATTAACTCGCATTTCAGGTGTTCGATAGAATCACCATGTTTATGAAGTGAGCGTGTTATATTTAATAAATCTGAGAATCCGTCTTCATTCCACGCCGAATGTTTATTACTAAAAAGTAAGCATGGCCAACAAAATAATTTTTGTAACACAGAAGTACCACAAAGCCATTTATATTCAGTAAAACAACATTTTTTAAAAATTAATATTGTAAGATTTACCGCTTTTCTTGATTTCTTTTTTGGCAACAATTGTGAGTGAATCCGTCGGTCGTCCTTGAAGTAAAATGTCTCTTTTATCTTCATCTTTCCACCGATTAAATGGAGTTTGTAATAAATTACAAACAACGTCGTTGACAGGATACATACTTTAATTAAAACTATCACTAACTGTTAAACTGTCCACGAAACTACAGTAACAGCTAAACTTTTTGACAAATAATCACAAAGCTCGAAAAAACAAATCCCTTTCGGAAAGCATATACCACAACACTGCAAGATACCCTGGGTAAACCGTCCCGTTTCACCGTGATCTCCTTCGAAGGTCACGATTCCATCTGCAGAGCTTCTGCGCCGAAAGATAACACTTCACTTGCGCACCAGATAAGGGAGGTTGACGTCACGGTTACCATAGCAACTCGATCGAAAGCTGCAGACTTCCAAGGGTGTTTTCATTTCGGCTCTTCACTTGCACTGTTTTGCGTATGAGGACTTGTTTTCCGTATTGAACGCGTTATGTGAATTGATATCTAATCAAAATTTTTATTTAGTAACACAATAGAGACAAAAAAGAATATATTATACAATTACTGAATAAAACTTTATTTTAAGTAAAATAGGTGAAGAGGCACTTCACCTACTTCACCTGAAAAGCCACCACTGGTAATATTACATGCAGAACATCGTTAAAGGTTAACTTCCAGGGTCGTCGTTTACGGAAAACTATCAATGGAAAAAACTGAGAAGCCAGCGGATGTGATAGCTAGTAATAGATTGTGAAACAGCACAGCACTTCATGTTAATTACGCGTTGGAATGTTTGCTTAAGCTCCTTGAGATGAGAAATGTGAGTACACCCGTCGCATAGGATTATATATGCATACATCCTACAAACCAGATGCTTGTGAAGATTACATATTTAGCCCGCGTTTCTTTCAAACACACAAGTTTGTTGGGTCTCCAGTCAAGTTACTTTTTATGACCCTAAGGTTGAATGTGGAAAGAAAGCACCATGCACAGGACAGCTTGTAAAAAAAAAAGACTAGCAATCACATGGTCTGGTTAAGAAAAGCACATGTTCTGTTCAGGTGAGAGGGGTGTAACTAAAACATCTTTCAGGTCAGCTTTTTCCTTTCAGAGAGACTTTTCTGCATTAAAGAGAGAGGAGATATATATGTGAACAACACCAACAGGTTTTTCTTTGAAATTCAAATGTTCACCTATACGGTTCTTCTTCGCTCTCAAATGCGTATTGTTAGCTTAGTGTGTTAAGTTTGTCAGTTTATTATGTTAAGAGCTTCGGAAGACAGCTAAGTTATCTGGAAAGGGAAGTTTCAGCTGGAAAATAAATCCTCTTAAAGATGTGACTCTGATACGGAAATTTCTTCACACCCGATGAGCCCACTATCTGACTATGCTAATGACTCACTGAACCGGGTCAATAACGACTCTCAGCAGCATTGCCTGTGGGCAACAACTGCAGCTCTCGCGCGTGGAAGCGGGAAGGAAACATTTCTGTGAACACAGAGAGGTGAAAAATCCCTACATTACATGCCGTGTGCATTACTTCTGAATTTTAGAGGTTCAGAGTGTAGACTACAATTGTAATGGTAAATTTCCTTCCCTGCCTTTTTTCTAGGGTCGTATTAAATATTTTCCTCCATACTTAGATCTAAATCAGTAGTATTATCTACCCAGAACGCATGACGCTATCATTTTGTGTTCAGAGTGAATGACACATTCAAGCAGATGTGCCAGCAGTTAGTTGGGCGTTTCCACATAATTTCGCATGCTCCTAGATTCCAGAGAAAAGGCTTTCTTTCTTTATCTTTTTTATTTTTTACATGTGATGATAAATTAAGCCAAGCGTACACGGCATTGTAATATACTACTCTGCCGCTTTCTGAGAATAACCCGCATATTATATTCATGCAAATAGGAACTCTCATAGTCAATAAAAATTTGAAATATCATTTTCGCCAGGACTCACGCACTGAAAGGAAACCGAACTTGACATATGTACTTCGAAACAATGGACAGCTATGTCAATTAAATTAAGTAACAATCTAATGAATAACTAAAGCTATCATTTTACATATCTAAAGCATCGGAAACAGCACTTTACCGTTCCGCTGGCGCTGAGACGCTGGCTTGTGACCATTCGTCCGAGACGGATCCGGGTTCAAATCCCGGTGATGCATGGATGCTGTGTTTGCTGCACTGGCTCTCTCCCTTCCCTGGAACCAGTGGCCCTAAATTAAAGACGGGCGACGGCTTATAGCTCACTGAGTTGTTCACGGTGATCGCGGTGAACCTCCAATCAAAAATAGAAAAAACATTTAGTTATTAAATCAACAGAGCATGAAGGGGAAGCGGTGCTCAGTTCTTTTAGATCGGTTTCTTTAGAATGGAAATCTGCCCCTTCATTTCTGATACGAGTTAAGAAAAAAAGACTGGCCGTCCCGATGGCGTAGTGGTCTAAGCGATGGCTTCTGATCATTCGTCCGAGATGGGTCCGGGTTCGAATTCCGCGAGGCATGGATGTTGTGTTTGTCTTACGGCACTGGCTCTCTCTTCCCTGGAACCAGTGGCCCTAAATTATGGACGGGCTGGCAGACTGCTTATAGCCCAATGAGTTACTCATAGTGGTCGTTAAACCCCCAATGAAAGAAAAAAATGACTGTCACCCCATGTTTTAACACATCATCATCGTCAACCATTATCAATCCACTGCTGGACGAAGGTCTCCCTAAGTTTTTTCCACAACGAAGATACATAATTTTTTTCGATAACGTTATAAAAAAAGGGGGGGGGGAGGAAGAAAAGAAAGAAAGGCAATACACTTGAACTTCTCTGCTAAATTCAATGTCGTTTAAGTGTGTCAAGAAAATTTATTAATATCTAATGTTCCATGGTTTATAAATAAAATATAAATAAAAAATGTTTAAATTTTACATTTAAACATTTTTATTTATATTGCTAAAAAGAATGACAAACTGTTGAGCTGCATCCTGTGTCATTTACGCTCTTGAAGGGAGTTCGTTAATTTCTAACGTTACAAGATTCATTTTAACTTATTTTTCGATATACCTTATTTTTATATCTTATAACGAAGTAAATTTCTCCGTCATTTCTGTCCACGCCAGAATTCGAACCCGGATCCCCTCACTCCGGAATAAGTCACTCTACCAATTGAGCTACGCGGACGTTTGTTCTGACTACCATCTGCCTTTATGTCGTGTGCGTCCTGCTGGCAGGTACATCACATCTCCCCCCCCCCGAAAGAGGGCCGGGGGCATGGCCCACGGGTCAGCCGTGACCATGAATCGTTGCAGGCAGCCATCCACTGCATAACGTGCACTCGAGAACTCCCAGTCAATCTAGTGTGTGGAATGCAACATCACACATTTTTATTTTTTCGAAGCGCCGGAGAAGGGACTCCCTGATTTTTCCCATCTCGCGGTGTGGAAAGAACATCACACCAATGCGAGATTTTGAACGGCCGAGTCATCCGGAAAGTTCGGGCGCCATTATAACGAAGTAAATTTCTCAGTCATTTCTGTCCACGCCAGGACTCGAACCCGGATCCCCTCACTCCGGAATAAGTCACTCTACCAATTGAGCTACGCGGACGTTTGTTCTGACTACCATCTGCCTTTATGTCGTGTGCGTCCTGCTGGAAGGTACGTCACAATCTGTCGGTGTTTATATACATAATATATATACATTTTCTCTATCTTGGTGCCTCTTTATTCGCCATTTACGATAGTGACATTTCTGATAATATTCTATTAGACAGATGAGATAAGATGAATTAATTATTAGTTTGTATTTCACACTCTAGAAATCTTATCTATTCTCGATTTAAAACACGTCAGATCATCTTTAAAGGGTGAGAAGTCACTAAAGGACGACAGATAAGTGCAACTTCTCATTGTTACCAGGTCTCAGAGTTCTGTGACAAAGCACGAAAAAACTGGTGCTATTTCATTCAGTTCAGGACGTCATTCCAATGCACTGATAAGTCCAAAACAATTCTCTTGACTCGTAACTCTGTTTTAATCACATATCTGCAATTTGTTTTGCGTCCGAAACATTTTTTTTCCTTTTTAATCACAGATTCGCTATTATTTCAGGTCTGAAACAGTTTTCTTGACTTGTTAACTGTTTTTAATCACATATGTCATATGTATCGGATCCGAAACAATTTTCTTGACTCGTAACTCTCTTTTAATAATAGATTTCACCATTTTCACAGCTGACAAAAACTTACCAACGCGCGTGGAAATTTAGATTTTTTCTTTCTTGCTGTAATATTGACGTCTTCTGTGTAGTTTTATTGAGTGTTTCTTCATTTCTATGGATTTTCTTTGCCAGCGTTGAGAAGTTGAAAAACCTTTGAAAAATAAACGTCTGGCAATTATGGGATTGACAGGAAAAACATAATGGAACTGTTTACAAAAAAATCTTCTTGTTTTTGTTTATCGACCCCCCTTGAACACCTAAGGCTATAAGGAGCCGCCCGTCCCTAATTCCAGGGAAGTGACAGAGCCAGCGCAGTAGGACAAATCACGGTGCAAATAGAAAATTTCTAAAGCTATTTTGTGGAAAATCTGTGTAACGAATCCTCGGATGGATAGAAATTTTAAAGTGTTTCGAAAATTACTCACACTACCACACACAATACACACTTTACAACTAAAACAATACACTTTTGATTCTGTATCGTACTGCCTAGAGATATGTTAATATCTCTACAGTGTAAGAAACTTTCGGAAATCCCATTTCTGCTTACTGTAAAAACTTTCGGAAAGCCATTTCTGTGATTCCTTTCGTAAATTAACGAAGCACATTTCTGACACAACCTTTTCCGCGAAATGACGGTAAAAAAACCTGAATTTCACGGAGCCTTCAGAAAACTTTTCCGCAATTTCTTTTGTACATTAACGGAAAAATTCTGTTCTCACTTTCTCCGTATCGTTATGATGGAAAATTTCCGATACTGAGTGATTCGCGGGAATGTACTTGAAGTTTGATATAACTATTAAATTTCAATCATCTGTGGGAGGACCTGATTTGTAGTTCTATAGTGAGATCGGATATTGTGGATAGCATACCTCACGAAGGTTTGGTTATTGTGGCACAGGTTGTTTTTTCCCCTCTCCCCCATTTTGTGCTCCAATTATTGTATATATGTATATTATGTTACCATAAGAAACCTGGTACTCAAATTATTGTACAGTTGATTGTTTGATGTCAATGTTTCAGTCTGTGGACCCCTTAAGACAAAAGGTATTATTCAAGTAGCTATTAAGAGTAAATTTTATATTTAAGGGTTTTGAGAAATAATGCTATGAAGCACGCAATGCATTTCAAATTTTCTTAAACATCATTGAAAGTCATTGTCAGTTTAAAATGAGCTCGAGTTACAAAGCTTTCTCTTGTTTCGAAAAATCATGATGAAAAAAATACGTAATTTGTAGTAAGTCCTCTTACAGAAAAATAAAATTATTACAAACCTAATCAGAAAAATAATACGCTCCAACAGAAAATAAAATGACTAGTTCACCCACATTAATAAAAAAAAAATCATCGCGCGAATAAATTTCTACCTTATTCATGACTGTATACGGTACGGGTCTTTCTGGCTGAACGGTGACACTCGTGTCTGCTGTTCCAAAGGTCCTTGGTTCGAAACACACCAAAGTGAAGGTTTCGTATAAGGGCTGAAAAAGTCAGTATTGACAAAAACTTTGCGAAATTTCTGCATAAATACAGAAAAACCTGAAACGGACTGTTCTGAAATAAACCGAACTGCTGACTACGGAAATTCTGTCAAAATACTGAAGTTGGAAGAAACGAAAACATTTAAAATCGAAAATTTCGTTACAAGACAGACACATACTAGAAACTTTGCTGCACGTTATTTTCAGGAATTTTCCGTGAATTCACATACCATTTTTTTTTACAGTGTAGTATTTCGCCATTTACAGAATGTGTAGAGATAGGTTAAAGTTATTCGAGTCATGCTAGATAGATTCACAGCTATAATGATAGGTTAAATTTATTCGAGTCGTGCTAGATTCTTTCACAGCTATAATCGCTGCGTCTGGCTTGATATTGATTCACCTTAGACCGCGGAAAGTGTCCTCAAATATTCTGAACGAGATGGATGAAATGGCGTCCCATAGTTCTGTAACCCATCGAAGCACTTGCTTGGACCGGCTGATTTAGCATTCCACTGCAAAATCGCAAACGTTCGATGCGATTCGAGACAGAAGAATGTGACTGCAAAGTTAGCATGTGGAATGAAAGGACATCATCGTAGAACCATTCCGCGGAATGCGTTCCTTGTGATACGGGGAGTTGTCCTGAAAACGCCCAGTACTACCCTGATATACACTATCTACCAACAAGTAATTGGACACCCCTGCAAGCGACGATATCTGCGGTCCTAATACACGTCACTGCCGCCGCCGTTAAATATCGTGTGGGAAACAACAACGCAACCAGTCGCATGCAAGATGCCACGCAGTTCGGAGCTCTCTGATTTCGAGAAAGGTGTAATCGTCGGGTATCACAGAAATGACCGATCCATACGTGACATATCCAGCGAGTTGAAGTACCCAAAATCAACAGTGGCCTACGTGATTGGCAAGTGGAAGATGAGAGGTGACTGTCAGAATGTGCCCCGACCCGGTAGACCCACAAAACTGGGAGTTTGAGACCGACGGGTGTTAGCCAGAGAAATTCGGAAGAACCGCACCAAATCGATGGGCCACATTCGCGAGGAGTTTCAACAGGCATCCGGGAGTGTTCTTTCGATGAATACCATCCATAAGGAAGCCCATCTGCTCGGTTATCATGGACGTGCTGCCGCCCACAAGCCTTTGATCACAAAGTCCAATTGCGCTGCTCGGCTAACGTGGTGCAAAGAAAGTCTACAGTGGACCGTTGAACAATGGAAACAGGTTCTCTAGAGCTATGAATCAAGGTTCACCCTCTACCGTTTGTTCGGATGGCAGAGTCTGGGGTTGGCGTCTGCCTGGAGAACGCCTCCTGCCGGAATGTATTGTGCCAATTGTGAAGTTTGGCGGCGGTTGAATTATGCTATGGGGGTGTTTCTCCTGGTATGGCACAGGACCCTTGGACGCAATTCCTGGTAGACTCAACGCCGAGACCTACTGCAGCATTTTGGATGACCATGCGCTTCCTACGTTGTGGCAGTTTTACGCGGTGGATCCATGTTACTTTCAGGATGACAATGCCACCTGTCATGTTGCGAGGTCCCCCATGGCTTGGTATGATGACAATGGGGTTAATCGAATGGACTGGCCTGCCCAGAGCCCGGACCTAAAGCCTATCGAGCACCTCTGGGACGAGTTGGAGCGTCGACTTAAGGGGTGCCCCCACCGTCCGAAATCGGTGGAGGAACTGGCCTGCCTTCTCCAAGCCGAGTGGAAGAAAATACCGCTAGCCGTAGTACAACGCCTGGTTGAGAGTATGCCCCGGAGGGTCGCAGCTGTAATCGCCGCTCGTGGAGGCTCCACCAACTATTGGAGGTGAATAAACTTCGTTTTCCTTTGCTATCACAGGTGTCCAATTACTTGTTGGTAGATAGTGTATGATCTCCATGTAGGGTAGCACGCAATCCAAAACAGTGTATAGGTAAAATTTGGAAGTGAGGATATGTTCAACGGGGATAATTGGACCCAGTGATGTCATGAAAACAATCCCCACCCCATGATAACACCCTCGCTCGCCTATTGTCGTCCAATCGTGCTGCCTGGTTGCAGCTGTTTACAAACGCGACGTGAATACGTGCCCATCCATCGGCATGTTGGAGTTTGAACCTGCACTCTTTGGACCAGGACTCTTTTCCAGTTGTCCGGTGTCCGGTTACCATGCTGCTGTGTCTACTGAAGGTGTATCAGTCAATGACGCTCGATCAACTTGGGGGACAAGAATCCCCCCCCCCGAGTCTTAGGCTCATCCGCAATATCGTCCAGCTGAGTTCCCAGAAACATTTCTCTGTGAGCCGTTGTTGTAGTCTGCCGTTAGCCAAGGGATGGGAAGCCGTATACTGTCCCTGACAGAAAGCTCTAACCGGCGTTCATCTCACTGTCAACCAGTGGTTGTCTTTCATTTCAGGCACTGTGGGTAGATGTGCATTCATGTTCGGACCATTTCATCCACATCTTCAATGAAGTGGACCTCGAAAGGCCAACAACAACAGCGGTTGCTGAAATGCTGTTTCAGCCTTCCTTGCGCAGATAATTATTCCTTTTTCAAACGTCGGCAAGGCCTTCCCGTTGCACGGGATTCTGGCGAACTGACAAGTCTTTCCCGTACCAGTGTTTGTGAAAATTACAACACCATGAAGGACTGCTGGTATTAGCCTGAAACTTACAAAATATGTATAAAAGGTTGGGACATACATGCGAATGATTGAAATGCCGGTGAAAATGCGCATGCGGTTTCGGAGCAGCGCCCTCTGAATTGTCCGGTCTTGGGTATAGAGAGCTGGCTCAGACGAGATGTTGCACTCACTGAAGAGCCGATACTGAGTCGGAAAAGTGTTTGTGTCACACTATGTTCCGTCGCCGAAGAAGGGCGCATTATGAGCACCTGACGGACTTGGAGGAAGAAAGGATTGTTGGCATGACAGAAGCTGGATTTTCCTTATTGCGAAATTGCCTCCAGTACGGGGCGAAACGGTAGCACAGTGATGTGAATGGGGCGTCAGTAGACATATGAGGTTCAGACGGACAGAAATCCGGGGAATGGACCGCAAAATCGCACGATTGCACGGGATGACACACTTTTACTGCATGACAGTGACCGATCGGTGTTAGCGCCACGGTGTTAGCGCCGCAGCGGAGCACTGTCACAGGTCAGGTTTTGTCCTCCAGCAGAGTTCGACGTTGTCTGCTTAAAAGAAGACTGGTCGCTAGCAGCTCATTGCTGCGCATTCCTTTGACTCTCAATCACAGACTCTTCAGTTTGCCATGGGGGTCTCGAACACAGACATCAGCGAGCTGATTGGCAATAGGTCGTGCTTTCCGACGAGTGACGATTCAACATGATGCATCATGATGGTCGTATACGTGTTCGAAGACATCGTGGAGAACAGCACCTTTCAGCGTCATACAGGCCCAACGCAAAGTGTCATAGTTTGGGGAGCCATCGGGTTAAATTCGCGATCTCGCCTGATTCGAATTGAGGGAACCCCTCAACACCTAGTGGTACATCCAGAATGTTTTAGAGGCAGAGGAGATACCGTTATTTCAAAGTTGTACTGGTGCTATATTTTAGCAGGACAATGCTCGGCCACATGTGGCCTAAACTGTTCAAGACCTCTTACATGCACGGCAGATGCCGCTTCTTCTCCGGTCTGCACGTTCGCCTGATATGTCTTCGAATGAACATGTTTGGGACATGGTATCTAAGCGACTGGCCCTTCAAGCGCCGCCGCCAGTCATCACAAATCAACTCTGGTTTAGTCTAGAAGCAGCCTGGCAGGCTATTCCCGAGGACGATATCAAAAATCTCTTCCATTCCATGCCAGACCGTGTAGAGGCTGCTGTTGTTGCTCGAGGTGATTTCACACGGTACTGAGTTTTGAAGCCAAAAAATCTTTTCTAGCTCTACACATGTAATCATTTATCTCCTGTAACATGAGGAATCTGTGATATAAATTTCATTTGAATAGAGCTATTCTTTCTTGGTGCTACGATTTTCACAAACCGTAGTGTATTTTGCGTGCTGATCGTTCGCGTCACTGCGTCCAGTCGTGAGACAGAGGTGGTCATGGTCCAAGAGTGAATGAATGCACGTCCACATCAGTTCTTGGATTAATATAAAGTATGTACAGTATGTGCACCATTGGTATACTTTTTTTTCATTTAAATCGGGATTCCAGAACGATTTGCTTCGTATGTACGGTTGAGTATGCTACAGACTCCAGAACTCTTGGAGGTCAATACTTAGGCGTCACTTACTGTTCGTTTCTCGTAGCCCATGGGGGAGATTTGTACACGTTCGCCGACACTTGTAAATAAACAGTCTTGCCTGCAATCGTGTATGCATGTTTATCTCTCTGGTACGCTGTAAAAAAATAAGTGGCGAAAATTCCTGAAAATAATGTGGGTGCAAAGTTGTCGGTAGGCCTCCGACTTTTAACGAAATTTCAGTTTTGAAAAGTTTCCGTTTTTAACTTCAGCATTTTGACAGATTTGCCGTTGTCGATAATTCCGGTTTTTCCATTTTTGTACAAAAATTTCGCAAAAACTTCGATTGTTTCTGAGTATACGAAGTGGGAGAATCCTTTTCCTTTGCCGTTGGTGTAGTTCGAACCGAGTACGGCTTCAACAACAGTGAAACATGCTACCGACTGACCTAGAAAGACACTTAACATTTGACCACATATATGGTAGAAATAAAGACGACTAGAATTGCGTGATGACGAAATGTTTTTCGCTATCAGTGCGGGTTAATTAGTCATTTCCTTTTCTATACAAGCTTATTATTTTTCTGAACTGGTTTATGATAACTTTATTTTTTCTATTGGACGACTTATCACAAATTACACATTATTTTTCATTGTAATTTTTCGAAGTAAAACTCGCGATCTTTTTAAACGGACAATAACTTTACATTATGTTTAAGAAAAGAATGTACTTCTTCATAGTATTATTTCAGGAAACTCTCAATGCAAAATTTTCTCTTGACAGTTATACTAGCATTTGTCTTAAGCGGCCCACAGCCTGATGCATCGGATGATAATTTAAATGTACGGTTTCCTTATGGTAACACTATACAATAGCAGGTGCACCAAATGGGGGTAGATGGGAAGGACACCCGCTGCCACAATAATATAAATATCATACGATATGATTATTTACCTAGCAAATCTGAATTGCCAATTTTAATGCGTTACATGTAACATCCGAAAACTTGAAAGTTACATCCCTTGAAATGGGAATTGAACTCGCAGCTCGCAATTTTCGTTCGAGCATGTTATCCGTTACACCACCTAGGATAATGGAGTTCCAAGTGTCGGAGTATGAATCTTTTCCACATCACGCAATATGCTATCTGCAATATCTGATCTCGCTGTAGAGCTTGAAAATCAGATCCTCCAGACAGAAGATTGAAATTTAATAATTAATCAAACCTCAAGTATTTCTGCGAATCGCTTCTATCAGCGGAAAATTTTCCGTCGTATAGATACGGAAAAAGTGAGAACAGAATATTTCTCTAATGTGGGAAAGGAATTGCGGAAAAGTTTCTGAAAATTCGGAATTTTCCCGGCGTACAAAAAAAATTCGTGAACTTTGATTTTTTTTTTTTTTTTTTAGATTGAACGTTTAAGTGATTTATTGAACCCGGTGGTACAAAGACGTACAGGCAGACATAAACAGGAGACAGAAATTGCACAACAACAAGTACAAATCATACATGGTTGACAGCATGCCAAATGATCAATTTACACAGATATAGACAGTGTTGATCATGTAACACATTGTGAACAAGTACAAGTCCTACATGGTTGACAGCATGCCAAATGATCAATCTACACAGAGAGACCAGTGTTGATCAAGTAACACAAGTATACATCAAACATGGATTTTACAGTATACTAAATGACCAATGTACATAGATAACCAATGTTAGACAAATAACACATTGAGAGTCAGTGCCGAAAGACAAACACAAAAATCCATGCCTCACCGGGATTCGAACCCGGATCCAACTAGGGAGAATGATCATAAGCCTGCGCCACCGGGGCGGCAGAAATTCCGCCCGTCATTTTACGGAATAGGTTGAATCGGGAATATGCTTCGCTAATTCACTAAAGAAATCGGCGAAAATGGTTCGTGAATTTCAGGAAATTTTTTACATGCACTTTACCTTTATGCATCCAAGTACCTGTGCTTTGGGGTGCTATAAAGCTCAGATACTTGGACATGTTGCCGGATTAGGGCCGCGGGTGGCCTAGTGGTCAACATTCGTGACTGCCACGGAGAGAATCTCAGGTTCGAACGCTCGAATCACTAAATAACCGCCGTGCGTCTGATGGATGGGCACAGCCGTCGGACCTCGGGTACTGGCCCCCCGGTAATAAATAAGGGCGTCTCCCCCCCCCCCTTCTACCTCGCTTCCGTGCCACTTTCCTATCGGGCACTCTAGCCCAAATCTCCTAACTTCCTATTTCTAAAGGTTTTTCAAGACCTGGGGTCAGACACTCCCTTCCTAAAATCCTCTACATATGATTTGATTTGATATTGCCGGATCTTCAAAATATGAAGACTTCGGTTAGAATGAGAGGAAAATCTGTTCTGACCCTTTTAATTTAAGAAAGGGAGAAAAAAAAATCCTGAATTTTTTGCTGCAGTGGGTAGAGGTACAGATAAAGCATAGTCGTAATGTTTGTTCATGCACGCCTGTTAATCTCTTATCAATCTAGAAGACACAAGTGGTTGTTCGTACGGCAAAGTATAATAGTTTCACAAATGCTGTCTGCGTACGATAAGTAATTTCATTAAAAATTTGCAGAATAAAACCAAATTTATTTACAAATAAAAATAATTTAAAAGCAAGAACTTTCGGGGCACTCATGGCCCCATCTTCAAGATAAGTGTCGCAAGAATACAGAGTCAATCATTTTGGTTTTATTCTGCAAATTTTTAATGATTTTACTTATCGTACGCAGACAGCATTTGTGAAACTATTATCTTATCAATCTGCTTTGCAAGTTTCGAATGCCCGCGATTTTTATTTCTTTACAACTCCGGCGATATTAAAAATCCACTCTGAAATTTTTAACTTTCTAGATTTAAAACATTTGCCGCTAACTAAAATAACTTAGTAAATAATGCATCCCAAATTCATCCACCATGAAATCACCTTTTTTTTTGTTATTATTACATGAAAGCGCTAAGAACCGGTCTCGATGAATTTTTCTGTAATGATATGTACAGAAACCATCTTTTTCTGTTTACCTCATTCATTAGATGATTCAGTTTTGTTGCAAGCATTTCTTTGATCCGATTTATATTTTTTGTGACGTACCGGAAAATTCACTTGAGAAGTAATACTTCATTCCCTCGCGACATAACGGTCTATTTCACTTATTGTGCTTGTTCTTCAGTTTTTACTGGAAACATTTTTTCTTTTCCGTCCTGGGATTCCAGTTTCGATTATTGAGTGCTGCTGCTTGCCAGCCTTCAGCAGCAATGCGTGGCATGAGCACGACGAGACTTGGCGTCTCGCATTTTGACACGATGCTTGGCAGCACATAGGATGTCAGTCATTCGAAACGCTCGCTCGTTCTCTCAGTTCTCAGGCTCCTTTCGCTTCCTAACTAAGCTGAGGTAATTTCTCTGACTCAAGACTGCTGCATGTTTGTCCGAGTTCCTCTCTACCTATTCATTGTGTTTGCTCTTCGTTACGTCGACGCTATTTTTAAACTTTTCGTTAAAAAAAACGCACGTCAAGTGTCGTCATTTCTGTGTGGGTCCCAGCAAGATATAACTCGCAGTAACAAGTTTAATCACTGGTAGTTTCTTAGGATTTGATTGATCACTTGCAGTTCCGCAAAATAAAATGTTCACTTTTTTTCTTATGTTGTAGGGGGCGCTTTCTTTCCTGCTTTCGTTTTGTAAAATATTTATAGAAAGTTGTAAGGCCATTGGGAGAGGGGGGGGGGGAATTACAACTCACCACGCTGGCTGTGCAGGTTGATGAATGTGGGATAATTATACCGCTTTAGATCAGTCGTCAGACCCTCTTAAGTGAGAACAGGATGCACCAAGAGAAAGTGGGGTTGACATGTGTCTAAGAGAGGCTATATTTTGCCCATCGATATAACAAATAGAAAAGTATTAATCAATGCATCCTTCCAATGCTTACTTATAAATCAGAGACATGGGCCTTAACTAAAACAGACATACATATACAGCCTCTGCGGGTAACACGAAGAAGCATGGAGGGATGAGTGCTCGGTGTAAAACAGGAGGAAAAAAAGGAACTCATGGATCCGGAAAATGACAAGTGTGGATGACATCATGGCCAAAGCAGGTACGGTGAGAGCTTTTCTTTCCTGGGAAACCGAGTCATGAAATTACGTTCCTTTAAGTACAAATGTTCCCCATTTCCACTCAAAAGGCATGCAGTATTTATTGCTCATACCTCCGTTTTTTATGATCGCTCAAAAATCCAAATTCCGGTTTTTTGACATAATTTTACTGAAAATGTGAACACTAGGAAATAGGTCAAAAGCGAATGATTGTAAATAACAAATAAAACGTAAAATTTATCTGAAAGCCGACAACTCAGCACTCCGCAGAAATGCTGAACGGAAAACGAACCGGGACAGAACGAATGAGTATCAGGTAGTGAACGTAACAATAGGAAGGCACTTTTGGGGTACGTCTTAGAAAAATTTCGTTCAAGGTTAACCACTTGTATAGGCTTTCTGTAACAGAGCGCAGATAGTAATTAGTTCTTCATCCGTGTAGCGTATTGGGAAAGGCCAAGAAAGTTTGGCATATTAGCATATTGTTCTATATGCTTGTCTCAGCTATTCCGGATAATTATGAAAAGTCCACACCTCACAGTGGATTACTCTGAACCCTGCAGACTATCTTTATACTGTATGCAGATAACTAGTCCTTAGAAAAAGAAAATTCTGAATTACTGAAGTGTATAACTTTTTCTTGAATTACACTTTTCAGTAAATTTATTCAAACGTGCCTTCCTATTTTGACGCTCCTCAGAGCGTCAAATTTACCCCTTTCGTATGTATGACCATTCTAGGGGTGGAGAAACTGCCCACAGCCTTTCTGTAGCTACTGCCCTGGACTGAATTAAAGAGCCTCATCCATTTGTGTTTTTGGCCCCATCTATACTATGGCGCGCAGAATTAGGAGCAATGGTATTACATTCCCCGTTAGATTCAAAGTTAATGGCAGGCTTGTGGATTTTACTGCGCATGTGCAAACTTACTCTAACGAAGACATCTTGAATCCCAGTAAGAACCCCTCCCGAATGTGACTGCTTTGCATACGTCGCTGTACTTGTGAACGTGTTAACCGTGCTTCTGGTAGTCTTACTCGAAAAACCCGTTTCTTGTTAGGTGACAATAGGTATGCGTAAAATTTTCGATTTCCCAGATTTTTTTATTGCGGAATTTTTCTGTTAGGAGGCGGAAATATATATTTTGAAGTTCTCATGACATGTCGGTTTATTCTTCCTCGTGGGATCGCAAGAAATATGCTATAAAACACAGCGAGTTTTGTACTTATAATTAAGTTTGTTTCTAATGTTACGCAATTTACGTACTTATGGGCGGTTTTTCACGCAAATTTCTATAAGAAAAATAAAAAAAATAACTGAAAAATAAAAAAATAAAGCGCTTTCCTTGTCTTCTGATTAACACAGCCTAAACGTTTTGCTTTGTCAAAGAAGAGTATGGGGAAATGAATGCGTGTACATCCTATAAACAAATAAGTTTCAGCAGAGGCGTAAATATGGAGGGGCAGACGGGCGGCTGCCGCGGGCGCAGCTCGAGAGAGGGCGCAAAAATCACTGCTTGTAGTCTTTAAATTTCAACTGAAACTTTTATACCAGTTTCTGGCACACTTAAAGTTAAATTTTTTTCTTCCTTTTGGGGGGGGGGGGGGATTGAAGGTTTAACGACCACGGTGAGCAACTCAATGAGCTATAAGCAGTCGCCCCTCCCTAATTTAGAGCCATTGGTTCCAGGAAAGTGAGACAGCCAGCGCGGTAAGACAAATACAACATCCATGCCTCACCGGGATTCGAACCCAGACCCATCTCGGACGAACGGCCAGAAGGCATCGCTTAGATCACTGCGCCACCGGCTGAAATTTCTTCAAGATGTTCAAGGGATGCTAGCTACTTACATTAAGAAATGAAGGCGCAATTTGTATAGTCCGTCCAACTAAAGCAGAACCACAGCTTTGTGGACAACAATGCAGCTCCTGCAGTTTTTCTTTAGTTATATGAAAAAGGATGTCGGCTTTCTTGACTTGGGTGGATAATGATGTCTTTTCTCTAGCTGAATGGATAACATAAGGATGTTTTTCTTTAGTTCGATGTATACAAGGATGTTACTTTTCTTTTAATGGATCGATAAAGTAAGGATGCCTCCCACTTTGTCGAAGATTCTCTGGAGGCTATTCTATCATTACTGTGGCTGCGAGTCACGACTGCTATGTGCATTTGGCCCGTTTGATGTGATATTGAAGGTCCGAACTCTGAAACATGCGAAAAGCTGTACACACACAACCACGCGCGCGCTCACACCTGTAGTGTGTTTGTGTGTGTGTAACACAAAAAAGACGGGGAGAAATACTTTGTGGTTTGCCGCAGGAGCAGAAATGCCTAATTGCGCCTCTGAGTCAGCGAAAATTATTCAAACAGCTGCTGAAAGAATGACCATTTCGTTGGTAAAACGTGCGCTGAATGAATTTGTCATCGTATTTGAGAACAAAATGTGCTTCACGGCATTTACATGTACGTTTACGCGAGGTGTCTTTTTACCCATTTTTATGACATCTGTGAATCTTCACTGGCCGAAATACTTCCCCGAATTCACTTTGTATGTGGTCAGCTGGATGTCATATACGTTGAAGCCGGACACTCATCGCCGAAGCTTCCACTGCCGAAGCTGACCGTTGTTTCGTCGTCTCTGCAGTTTATGCTGTGCTTGGCTCTAGCTCATGTATAATTACATATTAATGGATACATTTTTCCTAAACAGAAAACAAGTGTTCGCCTGGATAGTCCTCATCATCATGTTTCCTTCATATTTGAAAGTTCAAAATGCAGAATTTTAATGTTGCGTATCAAGCACAAGCATTTACTTTCTGAGACACCATCTGCTGTGATGAATGAAGGAGAAAGTGAGTGGTAGTAGTGATCTTGATTTTTATTTTAATGCAAATTAGGTGACCTTTTCTTCCGAAGCCCACGTTACTTGCCACGCGCAGACGTTTCTGAGCTACACGGATCAAGTTCCAACTAAGACGATATAGACAAATTAAGTTGATATGCAAAAAAGGGCGTTACATCGATATTTTCATGGTGAATATAATGGCATCATTATCATATGTTAAGTCGTATTATCTACGCTGGGCATCTGCACAACCGCTACCCAACACTCACGCATTCAATGCTCTTCTTTTTACTCTTCGCCCGTGAAAAATGCAATTTGATTATTTTAACCAGTGTACTCGAAGTGCTTCTTCATCTCAAGCAGTGATTTATCTTTATCTGTCTGGATCTCTAGGTTTTTCTGGCGTTCCTTGTATTAAAGGAACAACATCGTTGTCGTCAGGAGGCAGAAATCGAGACTCAGACTTAACCTCACGGGGTCCGTATAGTAATTATGTGCGTATGTTTCTTAAGTGTGTCTCATTACTTGCATACGTTTCTTGGGGGGGGGGGGGGATAACGACCACCGTGAGCAACAACTCAATGGGCTATAAGCAGTCGCCCGTCCGTAATTTTGGGCCACTGCTTCCAGGGAAGAGACTGAGCCAGGGCCGTAAGACCAACACAACATTCGTGCCTCACCGGTATTCGAACCTGGACACATCTCGGACGAATGGTCAGAAGTCTGCGCTTAGGCCACTTCGCCACCGGGACGGCGTCAACTTTAAGCAAACCTATACGTGGCGTCTACTACGGTCTAGCTGTTCCGTTCAAAAGCTCTCTCCACTTCCTTTTTTTGTAAAGTGTTTTAATACCCGATTTAGGAGTCAATCAAAAGATCCCTGGAATTTAAGGACATTTCAGATATCTAAGAAAAAGGCAAATGAAAAAGATGCAAACAAATGCCTTTACATAAATACTTTCAAACTGCATTTATTGCATGGCATTCTGAAGTTCCAAAATCGTCAAATGCAGGGCTACTGTTTGAAACCTCGAACTGCCGAATTTGCACCAGGAAATCTGCAAAAATAAAGAAAACTTCATTAATGTCGATATTTCAGGCAACAATAAGATTTTCAAGCTTCTAGAATCGCCAGAAAATGAGTCATTGACCAAGAAAATGGCTTTCGGTAGCAGCATTCATAACTGCTCTTGCGTGGGCGACGGCTTTACTGAACTGAAATATCGTTCTAAAAGTTACAGTACGAAGTTTTTTCGCTTTTTGCCCTAGAACTTGATGTTATGCTAGAGATCACGAGCTGCACATCACTTCAGAATGAATGCTTTTACAAATAAGTATTAATGCAAGAAACTTTCTTTCGTGTCCTACTTTTAGTGTTCGTGTGTAATTTTACACGATGCATAGTTTTTCTTTTTTTCTGGGTTTAATGATCACAGTGAATAACTTTAGTCGCCCATCACTAATTTGGGGCCACTGATTGCCGTATGACAACCTCTTCAAGGATTCAAGCCCAGTCACATCTCGGACGAATCGTCAGAAGCCAGAGCTACAGAACAGTGTGCCACCGCTCACATAAGAGTACGTAGTTTCTGCTATTTTAACGTACTAAAGAGGTCAAAACGGCAAAATAAGCCCTTGTCGGCGTAGCTTAATTAGGAAAGCATTCGGCTCCAGAGCAGAGAGGGTTTGGGTTTCACATTGGCGCCCAAACGTAAAATGGATCTATTGGCCATAGGTTCTTCGAAAAAAGTGTGATTTTCTTCCATATATCGTCTGGAATTAATGAGAATTCCTTTGTCGCTTCTGAAAATGTGTGACGCTTCTTCCACACATCGTCCGGAATGAGTGAGAATTCTTTCTTCTCCAAAAAGCTCCCTCAAGCTGGTTTGCGGCAGACCCGAAATCTGAGATTTAGTGCCCCCTCTTTCTCAGAGGGAAGGTAGGGGTATATGTGACGTATTACAGAGATGACGCACATGCCAAGTTGGCAAGTAGCAGTGATAAGCTCTTGTCGGCGTAGCTTAGCATGGGTTTATATCACTCTTACTTGACGTCTTGACATTGGGAAAGCATTCAGCTCCGGAGCAGAAGGATGTGGATTTGCGTTGCGCCACCGGAAGACAGAGGGTGTGAGCTTCGCACTATAAGACAAGTGCCTAAGGCATTGTCTTATACGTTAATGTTTTCTGATACCCGGTGGTCGCGTGGTCTGAGGTTCGACACCAGCGTAAGTCAATTATTCTCTTCTTTTAGATTCTCCCGAAAAATACCGACCTAATTTTCTGTTTTTGAATTGCTTCAAAACTTCAAAGCAATTAAAATAAGATGTCATATGCATGGGTTTTTGATCCCCTGTTCGATCCCGACAAGAGTACCGGCACGAGCATAGGTGATGAGCTTGTCAGCCTCCAGCCCATCCAGCAGCCTGAGGCTTGCCACCACAACTGCGCGAAGCCTTGATAAAACAACTCTACATAGTTTCGCGTATGGAAAAATAAATGTAACTGTTTTCATGTCCTACAGTGTATTCGAACCCGGACTGCGGGGTCAGAGTAAGACATGGAGGCTGTGTTCGTCCATACAGATCTGCCTCTCTGGAATCAGTGGTTCTAAATTAGAGACATGGTATTCGTTCCAACCTTAAGTCCTCATGAAAAGGTATTTAATCGAGAAATACTTATAAAATTAAAAAACAAACGCAGAATATTCCAATCTTTTCCTTACCCCATGCAACAGATGGCATCCAGAGCAATGATACAAAAACTGCGAAACAAGATAGCAAAGATTTAATGACATGTCGTGTGGTCCAACGGATGCGCGACGACCCCAGGAAGGCATTTGTGTCACTCTTATTGTTCAAGGTACTGTGATGCCTTTGTAGTTCTCGGTGTCCTTATTGAGCTTATTGTTCCAGGTTCTTTATTGATTTAATAGTTCAGGGTTCTGTACTACTTTCTACATGTTACTACTTCTTCTGAAAGTTCTACACATATCAGCCACTGAATTAGAAACTCATTTTCTATATCGGGTTGTACCTCCTTTAGCTCGAATTATAGCACGTAAGCAGTTTGGCATAGATTCCACAAGGTGTTGGAGTGAATCTACGCCTACAGCATACCAGGCTTTTTGGCTGTCCTTTGGCTCAGATTTGACGGAAGAGGACTTTACTCCGGGATCTGTTTTTCAAACATGTTCCATACACTCTCAACGGGGTGCAGATCAGGGCTTTGTGGTCGTCATAGGAGGTGGTGTAAGTCACTGTCATGCTCGCTGAAACAGTGGTGAACATATCTTGCACAATGGACAATAGCATTGTCGTCCATAAAACAACCGTTACCTGCTGGATAAAGAGTCAACATTTAAAGGCAGATTTGATCGGCAACAATGTTTAGATAATCCTTGGAGGACACCGGGCTTCCAGCAATATTAAGGGACTCGTTCTGTACCAACAGAACGTGTCCAATACCACCTCCTGAATTTTGGGTTGTGTTTACAAGGCAAGCTGAGCCCATTGATTCACGGGGCTCCCGCCTAACTCTCTGCCTACCGTCGGTACAGAACAAAATGTACTGCGACCCCTCAGACTACATGACCTTTTTCAGTTCTTGTGTCCAATCACTTTGTTCCTGACACCACTGTAGACGAACTTTCCGTATAGGCATGCGACTGTGAATACCTATCCTCTTCAATTCCTTGTGAATAATTGGATGAGATATGGGTTTGGAACAACCTTCATTGAATGCATCGGTCGATTGCTGCACACAGGAAGTTGTTTCTCCGTACAAACCTTCTCAGACGACGGCGATCTTCTTCCTGACAGATTGTCGCCGCGCCAGAGTTAAGCCTTTTAGAAAAGCAATGTGTGAGCTATATTTTCACTGATTAAAGACCCGGGATATCTGATCTTAGGATGAAGCAGTCAGCAGTGGTGTTTTCAAAATCGTCGCTTCAGCCAAACGGGCACCTGCAAATAAGCCCTTTATCGAACTCCTACAGTTCCTTTGTTTTTCCCATTGTGATGAACACTAGTGAGCCGCCCCGGTGGCGCAGTGGTCTAAGGCGTTGGCCTCTGATCATTCGTCGGAAGGGGTCCGGGTTCGAATCCCGGTGAGGCATGGATGTTGTGTTTGTCTTACGGAACTGGCTCTCTCCCTTCCCTGGAACCAGTGAGTCTAAATTAGGGACGGGCGACTGCTTATAGCCCATTGAGTTGCTCACGGTGGTCGTTAAATCTCAAAAAAAAAAAAACTAGTGACGATTACTGACGAACAGCAGTCTTAAATGGTGACGCACGTGACCATGTATTTTGCATATACGCTGCATAAGTGATGTTTATGTATATCTACATAAATGTTTCAAATTCAGTGTCCGGTGTATGTATATCGCAGTTTTTGTTCAAGGTGATTGTTCTTCACAATTCAAGGTTCTGTATTGCTCATACTGCTGAAGTTGATATATTGTGGTTATTGTTTAGAGTGCTGTTTTGATCCTACTGTTTATGGTGCTTTTACTGTTGGGAAGTTACAACGTTCTACGTGTCATACATTCTGTTTAAGATGAGAGCATTACAATGTTCTCTCGATAGTGTTTTTGTTTGGAATGTTTAATCTCCGTGTTCCTGTGCATGGACAACACACTTCGTGATAGCAGGTGACTCTCCTTGACAAAAAAAAAAAAAAAAAAAAAAAACACGTTTCTGCTGAGGCAGCATTGTCATCCTAGTGGAGTTTGCCTATTGTAGGATGGCATCGCCACCATTCATGGCTCCCGAATACTGTGCAGTTGTTTGAAGAATCCGAGGGAGGCTTCAGCACCCCTTCCTGGTTTGTGTAATTGCCTTTTTTCCTTCTAACTGAACATCTCTAGGACGATACGAGACTAGTCATTCGTGGTCCCTAATCCTTCTCGATTTCACAAAAAAGAAAAATATTTTGGTGTTAGTGATAAATTGGCCAGTAACAGACCAACTTCTTTAGCTTTCCTGGCTGCTCTCTTGCTGCTGAAAGTTCTACATCGCTTTTCTTGTTCAAGGTGATTGTTTTTATTGTTCAAGCGGTGGCAGATTGGCCCACCGGGACACTGGGATATTTCCCGTTGGACAACTCGAGAAATGGTCCACTATTTCTCGTATCCTCTTTGTGTGGATTATTTGGAAAGAACGAATAATTATTTTGGTACTTTTAAATAAGAATTGCTAATTTCATTTGAACTTCATATTATTATATGTCTAAAACGTATATGCACAGAAAGAATGAAACGTAATTTTTTTTTTGTCTTTAAAGAGTCGCGTTTCTTTCTTTCTATGCATATATTGTATGTTGGGTGTTTGCTCTAAAATGACAAAGCAAAATTCTCTTTACTTTAGTGAAAAATTTACCGCCAGACCAAGCACGCTGTTATAAATAAATTTAACTAATTAAGGTTAAGCATAGGTCTTTGGACTTAGAACCAAAGGGACATTGGTAGGTCCTACTCTCCACGTACAGACATAGAGCACAAAGCCATTCTTTGGCAGGGATATTCCGAAATCTGTGTCCCACCCACATTTAATTTAAAAGAAGCAACGATTTACCGGTACTGGCTCATGGATCAGAATGCTAGTTCATGAGTCAAAATAATGGGTAGACTTAAAAAAGGCGTTTATTCAAGGATGTGGTATAGTAATACCGTTGCGCAACAGACCATCAGTGACCAACTATATGTATATAACTATCTGATACAACACCCCGTTTTGAGCATGGTTTGATATGCTATATTCGATCTCGAGTGGATTTTTAAAATTCTTTAACCTCTAAATTACAGCTGAAATTTGTTTGTGACTGTGTTAGTTTTAGAATGCACATGACAACAATTCTATTTCAGTTAACAGAATCAAAACAATCATAAAGGAATCCAAAGAGCAAAATCCATCATTACAACAATTCCAAGAGCAAATAAAGACATAGAAACCACATTTTTGTCAAATATGAATTTTGGCAAAACCCAAAAACTAGTGAATGCCCACCCGGAGAAAGAAAGAATTGTAGAACATATTGGCAGCTGTCACCTATGGCTTTATCAAGGGCCGACACAGATCACAACTCTCTCATTTCTACACAGATCAAAGAAATGTGGGGCACTGCCATATTTACTTTGCAAACTTGACTTAATAGAGATAGCAGAAACCCACATTTCTTTTGTCTGTGTAGAAATCAGAGTTGTAATCTGTGCCGGCGGCTCTTAATAAAGCCATAGGTGACAGCTCCCAATATGTTCTACTACCCTTTCTTTCTCTCGGTGGGCATTCACCAGTTTTCAGGTTTCGCCAAAATTCATATTTGACAAAAATATGGTTTCTATTTATTTGCTCTATGTGCTGTGCGTTTTTTATTATTCTTTTCTGAAGCTTTTAGCGTAATTTGATTTTCAAAACTTTGGTTTGTTTGGCATGTTTAATATTTTGCTTTTTGTTTAACATATATATTATATACTCTATTACTGTACGTGCCGCCCCGGTGGCGCAGTGGTCTAAGCGATGGCCTCTGATCATTCGTCCGTAAGGGATCCGGGTTCGAATCCCGGTGAGGCATGGATGTTGTGTTTGTCTTACGGCACTGGCTCTCTTCCTTCCCCGGAACCAGTGGACCCAAAATTAGAGACGGGCGACTGCTTATAGCCCATTGAGTTGCTCACGGTGGTCGTTAAACCTCCAATAAAAAAAAATACTATATTTAGGTATATATATATATATACAGATAAGAGTATATCCTTGAAAAAGAGTACATAATATATGATCGGCGCTCTTACAAGCCGAAAGAAATGTATTTGAGTTTTTAATAAATTGCCTAGTAACAAACCACCTTTATTTTTGAGTACATATGTTCTGATTGAGCTGTTGTAGTTCAGTAAATGTTATTCTTCCTTTAAAAATGAGACTTAAACAGCATCACATTCAGAACACAAATCTTGGAAATAGTTTTATGAAAAGTTCTTTAGTGGGGCGCGTATGTATATGTTGTACCAGGATGCAAATCAATGATGATTTGTGTTTTGTAGCATTAGAACTTGAATGATAAAGTGAGAAACAGTGGCTCGTGAAACTATTTATACGTTATTATTTTTGCTTGTAATTGCAGCTCTTATGAGCTGCGGTGAAAGAAAGTTAAATACACTGTAAATCAATTTACGTACTTTTATCAGAGCATCACACACTCATGCTTATCAAGTTCCAAGCATAGCACGAGCTGCCGTTCTCTTGAAGCAGTTCCGCGGTGAAGAAAAGAAAACCTAAAATGCTCTGTCGTGTCTTTCTCGATTTTGTTTTTCAACCCTTTTAAGCACGAGCAACCAAAAACTCGAGGACGGGAAAAAAAAGAAAAAAAAAAAAAAAAAAAAGGAAAGAAAAGAAACTAGTTCCTGCAGTTCATTAACAATACCCACTTGACCGCGTTCTAAAACCTACTTTTTTGAAGTTGAACTCTGTCGCAGTTGGCCATTTTTCTGTTAAAATAAAATCTTTCTTTCACTTTCTAGGTTTTTAAACATTCCACAAATATCGTTCACAAGGCTCTTAATTTAAAAATGCCTAACATTGTTACAAATCCGTCAGAAGCATTTTTATAAACTCAGGTTGCTTAATGTTATGGACTTTCGTGGCTGCGTAAAGTTGCTGTGTTTGATTGCAACTAACTACGATGCACCAGGTTGGTGTACACTTTTCCTTAAAACACATTTCATTCTTTTATGAACTACTTAAAAATGAAAGGATTTTGCTATGTTTACCGAGCATATGGACCAAGGGTATTCCACTTCATTCCCATGACTCACTAATTTCTGTCGTATAATTTTATGAAAACTAATATTCGGAAAATCAGTGTGGATATACGGTAAGAAAACACACTAATGACGTAATATCTAATCTTAATGTGTTACGTCTGAGAAAGATTTCCTTTTTTTTTCTTATACGTATTTCGGGGTTCAGCGACCACTATGAGCTACTCTAAGGGCTACAAGTAGTTCTTCGTCCTTAATTTAGAGCCACCGATTCTAGAGAGGGGAATAGCAAGTTTTCTGCCTAGTCGCCCTAGCGCGTGATGGAACCATGCATCACCAAGGGTTTCGGCGACTAGTCAAAAAACAACGTTTCTGACCCATCGGGCTAGCTAGCCCAGGAGAGTATTAGTAAGCAGGTTGCCTTTTAGATTTGAACTAAGGTTTTGACATTATTTACAATTAGACTAGGCTACAGACATTATGGAATTTAGGAAAGAGCAGTATTTTCGTAACAGAACTGTTAATACATCAAGTACATAAAACTAAAGTAACTATCCTTTTATTGGCCTAAGGAATTAAACAGACATTTTTCCAAGCTTTTGCACTTCGACGGATGGCTTTTCAAGGCTAACAGCAGAAAACAAATAGAATATTAAAACGTTACAATTTGAATATGAGTATGATTTGACAAAACCAATAAAAATTATTAAATACAGAGCGTGCTCTGATTTGAAGTCACGAGGTGTGTTGGTTGGGCACATAGCAATTTGTACAGAGGAAATCGTAATTGAAGCACTGGATCCAAAATTTTGCAACTCCAAGAAGACGATTTCGTGTTGCAATGATTTCCAGGGTGTCTCGGAAGGATGTTGCTTTTGGGTTGGAGTAGGGGAGCTAATTTTTTTTTAATACCGTCCCATATAAGAATTGCGTACTTGAAACTCACTTCTGTGGTGAGAACTATGGATGTTCCATTTTCTTTAGTGTCTCTTTGTATTCGCGGATTCCCGTCACGAACAAGCGTTTAGTCATTCCGATTCAATATCAGGGTATAATAGCGGTATGGCATAAACACCAGCTTTATTGGTGATTGGAGATCTGTCTGAGCAACTTGTATGCATACTGTATATGGATGTAAGAGACCTTATGCCTACATCAAGTTCTACTTTTGTTAGGGTGTTCATGAGAATGTAAAAAAAACCATCTGGAATATAGGGTATTGATCCCAGGTACGGCATTGGGTGGATGGCTACTCAAGAACGCCCTAAGAAAGGCATAACGCGGTGTAGGCATATAGGGTCTCCCTGAAACCCAAAAACCAGGAGACCTTATGCCTACACCTCTCAAACGGCCGCCCCGGTGGCGCAGTGGTCTAAGCGACGGCCTCTGATCATTCGTCCGAAAGGGGTACGGGTTCGAATCCCGGTGAGGCATGGATGTTGTGTTTGTTTTACGGCACTGGTTCTCTCCCTTTCCTGGAACCAGTGATCCTAAATTAGGGACGGGCGACTGCTTATAGCCCATTGAGTTGCTCATGGTGGTCGTTAAACCTCCAATCAAAAAAGAAAAAAAGACCCTCTCAAAAGGTGGTGCAGCTCGCGTAGTACCAATTTTTGGTGCAACATACCACAAAACTTTTAACAGTGTGTTTGATGATGCTTAAGTGGACTGCTACAGGTGTTAGGTATCAGGCTGTAAAAAAATCGGATTGTTTCACATTAATGTGAAACAACTAAGTGATGTACATACAATATCAGATTACGCTGTATGTCCGGCAATTAGTGAAATCTTCTGTTTCAGTGAAAAAAAGCAGAATTTCAGCTTTTAGCCTTTTCTCGAAATTTAGCGTTTTTGAAAAAGAAAAAAAAAATGAAACCGTTTGCTAACTATAAAATTCACTGAAAGTACCTTTGACAGATTTCAGAACAAAAATGGAAGAACGAAGGTAAACTTTTGGAAAGAAACAAAATAATGAAGCTATTGCTTTTATCTTCCTTATTTTGTAAACGTGTTTGTGTGTGCCGTTGTGTGTTCTCTTGCATCTTATGTTTACTCTTTTACTATTTATATAGATCGAATATCGGCTGTCGTAGGATGGGGTCTAGTAACAATAAGACATCATTACCTGCTCTAGAGTAATTGTCAGAAAAAGACAACCAATATAGAAAAAAACAACTAATATTCATGTAATTATTTATACTTAATTTCGAGAATTAATGAATTCAGTTATCATTGTAGACCTTTTCTCTTATGCATGGAAGACGGTGCAATCATATTTGCTTTCGAGGTCCTTATTGTCTCACACATTTTTGACACGTCTTTGGTAAAATAAGATGGTGCTTATGTTATCACTTCGTCCGTCCGTTTGTGGACACCATATCTCTGCAACTATTAGTTCGATTTGAAAAATCCTTTTTGCATTAAGAATTTTGAAATGTGAGAACGATTATCTTTGCTTTCCGGTTTTTCTACAATGCATAACTTTGCCACCAGAGGGCGTAAATGCAGATGCTATTGACTTCAAAATACATTTTATTCAATATAATTGCTTCTAAACATCATATTGAAAGCATTCTTTCTTCCATTCGAAGCCATTTATAACAAAGATTATTTTAGGTACAGTTTCTTTTTTAAGTAATGCATAGTTATTCCGCTAGGGAGGGTAAAATTAAATTGCGATTTCCTCGATATCTGTACTTCTAAAAAGTCTGATTTGAAAAATGCTTCTTGCATCGGATAAAGATCCTAGAGGGAAATGTTCTGCATATAATTTCGAATTTTTGTAAAGAATGGGTTGGCCCCTAGGGAGCGTAAGAGTATATTTTTGTTTCTGATATATTTTCTCCATATCTATGCTTCCGAAAGCTTGATTAAAAAAAAAATTCTTTCGCGGCAAGATACCACTCACCACGACAAGCTTTTAAGAATACCTTGTGTTGAAAATAATGCATAATTTTTCCTCCAGGGGGCATAGATGTACATCTTATTTTTGTCGATATATCTGCTTCTAACGGTGCGATTTGAAATTTTTTTCTTTTGTCGGAGAGCGTTTCTAATGAGAAATATTTTGCTTATAATTTCAAACTTGACGCACAAATGTGCCACTAGAGGGCATAAGTTCACGTTTCCATTAACAACATATTAGCAGCAACATCTGCGCGTCTAAAAACCCCGATTAAAATATCCTCTTTCGGTCAGATACTACTAACTGCCAAAGCATTTTGTGTGCATTTACTGCCAAAAATAAAGCACGATTTTCCCGCTAGGTGCACAAATGTAATCGATTTTTGTTAATATCTCTGCTTTTAGAAGTTCGATTAAAAAAATTCTTTGAACGATATATATTCTTTACTTTGTGGAACACTTTGAATCAACTCGTGGGGTTTTGTAGTTCACAGTTCTGATGCTGCTGTTAGAGTGTACTTCTGTTTGTTGCTGCATCTCCGCTTCGAAAAATACTTTTGAAAAATTCCTTTTTTCACTATATGCCATTCGTTAAAGATGGAAAATATTATCTTTTTAAAACAGTGTCTAGTTTACCCGCTGGGAGGCAGAAATGTCAATACCTTTTTCTCGCTATCTCTGCTTCTAAGAAACATACTTGAAAAATTATTTTTCTTTAACATAGCTTTTGTTGTGAAAAATACCTTTCACATATTTTCTACATTTACATCATTCAAAATCTTTCCTCCAGGGAGCATAAAATTAGAGTATGTTTTCCTCTATGTCTGTTCTTCTAATTGTTTGATATAAAAATCACTTTGTCGCTGCTGTGTTCCTTCAGCTAAGAGATATTTTTGAGCACAATTTGTTAATTTTGGTAACAGGTTTTTCAGCCGTTAGGGGGAAAGTAATTGTTTCTGTTTTCAGATGTTTTATCGATTGTAGAAATTCAGTTGATTTTTTTTTTGTGTGTTTTTGTTATGGATTCCATCGATTATGAATAAGTTTGAAATGTATTTTATTCGTGTCGGAAAGGATTCAAAAGACGTGCTCATTACAACCGTGAATTCGTTGTAATCTTTCGTGCTTTTTCATCTTTGTGGTTACTTTGTCGTTTATTTGCAAACTCTTAATGACAACAGGAAGTATAGGCGCTGTTCAAGCTCATTTTTATTTCGTATCGTTTCTGCTTTCGAATAGCGTTACCATGAGAAGACAAGTTGAAGAAATGTTTCCTTCCGAAGCCGTTTGTGGGAAACGTCTTGTGTTGGAGTTTACTGGATTTCTAAAGCTAATCGCGAATCCCTCTTTCTCTTTTGATTCTGAAAAGAAAAAAGTTTCCGCTCATCTTTCAATACAATTCAACTTTGGTGCCAAAGCTCTAATGGCCATTAATGGGTTTCTTGGTCTGAATCTGTTGACAGTTACACTGAACTCTATGTTTAATGGATTTTTAATTCCCCTGACGAAACGGCCTCTTCTCGATTCCCTTCCCTCCCAGAAAATGGTGACTGTGGTAAATTTCTTGTCCGTGTGGTGTCGCAACGGGCTTCGAATAAGACTAAAACTGCAACAATGAAAATCACTGACACAAATTTTCTCTCATGAGCGGATATTTTCTCAGTTGAAACTTATTCTTTCACGTTCACTGGTTCTCAAATCTTTAGCAACATTCTGTATGTCCGCAAGAGAGATCGCTAACTTCTGAAATTCAGAGGCCATTGACTTCTGAAATTTAAATTTCATGAGGAAACTTGTAAATTTGGATGAACTTGCATATACCCAATTAGGGCCTTATGTGGCCTTAAATTTTTTTTTTTTTTTGAATATGTTTCCTCCCAACCCGTAAATGTGTTCAGCATATAAAAAAAATAATGTGCTGAAGTTTTTATGAATATCAAGATATTTTTAGGGTCGCTACCACCTTACATTTCGAGGTGGGTAAGAGATGGAGTTAGTACGATGAAATAGTACCAAATGGGGTTTCATAAAATTTTAATGGTTAAAAATATAGATATAAAACATAGTATGTATTTTTGTTAATAATATACAATTGGCTTTCAATACAAAACTACTGTATTAACTAATAACACAAACCCAAAAAAACAACAGTAGTACTTTATTACTTAAATTCAACACCAAGAAGTTCGACTACGTAGATTCCTGTGTTTGTTGCTGTTGTATCAAAGCTGATGCACTTCACTTTATCTCAAATTCCCCATTTTCCTGATGTATCATAAAAGGCCGATGCAATTATTTCTCCTTTTGCTGACAATAATTTTGGTATCCCTAATAACTGATCAACACCATTTCATGATACCAAAATGGTAAGATTGTCAACAGTTTCAGATCCAATTATCTCTTCAAGCAATACTTTGACGATGTTTTGTTCTTTCACGGATAATTGAATTTACATTTACATTGTAAAGAGATGGATCTAGTCCAAGATTTCGTATTGTAGGGTCAGGATTAAAGCTGCCTGTCGGTTGCTTACCTTTGCAATATCAAGACTAGCAGACAAATTACTATCCAGTACTTGTTTTCTTCCTCTTTTAATGGTCTTCTCTCCTAAGTGGAAGGCTCTTCAGAAACAGTACAAGGACATTCTTTTTCTTCAGAATCCGAATCAGGTGAAGAAAAAGAATTACCTTTTTCTTCCTGGATCTTATCTCTTCATATTCTATTTCTTTCCTTTTTCTGAAATGTTGTTCTCTTTTTGGAAAATTCTCTTCTTTTTTTGCTAGCACCAAGTCAACACTTCTTAATTTTTCTCGTCGCCCTTTCTCTCGTTGAGCCATAAGAAACAATTTGTTTTCTTCAATCGAGATCATTTCTAAAGCTTTCATCATCATCATCATCATTGTCAACCATTATCAATCCACTGCTGGACGAAGGTCTCCCCAAGTTTCCTCCACAACGGTCTGTCTTGTGCCAGTCTCCTCCATGTCACTCCCGCATATTTACGAATTTCATCCACCCATCTCCCATGTGGTCTTTTTCTGGGTCTTTTCCTGTCCCTTGGAATCCAATCTAAAATTTCGGCTGTCCATCTATGGTCTGTCCTTCTGGCAGTATGTCCAGCCCATTGCCATTTCAGGGATTTAACTCTGATCATGATGTCTTCCACTCTCGTCATTTTTCGGATCCACGAGTTCCTCTTCTTATCTCTCCTGGTTATACCAAGCATGCACCTCTCCATGCTGCTTTGAGTTGTCTGCAGCTTTTGTATGTCTCTTTTAGTTAAGGTCCACGTCTCTGCACCATACGTAAGCACTGGAAGGATGCATTGATCAAACACTTTTCTTTTAAGACATAATGGCATATTGCTCTTGAAAATTATGCTGTTTCTTCCAAAAGCTCTCCAGGCAAGTTTTGTACGCCGATTAATTTCTTCATCAATGTGACCCTCACTTGATATCTGCTGTCCAAGATAAACATACGTATCTGTTATCTCCAGTTTTTCTCCATCAATCGATAAATCTTCATTTCTTGTAAAAGCATTGAACATCACTTTTGTCTTCTGAAAGTTCATTTTTAATCCCACTTCTTTACTCTTGTCAGCAAGTTCCTGGATCATACTCTGCAGCTCTGATGGGGTAGTTGCAAAAATGACTACGTCATCAGCAAAACGAAGGTGGGTTAGATAATCTCCATTAATCTTTATCCCTTTGTTTTCCCAGTTCAGTGATTGAAAGACATTTTCCAATGTGGCATTAAAGAGCTTCGGAGATATGGTGTCACCTTGTCTCACTCCCTTTCCAATTTTTATGTGTGTTGTATTTTCAAACAGCCGAATCTTTGCACTTGCATTTTCATAGATGTTATTAATAATATTAATGTATGCATCTTCAATACCGCAGGATTTCAGAGCCGTGGTAACTGCTGATGGTTTCACCGAATCAAAGGCTTTTTCATAATCGATAAAAGCCATGCACAATGGAAGTTCATATTCCCTCGCTCTTTCAATCAGTTCTCTCAGTACGTGGATATGATCTATTGTGCTGTAGCCACTCCTGAATCCAGCTTGTTCTCTCGGTTGAGCCATGTCCAGTGTTACCTTCAAGCGGTGTGAAAGAACTTTAGTGAAGATTTTATAAACCACTGATAGGAGGCTGATAGGTCTGTAGTTCCTGAGATCCTCAATGTCACCTTTTTTATGTAGCAGGATCATTGTAGCATTGTTCCAATCCTCAGGAATCTTTCCTTCATTAAGGCATCGAGTGAAAATTTGGGCGAGTACTGTTTCAATTTCTCCACTTGCTTCTTGTATGATGTCTATAGTAATTCCATCTTTTCCTGGAGCTTTCCCTCGCTTCATGTTCTTGATTGCATGAGCAACTTCTGCTGGGAGGACTGGAAGAACTCTGGTACCTTTCATGATGTCTGGAGTACATGTATCATCCCTTTCATATAATTTGGAGTAGAAATCATTCACTCTTGTCAAAATTTCGCCTCTCTTTCTTGTTATAGAACCATCTTCTTTTCTCAGAGCCATAATCTGTTTTCTTCCCTTACTGAGATGTCCCTTTGCTATCTTAAGGCTTTGGTTGTTTTCAATTGCTTTCCTCACTAGCTCACAGTTGAATTTCCTTACGTCTTCAGTGATACTTTTTCGTGTTGTCTTGCATAGCTCTATATATTCCACTTTGGAAGTCACATCTACTTTAGTTGTCCTCATCTCTCTTCTTTTTTGCATCAACATTTTGGTTTTTCCTGATAATTTCTTCACATGCAACTTGTTCTTAGACCCAGCTAATTTTGTTGCTGTTTCCATTAGAGCTTTGGTTACTTTTCTGTTAACTTCCGAAATATCCACTTCTTCCGATGTTAGGCCTTCTAAAGCAGAGAATCTGTTCTTCAGTTCCAACTTGAAAGTATTATGGTGTTTTTTATGGTTGGTTATGTCAATACATTTTGTTTGTCTTATGAGCTTGCCACGTTCCAGTTTAGTGTTGAGGTGCATCTTACATCTCACCAATCTATGGTCACTACCTGTGTTGAACTTGTTCAGCACACTGCAGTCTTCGATGACGAATTTTTTGTTACACATAATAAAATCAATTTCACTTGTCGTCCCAATTGGATGTCTCCATGTCCATTTCCTGTGTGGCTTTTTCTTGAAAAAGGAGTTCAAGATGAAAAATCCTTCTGCCTCTGCAAACTCAACGAGAGTATTTCCACGCTGGTTTCTGTTGCCGTGACCGAATTTACCTACTGAAGTTTCATTCTGTTGCCGTTGCCCTATTTTTGCATTGAAATCTCCCATAATTATCTTCAAGTGCTGCTTACCTTTATTATTTAGATGACGAATTTCCTCATAAAATTCTTCAATTTCTTCTTCAGGATGACTTGTGGTGGGTGCATAAGTTTGAATAATCTGAGCCTGGTATCTTCTCGATAGTGGATAACGAGTCGTGCAGCTCTGTCAGAGGAACTTTCAACTTCTACCACTTTATCCTTCAGTTTCTTGTTTATTATAAATCCAACACCACTAGTTCTGCCAGTATCTGTCCCACGATAATAGAAGAGATGTCCACTTTTCAGTTCAATGAGATCTTCTCCTTTTCTCCTTACCTCACTTAGCCCGACGATGTCCCACTTGATCCTTTGTAGTTCCTCTTCCAATTCAAGAAGCCTTGAATCAGAAGATAGGGAGCGTCCGTTATAGGTAGCCAAGGTCAGCATCAAATGGCAGCCTAGTCCGGTCCTCCGGGGATTCTTAGCACCCTCTGCCTTCATGTCGCACTGGCCGCTGCCTTGGCCAGGTACATTCCAGCTGCCGGAGACTGAGGGCCAAGATTTAAGTTGTAGAGTCATTTTGGAGGTGTTTGGCCATAACTCACCACGCTGGCCAAGCGGGTTGGTGAGTGTGGGATAGCATTTCCTCTGATCCCGATGGTATAGTTATACCGCTATTGGCGGTCGTCAGAGCCCCTTTAGTGGGAACAGGATGCACCACGAGAAGGCGGGGTTGACATTTGTCAAGGAGAGGCTGTGATGTTACGCATCACCTGACCTTACATCCCTAAAGCTTTACCGTGTGCTATATCAAAAAGATCTTTCAACTTTTCTTTCCAAAGATGTTCCTTCTTAATCAAAGCATATGAATGCTTGACTTCATTTTCTTTATTCTTTTTCAGTCCTTGCCATTCTTTAAAAAAATTTCAACTTTTTCAACAATATAATCTTTTTGTTTAGTAGGAATTCGAGCCTTTTCCCACATCTCTAAAATATCACATGCAGTTGATTCCGGTGATTTCCTAACAGTTTGTTTCAAATCAAGTTTATAATGAAAAAATAATGCCATTAGCTCCCTAATGGACAGAAGCGATTAACTATATTTCTGTACTTCTTCTAGTAGAAATAGAACTTTCATAAGTTTTACTTGTGTTTGATGCCATTCAATATGTTGTAAATTGCTAGAATTGCTGAAACGTTCGTACTGGAGCTCTGAAAAATACATCCACTCTGTGCAACAGTCAGCCACTGACTGACTGAATTGGATAATGCCAGAGCCAGCGCCACCTGGTGGTTTGACTGTAGTGTCACCTTGTGGTCGCCTAGCGCAATATGTTTTTGACTGTATTGCCAACTGGTGGGAGACTACAGTGCAATCTGGAGTGCAATACAATTACCAAACAGATTCATGTAATGAGTAATATAGTAATATTTTCGACCCTGGTAGCGACCTCTAAATGTAATCCGATTTGAAAACAAAAATAACTGATTTATTTTCTGACATGATGAAACATTTCCAACAGTTGGGAGAAATGAAATTCCAAACTTCAAAAATAAGGCCCGCCCTAATACCAATGCTTGTGCATTGGGTACATACATAATCTGATAAGGCAGGTAAAGGATGATTCTCATGTATATACGAACAAAAAATCACGATAACTGTGGATTTTGAAGTAACATTTCATATGAAAACAACTTCTATGAAACTTTATACCTAACAAAATTTTATTCCTCTCTAGATCTTTCAGACCTTGACCCAACTGAACATACATACTGCTGTGCAATAGACTAGGAAAAAACTGTAGTATCAATGGTCTGGTGTCATAGCTCTGAACTTATTTGGTTCCACGGTCCACATTGACAAGTGTGTGTGATCTGAGATCTATTTCAAACTAAAAGGCAATAAAATTTGCCTTATTTTTGTTAAGCACAAAGGTCTTGGATGTCACTCGTTGATTTTGTGAAATCCTACTTAGGTTTCGGATGTAGCTACACGAAGGGCTAATGTTGTATCAAGTCTTTTTACATTCATCATGACGAAAGGAATTTGTTAATATATGATGGATACTTCGATGGGAATGTCAGAAATCATGACTGACTGCTTTCTCACTCATTCCTCGCTTTTTTTGTTTTTGTTTTGAAGTGTAACGACCGGCATGAGCAACTCTAAGGAACGGACTGCTATAAACAGCAGCTCATTCATAATTTAATTATTCTGGCTCCAGATAGGGAAGAGGATTAGCGTCGAAAGACAAACACACCACCCATGCCTTATCCGGGACACGAACTCTAACTCGGCTTGGACGACTAGCCAGACACCTACGCGTCTGACGACTCTGCCACCGGGGCGGCTCACTCACTTTCAACTTAGCTTTTCCTCACTTCAACCGCAACGTTTGTTTTGTCAGAGTAATTCAGAATTCAAGCACGAGTTCATGTATGTTATTTGGTTTTTATATTAAACCAGAAGTAAACCTTTTCCGCTGGAGGTAATTGTTCGATATGTTTCATCTTCCACTTGAACATGGACATTTTAATTCAAGCATTACAGCAATTTTATTTCAGGAGTCAGCCTGTGAGAGAGAGTACTGAAATTTTATTTCGAGAACCACATCCTCTGTGATGCAGTGCGAAATTTAAATTCGAGAGAACACAACTCTTATGAAGGGGTTGGGGAGTGGGGAGCACCTACATGCTTCACTTTCTACCACCAGATGATTTGAGAAACCACTGATATTGGATTTGGCGTTTTTGGAGAAGTTTTGCCAGATTTCTTTTCACGCAGTTTTCCCATGAAAAATTTAATGGGTCTTTCAGAACTTCTATGAATGTTCCTTTCTTTGTACAGGCATATTTTTGATAGTTTAGCCATCCTCCATGAATACAAAAGCGTAACAAGAACCTGTCAATCCTAATTTAAGACTGCTGGCGCCAGAGAAGGGAACAAACCACAATGGAAGAGCAAACACAACGCTCCCGCGTCATGCGTAACTCAAACCATTTCATCGGAAACATGAGCTTGCCTACATACATTACGTAGCAGGGTAAGCTCAAGAAAACTTGTGGATTGAATATATTCCTAACTCAGAATCTATTCAGTACATACACGCTTCAATGGTGGTAGTGCTTTTATTTTTTACTCTTTTCTAAATTTATCGACTAAATTATCTTTAATATGGAGCACAAACCTGACATCTTTAAACATGCGCAGCCACGTAATTAGGTAAATAACTGATCTCAAATGTAAGTGCTTTATTTGAACGCGGCCCGATAAGCAAATACATGAAAAATAGTTTCCGACGCGGAAAGACATTTTAAAGGGTGATTTTTAGAAAAAGAGAAAATAAACGGTAAAGAAAATGCATTTACGGCATCTAGCAAAAGAACTGCACGTCATTAAAACACACAACGTGCACACTGTTCTTCATAGCGAATGGAACCAGTTACAAAAAGAACTTTTCGAACCGGATTTCTAAATAGGCAAAACATTTTCAAGTAGAAATAATTACCTACGCCCACTAGCGGTAGAAATGTGCTTACGAGAAACCACAAAGACTAAGTAAAAGTGGAAGATGGATAGCGGAAGATATTCGAGACGAAAGGAATTTTTTAAAACAAATAATTAGACGCAAAGATATGGAGGAAAACGTAAAATTGTTTTACGCTCGCTAACGGGAAAATTGTGCGATATTTGAAAAAGAAAATGGACTCAAAATGTTATTCATAGTTCAAGGGCATTCTACCAAGATAGGATTTTCCCAGAGAATTCTTAGAGTCGGAGACAGTTAAAAAAAAGATGCATACTTGCGCCACCTAGCGGGAGAATTGGGCATAATGAAAACTTCTAAATAATATGCAAAATGTTTTCCAAAGTGAATGATATCTGACGTAAAAAGAATTTTTCAAATCCAACATTTAGAAACTGAGATATCGTGAGGAAAGTATATTAATTTGTGCACTCTGACGGGTAAATCGTGGTTCTTCGGGCAGGAAGGGAAGCAAGTGAAAAGTGTTTCCCTTAGTGAGCGCTGTCCTACAAAAGAAAAAAAAAAAAAAAAAAGGAAAGCAAAAAGTTTTTCAATCTGGTTTTTTAGACTCTTGTAAATAGCTGCAAATATAATGCAACGCCGTCTAATGAAAAACTGTGAGTTACGATTTTTTTTTTTTTTTTTTTTGGAAAAATGGGAATACATTCCGAAAGTACATAAGACGCAGGAAAAATGGGAGAAATGAAGTCCTGAGTTGGGTGAATAATAAGATCGGAGAAATGATATGGGAACCTAATGAGTTAAGTGGAAGATGGAGTGAGAGAATAATTCTGTGAGTTAGAACATGAAAGAAAAGGTGATTGTTTGGCAGTAACTAATGATGCCACACACAGAGAAGAAAGCGCAGCAGGGATTACAAAGAATGGGTTTTTTAAAGCACAAAAATATCTTTAATGTAGGCGATGGCATAACTGCTAAGATGTTAAAATATAGTGGTGACTAACTGGCTAACTAAAATTTGCCAGTTGTGCTGGAAGTTGGAAATGGCCCCTCAAGATTGGAGGGATGCTATCATTGTTTTTTGTGTAAAGGAAAAAAGGTGCAAGGACTATCTGCTGAGTGTGCCAGGGAAAGTGTTTGGAAAGGTCATTATTGCTAAGGTACGAGGTCATACCTCAGAGAACGTGTGGGGTGTACAGAGTGGTTCTGCGCCTGGTAAGGATTGTCTAACCAAATGTTTGCATTACGCACGATGATTGAAAAGTATGTCTGTTGGCAAGAAAGTTTTTTCTGCTTTCATAGGTTCAGAGAAAGCTTACGACCTCCTAGTAAACAGGATGTTTTCGTGGAAGATCTTAAATGATTATGGTATATGTTTAAAAATGTGAAATCTATGTATTCTGTGGAAGTACAGCCTGTGCAGAAGTGAATGGTGTTGTATCTAAAGTTTTCTATTAGTGCAGGAATCAGACAGGGTTGTGTGGTGTCACCATGGCGGCCCAATATATTTATGAGTGCACGAATGCTTCATGCCAAAACAGACAATACCTATTTGTTTAGGTCATGGTAATATCCGTGTATGCAGATTGCTGTTTTTATGGTGATTACACAGTCCTGTTGGCGGAAAGGAAAAGTGAGTTGCAGAAAATGTTGTCCCGGATGTACGAAGTTTGTAAGAAATTCAAACTGAGTATAAATAAGGGAAAACCCAAAGTTATGGTCTTTGAGCGAGGAACTGTTAGCACTAAATGTAATACAAGTCTAAATGGCACAGTGATTGACCAGGTAAATGAGTTTGTGAATTTAGGAAGCATATTTGACAGAGAACAAATTAGATGGCGAGTAGTTTGACAGAGAACAAATTAGTAGGCGAGTGAATTCGTCTTTGAAAGGAGGATTTCACAGGAATGATGGGTTTTTGGGAAGGTCCTGCATGACAGTGTATGAAAATATAATTGTTCGTACTCTGATGTACGGCAGAGAAACCTGGGTAATGTAAAAAAGACAGAAAAGTCACTTCTATGGTGGAGAGATGCGTTACTTAGGGGTCTTTGTGGCAAGACACCTACTGATCGTATGAGGAACGAGCATATGCCGCAGAAGTGCAATATGAAGCAAAGTGTGCTTCAAGTAAAGCTACTTTGCTCTTTGCGAAGAGCCTATGTATTTACAGACACCCGTCAATTTGTTGTAACGAGGACTACCCAGTGCTCATCCCGGCACCGTGGCGTTCACTAATGAGGGAACAGTTCGGCGAGAATGGTGATGACGTGCCAACTGCATAATGGTTCGTAACTATATTCTGCGAGTTTCTCTTTCATTAATGGCAACCCTTAACACCCAGGTTTGCAATGTATTATGGGTAATATGTGAATCTTTTATATCTTCGTGCTTGTCTTCATTTGTGCTTTCGGCCTGAGGATGGGGTCACAGTGAACCACGAAAGATCTTGCCATCTGTTGTCTTTAACTTATCTGTGTTTTTAAGTGTGTAAATAAAATATGAGCTTCTATCCCGCAACACTTTTAAGTTTTTTAATCGTGCTTAGGCAGCGTGGATTGTGTATATAGTGGTAAAGTGTTAGTAAGGTGGAAACAAATATTCTGAGGTGGTTTGGCCGTGTTGAAAGAATGAGTGACGCGATGCACTAAGAGTATTTATTCAACCCAAGTGGCAAGAAGGAAAGGTAGAGGAAAATCAAAGGAAATAATCGGAAGACCAAAATCAGGAATATCTGCATGAGAAGAAAAGTGATGAGTACGGCTAGAATTTTTATGATTTTGCATTTTTTTTTTGCAATAATAAAACGTTGTTAAAGTGCTTACAAATGTGTTTCATACAAAAATGAGCTGATTTAAGTACATTTTTTAAGGCAATTTTTTCATGATTTTTACGGGGTATGGCATTTTTCTAGGTTTTACGGTCATTTTAAGGCTTTTTTTTGGTTATTTTTGAGTCGTCATTATTTTGCATATTTTGGTATTTTCAATAAAAAACATTTTTTGGATGAATTTCTCTTGGATGAAGAAGATTGACTCGTTTGACAGTAATGAAGCGGCCTCAATTAAATTTGCGCAGAGTCTACTTTCTGATGCTGAAATGTCAGGTAAATTTTCTTACATAAAGTCGAATTTTGGATTTCTGCCTGGTTCCATTACTTTCTTGGAGAAGTCAGCAGTGCTATTAGTGCATCAAATAGATTTGATGAAGAACATTGTAAATAACCTAGACATTGTGACTGGAAAGGTGGGGTAAGGCTGTGCAAAATAAAATTGAGCAAGTTTAAAGAAAATGTAGGGTACTAAAGGCTGTGCTTAGTTGCAGATGTGCTATCGGGGTTTCATTTGTTATGCACAACACTGCGTTCACTGTGCGGTTTAAACAATGACCAGCTTTTTCATTAGGGGTTGTAAATGCATACACTTTTTGGCTGAGTTGTTTCCTTTTCTTAAAAATTTGCTTCGAAAAATCTTTTCGTGTAGGAAAAGATTCAAAAGCGGGTTCGTTGCACCGGAGAATGAGGTGTCATCTTCCTTTTTCGCACGGCTTTTGAAATGAATAAGAAATAAAAGAAATAAAGAATATTCTCATATCACCTTGTCCGTCCACCTGTCTGCGGACACCGTACCTACTAGTACATACGATTTGGGCAATGCTGTTTTGGATTTGGAAGTCTGAAAGAACGATGATCCATGATGTTTATTTTCCGGTTCATGACCTTGTCGCCAGAGAACGAAATCGCAAATGATTTCGTTCTCTAGCGACAAAATTATTTGATTTTCGTTCTCTAGGGACAGTCATTTCTTCTAGAATTTGATTGCATTTTTTTCTCTTCGATATCTTTAACCACAAAAGCCATTTCACAAACAGTTTTTATTTCAAAAAAGCTAAGTTTTTCCACTGGGGCGCTTAAAAGTGTATAGTATTTTGCATATAATTTCTAACTTTCCGTAACGTACCATTTTGCCTCTACTTCGAGGAAATTTACACAATACATTTGCAGCCAGCACTGTTTCGGGCAAAGTATGCCCGTGTATCCGGACGTCATTGGACTCTTTCAGAATGACAACACCCTGTTTCACAAGGGTCGCTTTGGGTAGGATTGGTTTGAGAGTTATGCGCATTTGGTGTGTTTCTCGGGCCAACAAATTCACCGACTTGAATCCCATCGAACATTTGTGGGAATCAGTTTAACTCAACACTCCCAGATCCATGCCAGCACCTAGCTCTGTCCCCGAATTTCAGCACGCTATTCCATTCAGCTGGTATATGATACCTGAAGGCAGATTCTGCGGTCTACAGAAGTCGATGTCACTCCACATACAAGTGGTTATCGCAGAGAAAGACTGCCCAACTTGTTATTAGTTAGATGGACATAGTATTTTAGGACTCATGAGTGTATGTATTTACTTAAGTATATAGTGTCACGTTAGCAATTCTCTCTGCATTCGGCCTATCATGGCTTTCCTCCAGGAGTCACTTTTCAACAATTTGTGGCAATGTTCCTCGAAAAGACATGTGGATCTGCTACTCACGGGTCACCACGTTCACTCATTTATAGGGGGGCTTCAGGTTTTATCAGACGGGTTTGATAGTGGAATTATTTGCATAGCAGCACGTTCACTTCCAGCGTCATTGGAATTTTCGGATGTACTTGAATTGATTTAATTTTCAATGACCCTTTTTTGTTTGTTTGGGGATTTAAAGACCACCGTGAGCAACTCAATGGCTTATAAGCAGTCGCCAGTCCCAAATTTAGGGCCCCTGATTACAGGGAAGGGAGAGAGTCAGTGCCGTAAGACTAGCACACTATCCATACCTTACCCGGGGTTCAAACCCGGACCTATTGACGAATGGTCAGAAGCCTGCGCTTAAACGCTTCAGGAAATTCACGCTCGAACAATATACTGATTTTGATGCCTATTTAGATCTTTAATTGAATATATGTAGTGTAGCGAATTTCTTCGTAGATAAGGGAAATCTTAGGAAAAAAATGAGAAAAGGTTTAAAGAAAAATGTTTGCAGGAAAACGAGAACTGTAAACCAGGAGCGATTATTTACATTGCATACCACAAGCTCCGACTGCTGGCTGATTAAGATCAATCCACCCAAGAACAGTGCCATATTACTCTTTACATTTGGGAGGAATGAGATTTACGCCCGCCATGTGCAGCCCGGAGGGCCCTATGGGCAGTCTCCCGTCCCAGATTTTGGGTAACTGGTTCTTCATCCAAGACTCGAACCCAGGCTCGACTCAGAATAATGATCAGGGGCCAGCGATTCGGCCCACTCTGCCATCGGGAAGTCTATCGTTCTTTTGCACCCTGCAATGCGTAAAAACAGAACAGAACAGTGTTCTGTTCTGGGGTTTACCGACCACTACGAGCAGTTCCAAAGCCTATAAGCAGTTGCTGCCCGTCTCAAATTTGGGGCTACTGGTTCCAGGAAAGAGTGGAAAAAAAAAAAAAAAAAAAAAAAAAAAAACAGTAGCCAGCGCCGTGGGACAAGCACACTACCATGTCTCATCTGGGGCTGGAACCCAAGCCCAACTCGGAAAACTACCCCAAAACCGGCGTATTTGACTACTCTGCTACCGGGGCGGCACTGACAATGTTCCATCAGACTATCCCCTAGGTTACTTCAACCAAGCCCCTGGCGCTACAAATTGATAGTCTGCTTTCGTGGGTAGCTAACATCGCCTAGCTCACTAAACAGGCAAAAACAAGCCTGAATCAACTAGATTCATTACTCTCCAAGAGATGTAGCAGAAGGCACCACAAGGTGTTTCTGTACAAGGTGCAGGTCAGTTCAGTTACGACTATGCTGCCCCTATACGGAGTGACGCCGGTATTTACGAGAAGATCGACGATATGAAGAACAGAGCCTTTAGGATGATCACTGGAGCTCCTCAGAGGACCCCCAGCCGAGACGTGAAGGACTGGCTTCATGTCAAGAACGTAAATGAGTTCTTCCATATGTAACTAAGAAGTTCTTCGAAGAAGTGGACAACCACTCAGACCAATCAGGGAAGCTTCTGACTGTAACCGGAATGACACAGGACTAAGGCCTTAGAAGACACAGGAATTACACAGGACTACGGTCTTAGAAGACACAGAACTTAGGAGGCGATCACAGATGATATGTCATGGTGAAAATCGTGAATTGGTGTTAGAGTAACCATTGATATTGCATGATCCTTCCTTTTACACCTTTTTGGATGTGGATTGTTCTGCCTGCCATAATTTGGATATGATGATGTGACGCGGTGTGGTAAATACTCGTGGGGAACATTGCTAGTTTCAATACATCCTCGGGACTGCGGAATGTGAATGGTGGCGGCTGGGGCCACTGTGAAGCCCATTCCGCCCTTTTCCCTCCTGACTGGTCATCTGTTCAAATGAATTTACTTTTCTCTAATTTTAATTCTGTGTTTTTGTGGAATTTTTTTCTTTCTATTGTGCACCACCGCCCAAATCTCTTAACTTCTAGTTTCTGACCACCCGGTATGGTTGGTGTGCTTGTATAGCAGGGATGGTTGTCTCTCGTCCTGGAACAAGTGACAGGCGCTGCTTTATAGCTTTTGGTGGTCTTTAAACCCCGAAAAAAAATGTGTGCTTAAAAATACAAAGGGACAGACGGGTGGATGGACAAAGTGAACTTTTTTTTAATACTCTTGCTAAAAAAATAGTTAATTTAATGTCATGGATAAGGTAAAAGCCCCCTGAAACTGAGCAAGGTCCGAGATTTTAAGAAGCTGGTAGGTATGCTGCATCTGCTTCGTGATAAAATTGCATGTTTTTCGCACCATATACACTGCTGTTTGTGAAAATTGCAACTCCATAACGGACTGCTGGTTTTTTAGCTTGAAACTTACAGAATTTGTGCAACAGGTTGGGACATGCAAATGATTGAAATGCCGATGAAAATGTGCTCGTGGTTTCGGAACAGCGCCCTCTGACCTGTCCGGTCTTGGGTATAAAAAGCTGGTTCAAACGAGATGTTGCAATCAGTGAAAAGCCGACACTGAGTCGGAAAGGGGCTTCTTGTGTCGTATGCTCCATCGCCGAAGAAGAAAATTATGAACAACTGACGGACTTTGAGCGAAGAAGGATTGTTGGGATGAGAGAAGCTAGATTTCCCTATCGCGAAATTACCATTCGCACGGAGCGAAACGGCTGTACAGTGATGCGAAGTGACCTTAGTGGACAAATGAGGCCAGACGCACAGAACTGCGGGACGTGGACCGCAAAATTGCACGATTGCATGAGATGACACACTTCTACTGCATGGCAGTGACCGATCGCACAGCGACATCCACGGTGTTGGCGCAGCAGTGGAGTATTGTCCCAGGTCAGGCTTTGTCTTCCAGCACAATTCGACGTTGTCTGCTTAACAGAGGACTGCTCGCTAGCAGCCCATTGCTGCGCGTTGCTTTGACCCTCAACCACAGACTTCTCAGGCTGCAACAGTGTTGGACACATACATTGGCAACAAATCGTATTTTCTGACGATTCAACTTAATGCACCATGTGGCAGCATACGTGTTCGTAGGCATCGTGGTGAGCGGCGCCTTTCAGCGTGCATTTTGCAGCGTCGTACCTGCCCAACGCAAAGCGTCATAGTTTGGGGCTCCATTGGGTTCAATTCGCGATATCGTCTGATACCGAATTGAAGGAACCTCAACAGCCAGTGATACAACAGGGATGTTTTAGATGTACAGGTGATACCCTTCCTTCAGAGTTTTCTTGGCGCTATATTCCAGCAGGACAATGCTCAGCCACATGCGGCCCGGAATGTCCAAGACCTCTTCTATGCACAGCAGATACCACTTCTTCACAAGTCTGCAAGTTCGCCAGATATGTCCCCGATTCAACATATCTGGGGCACGACAGTCCATCAAGCACCTCCGCCATTCACCACAAATCAGCTCTGGTCTCGTATAGAAGCAGTCTGGCAAGCTATTACCTTGGTCGATATCAAAAACCTCTTCCATTCAATGCCTCGCTGTGTAGAGGCTGTTATTTTTGCTCAAGATGGCTTCACACGATACTGAGTTTTGAAGCGAAAAATCTTGTATATAGCTCTACAAATATAATTAGTTATCTCTTGGAAAATGAGGAATCTGTGATGTAAATTTCATTTGAATAGTGTGATTCTTTCTTGGTGTTGCAATGTTCACAAACAGTAGTGTACTTTTTTCAATAGGTTGTGTGAAAAACCAATTACTTTTGCCAAATAACAGGTACAATGGAACAGTTAACAAAAGATATGAGTACGGAGAGAAATCAACTGTAAAGCACACCAGTTTAAAAGCACGGATGCAAATCCAAGAAAGTTTGTGTTCCGTAGGAATTTTTTGTGCTGAGGTAGCTCAGCCCCAACTAAACCATCAATGTGAAGTAGTGCACTTTTCTGCAGAATAAAGAAGGCGGTTGCCCGGAAACGACTGCCCCTCTGTCGAAGAGGGGAAAAAAAAGCAGTTTTTCATTTTTTCATCCCTATAACGCCCGACTGTATGCAACGATAAGCAATTCTATTTTACGTTGTTCTTTTTTTTTTTTTTCTTCAGGTATTCTATCCATCCGCCTCAATAATAAAAAAAAAAACAAACCCTGAGGGAGTTGAGAGATGGAATTTTTTATCAGATTTGGTACCTGTTCAAGTAGACGAATTTTAATTTATTGTAACAATGTTCACAGATTGAAGAAAATAAAAGTGATTATAACAATACATTTGAGACTGTAGCTCTCCAAAATTCTGTCTAGGTAGATTCACTGATTACTGATGAGTGTTAGTCTCGATGGTCTTGTTGGATTTGGCACCATCGGGTCTTAAGATTTCTCCTTTGATTATGAAAACTTCCAAAGATAAAACAAGTCGAACACGCTCTCTCTGTCACACCCATTCACACGCACACACACACACACTGTCTTTCTCGCTCTCGCAAGCTCACCGCACCTTCATTTACACTCACTTTCCCTCTATCCTCTGTGTCTTTCACACTCTCAGAAACAAAAAATGATTTTTGAACTGCAAACTTCTGTCAACGTGGCTGGCTTTACTGAAAAGAAGTGAGTTCCTAGGAACAAGTACAGTAGAACTCCAATTATCCAGATTCACACGGACCACAGCCCATCCGGATATTCGGAAAATCCGGATAATTGGGTTTTCCTTTTTTCTGTATGCCAAATACGTATTTATTAATTGAAGTGAGGAATTTTATAATAACAAATGTTATACAGGTTTAAAAATAAATATCTATTGTGCTGCATTATCATTCTATATTATTCAAATGAACAAAAAAAAAAAAAACTAAAAACACGGGAATAAATCAACAAAAATCTTAATTTTACTTGCCCTTGAAAGAAGAATAAACGATTCGGATAATTGGAATCCCGGATAATTGGAGCTCTACTGTACCTCTGAAAGACAAGGAAGTTCTCATCACGTCTGAAAGCCATGTGGGAGGATATTTTAACCACACAAAAAAAAAAAAAAAAAAAAAAAAAATGTGGATGCTACAAAAATGTGTTATCACCGATGAACAAAATTCTATACTTACGAATTTTTACATTTATTGAAATATTTAAGACAATATGGCTCAACTGATCACACCGTTTTTCAGAGAATTGCGTGGAAAAGAAAGGAATAGAAAAAATGTTGAGCATATAAACGGTCAAACAAAAGATTTGGCGGGTCCTGACTTTTCGATTTACTCGTTTATTCATCAGGTTTGAACGAAATTTCTGTAAAAGATTGTAAACTAAGTACCTTTGGGGGGGGGGGGGTTGAAATAAATGGATCGGGTGTGTAATGAAAGCAAATTTTTTCGAAGACGGAAAATTTTTATAGTGAGATATTTATACAGTATTATACACCTGAAATTAAAAAAAATACTTCAGAAAATGGAGAACAATTGAATTTTTTATAGTTAAGAATGGTTGGGAAACACCAGGTATCTTTTTTCCGAAACTACACACGATTATTTTGATTTTGTGCTGTTTATATATATACTATATACAGTCGAGTCACACTATTGTGGCCACCTCCTACTTTTGACGTCAACAGCGCGTAGCCAATGAAAGAAGGCATGTGTCATGAGCTGGCTTGGAGGGTATATAAGGTGTGCTGTTGGCAATCTTTAAACATATTACTCGTTGCTGTCATGGATAAAAATAGCAATTTATCAGATTTGCAAAAAGGGATTATTATCGGCTTTCGGGCCAGGGGTGGCAGTATTTCTGAAACAGCGCAGTTTGTGAACTGTTCGCGTGCTGCTGTGGTTAAAGTGTATAGTGATTACAGAAATGGCACCATTGCGAATAAGCAACGTGGAAACTGCGGAGCACCACGTGCCATTGATGTGAGAGGTGAACGTTGGCTTCAAAGGTGCGTGAGGGCCGCTCGACACGCTACAGTGTACAGTGGAGCAACTCATTGGCCGAATTAACCATGGGGCTACCGGAAGTGTGTCTAAAACGACAGTTCAGTGACCCTGCTGCCTCTGGGGCTCCGATGCAGACGGATGGTCACTGCACCTATGCTAACGAAAATGCATCTGCAGAAAAAGCTTATTTATGCACGGAAGTATCAGAATTGGACCTCCGCTGATTGGCAAAGGATTGTCTTCTCCGATGAGTCAGGTTTTCCGCTTCATCGAATGGATGGCCGATGACGTATAAGGCGAGAAACATCTGAGAACAAACTCTTCAACCATTGCTGGCTGAGCACAATCTTGTGGTGTCAGCGTAATGGCCTGTGGAATATTTTCGTGGAATTTTCGGGGGCCACTCATACCTGTGGAAAGCACTATGGACCGAATTCGTTATGAATCCATCCTTGCAGGCCACGTGCACCCATACATGCAGATTGTCTTCCCTGGGACAGATGGGGTCTTCCAACACGACAATGCGACGTGTCACACAGTTAGAAATGTCCGAGAGCGGTTGGAAGAGCACGATGAAGGCTTCAAATTACTTCCCTGGCCCCCTAATTCCCCAGACTTAAACCCAATTGAGCATCTGTGGGACCACTTCAATCGTGTTGTTTACTCTATAAATTCTTCATCACGCACCCTCCAGCAGCTGTCAGATGCACTGCAGTCAGCATGGTTCCACATACCTGTGAACACATTCCAGCACCTTATTGAGTCACTCCTAGCCCGTCTAGCTGCTGTCCGCGCTGCACACGGCGGTTACTCTGGATATTAGCTGGTGGTCAAAATAATGTGACTCGACCGTGTGTGTGTATATATACACCGGGTGATCCAAAAGTCTTGCACACTTTGAAAACGTGATAACTCGCGGAGTTTTGAGAGTAGGACAACGCGGTTTGCGTAGAAATGATCAGAATGTCATCGGGTTTTTTTATGAAATCACATATTTTTTTTACTCATTTTACTTACATTTTTCATCGCCAGGTGGCGCCATAGACGAACAGGTCTGGGCTAGTGGTTATAAAAGCAGCAGCTGGGAAGCAACCACAAGTCACAGCGGTCCGTGTCATATGCTGTCATTACCGGACAAAGTGCTCTTGGTGAATTGTTCTATTGCAACGCTGAATGTGCGAGTGCTGCTTTGAGAGCCTACCGGTCACTGAAAGGTGATCGCAGTGGGAAAGGACCGATGGAAAGTGCTGCGCTGCGGCGAATGGAGAAAAATGAGAGGAAACGGGATATTTGGGAGCATGCCCACGAAGCGGTAGACCACGAACACGTGCTGCTGCAGAAGAAACGATTACGCAGGAAATGGATGTGATTGCTATGTCATCCGCACATGGCGACTCCAGTGCTCGCCATGTTTCTCGGCAAACAAGCATTCCATACGGGACTGTATGGCGAACACTACAACGGATTCTGCACAGATACCCGTGCAAACTGCAACGGCATCACGAACTGCAAGCTGGCGATTACGTGCAGCGTCAGGAGTTCGCAGCATGTTTTTTTCGACAAATGGATGTCGACAACAACTGGCTGATGAACGTTTTATGTACTGATGAGGCACACTTTTCCCTAAACGGAGCGATAAACACGCACAACTGCTGCATCTGGGCCACGGAACATCCCCGAGCAGTCGTTGAAGCGCCACTTCATCAGCCGACAGTGTAGTGTGGATTCACGGCTTTCTTCATTATCGGTCCTTTTTTATTTGAAGAGGTCCGCGGCACCTTCTTCGAAACCGTTTCAGTGACAGGTGAACGTTATGCGAACATATTACGAACATACGTTATCCCTAGCTTGCAACAGCGGGATGCAGTGAATCTGTGCACATTTATGCAGGATGGTGTACCACCCCACATCTCACGTTTCGTTAAGCAACTGCTGCAAGAGACATTGGCGCAAATCGTGCGTTGAGCCGACACTTTCCGAAGGCCTGGCCTCCTTGGTCACCAGACCGAACACCCTGCGATTTCTGGCTCTGGGGTTACCTAAAATCACAAGTGTACAGATGTCTGCCAACTTCATTGGCCATGCTGAAAGATGCCATTCGACACCATGTGGCAGCTATACCACCGGACATGCTCTTCAATGACGTCCATGGTGTTTTCTCTCGTCTGCAGGCAGTGCTGGAACAGGACGGCCATCACATTGAACACCTGGTTCAATGATGTGTCTAACCTGGTGCAATCAGGTGTCTGTTTTTCTCGACACTTCCAACCTGTGGTTGCTGCGCCATCTGGCGATGAAAAATGTAAGTAAAATGAGTAAAAATTTATGTGATTTCATAAAAAAACCCCGATGTCATTCTGATCATTTCTACGCAAACCGCGTTGCCCTACTCTCAAAACTCCGCGAGTTATTACGTTTTTAAAATGTGCAAGACTTTTGGATCACCCGGTATATGCAAATGATTCACGTATCACGCTCGGCCGTGCATGTGACGCAAGCAAGGAGGGGGTCGTAGCGCTGGGCTTGACTGGCTGTATGAGGTCGTCCCGTTGCGCGTGCTTGCCATTCGGACTCGTGCTCTTGTGTTGGTTGCATCCTTTTCAAGAGAAGTATACCTCAGAGAAAAGTTCGGAAGCAATACGAGTAGTTTGGCGGAGTTCGAGAAGGGCCGCATCGTTTGGCTCCGGGAAGCAAAATGGTCTTATCGCCGTATTGCGCGCCTTACCGGTCGTGCGGATATCACCATAGCATGCTTTTGGCGGCAGTGGATAGAACACGGAAGGCAGCAGCCACAGGAAGGGTCTGGGAGACCTAGACGAAACACGAAGAGAGAGGACCGACGGGTCGTCCGACATGCGCAAAGTGACGCAACAGCCACGATTGAGGATATTCACTGGACACTGCTGCCCTACGTGCATCGTTCGATTTGTGCCAGCACCATTGGCAGACGGCTGCACGACGTAGGACTACATGCACACAGACCGTTACGAAAACTGCTTTTAACACCATTGCATCGTCGCCAAAGACTGCAATGGTGCCGTGCCAGACTGCCAAGGAGCCACTCAGAATGGCAGCGGGGGATCTTCAATGACGAAGTACCGGTTTTGTCTTGGAGATGACCAATGAATCCGTGTGTGGAGGCATCGTTATCAGCGCCAAGATGAACGGTTTGTTGTCGAGCGTCACACGTCCAGAAGGCCTAGTGTCATGGTGTACAGTGCAATTGCCTACGACAGCAAATCAGCTTTGGTGTTCATTACAGGCACTTTGACAGCCCAACATTACGTTAATGAGGTTCTGCAACCAGTGGCCCTTCCTTTTCTGATCCCTCACTCCTGTGCAATTTTCCAACAGAACAGCGCTCGCCCGCATACTGCTGCTGTCTCGAGAGCTTACCTTCAAGGTACTGACACTCTGCCATGGCCAGCCGCATCGCCAGACCTATAGCCGATTGAAAATGTGTGGAATGCTATTGGACGTGCTATTCACACTCCACTCCTATCGCACAATGTGCAGGAACTGCGTGAGAAGATTCAAGCTGCATGTAATGGCTTATCGCAGGACACATTAGGAGCCTGTACAACTCCATGCTAAGACGTCTGGCATGCTGTGTGAGCAAACATGGCGGCCCGACGCCATACAGAGAGATACTACTTATTGGTGTGTAGCTGAATATTGCTCATATCAGTCTGTGTTTATTTATTGTTCCTGGTGACCATTACCTTCCCCACGAATAGCATTGCAATCCGACACGTCCTTCTGGGTGCAACTATTTTTTTTTTTTATGTAGATATTAAAATGTTTCGTATATTTAAATGGTCCCTAAATGCAGCAATAGCGATTAAGTATTAACATAAATTTTTGAAACAGCGGATATTGATATCTTCAGAAATTTTATGCACGCCGAAACGATTCAGAAGTGTATCCGCCAAATCTTTAACAGAATAAAAATGAAATGATACGTGCATGTACGTTTTGTGCTTGCAATGATTGATTTTAAACATATGCTTTGCACAAGAAAAAAGAAAAATAAACGTTAGACTGCTATACATACAAGACTTCAAATTAAAAACAAAAATAGTGCATTATGGTAAAAGATACTTTAAGGTAAATCTGAGAGAAATTCATGTAAATTCTGATATTGACAACTGCGCGATGTGGTAATAAAAAAGACTGATAATTAAAGTATTATATGTATACAATGTATCATGATAACCAACAACCGTTATCAATTCCCTGCTGGATGAAGGCCTTCCGATGTTTCTTCCACAACCATCTAAAAGAAAGTAAAAGGATTTTATGGCATAATCAAACCAAATTCTACTTTCCTCCAATTTTGAAGAGTGGACAGTTTACGAATTTCGAAACTTGAGTATCATGCATCAAACCACAGCTTCAGTCAGTCTTCGTGCTTTGTTCGGTGACATAATTGCAAATGCACCCAAAAACATACCTCAAGGGTTCATTGAAAGATGTAAATATCGACTTCTTCATCAATTATATTCATGTTGCTTTCTTTCTTGTCTTCACTGATGAAAGAATCCATTTTTTATTAGCACAACAGCAGCTGCACCTACATTACTAATCATCCTTCTTGTAATTTACTGTGGAAAAAGAGATACGGATAGCTAATGATGTTACATTCTAATGTCCTCTTTTAATCATTATTGGGTGTTACGCTAGCACCGGATGAACGTAATTGCAATGGAAGTGCCATCATCTGTTGTGTAACTTATTCGCCCATTGGGGGAGAGAGATGAGTGGAGGGATGTATTCTGATGCTTGGGAAGTGGAATGCATAACAGTTCGCCTCATTTGACGCCGCTTAAACATCGATTCGCTTGAGTTGAAGGAATAGAGGCTGCTGCGTTATGTTGAACACACAGAATAATGCTCTGGGGGTGAGGGGTAAAAGCGGATCCTTCTGAATAGCGGTGGTTTGTTCTCTTCCGCAATATATTTGATGTGTAGGCTGCGGAAAAATTTAGGACTAGTCACGGATGCTGAAATATTTTCCCAAACGAAGAATAAGTGAAAACAATGTAGGTTGTTGCTTCATAATTCATGCATGTCATAGTCGGGTGCTATTAACGTTTTATACATATACATTCAGGGGGATCCCTATGGAAGTTTTTAAATGCGAGGAAATGCTTAGGGATATTCATATTTACTTTGAGTCAGTGCATTAACGTAAGGGCACTGTCGAAATTTCCACCAGAGCACTTCAATACCACGAGGTATTTTAATATTATTGCGGACCAAACAGACCTGTACATGTGCATGGTGTTTCATGATAGTAAGGACTACTTCCAGCAGCATAATGATACATGATAAACAGCACGGATCGTCACACAGTGGTTGCAGGAGCACGACAGTGACTTCAAAGCGCTAAAATGGCCCCCATAGTCCACAGATCTTAACCCAATCGAACACGTATGAGATAAAATTGAGAGACCCATTTCATAAGAAATCCAACAGCGAAAATTCGGCAGTAAGCGAACGCCATCGCATCCGCTTGGGTGAAGAAACTACCTGTAGAACGATATTAGCACCTCACTGAATCCATTACACATTGAATCGGGATCGTTTGGAAGGTCAAGGGCGGCCCAACAGGTTGTTAGGTAGGTATTCTGAATAATTTTCGACTTCGGTGTAAATAAATATATGTTCATGGGCCAGATAATAATGACCACCCCTATCTGCACGAGTGGATGTATCCCGCAGCACCTAGAAGTGTCGTTAGCCATCGGTGCCGAATATATATAAACGTCACTGTTAGGGCATGTAAGTTCGCCAGTACGAAGCTCGATTAATGGGGGAAGGTAACGAGTTGTCGGAATTTTAACGGGGGATGATTATCGGAGTGTGGAAGTACGGATCCAGCATGTAAGCAAGCGCTGGTGCTGTTGGCTCTACGAGGACTGCTGTAGTGAAGGTTCGGAGGGAACGGTCAGAACAGGATTACACGCACACATTCACCCAACGTGTCAAAAATAGACCACCACTTGTTGACAGTCGAGGTGAATGCCGGTTGGCACGTGTTGTCCGCTACAACAGACGGCTTGCAATCCCCTCAACGACAGGCTACAACTTAGGTGCACAGCGAAACGTTTCTGCACAAACACACAGCTCAGCGGATGCTCCAGCAGACGTGTCAATGAGTCGCCTACTAGTTTATGTACTCGTGTCGACTGATCGCCATCAACAGGTTCACCTGAACTTGGCACGGGAGCACTGTTACTGGGCATTGGATGACTGGAAAAGAGTCTCCTGGTAAAGTGAGACCAAATTCCAACACTGACTTGCCGATTTACGGATCCATATGCAGGGGTGACATGGAGGAGACTGGCACAAGACAGACCGTTGTGGAGGAAACTTGGGGAGACCTTCGTCCAGCAGTGGATTGATAATGGTTGACAATGATGATGATGATGATTCTCCACCACAGGGGTGATACACGGTTGGAAGGACACGGACCGGCGGCGGCGGTATCATGGCATGGGGATTGTTCTCATAGGATTCACTGGGACTTCTTATTCACGTTGAATACACCCTCGCCTCCAGATCCAACCTAGTCATTGTTTCCGACCAAGTAATGCCCTGCAGGCTGATCGTGTATACGGGTGGCATTGGACCCTTTTATGAACAGAACAATCTATAACACAAGGCCTACATTGTGAAAGAATTGCTCGAGGATCATGTCCAAGTAGTTCGTGTTCTCCTGGCCGCCAAATCTTCGAGATTTGAATCCCACTGAACATTTGTGGGAAGCGGTGGGACGCAGCATTCGCCTGTTCACCCTTCTGCCTCACTGCGTCGCCGAAATATGTAACGTATATTCTATTTTAACTTTCCTTTTGATTTTCGTTTTCTATGTAAATATGAGTTCGTTCTCTTAGACATTTTCAAACCTTAACGTTATGTCTTTTCCTTTAAACGAGAATGATGTTGGCAACGCACTGAGGTGGGAACAAAAGTGACGTATGTGTGGCCAGATAAGAACTGTAGATAAAAAGGCAAGGCAGCGGTTGTTATGGGGGATTGATGTTATTGATGATAGACGTGCTGTTATACTGCGATTGGATGTTAAACCACTGATACTGTATTGAGTACTCCAATAAACCTGATGTGAGTGTGGAGTACAAACCATGCAAGCAAAATAAACGTACTTGTAAGTACTAAAATTGACCTCTTTCTTGTAATGTGTATCGGTACCTGCTAATATTACACTGACGTGATTACTGACTTAAGGACTAAGTTACAGCAGAAAGGCAAATTACGTTATAATTCCGGAACGTCATTCAGAATACCTGAGGACACCTTCTGCGGTTTAGTGGAGTCGATGCCAAGCATTTATCGTGGAGAAACGCCTCCGGACGTGGCCGAAATGTGCAGTGTTTTTCCCTTCTAGGGCATATACGGGAGAAACTCCTAATCTTGCTGTGGTGACATTTCATGAATGGCCATTTTCTCCGCACCCACACAAAAAGAGCAACGATGTGGTGCCGTATTACGCCATATTTGTGACCCACAGTTGTATTTATGAACATCAGACGTGTTTTCAAGACGTGGTAACACTACCACAACGGCGAGGCATTTATAATTACACTACAGCACATTACGGTGCAGTGGGCTTTAGACGGCTCAGAGAATTTATTTCGTAATAACTTTGAACATTGTTTTTATACTAAAACTTTTCCTTCTTGCCAACAAAAACGTTAGACTTTTTCAGAAGGTAATTACCAAAAATGGAGATGATCCTTTTGAAATGACGGATTGTGCTGTCAGTCTGTTTCGATCAATTGCTCGCTGAAAATGTTCTCCGCTTCTCACCGGTTGTGTCTGTCCTTGACCATTGTGCTCTTCCATTTTTTTATCTCATCTAACCAGATAATTTCTTTTTATCTCATCTGACCAGATAGAAATGGTTGGATAGGACAAAAAGAAGCTCCTTTTCGGCGTCCTAGTTCGGGGTTTCGCATATTAATGCTACTAGCAGACCATATGTCCTCTGTAATTCATTAGTTTAGTCGAGCCAATGCATCGTCTGTTTTAGTTTGTTGTCTACCCAGATATTTCTTTTTCTATTCAAAATTATTCGTCTTCTCATTTTTCTGTTTTCACTGGGTTACTTTTATTTATATTGCTTTGCATTTTGTTTCCATGTTTCGTCAGTACATGCCAATAATGGAAGTATACGTTGATTGGAAGTCTTCCGTTTGAGAGAAATAAGAATCTTATTCCTGGATATGGCATTTACACTTTGTCTTTAGAAAGTAACCGATGAATGTTGAACTCCCTTTTTCGCCGCCCCGGTGGTGCAGTGGTCTAGGCGATGGCATCTGACTATTCGTCCGAAAGGGGTCCGGGTTCGAATCCCTGTGAGGCATGGATGTTGTGTTCGTCTTATGGCACTGGCTCTCTCCCTTCCCTGGAACCAGCGACCCTAAATTAGGGACGGGCGACTGCTTATAGCCCATTGAGTTGCTCACGGTGGTCGTTAAACCTCCAATGAAAAAAAAAAAAAAAAACTCCCTTTTCAGTGTCTTTTCTGGAGTTTATTTTCATTCCTTGTATTCAGGTAACTGAAGGAACTTGCTTCTCCTGTGGATTTCTCTTTCACGGTAATTGCATCAGTTGTAGTGAATCTGTTACTCATTACTTTTGTTTTTTCTTCAATGATTTATAGACTAGTATTTCTGCTTTATCCATCCGAGTCACAAAGCATTTCATTTATACTCTGCGTCATATCTGAAATCAAAATATTGGACTATCTTGAGCGGTTAATTCTTGTATAACCTATTTGATTGTTATCCCAATTAGAGTTTTTAAGGCCATATTCTGAGAGTGGTGAATAGTGCTGATAAGGGGTCTTCTTGTTTTTTTATTTTTTCATACTTTATTTACAAGGTGACAGATATGCTATCTAATTAGGGAATGCTTTGAGGTTAATGATTTTTTTTTCTCGCAGCTGCATGTCCTGATTTGAGGTTTCTAGCTCATGGAAAGAGAAAGAGAACCAAGACCAAAGAATAAATGAAATATCCGTATCTCATCCCAAACTACCTAAATTCTCGTCAGAAGGGAATAGTTTCATTATCCATCGGTAATCCGGGAGCTTGTGTTTTAAACGAAATTCATGCATAAGTCAAGTACTGCAGTGACTTTTTTTTGTGTTGCTGCTATGGGCATATAATTTACTATTTAATTTAGCGCGAAACGTATTACATATTAAACTTCGCCATTTTAATAGCTTCTGAGCCTCACCCTCCCTTCCAGGCTCTGAAGGGTAGAATTGTTTGGTGCTTCACTAGTTTGATTGGAGCAGCCAGCTACCGGATTGCTTTACACGCCTCTGCCCGAGGCTTTCATCCTCAAACCAAACAGCTGGCCTTCGCTGATGGGAGAGACCACTTCTCCGCGGACAGTATCAAATTCCATCTTCGACTGAGATGCCACAAGCGATAATTGTCTTGCCAAGTTGAGAAATTGATCCCAACATCGTGTGCAGCTCAGTAGATGTCCTCATCAGAATAACTTGCTGAAAATCATTACGAATATATTTTTACCTCTCAACCCTTTAATGTTACCGCGTGTTCTGTGGTAAATGCAAACACGCTGTGTAACATCTTTTGCCACAGGGACTCATATTATTTAACTGTCTGTCTGTCTGTGAGTCTTATTGTCTCTGGATACCTGTGATGTGCCCAAGATTTTCCATATGTTTTTCATATGCTACTATTATATAGTATTCTTGACAAGCGGCATAAAGGGATATATCAAATGATGTTTCTTTCCCTACAGTATTGACTACAAAAATTTGTTTTTATGTGACGCATGTTTTTTTATACTGATGGGTGTAATTTTTGCAGTTTTTTTTTCTTTTGGGTTAAGTGGTACTAACGGCGATAGTCTCCAGTTGAAAACAAAGTGTATGTTATCGATCTGTGGTCACGGTACATCAGAGGATCCTGAAACTTTTTTCGGAGTTGCACCAAACTGATCGTCATTATGGATATACCCAAGAATGATCTGGAGATAAGGTTAAACTAGAACTAGAATGTGAGTGCAGCTATTAAAACAATGTGCAAGCTGCGATTTTTGCTTTCTAAGAAAATATTTTTAGAGAGTTTTATGTAACTCTCGACTATTAGGAAACTTCGTAAATCATTTGCTATAAGATTTTCATTCGATGGTGTAAAATTCATGCTTTATGGCTGTGTGTGGAAAATTACTTTAGACGATTCATTACGTTTTCAGAAACACTGAAACATTCTAATACACACGTGTATTTTATCAGAATATTTCAGTGCTTATGAAAACCCAGTTCAGTTAATTTCATTAAATTTTATCATTTTCAGAATCAGTTGAAAATATTCTGAACTGCAGCCTAGAATAATTGGCACATTTTTGGTGAAATGTTTGAACAGGATGACTTTATTGAAAATTTTACATGTTTATTTAACCCGCTGGAGAATTTTCGGAAAGTTCCAGATGTTCTACGAGGTCCACGAAGTCTAAAAACCATGCTATAATATCTTCTTGAAAGTGTTTTTAGAATTTCTATAGACCATTGCGTTCCTAGGGAGAAAATTAGAATTCTTTTGAAGTATTTTAGGTAAAAATGTTAAATTCTTCTGTAGTATCTTACGTCCAAATGTTAGAATTCTTCTGAACGATCTCTGTTCTAGAAAATTCTAAAAATTCAGAAACATTCTACATTGATATAATATGTCAATTAGTCTTAGTTCGCGGCTTTTTTCTTTCTTTGTGCTTGATGTTTCTGTCTCATTATACCCAGTTTTAAACACTCCACTGTTCGCGGAAATGATGAAGTGTACATAGCTTTCGAAACTAAGTGGACGAAAAATGTGGCTTCTGACTGGAGCATTACACTCTACAGTTGAACCGAAATTTCTATATTCATCGTGAGCTTTCAATTTTTTCTCCTATCAATACGTTTTATGGCACAAGAATGGCGTCATAAAATGTTCTTGTATTGTTTTCAATCAGTCCATTTGTTCGTTCATCGGTGAACGTAATTCCTCAGCATCTATAATTTGGATTCAAAAAATCTTTTCGCGATTGTTAAGTAGAATGACCGAAACGAAGATTCTTAACTTTTCTTAACACACTTTTCTTACAAATTGATGTAAATCCATTTTTTTTTTTTGGTATTTCTCATGATATCTCAGATTAACCGCAAATATTCTTTTTGCTTTGGAAGTTTGAACCCACGGAAACATCTGTCCGCGCAATTTTTCCTTTGGGTCATGGTCAGGTTTTCATTAGGTGACATAAATATGAATTTCTGTGAGATATCACAAAGTGCATTTCTATATGAAAATTTTAATGTTTTTCATATATTTGTTATTATACGAAGTATTAAAAGTAAAAAATACACGTTTAAGTTACCAAAAATAGACGGAAAACTATGAAACTTCGGTTGATAACATCTATCTTCTTCAACCTTGGTTGCGATTTATTATGGCAGATAGATCCCAGGTCTATAAGGTCGCATTCGTTAGCTAACTTTCAAAATTAATTTCCAAATCAAAAAGAATCAAAAAGGAGAATCGTAGTTAGTTTATAAATGAGAAAAAAATCCTCAAAACTTTCACGATAATGAAGTGCAGTTTAGTTGATAAATGGGCAATTTATTTAGTGTCATTGCATTGAAGTTAAGTCAAAGGAAATACAGAAACTGTATGTTTCTGTATTTCCGTTTTGAATATAAATTTTGTTTTCCCATCTGGATTTTGAGTGCCTTTTCGACCCAAATAACCGTTTTGGAACGCTTCCAAATAGCCGATATTAAAAATCATATTTGCATCAGCTAGTTGCAATCGTGATCAAAATTTTGAACTCTTTTTCTGACGTGCAAACGTAATTCCCTTTTCGTTCGAGATCTCTCATCGTCTTAAATACGTTCTTGGAAAAATTCTGTGGACACCGAATAGTTATGACCATAACTAATGACATCCATATGACATAACTTTTGGTGTTTCAGGGGTATAATTTCCACTTTGAATAGCCTAGTTGGATGGCTAATATTAGCCAAATATATTTCAGCTTTTCTTGTAGTAAAAATTTCCAGCTAGGTGTTGTAAATGTACACGATATTTTCTCGTGTAGAACTGAGCAAAAATAATAAAAGCTGAACTGATATCTGACGACAGTTCAATTGTTTTGCTCTTCAGTTCTTCCCATGAATAAATATGCGCAAACGTGTTATAAAAGATACTGAATTATCAGTCAGTCGGTTTGTGAGTACTGTCATCGGTTTCTCCAGGTTCTGCTGACTCTTATTTTAAAATGTGAAGATTGCTTCCTTGTGAGAAATCGAGTTATAACAACCCAATCTCTTCCCTCGCATTCTTGGAACTTACAAATGATGGAGTTAAGTAGTATGCATTTTGAGATATAGTTCAGAGAAGAAGATTTACGTCCAGATAACTCAGACTGACTTGTTGGGTCACCGGCACTGTGTTTAAAGCTCACACACTACCATTGCAGTATAAAAATCCGAATTTCTCACTCACTTTGTAGGTTATGAAACAGGTGCACTCACAACAGTAGGACACAAAGATCCAGCTCGCCCTGTAAAGACCAGTTGGAAACGGGTAAAAAATTTTGGACCCGGACCCGACTCGGCTAAATCTTCTCTGCACTTTAATATTTATGCCTTATATACGTATACACAGGCTGTTCAAAAAGTCTCTCAGCAGTGGGTATCCTAGGCTATACGGAAATCAAACAAACGTATTATGGGAACGTATAATTTACTCACTTACTTACAGGAAGTATTGAAACTGTCGTCCTTCATGTCGTCGTCATGAAGGACGACAGTTTCTTCTGTCGTCCCTTTTTTTTTTATTTCGTGGTATTACCGTTTTATTCAAGGACAGTGAAAAGTGCCATTTTGTCTTTCAACATGGTATCACTATTCGCCGAGAGGTATTGTTGTATTATTTCTTGTTACTCTCTGGGAACGTCCTGTGAATGTGACTTTTTTTTTTAGGTTCGATTGGAAGTCCCGAATTCAGCGCCCCATTCTTTGTTATCTCCGAACTGTAAAATAGTTAGGCTTGTTCGCAGAGTTGCTGATGCTCCCAAGAACTCACCGTATAACTATGTCAGTGGGATGAAGCGCCAGTTGCATGTGGTGTTTGCTGATGATTCTGCATTTCAGAATTACCCGAAAGAGGCTGCGGTATTGTTGGGGCAATCGACTTGCACGTTTCAGATCTATAACGGGATACATTGCTGTTCATGTAGAGCTGCAGGGCACATCTGTGCTCAGCACTTATCTCAGAGACGTGTTGCTTCTGATAAGGATTCCTTAGGGGACAAGCGAATGTCTGCTTCTGATGATATTGTTCATTTACCTTTACAAGTACTGAATTGTACAGAGCCTGAGCCTGTTCCTGCAGCTGAAGTGGTGACCATGAAAGTTTCTGGTACTCATGCAATTGGATCAGAGGCTTCAGCTACTTGGGGAGTCACCCTTTGGTGTGAAGACTAGGCTTCACTAGTTGTTTCTGAGTCTAGCGTTCATGACACAAATCAGGAGTTACTTGTTTCGGATACTCCGTTGCTTTCTTCAGATGTTGGTGATTCCTCAATTGATGACGTGATGGAGAGCGAGTCTGAGCGGGATGGTGGAGATCAGTACTAAAGCGGACCGGATTACTAAAGGCCAAGACCAGTATTAAACGATTTCGCTTAACGAATCAGGGATGATACCTATAAAATGGATCAGATTCCACAATCTGGACTTTGGACTCTGAGTTTAAGGCTCCAGCGCCGCATCAGTGCAGCCCTGCAGTTGCACGACGGGATCATGTGGATGCTTTATTGCTTGTTTATTCTGAGATCCATTGGCCATTAGATCGTAAGACAGTTAAAAGGATTTTTGTGCCATCCGAGACTACTAAACCGATTACGTCCTCATTTCTTAAAGAACATCATGTAAATTTGAATGAAAGTGTGTCACAATTTAATAGTCTCCTCAGTTGGATGATTCAAACAGATTCGCACCCTGAAATACTTCAGGATTATTATATTTTTCAAGGAAGAATTCAGGAGCTTTAAGTATATGTTAAAGATCATGGTTTATAACATCAGACTTGAACATATTTTTGATTGCATTTGGTATGTTGCGTTTCTATTTTTTTGTTTCTGGTTACGTTCTTTTGCATTTAATGTGTGCTTTTGCTCGTTATGTTAATTGTTTAAGATTGTCATATCTACTACTAATGTTAGTGCTATTTTATACTATATATTTTTTGTTATTGGTATTATACATATTTCAATAAATCAGGTGTGCGTGTCGCACTTGCAATATTGACAACCTAATTGTTTTACACATGTTTTCAAACAATCTGCGAGTGCTGGAAAGTCTCTCCGCAATAATATTGAGGCTGTTCCACCTAATTTTGAGGGCGCTACAGTCAAAAATTTTGAATTAAGTAACTTGTATGTTTAATTTCAGTTTTTGTTGTTTTCTTGATAACACATAAAGCTTCAGAATATGTTTCGCAGCAACACCAATTTTTACAAGCTTCTGATGTGTTGAAAATTTTCAAAATATGGATGTTGCTTTCATCATTGACCCTCAGAAGGAAGGACACTTTTCCTTCTGAGAAACTTTTCCTTTAATTCGCATGACAAATCATTTTTCAGTCCGCGAGCACCATTATCAAGCACAAAATTCCACAGCGCGTATTTTCTTTGAAAAAATTGTTTTTTATGCTTTTCAAAAATATACCAGAAATAAAAACTGGTCGAAATCGGGTCAAGAACACCTTGACCCGACCCGTTTGACCCGCAAGAAATTGTCGACCCGTTGAACCGTGACCTGTTTCCATCTCTGATGAAGACCAGTTGGAATCTTCCTAGTCTCCCAGGTGGCAGACTGGTCGTAAGTTTCTGATTAGTCGTCAGTTAGGTCCGGGTTTGAGTCATGATGAGGAATGGTAATATGCTTATCTTCTGTCGCTGGCTCTCTCCTTCCCTGGGACCAGTGGCCCTAAATTAGGGGTAAGCGACTGCTCATAGGCCTTAGTCATTCATGGTAATCAATAGAACACACACATAACGCCGTTGATTGTTGGCACCGTAGCGTAAAGCAAACGTACTCAGCTAGTTATCGAGAGATCTAGGTTCGATCCCAGCGGTGTCGAAATACAATGTTTGGCTGCTGTGGGTTGGTTAAAGAAAACCGTGGAAAGAGCGATGACTTTATCTATTTACATTGTATCCACGTATTTGGAAGGTAGTCGTTAAACCCCGATATCGAAAAAAATCTATTACTTACAGACAGTGTAACGTCAAAAAGAAAATTTAAACTTGTGTTTTAATTCCTTTCTACAGCCTTAAAAACTGAGTAAACTAAAGCTTCACATTCTGTTGTGCAACACAGATCAGGAAAAGTTTCCGATAGCAGCACTGAAAGCCAATGGTTAGCAAATTTCCTTGTTCCATGGACCACCTTGTAAAGTGAATAAAGTGACTCGAGAAATATTTCAGACACAAAAGCAATAAAATTTTGTTTTATTGATGACGCTGGGCTTGGATGTTACAATTTTTTCAGGCTATACGAAGGTCTACTTTCAAAATTCGCATTCAAAGTGACGAAACTGCTGATTGGTTGTTTTCTACCGGGATCAAAAGTGATTTAATTGCTTTCTCACATAGTTTTAGAATTAGCTTTTGTTTATTCTTCAACAAATACTATATTGTTGTTTTTTTCTGTACATATTTGTGGGGGAGTTAGTTAAGATTGTCTTCCTTCAGTGCAGGGCGCTCCTGGATTCTAGTAACCGGAAAACGGGTCAACCACCCAAATGTAGCCTTCGCGTGGATCATCTCGTGGAAGGTAATCTTCAGATTGCTGGAAATATTTTTTGAAGTGTTCTGAAATAATGTTCGCAAGGTGCTTCTTCATGTGTTTGGTGTTTTTCGGAAAGCCGCAGAAAATGACGAAGATATCAATAGTGCGTCAGAAACGGTAACAAGTACAGGTACAATAAACAAGTTTTTACTTTTCAGTGTATTGGAACCTGCCACTACAATTCTTAAGAACTCAAATACGAAATTATAGGCGAACCAGTCTTCGAAAGGAGACGCGGCCACTACGCATTGAAGTTGCGTACATATATACATACATACACACAGAAATTTCTTACATACAAGGGGTGGACAATGAAACTGAAACACATGGGTTTAGGACACAATTTATTAGTACGGTGTAGGGCTCCTTTTGGAGGCCAACACAGCTGCAATTCGTCGTGGGAAGGTCCGATAAAAGTCCTGTACAATGGCCAGAGGGATTTGAAGCCATTCCTCTTGCAAAAAGTGGCTAGTTCACGACGTGCTGCTGGTTGTAGGAAAACATTTCCTGACTCGTTCCTCTAGAATACCCCAGAGTGGCTCAATAATGTTCAAGTCGTGTTACTGTGCAGGCCGTGGACACATGTTCAACCTCACTTTCATGCTTAATAAACCACTCTTCAACCAGTTTGGCTCTGTGTATCGGTGCGTTATCATCCTGATACACGGCACCACCGTCAAGGTGCAATGTTTGAACTACTGGGTGCACCTGGTCCTTCAGAATTATCCGATAGTCCTTGGAAGTGATGTGCCCTTCAAGAACAATCAGCGGGCTGACAGACTGCCACGATATTGCGACCCAAACCATCACCGATCCACCTGCGTGCTTCACTACGGGCAATAAACAGTCCGGGTGGTAAGTCTGTGAGGGATGTCTCCACACGTAAACTCTCCCGGTTGTGGGAAAGACAGTAAAGGCTGATTCGTCGGAGAACAATACACATTTCAGGTTGTCCGACGTCCACGATTTGCACTGCTGGCACCATTGCAACCGACGTTTGCACTGGTGATCCAGGGTGTGGTGATAGGAACACGACCGTGAATGTTGACCCGGTGAAGCTCCCGACGAAAAATTTTGATGCAAACAGGTGAGTCGCTGTTCGTATTCAACTCTGTGGTGATTTGGGAGGTTGTGGTTTTATGTTTTTTGGCAACCATCCGTGTTAGTACCCGGACGTCCCTGTCAAACAGCTTCCTCTTACCTCGACAGTTACTCCTATTGGATGTGGTTCTTCCCTCTTGCTGGTATGCCGACATGACCCTGGATACCGTGGCTCGGGATTTACCACAAAGATGTGCTGTCTTGAACAGAGATGCACCGGCGAGACGCGCATCAACAATCTGTCCTTTTCGAAACTCGGATATGTCTCCCAGTATGTTGTGTGGATCGCACTTTTTGACGTCCAGCTGTGCTGCTGCTGCTGCTCTGCGAATGCAACCTTCACACCCCGCTGTCGTTGATGGACTGCGAAATAGATGCAGGCTGGCCACCAGGTAGCGAGTACAGCGGTGTGATATGTGAGGTGTTATTTGCGCAGGTGTTTTAGTTTCGTTGTCCAACCCGTGTATGTATACTGTATATCTCTCCTCCGCAGTTGAACAGCGTTTTTGGGAAAGATTGGACACTACTCGCATATTAGAGGCTTGGGCTACAAACCAAAAATGGAAAAAAAAAAAAAAAGCAGGGATATATACAGGTTTGTTTTAATCTTTTAACCAGAGATCCCGACTATTTTCATGGAAAGTTAGTTTCTGACAGTTTTAAACTTCTCCTAGCCGTTAAGTACACACCTGTTATCCAAATACGAAACGTTTAAACACGCAATTTGGCAATCACACGTGCTTGTTGGAGGTATTCATAAAAATAATTTACATGGATATCATATTAGAAGCGAAACACTAATTATTTTGTTTTAAAAATAAAATGCATTTAGCTGTGTATACGACGTATAACCGATATTTAGCGATCATTTTTGTAATCGATGAATTTAAACATTATGTGATCGATTAAACTGTGCATTGAATGTAAATGATAAATTTGCTGCTTATTTATAGTGAAGTGCTAGGAAGTTTTATTTCTTTCAGCGATATGTGTGTGTGCATGTGTGTAACAAGCATTAACAATGAGGAAGGTGTTAATTCTAGAGAGACGGAGAGGTAGGAAATAAATGTTTCCTTGTCTTGTTCCATGTAACTTTCAGTGAATGACAACAACAAAAAATCATTGATATCAGCTGCAGTATCTTGTGGGCTGCAATTCCATCTTCTACCATCGGATGCACTGCGGCGTTGCTATGGTATCCGCAGAGAGGTGATGTTCCATCTCGCCCTAATAGTGTCCTCGTAATGAAGAATACTCTGAGAAGTTCTTGGGTAGACAGATAATGTGTGCTGTCGAGTTAGAAATGACAAGTGGACGCAGCCGGGTTAGAATTTTATAAAAGAAAATCTTGTGCAATTCCGATGAAACTTAAATAAGCAAACGAATACGGTCGTCTGTTTTGTAATGTGTAAGAAACGAGCTTCACAGATTTATCGCAAAAAAAAAAAAGTCTCCGTAAAAAAACAAGGGGGGGGGGGGGGTGTCAATGTGTGCCTTAAACTTTCAATTTGATTAACTTATTTTATTTGTACTTTGAATAATTTATTTTGCTTGAACTTTGAATGACTTATTTTACTTGTACTTTTAATTTGAATAACTTATTTTATTTTTTCCGAAACTATTTCTTTTTTTATGCTTATCTAATCGCTTTCAATTAAAAGGCATTGTTTTTTCCCCCGAGCCACATTCTGTTAAGAAAATGACATTAGGTACAGAATTTACCTTTCAAAACTTAGAATCCCTTTCCTTCTGTTAGAAAATAACGATTTCTGGTTGAAGTGAATTACGGTTGCACGACAAAATGCCAGTGCTGCGTTTATTCACTCTGATGAAGATTAATGTTAACTGCTCCAAAAGCAGCAGCGTTTATTAAATGTGTGAAATCGAGATTATCATCACGATAATATCCTTGTAGTAACCTTACTGCAATGACAATAATCCATTTTTATCAGAATGTCTGAAGTAAATTGCATACTTTGCAACCTCGGTGATCGAATGGTCAGAGGCGTAGGTTTTCAGCTAGTCGTCCTAGTTGGGTTCGAGTTCCCAATGGGACATGGATGATGCATTTTCCGTAGGCTCTGGTCTCTGCCCTCCCCAAAACTCATGGGCTCAAATTGGAGAATGGCGTCTGCTCATAACCCTTCAAGTTTCTCACCCAGAGAACAAAATATATTTTTAATCACGTAACTTAACGATTTCTCAGTTTTGTTTGTACTAATGCCGAACGAATAACTTCCGAATCACCAGAGGAGAAGGATGAAATAAACACTGTGTTAGACAAAGAGGCTGCATCGAAACAATAGTATGTTGAAGCCAGTTGCTCAGAAACCACTGCAATTAATCGCACTCTCATGCTTAGGGTACTGAAGACACCTTTTCTGAATTTTTCGAAATCTATGTAATAGGGCACGAATTTAAATATCGATGAAAAAAAAGGGGCACTGACATCTGTCACATTTACATCTGTCACATTTACATCTGTCACATTTACATCTGTCACATTTGTGTTTATTCACTTGTACGCGGTTTCATATTTGCTCGAGCGTTTTTCGTTCAAAAAAACATTGAACAGCTAAATTTATAAAAAAGGGGAATAAATAAATAAATAAAAATAAATAAATAAATAAATAAATAAATAAATAAATAAATAAATAAATAAATAAAAATAAATAAATAAAAAGTAAATAAATAAATAAATAAAGAGCAGAATCTATGGACTTATATAATATGTGTGTTCGCTTGTCGGGGTTTCATATTTACTCCAGCTTTGTCCTTTTACAAAAACAGGTTGAATAACTCCTTTATGAATAATTTGTCACTCCAAAGAATTCTACAACGACCGTTCCATAAAACTAAGAGTAAAATCACACAAAATGAAGAAATATAGGTACAGCAAAATATGTTATTCTTTCTCAAAGTATCTTTCCTCCGATGATATGCACGATTCCATCGTTCAGTTCACTTTTCAAAGCATGTGGCCAAGGCATTTTGTGGAAGCTACTTTAGCGACCCCTGTATAGCTTGAATAACGTCAGCATCTGTGTTGAATATTGCGCCACGGAACTTCACCTTCATTTTTAGAAACAACCAGAAATCGCACAGGGCGAGGTCAGGACTGTAGACAGGTCATGGCATGATTTCAATACCGCATTTTGTAAGAAACTGTTGAACACAAGCAGCCACATGTGGACGGGCGTTATCATGGTGTAGGGTCCACTTGCCCACCGTTCAGGTCGTTTAATCAATACGTATCGTCGCAGATGCTTCAAGACTGAAATATATTACTCAGCATTGACAGTAATTTGTGGAGGAACGGTATGCTGGTTGACTACACTTTTATGATAAAAAGAAAAAAAATATTGTCATCACCTTCCCAGCAGATTTGGTTTGGCGGACTTTTTTCGGAGGAGGCGAGCCTGTGTGTTTTCACACACTCGTTGCGAGCTTCGTGAGGGGGTCGAAATAGTGTACCCATGCTTCATGGGCAGTTATTACTGCGCTTAGAAAGTTTGGATCCTTTACAAACATTTGTTTCCCCTCATGACACACCTGAACTCTGGCTAACAATTGCTCTCTCGTTAGTTAATGAGGTACCCATCTGGAACACACACGGTGCAGCAGTAATTTGTCGCGTAGCATGCGGAATGCCGCAGTTTTTGAAATATTAGTTGACGCCGCTATGTCTTCACACGTCATTCGTCGATCTCCTTGCAGGATTGCCCAAACAGTGATAACAATACGCTCCGTAACAACATTTTTAGATCGACCAGGCCTCGGAGCGAGTTCTTCCGACAAACATCCTTTTTGAAATCATGGTGCGATCTAAACATCGTCCCCCGAACATTTATCTTTGTAAGCTTTTTCATTAAATCAACTGTTTCTGGAACCGTTTTAGCCAAACGATAGCAAAATTTTATCAACGCATTTCACTTCTTAACTCTGAATCACCCACCTCCATTAGCTGTATGGCGAAATGCAGACGTACTTTAAACAACTGCGCAGTAACAAAACCAGAATCGTCTGCCACGGCTAATAACTGTTGCCATAGATACTTCATTAATTCAGTTAGTCGTCTGCGTGGTTATTTTCCCCCTTCGCAATGTTGCCAACTCAAAAAAAATTACTCTGTTTTTATGGAACGGCCTTTGTAAATGCAGTATTGTTGTAAGTTTACTCGTATATTTATGAATATTTATAATTCCATGGCATAATAAGTGGACCTACTCTGCCGAGGCGCAGTTGCACAACCAAGTTTTATTGTGAATAAATAAAAATCTACCCGGTTTCCATTGCTCTTGCATAATCGAATTTTGTTGTAAATAAATGAATCTTCTTGCCCTGTGACTTTCACGTAACCAAGTGCTGATGTCAGTAAATGAAATCTGCTATTTTCCTCTCAAATACCGGAATCAGATTTTGACGAGATAAAAATTGATAGGATCAAAAGAATTGATTTCAAAATTAAAACGTAATATAAATGCACTCTTCTCTTCTTTAAACAAACCTGATTGCAGGAGTTCCATTGTTTGTCGACGATTGTGAATTCTAGTCATCATTTTCCTTGTCGCAAAGCTCGCTAAATCGAACTATGTTTCGTTCTTGCAGTTTCTGCTGTGGTGATGTGGACTTGATGTTCGCAATTAAAATAAATGTTGGCTTTCTAATTTCACTAATGCCAACTAAATGAAGTTTTATTGGAGTCGTACTTTTACTTCTTTGACATCGCCAGATTAAAAAAAAAAAAAAAAAAGATTTTACTGTCTAGTTGGGGCGTGCGAGGCTTTTTTCATGAGGAAGTCATTAATTCAAGAATTTTGGGTCTAGGGGCTGGAGAAACAATTGGCAGCCTGCCGAGTTGCTCTTTCACTGTTGAATCTTGGTGTGTTGTTACGTGTGTGTGTGTCGGCACGCTATCGTCGCTTTTGTAATTCGCTCTAATGCTTACCGGTTCGTTAAAGAGATTGGGAAAACAAAAATTATTCTCTAGGGCGAGCGGCAAGCCATCAAACAGAAACCAGGTAACACACGTGACTGGCAAACAGTATTTAAATTTGAGGGAGATAGGGCAAACGTCACAGTGCCGTAAAATAATTTTTGGTAAGTAAGAAAGAGCAGAAAAAAAAAAATGTAAACACGCGCGCGCGCACACACACACACACACATCAAAAAGTATGTCCCACACGTTACGAAACCTGATTCGGTGCTGACTAAAGGCTTTGAAGTAGGATTTATTATTAATTTTTTAGTTTGAAAACCCTCCCAAGCATCTATAGATATAGCGCGCGCGCGCGTGGAAACCGAACGGTAGCACAGGTGCACGGTTGTTCACGTGCCGTTGTGGTGAGTATGTATCAAAAGTGGTGCACAGATGGCCAAACGACGCACCGCCGTCCAGCCGTGTGTCGTTCGCAGCTGATTGATGCCAGAGGGGAGCGGAGACTGTCGCGCATTGTTCACAGCGACCGCAGGGCCACATTGCGGCAAATCAACCGCAGCTGAAACAGTGGTGATCAGGGCAATGTGTCACAGCACACAGTTCATCGCAACCTTCTGCGCATGGGCCTGCGTAGCAGAAGACCCAGTCGGATCCCCATGCCCACTGCACGGCATCGCCAACAACGCATGAAATGGGCTCAAGATCATCGAGATTGGACCGTAGATGATTGGAAGGAAGTGGCCTGGTCTGACGAATCAAGATTCCTGGTGCGTTACGGTAGACGGCCGAGCGCTGATACCCCGATTACCAACGGAGGCTATGGCACCCGGATGCACTGTTGGGCGGAAACAGGCCGACGGCCGCGGTATTATGCTGTGGACGATGTTTTCTTGGGACACTTTAGGTGTCATTATCCCAATAGCACAATTCCCGAAAGCTGTCGGGTATCTGAACATCGTTGCGGACCAAGTTCACCCATTCATGGCAATTGTGTTGTCTGCTGGTGATGGCCATTACCAACAGGTTAATGCGCCATGCCACACTGCCCGAATCGTCAAGGAGTGGTTCAAAGAACATGCTGGTGACTTTCTGTTAATGCCCTAAATTCACCTGACATGAACCCAATCGAGCATTTGTGGTTCGATTTGGAAAAGCAGGTTCGCGTTAAATCACCACCACCCAGAAATGTACGGGAACTTGAGAACCTGCTGTTGACATTATGGTACCAGATACCCCAGGATATCTATCGTCACCTCATCGAATCGATGCCTCACCCAGTTGCCGCTGTTTTGCGGGCCAAAGGGGGTCCTAGAGCTTATTAGGTAGGTGTCATAATGCAATGGCTCATTGGTGAATAACGTGGCCCTGTCTTATTTGGAGAGGAAACTCGGTTGAATGTGTTTGAATCTTCTACAGCAGAGAGCTGGGATAGACACAGGACTAAATTCTTAGTCTGTGTCGTAAGAACGATGTGTTGGGTAAGAATGAGATATATATGATGTGACGTATACCCCTCAGAGTATAACATTGCTTAATGTCACTGCATGTCGAAGCAACCTCCCGAATTTCGGAACGCAGCAGTAAGAGGAAACAATAGGGGGTACATGCAGAATCGTTTTCTGAGAGGGATTGCAGACAAGAGTGCTAGAGTAAGTTATGAGGATAAGCTAGATTTCCTTTAGAATTCCCAAGGTCTGTATGCCCCCATTAATGCTGCGTTGTTTTACCCCCAGGAACTTGTGCTTGGTTGGTGCATTTGTCCTGAAATTCGGGAGGGGGGGGGGGTAGGGAGGGAGGGAGGGAGAGAGAGAGAGAGAGAGAGAGAGAGAGTCTACCGGTCGATGCGGAGTAACGTTTCAGTGAAATCCTTTTGAGATTTCTTCGGCTGTGTGTTTCACGGTGACAAAACAAAACAATACACCCTGAAGGGATTTCGCTAAAAGATTCTTTACGTCGCTTCTTACAGTTATTATTTTGCGTCACGTGAATATCACTTCTGTTTGTGATCTGACATGAGAGATCTGATGAAACAGTTCACCAGGAGGTTACTCACAGTTCGAAATACAAATACTGTTTCTTTTCGAACAAGCGCGCTGTTTAAAATTCAGTGCCGCCCCTGTGGCGCTGTTCTGTAAACAAAATTCTGAAATTCACGGGCCACTTTCCATGATTCCTTCCTTGAATTAACGAAGCACATTTCTGATACATCTTCCGTGAAATGACGGAAAGAAAGTTGAATTTCACGGATTCTTCGTACGACAGGAAACTTCTTTTTCAGAAACCTTTCCGCAATTACTTTCGTGTATTAACGGAAAAACACAGTTCTCACTTTTTCCCCATCCACATGACGCAAACATTATGGTAATGGAACGAATTGCGGGAAAACTTGAGGTTTGATTAACTGTTAAATTTCAATCTTTTGCCAAAGGAACTGATTTTGAAGTTCTGTAGCGAGATCGGATATTGTGGATAGTATATCGCATGAATTTTGGTTATTGTGGCACACGACATTTCTTCTCTCCCCATTTTATGCACCAGTTATTATATATTGTTTCTTTCATAACAAAATGCAGGGTACAATCTTCCGACGTTTTCCTGCAAGATGTGTACAACATATTACCCGCGAGTACAGCTGCTAAATAAATGTGTTTTTGTTTACAAATGGGTAGAATTCCTAATTTTTTCCGACAGTAATTATTAAAAGCTTGTAAATCAGTTTTGAAGATATAGAAATCTTCATTCGGTAATGTCAGTCTACACTGAAGTGCCAAAGTCATGGAATAGTAGTATGCAAATTTTTAATGCCGCCCCGGTGGCGCAGTGGTCTAAGGCGTTGACCTCTGATCATTCGTCCGTAAGGGGTCCGGGTTCGAATCCCGGTCAGGCATGGATGTTGTGTTTGTCTTACGGCACTGGCTCTCTCCCTTCCCTGGAACCAGTGACCCTAAATTAGGGACGGGCGACTGCTTATAGCCCATTGAGTTGCTCACGGTGGTCGTTAAACCTCCAATCAAAAAAAAAAAAAAAAAAAATTTTAACTGGCGCTGCCGTCATATAAAGGCTTCGACGCAAGCCACGATTTTTATCAGTTTCGAGGTGTAATCTCGTAAATAAGATTGAACAACGCCAGTAGGATTCTGGCGATCCGACGTGAATTATCGGAGCTTGAACGAAACAAGGTAGTGGGAGTCAGACGGATGGGATATTCAATTCCCGAAGTTGTGCGAACATTCAACATTCCTCGATCCACGATGTCACGTGTGTACCGAGAATACCTCATGGAAGTCATTACGACCCACCGTGGACAGCGCAGTGGCTGATCACGGGTGCTGAATGATTTTCGTGCATTTCTGTTTGCAGCTACATCTTCGCTAGTAAAAATGCTATTGAAAAATTTATTTTTCTCACTGTATACGATTCGATACAGTAAAGAAAGGCTACGTTATCCTCTTTAAGTGATGCAGTTTCTCGCTAGAAAAAGAACATGTCAAACCATTTTCTCGCTATCTCTGCTTCCAGGAAACGTATTTGAAAAATTATTTTTCCTTAGCATAGCTTTTGCAATGAAGAATATTTTTTCCATATTCTCTACTTTTCTATTTTTCAAAATTCTTCCGCCAGGGGGCTTTAGTGTGTGTTTCTCTTTGGAAGAGTTCATTCAATTCCAAAAATTCCTTACAAAAATCCTTTTTAGTTAAGATACTCTTCATCGGGAACAGTATTGAACCCATTTCTTTTTTAAGTAGCACAAAACCTTTCCACTAGGAGGCGTAAAGTTATACTACACTCACGGACAATGAAATTTGTGCATCAAGAAGGAAGAATCAGATTGAACTGAAATTTTATGGACGTATTGATACAGATGAATGATACACATGACGGCAAAAACAGAGCTGCAGGACAATTAACAGAGGGATCTGTGGCACGCAGTCCGGTCATCTTCAATAGCGCGTCACACCGCCTCATACGGGCGATACATGCTGCAATAATGTCCGGCATTGAGGCGAACAGACGCCTGATGTTGTCTAGCGGCAGACTGGCCCACATGTGTTGGACGGTGCACCCGAAATCCTGGATAGTGCGGCACCGGGGCAGCTGGCGTTTCAACTGGCCCACACATGCTCGATAGGGGACATCTCCGGGGAGCCTGCAGGCCATGGAAGTGTCTGAACATGACGTAGGCAGTCCTGGGCAACCGGGTATTATCCTGCGGGTATAGTGCACCTGGAATCCCGGCCAGGAATAGGAGCACATGGGGACGTAGTATCTCATCCGCCTACCGCTGGCCCGTCACTGATCCACGTACCACTCTAGAGCTGAATGCCTATCGTAGGCTATGGCTCCACAGACCGTAATGCCTCCACTGGGGTAGGTGTGGTGCTCAATAGCAAGGTTGGGATTGTGCCGTTGACCCGGGGACCTCTACACCCGGACACGATGATCATCTGTCCCCAAAACGAAGCAGCGCTCATCGCTAAACACCGCACGTCACCAGTCTGTGGCGTTCCACGTCGCTCTGGCATGGCACCTCTCTGCAAACGTAGCTGGCGATGTTCCGGTGTTAATGGCAGCACACGTAAGGGGCGCTGAGATCTCAGATTCGCTTCCGCAAGGCGTCGGGAAATGGTTCGTCGGCACACAGGAACTGCTGCATCTGCCTGTATAGTGGCCCGGTTCCCCGTGGGATCTGTTCGTGCCTGGCGCATGAACCGTTGATCCTACCTACTGGTGATCCTCCTGGCCCGTCCGGAGCCGCTCCGCCGTGTGGCAGTGCCGTCACGTGTCCACTGCTCCCAACGCAGTCGGACGGTATGGTCAGAACGATCCACGTGATGGGCTGTACGGTTCTCAGCCCGATGATCAGGCTTCTCTCAAAGTCCGTAAGTTTGATAAATCGACGTCTCTGGCGTCTACCCGGCATTCTTGTCACTCTGTACTCTTGCTTGCGTCGGCCGGTGCTTTTCGCTTTCATGGGGCATCGACTACACGCCAGTTTATAAGGCTTCCGGTTCGTGCTTGCAGAGCCACCACAGGGTGTACGGCCATGTGCAATAGCACCAAACGTGGATCATTTGCATACCAGGATGCACTCTAGCTATTTGCAAATTTTCGCGGTTGTAGGATGCTTTCTTCTATGTGCGGAAATTTGATTGTTCGTGAGTGTATATGCATTAACGTCAAAAAGGCTAAAATATGAAATTGCATGTAGTCCGAACTCGATATACTAGCAACTGGAAAATAAGTAATTATTCGCTCTAAGGAAGACAAGGCACTTTCGCATTCTAATGTTACGTGATTATCATCCCGCTTTCATCCTTCTGCATTCCCCTTTATAACTCAGATTTGGCTTTAAAACAAAATAAAATTACCTGATAACACAACTTTACTACCGACCAGTGTTCAGAACCAATAGCATTTCTTTGGTGGTTCGATTTATATCTGCGCTTCCTAAGCACGTAGCTGCCAATATGAACGAGATCAGGGACTACGTTCTCAAAGGTTGAAGTTCTAAAAATAAATTAAGACCAGAATTTTATAAAACTCGCTTTGCATGCAGAACTCCATCAGCTCCTAATATTCATTCCACTTAAAATTCCATCATTTGCGTAATACATGTGAAACTTCTTAGGTATTTGTGTTTTGCAAAAGGAATTCCTTCGGCACATACTCATTCTCGAAAATTGGAATGTAATTGTCTTAGCTATTTGAACTCTGAAGAAATGAATGGTGTACGTCAAAGCACGATACATTAGCAACAAAACGCCGTAAACCAGCTTACATTTGGATTTTTCATACATTTCTTTCTCGGCGGAGTCGAGAAAGAATTGCATGAAAAATCCAGAGCGTGCCAATTATGCAATCTCAGCCATGACGAATCACGAAAACAACGATTAACGTCTTTGTGGAAGAAATCATTCGACCGCAGATAGTAAGTCATAGATAAGGCTCCTATTAAGTTAATGGCAGTAGCTTAGAAACATAAGATGGTGTCTGTATGAAAATCCCTATTACAAAATGCCAATTAACACATTAACAGACAGACACTCACAGAAAAACAGAACTATCAACATAAATGCGTGTCTCTTCATTACATATAAGTCTTCAGGAAAACTGAAGACCGGTGCTTTATGTTTTTTTTTTCTTGTAATTTGATTTGCACATTGGAACACATTTCCATGGCATTTTCCCTTTTATCTAAAATTGTGCATGAATAATAAGTGAAACACTGGACACAAGTACAGTTAGCAATCACACTCAAAATGGTCGCACTGACCTGACCGAACGAGCGAGGAGGCTGCCTGCTGCGCTTTCGTGAAGCGCAAGTAATGAAAATAGTAAATAAAGATGTTTTGCGCCGCATGTAAGATGGTAAAAAATTATCAACCCTCATTAATGTTGAGGGTGAAACTAATTGCAGTTTCCTAACGATATTGACGTGAGTTGTAAGCAGTCGTCTGTTCCTAATTTGATACCACTGGTTCCGGAAAAAGGACAGAGCTAGAAGCAGCACCGCCCTTGCCTCATCCGCGAGTCGAACCCGTGCCCATTTTGGAGGAATAGTCGAAAGCTAGCGCTTCCGACGCCTCGGCCATCTGGTCGGAGAAGAAATACCTTCTTTAGAAAGATGATGAATTTTATTACAGCAGGATTTCTTATGAATCTATACTGAGTAAGAAATCTAACACTGATTCTCTAAGTGCGACCGCTCATTTCTGAATTCGAAATACAGTATATTCACCTGTAAATTTTTCTCTATTCATTCCTTGATTTAACAGAACAAGAGCGTGTTATGAGAAAAAAGTAATTTTTGTTTCACCATCATGAATGGCAGAGGATTGTTTGAGTGCACGTTTATTTTCTGTTGTTTCGGGATTGTGCAGTTGACCCGGGGACCTCCACACCTGGACACGATGATCATCTGTCCCCAAAACGAAACGGCACTCATCGCTAAACACCACACATCGCCAGTCTGTGGCGTTCCACTTCGCTCTGGCCTGCCACCTCTGCAAACGTAGCTGGCGATGTTCCGTTGTTAATGGCAGCACACGTAAGGGGCGCTGAGATCGCAGATTCGCTTCCGCAAGGCGTCGGGAAATGATTCGTGGACACGCAGGAGCCGCTACATCTGCCTATAAAATGGACCAGATCCCCTTGGGATCCGTTCGTGCCTGGCGCACGATCCGTCGATCCTACCTACCGGTGATGCTCCTGGTCCGCCCGGAGCCGCTCCGCCGTGTGGCAGTGCCGTCACGTGTAAACTGCTCCCAACACAGTCGGACGGTATGGGCAGAACAATTCACGTGGCGGGCTGTACGACGCCCCCGACCACCCTGCGGTTTTCAGCCCAATGTTCAGGCTTTTCTCTAAGTCCGTACGTTGCGTAAATCGACGTCTCTGGCTTCTACCCGGCATTCTTGTCACTCTGTACTCTTGCTTGCATCGGCCGGTGCGTTTCGCTTTCATGGGGAATAGACTACACGCCGGTTTATAAGACAGTCGGTTCGTGCTTGTAGCGTCACCACAGTGTGCGGTCATGCGCAAATCGCACCAAACGTAGATCATTTTTGCATACCAGAACGCACTCTAGCTAATTGCAAAGTTTCGCAGTTGTAGCATGCTTTCTTTTAGGTGCACAAATTTCATTGTCCGTGAGTGTATTATACAGGGTGATTCAGCACCAGTGCGACAAACTTGCGGGAGGGGTAGGGGCACAAAGACGATTCGGAATCACATAGCATTGCAGGGTCGGAAATGCCTTCACGGGCTAGGGTAAATAGAAGTAAAGAGAAGACAAGAAATGAAACCAACACGTAAGTGCAACATGAAGCATTTTAATAATGAGATTTACATAAAAAAACCCACACATGCTACAGAAGGTGTTCGAAATTTCTACTACAAGCCCTTACACAGGCTTGATATCTGCGCTGCATTGAATCCCTAACATTCTGGAAAATTCCTGCCGTATCTCGGACCTCCCCGGCAGTTACACAGATGCGAGCGACAAGGTCTTCAACTGATTCAACGGGGGTCTCTTACACTTTTGCTTTCATATGACCCCAGAAGAAGTCAAGGCATGATAGGTCCGACAATCTGACAGGCCAATGAACCGGACCACCACGACCGATCCAATGCTGTCCAAATGCAACGTTTAAGTGTTGCCGGACTCCATTGGTGAAATGGGCGGGGGCCCCATCATGCTGGTACCACATTGAGCGGCGCAGTGACTGAGGAACATGTTCTTCTTCGAAAACTTCCGGCAGGACTTGCTGTAGAAAGATCAAGTATTCCCTACCGCCCAGACGAGGAGGCATGAGGTAAGGTCCTATGAGGTGGTCTCCAACAATGCCGGCCCAAACATTTACAGCGAAACGGTTTCGGGCTGCACGTGTTCTCGTACCATGGGGGTTCTCCAACGCCCACAAATGGGCGTTATGTGGATTGAAGGTTCCCTCTCTTGTAAAACTTGATTCATCCGTGAACAAAACAGACGCAGCAAAAACGGTATCTGCCGCACTCTGTTGCAAGTAGCAAAATCCGTCCGCTGTTGATAATCGTCGGGCTTTTTAGCGCTTGGACGCGCTGCAAATGGTATGGATACATGTCGTTTGCTGACAGAATCCTCCAAACGGTGGATTGGGAAATACCCAATTCTTGGGCTATCGCTCGAGTACTTGGACTACCTTCTGCATAACGTAGGACATTCTCCTCATTGTCCGGCGTCCGTGTCGGTCTTTCCCGATGCATGACAGCTCTCTCTCGAAAAAAAAAGAACATTCCCACATAGCCTCTGATGCAGACGTGCAAAGATCGTATGATTAGGAGTACGCTGCCTCGGAAAACGTTCGTGGTACAAGCGCATAGCGCCTCGCCCGTTACACTCCGCAACTCCATATGCGAGATGCATGTCGGCCAATTCAACGTTTGTGTATTCGCCCATCCTACAACCTCGGCGAACGGTTCTCAAATGCCGGTTTCCTGCGGGAACGTTGTGCAGTCCAGCTCCCATACAACGCCCTCTACCGCACGAAGGCGGCATTTTCGACCCTGCAATGCTATGTGATTCCGAATCGTCTTTGTGCGCCCTACCCCTCCCGCAAATTTGTCGCATGAATCACCCTGTATATATCCGTAGCAATTGGATATATTTGAAAGATTTAATTAATTATATTAATTAACTATACTAATACTATAGATAATTAATGAAACCTTTCAAGTATATTCAACTTAACGACCACGTGAGACTGACCGTAGTTTAACTACAACACACACGAAGCAAAAGCAGCACCGGTCCTCCCAATACAACTCTCACTTGGATGTTGAAAGAGGGAAATGGACAAAATTCCAGGAATTGCTATCTCCTGTGACATCACCATTTCATTACTGTCCTATCCCTCTCTGCAAGTGTCCCATTGAAATGCACTTTAATATGCGCAAGCACCACCCATCCTCTTTTTGCCAAGGAGTAGGTGGCCTGTTTTCAACTTTCCTGACGTGATACACCCAAGCCATAGCCCCTTGAAGTGGGATGGCAGAGAAAGTCTCTTGTACAACTCGCTTGTTGAGCATTTGAAGTACTCCTTCCCCATTGCTTTTCTAATGACATTCTTCCCCTAACATACCAGGATTAACCTGCGCTGTTTCAATTTCGTCTTGTATGCCACCATTTCTATTCCTTCATTTAGGACAGTGTGCAGCAGATTTTCTGTCTCATTAAATATGGAATTTCATTGAATTTGTTGCTTAGCGGTTTTATCTTAGCTTTTATCTTCCCCGTTAAATCCGTGGACTTGTTCGCTAAGAACGTCCTAGTTAGCATTGAATTAACATTATACTAAAACAAAAGTTCCTGTCCTGTTCGTTAAATCCGAGATCTTGCTAAATTCGGGCTCGTATAAGCGGTTTCTACGTATATCATACTACACTGCTGGACAATTGCTAAGGACGGATCATAAACGGCTATATAGCGCATAAAAAAGTAAGTGTTGTTGGATGCCAAGTGAAATAAAATAATGTCAGAATGCCAGGACATTACAAGAAAGACAATTTATTGTGCTCTGAAATCCAGAAGGCTTTGGAACGTGTTCAAGGGACAAACAGGCCATTTTGTGCAGAATACGTTAACGTGAAAAAATGCAATTACCGTCCGCAGGCGTTCCGCCGTAAAATGTCAATACGGGATATGGCCACCATCGAGGGCGATGCAAGATTCCACACGTCGTGTCATGCTTTGCACAACATTATCAAGCAGCTGTTGGAGTAATTTATCCCATTCCTCTGTCAGTGCACGGATGAGGGTGTCCTTGTTTATTGGAGGGCATTGGCGACCAGCAAGACTCCTCCCCAAAGCATCCCACACATTTTTAATGGGATTCTGATCTGGAGAACATGCTGGCCATACGAGGCGTTGAATATCCTCGCTCTCAAGACACTCCTGGACAGCGACTGTTCGATGACATGTTGCGTTGTCGTCCATGAAAATGAATCTGTCACCGACAGCACCACGGAACATGCGAACATGAGGTAGCAGAACATCATTAATGTTTCGTTGGCCAGTCATAATCCCAGTTGGAAGCACATAGAGGGACGTACGGCCATTGATCATGATGCCAGCCCATACCATGACACTACATGTCGGATATCGGTCCCTTTCCTGTATGTTTGCTGGACAATATGCAGTACCACTATCACGCCAGATCAGTTGTCGTCGACAATCAGACGATAGACTGTATCTACTCTCATCTGAGAAGAGGACAGCAGACTAGTCGTTATCAGTCCAATTGCGATGTTGATGGCACCATTGCAAACGGGCGGTACGGTGACGCCTGGACAATGGGATGCACACAACAGGACGGCGGGCGTATAGTCCTCCTTCATGCAAACGTCTGGCGACAGTTTTTCGGGAGATCCTCTTGCCAGTAGCAGCCATAAACTGATTTGCTACCTCACTAGCTGTGCTGCGCCGGTGTCTTTTTGTTGATAGCACTATGTACCGATCTTCTGCAGGTGTCGTACTGCGAACACGACCTCCCCCGTGACGGTTGCTACACTCTCCATTTGTTTGAAATGATTTCCAAAGCCTTGAAACAACACTGTGGCTGACGTCGAACTCCCTGGCAACATCTGTTATTTTTCGCCCTTCTTCAATCTTGCCAATAATACGGCCACGCGTAAAATCATCTAGGTAATGTCGGGAAGACATACTGAAAATTGCAAGTTTGTCAATTGATTCTTTTCCTTTCAACTTTGCGTTTGAACAACAACGGTCAATACGCGTCAAATCCTTTATATCTCTTATCAGCGCTATGACGTCACGAACAAGTTCGGCAATCCAAAATTTGCATACGCACAACACGTCTTACTGCATTCCGCACTTATGCTAATTTCCACATTTTCCTGCCTTCCATTTTATGGTTGCTATCGTTGCTATTGTCATCCGTCCTTAACAATTGTCCGGCAGTGTGTTTATGGCATGGGTGTATTCGTTCGGAGAGTTTTTGATATCCGTATAGCATGGCGACCCTTAAATGTGTTTGCAGATGTTATTTTGAAAGACAAATTCTGTTTCGATGGCATTTTGATATCCGTATAGCATGGCGACCCTTAAATTTGTTTGTGAAGTACGGTAAACATTTGATTGAATGGGTAGTTTGCTTGCACTGAAGTAAGTTTGAATTCGGTTTCAATTAGTCTCACGCTTTAGAAGAAACGCTTTTATCAGCTTACTGTCAGGCTAGAATAAAGAAAGGATTCTGATAAACTGGAGTTGCTAGAGCAGTTTTAATATGCGGTCTTTTACATCTAGTATGATACGTAAAAACGTTATCAGAGTAATTTTTGGGAAATATGTGGACTAATCACCGTAAGGTTGGCCATCTTTAAATGTTTTCAGATTTGAATTACTGCGGTTGTGCGTGTATTGATTTTGATTCTCAATTTGGAAGAACAGCCGTCAGTACAATCGAGATGTAGTAGATGGCTTAGTTATAAGGAGTTGATAAATTATGCTAGAATAGCAGTATCTTCTTCATATATTGGAAGAAACATGTGCCGCACAAATGTGAAATTATGATTCCCAGAACTGAACCTTGTGAGAACTCGGCGTACACAGACCTGATGGCAGAGGTAGTGGATGAGATGTTGGCGCGGAAAGTTCTATAGATAGCATACAAGTGAAATATGCATTTCCAGAGATGTTTTAGTGAGTTTGGGTGATCTAAATTTATTTCCGAGCAGTCCATTGTACCATACTTCATCCAAATGCTGCTTTGGCGAATGTCAAGAAGTACTGGGCCACAAGCAACTATCAACCTCCTCGCTGTTGGAATGTATTCTATTGTTCTGGATGGCAGATAAATGGGAGAATATTCTGGACGAAAGACAAATTAAACTGAGAGGTTTATATTAGTTTTTATGAAAATTTAGTCAAATAAAGGTATCTTTTGTTTTCCCAAAATATTTTTCCATCGGCCTTTGGAAGTAAGCTAAAAAACGTGAAAGCAGAAGAAGTAGAAGCTGAATGAACTGGTTTTGAGATGACGATCGGACCACGACATTCTACGAGGGATTCCACTCTTATGCTTGTATGTATGCAAGGTGTCATGCATTCGTTGGAGTCTTTTTGCTTTTCCTTGATTTTGAGAACATGTTTTAATTATGTGATAGTTTGTGGCAGCTTCGTTATCCCGCCTACTTTCCGATTTCTCTTTCTCTCGCAAGGTCAGACGCTCACTTCAGCGTTTCTCTGTATGTGAATTGATTCTGTTGCCGTGGAGATTTTCTTGTCCGTATCAATGAAGTTTGTTTTCTGATCGCAGCTGTTCAGTGATAAGGACTGGAAGATCAAATTCGAATAGCTGATGTTTTTTTCTTTAGTGGACAAACTGTCCACATGTGTAGGAACAGTAAAAATGTTATTGGCTAATAAATAAGAGGCGTTTAAGGAATGTAAATGTTGCCTACATTTGAAATCAGAATATTTTGGTGTACCAAACTGGGCCCTAATAGAAAGCATTCATTCAATTTTATTGCATACCAAATGGTGCTTAGACTGGCGAGGCGCAACACATAAATACAGAGTGTGAGAATACCAAAATAAAATAAAGCACTTAACTGCTCGCTTTCTGTGAAAGAAATTAATTCAGCTTCCTAAATTGAAATTAAATAAATACTAAAAAAATCGTGAAAGATTAAAGTAAAGAATTTTATCCTTTACGCTCAGAATCAACTGTTAGATTCTGAGTCTGAAAGATGAAAAAAAAAAAACATACAATAACAAATTTATCAAGGTGTAAAAAGTCACTGTTAGATTTTTTATAAGAAATAAATAACCAGATTAATTAAAAGTAAAAATAATTTATAATACATTCACCGAGTTTTGACCAATTGTATTTTTGAAGACTGCTGATTGGGAAAGTGAATTAGTGAAGCCATTACTCGAGTAGTAAGGCTGTTGCCTGAAACAATTTAGGTGTCTACATTTCGGCACCAACTGTTTCTGGGATGGAAAAGTCTGCTTCATAAAAACAACTACTCCATGTCTTCAATGGTTTAACATTACAATGGTATTTTCCATCTGCATTTCAGTAAGTAAAATTATTTTTCAGCATTTTGTTGTTTGACATATGTTTTCTTTAAATTACAAATAAAATAGGCGCATTTAATGCGGAACTCTGAGACTTACACGATCCTTTTTTCGTAAGCTAACGTAATTTGCCACTTTGGTGACTATAGGTTAACAACAAAAACCAACATCACCAAAAAAAAAAAATGCTTCACTGATTGAATTGAATGTACAAACTGGTTTGGTCATGTGATATGCTGAGTGAATTCTAGCTTCTGAAAACATTATGCTCCAATGCTTCTTAAGAGATTTCTCTTCAGATAAAGGCGAAGGCATTACGCTACCGCAGTCGGCAAAACTGATACGTAGAAGAGATTTATTCGTAACCAAAAAAGTCGGAATGCGGATATTTTTTTTCGCCTATTAATTGTTCAAGTGTTATGAGATAAAAACTTTAATCGCATATCCACAGAAGTAAACATGTATGCGTTGCTGTTATTAACATTCAAATTTTAGTTACCAAAGTGTTTTGCTTTTGCAATTTCCTTGTTTTTCCACCAAAACGTTAATTCACAAAGAAATTTCCTGTCATATTCATTTCAAAAGAAAAGTATTTTAACATTATGAAATGTTAAAAACATGAAGTTAAAACCATAGTCTAAGAGAATGTTTTTATCAACCTTTAGTATCTTGCGTCTCATTGGTGTTATGTCGAAAGTTCCGTAATTTCCCTGTAGTAACAAATTTTATTACTTCAGAAGTCCCCTATCTGGAAAAGAAGTAAGTCGTATATACAAAGCATTGTAAATGTTACATTTTAGAACATGGAAATCTTATGGTTAAAGTGCAATACTATCATCATCATGTTGGACAAACTCATTTAGACACAGGTAAATTAAATATAATTATAATACATATTTTATAAAGTGCCTCCCAGGTGGCCGACTGGTCTGAGGTGCTAGTTTCTGACCACTCGTCCTAGATGAGCCTGGGTTTTAGTCCCGGCATGGGTGGTGTTTCTGATAGCGATATAGCTCTGTCTTTTCACTGGAACAAATGGTCCTAAGTTAGGGACGGCTGACATTTTATAACTCTTAGATGTTGTTCGTGGTAGTCGTTAAACTCCCGAAACGAAACAGCAAAATTATTAAAGCAGTTTGGTCTTCTCCAGGTTGGGCCATATCTGCATAAAGCTCTGCAGTGCGAGTATGTACCAGAAATTGGTAGTCCGCACCCATTTTTACTGATCCGCAAATGACATCAGTTATTAATGCATTTAATATGCACATTGTAATAATTTCATCGCCCTTCTACAATACGGGCTACAGTGGAGTACAAACTTTAATCTGAAATTAAGTAAATAATATATCATTAGTATAAATATTACGCAATATTTTTATCCTGATTGCAGTTTGTATGCCAACTAATGAGCAATATAAGTTGCATTTAACCCTTTAAGCGGCCGATGTACTTGAACAAAAAGTTGCCGAAATTTTCCTGCGCTTCTCAAACACAAGTGTTCCCATAGTGGCAGGGTTACATCAAAAGCTACGGCAAAACAATTCCTTTCCATCTTTCATCTCAGGAGTATCGACTATAAATCTGTCGCTGGTTGTAAGTGCTCCCTTACAGTCCTTAGTCTTACAGTATATAGTCAGATTCCCTTAGTCTTTTGTTCCCTGTTCCCTACCTAAGGAATGATTCGAAAGCAGTTTTCCCCGGACAGGACCATCATGCCCCTGGGTAGAAACAAGTTAAAACAAGTAGAAACAGGTTTGTCGCCCTTTTCTTAGCATTCTTAGCGGAGAAGGGAATGAGACAGCAAGGATTAATGACAATCATACCATCCAAATGACCACTGTGACGTGCCTGCACCGCAGGGCGCACGTGAGATAAAGGCCGATAGCAGCGAGAGCATACGTTTGCGTATCTCAGTTGGGAGAGCGACTTATTCCGGAATGAGGGGACCCGGGTTCGATGCCCGGCTTGGACAAAAATGACGGAGAAATTTGCTTTATGTTGGCCCCCGAATTTCAAGAATGACCTGGCCGTTAAAGTTCTCGCTGTGGTGTGATCTTTCCACACCGCGAGTCAGGAAAATTAAGAGAATCTACTGCCTACAGCGAAACATGGTCCCGGCCCTCTTTCGGGGGGGCGTGCCTGCACCGCAGGAGGCACGTGAGATAAAGGCAGATAGTAGCGAGAGCACACGTCTGCGTAGCTCAGTTTGGAGAGTGACTTATTCCGGAATGAGGGGACCCGGGTTCGATGCCCGGCGTGGACAAAAATGACGGATAAAATTTGCTTCGTTATATCGGCGCCCGAACTTCAAGAATGACCTGGCCGTTGAAGTTCTCGCACTGGTGTGAAGTTCATTCCACACCGCGAGTCAGGAAAAATAAGAGAATCCCTTTTTCAGCGCTTCGAAAAAAAATGTGTGTGATGTTACGTTCCACACATCAAAATTGACTGGGATTTCTCCAATGTACGTTCTTCAGCAGATGACTGCCTACAGCGACACATGGTCCCGGCTGACCCGTGAGTCATGCCCCGGCCCTATTTCGGGGGTGACGTGCCTGCACCGCAGGAGGCACATGAGATCAAGGCAGATAGTAGCGAAAGCATACGTCCACGTATCTCAGTTGGGAGATCGGTAAAAGCAACGCATTCCGATACGCTGGTTCACTCGTTTCTGTGGCGTTCGGCCCACTTCTCAGACAGCGAATACATTCGTTAGAGCTGGTTTCAGCTAATTTTATTAACCCCGAGTTAATTCGTTCCAGCCGGTTAAAGAGTTAACTTTTAGTTAGTACTTTGAGGAATGTAAGGCTTATTAACAGCTGTTTTTGTCTTTTCACCCGATTGGATCCACAGTGACTCTGTGGAAGTCGGCCAAATTTTACAATATCTGGGGTGTCTTGTAACGCTCTCGTTACGTCTGAAACAGTTTCGGTGTTCAGTTTGTTTCGCCCCCATATTTATGAACCCCCGTTCGCAGTCGGCTGTTCACTCTTGAACAACGTTACGGGGTAAATTTTGGTGTTGGTAAAGCGATGCCATGTGCAAGTGTATTTGGTTGGCATAGCATAAAGAGTTTACGGAAGGCATACAAAATGTCGAAGATTTCTCAGGGAAAGGAAGTCCATCGACTTCAGTTTTGAAGATTGTGATTAATATTGCAAGTGCAATTGTCAGGCAGGACTGTCGAATCACAATTAGGCAGTTATCAATGCACTAGACATCTCGTATGAAAGCACCCAGACCACCGTGAGGGAACATTTGAGCCTGCGTCATGTGCTCCCTCTTCGAATTCCACGTGTACTCCCACTAAAGCAAATTTTATGCGGAAAAAGAAAAATATTCAGATGGTCCCTGATCCCGTGTACAGCCCAGATCTTGCTCCTTATGACTTCTGGTTATTTCTACAATTAAATAAAACCATTGCAGTGTCGCCATTTTGATACCGAGTGGGAACGCATAAAGTCTGCGAGGCGGTTTCAAAGTCCCTGCCAAACGGAGGTCTGGTGCACGTTTTCAGGAACTGGATTACACGCTGGAACAAGTGTTTTAGATGCAATGGAGTGTATTTTGAGGAACTGGGTTACACGCTGGAGACAAGTTTATTAGGCGCAATGGAGAATATTTTGAAGAGCTGTATTACAAGCTGGGGCAGGAGTAATAGTTGCAATGGAGAGTATTTTGTGGAACTGGGTTACACGTAGGTTACGCACAAGTTTAGTAGGTGCAATGAAAAGTATTTTGAGGAATTGGGTTACACGTTGGAACAAGTGTATAAGGTGCAGTGGAGAGTATTCAAAGGAGATGGGTTACACGATGGAACATGTGTATTAGGTGCAATGGAGAGTATTTGCACGCTTATACAAGTGTGTTAGGTGCAATGTAAATTATCTTGAGCCTCCCAGGTGACGCAGTGGTCAAAGCGCTTGCTTGTGACCATTCGTCCGAGATGGGTCCAGGTTCGAATTCCGATGAGGATGGATGTTGTGTTTGTCTTACGGCACTACATCTCACCCTTCCCTGGGACCAGTGACCCTAAATTAAGGTCAGGCGACTGCTTACAGCCCATCTGAGGTGCTTTCGGTGGTCTTTAAACTCCCCCCCAAAGTGTTTTGAGAAAGAACATGCGGACATTGATAATTTAAATTTTATGTTGGGAAATGCAAGGGAAGTTTTATTACCTTTCGCTCAGCATATGTACGTCGTACATCTGTTTCTCTTCTTTATTAGTAACATTTTGTTATTTTATTTCATTCAAAACTTCGTTTAACACTTTCAGGTTTCATTTTGTTTAGTTTTAATAGCATTGTTGACATTTTTATGTAATTACTGAGATTTTTGTTCGGTATCTGTCAAGTATATCCTTATTTCAGTTGTTAACATACGAAATCAAAACATCGAAATGGTACAGGTACATCATTTATAAAATCAATCATGTATAGTGTTTGGGGATCTTGTTGTTTCTTCATCATGATACAAATGGGATCAGACGCTCCTTGTGTTTTCTGTGCAGGAACACGCAGTTTTTTCTCTCAAGTACATGTGTACATCGAAGTTAAGTGAGGGACTGAGGTACGATAAGTTATAATAAAGGGATTTCGCATTTCAAAAGAGGCTTAAACAAGATACCTTTTTTTTTAATTTATTTATTTATATATATATATATTTTTTTAGTCCAGCTATTTTGTCCAGCAAATGAGAAACGGCGGTATGTTGCTGGCGATCTCAACCCTGTCTGGCCAAAATTAACGAATCACGCAGTGAATTTAACTCAAGGATAAATTTTCTCAGTGGACGAAAAGCAGCTCTCAAACAATTCTATGACTCACGTTCTGGACGATTTCCCGCGGCTGTATAAATTACCCACGTTTACTAAACAGGTGAAGTAAAAATTTAAATGAAATAGAAAGAAGTGCATAACGTTTTTGTCGGCATTGCCTGATGATTGCAAAAGGCACATAGTAGATGTCATTTCCACAAAAGTTACAACATAGGGAGCCTCATTTCCGCCGTTCTGCTAAATGATCTCTAATGGCCTGACGCCATTCACAGAGCTGGAAAGAATTTTTCGTACCTGCAAAAAAACGAAGCACATTGGTTCATTTTTTGACGTGTTAGTTACAAAGTGTTTTCCATTTTTCTCATGTGGCTTCAACTGCAGGATGATGTTTAATGGCTTTCATTCATGCCGACATAGTGAAGGTCATTTTGTAGTCCAGCAGTTAAAAGACATAAGACCAGCTGCCCACAACCAACCATGGTAAATAATACCGAATTTTCCAGGAAACTCATCTGGTTATATAGTACAACAACAAAAAAGGGATGACTTTTTTAAATGGGTAACTGCAATGAAGAATGTTACTACGCTACAGTGAATAGTGGAAAAAAGTACAACAGAACGGATTTCGATAATAATTTAGCTCTGATTCTGACTCTCATTTTAGTGACAATTCTTCTCTGCCCCTAGTTCATGATCCAGCTACTTAAAGAATTTTCAAGACTGCATGACAAATAATATTCTAAAAGCAAAAGAACTGCGTTTTCATTTGATATTAGTGTTATTAATTAGATAAGTGTCTATATGGGTTTCAAGAACGGGGCTAGTGGTTAATATACGTTCGTCTATTCATGCAAGAGTACCTTCAGAACAATAATTCCTGCTTAAAGGATGAGAGAAGCCCTGAACATTTCCATTTTTTTGAGATCCCCAGTATATTAAAAAAAATGAAGAAAGACAACATCAAAAACTCTAAATATGAGGCCCTCCGTGAATGTATGGTCCGAGCCAGATGGCTCTTCTGTCTCCCCCATGATAAGCCCTGGAGACAACGATTAACTCTCATTAGTCAAACAAGTTAGTAAAATCATGCAATGCATTGATTATGATACGCTTTCCAACATACCAGAAATTATTACTCAAGTTATGAGGATAATGGCTGTGGAATAAACCCCGCTCCTGTGTCCTGACCTTTGACCCCATTTCGGTGATATTCAACAGAACCGGTTCAGTACACCTCCAGAATAACATACTAAAGTTTTGTCGTAATAGAAGCAGTTTTACGCAAGTTATGAGAATAATGGCTGTGGAATAAATCTTGCTTTTGTGCAATGACCTTCGACCCCATTTCGTTGATATTCAACAGAACCGGTTCACTATACCTCCGGAACAGCATGATAACGTTTTGTCGCAATCGAAACATTTTTAGGTAAGTTATGATACACAAGGGCAATGGAATGGATCCCACTCCAGTGTCCTGACCTTTGACCCCATTTCGACCATTTTCAATGGGGTTCGTTCCCAGTGGCTCCCTACTACATATTAAAATTTCATCGAAATCGAACCATTTTTACGCAAGTTATGACGCATAAGGGCAATGGAATGTATCCCGCTCTTATGTCCTGCCTGACCTTTGACCCCATTTCGCCCATTTTCAATAGGGTTCGTGCCCAGGTCCCTACCACATACTTAAATTTCATTGAAATAGAACCATTTTTACGCAAGTTATGATGTATAAAGGCAATGGAATGGATCCCGCTCCTATGTACTGACCTTTAACCCCATTTCATTTATTTTCGACAGGGTTCGTTCCCAGGTGGTCCCCTACCACATACTAAAATTTCATTGAAATCGCACCATATTTACGCAAGTTAGGACGCATAAGGGCAATTGAATGGATCCCGTTCTTATCGCGTGACCTTTGACCCCCTTCACCCATTTTCAATAGGGTTCGTCCCCTGGTGGTCCTCTACCACATACTAAAATTTCATCGAAATCGAACCATTTTTACGTGAGTTATCGTGCCGACAGACGGACGGAAAAAGCTTCAACCTACGGTTGGAAAGCGTAAAAAACAAAGCCAGAACCATTTTCTACATGAGACTAGAACCAGTCGAAGTCAAACTAAATGAGCATCCATTTTCAACATGGGACTAGAACCAGTCGAAGACATAACATCCGGACCTCTTGCTTCCTAACAATTTTATTTTGTGTGATTGTCATGTGTACCCTATTCAGAAAAAACTAGCCGTCGTACCATCGCTTGAGGAGAAAGCGCGCTTTTAAAACAAATGAGCAAGCAATATCTTGTTGGTTACACAATCTTAACGAAAGAAGTAGATGCCGTTTGTGGTAAGGTGAAAAAGTAAGTCATTCAAACGAAAAAAAAAAAAAAAAGGAAGGAAAGAATGCCGTGTTTACTTTTTTAGCACGTCTTTTGTAAAAAAAGATCGTGCTTCTGTCATCGGTTTGTCAGTCCGTCCATCCGTCTGTACCCACGGTATCTCTGCAACTATTAGTCCGATTTGAAAAATTCTTTCTGCATTCGGAAGCTTGAAATATGCGAATGATGATCCTTCATTTCGTTTTTTTTTACGATGTACAATTTTGCCGCTAGGGGCGTAAATGCAGATGATGTCGAATTCAAAATTACGTTTTAATCCACATATTTGCTTCTAAACATCCGATTGAAAAAATTCTTTTATCTTTCGATTCCATTTATGTCGAAGAGTGTTTTAGATATAGTTTCATTTTCAAATTACGCATAGATTTCCCGCTAGGGGGCGTAAAAGTAAATTAAATTTTTTTCCGATAACTCTTCTCCTAAAACTCCGATTTGAAAAATCCTTTTTTCAGCGGATACATCTCTTAATGGAAAATCTTTTGCATATAATTTCGAAATTTTGGTAAAGAACACTTTGGCCACCAGGGGGCGTAAGTGTTAATTTTCGCTTCTAATGTATTTGCCATAAAATCTGAGCTTCTAAAATATCGATTGAAAAAATTCTTTCGTGGACTGATGCCACTCACATCGATAAACCTTTTCGGAATATTTTCTTCCTAAAATATTCCACAGTTTCTCCGCCAGGGGGCGTAGATGTATATCTTATTTTTGTCAAAATCTCGACTTCTAGGAGTCCGATTTGAAAAATTCCTTCTTTGTTGGATAGTGTTTTCCGTGTGACATGTTTTTCATATAATTTCATAATTTTCAAGTAATTCATACTTTCCGCTAGGGGGCGTAAAAGTAAATTGCGTTTTCCCCTATATCTCTGCTTCTGAATCTCCGATCAGAAAAATTCTTTCTGCCCTGGGTACAGCTCCTGATGGGAAATCGTTTGCACATAATTTCTAATTTTTGTAAAAAAATGGTTTGGCCACCAGGGGGCGTAAACCTTGATTTCCGCTTCTGATGTATTTGCAGCAAAATATGAGCTTCTAAATTCTCGATTGAAAATAACGTCGTTTGTAGGCCGATACTACTCATGCCGACAAACATTTTAGAAACATTTTCTTCTTATAATAGTGCGCGGTTTCTACGCCAGGGGGCGTAGATGTATATCTAATTTTTGTCAATATCTCGACTTCTAGAAGTCCGATTTGAAAAATTCCTTCTTTGTTGGATAGTGTTTTCCGTGTCGCATGTTTTTCATATAATTTCAAAATTTCCACCTAATTCATACACTTTCCGCTAGGGGGCATAAAGGTAAATTGCGTTTTCCCCTATATCTCTGCTTCTAAATCTCTGATCTGAAAAATTCTTTCTGCACCGGATACAGCTCCTGATGGGAAATCGTTTGCACATAATTTCTAATTTTTGTAAAAAAAATGGTTTGGCCACCAGGGGGCGTAAACCTTAATTTCCGCTTCTGATGTATTTGCAGCAAAATATGAGCTAAAATCTCGATTGAAAAAAAGTCTTTTGTTGACCGATGCTACTCCTGTCGACAAACCTTTTAGAAACATTTTCTTCTTAAAATAGTGCACGGTTTCTGCGCCAGGGGCGTAGAAGTATATCTTATTTTTTGTCAATATCTGGACTTCTAGGTGTCCGATTAAAAAAATCCTTCTTTGTTGGATAGTGTTTCTAGTGTGACATGTTTTTCCTAAAAATTCAAAATTTTCAAGTAATTCATAGGCTTTCCGCTAGGGGGCGTAAAGGTAAATTGCGTTTCCCACTATTTCTCTGCTTCTAAACCTCCGATTTGAAAAATTCATTCTGCACCGGATACAGCTCCTAATGGGAAATCGTTTGCACATAATTTCTAATTTTTGTAAAAAATGGTATGGTCACCAGGTGGCGTAAGTGTTAATTTCCACGTCTGATGTATTTCCAGCAAAATATTAGCTTCTAAAATCTCGATTGAAAAAAAGTCTGTTGTTGACCGATGCTACTCATGTCGACAAACCTTTTAGGAACACTTTCTTCATGAAATAATGTATGGTTTCAACGCCAGGGGCGTAGATGCATATGTTATTTTTGTCAATATCTCTACTTCTAAAAGTTCAATTTGAAAAATTCCACCGTTGTTGGATAGTGTTTCCGATGGAAATGTTTTTCCTATAAATTCAAAATTTTTACGTAAATCATTTAAGACTTTCCGCTAGGGCGCATAAAGGTAAATTGCGTTTTCTGCTCCTAAAACTCCGATTTGAAACATTCTTCCTGTATCGCATACAAGACCTGGTGGAAAATATTTTTCACATAATTTCTAATGTTTTGTAAAGAATGGTTTGGCCACCAGGGGTCATAAGTGTTAATTTCTGATTCTGATGTATTTGTTGCAAAACCTGGGCTCCTGAAAAGTCGACTAATTTTTTTTTCTTGGACCGATACCGCTTATATATATAAACCTTTTGAGAATACTTTCTTCCTAAAATAATGCATGGTTTTCCCACCAGGGGACATAAAGTCACATCTTATTTTTGTCGATAACTCTGTTTCTAAGAGTTCGTAAGCTCAAGATTCCGTTTACACCAATATCTAAGGGATTAAAGACCCGATGGAAAAACTTCTTTCTTCCGTCAGATACTTTTGATTTCCATACCGGTTCCATTGCCTTTGAATAGCTTTAATAAATTTAATTTGCGTCAGAATGGATTCAAAAGACGTGCTATTACACCCGAAAATTCGGTGTCATCTTTCTTGTATAATTCTGTTTTTAGCACGTCTTTTGTAAAAAAAGATCGTGCTTATGTTACCGGTTTGTCCGTCCGCCCGTCTGTACCCACGATATCTCTGCAACTATTAGTCCGATTTGTAAAATTCTTTTTGCGTTGGGAAGCTTGAAATATGCGAATGATGCTTTATTTCGTTTTTTTTTATAATGTACAATTTCGCCGCTAGAGGGCGTAACGCAGATGTCGAATTCAAAAATACATTTTATTCCACATATTTGCTTCTAAACATCCGATTGAAAATATTATTTTATCTTTCGATTCCACTTATGTCGAAGAGTATATAGTAACTTTTTCAAATTACGCATAGCTTTTCCGCTAGGGGGCGTAAAAGTAAATTACATTTTCCACGATAACTGTTCTTCTAAAATTTCGATTTGAAAAATATTTTCTTCAGCAAATACAACTCCTGATGGAAAATCTTTTGCATACAATTTCAAATTTTTGAAAAAGAATACTTTAGCCACCGGGGGCGTAAGTGTTAAATTTTGCTTCTGGTGTATTTGCCTTAAAATCTGAGCTTCAAATATATCGATTGAAAAAATTCTTTCGTGGACTGATGCCATTCACATCGATAAACCTTTTCGGAATATTTTCTTCTTAAAATATTCCACAGTTTCTCCGCCAGGGGCGTAAATGTATATATTATTTTTGTCAATATCTCTACTTCTAAGAGTCCGATTTGAAAAATTCCATCTTTGTTGGATAGTGTTTCCGATGCGATATGTTTTTCCTATAAATTTTAAATTTTCAAGTAAATCATAGACTTTCCGCTAGGGGGCACAAAGGTAAATAGCGTTTTCTGCGTTATGTCTACTTCTAAAACTCCCATTTGAAAACTTCTTCCTGTATCGCATACAAGACCTGATGGAGACTATTTTTCGCATAATTTCTAATGTTTGGTTGAGAATGGTTTGGTCACCAGAGGGCATAAGTGTTAATTTCAGCTTCTGATGTATTTGTAGCAAAATCTGGGCTCATGAAAACTCGACTAAATTTTTTTCTCTTGGACCGATACCGCTCATATGGATAAACCTTTTGAGGATACTTTCTTCCTAAAATAATGCATGGTTTTCCCACCAGAGGACGTAAAGTCACATCTTATTTTTGTCGATAACTCTGTTTTTAAGAGTTCGTAAGCTCACGATTCCGTTTACAGCATTACCTGAGGGATTAAAAACCCGATTAAAAAACTTATTTCTTCCGTCAGATACTATTGTTTTCCATATCGGTTCCATTGACTTTGAATAGCTTTGATAAATTTAATTTGCGTCAGAACGGATTCAAAGGACGTGCTTATAACACCCGAAAATTCGGTGTCATCTTTCTTGTTTCAGAGTTCCTATCATTTTGCAATGCAATTCCGCCACTGCGAAACCCGTACACAATTCTAGCTATGAAAAACTCCTTAGATTGCGTGCGCAGTCAGTCGTGCACAGCTTGTTGCGCTTCGCAATACGAACGAAATTATTGCTATTTCCTCCCCAGTGCTTCCTTGAGAAGTCCAGAAAGACTGAAATCTTCCGGTGCAGGGTCTCGAGAGGAAATGAGATGAGGTAATAAATGGGAGAGATCTTTCGCTATTTTAATATTAATTGTCTTCTAGTTTAAAACGCAGGTCCAGAATGACTTATCGGAATTGTGAGATTGTGCGTTAGCCGGTTGCAAACAAACTCGTTAGCAATGGAAGCTTGGACTGGACTGGACTGCATGTCGGTCTTCAGTACGTAGCAATAGGGCGCACTACTCACAGTTGCCCCTTTTCCAGAAAACCCTTGAGAATTATTCGCTTCCCCTCCCCCTCAAAATATAGTCAGCATAATTTTACTTGTAAAGGGTGTCGCGTTGAAAATTATTTTTGGCTTCCGCGCCATTGAATGGACCCCTCATGCTCACTCGTAGGTAGGAAGTAATTGATCCTGGTCTCATCGTCGATATCGATGAAGTCTACAACATATATAATTGCTCTCATATCCACTTTTTCTGCAACATTCTATTTGCAAAGCCATCGTTCTTCTGGCTCTTTTCACGGGGGTCAAAACGAACATGACCAGGGAGCCATTTATTGCATTATCACCCAACAAAACGATATGGCCGCCCCGGTGGCACAGTGGTCTAAGCGATGGCCTCTGATCATTCGTCCGAAAGAGGTCCGGGTTCGAATCCCGGTCAGGCATGGATGTTGTGTTTGTCTTACGGCACTGGCTCTCTCAATTCCCTGGAACCAGTGACCCTAAATTAGGAACGGGCGACTGCTTATAGCCCATTGAGTTGCTCACGGTGGTCGTTAAACCTACAATCCAAAAAAAAAAAAAAAAAAAACCCCAAAAAAAACCGATATGATGTTACTATAACATTCGGATTTCCTTCTCGTAAATTTCTTATCGCTTTTGTCGTTTTCTTTCGAACCACTTACGTGCTTCTAAGCACACAACATTGTCTTGTGCCATGTTAATCATAGTGGTCTAACCATTCATAATATGTCTTTGGCTTAGTATATGACTCAAGTCTGAAGTACCACACTTATTGGTATTGTGGAGACACACTGTCGTTTATTGGAACAGATGTTTCTTGTCATCGGCCCGTGATAACACACATACACACTGATAAATATTATGCAAATCGAAGTAATGGATACTCCAAACACGGAAAAATTACTTGATAAACAAGGACAAGCACACCCAACCACACACATTATGTTTGATTAAGCTCTTTTGCTGATCAAGGGTTCCGAACCAAACAGATCTGTATTACACCAAAGCCTCCGTTCAAATTACACCACCGGGCTTGATAAACTCATTGTAATTAAAGCACGCAGAAAAAGAATACTGTGCTTCTAGCCCTGCCGATAGTGTGAGTGAGTGAGGGAATACGTGTCAGAGAGAAACAGAGACAGAAGGAAGATGGTAAGTTGACTTTTAACACTTGGCAGCTAGAAGGAATGACGAATTAGGATTTTATATTACTGTATGCTAAAAGACGGTTGTGCACGACCAAAACTTCAACAAAAATCATTGCATTTCCTTGCCTTCTGGACATGTTGTCAATGCGCTTCTGCAATAAGAAATAAAAATGTTAGGATAAAATGAATGAATTTACAGAAATTTTCTTTCAAATTAAGGGAAAGTGTTCTCACCCTGTTTATTAACATAATATGCCCAAGCATTAGCCTACAAAAAGAGTTTTTTAAACCCCAACTTACGCTTGTGAATATAAAATATTACACATACAAGCCACCGAGGAGTAAAACTATGTGTCAAGTAAATTCGAAAATTTGTGGAACATCGTTCTGATGATGAGCCTGTCCAGTAAAAAAAAAAATATTTTTTTTTTCCTGTTTGGAGTTGAAGATTGAGGGTGTCGTTTCTGCAAGCAGATGGATTGATACACTGGCAGACGGATAAAGTATATGATATTTTACATTATTCCGTTTTGCTTAAGCTGTGTTAGCAAGCCTTCCACGGAGAACCTGATGATTCATGGAATCCGTGCTTGGATAGACCCATCTCCACATTCAAAACGCAGGCTGTCTTCCTCTCTTCAATAGTCTCCATCCGCTGTAAATATGAACATTGCAAAAGCTCGCTCTCCGACCAATTCCATTTCCTCTAAAGACTGCGCCTAAACTTAAAACAAAAAATTCGGTTTATTTTTTCCGAAATGGGAAGAGTGTGTTAACGACCACCGCGATCAATTCTATGATGTATGTATGAGCAGTCGCCAGTCTCGAATTTGGGGTCCAGGCCAAGAAGAAAGTCAGTGCCGTTAGACAAACACACTAGCCATGCTTTATTCGGGACTCGAACCAGGGCCCATTTAGGATGAACGGTCAGAAGCCAGCGCTTAGACCACTGCGCCACCTGGGCGTCAGATTTAAGTTTATGACAAAACGTACAATCCTTTAGGAACCGCAGTTCACTTCTGTTGGTAAATGTTCCCTATTATGTCGCACTTATTATCCACCACCATCATTCATGTTGCCGCTCTGCGAACTGATTGTTATTCATTTGGCATATCACCCCTGCATAGGTTAGAATCCTTGTCTATCGTCTGTTTAACAGTTTTCAATATTTTTATTCGAAGTGTTTTTTTTATGAGCTTTAATCTACATTTAAATTTTCTTTTCTCTTCTTTCTCTTCATGAAATGCATAACAAAACCTTCAACGAATCCATATACGGTTATGCAAAGTACAGTACGTTGTCACCTTTCATTCTATAGTTTACTTTCTGATATCATGAGTGGGGAACTAGATAACCCTGCAAAATCTGGTTTCATAGTTTTATCTCAACTGCCGCGCGATGAAATAACCTTTGATACATTTGGGTGACTGACTTTGCATTTATTACTGCTATCATCTACACGGCATTGCCACTTCATTAGAATCATCGTTTTGTGTGCCCCTCGAAAACAACACTTAAGGTAGCGTTCCAAACAACACTTTTTGCGGAGAGAACGTGCCAAAGTTAAGTTGAATTTTATATAATTTACTTAAAGAACCGAAACATGGGATCTTTTTTTCACTAAATTGTGACAATATGAAATTTTAAACTCGTGACCCATTTTCTGTGTTGATATCGCCCTCTGCCCGGATTTCGGAAAAACTTTAAAAGAAGAGTTGTCCACGGACACTTGAACTTGTGCTGATTTCATACAGATAGTAAATGCACTATTTCCTACATTAATCAATTTAGGGCAAACAACTAGTTGATTTAGTGTATTTATGATCCCAATGATCTAAGCGCTAGCTTTTGACAATTAGTCTGGGTTGAGTCCTGGTTGGAATCCTGGTAAGGCACGGACACTGTGTTTGTTCTACGGCGCTGGCGCTCTCCTTTCCCTGGAACTAGTGGCCCTAAATTTGGACAGGATATCGCTCATAGCTCTCCAGTTGCTCACCGTGGTTTTAACTCCCCCATCCACCACCAAAAGGAAACTGACTTTTTAACCTTCCGTTCTTTTTTTTACTTTTAATTGCTTCTCTGTATGTTTTCCTCAGTGAAGGTCACTTCTGAACTTCGATGAGTTTTCCTCCCTGGACTATGACCGGTAGTCAGTCAAGTTAGGATAACTGGTATAAATAAAGGAAACACGGAACTTGAAGGTGGTGGGCCGCGGATGGCATAGTGTTCAGCGTTCGTGACTGCTACGGAAAAGTCTCAGGTTCGATCTCGGTCAGGTACGAACGTTCGAATCACTGCCGGGATCGAACCTGAGACTTTTCCGTAGCATATCCACCTTGCGTCGGATGGGCACGTTAAGCCGTCAGTATCCGGGTCTTCTTCCTCCTTTCTACCTAGCTTCCGTGTGGCTTTCCTGTCTGGCACTCTAACCTAAATCTCCTAGCTTCCTACTTCTAAGGGTAGTTTAAGACCTGGGATCAGACACTCCCTTCCTAAAATCCTTAACATAAATATCTAAGAATATCTTGAAAGTGGTACACCTCACCCATGTTAGGATTCACTCCGTCTGTGAATGTGAATGATTACACGTTGTTAAATCTTCCACTAAATTAGGAGTTTTAGTGGTGTTAAGTCTCCTACTCAGAGACCAAATCAGCGACTTCAAAGACTTTGTTGTGAGTTAATTTACTTTTGCGCTGGTGTTCTTTCGAACCGGGAATCATTATAAGCAATATTGTTACATATACAGTCTTTGCAAAAAAAAAAAAATAAATAAATAAATACGAAACACCCCGAGAAAGTCGTCCGATCTTGATGAAATTCCGCATGCAAGTAACCAGTATCTCAGGGCCGAATATCCAAATGATTAAAAAATAACAACCAATGACTAAATAATGGCCCGCCACAGTGCATGAGGACCTTTACGAATTTGAAGTATCCTAGGATACATTCAAATTCGTAAAGGTCCTAACAACGCGCATCGACGAGGATATAGCAAGAGCAAAGCTCTCACGCAGGGACAACTGTGACAGCGGACTGCGGTTGCATTAACCTCCACGGACTGTGAGGATGTCTCGACTTCGGATCCCTGCTCAATATGAGAAGTTGAGCGAGTACGAGAGAAGACGCATAATTTGGCTGAGAGAGGCAGGTTGGTTAAGTCGCCGTAACGCCAGGCATTTGGGCCGAAGCGACGCAGTAATAGGACGATGTTGGCACCAATGGGTGAAGAGGACACAATCCAGTGGAATTTGAGCAGTGGACGGCCGAGGGCAACGGTAGAGCGCCAGGATCGAGCGATTGTAAGAGCCGCTCAAACAGAACCGAATTTGTCGCTCTGAACCATTTGTGGCCATGCTGGGTCGTCTACAGGTACGGAAGTGGCCATCCGGGTTGTTACCAGATGAATTGAGGCACAAAGACTACATTCGGGGAGGCCACTCCGCCACCTACCACTGAGCAGCGGGCATTGGTTGCAGGGATATTGATCAGCGTGGATAGTGTCCAGCGGCGTCGTGTTGTCTTCAGTGATGAGCCACGGCACAATATGAGGAGTTGAGCGAGTATGAGAAGTATGAGGAGTATGCACTTGGTACCGATGAGCAGCGCATACGTGTCTGGAGACGAGACGGCCAGCGCACTAATCCTGCCTTTACCTTGGAACGAATGGCACACGGCTCGTAAACCGGACATGACTGTCTGGGGAGCCATTTTCTAATAGCAAGACACCCTTGGTAGTCCTCCCTACCACCCTCACAGTTCAACGGTACTTCGATGAAATTCTACGACCTGTTGTGTTGCCATTGTTGTTGCAACATCACCGAGCAATTTTTCAACAGGATAATGCCCGGCCACACACGGCACAGCTCTCCCAGGCCTGCCACCGTAATGTCGACACACTTCCACGGCCAGCCCGATCTTTCGATGTCTCATCGATCGAACATGTTTGGGACATGATAGGATGCTACCTAACGCCCACCCCGGAATGTCGGTGAACTGGCCCGCAATTTGGACACCACCTGGCATGCTATACCTCAAGACCGTATCCTTGATCTGTATGCGTCTATGGCACGCAGGGTAACCGCTTGTATTCGTGCCAGAAGTGACGCTACAACATACTGGCTTGTTCCACACGTGTAGCTGCTATCCGAATAAATGGCCCAAATGCTCTGGAATTACAAGCATTTCCTTTGCTGTACATGTACATTGCACTTAGCAATTCATCTCGATTGGATGATTCCTTCTGGGTGCTTCGTTTTTTATTTATTTTATTTTGGGGGGGGGGGGGCAAAGAATGTACTTACTTTCATCTCATCAAGGTTGCTTGGATTATTACGGTAGGCATTGCCCTTAGGTACCCTTGTAGATAAACATCTAGAGATCATGGATGATATAGTACACATACGCCCAGAGCCCCCCCCTGGAAAGTGTTTCATTTATTTGTTAAAATGCGACTTACATTGGAAAAAATGCTTTAATTCAATAAAATTGCATTAACTTATAATGGAAAATTTTTCATTAACAAATAAAATATCCTGATGGATTTCAAAAACTTCCATTTTCGGTCGACACCCCAGAAAAAAAAATTCTATGTCATAACTCTCTGGAGTTATGCATTGTCTTTGAAAACGTGTTCCGCGTTTTCCTAAACAATAAAGCATCTGCACAGAATTCATCTGTACGCTCGCAAATACTAGACGATAGAAATTCTTCTGTCATTAAAAATTTAATTGCTTCCTGGTGCTTCACATTCAGAATCTTCATCGCCATTTCTAGATGAAGTGTCATAACAGTTGAATGAGCTTGAACAAATAGCATTCGGTGGATTCGTCTTTATTTCGCTTTTATGGAGTTAAAATATGATGTCGTTATCCATTTAGAGGACCACATTGCAATTCATCTCGATTGGATGATTCATTCAATTCTATGCCAGAGGCGTACATAGAATTTTTTTTTTCTTTTTTCGGGGGGGGGGGGGCACGAAAAATGGAGATGTTTGAAATCCACTAGAACAAAATAAGAGTTAATGAAAAATAAAAGAAAAATTCAAAGCATTTTTTCTAATGTAAGTTGATGCATTTTTATCAAATTAAGGCATTTTTTAAAATATAAGTCGCATTTTATTCGAAAACTTAAAAAAATGAAACACTTTCGTGGGGCCAAGGCCTCCTTCCCTCTAAATACACCCCTGCCCTATCTATGCCTTATTGTATGATACTCGGAATTAGAATGAACAGAAGACCTGCCGTATGCAATCGTTACATGAAGGAGGAAACAAACACATCCCAAATGGTCTTTTTGACTGAAAAGAAAGATGGTTTCACTTTAGAGAAAAAATGGTGTTGCTGGAAACAATACTTCGAGATAGATTTTACGGGGATGGAGGATGCTCTGTTAAGGGAAATTCAGATAATAAACTATTTCAACAATTTCCTAATACGAAACGATTTTATGCAGTAAAACGGCACATATTATGTATTGATATTTTTTTACGGGAAAAATAATTTTGGCACTTTATTTTAAACGCTTTGTTCCTTATCCCCCCCCCCCCCATAAATTCATTGTGTAAAACCCATTGAAAGTACTCCATTAAAAGTTTTGGCATTCGTAGTTTTAGGATGTATTTTGTAAAAAAGTACGTTCTACACTTTGTGCGTGCGTCCGTCCGTCCGTCCGTCTGTGGATACCATATCTCTGCAACTATTAGTCAATTTTAAAAATTCTTTTAGCATTGAGAAGCCTGGAATGTGAGAGCGATGATTTTGGTCCTTCACCTATGCATAACTTTGCCGCTAGATGGCGTAAATGCAGAAGCGAAAATTCGGTGTCATCTTGTTTTTCACTGGAATGATTTCCGAGTCTAGATTTCTTTTTATGCAAGAACTATAACGAAGTGAATTTCTCCGTCATTTTTATCCGCGCCGGGGTTCGAACCCGGGTCCACTCATTCCGGAATAAGTTGCTCTACCAATTGAGCTACGCGGACATTGATTCTAATTGCTATCTGCCTTTATGTCGTGTGCGTCCTTCTGGCAGGTACGTCACATCTCCTGGTACGTTACATCATCTCCCCCTTATTTTTCTTTTTTTTTTTTTTTTTTTTTTCGAAGTGCTGCTCATATTTTTCCTATCTCGCGGTGTGGAAATAACATCACACCAAGGCGAGATTTTGAACGGTCGGGTCATCCGGATAGTTCGGGCGCCATTATAACGAAGTGAATTTCTCCGTCATTTTTATCCGCGCCGGGGTTCGAACCCGGGTCCACTCATTCCGGAATAAGTTGCTCTACCATTTAATCTACGCGGACGTTTTATTCTGATTCCTATCTGCCTTTATGTCGTGTGCGTCCTTCTGGTAGGTACGCCACATCTCCTGGTACGTTACAGAACGGTATTTGAAGAACTACAAGTTTCTTAAAAGGCGCATGAATTTCGAAGTTTTGAGATCTGAACTAAAATCTTTTGTATTATATAGTTACACTACTGGACTGGCGATTCATAAACTGCCCAGGAAGCTGATTTTTCGCTGCCCACTTTTGAGAAAAATTATCAAGGCACACTAAACCCAAAATTAACAGTATGTCAACATCTCAATTCCCTGTTTAAAAACATCCTTTCAACACAAGTCTACGAATTACTGCAGTGTTTTTATTGAGGGAATGACTAAGAATATTTTACCCATTGTTCTGGACTGCAGAATAAAATAAGTAAAATTTAATGTAAGACAAAAATTATTTCCGTTACTCAACCAATTGACAAAGTACATTCTCCGAGAGAGACTGTCGAACATTTTATTTTATTCTTAATGAATTCTATTGCGTCCGGTGAATTCGGAATAGTTTCTTCGCTTACAGCGAGATGGAAAAAATTCAAATGTGCCAAAATTATTTTTTTTATAAGACCTACTCATCTTAAGCAAAATAATTACGAAAAATCTTTTATAAATATTGAAAATTTCCAGAATTGTAATAATTTTACTGTGAATTTATCAAATGAGAGAAATTAAAGAATGCGAAAATGAATGCTTATTTAATTACTTTCAAATGCAAGCAAAAGGCATTTTTACTGTAGCTGAAACAGACTTTCCAAAATTGCAATTCAAGAATTCGTGTAGCTATGAAGCCCAAAAAGTAGTAAATCAGATTCAGATCTCGTTAAAAAAAAAAAAAAAATAAAATAAAAGAAGAAAGAATCATATACGTATGCATAAAGCAATCCAAAATTTTTGCCGTAGGTGAACCTCTGTGCATTAAAGTGCGCAACGAATTTCGAATTCTTATCCCAGATTACTCATACTATATTTGGTTATATTGCATTGATTATCGGCTATTAGCAAAAGCGGGTTGATATACAGGAAGTAAGCCGAAATGGATGGTGCTTAAGTTTGAAAGTCGAAGGGCAGGGAGTTCTAACAAAAACAGTGTTTTGTTTAATAGAACATTTGCTACGTTAAGTGTTACGCCCCCCCCGAAGACTTTGAAGTTTTAGCATTACTTGGTTTTCTAAAAACACTGTGAAGTAAGTACAAATATATGTATACTTCTTTTTTAGCACGTCTTTTGTAAAAAAAGATCCTGCTTATGTTATCGGTTTGTCCGTCCATCTGTACCAACGATATCTCTGCAACTATTAGTCCGATTTGAAAAATTCTTTTTGCATTGGGAAGCTTGAAATATGCGAATGATGATCCTTCATTTCGTATATTTTTACGATGTACAATTTCGCCGTTAGAGGGCGTAAATGCAGATGATGTCGAATTCAAAAATACGTTTTATTCCACATATTTGCTTCTAAACATCCGGTTGAAAAAATTCTTTTATCTTTCGATTCCATTTATGTCGAAGAGTATTTTAGATATAGTTACTTTTTTCAAATTAAGCATAGATTTTCCGCTAGGGGGCGTAAAAGTAAATTACATTTTTCCCGATAACTCTTCTTCTAAAACTCCGATTTGAAAATTTTTTTCTTCAGCGAATACGTCTCCTGATGGAAAATCTTTTGCATGTAATTTCAAATGTTTGGTAAAGAATACTTTAGCCACCAGGGGGCGTAAGTGTTAATTTTTGCTTCTGATTTATTTGCCATAAAATCTGAGCTTCTAAAATATCAATTGAAAAAATTCTTTCGTGGACTGATGCCACTCACATCAATAAACCTTTTTGGAATATTTTTTTCCTAAAATATTCCACAGTTTTCCTGCGGGGGGGGGTAGATGTACATCTTATTTTTGTCAATATCTCTACATCTAGGAGTCCGATTTGAAAAATTCCTTCTTATTTGGATAGTGTTTCCAGTGTGACATGTGTTTCATATAATTTAAAAATTTTCAAGTAATTCATTGACTTTCCGCTATGGGGCGTAAATGTAAATTGCGTGTTCCCCTATATCTCTGCTTCTAAATCTCCGATTTGAAAAATTCTTTCTGCACCGGATACAGCTCCTGATGGAAAATCGTTTGCACATAATTTCTAATTTTTGTAAAAACATAGTCTTAATTTCCGCTTCTGATGTATTTGCAGCAAAATATGAGCTTCTAAAATCTCAATTGAAAAAAAGTCGTTTGTTGGCCGATACTACTCATGTCGACAAACCTTTTAGGAAAATTTTCTTCTTGAAATAATGCATGGTTTCTACACCAGGGGTCGTAGATGTATATCTTATTTTTGTCAATATCTCTACTTCTAAGAGCCCGATTTGAAAAATTCCTTCTTTGTTGGATAGTGTTTCCGATGCGAAATGTTTTTCCTATTAATTTAAAATTTACAAGTAAATCATAGACTTTCCGCTAGGGGCACAAAGGTAAATTGCGTTTTCTGCGTTATTTCTGCTCCTAAAGCTCCGATTTGAAAAAGTCTTCCTGTAGCGCATTCCAGACCTGATGGAAAATATTTTTCACATAATTTCTAATGTTTGGTAAAGAATGGTTTGGGCACCAGGGGTCATAAGTGTTAATTTCAGCTTCTGATGTATTTGTAGCAAAATCTGGGCTCCTGTAAACTCGACTAATATTTTTTTCTTGGACCGATACCGCTTATATTGATAAACCTTTTGAGAATACTTTCTTCCTAAAATAATGCATGGTTTTCCCACCAGGGGGCGTAAAGTCACATCTTATTTTTGTCGATATCTCTGTTTCTAAGAGTTCGTAAGCTCACGATTCCGTTTACAGCAATATCTGAGGAATTAAAAACCCGATTGAAAATCTTCTTTCTTTCGTCAGATCTATTGTTTTACATACCGGTTACATTCAATAGCTTTGATAAATTTAATTTGCGTCAGAACGGATTCAAAAGACGTGCTTATTACACGCGAAAATTCGGTGTCATCTTTCTTGTTTTTTCTTGAGGTAGCATAAAGCCTACCGGCTCTTATGGGCCAGTAGAGTGGCCCACCGAAAATTCTTCTGGTAACCCTGTGGTGCAGTCAGCGATTGAGCAATTATAATGTTAGAGTTCAAGACGAAACCATATTTAAGGGAATCCGAAAGCTATTAAGTATTATTTTATTTTAATGATATCACATTTCAGCAGATTTCTATCTTACTGTGTCATTTAACATCGTCGGCGTAGATAATTTTCTGAATTTTGCAGAGCATCAAACTTTGATATTTTATTTTAGAATGAATGATATCAAAATCCTGATGCAAGTTCAATAAGAGAAATTATCAAACATCCGTCGTTTGCGGATGGCTGTTGGTTTTCAACCGAAGAAATTCTGTTCTTTCGAAAGAATAAAAAAACACTCGTTGTAAAAATGAAATTCTTACAGCAGAGAAAGTAGTCCTAAATATTTCAGTTTCTCTGCTTTTTTTTTTTTTTTTTTAACGTAACAATGAATTTCTCATTGCAATTAGATATTGGCGTAAATATGACATGGATGTTGTTAAGCCAGATAATATCCGAAAACTTGAAATTTCCTCTTCATGGAGCGGCGTCTCCCGGATAGCGCCCGAGTATAAACGGATTCACATGTTCCAAATTTGTATTGTACAATGGTGTAATCCGGTATTTCATTCATTGATTCATTCATAGATATTGGCGTTTAGTGCAATATCCATTCAGAATAATTTTTGTGACGAAATTTCTTTCCCCGGGAATTACAGTTCTGTTTAACTATTTTCCCGTTCTTTGATGTTCTAACAAACTGTCCAGCAATGAGCTTTGCTATTTGACAGGCGTAGTTTTTCTTTTCTTCTGTCGTCATCAAAACCAGCTGTGGGAGGAAAGTGGTAGAAAAGTATTTTAAACCCACGGAAGTGAATTGAAAAAATAGCCTTGGCTTAAGATGCACCAAGGCCAATAATGTAGTAATTCATCGACACATTTGGAGCTGAGGTTACTGCGAAATGAACTTATGCAATGGCTTGGCGTTCATGGCACTAATACCAAATTTAAAATGCGCCACGATGATTTCTTGCCTGGAATAAGAGTCGTGAATTTTTGCACTCGCACTTCTTTTAATTAGAAATGTGCTACCGCTTAACAAGAGAAAAGAATGCGTGTTGGTTAACAGCTGAGTCTTGAAGGTTGACATTGAGAATGGATCTCATTCATGCTGGTTGCGGTTGTCCTTGACAATCATTGGCGGTTGGCTGTTTTCCCCCAGCTGTCTGAAGAGCTAGCTTCTCGTTTTGTTTTTGATACATCTTCCGTTCTTATGTTTTCTCTCTTTCTCTCTACCTTCTAATGTACGTGTCAAAGTGACACTAAAATCTATTCGCTGACGTAATCAGGGCCAGCTCATGTATACCAGGCTGCGGGCTCAACTGCAGCAGCCAACAGGTACTTCTTTCTAGGTATAAGGGAAGTAGGTTCTCTCCACCCACTGATTTAAGTCTCACAGGAAGTCACTGATGTGTTCGAGTGTGCCACTTATTTTTTATCCTCTCTCTTTTTGATAACGAAAAGCCTTTACTGCTGGTGCTGGGCGGGGGATGTTCGTAAACGTTAAGATCATACCCCCCTTCCTCTTTATTACTGCTCTCGGGTATTCATGTAGTCATGGGAAGTGGAATTCTCCGAAGTAATGTTTTGTTTACAAGTTTTACCGTGTATTAAATTGCTATCTACTTGTATTCATGCAAACGGGATGAAAAAATAAATTTAAATTGCAGCAGTTATGTGCTACGGTTCAAGTCCCCTCCCCCATGTTTGTTTGAGATCCAAAGAGGAGTGTCAGACCACTGAGTGAAGAATTTTCAAATTGCATATATACAGACAGCATACATCCATCACCTTGAAACTATTGTAAATATAGTAATTTTGTATTTAAAACAAGTTCGTAAAATCATGCAATGCATTGATTATGAAACGCTTTCCAACATACCAGAAATCATTACTCAAGCTATTACTCAAGTTATTAGGATAATGGCTGGAATAAATCTCGCTCCTGTGTCCTGACCTTTGACCTCATTTCGATGATATTCAATAGAACCAGTTTAGTATACCTCCGGAACAACATACTAAAGTTTTGTCGCAATAGAAGCATTTTTAATCAAGTTATTAGGATAATGGCTGGAATAAATCTCGCTCCTGTGTCCTGACCTTTGACTCCATTTCGATGATATTCAGCAGAACCGGTTCAGTGTACCTCTGGAACAACATACTAAAGTTTTGTCGTAATCGAAACATTTTTACATAAGTTATGACGCATAAGGGCAATGGAATGGATCCCGCTCCTATGTCCTGACCTTTGACCCCATTTCGCCCATTTTCAACAGAATTCGTCCCCAGGTGGTCCCCTACCACATACTAAAATTTCATTGAAATCGAACCATTTTTACGCGAGTTATCGTGCGGACGGACGGACAGACAGACAGACGGATAAAGCTGGAGCGTATATGCTTCTTCAACCTACAGCAGGAAAGCGTAAATAAACTATTTTCATGCGGAATATAGCAGACATTTCTTTATTCCGCAGAAGTTCACTTTTGTTTTGCGTTAAGGACGTTTGCGGAGAGTTGTAATTCATTCCTGTATGGTAACTATTACTCTACTTTTTCGTCACGTTCAATCAGGAACGTGCAGCCCTGTTTCTTCTCTGACAAATTGGGGAGTATAAGACTCTCAGCGTCATTTTCTTGTAGGACTTCCGTCCACAGATAGTAGAGTTTAGGTCCCAGCCACCTACAGCGAGATCGCCTTTTATGCAGGACACAGAAATGGAAGGAATGAGAGCAAGTCTAGCGACTTTGACAGAACAGTTTGTAGTGAGATTAGAGTACAGTAGATGGCGCCACCGTACAAGTACGATATTGCACATAGAGGGGAGAGAGAATTTCAGGTGGGGTATAGGAAAGGATACCCATTTAACCAGTGGGTCCACCCTGGGGGCCGTCACTTAACGTGCTCGTCCGATGCACGGCGGATATTCAGCGATTGTTAGTAAATCACACCATCTCTGAAAGATCAGCCCAGGCTTGAACCTGGGGACCCAGCATCGATAGTGTGAAACACTAACCACTAAGCCATCCGCGGCTCCAAATTGGGGAGTAAAACCCACGCCGTCTATTAATCCTTATTTTCACGTGATTTAGAAACTCTTAGTTTCAGAATAAACTGGTACTAAAGGATATGCTGAAATCCAAGGACTACTAATCTCGTGAACAGTGGCGTACCGGATAACCCCTCCCCCGAAAAAAATATCTCCGAGGTCCTTTCGTGAAAATCTAGTAGCTTTTAATTATATTGAAGCTGTTAAATTCCATATTTTTAACTTGGTTTTATGGGCATTTTAATAATTCAAATTCTTTGGAACCTACAAGTACTTTTCGTAAAACCAAAACTATTGCACTTCATTTCGTGTAACACAAAAATGTGCGCATTGTAATTAAGATGGTTGCCCAAGTTTTGTACCAATACAAAGTACTACAAAGCTGTTACTCCAAAGTTGATCATATCACACAAATTTTATATAGTTAAGGTTCTTTGAAATTCTTCATAATCAAACACACACAAAATACATAATTATCGTGTGCCTAATCTTTTCTGTTTTATACAGAACATTAGCTTTACTACCCGGCTTTGCCCGGTACAGAATGTATGGAATCTGTAGAATCAAACGGACCAAACGCGTTAACACGCGTCCAGGAGACACAGCATTAAAACACTGACTGAACAAAATTCGTTAACAATTTGTTATCGACTATCAAATGCATCACGTGCTTTCAGTTTCAGACGTTTTTGAGGGGCGAATCCCTGGGATAAAAAAGTTAAAAACTTATATTTCCAAATATTTTATGAAACTGTCTGAAATTTTAATGAACATCATAAATCGTTAATAGGAACATGACTCCCAAATTTCGCCTGAATCTGTAAATAAATAACTTTTTAAATTAGCCGTCAAAATGTTATTAACCGTTTCTGCGTATATATTTCTGTTTACCGATGAATTAAAAATTCCAGGCCTATTTTTAAAAGTTTTGACCGGATTGCGGTGAAAGTTTGAGAAACTCCTCTTATTACCAATTCATGGTGTTGATAAAAGTTTCAGCCCGTTTCGTTAAGATTTCGCAAAGTTCGTTTTTGCATTTTTTTATGCTCAGTTCTCAAAGAATAGAAACACCTGTGGATGTGCCGGGGCGATGAACGCAGTTCCGTGCTTCTAGATTTGCAACAGGCTGACGTAGCAAATGACGCTGACTTTATTGATTAGCTTATTAATTAATTCATAACTCGCGAACGGAACAACATATACATCTTAAAATAGATGCGTTGACCTAGAAATTCCAGTATTAATAAGCTATGCAAATTTCACGATGCCACAGTTCGGCGTTCGAGAGGTTTTTCTACTTCAGACAAACAGACGTTTTGTGTTTTATATACAAGATTAGTAAGCAAATAAATAATTAAGAATTGTGACATGAAAAAAGCAAAACTACTACTAAAATTATTTATAGTTGAATAAAAAGAAATACACACACACTTAACATAATGCCACAATGTTTTGCACATGTACATTTTTTTTTTTGTCTTTGCTGCTATAAAAAAAATACTTATCTCTGTTTCTTCGTCCCGGTAAAGAACACGTGATTTGGTTTATTACATTCTGAAGGATGCGCAGTTATGAATAAACAACTGTAATGCATAACAATTTATCCTCGTTGGTGCAAAACTTTCACTCACTGAATGATATTTAACTTTCACTTGTTAATATGCACAACATGTATAGGAACTATTGATATGTCTGTGAAAAGGGGTTTTTAAGTCCTTTGGAATAGCTGCTTTCCGTCATCTTTTTAATACTTTATTCAAAGCTGTCACCAAAAATTTCTGGGTATTTCTTTAATCAGTATCACATGTGTAACGTACCAGGAGATGTGACGTACCTGCCAGAAGGACGCACACGACATAAAGGCAGATAGGAGGCAAAACAAACGTCCGCGTAGCTCAATTGGTAGAGTGACTTATTCCGGAATGAGGGGATCCGGGTTCGAATCCTGGCGTGGACAGAAATGACGGAGAAATTTACTTCGTTATACATGAAGTTTCCTCAAAAGATTTTGTCAAGTCTTTTTTCTGAGGCTAGAGAAAGGCCTTCTTAGCCGTTAAAGCTTCCCCACAATGCGGAGTTATCAGTGCGCCCCTGATTGTGAACACTAACCCCTCCCAACAGAATGTGAATGAGGTTTGAAGGAGGAAAAATCAAGCCTGAACATATGTATGTATGGGTCCTAGTATAAAATGAGTTTTGAAGGGAGAAAAAAAAAATCGGGCCCGAACATATGTATGGGTCCGAGTATAGAATGAGTTTTCAAGGGGGGGGGGATCAGCCCCGAACATATGTATCGGTCCGAGTATAGAATGAGTTTTCAAGGGAGGAAAATCGGCCCTGAACACATATGTACGGGTCCGAGTATAGAATGAGTTTTGAAGGGGAAACAAATCAGGCCCGAACTCGAAGGGGGGGGGATCAGGCTCGAACATATGTATGGGTCCGAGTATAGAATGAGTTTTCAAGGGGAAACAAATCAGGCTCGAACATATGTATCGGTCCGAGTATAGAATGAGTTTTCAAGGGAGGAACAAATCAGGCCCGAACTCGAAGGGGGGAGGGGGATCAGGCTCGAACATATGTACGGGTCCGAGTATAGAATGAGTTTTGAAGGGGAAACAAATCAGGCCCGAACTCGAAGGGGGGGGGGGATCAGGCTCGAACATATGTATGGGTCCGAGTATAGAATGAGTTTTGAAGCGGAAAAAAATCGGGTCCGTACCCTTCAATGAAATATCGAGCCAGGTGATTCTTTAGTTGGAAAAAAAAGGATCATGCGTCATCAGAGTGAAAATACACAGTAGAATATGGTTATATCTTTTAGTTTTCTCTTGTTTATTAAGTGCTCAGTCCAACGTTTCCTTTCTTTTGTGTTTAGAGGTTTAAGGTGGTTCCACCTAAAATCTCTGCCTTATGTTTCCACTGGTAAAACTTTTTTACATATTTTCTTCGCAATTAATGTATTCCCAAGGATGAAAATTTGCATGACGTCCAGTCCAGTTTTTGATTCTGGTGTATCTTCTCTCACCGTAGGTACTGTTGTTGTCACATTTCTGTTCCAAAGGACAACGAAATGTTTCTCTGCAGTTCTTTCATCTCTAACTTTCTTACCTTTTGAAAATGTTTTCGTTACATATTTTTTTAATCGAAAAAGATATTTACGAATGTCGTAGTATCGCCTTATTTTATATAATTAAAATAATATAGATATTTAAAATAAATATGGCATATACTGTTAAAAAATTTGTGGTAGGTTGCACCAAAAAGTGGTGCTACACCAGCTGAACTACTTTCTGAGAAAATATACACCACTGTGTAGGGTAAACAAAACCTAAAAACACGGTGCAACTTTGCACCACGTCATGGTACAAGGTTGTCAATATACTCGTTAGGTGTTAGCGTGTGATCCTAAAGCCGGCTTGCTAGTCATTTGGTGAAACTTTCATTCGTGGTTGTCTGAGTGTAAAGCATAAACACTCCTCGACCTGCGTAAGAAGTACATTCTTGGAGCTTTCGCGAAAACCAAATTTTACGTAAGTTGAGCTTTACAAAGCACAGCAAATTACAAGTCTTACCTAGTAAACCTAAAACGCAACATAAGTTTCTGTTACCTGTATAATAATACATGGCACTTCTCATATACTTGAATTAAAAGAAATATGATATACAGTAATTTAAGTTTTAACCCTCGTATATCTAGTCATAGTACTTTATGAACCTTGTGGGTACATCGAATGTCGGATATTCGAGTATTAGTCTTGGAAAATCTTCATTTTACATACAAAAAGGTGCTGCTCTCGTACGAGTTAGACACTTGATACGACGTCTCAAAACGACGCATTGTCAACGACCGCATTTTCTTTACAGAAATCCTCAATTTTGAGCTCTATCGGAACATATTCGATCAATTTGTTCTAACACAACGGCACAGAAAGTGAAGACTTTTTTCAACAGGACAGTACACGATTTGTAGCCTTGTTCTCAGAGAATGAGTTTTAAGGGATATTGGCTATCATGAGTGTCAAGTGCGAACTCCCCAGATTTATTCCTGTGCGATATTTCAAAGAGCGAGTATTGTAAACATTCCTACTCAGCGAAATAGTTATCGGACATCAGTGAGTCCATGAATAACGTACATTAGGAGTCATTGCAGTCCATTTCTGAAAATATGGCCGTCGTTTGGCAACAGGCATATATGGGAGAAAAGGCAGTGAACACCTGCTGTAAATTTTTACGCAACGCAGACGAACGCGCACACACAATCAACCTGACAATTGGTAGATCTACTGATTTTGGAGTTGTTGCTAGTAGACTAGGTAAACTAATCTGCCAATCGCCCTGTACATTCCTAAGTATTGGCAGCTGGACTACGAGCATCACCGTTTCCAAAAGCGTGGACCAAGGCTTGCTGAACGTACGACCCCAAGGGGGATCGAATATTCAGCAAGACTTTGGTAGGTCAGAAGCCAGCCCTTAAGAGTCTGAACGTCGAAAATCAGCCCCTAGAGCTTCGAACGGTCACAAGCTGCGCCACCGGCTCACTAGTCTAAGGCATGAGGTCAGAAGCCAGGCCTCAGACTACTGCGCCACTGGCGCAGTAGCCTAAGGCCTGGCTTCTGACCGTTCGTCCGAGTGGGCTCAGGCGAGACTGTCTAGAAAGTACAAGGCCATGAGATTAGAGAAATGCGTTTTCTCATTTAGTGACGGCATGTAAAAACAAAGGCTTCTGATTGGTATCTAACGCTGACATATGATATCAGATGCTCAAGGAACGCTTATAGCGTTGTGAATCCGTTTATTTTCGTAGTGTAATATTACACCACGAAAAAAAACAAAAACGGATTTACCATGCTATAGGCGTTCCTTGAGTATTCACGATCTGGTGTATTTAAAATAACATAGGACGGCAGATACTACACGGTACCAGGGCATGCAAACTAAGAGTGGCGTCACGAAAGCAGGAAACTCACCTCTTTAATGACATGGTCTTGTACTTTCTAGACGGCTTTGGCTCAGGCCCGAGTGCTGCATGAGTCATGGGTGGTGTGCTTGTCCTACGGCACTGGCAATCTCCCTTCCCTGGAACCAGTGGCCCAAAATTAAGGACGGGCAACTGCTTATACCTCTGAGTGGTGGGTATTAAACAACGAAACGACAAATATGTTGAAGTACTCAGTCACGACCTTTAGAATGCATCTACTCCTTTTTTTTTTCTTGATGCTCCTCATTTAAAGAACATTTCAGTATTGACAGCCGACGACAAAAACATCACACATATTCTTTCACTGCACTAATTGAAAATTCGGAAATCAAAAAAGAAAACAGTTAAAAGTATTTCTTAGAAAGTATAGTTCAATCTTTCTGATTCCTTAATACTTTAGGTAGGAATTTTGAACGTATAGTGTACAGAAAATAGTTCAAAGTATTAGTAAAGAATTTATGAAATAGTAAGGTAAATAAAGGAGGGAATTTGAATACATAACACCCAAATCTGGTGCCATGTGACGGGGTGGCGAGAGAACAAAACAAAACGAACCGCACACGCGTCATTAGAGGGAAAATGTAATGTGACTGTAATTATTATTTTTTCTCGTATTATTGCAAACTGTGTCAAAGAAAATGCTGACCAACAATTATGCTCATTGATGCAAGAATCATTTAATGTAAGATGAGGAATAATAAATAATTAAGATAGACATAAATCAAGCTGTTCTTTCCATGTAAAATATATGATAGGAAGAATAATGTTGATGTAATGATATGATAGGAGAAATAATATTGAAAGTTGTCTTTGACGAACATTTGATTTTGCCGAAAACAAAAATACATTTTACAAACTAGTTTATAAAAGTGACTTTCCAAGCCTTACACCTTAAGCATTAATACTCATAGTTACCTTTCAGTGAGCTCAGTATTGATTGAGAATATTGATGACACTGAGCTAATTGTTTCGTTTATCGTGGCACGATCAGCGCCTTTGTGAACGCCTTGTGTTTTGCAAAATAATCCATGGGTTTGTTTCTGTGATTTCCTTTTTGTACAATGTTCAGAAGAACAGGTTGCCTTTAATGCAGCCTGAATGTCAGTTTGTCAACAGGGAAATTTGCGAAAGACTATCATTATGCTGTTTCAGAAATGTTGTAGGCAATACTAATTTCCTCTTCGAACTGGGAATTTCCTTCAAGGACTCGACAAAGCGACAATACATCCACTTTTATTGTGTTTAAGATTCATATATACGTATACTTTCGTAAAGTAGCAGTAGACCAGGAAATGATTACAGTTGGGACGCTCATGTAAAAAAATTAAGCTCCAATACAAATTATCTTTTTAACTCTTAAATGTAAGTTCCATCTGTTTTAATTACATTAATTTAAACTGTGGTGATTCTTCAGCCAGTAAAAAATGTTCTTAGTGTTTCCAGTTCGTGCAAATCAAAAATATTCTTTACAGCAATAAAAATAGGTTTACGAAACAAAAAACAAAAAAAGTTGCAAAAATATAGAAATTATCTTTATGGGTAAAAGAAGCATAAAAAGTGAACTAATTTCTGTGTATAGGATCATAAAGTACTAGAACATAAAAAATGACTTCTGCTACGGAATATTTTTTATGTTTTGTGCATATTCAAAAATATTTCCTATCTCTTTTAAAAAACAGTTCTTCCCTATCTACCACATCATTCCTTCATTTTGCCTCACTCTGGCGAATCAGCTTAGCTGCTTCAAGCTTTCTGTAATGATTTTCTTCCATAGTAACTCCACCTGTCAACCACCCCAGATATACTTTTCCCTCTTTACAGCTTTTTTTAATCTCACTGTTTCATTGCGCATCACCTTAAATGCCACTCACTCTTGTAGTATGAGAAACCTCTTAGTGAGTGACAACGCAATTTGTAAAACACTTCCGATTCTTTTTTCCATCAATCTCACATGTCTTCAATGGTTTCAGTCGTTAACTGAGCGATTTGGAGCAACACTGATGTTTCTCAAGAAGACTTACAAACTTTATTCGTTTCATTAGAGGCATCTTCTTATCCTCTTTCTCCAATCGACATTCACTTTCACTCGTGGCACTAGTTGGTTGGTGTTTATTGGTATTAGTGCCTCGATGGACTAAAGAAGGTAACGCTCCGCTGTTTAAGACAGTCTCATGACACTAACAGGTAAAAATCAGAACCTCCTTATCACACGAGGGTCAACAAATAAACGTTTCAGGTGCTGAGCGTAAACAACATTTTTTTACAATTCTAGGCCCCAAAGGGTGTTTATCCCACGTATGTGTGTGTGTGTGTATACCTATGCTTGAAAAATGTATCACATAGACACAGCTCATTCTGGATAGCCGCAACCATGAATAGAAAAAACGAAACAAAAAAACAATCGTGAATTTGTGCGGGTATTCTTTGCTAAAACATTTTCTCACCCGTTTGTTTAAATTAAACTTTTTTTTGGGGAGACTTCCAGTTTTAGTGGAAGATAAAACAGGAGGGTTTCACAAATAGATGTAAACATAATTAGCATAATTCACACGCCTTTCGATTTTCTGGAGCGAAGTTCTCCTTCTTGGTGGCGTAATAGAGAGATGTGTCTTTTATAAGCGGTTCTGGAAAAAAACATTTTTGTGACTGCTTGAGTTATAGGGAAGTCAAGATTTTAAAATAATACTTCCCTATTCTCCAAATACACAGTTATTCTATGTGGCGGAATTGTGCAATCGTATTTAGTACGATATCACATTCTTCTGGCATTTGATAGAAAAATTCCTTTTGCAACAGATAGTTTAGTAAAGATTATGCGCGAGATAGTTTAGTAAAGATTATGCGCACACTTTCAAATTTTTCTGCCGCGTAGTTTTCGATATTCAAAATGTTGATTGTTTAAGAAACACGAATGAACTTTGCTTCTTTCATAAGCACATTCATTTTTACCGATTAAAATCTTACGTTTTTAAATTTAATCAGCAAAAACCACAGAGAAGAATTTGCGAAGAAAATCAAATTTTTGCTGGAAATGGCTTTCGAAACCACGTTTTTTTTACTCCGGATAGAGATATTCTCCCGATTGAACTACGCTGGCAATCTTATCGCTACAACTTGCCGTTTTGACTCACGCGATTCCTCAGTGGTACGTCACATACACCCCCCCTCCTCTTGAGAAAGGCGATGGCACGAAATCGCAGGTTACTGGTCCACCGGCAAACCATGCTAAAGAAGGAGGAATCATCATTAATACCAGACGATGCGCGAAAAAATCATTACACATATTTTCAAGAACCTCACGGCAAGGAGATTAAATTTTAGTTTTAAGCACCAATGTGATGAAAAGCCCTTTTTGCCGGTGGTGGTAATTGAATTCACGTCTTCCTGCTCCGGAGCGGGATGTTCTCCCGATTGAACCATCCCGGCAGGGTTTTGACTTATACGTCACAGGTTAAGTTCACTGTTTTTTCTACAAGAATTAAAAAGAGTAATGAAAGCAATCAGTAACAGTCAGAATAAAAAAGAAAAGAAATGGTGGTTTTCCCTTAAATACACAAATCTAACAAAACGTAGATGTTACAGAACAGCTATGTTGTGTTTACTAGCTACACAGTACGGGTTAAATTTTCTCAACTCTATGAAAATGATCATTTTTTTTTCGATTTTCCATCATACTTTTCTGAGGTTATTGACTGCATTATCGTTTCATTTCATTCAGGAACGATTAGTTTTTATCCGATCACGATGACATCTTAAGTGCTTGGTTTCTTGCTGATGTCCCACCCTGTACATTTTTTTCTCGTATCTTTTTTTTTTTTTTTTTTATCTTATTAAGGGGAAAGGAAATGGGGGATGTTTCGGGTTCGGTGGCAACATGCGATGTCATCTTTTGCTTTCCTTGTTTATGGCAGATGGAAATACTACTCTGCTCCCAAATTGTTCTTTCTGTCTTGCTTCAATTGTTTTCAAAGACCAGTGACATGCAATTTTTTTTACTAATTTCATGCTTGTCATTCATTATCTTAAATTTACTTTTCTTTCTCTTTTTCTTGTACTTTATCGTTTTATTTTTTTCTACAGCGGGATTATGCTACCAGCCTGTGATGAGTAAAGTAGTCAGAAGTTATCTTTCTTTACGTATATATTGTTACTGTGTATTATATCTCATGTCACTAAGCTTTTGAATTTATGTAATTGCTATACGTTTGTGCGCTGAAAATAAACCGGTGTTGTTACAATTTCTTGTGAGGCTATATTCGCATAAAGATCTCATCGTTCTGCTTGAAGCAATTCTTCCAACGGTCAAAGAGTGGTTGATACTCAGTCTGCACTTTCAGGCAATGCTTTTATTGAAGTACGAATGTTGCTATATATCATGGGTTAGCTGCCGTTTGCTACTAATAACTCGTGCTGAAGTGGGCTGATTTTATCACATCATTATTTTTCTTTTCTGAAGTGTAACGACCCGATGAACATCTAAGTCCATAAGGAAATCTTGTGCACCTAATGCCCATGTTATGCGATTTATTGCAGCTGCTATTACCTATAAGGATATCTGAAAAAAACAACAACAACAACAAGAAAGTTGACACAGAATTTTCGGGTGTAATAAGCACGTCTTTTGAATCCGTTCTGACGCAAATTAAATTTATCAAAGCTATTTAAAGTCAATGGAACCGGTATGGAAAACAATAGATCTGACGAAAGAAAGAAGATACTCAATCGGGTTTTTAATCCCTCAGGTAATGCTGTAAACGGAATCGTGAGCTTACGAACTCTTAGAAACAGAGATATCGACAAAAATAAGATGTGACTTTACGTCCTCTGGTGGGACAAATACTTCAGAAGCAGAAATGAACACATATGACCCCTGGTGGCTAAACCATTCTTTACCAAACATTAGAAATTATGTGAAAAATATTTTCCATCAGGTCTTGTATGCGATACAGGAAGAATTTTTCAAATCAGAGCTTTAGGAGCAGAAATAACGCAGAAAACGCAATTTACCTTTGTGTCCCCTAGCGGAAAGTGTATGATTTACTTGAAAATTTTGAATTTACAGGAAAAACATGTCACACGGAAAACACTTTCCAACAAAGAAAGAATTTTTCAAATCGGATTCCTAGAAATAGAGATATTGACAAAAATAAGATGTACATCTACGCCCCCTGGCGTAGAAACCATGCACTATTTTAAGAAGAAAATGTTTCTAAAACGTTTGTCGACATGAGTAATATCGGTCAGCAAACGACGTTTTTTTCAATCGAGAATTTAGAAGCTCATATTTTGCTGCAAATACAACAGAAGCGGAAATTAAGATTTACGCCCCCTGGTGGCCAAACTATTTTTTTACAAACATCCAGAAATTATGTGCAAACGATTTTCCACCAGGAGCTGTATCCGGTGCTGAAAGAATTTTTCAAATCTGAGATTTAGAAGCAGAGATATAGGGAGAAACGCAATTTACCGCTGCTCCCCCTAGCGGAAAGTCTATGAATTACTTGAAAATTTTGAAATTATATGAAAAACATGTCACACGGAAAACGATATCCAACAAAGAAGTAATTTTTCAAATCGGACTCCTAGAAGTATTGACAACAATAAGATGTACATCTACGCCCCCTGGCGGAGAAACTGGAATATTTTAAGAAAGTATTCCGAAAAGGTTTATCGATGTGAGTGGCATCAGTCCACGAAATAATTTTTTAATCGATATTTTAGAAGCTACGATTTTATGGCAAATACATCAGAAGCAAAAATTAACGCTTACGCCCCCTGGTGGCCAAAGTATTCTTTACCAAAAATTTGAAATTATGTGCAAAAGATTTTCCATCAGGAGATGTATCCGCTGAAGAAATTTTTTTTCAAATCGGAGTTTTAGAAGAAGTTATCGGGGAAAATATAATTTACTTTTACGCCCCCTAGCAGAAAATCTATGCCTAATTTGAAAAAGGTAACTATATCTAAAATACTCTTCAACATAAATGGAATCGAAAGATAGAATTTTTTTTTCAATCGGATAGAAGCAAATATGTGGAATAAAACGTATTTTTGTATTCGACATAATCTGCATTTACGCCCTCTACATGCGAAATTGTACATCGTAAAAAAAAAAAAACGAAATAAAGGATCATCATTTGCATATTTCAAGCTTCCCAATGCAAAAGAATTTTTCAAATCGGACTAATATTTGCTGAGATATCGTGGGTACAGACGGACGGACAAACCGATAACAGAAGCACAATCTTTTTACAAAAGACGTGCTAAAAAGCCTGGAAATCTGTTTTCATACACTAATACGAAGGGCGTTCAAAAATTCCTTGAGATGCATATGCAGAACAATAACCGTTTGAACTCACCTTAACGAACTTTTGCTCTCCTTCAAAGTTCTTCAGGATGTATACAGAGTTGCAGACGTATACGCCAATCAGGGGCGGATTGGGACGACCACGCCAGACCGGGAATTTTAGTCTTCCGGTCCAGTACAAAAGCACACCTTTCAGCGGAACACCTGATAAATCTCTTGCGACGTACCACTGAGGTGACGCATGAGTCAAACCGGCAAGTTGCAGCGATAAGATTTGACGGGATAGTTCAATCGGAAGAACATCCCCCTCTGGAATAGAAACACGTGAGTTCGAATTGCACCACCAGCAAAAGAAGGTTATACCCTGTACCCTCATGATAAGTTTCCGATTCTGGATGGAAGAGAACTGTTGAAAATGGTCTGTAAGACGAATGAAGTTGTGGACAAATTTTAACAACACTTTTGCAGTGAGAGTATTTTAAAAGTCCTTTCAAGATTTGAATCAAAACTCAAAGCTCGCTCAAAACGGGATGTTTTACAAGATAATTATTTTCCCTTAAAAATTTGTTTTGGACGAAAAGAAAATCCCTTGTCTCTTGAAGACAACATTTCCAAAGAAATCATTTTGAAAGTTGAAATGTGAACATGCCACATTTCAATTTTCCTAAGCAAATAATTTTTATATTTCATTGATCGCATGCTTCGTAATGGTACTTGTACCCCGTCCTTTTTGAGATTGGAGGTTTAACGACCACAGTGAGCAACTCAATGGGCTATAAGCAGTCGCCCGTCCCTAATTTAGAGTCACTGGCTACAGGGAAGGGAGAGAGCCAGTGCCGTAAGACAAACACAACATCCATGCCTCAGCGGGATTCGAACCCGGACCCCGTTCGGTCGAATGATCAGAAGCCATCGCTTAGACCACTGCGCCACCGGGACGGCAGGGTAGACTTAAGAAAGAGTACTCAAGGACGAGGAGCCGCCCCGGTGGCTCAATGGTCTGAGCGATGGCCTCTGATCATTCGTCTGAAAGAGGTCCGGGTTTGAATCCTGGTGAGGCATGAATGTTGTGTTTGTCTTACGGCATTGGCTCTTTCCCTTCCCTGGTACCAGTTACCCTAAATTAGGGAAGGGCGACTGCTTATAGCCCATTGAGTTGCTCACGATGGTCGTTAAACCTCCAATCAAAAAAAAAAAAAGTCTACCCATTATTTTGATCCATGATTCACCAGTTTGATCGATGAACTGGTACTGATAAATGGTTGTTTCTTTCAAGATAAATGTGGATGAGACACAGATCGCGAAATACCTCTGACGAAGAATCGCTTTGTGCTCTGTGCTAGTCTGTGGATATGGATGTAGGGATGATGGACTGTCACAATGGATACTCCTACTTTCTTCAAGACTAAAACAGGAGGATAGGGCCTACCAATGACCCAGTGCTCCAAGTCCAACGACTTACGCCTAACTGTTGTTAGTTAGCTGTAGCTAAATTGATTTAGAACGGATTGCTTGTTCTGGCGCGGTACTTATCTCTCTCTCTCTCTCTCTCTCTCTCTCAGAAGCTAACTTCTTGTGACAAGTACATATAAAGCTCAAATGAAGTTAACGATTATTGTCCATAAGTACCAGAATCATTTTTCCTACGTACAAAAAATTCGAGACAAAAAGAATACGAGAAATTGGGCAAATTATGGAGTGGTCCCCCTGGAAATATCCCGGTGGGCCAATCCGCCCCCTGACGCCAATTCTGGGACTCTTGACGATACTGCTGTTGGGGAATACTCTGCAACTGTGAATGAACGCATTTTGCAAGATCTTTCACCTTTGAAAAAGGCCTCCCAGCAAGTTTCTTTTCAATCTCAGGAAACAAACAAAACTCCCAAAGATGCAAGATCGGGTGAATATGCAAGATGCAGCCGTTTAATTAGTTGTCTGTTATAGATAAGCCATAACTGTCGGTTTTTGTGAGCGCTGACATTGTTATGAAGAAAGAGATAATTTGACATGCCTTTTGTCGGATGCTGTTCCATTTACATATGAAGTGTTTGCCATTTATCGTCAATTTGTTTTTTAGGTTTGGCATCCATGGCTGTCTCTATGTTTTTTTCAGGTTGAGAATTTAAAAAAATGCGACCATCTTCCTTGAGCAGAAGTTTTTTTAAGAGGATTATGGAGCGAGGTCCATCTTCTGCAACTCAGACACAGTTATCACTCTTTCTGCAAGTTGTATAGCAATAAAATCATGACTCATAACCTGAGACAATGTCTGTTAACCATTTTGGGGTCACCAGGTTCACACATTGCTAGCATCTCCTTGCAAGAGTCGACTCTAGCCTTTTTTTTTTTTTTTTTTTTTTTTGCTGTTCTGTATTGCAAAAATTTATATATAAATATTTATGAAAAATTGTTTCTGCATTGTCAATCGATACATTGATATCTGAACTTCTAAACTGAACGGGAATGTGCGGGTTTTCTTTAGTGAGTTCACGAACAGCAACGATGATTCTCTCGTTCTCGGCCACCATCGATCTCCTTGCACGAGGGAGATCTTCGAAACTCTGCCATCGTTCTCTGAATTTGCGCTTCCATCCTGTTTAACGTTGCCATATGAACAGGCATACCCTCACATCGTTTTGAAATCGGCATGGATTTTTTCTCTCGTCGTCTCCAAGCTGCATAATCGTGAAAATGCAGAATCTTTCCCCTTCTGTAGTGGGCTCCATAGCAAAAACACACACAATTCGCAGACCGAAGCGCCTTCCGCAAAGAGAGAAATGATGATACGGCCTTTGTTTTTCACACGAGTGAAATTTTTTTTAGACAAGCTTCCAAACAAGTTATAGCTCCTTAACTTGGACGTAACGAGTGCTAATATACCGGCCTGTATCAAACGCTTTTTTCAGGACCTGCGTAACTATAAAACATTCACCCTGTCCTCTTCAATTATTGTTCTGTAGTTCTCGTATCTGTTTCGTCCCGAGTCACGGCAAAGGCTATTATTACTCTCTTTCTGTTAGGTATGGCATAAATCATTAAACGCAGAAAACACATTCGTGCACATGAACCATTAGGATGAATATCGTCTTAACACGATTTTAATTATCTTAAAATCTGAAACATATATACAATTAAAATACTCTAAAACACATTAGCACTTTCAGGGCGACAGCCGCCCCATCGTCAGGTGTGATCGGATTTCCCAAACCGTTCAGTATAAATATCACAATAGTGCACCATAACAGCAATCGACGTAAGAGAATCTTGCGATATAAGCGCCATCTGTCCCGGCGGTCAAACCACGATCAGAGTGACACCACATCATAAATCGAAAACATGATTATAACTGCAATATTAAGTATTAAAGTCTAAAAAAGGAAGATAGTTCTGAGGATTGTCCAACACTTGTAGACAAAAACGTTTCCAAATATCAGGTGGATCAAAGGGCAATTATCATTACAGCAACTTCCTTTGAACGCAGAAATGAACAAACTCTCCGTCACCAGTAACATATGTGTAGAGGCTGGGGTTATTAAAATTTTGGCATTGTCCCAATCTGGGATTTTTCTGAATCAATACACTTGATAAGGACTGTGCATATATGGCTTGATTTTAAACTATATTTATGTTCCTGCAGCCTGAGGCACAGTTTCCGACGAGTCGAGAGCCTATGTAATAATTAATACACTCATGCGATTCATTGTCCAATAATGGGATGCAATGAACACCCTACCTCTGTGAATCATCAGTTCTTGGGCGGTCTTTCCTCAGAACGGATGATATGTTGTTAACTCCCACGCCAAACTGTAACCGATATTTAGAGCAGATTTTAGACATTAAAGTGGTAAAACCAGGTAGGAAATCCAGTATTCCAACAAACTTTTTAACAACATGTGGATCACAGACCAAAGTTGAAAGAGGTCGATGGGAGGCATAAACTCGACGAAAAACTTTACAAAAACAACCTGTCGATGATAGCCGAACGAGTGGGCTAAATCCAAAATGTAATTGATTTCCTGATTAAAGAAAAACCTAGTGGAAGAATGTGTAAATGCTTTATGAAACAAAGAGTAAAGCGCAGCAACTTTATGTTGCATAGGATGAAAGGAGGCAAATATGATTAAGGAACCAGGGGCAGAAGGCTTTCGATAGACCGAAAAAGATAAGTGATTCGAAATTGGTTGCCTGTGAATACAAAAATCTAGAAAAGGGATTTCACAGTTAGACTCAAGTTGTACCGTGAGATTGATAGTGGGATACTTTGAAGAAAGTACGTCGGCTAAACAAAATAAATAATCTTGGGAGTGAGGCCACGCTACCAAGATATCGTCAACGTACCTTAAGATGATTTATTTGTTTCGCCGACGTACTTTCTTCAAAGTATCCCACTATCAATCTCACGGTACAACTTGAGTCTAACTGTGAAATCCCTTTTCTAGAATTTTGTATTCACAGGTAGGCACCCGATTTCGAATCACTTATCTTTTTCGGTCTATCGTAAGCCTTCTGCCCCCTGGTTCCTTAATCGCATTTGCCTCCTTTCATCCTATGCAACATAAAGTTGCTGCGCTTTACTCTTTGTTTCATAGAGCATTTACACATTCTTCCACTAGGTTTTTCTTTAATCAGGAAATCAATTACATTTTGGATTTAGCCCACTCGTTCGGCTATCCTCGACAGGTTGTTTATAAAGTTTTACGTCGAGTTTATGCCTCCCGTCGACCTCTTTCATCTTTGGTCGGTGATCCACATATTGCTAAAAAGTTTGTTCGAAAATGGATTTCCTACCTGGTTTTACCACTTTAATGTCTAAAATCGGCTCTAAATACCGGTTACATTTTGGCGTGGGAGTTAACAACCTATCATCCGTTTTGAGGAAAGACCGCTTAAGAACTGATGATTCACAGAGGTGAAGTGTTTATTGCATCCCATTATTGGACAATGAATCGCATGAGTGTATTAACTATTACATAGGCTCTACTCGTTGGAAACTGTGCCTCAGGCTGCAGGAACATATAGTTTAAAATCAAGCCATATCTGTACAGCCCTTACCAAGTGCATTGATTCAGAAGATCCCAGATTGGGACAATGCCAAAATTTTGATAACCCCAGCCTCTACACATATGCTACTGGTGACGGAGAGTTTGTTCATTTCTGCGTTCAAAGGAAGTTGCTGTAATGATAATTGCCCTCGGGATCCACCTGCTATTTGGAGACGTTTTTGTCTACAAATGTTGGACAATCCTCAGAACTATCTTCCGTTTTTAGACTTTAATACTTAATACTGCAGTTGTAATCATGTTTTCGATTTGTGATGTGGTACCGCTCTGATCGTGGTTTAACCGCCGGGACAGATGGCGCGTATATTGCAAGATTCTGTTATGTCGATTGCTGTTATGGTTCACTACTGATATTTATACTGAACGGTTGGGGAAATCCGATTGCACCTGATGATGGGGCGACTGTCGCCCTAAAAGTGCTAGTGTGTTTTAGAGTATTTTAATTGTATATATATATTTCATATTTTAAGATCATTAAAATCGTGTTAAGACGGTATTCATCCTAATAAATCATTACGTCTTGCGAATTCTTTCATCATTCACGCAAAACAGCCATTCACAAATGATCATTCAAAGGAATGGGCATTCAGTTTCCAAGTGTCACTACTATCACTGAGTAAATCATTGGTTGCTGGCATCCCGTACGTACGACCAAAGCGCTTTCAAGGTCACAGCTCTTAGAAGGGGAACTGCCCAAAAGAGCGAGAGCTATCCACACAATTCATGATGAATGATTTCGTGGCTAACGATTCGAGCACACTGAGCAAATGGATGGCATTCACGTACCATTCGCATTAAGTTTCACAATATTCCCAGCTGACTTCTCTTTCCCATGACGATTGACACTTATTCTTTTCTCTTTTCTTATTGGGAATTCGTTTCTAAACTCAATGTGTGTCGTAACTATGGCGAACTGAGTGGTCATTCACAACGAATGATCCTTCACTATTTACGGTGGTGGGTCATTCGTTTTGAACGAATCATTCAGGAATGGTCCATCACTACTTTCAGAAGATCAACGGGTGATCTTGTCAATACCTTTCAATTAATATTGCGTGTCGTTGAGTGAGGGGCTTTGCAAGCTCAGTAGACTGATTATAGGAACTCTCAAGAAGAAATTACTAATTTGGTATAAAGAACCCATATGATAATCTTACTGGTACCAAAAAAAGTTGAGATGATGCTGCTGTGATAAAAGGAATACCTACACTACCATCAAAACACATTCAAAGACACTAAAACGATTTGAGAACTTCTCAATACCAAAGTCATTTGTAACGAAAGTTTACGAATCCCCTCCTAAATTACTTTCAAAATAAATTTCCACCACCGGATGCACTCAACGCTTAAAAATATCATGTAAGCACAAACTGATTCCTCCGTTTTGAACAAACCAATATTTTTGATATAGAAAAATTTTAAGCTTTCGGTGCAGTCCTCGTCGAAATATTTAGGCGAAGAAGGAATTTCTGGCAGTAATTTGCGCAGAAGCTAAGAGAAATCGATTTTGTGCAATGCATGTATGCTTCTAGCATTTTCACATTTCTTCAATGGAGTTGAATACCAGACTGAATTTATTAAAATGAAATTCAAGAGCGGAAGTCGTATTAGCTTTTTTTCATGACCATGAGTATTTTCTTTTGTAGACGACACTCGTCGAAAAAAAAAACAGAAGGAATCGTCCAATCAAAATGAAAATTGGGATATGCAATGCACATGCATAGGAAAGGAAATGATTGCAATTCCAGAGTAGTTGGGCCCTTTAATCGGATAAAACAGCTACACGAGTGGAACGAGTCAGTATGTTGTAGCGCCACCTCTGACTCAGATACAAGCGGTTACCCAGTGTTGCATAGAAGCATACACTTCGCAGATACTGTCCTGAGGTATAGATGCCAGATGGTGTCCAAATTGTAGGCCAGTTTGCCGACATTCCGGGATGGGCGTAAGTGGCGTTCCATTGTGTCCCAAACATGTTCGATTGCTGAGTGATCGAGCGATCGGGCTGGCCATGGAAGGGTGTCGACATTACTGAGGCAGGCCTGGGACAGCCATACCGTGTGTAGTCGGGCATTATCCTGTTGAAAAATTTCTCGGTGATGCTGTGACAGAAACAGCAACACAACAGGTCGTAGAATGTACGTACCGTTGAATCATGAGGGTGGTACGGCTGTCCCAGGCCTGCCTCAGTAATGTCGGCACCCTCCCATGGCCAGCCCGATCGCCCGACCTATCACCAATCGAACATGTTTGGGACACAATGGAACGCCAACTACGCCCATCCCGGAATGTCTGCAAACTATCGTAGTAAATGGCTCCGCCGACAGTCACTCCCGGTATGGGAGCAGTTTGCCGTACCACAGTAAAGGCAGGATCCGTGGGCTGGCCAGTTCGTCTCCGGACACGTATGCACTGGCCATCGGTGCTAAGTGCAAACCGTGGCTTATTACTGAAAACAACATGACGCCGCTGGACACTATCCCACGTTGATCGAGCCCGACACCACTGCCAGCGATGTTCGCTGGTCAGTAGTAGGCGGAAAAGCAGCCTCCTTGAATATAGTCCCCGTACCAACAAGTTGTTTGGTAACGGTCCGGATGGACATTTCCGTACCTGTGGACGAGGCGACATGGAGAGGGATGGTTGAGACCGACGAATTCGGTTCTGTTCCTGCGGCTATCACAATAGCTTGATCCTCGCGTTCTGTTGTTGCCCTCGGCCGTCCACAGCCCCGCGTGCCGCTGGCTTGTGCCCTCCTCAACCGGTTGGCTCCAACATCGTCTGATTGCCGCTTTGCTCCGATCCAAACGCCTTGGCGATACGGTGACTTGACCAACCGGTCTCTCTCAGCCCAATTATACGTCCTCTCTCAAACTCTTTCAGCTGCTCGTATTGTGCACGGATCCGACGTCCAGGTATCCTCGTGGAGGTTTATGCAACCACAATTTGCTGTCCCTGCGTGCGAGCTTTTCTCATGCGCTGTGGAGGGCTACTATTTGGTCATTAGTCGTTGATTTTTAAGCATTTGCATATTCGGCCCTGAGGTATTTGCATGCGGAGTTTCATCAGGATCGAACGCCTTTCTTTTGTTTTGCAAAGAGTGTATTTTTAACTGATGTTTTCAATAAAATTAACTTTGTATAATGTAAATGTTGTTTTTCGAATTCTATACTATAAATATTCCCATTACGTGCGAAGTAACCTTCAGTTAAACCTATCCTCGCCTTTCATTTATTGTATTTATTTGTCGCATGCTGTATTGCTGAATGTCCGAATGATAGAAACAAGTGAGCAGTAATAAGTTTTAAGTATGTTTTTATTACATTTCTTTTCTTGCCTGTTCAAAGAAAACACAGGGTGATTCATAAAGAAGTATACAGTTTCAACGCACTATAAAACAAGAACAATGTAAGATATTTTATGTTACCTGTAACATAATTGTAGGGGAATGTTTCAAGTTTTTTTAGAGACAGTCACATATGTTCTATGTGTGCACCCTTAGTCACACGACACACATCGAGCCGGTAATCCATTTCCGCCCAAACGCGAGGTAAGATATCTGAATCAAGTGCAGTGATAGTGGCTGTGATGCGCTGTTTCAGCTCCGCTAGATCAACAGGAAGGGGAGGGGCATATACCTTGTCCTTTACGTATTCCCACAAGAAAAAGTCACAGGGTGTTAAGTCAGGACTTCTGGGTGGCCATTAAGTCAGTGGCATGTTGTAGTCCGCGGCTCGTCCAATCCATCGGTGAGGAAGATGTTCATCGATTGACTAGTTACGTGACACGCGCGCTATCACCTATGTCACTTCCCTCAGTAGCGGGACGCAAACTTTATGAGTACATCTACTTAACGGTTCGCAGTTGTGGTCCGTATCTTCAACTGTTACTGTTTTACAGCATCTGGAAACTGTATACTTCTTTATGAATAACCCTGTATATTTATCTACACCTACATCTATCTACATTTCATTTTGTATATATTTTAGTGAATGAAAATGTGCGACGGGTAATTTGAGAAATTCAATCATGGGAATTCGCAAAACTTTACAAAGAAGCCAGTGGTACGTGAAAGGTGGAGGGACGGTGTTAGAGTCTACTTTGCAATGTTTCGTACGTGAAAGGTACCATGGGTTCTCATGGTAGAGCTACTTTACAATGTTTGGAATTTGGACAAGGAAAATTTTTCCATGTGCAAATTCCGACTATGAATGCAGGATGTATCCATCGGCAGAGTTAACTGATTTCCAGGAGCGCTGATTGATCACAGGGTGCCACATAAGCAATCGCTCCCTACGTGACATTCCAGCGGCATTGAAGTCTACAGTTGGTGATGGGACATACAAATTGAGGCGAACTGGGACTGCTGAATTTGCCAAGAAACAACTATGTAAAACTTCGAAACTAACAGACCGTAGAGCTGAGTTCGGGCTCAATTTTCGGAGTCCGATCCAGCGGTATATCAGCCCGAGCCCACCCGAGCCTGAATTTTATATTGCAAAATAGAGCCTGGGCCCGAACGAACCCGAAAACTGGCTAACATATTCAACCATTAATAAAAAACATCTGCTTTTCCACACTTCCACTCTCTCCTCCTCCTGCAATTAACTAATGTATTTCTCAAATGGGCGAGTGAGGAATGGACCTCTATCTATTTTTTCAGTGTAACTGTACAATTTTCTTTGACCGTTCGTTTCCACCTGAAGTGCTTCGGGCGGCCGGCATCCAAAATGATCGGGCGGTGCTGCAATTGTATGTTGCTCAAATAATGCTAACATTATTTCGCCATAATGTGTTGCAATATGTACGTTGCTAAATATAATTAGCAGGGAGCTACTGCGTGGAGATAGCGGGGTAAATTATCATCGGCATGCTATCAACTATCCAATATTTATAGTTCTTGAAAAAGCTTTTTCTTCTCTGCAGAAACACACTAATGCGTGGCCTATGGCATTTTCTACACACGCCCGGAATTAGTATAGCCATCTCGAATACACGCTCCACAACCAGAAACAGTTGCCGAAGAATTCCCTTTACCAACTACACTGCTGGCCACCCAAAATGCAACACCAAGAAGAAAGCATCCGACTGGCCTAAAATTCGCAGCATGCGTCGCCCGCGAGAGGACATGCAAACTATTAGCATTGCAGGGCATATGCAAATCATGTGCGCCTGGCACACCAACGAGAAGCATTATAAGAAGGATGCACAGAAGGCGGGGTGTAAGTAGTGGAAGTGTGTGTTGTGCTGCCGGATCTGTGCTTGGGAAGCTTCCCGATGCCTCGTCGCTGAATACGGCAGTCATTCCAGCACGTTTTGGAGTTCAATAGAGGACGAATAGTGGCTTATCGCGACAGCGGTTTATCGTACCGAAACATCGGCGCTCGTGTGGGATGACATCCAGCCACAGTAAGGCGAGTATGGATTCGGTGGGCGCGGACACCACCGAACGAGTGGACCGGCATGTTGTGCGGCGGGCATTGACGGCTCGCACCGCCAAATCACGAACGTTAGCGCAGTAATTAGGGTGTATTGTGCAACAACCTGTGTCAGCACGCTCATGCTCATTGCTCCGATTACCATTGACGTTACACCACCGACGAGGGCGGTGGCAGTGGGCCGTTGAACGCCGCACCTGGACTACGGAATGGCACGACATTGTCTTCTCCGACGAATCCCGCTTCTGCCTGCAACACTACGATAGTCGGATCCGCGTGTGGCGTCACCGCGGCGAGAGACTGTATGACGCCTGCATTATGCATCACCATACCGGTCCGTCGCCTAGCGTTATGGTTTACGGCGCAACTGGATATGACACCCGCACCCCTCTGGTACGCATCGCCGGTACACTCAACAGCCACCGCTACATCTCCGACGTTTTGGAGCCTGTAGTCCTCCCTTACCTGTAGGACCTGCCAGCGGCCACGTTTCAAGAGGACAATGCGCGCCCGCTCGTGGCACGCCTCGTGCAACAATTCTTCACGGCCACCAGGTGTCACTGCTGCCGTGACCCGCCTGTTCTCCCGATATGTCGCCCATCGAACACGTCTTGTCGCTGATCGGCAACCGAGGGGCCCGGCAAGCACCACCCTCTGCTACGCCTGATGAACTGTGGCAACGTGTGGACCGACATACCCCAAGCTCACATCCAAGTCCTCTTTCGTTCGATGCCGCGGCGTATAGCGGCCGTTATTGCCAGCCATGGGGGCCACACGAACTATTGATGTCTGCGTGTTCCGCAAGTCGCACGGGCCTGTAAACTCAATCGTTTCATCTTTGTATCTGTTGTTATGTGTCCAGTAAATCTGGCTTTGCTATCTCGTGTCCTTCTTGGTGTTACATTTTGGGTGGCCAGCAATGTATAAAGTGTCTCATTTGCTAAATCATATAAAATCACATTTAAATATTTAAAAAAATTATCTCGCTCTCCCTCTAAGAGCCCAAGCCCGAACCGCAATAAATATTCTACAGTCGGGCACGGGCTCTGCTTCGGGCTTTCGGGTTCGAGCTCAGCCCGTCTCAGCTCTAACAGACCGTGACAAGAGAGCTCTGCAAAGGACTGACCTCACAGGACGTAAGCCAACATTGTCTCAAATTGCACAAACTCTATGTGAGAGAATTCGGACTGATGTTGGCACCAGTACAGTGCTCAGGACACTGCACGACATGGGTTCTCATGGTCGAGCAGCCATATACAAGCCGCTTAACACTTCGACTACACGCCGTTTAGCGTTGTATATAACGAGCTCCGATCTTGGACTGTTGTGTTTTGGAATGTCGAGTCGCGGTAAACAAGCCTACCAATCTGATGGTCCTTTCGGGGTGTGGAAGGTGCCCGGAGAAAGCTACCTCGGACTGTATCGTTCTGACAATGAAGTTTGGTGGAGGCAGCGTGATAGCATGGAGTTATTTTTTATTCGGCTTTGGCCTAATAGTCATTTTGGATAAAACCGTGAACGCTGAGCTATTCCTAGACGCCCTAGAGAACTACACAATACCAACGTTGTGGAGGTACTTTCGGCTTTGGGGAAGGCCCATACTTCTAACAGCAGGACAGTACATCATGTTATACTGCTCGCGTTTTTAGCACGTCTTTTGTAAAAAAGATCGTGCTTATGTTACCGGTCGGTCTGTCCGTCCGCCCGTGTGTGAACACCATATCACTGAAACTAATAGTCCGATTTGAAAAATTCTTTTTTCATTGGAAAGCTTGAAATGTGCGAATGATCCTTTATTTTGTTTTTATACGATGCATAATTTTGCCGTTAGAGGGCGTAAATGCCTAATATTGAATACAAAATACATTTTATTTCACATATTTCCTTCTGAACATCCGACTGAAAAACTTCTTTTACCTTTTGAATTCCATTTATGTCGAAAACTATTTTAGATATAGATGTTACTCTATAGCGGGCGTAAAAGTAAATTGCGTTTTCCCCGATACCTCTGCTTCTAAAACTCCGATTTGAAAAATTCTTCCTGTAGCGGATACAACTCCTGATGGGGAATCTTCCGCATATAATTGGTAATCTTTGGTAAAAAATGGTTTGGTCACCAGGGGCGTAAATTTTAATTTCTGCTTCGGGTGTATTTGAAGCAAAATCTGAGCTTCGAAAATGTAGATTGAAAAAAAAATCGTTCGTGGACCGATACCGCTCACGTCGATAAACCTTTTGAGAATAATTTCTTCTAAAAATAATGCATGTTTTCCCCCGCCAGGTGGCGTAGATGCATATCTTATTTTTGTCGATATCTCTGCTTCTAAGGGTCCGATTTTAAAAAAAATTTTCTTTGTTGGAGAGCGTTTCCTCTGAGAAATGTTTTTCATATAATTTAAAATTTTTCTTAACGCACAAGTCTGCCACCGGAGGACGTAAGTTCACGTTTACGTTTGCAGCAATATCTGCGGCACTAAAGACCCGATTGAAAATTTTTCTCCGATCAGATACTACTAAGCAAATTCGGTGTGCGTAATTTCTTCCCAAAATAACGCACACTTTCGCCGCTACGGGGGCACAAAAGCTTAATCTGTTTTTCTCAATATCTCTGCTATCATGTGCGATTAAAAACAATTCTTTCAACACCGGTCGCCATTTACCTTGTAGAACGCTTTAGTTTAGTAAATGAGGAATTTTATAGCTCACAGTTCTGTCGCTAGGTTCTGTTTGTGTACTTTGCAGCTGTGTCGCTGTTTCTAAAAACATTGAGAAATTTAATTTTTACTGTATGCCATTCGCTATAGTAGAGATGTGGAGCACTATCCTCTTTATATAATGCACAGATTTCCCGCTAGGGGGCGTAAGAGTCGAAACCTTTTTCTCGCTGTCTCTGCTTCCGGGAGACATATTTGAAAATTTCTTTTTCCTTAGCATAACATTTTCCATGAAGACTATTTTTCGCCCATTTTGAACTTTTCCATTATGCAAATTTCTTCCGCTAGTAGACGTAGACTTATATCATGTTTTCTTTTATATTTCTTCTTTTAACTGTTCGATTTGAAAATATGTTTGTCTGTGGTACCTTCCTTCTGCTATGAAAAACGTTTTGTGCGCCATTTGTGTATTTTCGTAACATACCTTTTAGCCGCTGTGGAACCTGTAGATGTTTCAACTTCTGGATGGTTTGTCGACTGTAGAAAGTGGTTGATTATTTTCCTAACCGGTTCCATTGACTTCCAGTAGCTTTGATAAATTTAATCGCGTCAGAACGGATTCAAAGACGTGCTCATTCAACCGAAAATTCGGTGTCATATTCCTTGTTACATACTGGTTTGAGAACACGGGCATCGAAAAGTTTGACTGTCCCGCCGAGAGTGAGCAGTAATAAGTTTTGAACCCTATAAAATATCTCTGGGACGAATTGGATCGAAGTGGCAAGGACTTGAGCCCTATAGAGAATTTCTGGGACGAATTGGATCGTCGGGTGTGTGAAAGAAGAGATCGGCCAACAAACAAAACTGAAGTGGTTACTGCTTTGATAGCCGAATGGTGGAACATATCGACGGATATTTAATAAAAACTAGTGGAGAGTATTCCACGAAGGCTAGGGGCTGTCATAAAGGACAAAGGTTTCAGCATACATTACTAATATGTAGCTTATTTGCAGACATTTAGGTGTACGAATATTAATGATAGGTGGTCAGTACATATTTTTCTCGGTAAAACTTTCCTTATATGTAATTCTTACATGCACTACAGATTCCATAATTACGTTACCGATGCCTGTCCCTTTTCGTACAGAAACATATTATGGCGCACCTGATATATTGGCCAGCCAGTGTAGACGTACAGGACACACCGGTGACGCAGTTGTCCAATCGCTGGCTTCTGACCATTCGTTCGAATCCCGATGAAGCATGAATGTTGTGTTTGTCTTCCGGCACTGGCCGACTCCCTTACTTGGAATCAGCGATCTTTTAAATTAGGAACGGCTGACAGAGCTTATAGCCAATCGAGTCGTTCAGGTTAGTCGTTAAATCCCCCAACAACAACAAAAACAAGAAAGATGACACCGAATTTTCGGGTGTATAATAAGCACATCTTTTGAATCTGTTCTGACGCAAATTAAATTTATCAAATCTATTCAAAGTCAATGGAACCGGTATGGAAAACAATAGATCTGACGAAAGAAAGAAGATTTACAATCGGGTTTTTAATCCCTCAGATATTGCTGTAAAGGGAATCGTGAGCTTACGAACTTTTAGAAACAGAGATATCGACAAAAATAAGATGACTTTACGTCCCCTGGTGGGAAAACCATGCATTATTTTAGGAAGAAAGTATTCTCAAAAGGTTTTTCCATATGAGCGGTATCGGTCCAAGAAAAAATTTAGTCGTGTTTTCAGGAGCCCAGATTTTGCTACAAATACTTCAGAAGCAGAAATTAACACTTATGACCCCTGGTGGCCAAACCATTCTTTACCAAACATTAGGAATTATGTGAAAAATATTTTCCATTAGGTCTTGTATGCGATACAGTAAGAATTTTTCAAATCGGAGCTTTAGAAGCAGAAATAACGCAGAAAACGTATCCCCCTAGCGGAAAGTCTATGATTTACTTGTAAATTTCGAATTTGTAGGAAAAACATTTCGCTTCGGAAACACTATCGAACAAAAAAGGATGTTTTCAAATCGGACTCTTAGAAGTAGAGGTATTGACAAAAATAAGATATATATCTACGCCCCCTGGCGTAGAAATCAGGCATTATTTCAAGAAGAAAATTTTCCTAAAAGGTTTGTCGACATGGGTAGTATCGGTCAGCAAACGACTTTTTTTTCCATCTGGATTTTAGCTCATATTTTGCTGCAAGTACATCAGAAGCGGAAATGAAGACTTACGCCACCTGGTGACCAAACCATTTTTTACAAAAAATTAGAAATTATGTGCAAAGGATTTCTAATCAGGAGCTGTATGCGCTGCAGAAAGAATTTTTCAAATCGGAGATTTAGAAGCAGAGATATAAAGGAAAACGCAATTTACCTTTACGCCCCCTAGCGGAAAGTCTATGAATTACTTGAAAATTTTGAAATTATAAGAAAAACATGTCACACGGAAAACACTATCCAACAAAGAAGGAATTTTTCAAATCGGACTCCTAGAAGTAGAGATATTGACAAAAATAAGATGTACATCTACGCCCACTGACGGAGAAACTGTGGAATATTTGAAGAAGAAAATATTCCGAAAAAGTTTATCGATGTGAGTGGCATCAGTCCACGAAAGAATTTTTTCAATCTATATTTTAGAAGCTCAGATTTCATGGCAAATACATCAGAAGCAAAAATTAACACTTACGCCCTCTGGTGGCCAAAGTATTCTTTACCAAAAATTTTAAATTATATGCAAAAGATTTTCCATGAGGCGATGTATCCGCTGAAGAAAACATTTTTCAAATCGGAGTTTTACAAGAAGAGTTATCGGGGAAAATTTAAGTTACTTTTGCGCCCCCTAGCGGAAAATCTATGCGTTATTTGAAAAAAGGTAACTAAACTAAAATACTCTTCGACATAAATGGAATCGAAAGATAAAAGATTTTTTCAATCGGATGTTTAGAAGCCAATATGTGGAATAAAACGTATTTTTGAATTCGACATCATCTGCATTTACGCCCTCTAGCGGCGAAATTGTACATCGTAAAACAAAACAAAACAACGAAATGAAGGATCATCATTCGCATATTTCAAGCTTCCCAATGCAAAAGGAATTTTTCAAGTCGAACTAATAGTTTGAGGTATCGTGGGTACAGACGGACGGACGGACAAACCGATAACATAACACGATCTTTTTTTACAAAAGACGCGCTAAAAAGTAGACTACAGAGGAAGGGAAGCGAATATTTTGCATGAAGTTGGAATTTCATGGAATTTCGCTGTCATCACTTCTACAAAATGTTTGACTAATTAATAGGAGGGACATCGTGATTTCCTTTTCAAACGCATACAAGTGTTTGAATTGTTGATGCAAAAATTCATCGCCATGTTTTGATTGCGAGGATGTAATTATTGCTGTTCCAGTAATAAATTTGAATTTGCGTTCTTCTTGTATAGACAATATGAATTTATTTTACTGGTACTTTGCCACAAAATGTTGTTTGTGGAAACTACATGTTAAATAACATCAGAAATTATAAATGGTAAGTTTTATAATTTCTAATGTCATTTAATATAAGGATTTAAAACTCCTTTCTTATTCACTTTCAACTCGCGCATAATTTTAAGAAAACGCATGTTTAGTGTTTTCAGTTTTTTACAATGCTTAACAGCTGTATGTATTTTTCTAAAAAAAAAAAAAAAAAAAATACGGTTTCCAGCTCGTTCCGCTTTCTGTCTAAGTAAGACTGGAAAGCCGCCAAATTCTTTCGTGGAAGTTTTTATTCGCTGCTTCAGTTTTGCGAGATGAGGTCAACTGAAATAATAAAATAGTGCCTAGGCCACTAGATTCTTCTCGCTGCCTCAACAATTTTCTTGAATCTTCCCCTCTCACCATTCCTCCCTCCTACCCCGAGCGGTTTCCTTATTTTTCTTACTTAGGTCAAACTAGTACCAAAGTGACCTTCTCGAGCTGAAGATTTTTCTTCCTTTCAACTTCTTTTTCCTTTCTTTCTCCCTTTCCCCCTCCTCACTCTCCGTGCTTATATATCTCTTTTTTTCTGCAAGTGACCTTTAAAGGTGGCTGTGGACAATGCCTCTTCCACGCACTCACCCATTCTGCGTTGCTCACCCCACAGTCTGCTTCTTGTCTCGAGTGTTTGTATGTAGCTGGGGGTAGGGGGTGGCGCATTTCATGGTTCCCGTAGCGACAGACGAATTTTTTTTTTTAATTTTTGGGTCAAGGTTGGGAATTTTATTCGTGATATCAGTAATAGGTATTCAGATTGACGGAACGAATAATGAGGAGGAGGAGGACATCAAAAAGGTTTGTCTGTCTCTCTGTCTTCTAGAATTTTTACTTTATCTTGTTTATAAAGTGTTTATGTGTAATGAGTCTGACATGTGCCTTTTTTACTGTAGTACTATAGTAATTTCTCCTTGTTTTACGTGTTTACAGTGAAGATACACTGTTGTTTCATATGTTTTACATATTTTTCCATCTTTTTAATGCGGTAATTGGCTGATTTTTTAATAGATTTTACGATTTTGAATTATTTTCACTGTGTTACATTCATTTTCGTTACACCTTTTGCTAATTTCCACAACAGCATATATTTCTAAAATTTTCCTTGAGGGTTGACTGAGCTGAGCTCTCACATATGCTCAGAGCCTGGTCTCTGGAATGGTGTCCTCGACAGCCCGATGTTGGTGTTTCACGTCCCCTACCCCAACCACAAAATCACGTTTTATATTAACAGTTTCTATTCATTTTTGATTCTTTACTGTAATTTTAAAATTTCAATATTTTAAAATTATTTTATGTACGTAGTTGAATTTCTCTCTTTTAGAAATACACGAGATTGACAAAAGTCACCGAACACCTATAGGAGAGAAACACAACATAGCATTTATTGACATACATTAGTACGGTGTCGGTCCACCTTTGGCCTTAACGCATGCACTGACCCTTCGAGACATGCTTTCGACAAGGTTTTGGAACACAGGATAGGTATGCGGTTCCATTCAGTACATAATACTGCCGCTAACTGTTCCTTAGTACTAGGCCTTGGTTCCAAATTTCTTATGCGGCGCTCTAATTCATCCCATAGGTGCTCTATGGGATTGAGATCAGAGCTCTGTGCTTGCCAGTCCACACACGATACGGAATTATCGTCAAACCACGCCGTAAGAGTCCTTGCTTTATGGCTCGGTGCATTATCGTGCTGGTACCAACAAGGCTTGGTTCCATAGTATTGCCACAGAGTTAGTAGGACACAATTGTCCAGAATATCGAGGTAGACGCGCTGGTTAACAGGTTTGTCCACGATAACCAATGGGCCGGAACCATACCACGAAAGACACCCCCCCCCCACACACACACACACGAGTACACTGCCAGCTCCAAACTTGACCGTAGAAACAGTATGCTATGGTAAATAGCGTTCCCCCTGTTACCGCCATACCCACATACGGCCATCAGGCTGATGGATCGTGTATATGGATTCATCAGTCCATAGGACCCGTTTCCATTGATCTACGGTCCACGATAAATGTTCTTTACACTATGCTAAACGACGAGTAGCATTCCCAGTGGAGCTGAAAGGCTTACGAGCAGCCGCACGACTACGGCAACCCATGGAATGGAGTTCTCTGCGGATTGTACGTGTACATACCGATGTTCCAGCGTTTTTACTCACCTGTACACTGAGGTCTTGTGCAGTACTCCGTCGATTAGCCGTAACGACTCTCCTGAGGCTTCGACGTCCTCTATCACTGATTTTCTTCAGTCTGCCGGTACGTTTTGCTGTTTCAGGCACGCCAAGTGACTTCCACTTCTTCAGTACATCCAAAACAGTTGACTTGGGTATGTTTAAACGCCTCTCGTTTTCTCTTATGGACAACCCACTAATATAACACCCAACAATCTTTCCTTTCTCAAAGTCAGTTCTTTCCCGCCGCGACATTTTCACTCACCCTCACAGTGCGATATGATCGCGGTCAGCTGCAGGCTTGTTTTCATACCGTTTGAAGCTGTACCGCTCATCGTAACAACGCAGCGGATCCGTTCATTTGCTTTTGAAGGGTGTCCGGTGACTTTTGTCAATATAGTGTATTGTATAATACAGTAGGGCACGCTTATAACGAAGAGCTCGGGACCTACAGAAATTCTTGTTAAATCCGGGCGCTCGCCAAATCAGTTTTGCGGTGACAAATCCCACCATGTAAAGCTATGCGTACGTGACAATATGCATATACGTTTATATTATATATCCATATTCTGTATATCATAACATATGTCAACATTTTTTTTTATCGTTTTCGATCTCTCTTACTGATGGTTACGTTGTCGTTTATCGATAATAATATTCTGTTAAACATTTTGTCACCTATAAAGTTTAGGACTTTATAACGTAAAGTTCCTTTCGAACTGAAATCTTGTCGTTCTTACGTTATGTCTATGTCATTAGTTATGAATACGATGGAACAGTTTCTTAATTAAACTTTACGGCCAGACGAAACATTTAAACAGAAGTCAAACTTACGGAAATTGGCTTTAATCCAGGACTATAACAATAGATCAGATATCACATTTCACCATAATTCACATATCACATCTCCAACACATATCCAATATATCCCACACGAGCAATTGTTGCATCCTAGTTTTTATCTACCGTTCTTATCTTACACAATCATACGTCACGTTCACTCTGACCTCAGATGTGTTGACAACAGTATTCGTTTGAGAGAGAAGATGTCACGTTAAGTTGTGAAGTATAACTGAGAACCAACTCAAAATTTACATAGGGAAAGAAACTAAAAAGGAAATTTAATTTAGAATATACATCACAACTTCCTATTTGACGGCTACGTAAGTTGACCGCTATTTCTGGACGCACATGAAGCAATAGCAGTACCGGTCTGTTCAACGGAACGATCACTTGGAATGTGAAAGGGGCAATGAGCACAGTTACAGGAATTATTATCTCCTGTTTCCCTTCAGGTCACACACTCGTTCCATTATTCCCCTATTTCTTTTTGCAATCGTCGCCCAGAAATCCACTTAATACATGTGAGTGAACCCCACCTATCCTCGTTTTTGCGGCTGTATTCATGCAACTTTGCTAATGCTGTACTTCCAAAACATTACCCCTTGAAGTGGGAAACAGAGATCCTCTTGCATGCCGCCCCGGGGGCGCAGTGGTCTAAGCGATGGCTGCTGAGCATTCTTCCGAGATGGGTCCGGGTTCGAATCCCTGTGAGGCATGGATGCTGTGTTTGTCTTACGACACTAGCTCTCCCCTTCCCTGGAACCAGTGGCCCTAAATTAAGGACGGGCGACTGCTTTATAGTCCTTCGAGTTGCTCTCGGTGGTCGTTAAAAACAAACAAGCAAAAAAGTTTATTACTGCTCTAACTAATCATCTTAGCTTCTCACTCCCTCGTTAAATCCTGGAATTTTATTAAATTTTGTTCGTTAAAAGCGACCGAATTAGTTTTGAGTTAACATCATACCAAACAAAAGTTCCTGTTTTGCTCGTAAAATCCGGAATGTCGCTAAATACGAACTCCTTATAAGCGGTTTCTACTTTAATAATACTTTTAAATTTTTTTGTGCAAGTAGTTAAAAATACCCTCTTTGAAACTGCGCATGTAGAAATTTGACTGTATGCAGGAAGGAGGCGGGGATATGTATACATATTGTTACTGTCTTTGTTATTGTTACATACAGTGGCGCAGAATTTCTTTAAGGAGAATGTTGAAGATGTTTGTTCCGGTGTGTTTTTTATTTACATCTCCCAAGATATATTAGGAAGAGATAAAAATATGTCATATAATTTCATATATGTGACTGATTATTTATATATATATATAAATAATAATAATAATTAATAACACCCTAAACAGACCGACAACTTCAACCTCTACTTCCCCAAAATTAAACACAAAACTTATGATTTCAAGGAATCGAAGTTCACAAAACTGTTTTTGCACGATAAAAAGGGTAGTTAAAAGCTGATAATAAATTAAAAGACTTTACAAAGTACAATTAAAACATCACAGTTAAAAAACATAAGACCCTTTCAGGGCCGCGTCGGTCCCATCCTCAGATGTAACACAATCACACAATACATGAAGGAACAATGATATAAATACATCAAGAAAATAGTCACGATTAGGTGGCGTAGTTTGTATGCGCACATGAACCGAGAAGAAAAATGCTTAATTGATGTTATTTAAGAATGTTCAAGTTCAGAATGGAGTTGTTCCTGGCTGTCAATGCGAGTTTCCATGCAATAGGAATAATACACTGCTGGACAATTGCTAAGGACAGATCATAAACGGCTATATAGCGCATAAAAAGTAAGTGTGGTTGGATGCCAAGTGAAATAAAATAATGTCAGAATGACAGGACATTACAAGAAGGACAATTTGTTGCGCTCTGAAATCCAGAAGGCTTTGAAACGTGTTCAACGGACAAACAGGCCATTTTGTGCAGAATACGTAAACGTGAAAAAATGCAATTACCGACCGCAGGCGTTCCGGCGTAAGATGTCAATACGGGATATGGCCACCATGGAGGGCGATGCAAGATTCCACACGTCGTGTCATGCTTTGCACAACATTATCAAGCAGCTGTTGGGGTAATTTATCCCATTCCTCTGTCAGTGCACCGATGAGGGTGTCCTTGTTTATTGAAGGGCACTGGCGACCAGCAAGACTCCTCCCAAAGCATCCCACACATTTTCAATGGGATTCAGATCCGGAGAACGTCCTGGCCATACGAGGCGTTGAATATCCTCGCTCTCAAGACACTCCTGGACAGCGACTGTTCAATGACATGTTGCGTTGTCGTCCATGAAAATTAATCTATCACCGACAGCACCACGGAACATACAAACATGAGGTAGCAGAACATCATTAATGTATCGTTGGCCAGTCATAGTCCCAGTTGGAAGCACATAGAGGGACGTACGGCCATCGATCATGATGCCAGCCCATACCATGACACTACATGCCGGATATCGGTCTCTTTCCTCTATGTTTGCTGGACAATATGCAGTACCACTATCACGCCAGATCAGTTGTCGTCGACAATCAGACGATAGATTGTATCTACTCTCATCTGAGGAGAGGACAGCAGACCAGTCGTTATCAGTCCAATTGCGATGTTGATGGCACCATTGCAAACGGGCGGTACGGTGACGTCTGGACAATGGGATGCACACAACAGGACGGCGGGCGTATAGTCCTCCTTCATGCAAACGTCTGGCTACAGTTTTTCGGGAGATCCGCTTGCCAGTAGCAGCCATAAACAGATTTGCTACCTCACTAGCGGTGCTGCGCCGGTGTCTTTTTGTTGATAGCACTATGTACCGATCTTCTGCAGGAGTCGTACTGTGAACACGACCTCCCCCGTGACGTTTGCTACACTCTCCATTTGTTTGAAATGATTTCCAAAGCCTTGAAACAACACTGTGGCTGACGTCGAACTCCCTGGCAACATCTGTTATTTTTCGCAGTTCTTCAATCTTGCCAATAATACGTCCACGCGTAAAATCATCTAGGTGATGTCGGGAAGACATACTGAAAATTGCAAGTTTGTCAATTGATTCTTTCCCTTTCAACTTTGCGTTGGAACAACAACGGTCAATACGCGTCAAATCCTTTATATCTCTTATCAGCGCTATGACGTCACGAACAAGTTCGGCAATCCAAAATTTGCATACGCACAACACGTCTTACTGTATCCCGCACTTATGCTAATTTCCACATTTTCCTGCCTTCCATTTTATGGTTGCTATCGTTGCTATTGTCATCCGTCCTTAGCAATTGTCCGGCAGTGTAGAAGGGTAATCATCATTGCAGCATGCAGACCCAAATTCGTAAATAATTAAGCTCTCAGCAAACAGAGTATTTGGCTTCGAAGTTAGGGTGGTCAGAATGCGTGTTTCATCCCAGCAAGGCTGGTGAGACCCTTTCGAAATAAGTCGAGATAGTGCAGTATTTTGGAAACCCATTTTGACTGTGTATTTGTGTTTTTTCAATCTGGTCTGTAATGAGCGCATGGTAGATCCCACATAGACAGTGTTAGCAGGGGGTGCGCTCGTTGAAATTAGTGGAACACAGTAAACACCGTACCTTTGGTCCTTATCTTTGGGTGGTCTTTCGTTTCTGACCAATGAAAAAATGTTTTTAGTCCGAATGCCGAAGTCAATGTTAAGAGGTCGGCAACAGTTTTTCAAAACATTAACCAAATCAGGTACATAATCCAAGGCTCCAACATATCTGGTATTATTATGTTCCTTCCTAAGAGAGGACATAAATTGTCTCTTAACTTTGTTTAAGACACTGGTAATAATGGTACAAGGGAATCCGTGGGCTGAGGCAATATCAAGAATCCTAGAAATTTCAAGGTTTCTGAATTTTAATGTAGAAGAGTGCATAAATGCTCGTCGAAAAAGGAAATAAAACGCTGCAAGCTTGTAGTTGAGGGGTGGGCGGATTCCATAGGGATAATAGTGGAAGTTGAAGTAGGTTTACAATAAACTGAAAAAGAGATGGACTGTGAGAATGGGTTACGAACTAATAAGAAATCCAACAAGTTAGTAAAATCATGCAATGCATTGATTATAATACGCTTTCCAACATTACAGAACTCATTACTCAAGTTATCAGAATAATGTCTGTGGAATAAATCTCGGTCCTGTGACCTAACCTTTGATCCCATTTCAATGATATTCAACAGAACCGGCTTGGTATACCTCCGAAATAAACTGATAAAGTTTTGTCGCAATCGAAGCATTTTTACGTAAGTTATGATGCATAAGGGCTATGGAATAGATCCCGCTCCTGTGTCCTAACCTTAGACCCCATTTCGCCCATTTTCAATAAGGTTTGTCGCCAGGTGGTCCCCTACCACATACTAAAATTTCATCGAAATCGAACCTTTTTTACGTTAGTTATGGCGCATAACAGCAGTGGAATGGATCCCTCTCCTATGTACTGACCTTTGACCCCATTTCGTTCACTTTAAATAGGGTTCCTTCCCAGGTGAACCTCTACCAGATACTAAAATTTAATCGAAATCGAACGGTTGTTACGCAAGTTATCGTGCTGACGGACATGCGCACACAACGCGTGACGTAATGAGGCAGATGGGAATCGCGACGCCCGCCGCCAGAGTGGAACGCCCGCCGCAAGAGTGTGACGTCATAAATCTTTAATAGCATCCACACACAACGCGTGACGTAAAGAGACAGGTTGCGTGACCGCGCGCCAACATTCTCAAACGCGAGTTGTGACGTCATAAGATTTCTAAGCATTGGTAACATTAATGGAACAACGCCATCACTAAAAACGTTATAATTCGGGGTGGTTATTTAACCCACTAAACGAATTCTTCTAAAGTCGAGATCAAGCTAAATCGATTTCTAGTACCAGAAAACGGTAGGTTTAACGACTTTCATCAAAATTCTTAGAGCCGCTTTCAAAATAAAATGTACATACATACATACAAGAATTGCTACTTTAAGGTGGACGTCAAGTAACTTTGCTTCCTATACTTCCAAGGAAAAACTTTTGTACACATTTTCTTCACAATTAATGCGTTCCCAAGGATGAAAATTTGAACATCGGTTAAAATATCTTCATTTTATAACTTGCAATACTTAATATTTTCTAAAACATAACCGCCGCCCCGGTGGCGCAGTGGTCTAAGGCGTTGGCCTCTGATCATTCGTCCGTAAGGGGTCCGGGTTCGAATCCCGGCCAGGCATGGATGTTGTGTTTGTCTTACGGCACTGGCTCTCTCCCTTCCCTGGAACCAGTGACCCTAAATTAGGGACGGGCGACTGCTTATAGCCCATTGAGTTGCTCACGGTGGTCGTTAAACCTCCAATCAAAAAAAAAAAAAAAAAAAATAAAACATAACCATAATTTTGCAATTCAACATTTGTCTACTGACGTCATGAAAATACAGGTCGCACCACCTTTTTTCTGGACGATTAATGCGTTCACAAGGATGAAATTTTGAACATTGATTAAAATAGCTTCATTTCATAACTTGGAATACTTAATATTTTCTAAACCATAACCGTAATTATGCAATCCAACATTTTTTTGTACACTGACTTCATCAAAGTACAGGTCGCGCCATCTTTTCTCTGGTTTCAACACCACCAAAGGAAAAGTTATTGATTTTTAATATAATTATGGTTATGTTTTAGAAAATATTAAGTTTTCCAAGTTATAATATTGTTACAGGGCTTGGAGCTGAATTCTATAACAGCACCCTGTGTGGAGGATTCGTTTGTGCTTCCTTTGCTGTAAGTTCGGTATCGGTAGTTCAATCCGTAATTCTTCCAACTGGAGCAGATAAAAGCAATACAAACCGTAAAAAAGTGAATCGACTGAAGCTAAATTTTGCAGTGAGGAAAACGTTTATTCAGATCATACGGGGAATGTCACCAAGCTTCTGTCCTTTTCGTGCTTTCATTCTTTCCGTTCTCCCTCAGTATTCTACACCGCCGAAAATCCTTCTCTCTCTTTCCGGCCACTCAAAAACTATTCCTTCCTCCGTCCCTTTCGACCCGAAGCATACCGCACCCCTGCTAAAACTATCTTGCTTCGTCGACCCATTGCCACCGCGTTCCCTCCGGCTACACCCTAAGATGTCTCTTCTCCGAAAATCGCAAGATTCCCTAATTGCCATCTGCTGCGTCGCGTGGGAAAGGAAATACTCATTTGCCTTTCGTCCAAATGGCGGGAATTGAAAGGAAATGATTCCAATTCAGTATCACAAAAATGGCTACAGAATCTCGCTTCTGATAAATATGTAAGCCCCGGTTACAAAATCTCCCCCGCCAAAATAAAAAATGAGGGTGGTGCTAGACAGCCTAATTTTTTTTGCCTTCATTAACCAACGCGATTGATTCGAATCAGGACAAGCTTGTGACAATACAATATTGGGCGGGCCATTTTACATGATTTTGAAGAGGTACCTGCATGCTAAGGTTTACATTCAGTAATTCTCCTTGATTTCTTTGATCAATATATTTCCATACACTTCACGATGATGACCTAATGGCAAAATAATTTAAAACATAGTTGACGATAAAATTGACGAAAGATTTCCAGCAAGCACATTGAAATATAACTAGCATGATGGGTTCCAGAACATTTTCTGATATTACATATATACAAACATGGTTACTAATCACACTTCTCCTGAAAAATACATGTACAGATACCTAACACAAATAATACTTTACACTTGATACTTTCATCGCTATCTCCATTCCACTTCATTCCTACATTACAATTTTACTATTGATCTCTACAAGAATTTAACTTCACGGTGCAATTAATTCTCAAAATTTACCTCTGTACAACCATTCTTGTCCAGTTTGTATTAATCCCTCATTTTAGTTTATAATGCTGATCTACGCTGAAAATTTCCGAAAAATGTACGACAAAATATGCATAAATTTTCTATTAGTTGAAACATGAAATGCAGCAAAATTTAAATTTTGACAATGCTGATAAGTTACCTATTAAACACTTCAATAATTTTCTCAAACCTTATATACACGTACACTGCAATTTTCTACCGATTGAACACTTGAATAATTTTCGCAAAATCTTATATACACCTACAGTGCAATTTTCTACATACTAAAATTACTTACGCTAATATTATATACAATAAAACAAGTTGAGATAAATAACGCTGCAAAAAATCAATGCATTTCTTCAGTATTTTGAATGACTCCGCTTAAAGTTCAATAAGATCATAGATCATCATTGTCCATCTAACCACTTAAAAGGAGCAGCGTAAATTAATGTCCGTGACAGCATATACAAAATCCCTTTAGTGCAAATTATCAATTTGATGCACAAAAACTTAAATTGTCTTTTGGGAAATGTTCATGTAAACACAAAATGTTCGTATGTACACGTTTCACAAATTGAAAATTATTTTTATCACTGAAATACAAATGGAAAAAAAAATGCGTTTATTGTGAATAGTTTATCACAAAATCTGAATGATTACGCAACATATTGCAGGCACGTTATTTGCAGTCGATGGCACAACATGTCGAAAAGTTTCAACAGCACTGAAGAATCACACTCGTTGCCTATTTGTGTGTCGCACCCTGCCGAAGATATCGCGTTCCCTAAGATTGTAACCCTGATCTGCTGGTTCCATATCAATGACGACATGGTTCAGCTGTAACTCGTTCCACGTTTTGGGGGATTGATAACCTTTTCCCATGTAAGTCTCCATGGTTGCATCAGATATATTCGCACGCCGGTAAGGAAAATGTCGATCTTGTTCGTTGGATGAATCTCGCCGTGCTGTTTGAGTTTTTGTTGTCATTTCCGTCTGTCTGGATGTCCCGGTAGGGCATCGGTGTAGCTGATCAAAATGAGCGATTGTCTTCTTTCTCGGATTGCAAACTAATTGCAAATTCTCACTGACGTCATCCATCATGCTTATGATGCGACATGGACCTTCAGACAAATGATCAAATTTCTTACTCTGCCCAATATCTGCCTTCGGAGAGCTAAGTTTTTTAATGACGGAACAGGTGCCGACATGTTCAGTCTTGAGCGGCTGCTCATCTCTGAAGTGCACAGAATTATGCACATAATTCCTCAGCGGTGATTTATCTTTCCGACCGATTCCGACTCTCCAGTTCTCTCTTTGGGCACTCTGAACAGTGTCCGACGGCACGCAGTGTTCACTTCTCTGCCACCGCAGTCGGTCATCTCTAGGCGGTGACCTGGGTTGAGGCCTGTAACAACGCCTGCCGAAGAAATTTGAGGGAGGTTTTTCCCTGCAATGCCGCCGCAGGTGAAAATGTGAACCACAGGTCCAACAAGATTTCTTCCTAATTTGATACCTGTTTTGAATATTAGGGTCTCGGTATCCCATTGTTTCACGGCGCTTCTCTTTCTGCAATTGCATTTTCAACGCGATCACTTCGTCCGTCAGTGCTTTAATAGCTTTATCACTAGCCTCAAGTTTTTTCATCATTAGTTGCAACATGCTCCCTTCTTGAGTATCTAATTGGAGCTGTACATCCCTGCTGTAAGGCTCTGTGTCGTTAAAACATTCCGAAGTGGAATTCTCGGCATTGAGTTTCATGCAATACATGATGCTGCAGAAAATACCAAAAAATGCTTGTTATATAATTGCTGAAAATACTTGTTATATCATGGCAAAAAATGTGTTTTTATATCATACTTGTCTCTTACGAGTATCGTGCGCACTGTAAATAATCAATGAAAAATGTTTTTCATGGAAAGCTCTGTGTTAACGAATCTTAACGTTCAGCAATTATGATGCATAAAAATGTTTTGACTACCAGCGGCAGGTGGTGTGGGATTTCACAGAAAGAGTGGGTGCACTTTAAAAATGGAAGAAAATATTTTTTTGTACTTACAGCACGTCGCTTGACTTCGTAATCCAGAATGTTTTTTTTTGTTGTTGTTTTTTGACACACACTGTTTTGATTGTCACCCAAAGTCTAGTAGCACTATCACTGCAAAAACCAAAATGTTCCAATCTGTAGGAAAATTCGAACAGGAACAGGTCTCCACAATGAGGAATAAAATACTCTCAGGCCCGACGTCGGTGACTTGAAGACTCCACGTTGCTGCACTGAAAAACCAAATACCGAAGGACCGTTCTGCTTTTCATCGGCGATGCTCGAGTTCCACGCTGCTTAATAAAGATGCTCGGGTTCCGTACCGGCGAATGGAAGATTTATAGAGAGCCCCTGTTCGGGCGCCATTTAAATGTTACAGGGCTTGGAGCTGAATTCTATAACAGCACCCTGTGTGGAGGATTCGTTTGTGCTTCCTTTGCTGTAAGTTCGGTATCGGTGGTTCAATCCGTAATTCTTCCAACTGGAGCAGATAAAAGCAATACAAACCGTAAAAAAGTGAATCGACTGAAGCTAAATTTTGCAGTGAGGAAAACGTTTATTCAGATCATACGGGAATGTCACCAAGCTTCTGTCCTTTTCGTGCTTTCATTCTTTCCGTTCTCCCTCAGTATTCTACACCGCCGAAAATCCTTCTCTCTCTTTCCGGCCACTCAAAAACTATTCCTTCCTCCGTCCCTTTCGACCCGAAGCATACCGCACCCCTGCTAAAACTATCTTGCTTCGTCGACCCATTGCCACCGCGTTCCCTCCGGCTACACCCTAAGATGTCTCTTCTCCGAAAATCGCAAGATTCCCTAATTGCCATCTGCTGCGTCGCGTGGGAAAGGAAATACTCATTTGCCTTTCGTCCAAATGGCGGGAATTGAAAGGAAATGATTCCAATTCAGTATCACAAAAATGGCTACAGAATCTCGCTTCTGATAAATATGTAAGCCCCGGTTACAATATGAAGTTATTTTAATCGATGTTCAAATTTTCATCCTTGGGAACACATTAATCGTGAAGGAAATGTGTACAAAAGTTTTTTCCATTGGAAGTATAGGAAGCAAAATTACTTGACGTCCACCTTAATAATATGGGATAAGGACAATGGAATGGATCGCAATCCAATGTCCTGACCTTTGACTGCATTTCGTCCATTTTCAATAGGGTTCGTCCCCAGGTAGTCCCCTACTACATACTGAAATTTCATCGAAATTGAACCATTTTTACGCACGTTATGACGCATAAGAGCAATGGAATGCATCCCGATCTTATGTCCTGACCTTTGACCCCACTTCTCCCATTTTGAATAGGGTTCGTCCCCAGGCGGTCTCCTACCACATAGTAAACTTTCATTGAAATCGAACCATATTTTCGGAAGTTATGACGCATAAGGGTAACTGAAGGATCCCGTTACTACGTCGTGACCTTTGACCCCATTTGTCCCATTTTCAATAGGGTAAGTCCCCGGGTGGTCCCCTACCACATACTAAAATTTCATCGAAATCGACTCATTTTTACGCCAGTTATCGTGCGGACAGACAGACGGACGGACAAAGCTGGAGCATATACGCTTCTTCAACCTACTGTTGGAAAGCGTAAAAATGGGAGGCTGAAACTAAATTCTAAATCGATAGTGAATTTGATAGTGGGGAATTCGGAAGATAATCGATCAGCAAAGTGAGAAAGTTCGTCTTGGGTTGAGTCCCAAAAGACTAGAACATCATCAACATAACGAAGGTAAAGGATAGGGTGAACTGGAGAATTATGTAAAACTTTTTCTTCAAGGTACATTTGGTATGCCATGCAACGCGCTATCGAACACAGGAATCCGAGACCTTGGAATACACCCGAATCGTGGAACGCTCTACATGAAGTATGGTGTGCATTGCCTACAACATATTTCCAGACGCTAGTGGAGTCCATGCCCCGTCGTATTTCTGCAATCCTGCGCTCCCGTGGGGGACTTACCAAGTATTAGACTGGTGTACTAGTTTTTATGGCATTTCAGTGTATGTGAGTCTCCAATTATTCGTAAAACATATGCATGAAAACTTATACAAATACAACTTACGTCCAATAAGTTCCAGGACTGACCGCATAACTGACGTAACAGTAGTGGGATCAAAATATCACGTGCATGCCAGAATACAGCAGTCCTTGGCCAATCAGCGAACAGCTGGAAACCAGTTTATATCTGTACCGACAGGCGGGCGTTAAGGGAGTTCTTGTCTCATTTCATTTTAGCTATGGAAGAGTAGAGAGTAGGCATTCGTTTTTGTTAGTAAATTAGTTTCTGAAACTTACAGAATGTTAAAAAAAGCGTATGAAGACACAACATTATCCCGCAGTAGAGTTTTTGAATGGTATGCACGCTTTCGTGACGGGCGGGGAATCCTTTGATGATATGAGAGCTGGGCGCTCCTCCAGTGTGCGGATAGCGGAAAAAATCGAAGATGTAAGGAATCTGTTAAAGAAAGATCGCCGAATTACAGTGAGAGTTTCGGCTGAGTGGGTGGGTAAGTCTGTCTGTAATGAGAATCTACGCCAAGATCTGGGAAAACGAATACTTAATGCCAGATTGGTACCCCGTACACTGGAGCTCACAGTGGTAGTTAAATCCCAAACAAAACAAAATACATCGTTAATTACATGTATTTATAAATCCATGAATTTGTTCCTGAAAGGTCGTTTACTCGCGACAAAATAGAACCAATATTATTAACATAACGGTTTCCCCGTTTGTAAGGCGTTGTTGAAACGACTTTGATCGCATGACGTAACGCAACTTTGACGTCATGGCAGAATGCTTCGGATCAGATGTCACATCAGTAGCAGTGAGAAATCAGTTTTTGTTGCTATGTCAAACAAGCACAGTTACATGCGGAATTACAACAAAATCATATATGATAGTTTTAGAAACAGCATTATTAAGTTGTGAGTTCATAGATGTGTAATATTAGTACGAAACATATGATATTTTATCTCTCCATCTTGTAAATACAAATGTTTTCGGAAAATCCTTGGAAAGACTGTAAAGAACGTTTTCAGATACTTTAGGTGCTGCTTACTGTCACACGGAGTCTCGTGAGTTCCGAAACGTTTCGAAACTATCCTGCATTATTACTACAGAAATGCGTTGATTTCGTTTTGTTTTCAAAATTCCTATTTTGTACGAATTTTTATTATCATGAATATGCAAAATAGGCACATAAACAACTAAAAACTAATTTATCACTCGATATGAAGCCCAATATCATTCCTGGGACTCAGCTGAAGTATATATGAGCTGATTCATGCGTACGCAAAGCAAACTTCCTTATGTCTCTGATAAAAAAAAAAAAAAAAAAGTGCATGCGAAAGCACTCCAGATTTGCATTAAAAATTCGATTACCTGCTCCGCTATAAAAAGTAATGAATTAAATATTAAAAATTCAGATCGAATCATCTCTTGAAATGTAGTTTTAATGCTAATTCAAAATGAAACCTTTTGTTGTTTGCAAGTCTCTTTCAATGTAATGCAATTTATTTTTGTCCAGAGATGGAAATGAAATGGAATGTTTGCGGCATGTCTGAATTCTAAAAATTAATTCCCACCTCACATACACGTGTTCATTTCACAGGAAGTAAAAACTAAAGAATACATCTTGCGTCACCATTTCAGGCAGTAAAAACTAAAGAAATACTTCTGTATCGTACTGTCACATGAATATAGTTGAGAATGAAAGAAGTGGTTTTAATAGTTTTACGTTTGAACAGGATAGTTCTGCTATTAGCCAAAAGGATTCCTATTTCTTTTTATAAAGTGCATCATTTTCTAGATTTTTGTTAAGACATTTCCATTTCATGAGACGCAGGAAGCTTATTTCCTAGGATAATGTTTGAAATTAACAGGCATGAGAGTTACCATGTGTTTTAAAGAACCAGGGAAACATTCGAGAAAAAAAAAATTACTTCAAAAGACAAGACAATGAGTGTTAACGCAAAAAGCATTTTTTAGCATCAAAAATCTTTTCATAGGATAGCATAGTTTTTTTAAAGGAACTTGGAATCATATCGAATACAGATTCCTATATATCAAATGACTAACATAGTTCTTTAAAAAATAAGAGCATATATAAACCATTTATTAAAGTGAAGAAATTCGGAACTGTATTGGGGGAGTTCTGTTTTCAGTGAAACACTGAGGACAGTTGTCACTAAGATTACATTTCGTCTAGCTTCCAATGACTTGGTGTTTTAGTGATATTAAATGTGATGAATATTACATATTTAACTTTCTGGTTACTGCCTATTGTGTTAAATTTTGGTTATTTCTGGTTATATTTTCTGAACTAAACGTCACATGGGGTTCATTGCAAAATCACACGGATCTACAGAGGAAGACCTCAAGAATTTCCTTATGAATTTTCTTTTTATTCAATCCTGGATGAAAGAGAACTGTTTAGCATTATAAAACGAATTCAGTTGTGAGAAAATTTTTACAGTTTAGCGAGACGTACCACTTAGGTGACTAACGCAAGAGTCAAAACGGCAAGTGGCAGCGATAAGCTTTACCGGCGTTGTTCAGTCGGAAAAATGTCCGGCTCCGGAGTAGGAAGACGTGGCTTCGAATGCCACCACTGGCAAAAAGGGCTATATTTTCAGAAACTGTAAAAGAATTTTAAAAATTCTCACGTGATTGAACGCAACATCAAATCACTCTCAAAACGGGATAACCATTCGTTCGAGATGGGTTCGGGTTCGAATACCGGTGAGGCATGGATGTTGTGTTTGTTTTACGGCGCTGGCTCTCTCCCTTCTCAGGAACCAGCGGCCCTATATTAGGGACGAACGACAGCTTATAGCCCACTGAGTTGTTCATGGTGGTCGGTTAAACCTCTAATAAAAAAAATCAAAACTGGATGTTGTACCAGATACCATATTTATATTCCTGAGAAACATTTGGGTTTGATAAAAAGAGAAAAAAATGTCACGAGTATCTTGAAGACTTCACTTCCAATTAAATCACCATGGTCATTCTGAAAGCCGAAATGTTCACATACGCAATAAACTTTTGTATTTATTTGGTCACTGATTGCCTACTGTTCAGTGTTATTGGTATCTCCTCCTTGAGTAGACACTTTTTTTACGCTTTCCAACAGTAGGTTGAAGAAGCGTGTATGCTCCAGCTTTGTCCGTCCGTCTGTCCGCACGATAACTCGCGTAGAAATGGTTCGATTTCGATGAAATTTTAGTATGTGGTAGTGGACCACCTGGGGACGAACCCTATTAAAAATGGACGAAATGGGGTCAAAGGTCACGACATAGGAGCGGGATCCATTCCATTGCCCTTATGCCTCATAACTTACGTAAATATAGTTCGATTTCAATGAAATTTTAATATGTGGTAGGGGACCACCTGGGGACTAACCATATTAAAAATGGGTTAAGTGAGGTCAAAAGGTCAGGACATAGGAGCGGGATGCATTCCATTGCCCTTGTGCGTCATAAATTGCGTAAAAATGGTTCGATTTCGATGAAATGTATGTGGTAGGGGACCACCTAGGGACGAATTCTATTGAAAATGGACGAAATGGAGTCAAAGGTCAAGACATAGGAGCGAGATCCATTCCATTGCCCTTATGCGTCATAACTTGTATAATTATAGTTTGATTTCAATGAAGTTTTAGTATGTCTCAGGGGACCACCTGGGGACGAACCCTATTGAAAATGGGTTAAGTGGGGTCAAAGGTCAGGACATAGGACCGGGATCCATTCCATCGCCCTTATGCGTTATAACTTACGTAAAAATGCTTCATTTGAGACAAAACTTTATCATGTTGTTCCGGAAGTATATTTTACCGGTTCTCTTGAATATCATCGAAATGGGTTCAGAGGTCAGGACACAGGAGCGAGATTTGTTCTACAGTCATTATCCTCATAACGTGTCTCATCTCAATACTGATGAGTCGCACAAACTATATCTCACGAGTAAAAGCCGTCTTTGTGCGGATAATTGAAAGTAAAATAAAACTCGGCTTAGCTTAAATCAAATTAACTCATATTATGAGACATCAATTTAATAAAAACTTATGATATTAAAAAAAAAAAACAGATTAAAAGACATTAGTACTTTCGGGCCATGGCATGGCCCATCTTCAGATGGAACAACTAAATTGACAAGATCCGCATAATATATACACACACATGAACGCGTCAAAGTCGGTTGCTGTACACATATGCAAAGAAGGAAGAAATTCCTCCCGGCACATTATCCCACGGTTATAGGTAATTCAAAGCCCCTAGGATTAGAGTTAATTAATACCTTATAGGCATTGGGGAGCTCATACGGCATATAGTCATTACAACAAATATTTTGTGAGTGAAAAATGAACATGCTCTCAGTAAGAAACAGCGTGTTACGATTTTTAGGGGTAACCATAATTTTAAAATTTTCCCAGTCCGGATATAAAATCCCTTTTGTAACTTCCCTAGCAAGTGCAGTGTTGGTAACTCCTGTCTGGATATTATATTTATGTTCCTTGACCCTGCAAGACAAATTCCGTCCGGTCGATCCTATATAGACAGATTGAGTAGTTCCGCAAACATCTTTTAATGGAACACAATAGACACCCCATCTTTGTAAAATATCCGTAGGGGTCCTGTCCATTCTAACAAGTGGTAGTATATTAAGGCAGCGAGTGCCGAAATCCAGTCCAAATTTCCGGCAAATGTTACGAAGAGGTTGAGTAATTGAAGGGATGTAATCGATGGAAGCAATGAAACGAAATGGTGAGGGCAAAAATGGTTGTAATGTAGTAGCAAGTTTACTTTTAACTCGGGAATGGATCCGGTTAAAAACGCATTCAGGATATCCAAAATGGGAGGCGAACGACGAGACCCATTGTAGTTCTGCAACGTGTGCAGTACGAGTTGAGGAATGGGTGTAGGCTCTACGAATAAAATTAAAAAAAAAAAAAAAGTGAAGAGACGTTAACTTACTTTTGGTTTTGCGGGTGATTAGAGGTGTATGGGATCATAATTGTGGTACAGGACGGTTTTCTATAAACAGCAAAGTGCAATGGTAAAACCTGGTTTGGATGACGGGTAATCATAATATCAAGAAACGGGAGTTTTTAGGTCTTGTTCAATTTCTAGGGTAAATTGAATTGACGGAAATTGTGAAGAGAAAGAATTCGTGAATGCTTGTAATTCAGATAACGAGTGGGGCCAGAGTAATAAGATATAATCTACATACCTGAGATATAACAGAGGTTGATGGGGATAAGAGGTCAAAAACGTATTTTCAAGGTACTGTATGAAGATTTTGGCTAAAATGCCAGAAAGCGGTGATCCCTATAACTTGAGCAATGATTTCCGGTATGTTAGAAAGCGTATCATAATCAATGCATTGCATGGTTTTACTAACTTGTTTAAGTCTATCCGTTGTTCTTGATCCATAAACCAATACTGGTAAATCGTTGTTTCTGTTAAGAAAATGTGAGTGGGACACGGATTTCGAAATATCTCTGGGGAGTTTTGTGCTCTGTGTCAGTCTGTTAAGACGGTTCAAATAGTGGGCCATCACAATGGGTACTAGTGTTCAAGATTACAAAAAGAAGGGTAAGGCCTACAAATGACCCTGGGTTCCAATTCATAAATTACGTCTAACTGTAGTTAGCTTAATTTATAATAGCGTGCTTGGTCCAGCGGCACTTTTCCCACATAAATAAAGGAGAATTTTTCATTTTTATTTCATCATTTTTACAGCAAACACTCATATAGAATTTCCATTACGTGCCACCACACTCATGCGGTATAAACGGTCTCGTCCGCAAACGAGGTATATATATAAAGAGAGGCAGATATCTTCGCAAACTCAAGTAGTAGCATTTGCAGTTCACATGGCAGCTTATCAGGATTCAGGCGATTTCGAACGTGGTATAATAGTCGGCGTCCGGAAAATGTGTTAGCAGTGTTTCTTTCAGGACTTTTTGGCCCGGGGGGTGGGGGTGGGGGGTGCAAATGGAACCTTAGAGGGGCAAATTTTCCATTTGCTATATATATATATATATATATATATATATATATATAATTTTAACTACTATATTTATATATATAGAAGTAATTACTATATATCTAGCAAAGGGGCGCATTTAGAGGGGGCCTCCCCCGGAAAATGTTTCATTTTTTTTGTTTTTTTGGTTAAAATGTGACTTACTTACATTAGATTTTAAAAAATGCCTTAATTTCTCTTCAATTTCTCATTAACTTTTATTTTATTTCAGATGGTGGATTTCAAAAACTTCCTTTTTTCGCCCTCCCTCCCCCCCCGCTCCCGAAGAAAAATTCTATAGACATCCCTGATATAGTAATTACTTCTTCAAACATTTCAGGAATAAAAAACTTTTTTCAGTAAAGGAGGGGGGGGGTCCGCAGGCTTGAAATGTTTATCTATTAAAATTGCATTCAACGCACTCTTGATCATCCTGAATCACGATTCCCAGACAATTAGGTATGATTAGTCTACTTATTATATTTTGAAGAATATGATGCGTCGTTATACACTTTTTAATAAAATAAACTATAACTAATACCATTTAAACAAATATTAAAAAAAAATATAATTGGCGAAATATTTGTAGCATAAAAAGAAACGAAACTTCCTTTTTCTTCATTTGCCTGAATTTATTAAAATTTGGTTCGGTAACCTAAAATGTCTCAGATAGTCGTTTCCGGGAGGGCTTCGCCCCCTGGATGTATGCCTGAAAGAAACACTGTGTGTTACTCGATCTCGGAAATTACCACGGAATTTGGATTTACACGGTCAAAAATTTCAAGGGTGTACCTGGACTACACGAACTCATGGAAAACATCCAGAGTTCGAAACTGGCGTGGACGTGGAAGTGGAAAAGCCCTGGACGATGGCGGACAGTTGCGTGTGGCACTCATCGTAACATTCACCCGGCGTGCAACATTGCGGTAAATCACAGCGCAGTTCAATGCTAGGGCCAGTAGTAGCATCAGCGTTCGGACAGTGCAACGTTCTCTGTGTTTCTATGGGCTTCCGGACCCGACGGTCTACCCGGATGCCATTGCTGACCCGACGACAAAAGGCTGCGTGCCTTGCCTGGGCTCGAGAACACCGCCATAGGACTGAAAATGACTGGAAACGTGTTGCCTGGTCCGACGAATCGCGTTACCAACTGTTTCGGGCAGATGGCCGACTCCGGGTGTGGAGACAACCCACAAGGCAATGGATCGCGCATGCCTATAAGGGACAGTGCAGGCCAGCGGTGGCTCTGTAATGCTGTGGGGTGTTTTCATCTGGCACACATTAGGACCCCTCATATGTCTGAAGACCGCTTTGATAAGTGGACTCTACGTAAATCATTTTTTTTTATTGGAGGTTTAACGACCACCGTGAGAAACTCAGTGGGCTATAAGCAGTCGTCCGTCCCTAATTTAAGGCCACTGGTTCTAGGGAAGGGAGAGAGCCAGAGCCGTAAGACAAACACAACATCCATGCCTCACCGGGATTCGAACCAGGATCCATCTTGGACGAACGATCAGAAGCCATCGCTTAGACCACTGCGCCACCGGGATTCGAACCAGGACCCATCTCGGACGAACGATCAGAAGCAATCGCTTAGACCACTGCGCCACCGGGATTCGAACCAGGACCCATCTCGGACGAACGATCAGAAGCCATCGCTTAGACCACTGCGCCACCGGGGCGGCGGTAATCATTTGCACACGCTCATGTCGCGTAACCACTCCGACGAGTGCGACCTCTTTCAACACGACAATGCCGCACCACACACGTCCACAGTTCCGTGATTATGGCTGGAGGAACATTCCATGGAGTTCGGCATCCTGAGTTGGCCCCCTCAATCACCGGATTTAAACGCCATCGAACACATTTTGGATGCTGCTTGGCGTGTAGAGAGGTATCCTATTTTTTTGGCACTTCAGTGTATATAGAAGGAAATAACTTTAAGGATATAACTTTTCAGAGCTCAAAATGAAGTTAACGATTTTTATTCCTAAGTACCAAATGATTATTCGTTCGTTCCAAAAGCTACAGACAAAAAGAATAGCAGAAAGTGCGCCATTTCTCATGTGGTACACCGAGAAATATCCCTGTGGGTCAGTCAGCACCTGAAACTCATCATGGTATGCGAAAAGTAAGGAATGTTATTAATACTTTTCTTTTTATTGCACCAACCTTCATACGTGTTTGAATTTCTGTCGAAAGAAAAACTTGTAGTGCTAACATCCTGACAGCATGCAGATGGTCTTGGATGTTGACCATGATTCTTTTGCCCACCTGTGATTAAAAAAGAAAAAACTTCGAGAAAGGATAAAATCCAATACCAAACTTCGTAGAATCCGATAAGTATCAATTTTTTTTGGTAACATCTTATATTCTTTGTCTGCCTGCCAAGCTTTAGGCTATATGAAATTATTTATAGATTATTGGCATGGAATATATCGTAGTGTCATTAGTTTCATTTAAATATATTCTGGCTCTCGACTAAATGGGAAAAAGATTTCACACTTAACATTCAGCAATTACCTCATTAGAATACATGAATTTTCTTATCTGCTCTCGCTGGAACATAATTTCTGTATCGCACCCTTACATTAAAGCCTTTTTGCCTCTTCACGATATTCGCCGTGTTATCCATTCATAGGTTTTCCATTAAGGCATGTATTTATTTTGCAGCGACGGGAGATCGCTAAAATGGAGCAGAGGGAGCCAAGAACAGCTCTCACAGTCATGCACGCGATCCATTAAAGGAAAGAATCGTTAGTTCTACAAAATTACAGAATTACCTTTGTTGCCACAGTTCCGAGTATTTTGTCTGCTGAAGAGTCACACTCCGTTTCGGTAGTAAATCTAATTTAAGAAAAAAAATATTTTTTTGGAAATTTTATGATCTGTCGTGCACCTCAAAACAATTCTTTGTTCTCGCGTAAAGCAGTAAGTCAACGCAATAAATCTTGAAATCCATTTTTGAGGCTTCTAAGTTGTAGTTTACTTCACCTATTCATAAGTCTGATCCTGGTTGAGAACAACTAGAAGTCACATTGTGCAGAATATTGCGATCATCCCAGTTTTCGTATTTACTACATCCTTGATGATTTAACAATGCCATCTTTATTACACGAAGAACGATGCAGTTGTACGAAATGCTACTTATATGATATGTACGCTTATGAACAAAATCGTAAGAGCCACCCCCTGTCTCCTCGAGAGGTTATGTCCCACAGGAATGACGTCACCGACAGGAAGGAATATATATAAGACTGCACGGACAAGGCACCTCAGTTTGAGCCGCGGATGGCTTAGTGGTTAGTGTTTCAGGCTATCGATGCTGGGTCCCCAGGTTCTAGCCTGGGCAGATCTTTCAGAGATGGTGTGATTTACTAACAATCGCTGAATATCCGCCGTGCATCGGACGAGCACGTAAAGTGACGGCCCCCAGGCTGGACCCACTGGTTAAATGGGTATCCTTTCCTATGTCCTCCCTGAAATTCTCTCACCCATCTATGTGCAATATCGTACTTGTACGGTGGCGCCATCTACTGTACTGTAATCTCACTACAAACTGTTCTGTCAAAAGTCGCTAGACTTGCTCTCAGTCCTTCCGTTTCTGTGTCCTGCCCAAAAGGCGATCTCGCTGTAGGTGGCTGATCCCAACTCAACGACAGCACGGAAGTCCTACATGAAAATGGCAAATTCTCTACCTAGGCACCTCAGTTTGGGCCGCGGATGGCCTTGTGGTTAGCTCAGCTGCCTACAGACCAGGACGGTCGTAGTATCTATGCAAGGCTGCATTGGCGTAGATCCCGCTACCACCTGTCATACCCCAAGCCAGGCTGCGCTGCGCTGAATAACAAAATATTAACTGTGCGTCGCATAGGGCACTTTAGGGCCGCCCCGGTGGGGCAGTGGTCTAAGCGCTGGTTTCTGACCATTCGTCCGAGATGGGACGAGGTTCGAATTCCTGTGAGGCATGGATGTTGTGTTTATCTTACGGCACTAGTTCTGTCCCTTCCCTGAAACCAGTGACCCTAAGTTAGGGAGGGGGATTGCTTGTAGCCCATCGAGCTGCTCACGGCGGTCGTTAAACCCCCAATCAAAAAAATGCAAATCGGCACTTTAAGCCGTCGGTTCCGTGGTACTGAACCCACCTTTAAAAATAAGGGTCACAATTTCTTCCACCTTCTGCCCGCTTCTCTCTTCCGGATATTAGTGCATTATTTGGCGTTGTGTGACGTGATTCGCTGTCTTTTTGTTTTCGTTTTGTTTTGTTTGTAGGTTTAACGACCACCGTGAGCAACTCAATGGGCTATGAGCAGTCGCCTGTCCCTAATTTAGGGCCACTGGGTCCTGGGAAGGAGAGAGAGCCAGTGCCGTAAGACAAACACAACATCCATGCCTCACCGGGATTCTAACCCAGACCCATCGCGGACGAATGGTCAGAAGCCAACGCTTAGACCACTGTGCCCTCAAGCCCCCCCCCCCCGGGGGCAGCGAGTCATGGCTAGCGACGCGAAATGGTCTGGTATTCGCATTTCTCTCGCTCTCTACCAATATTTTCTCGTGGGCTTCTAGTCACTTCGTTTCTCATACCTGGAACAAACGTCCTACGGGATTTAGGTGGCGGCATCTAACTTTCCCTTCCTATGTGCTGTCGTTGAGTTGGGATCTTGGTGGATGTTTTGCTCTATAGCTGGTCCATTCATGACCAGGTTAACCCACTGGATGATATATCTGAGGTATGTCAGTTTAGCAGTTCGGAGCTCCTGCAATATATAAAAAGAACAACTTGTCGGAATTTGAACGGAGAATGATTACGGCGCGAGGTAAGCCTTCATTTCAGCAACCGCAGGCATTGTTGGCTATTCGAAAGCCGTTGTAATGAAGGTGTGACAGGAATTGTCCGAAGAGGGACACCTAGCTTGCCGGAAACGTGCCAACCGACCTTAACAGACCACTGGTGGTCTGTTAAGGTCGGTTGGCACATGCTGTTCGGGAGAATGGACAGCTGGCGATTCATCAATCAGCTGCAGACCTTAAACTTAATTTTTACAAAAATAAAAATAGTTCTTTGAAGAATTTGGATAATTCTTCAAAAAAAAAAAAACTAGTATTCTTTTTCTGAACTTTAGCACAAGATGTTTCTTCATAGTAAGTGCTACTTCTATTAAAACAGCGAAAAACATCTTCTGGAACATTGCAGTAAATTGAAGTTGATTTGGATTCATCTGAAATACTTTGATCATATCTTCTTAATTTGGTTTTGATTCACAGTCTTCGTCTTCAATTCACATTCGCCGTCTTCAATTCACATTCGTGTCTTCATCTTCAGAGGCATCAGCAATCTCAGAACTTTCCTGTACACCTTGTAGAATATTTTCGTCAGTAAGATGATTAACAATAACAACATTCTTATCAATTTCGAGTAAAACAAAATGAAAAACAAAAACGTGAAAGGAGTGTTAAATAGAAAATCAGTTAGTTGAAAAGAGGTATTTTTGAACGCATCTTATCTCATGTTTCAAGGTTCCCCAATAAAATTCATTAAACATAGAAATTCGCTGTATCACTCTGCCATACGTAAGAAAGACTTACAACGAACTAGTAAATCTTTTAAATGCAGTGATGGCAATATGAGTCTACGTAAAAAAAATTTGAAAGACCTATAACCGAAATGCACCTCAAAAAATATAAAGCTTATAACGTTTGATTTAATTTATGTTTGTTGCTACCTGTAAGCGAATACAAACTGCACAGTTTGCTTCCTTTTTTTTTTTTTTGCAGTCTAATGGTTTGAAATGCGGATGGAAACGAAATATGAGAAAACGGGAGATACGGTTTTTTAAAATAATAAATAGTGATAAATTTTGAAAGCCTGGTGTGATTGAATAAAGAAAAATTGGCTGTTTATTCACTAGTAGAACAAAAAGTCTAAGTCACCCACCTTAGTAAAACCGGGGGAAAAAAAAATGTGTGTGTTGTAACTGTTAGCGGTGGGTCTTTCAGACATACTTCGGATAGAAAGCGAAATTTGTAATCGAACCCAGACGGAAGCTGATGTAATAAGGGGAACACAGTTAGCCGTAATGATTTTGGCTCCCCCCCCCTCACAATTTTCATTTGCTTGCATCCCAGTCCCAGAATAAATGTGGAACCAACCTTGTCGGTTAGTCTAACCAGTGAGAAGTTAGTATGATGTATATGAAAATTATGATAAAATTTCAGAAACAGTTCAGTAGTGAAACAATAAATAAATGCTGTCAAATCGTAGCTGCTGATTTTTGAGAGTCTGTGTTGTATTTTCACAAATCTAGATTGATACATATTGTATTTTGTGCGGTTGTTGGCTGCTTTTTTTTTGGGGGGGGGGTATTCTTTCCCTCATTTGCGTCTGATGCCCCGCCGTCTCTGTAGAATGTGTTTTAATTACATATTCAAGACCTTATTTTTTTTGTTTCCGTTCTGCATGTCTTTGCAACTTTCCTATTCCTCTTCTTAACCGATGAAATCGTAGACGTTTCGTCTGACCACTGTCATTAACATGCTTATACTTAATCCAGCCTTTTAAGAGTCCTTTTTCATTTCTGAAACACGGTCTTCTCAAAAGTCGGCCTTTTCATTTCTGAAACACGAAAGGGACTGAGTTTCTCAAAGCGGATATCCCCTTGACGGTGGTTTCTACTAGAACCGAACTACGTACATACGTGCTGTTGTTCATTAGGATTTGCTCAAAACCCGTGGCATAAATACGTCCGAATGAACAGCGGTGTGCTTAGCATTCGAAAAACTTCCTCTTTAGAACTCTGTACGCAACCTGCGTGACTCTCCTCCACTGTGGTGGAAATAATAGCTGTGGAGCTTTGACTATAAAGACAAGCATTGTTGCAGGGCGACAGAGTCACCAAAATTGGTGTTTCGTATTCCTTGAAACAGAGATAAGTACGGACATGACTTGGGTGACATGGACCCAAGTGGGAGATCACGACCCCTAGTTCCATTTTAAATTGGTGTTATTAACTATAAGAAGCACTTGAAGGGAAGAGCGCCGTCCCGGATGCTCAGAGGGCTAAGCGCTGGCTTCTGACCATTCGGCCGAGATGGGTCCGAGTTTGAATCCCTGTGATGCAAGGACGTTGCATTTTTCTTACTTACGGTACTAACTCTCTCCCTTCCCTGGAACCAGTGACCCTAAATTAGGGACGGGAGACTGCTTATAGCCCATCGAGTTGCTCACGGCGGTAGTTAAACTACCCCCCCCCCCTTAAATAAAATAAAAAAGGAAAGAAGAGAAAGAGCTATTGGTCTGTGACTAATCATTTAGTTTTATAAGTGTAGAATGCAAGGGATTTTTTTAATTTGAATCTTACACACTACTCACACGCATACGAACACAACGTAGAATCGTATGTGAACGGTGGGAGAACGTGCCCTCCTAATATTTTGGATTAAGTTTGTCATCCAACATAATATGCTACCCTAGATTTTTCAATTTCGAATTTCATCATTTTTTTTACTTTGAATTAAAATTAAAAATAATTGAGTACACCATTTTCTAATACCAATTATATCGTTATGTAGTTATTTTTGTCTTCATACCAATCTGTGTAATGTAATCGGTGGATGACGTTGGCGGGCAGAACATGGCCAAAGATCCGAGCTTCCGCCCTCCGGAATTATACCCTTCCCAATTCTCTTTGCTTGCTTCCAATATCTTATGAAATCTGTAGACCCATAGTGACTTATTTTATGGCATGTCCCATCCGTTCGATCATCTTCTCAGTTTTAACCACAGTGTGAATAACAATGGGCTGTAGTGGTCATTTTTACTCTTTTTTTTTTTTATATATATATATATATACAGATTACTTGATATATATATGTCGTTGAATCACAACCATCCCCCGTCCCTCAAACTTTTGGGGCAAGTCTATGCATATGCAACTGCGCGTAGAACGTTCTCTGGTTCAATACACTTGATAAAATAACAATGACACGCTGTTAGATTTGTAAGCGCCACGCGGGCTCATCAAACATTAATCAATGCTTGGATGACCGGCTGGTATTAACCCCTAGCTGGAGGCATTAATTATATTATCATTTGAATGCCTTACTTTGGAGTGCATGCACTCAGAAGCGCGCGGGAATAATGTACTACCTACTCGTTAATAAACCTGGGTGCTAATGCTCCTGATTTCTAGTGGTGGGGCTTCATGTCTTTTGCTTTTAAGATTGACAATAATTATAATGAAATGGACGAATGAGTCATGGACATTGTTAATAATTACAGTAAAACACGCTTAACGGACACTTCCGGATAGTGAACAGTTTTCGTTAACCCCAGTCCCGAAGTATTCACGGTTCTGTATATTTACTTCAAAATTGTGAACCCTCCAAATAGCTGGCAGTGATCTTGGTCATAAGTTAGTTGAGACATGAACGTTCAAAGGAAAAAAAGATCAGCGAATTTTTGCTGCAAAGATTTTGTTTAGCTTCTCTGGACGGAAATGCGGTACTTTTTGTCCTCCAAATCCCCATTACAAAATCTACTGGCTTGTGCTTTTAATATGGCCTATCTTTTCTTAGAAGTAGGCAAAATAGCTTCTTTCAAACAAAATGGGTCATTCCTTGTTAATCAAGAAGAGGATTTAGACGCCATTTTTGAACGAATTACTTACGTTTAAACAGGGAAATGTAAAAGATTTCATAATTATCAGTGAAGATCTGTGTATTGAAGAGGCAACGAACAATGTTCAATAGTTCGTTGCTCTGAAAACATTGGAAGAAAATGGTTTGATTGAGGAAGCATCTGATGCTGTTGTTAGAAGAGGTGTGAGATTCTTTTAAAGACGCTGGAAAGTGCAATTTTTGTGTAAACAAAGAATATAGGGAGGTACTAGAAAATGAATTTTAAAATATATTTTGAAAACATGCTAAGAATTGTAAAACAATGTATAAATAAATGAAAATAACAAAACCCTTCTATCAGATTTTTTTGCAGCAAAAATTGCGGATTGATTTAATTAAATAATGGGCGATAAGTACGTTCGTTTTAAAAGTTATGGTGTAACGTGTTTTATTATTACGTACATAGGTTTAAACATGCATCGAAATGCTTACATATTGTATGTCCTGTATTTTAAAATGAAAATATGTATTCATACGTATTGTTTTTTCCTCATCGTGAAACAATAGCAAAAATAAACATTTAATCGGAAAACACTTTAATTACATATTGTATGTGCGTATTTAATATGAAGTTTTTTGTATTGTGTGTCTAGTTGTGCTCAGAAAAGTCAGTCTCCCGAACAGCGGACAAATATTGAAGCCCCAATGGTGCTCGCTATTCAAAAGTTTTATTGTATAATAAAATGAAAAATATGAATGGCGTGAAGCGTTCACAAACTCTTTGGATGAATGTGTTATGGTGTTACAATTTATTTTCTCGCGTACGAAATAAAGAGCATTAATCATGCTTTAACAATAAATATAAGGCGAAATTTACACGAAAATGTTGTTGTCTTTATATAAATGAATTTTCCTTGTCAGAAAAGTTTCAATCTCGCTGACAAGAAGTAGTGGCCTTGACAGAGAATAAAAATGGAAAACCGAAAGAGGTATTTCGACATCGAATATGTTTTTTAATGATACCGGAAAAAGGTATTATAAAAATTATTTGTTGTCGAAAACGCTTCAGTTATTCAATCTCGAGAGGAAGATTCATTGCAGATAACTTTACACTCTGCGATGCAAAAATAATTTTTCTTTCAAACCGGACTAATAATTGCAGAGAGATGGTGTCCACAGACGGACGGACGGACGGACGGACGGACGGACTAAGCGATATCATAATTACGTGCTCTTTTTACAAAAGACGTGCTAAAAACGACGAGGCAGAAACAGAATATCAAAGATGCTAGAATTCAGGAAGTTGTTTTGTTGTTTCGGTCAGTAATAGGGCAGGAAAAATTGTAAATGCGGAGCAATTAAGCGTGGCTACATTTTAAAGAAGAATGAAATAATGCCGGCCATTAGTCATGAGTGGTCGATTCGAGTTTACTGATATTCTGCTCCATCCAACAACATCCTATACAATGTTTTTTACCATCTCTGAACCAGGGAACACATTGCAGAGACGACGAAAACTCCGGAAAAGCATAGAACTGTGGTTTTCAAGAAATGACAAACACTTTTATTGCTGAGTGCTGAAACAAGTGTAACGATGTCATGCTAAGTACAATAAATCTAAAGGGGAAAACATAAAAAAGGTAATGATTCGATATTGCCATTACTTTTGCCATCATACGTACAACTGATGCTTACTGTGCAGATGCCAATATTTTTAAAGAATTGTAAAAAAAACTTTTTTGTATTTGCGAAAGAAACAACTCTAAAGCGACAGAAATGTGCAGTGCAATTCAGATTAACCGAATCTTTGTGCTTATTACACCATAAAAATAAGCGGATTTAATAAGCTATATGCGTTTCTTAAATATTCAGTCTATTGTTTTTAAAATGACGTTATCAGGATATCTTTTTAACGATATTTTTTTTAAAATACGTGCTTTTAAAAAATAGTACGTTCGTCTGTCTCTACACCCCAAGCAATGCATCATTTTCCAGCTATGGAGCATAAATATAAATTATATTTGTATTGAAATCTCCTTTTCTGAAAGTCCGATTTCAAAAATTAAATTTGCATCAGATAGCGTTCATGGGTAAAAATATTTTGTATATAATTTCTAAAGATTTCATAAATCCGGATTTTGCCATAGGGAGCATAAATCAAAATGCGCATTTCTGTTGGCAACATATTTGCTGCCTTGCCTTCGCTCTTAAATTCCCCTTGAAAAAAAAATTCTTCCTTGGTCAGATACCACTCATTACGAAAAAAACATTTCTACATATTTTCTCGAAATGATACATAATTTTCTCGCTAGGAGGCGTAAATGTGTATTTTAGTCCTTTCGATGTCGGTTTCTAAAAGTACGGTTTAAACAATAAAAAAATATGGCTTTATTGTTAAATTTTTATTAAACTAGATTTACTGTCCAAAAATTAGGTAGAAAAAGTGAAAAGTATTTTCTTTTGAGAAACTTAGTGTTTGTAAAACCGCAAATTGCTTGCATTAAAACACTTTTAGAATACTATGTGCATTACTTTTGTTATAAAGACGTGCTTTAAACTACTCGTAATGACCTAGCTTTTCCATTTGATTAGGGGTTGGCGTCACAATAGTCTATAAGCTCATCTTTGCGCACAATACACTGCTTGACATAGAAAAATGTCAGACCAGGAGTATTTGTCGGAGCCCATTCAAATTGTTGGGTATGTGTCGACAGTGGGCTATGTAAATTATTGCAGTTATAAACCAATCACGTGATAGGTGAGGGAGAAAACAGAGCAAAACGTCTCGGCGTTGTAGCTACGTTTGGTCGTCCTCACCTGGGCGTGTAGACGACTGCATCGCAGTAATCTCTGCGGCAAAAGCACGTGTAAGGAGAGGGAATACCTGGGCTACGCTATTGGGATTCCTACCATAACACAGTTACCTTTATCAGAGGCTTCGCCATAAGGCTGAGTACAGCTGGTTAGTCCCTGCGTCGTACTGCGGCGGAAACTCGTCGGGAAGCAACACCTGCCGGCAGAATGTAGCTGCAGCCGTAGTGTGCCTTTTGTACGTAAGTGGGCGTCCGAACACTTGGATAGCAGTAGTAGCCCTGTAAGCCACAGCGGACGATAGTAGATGAGGTGTAAAGGTAGCTATGGACATCACCGTATCGACACGGACTGTGATTCGCAGATTGGCTGAGGCAGGGTTGCGCAATCGCCAGCTATTGCGACGACTGCCACTCATCGCAGCACATCGTCGCTCAAGGTTGCAGTGGTTCTGACCCAGATGTACGTGGCGTGATGAATGAAACCATATCGTATTCGGCTACGAGTCTTGCTTCTGTCTCAGCGCCGATGATCCCCGATTGAGAGTATGGAGACGACGTGGTCACCCAGATGATCTTATGCCCTCCGTGAGCGTCATCCGGCACCTCAGCAGGGTGCCATGATTTCGGGCGCTATCAGTTTCAACAGGTTCACGCCTGATGGCATGATTTCGGGCGCTATCAGTTTCTCAACAGGTTCACGCCTCGTGGCATGATTTCGGGAGCTATCAGTTTCAACAGGTTCACGCCTCGTGCCATGATTTCGGGCGCTATCAGTTTCAACAGGTTCACGCCTCGTGCTATGATTTCGGGCGCTGTCAGTTTCAACAAGTTCACGCCTCGTGCCATGATTTTTGGCGCTATAAGTACCAACAGGTTCATGCTTCGTGCCATGATTTCGGGCGCTATAAGTTTCAACAGGTTCACGCCTCGTGCCATGATTTCGGGTGCTATCAGTTTCAACAGGTTCACTCCTCGTGCCATGATTTCGGGCGCTATCAGTTTCAACAGGTTCACGCTTCGTGCCATGATTTCGGGCGCTATAAGTTTCAACAGGTTCACGCCTCGTGCCATGATTTTGGGCGCTATTAGTTTCAACAGGTTCACTCCTCGTGCCATGATTTCGGGCGCTATCAGTTTCAACAGGTTCACGCCTCGTGACATTATTTCGGGCACTATCAGTTTCAACAGGTTCACGCCTCGTGACATTATTTCGGGCACTATCAGTTTCAACAGGTTCACACCTCGTACGCGTACTAGGTACAATGACAGCACGACGATACGTCGATGAGCTGCTGCCCGTTTTGTTGCCGTTTCTCCGTGGTATCCCTGATCCCCAGTTTAAACAAGATAACGGCAGCCCGCACACACCCGGCATCAGCAGGCAGTGTCTACAAGGTGTCCTGGTGCTTTCCTGGCCAGCGCGATCTTCAGACTTCTCACAAATACAGCACGTGTGTCACATCATTGGTAGACAACTTAACGCCTTTGCACTATCCCCTTGCAATGTCGATGAATTGTGGACACATATAAACAACATTTTGTCAGTGATACCACCGGACACCATTCGGGGACTTTTCCGCTCGATGTCACGCCGTGTGGTCGAATGTCTAGCTCAGAATAAACAAATACACCGCTCTTTCCACGTTTATCAACACACAGCAACCGAAAAATTGTTATCCGGCCACTGCTGGAATCGTACCCCAGATCTCTCGATATCTAGCCGAGTGCGTTTGAGGATTTTCACAATATTTTTACAGAGGATTTTCACTATTGTTCTCGCTCTTTTGATTTATTTGCTATAATCAATATATAGCTTGTGCCGATAATGCCCACCAGATGGAGACGTCTCAGTTGCTGAGCCCATCCTACGGATTTCTGATGTCAGAAGCTGACAGATAAACACACACAGCGCCGTTGATTGTTGGCCATTGTAGCGTAAGGCGAACGCACTCTGCTAGATAGCGAGAGATCTGGGGTACTATCCCAGCAGTGGCCGAATTACAATTTTTCGGTTGCTGTGTGTTGATAAACGTGGAAAGAGCGATGTCTTTGTTTATTCACTGACGCCACGTATTTAGAGGATTTTCACTGTCTAGCTCAGCATGGCGGCCATACGACCTACTCAAGCAACATTTAACTGTCTCCTCGCCCATCGCATTCATGCAATCCTTCAGAAATTTAATCATTTCTTTCTCATCTACTTGTCTACTTGCATGTTAAGTTTCGTCTCACTTCGTGCGTTCTTTCATTGCATGCCATTTTCTGTGTCGAGCAGCATATATGTGGATTCGCGCTCTTTGGCCAAATATGGCCCATGCGTGAAAAATTTCGATAAACAAACATCTTGCTATAGACATAAATCCAGCTGTTCTTTCCATGTAACATAACCACAAAAATTTTAAAATTTAATCATCCTGGAACGGGAATCGGGAGATGCGGATTCAATTCCCATTTCAGGACGATTAAATTTTCAAATTTCTGTGGTTATGTTACATGGAAAGAATAGCTTGATTTATGTCTACATGTATATTAATTATTGCATGTGTTTTCAACTTGAAACATCTTGCTGCATTCGAAAAGCAGATGTTCTGTTTCTCGCCTGTTTAGCGCTTTGTATGTGTTCTGTCGATTTACAGGTAACTCGGTTCTTTGAATTTATTGTTATCATTTTTGCTACTGCCTGGTCTCAAAGCAGTAAAGTGTGTCATAAACATTTCTAATGCATGATTTTGGAAATTTATATTCCTATGAGCAACCAAACCCGCCTTTCCTTAACCTTTCAGACTGTGAGAATCGCAACTTTGTTTTCTGGAAATATAAAATTCATCAAGTAAAGCTTTCAAGCTGACCATAACGAGAATGCACGATTTTGCATTTGAACATTCTGTGCTCCAAATGTACTCAGAAGTCCCAGAGTAACAGAATACTCTTCGTTGAACAGTGTTTACAAATGATTGCCATACTATAGGAAAGCAAGGTGAATATCCTGTAGTTCTCATTCCTTCGCTGATCATTTGAATTTTTTCATTTAAGTATTGGGTAGTGTTAAAATTCTTTTACTGCATTTTGACGATAGATGGCGTTCGCATCAATTTTAAAGGTTAATTTGCATTGCAGACAGATGATGTTTACACATTCTGAAAGATGAAGTACGGACACGTCTACGTAAAAGGAGTTCGACTTGATCGATTGAGTTGTGCTCATTTGGCGGAGTTTGAAAATGGGAGACCATAATGTTCATTTTCGTTAGTTGATGCAATTTTTCGTCGCAAAGGTATGTTGTGTTGTGTATGGAGAGGATTTTGTAGCATTCGACTGTATCAGTATGTGTTCGTGAAGTTTTGTCGTGGAGATTACTCACACGCCAATAAACCACGATCTGTAAGACCTGTTGAGTTGAGGACGACCAAATCAAGACATTAATCAAAAACAACCCACACAATACGACCCGAGCAAACGCGCGTACACTGCAGACATCTAATAGCACCGTGGCATTGAATTTGGCAAAGCTTGGAAATGTGAATCCCTTTGATGTTTGGGTACCGCACGATTTGCGTGAGAAAAATGTTCCTAATCGCATACCTGTTCGCGATTCCCTTTTCAAACGGAACCAAAATGATCTATTTATAAAATGAATGGTGACTTACTATGAGAAATGGATTGTACACGTTAACGTGGAGCAGAAAAGATTTTTGAGCAAGCTAGATGAGCAACCATTAACTACCCCAAAGACCGGTCTGCATTTCCATAAAGGTAATGTGGTGGAACTGGAAGGGAGTCTTGTATTGCGAGCTGCTGCGGGGCAATTAAATGCTTAATTCGGATAGTTATTGTTCCCAACTGGACCAGCTGAAGGCCGCACTTCATGACAAATGTGCAGAAATGGTTGACATGAAAGGCGTTGTTTTCCACTAGTACAAAGCCACACCTTATCTTTCTTTGACCACCAGGAAGAGATTGTTGAAGCTCGGCGAATATCTCCTGCCTTACACATCCTATTCATCCAAACTTGTGCCTTCAGATTTCCATTTATTCCGGTATTTGCGGAACTCACTTTGGAGAAATGCAAAAATAATCTTGACTGCTTCTTTACCATTTGCTCTACAAAGTTTTGGAAGGATAGAATCCGCCGCCTCGGTGGCGCAGTGGTCTAAGCGTTGGCGTCTGACCATTCGTCTGAGATGGGTCCAGATTCGAATCCTGGCAAGGAATGGATGCTGTTTGTCTTACGGCACTGGCTCTCTCCCTTCCCTGGAGCCAGTGGCCCTAAATTAGAAACGAACGACTATTTACAGCCCATTGGGTTGCTCACGGTGGTCGTTAAACCTCCAAACAAACAAACACAAAAAAAAGTATGGAATCTTAATGCCCCCCTGATAGATGGCTAGAGTTACTGAAAATAATGGTGCCTAAATTAAAAAATAAAGTGGCAACGGCATACTTAAAAGTAATGTCTTTCATCATTGTATAAAAATGAGAAAAGGCGTTTTACACAACACAATACTATTATTGATGTTGTTTGTGATGTTTCATGATCATCATATTAATGCCTGTAAACAGTTGACAGTCCTTAATTTAGGGCCACAGGTTCCAGGAAAGGGAGAGAGAGCCAGAGCTGTAGGACAAGCAAATCGCTCACACCTTATCGGGGACTCGAATCCGTAAAGTGTTCGGACGACTAGCCAGAAACCTACACCTCTGAACACCTACAAATAATTGTTGGAGTGTTTGTTAATCTAAGATCTAGTGAAAAAGAAATACACTGTATAGTAGAACCTCGGCTAACATTTTCTACTTTTGTACGGAATTCTGCAAAAAGTAGAAAAGTAGAAATATTTTACTGTAGTTTCAATCTCTTTTTAAGTTTGCTTATACGTAATTCATTTATACGCGTTTTGCAATTATACATTAAATTTTGAATTTCAGATTATCAAAACTACACAGTTCTTTGATTCTTTTATAGTAAATTGCAATGCTTCACCGTAAACAGAAGAGAGAGCTTTCTGTTTTTTTCTTTTGGCAGCCATAAAAAAAGATGAGGCAAATATTAATTTACTAGATAACGTTCAGTTTTCTTTTTTCTCTGAATTCAAGAAATTTGAAGCAAGCAAAGAGTAGTGAACATTTTACTCGACACTAATGCGAAACCAACTGGTGGTCAAAGTGCTTTGAAAACAGCGATGCTTAGAAGTAAAGGATGTGTAATAGAAGTATTGAATTAAAACAAAATCGTATTCGGATGTGCTACCTAGTATTTCAAAAAGTAAGGTTTCCTTTCTTTTTCTTTTTTTTTCTTCATATATTGAAAGTGTGAAATTCAGTTATTATAAAGAAATTAGAATAACAAAAAAAAAATGCAAAAGTCAAAACAGACATAGGCTTCAAGTAGCAATAAAGCATTCATGTGTATATGTATGTCTTACGTTTTAAATTAGCGTAATTTAGATTTGTATTTTTTTTTATGGCATTAAAAGTTTTACGGTAGTATTTGATATAAATTCTTTTATACGTTTTTTTTACACGTTTTTTAAGGCCATCCACTAGAATAACGTATAACCGAGGTTCTACTGCAGAGAAAAAGATGGCTCATCTAACTATATGCTTCAGAAGTAATTTACATGAAAGTATAGTTCAGCCAGCTGTGTGCTTTAGAATTTTTTTTTTTTTTCGAATTCGCAATTCGGATGCAAAATAACAGCTAGAGATTTCTCACTACACAGGAATACTGGTACTAAAGAATTAAAAAAAAAAAGAAGCTTTTTTGGTACCACTTAACAAAGATTTTGCCAACTTTACTAAATGATTACATTTAGTTGTAAACACACTATATTGACAAGTCACCGGACACCCCTTCAAAGGAAAATGAACGGATCCGCTGCGTTGTTAAGATGCACAGTGCAGCTGCAAATGGTATGAAAACAAGCTTGCAGCTGACCGCGATCATATCGCACTATAAGGTTGAGTGAAAATGTCGCGGCGGGAGAGAACTAACTTTGAGAAAGGAAAGATTGTTGGGTATTATATTAGTGGATTGTACATAAGAGAAACCGAGAGGCGTTTAAATATACCCATGTCAACTGTTTTGGATGTACTGAATAAGTGGAAGACACATGGCGTGCCTGAAGCAGCAAAACGTACCGGCAGACCAAAGAAAATCAGTGATAGAGGACGTCGAAGCCTCAGGAGAGTCGTTACAGCTAATCGACAAAGTACTGCACAAGACCTCAGTGTACAGGTGAGTAAAAATGCTGGAATCTCGGTATGTACACGTACCATTCGCAGAGAACTTCATTCCATGCGTTACCTGTGGTCGTGCGGCTGCCCATAAGCCTTTCATCTCCACTGGGAATGCTACTCGTCGTTTAGCACGGTGTAAAGAACATTTATCGTGGACCGTAGCTCAATGGAAACGAGTCCTATTAACTGATGAATCCAGATACACGATCCATCAGTCTAATGGCCGTGTCTGGGTATGGCGGCAGCCGGGGGAACGCTATTTACCGCAGTTTACTGTTCCTACGGTCAAGTTTGGAGCTGGCAGTGTACTCTTGTGGATGTGTTTTTCGTGGTATGGTCCCGATCCATTGGTTATCGTGGACAAACCTATTAACCAGCACGTCTACCTCGATATTCTGGACAATTATGCCCTACTAACTGTGTGGCAATACTATGGGACCGAGCCTTGTTGGTACCATCAGGATAATGCACCGAGCCCTAATGCAAGGACTGTTACTGCGTGGTTTGACGATAATTCCGTATCGTGTGTGGACTGGCCAGCACAGAGCTATGATCTTAAGCTCACAGAGCACCGATGGGATGAATTAGAGCGCCGCATAAAAAGTTTGGAACCAAGGCCTACTACTAGGCAATAGTTAGCGGCAGCATTACGTACTGAATGGAAGCGCATACCTATCGCTGTGTTCCAAAACCTTGTCGAAAGCATGTCTCGAAGGGTCAGTTCATGCATTACGGCCAAAAGTGGTTTCAGAATCGCTTTAATCTAACAAAACAGAGGAGACGAGCAACATGAAATCGTCTCAAAGGTAAAAAAAAAAAAAAAGAGAACAGGAATGATACAAACTGATAAAAGCGTTGATATGTACATTGAATGAGTAATGACAAATGTACAACGTGATGGAAACAGAGCAATGCTTGAGGAAGGACAAAATGATCACAGGCGATGCACCGCAGTGCGAAAGAACATTAAAAAGTTAATGCAGAGTCTTAACTCACCGTGAGATGCAACGAACTTGGTGTAACAGTGAACCACGGGGGTCATTGGCGACCACGTAGCATAGAAAAAACTTTCACGGCATGTGGAGATGGCAGGCTGATACTCCTGCTGTACCACCGTGCACAGAGTAACGGAAAGCATGGTGAAAGGTGAAGTCCCAAGTGCGCCATCTATGATAAAGTGTCGAGGAGTGGCAATTCGTCTTTTGCAGAAGGAGTAAGTCGGCCCGAAGGGGCGTAGAGATCTTCCAGAACGAAAGCGTTAGCGAGGGGTTAGCAAACCCCTACAATGCATAGTGGCGACCTTGAATGGGTAAGTCGGATGAAGAGCATCTATGGCAGCTTTCTGGAATGTGTCGAGGCGATTGATGGTACCACGACACCACAAGACGTAGTCGGGTTGCTTGGCATTATGCCGGAGGAATTTGAGGATGGAGGTTGCTTGGTCGAAGACCTCGGGAAGAACTGCTTCAAACTGCTGTAAAAAGATGAGAGAAGCCTCCCGATTTGTTTTATGAGTGAGAAACTCGTAAAGACCTTCAAAGGAGACAGGTTTTGAAGGAAGAGAGGCATTCGTAAGCAGAGTCTAGAAATTTTCAAATGTCGGCAGAGGACCATTAGACTTTGAAGAGGAAGAGCTAGAACGTGACAGGGGAGACTTGGAGCCTGCTAGACGGGTGGAACGATGTGAGCGGCCAGTCGGAGAAGGTGACTTCTTTTCCCTCAGAGCCTCGGCCTCGGTACTGGTAGTAGAGCGACGTTTGCCGTGGATCGATGACACACGAGATGTGGAATCAGAGGAAAGGTCCACCTCATCGCCGGGAGCAAAAGTGCCGGCGGTGAATGAAGCTTGAGGATCAGCCGTGATGTTCCCTGATGGAGAGAAAACACAGGAAGGCAAGGAGGAGTCAAGCGGAGGAAAATCCGACAGAGTGGAGAAAACAACATCGGAAAACGCGTGTTGATCGAAAGCTTTAATCAGATTTTCGGCAGAACTGGGTCCAGGAGGTGCAGATGCAGGAGGAGGCATGGCAGCAGAAACGGAGGAAGAGGTAGAATGCTGCATTGGAGCTGCAGGAGTCAGTGGCTCTGCATGGGGGCAATGAGCATGCTGATGACCGTAAGCCTTGCAGCGTGAGCAATGATCAGAGCTGAGAAGCTCAATCCGGCTGCGCTCGTTACCGCAACGAACATCGAGGAAACGTGGAAACTTTATGAGATGCTCTTCCGACGGGAAGATGATGCGAGCAGTTCTACGGAAGCCACAGATATGTTTATCATCGGGGTCATAGGGGGAAGAGGAGAGAGTCTTCACTGGGCCGACTACTCTGTCGCATCGCCTAAGTGCAGCACACAGCATATCATCAGAGATCTCCGGGGGTACCGGATGTAGAGAGATCAGAACAGGACGCTGGGCGATGGATTCGGCTAAGAAGTGACGATCGCCAATTGATCGGCCTCGAGCCAAGACAAGCTCGGCATATTCTTTCTTCGAAAAATAAACAATCACAGTTCGTGGCTTTCGGGTGAGGTGGGTGATGGCACCAGAAGGAAGCATCTTCTTGAGAGCGGAGCTGTACTGTTTCAAAGGAGTGTTGGGCAGCGCATCAAAACAAACCCCCAACTGGAGGGTCGAATGAAGACGTTGACCAGCAGGAGAGTTTCTCGGGAATGTCTAATAAGATGGTGTCAGCGTTGAGAGTAACGTAAGAATCCATAGGGGGCAGACGAGACGAGGAGAAAGCCGGTGGAATACCAGAGGCAGCCGCAGAATACGTACGTGCAGAAGCTCCTCCTCTGTAAGGCATTGACGCAGCATAAAACAATATACTGGAAGCAGAGGCATTAGAAACTGTAGAGGGCAAATTAGCGACCCCAACAGAGACGCCCATGAATTCATCATCATCAGCAGAGGCCAGAGACGTCACATCCACGTTCTCCATGGCAGAGTCGGAGACCTGAGCAGGAGAAGACGTGCAAATCACAGGAGGAAAATTAAGAGGCTCTCCCCTAGCAAGCGAAGATGATTGATGGGCTGCGTCTGTCGTTGAAGAGACGACGCGAGGAGCTGCAGAGATGCGGGCGGGAACAGCGCCCTCATCGGCAGATGCCATAATCAATGGCAAGGGACCTGTTCGGTGTGGTAATTAAAACACTGATAATGAAAAAAAATAAACGCTCACCAACTCGTGAGGGATCTTAAACGAAAGCACAGACCTTTAACTTTAGCACACACACAGACAGAAGAATGATGGGACACACAAAACACGTACGTGAAGCACTCAAACACGGAGCTCGTGAAGACACGTGTAGGCCAAAGGTGGACCGGCACCGTACTAATTAATGTATGTCAATAAATAGTGTGTTGTGTTTCTCTTCCAGGTGTCCGGTGACTTTTGTCAATATAGTGTATGTCTGTCAAAAGCAAACTAATATGTAAGTCAGTGTTAAGATAATTCATTAACAAATGTGTGAAGAGTTAAATAGATGTAGATATAATAGTGAATAAAAAAAAAAAGGCAGAGAGAGAGCCCGGGACCTGCTAAAATTAAATCCTCGCTACATCATTGTTGCTCATACATTTTTAGCTGAAATCTAAGTGCGTGTGCGGAGGAACTCAAAATTGTTTCTTTCGATTTGGAGGAAAATCCCATAGTGCTCTCTTTTGCAGTGCTAATCTTTTCCTAAGACGATGTCTTGCTTTTCCATGAGTACATCTTTTCCTCGTCTTGTCTCCAAATGCATATTATTGTTATGTTCTGGCGTCCCTGTGATTGTTTGACCACGATGGGAATCCCCATAAAAGCGCTCTTTCGAAGGGAAGCAGTTTATGATGAAGCTCTTCCGACATTCGTGGAGCTAGGGTCCTGGTTCTCTTCAGCTGTGAAAAGGGGTGGAAGGAGACCTCCTGCAAGGTTTGCATATCGACGTTAGGATGTGAACCAAGCTCGGCAGTGAGAGAAGCCAGAAGATCGTTTCCTTAACCACTTTACTGAGCTTTGCTTGTAAATGAAAGTGTAAAGTTTGTCATCGTTCTCTATGATGAGCAGTGTGTCTTTCGCTCATATATTGGTTTTGATCTCAGAATTTTAATATACTTTTGTTTCAGTGTTCCACCAATAAAACTTGTTGATACGCTATGTACTGTTGACCGCTTTGAAATCAGGGATTATTTGTACTATTTGTGCTAGGAGAAGCAGTGTACATGTCGCATGATTTAAATACTTCTGCAATAAGAACTGCTTTACTACGAATTTTGTTGGTTTCAACGCGCTGCCATGTTTTCACGATGTTGCACTTATGTAGATTTCGAGCACACAATCAGAAAAACAGTTGTCCCCGTGCGCCACGGTTCGATGTTTTGTTTGAACGTTTCCTATATTAAATTTGTTGCCAAAGATAATTTAAGCAGACATTATGTAATAACATTATACGTTTAAGTATGCGTTTACTGAATACTGTTATTGATAGCCTAATCTAATAGCCTATATTTTGCTGGACCTACCTTTTTACAATGTTTCAATAATTAACCATTCATCTTTGAATAATGATATGTGTCTCTCTCCCGCATTCCGTTGCCCTGGTCTTCACACATTAGCAAATAATGTATTGGGTTGATGCATAAGTTCATGCCGTTTTTTTCACCACACTACAGGTATGTATGTATTACATCAGAAGGGAAAACGGAATCAATCAACTATGTATTCCACCCCCATTGTTTACGATGGTGTCCCAACTTCTGAATAGGTCTGCAATGCAATTCTTGAAAAAACGTGCAGGCTTTGCTGCGAAGAAATCAAGGAAATTCTGGAGATCAACATCATTGTTGAACGCTCTGCCACGGAGTGCATTCGACAGATCGGAACAGGTGATTTCTGAAGGGGCGACATCTGGGGAATAGGCCAGATGTGGAAGGATCTCCCATTCCATGTTATTAACGGCCATTTTGGTCATGTTTGCACTATGAGGGCGTGCGTTATCATGTTGGAGAAAGACACCATGGCGTCGATGTGACCGTTTCAGCTGAATTTCTCCCTCCACGCGGCGGAGTTGCTCCAACAGAGTGCAGCGTTGATGGTTCGATTCCTCGGCAGCATTTTCCAGGGAATAATGCCTTCCATGTCCCACCAGACACACAACATGATCTTCACTGGATGAAGATCATGTTTTGGACGTGGTGTGTCCGTCTTGTTTGGGTTTATCCATTCCCTCCGATGCCTGAAATTCACATACAGACACCACTTTTCATCTCCGGTAACAATACGTGACAGAAAGTGTTTGTGTTGTTGCGAACATTTGCGATAACGGGCGAGCAAGGAATCACATATAGCAACACGCTGATTCTTGTTGTTCTCGGTGAGAGTGTGTGGCACCCAAGACTCCAGTTTCTGGACCTTTCCCATAGGTTCCAGGTGTCGCACCACTGTGGCCTGATCACAGTCCGCCTCAGTGGCGAATTCGCGTGTGGTTTGATGCTGATCCAAGTGGATGAAATGGTTCAAACGATTCTCGTCAAAGTGAGATGGACGACCTGAGGGTAGAGAGTCGTCGAGGTCAAAATTGGCACCTCGAAACCGCTCAAACCATTTGCGGGCTGTTCTCGGAGCAATAGCTTCCTCCCCATACACATCACAAATTTTTCGAGTTGCCTCGGCGGCTGTGGATCCCTTGTTAAACTCGTAGAGGAGCAGATGTCGGAAATATTCATTCCTGTCTACTTGACACTCCATACTTCCGGACCTGAAAAAAAAAAAAAACGTTAGCCACAATCACACAACGCACTGTGATTTAGATACACGCTATTACTGACTATATTTTGATATACAACTGGCCATCTGCACCGTCCCTGCTGACCTGGGAAACACTCGTGAAATTAAAAGGCATGAACTTATGCATGAACCTAATATGCCTCTCTCTCTCTCATTGTTTTAAGCGCTGACGTGCAACTGGTGGCTGACTGATCAAAGGCGCTAATTCTGTCAAGCCGTCCGAGCTGTGCCGAGTCCGACTTCCGAATGAGGCATGGATGATGTGCTTGTGAAGAAATGGCCCCAAATTAGGGAGAGGTGAATGCATATAACTCTACGAGATGGTCGTTAAACCTTAAAACAAACAAACAAAACTATCTTCGCCGTCTCGGTGGCGCAGTGGTTTAAACTGGCCTTTGATCGTTCGTCCGAGTAGGCTCAGGTTCGAGCCTCGATAAAGTGTGGTTGATGGCGTTTACTTTTCGGTACTGTTTTTTTCTCTTCTCTGAAGGCATTGGCCCTAAATTCGGGACTGGTGACTGCTTTATAGCTCTTAGTATTGTTTACGGACCTTGTTAAAACCCAAAGCAAAAAAATATTTCCTTGCACCTCTCGTAAAAAATAAAAACGGCACGTTCATATCGTAATAACGAATTGAATTGTGACCATGAACCATGCAGCGCAGAAAAGAAATCAGAAGTATTTCTCTATCCCGTCCTCTTCCGTGGGATATGAAATTCTTCCATTCTTTCACGTTATGGTCGTATCCCTCTTGATTTCTGTTGACACCACTCGAGCAACAGCTGTTCGGGTGTGGACATGGTATATTCACGAGCGGAACGTGTTTTCATTTTGGAGTATTACTTTTCAGTGAAATAGTTTCGAGCTTTTCGTGACGCATTTAACAATGAGCACTCCTAGCGCAGCGAATGATATAAAAAATAGCGCACCTACGAGTAACAAAATTTCGAGACAAAGGAAGTGTTTGCCACCGGAAATACCCAGGACGTTGCGCAGTTTTGACTGATGGTGCTCAATTCAGTTTAAAAATACTCTTTGACAACAAAAAGGAAGCACTTCGAGAAAGTCGTTCAATCCTCATGAAACTCCGCATGCAAGTACCTCAGGGCCGAATATGCAAATGATTAAAAAAAAAAAACGGCTAACAACCAAATAGTAGCTGCCAAAACGCATGGGAACCGTGCATCGAAGAGTGTATATCAAGAGAAAAGCTCATACGCAGGGACAATTGTGATAGCAAATTGCGGTAGCATAAACCTCCCCGGACTGCGAGGATGCCTGGACGTCGGATCCGTGCACAATACGAGCAGCTGAGAGAGTTTGAGAGAGGACGTACAATTGGGCTGAGGGAGGCCGGTTGGTCAAGTCACCGTATCGCCCGGCATTTAAGTCGGAGCGACGCGGCAAAAGAACAATTGGAGCCAATGGGTCGAGAAAGGCACAAGCCAGCGGCACGCGTGCAGTGGACGGCCGAGGGCAACGACAGAACGCTAGGATAGAGCGATTATTAGAGCCGCAGGAACAGAACCGAATTCGTCGCTCTCAACCATCCCTGTCCATGTTGCGTCATCCACAGGTACGGAAGTGGCCATCCGGACCGTTGCCAGACAACTTGTGGTACGGGGACTATATTTAAGGAGGCCATTCCACATCCTACCACTGACCAGCTAGCATTGCTGGCACCGGTTGCAGTGGTGTTGGGTCCGATCAACGTGCGATAGTGTCCAGTGGCGTCGTGTTGTCTTCAGTGATGAGTCGCGGTTTGCGCTTGGCGGTGATGACCAGACCAGCGCATACGTGTCTGGAGACGAGCCGGCCAGTGCACGGATCCTGCCTTTACCGTGGAACTGCACACTGCTCGCACACCGGGAGCGACTGCTTAGGGAGTCATTTCCTATGACTGCCGGACATCTCTGGTAGTCCTTTTTCAAAAACGTTTCGCTTTTGACCTTCTTGAAAACCTTTTTCGATGGTGAAAGTAGTACGTGTTAAAAGCCAAATTTTAAAAAAGGGTTTGGCTTGTTGACCTTTTCTAAAACCTTTTCTCAAAAAGGTTTGGCTTTTATCACCTTTTTAAAGCCTTTTCTCAAAAAGGTTTGGCTTTTAATACGTATTACTTTCACCGCGGAAGAGTAAAAATTCGACAATTCCGGCATCATGTCGTTAGCATGGAAGAAATAGGGGACGGCGTCTCTTCTAAGTTTCAACATCCATGCTAAAAACCTCTGGTACTTCTGGAACAACGAAACGTTTGTAATGGTACGTTAAAGAATTTAACACTTACAAATGAAAATTTCTTGAAAATATGCGGAAGAGAGCAGTTCATCTAACTGATGGTGAATCTTTTCAGTTCCTTTCTCATAAGCGGGCAGCAGGGCCGTAACTAGGGCGGTGCCCTCGGTGCCCCCACACCGGGCGCAAGGCCGCAGTGGGCGCAAAAGATGAAATCATGCTGTGATTTCTTCTTTGACTATGTCTGGAGGGAGGGGCATAAAATGGTTAATTCGCACCTGGCGCAACACGGGCTAGTTACAGCACTGGCGGGCTCTTGATAATGCCTATAAAAAGTTGGCACTGCCAACTTTTATAGGCATTATCACGAGCTCGGCTCTCATGGGCTGTCAGATCCCTTTTGTTCCTCCGAGGACTTTTCTGTTGCACAACAAGAACATTCTGCGTCCATCTCAGAAAGCGCTAGAACCATCATTTCTTCAATTCATTCACTGGTGCAACATGGAAAATTTTAAAGTTTTCAAAGTCGTTTAAAATTACAGCAAATCGAATAGTTCCGAACGGTTTTGTGTTTTAGAAAGGATATGATAGAAGCAATTATCATACTATGCACTTTGTCTTTTCATGATCAGTTTTGAATTAAAGGAGAACAAAAATTCGGCATTTAGCTAATCTATAGAAATTAGCTAACCTATAAGAATGTTAGAAATGCTAAACAGCGGTTAGAAATTTTCCGACGGCTTATAAATTTTAACCTGGAAATTGTAAAATGAAATTTACACTGAAAGTATAAAATATAAATATGAATAAAAATAAATGTAAAATAAACTTGCGTGGAAGCTAAATATGAACACATTTTTTTTATGTTCTAAAACATAAAAAAAAAAATCTATGCTGGCAAATTAGTTTAAGAAGAATTAACAGCTTCTAAAATGACAAAGTTCCAAAAAAAAAAAAAAAAAAAACACTGTTCGTCACTTGGTAAGAGATTACGAGATATTAAGCTGCAAAACTTTCAGGTACTTAATTGCCCATAAAAAAAAAAAAAAAGCGGTGTCATGGGGACGTTTTAACTAAATTAAATCCTATAGGTGTTGGAAAGTAGTTCTAGATGGCAGTTAGATGGCAGTTAGGTGGACTGGCGAAATATAAACAGCTCCGGAAGCCGATTTTTTTGGCCCAGTTTTAGAGAAGAATTATCAAGGTACCCCAAAAATACGGCATGTACCATTATTGTTTCGTGTTTAAACTTCTGTTCAACAGAAAACTGCGAATTACTGTAGCGTTTGTGTTGAGTCAATAATTAGTTAGTATTTTGCTCACTTTTCTGAACCGTTTTAATATCAAATTTTGAAGATGACAATCCGACTTTTGGCGTACATGTGACAAGGATGGTAAGTCAGATAATATCCGAAAACTTGAAAATTTTCATCGGTCCTGGAGCGGGACTCGAACCCGCGTCTCTCAGAAAACGCCCGGGTATGCTAGCCACTACACCACCCAGAACGACCAAGTTTCAAGTTTCCGATCAATTTGAATATAACCATCACAGGATTCGCTAGTCGAAGCAACCGGGCGTTTTCTGGGAGACGCGGGTTCGAGTCCCGCTCCAGGACGATGAAAAATTTAAAGTTTTCGTATATTTTCTGACTTAAAATCCTTGTCACATTTACGCCAAAAATCGGATTGTCATCTTCAAAATTTGTATTATATGGCGTAATCCCGTATTTCTTTCATGACGATTTAATATCCCAAATAAAATTTAACGAAGAAGCTTCGCGTGAAAAACAGTGTTTGGCTCAACAGACCACTTGCTGTGTATAATAGGGTGGGTCGAAAATACCGAAATGTTTTTGATCGAATTGCTGTAGTGCGGAAAAGTTGCCTCTAGTATAGCTAAACATAATGTATAAAAAGTTTTTTGAATTAAGACAATATTTTCTGTTCGCGCATGGCAATCAAAATTATTGAAATTTCAAAAATTTTGGCAAAATTGTTCTTCTGTAAAGAACTTCCAGAAAATCTTCTATTTCACTTCGAGGTGATGGGTTTTGTTCAGTGCACACAGCAGGAGGTTGAAGACAATAACTTTTCCTCATGCTCAGTTGTAGTCTGTCCACCAGAATAAGAAGTGGCAGCGATTGACATATAGTAGAGTTTACGTTCTTTTCTTTATTTCCTCATTTTAATTTTTTTGGGTTTCGGAGTAGGATAGGAAGCATTGGACCAGTAGATATAAATCCACTGGTCCAATGCTTCCTATCCTACGCTGTCTTTGGAGATATAGGAACTTCAGTTCAATCGAAGGGACTTTTTTCGATTTCTCACAGGTGCATGTGATTGATATTGGGGAAATACAAGAGTCACTTCTTTTGTTACAAACGCACTCCTGCGTCATAGAACAATTGCATGCAGCAACATCAAAAAGTGCCTCGGATCTTATTTTAAAACTCATGCCTGTTTTGTTTTTGTCCCAGTTATAACACTTCCTCAGTTTGTAATATTTATCATGGTAGGCCTCAATAAGCTGCACTGTTCTATACTGATACTGTAGAGGTGCACGCTTTATCAAATACAGATATTATTTTGTTTGTCACTGTCACCAGTATACGGCGTGTTTGTCAAGGTTGGGTCCCATTCGCAAGAGAGTGGAGGGAAATATTTGCTACTTAGAACGAATCTCTACAAATGGGTAAATGTGTGGAATTTCTATAATTTTGATCGTCATACGGGAACGGAAAATATTGTCTAACTTCAAAAAACTTTTTTATATTATATTTAGCTATACTAGAGGCAACTTTTCCACTCTATAGCGATTCGACTGTAATTTATTTGGTACTTAGAAAAAATCAATAAAATTGAGTAAATTTTGGAAATTTATAACATTTTGATCGTTATGCGCGAACGGAAAATATTGTCTGATTTAAAAAAACATTTTCACAGATCTTTGTCTAGAAGTGAAGGACTTTTGCAGAAGATGATACATTTTTCATTTCCTTACCAGGCGCAGTGATCTAAATGCTGACTTCTGAACATTCGTCCAAGATGATGGGTCACGGTTCGAATTCCGGTGAGGCATGGATGTTGTGTTTGTCTTACGGCACAGGCTCTCTCGCTTCCCTGGAACCAGTGGTCCTAAATTAGGGACGGGCGACTTTTTTTTTGATTGGAGGTTTAACGACCACCGTGAGCAACTCAATGGGCTATAAGCAGTCGCTCGTCCCTAATTTAGGGTCACTGGTTCCAGGGAAGGGAGAGAGCCAGTGCCATAAGACAAACACAACATCCATGCCTTACCGGGATGTGAACCCGGACCCCGTTCGGACGAATGATCAGAGGCCGCTGCATATAGTCCGTCGAGTGACTAACGGTTGTCGTTATAAACTCCCAAACAAAACAAAACAATTCCCTTATCTTTAATGCTTTTCCATACTGTAAGTATGTGCTTCAACATGTAATGGGGAAATTTCCGTATTACCGTATAGCTTTCTGTAGTAAATTATTAACGTTTTTGCGACTTTTGTTGCACGCACATATATCCAGAAGTTCAACAGAAAAATTAGGAATCAGAATAATAGTAGTGTTATCGCTAAAACGTTTGTATTGCCTCCCAAGAACAGAAATGGCAGTCACATTTCCAGGGGGAAATGACTATGCAGTTTCCATGCCTCCCTCTATAGGCGCCCTTGGATGATTTAAACGTAGTTATCTGAAATGCTTATAGGAGAAACTTTATTTCCCATTCGACCAACAGACTTACAGAAATAAAATCACAATCAACTGCCGTTGGTTTTTCCCTAGTATAGAGGCAGAGAGAGAACAGGGGCATCGGAACTGTTTTTTGATAACTGGGGCAAGATATCAGGATATGCATTTTCTGGTCAGATCATTATTAATTAGGCTTATTGTGCTTTTGTAAAACAAGACATGACGATGTTATTTGAACATGCTACATATAAATCGATGATATGGATACAATATAAATTAATATGAACCTTGAATTTTATATTTAAATTTTTTTTATATAAAACGTTTTGCCCATGCTATAAACGATGTTACTGTCCTGTTGGCAATAGAGCAAAAGGGAGTTGCAGAGTATGATGCCCTGGATGTACGAAGTTTTCATGAAATTCAAACTGAGTATAAATAAGGGAAAAACCAAAGTTACGGTTTTTGAGAGAGGAACTGGTAGTACTGAATTCAATAAAAGTCTAAATGGCACAGTGACTGAACAGGTGAATGAGTTTGTGTATTTAGGAAGTATCAGGGGCGTACCCAGAAATTCGGAATGGGGGAGGGGTTCCGGCTCTGCAAGTAAAATGCTCATGTATGTGTACTTACGCGACGTGACTTTTATAATAAATGTTTTGATCTGTGAAATAATGTAATACATTGTATGCATGACTTACCCAGCTGTAAATGGTGTTTTCATTGTTGTTTTTACTTTTAATAAAAATACATATTTCAGGAAAAGAGTTAACCACAAATGCAATTATTTTTTCCATTGCTATATTATAGTTTCAGAAAATGTATTTTAGAACAAATTCTGTAATGCGTGATTTCAGCAATTATGAAAATTGAAATTCACTAATTAGGAAAATTTGAGAACAGTTAGAGGGTTAGGAATCTCTCGTGTCGGACACCGATGGTGTCGGAATCATACTACAAAACACTTGGCCTCATGAGGGGGGGGGGGTCTGGTCCCGGGGACCTTCCTTGGATGGGCCCCTGGGAAGCATGTTTGACAGAGAGAACAAACTGGACGGTGAAATTAGTAGAAAAGAAACTGGACGGTGAATTAGTAGTGAATTAGTGAAAACCTCTCAGAGCAGCTATTGAAAGTCATAGCTGCTCTGGGAGGTTTTCACAGGAATGATGGGTTCTCTAGATAGAGTCCCGCGTGGCTCTGCATGAAAGTGTAATTGTTCCTACTCTGATGTATGGTAGTGAAACCTGGGCACTACAGAAGAAACATAGGATTCGTTTGTGTGCTGGAGAAATGCGTTTCTTACGGGGGTTTGTGGCAAGATACGTTCTGATTGTGTGAGGAATGAAGATGTGTTGCAGTTGTGCAATGTGAAGCAAAATGTTGTTAGCAAAGTGGAGACTAATATGCTTCGGTGGTTTGGCCATGTTCAAAGAATGAGTGATGAGATGCTTACTAAGAAAATCTTTTAGCCCAAGTGGCAGGAAGGAAAAGCCTTTGAAGGCCAAAGAAGTAATGGGAGGATCAGATTCAAGAGTGTCTGCATGAGAAAAAGATTATGAGCATGAAGTATAGAAGATCTTGTGTACAGCGTGTGATGGATGTCAGTGAAGCCCGAGTTGTATGTCAAGAACGCTGCAAATGGAGAAGTTTGATACGGCAACAGTAAGTAAAAATTATCTGGTAGTTTGTATTTCTTTGTGGAGCTAACCTCTGAATCTCAGAGAACAGTTTAGTGATGATGATGATATAAACGATGTTAAATTATGTTGATTTGAGCACCTCCACATTAATATAAATTCTGAAAGAACCGTAACCCTTACGTTACACATCTAACAACATAAGTATAAGAAATATATCTCATTCCATTCTTCCTCTCGCCCTTTCATTTTGTTTCTTTGAAGAAAGTTGTATTTTATTATTCCTAAAGGAAATGGGAAACGTTCCTGCTCTTTTTGTAATAACACAATACCTTTCAGGAATTTCAGGACAGCTGTTTTTTGTTAATAAAGCTTGTACTTCGTGACGGGTTTTCTGTCATACTAATAACTACTGTATAAGGCTGGCCCATCGTGTGCTCAGTTTTATGATATTGGACAAGCAAGGAGAATTGAACCCCCGTCTCAGGAATGGCAATAAACAAATTCAGAGTTCTAGATGGTTAATAATTAAAATGGAAAATAATATTTTGCTTTATTAGACGGAATTTTAAGTGACAGGAAATTAAAAATCTTTAACCGTTTTTTGATTACGGACATAATAAAAAAGGAAACGTGAGGGAGAAAATGTGATGCACGTAAATGAGCACGGGGAAGCTGCCTCTGCCCCAGCGGTTTCGACGCCACTGTAAGAGAGAGAGAGAGAACCGCTCCTGCACGCTTCTTATCAGTTCTTAAAGTCTCCTGTTTTTCGTATTTGTACGGAGACAAACCATGCAGAGAAGAGAATTCCTTTTTGCGATGTCTTCAAGCATTCCAACTCCATCGGGTCAACCAGCTCCGAAACATTGCGCGCAGGGTCGCACTAGTAACTGCATCCCCTGTGCCTTGTATTATTGCATTGAAAGTGAATAGTCCCCGACTCGAATCTCCACGGGGTTTGAAACCATGGAAACCTCGGGATCTCTTTCCCAAGCCTCTTGCTCGCCGTAACGGCATCTAATTTACGACTACTTTAAGCATGGGCTTGAGGGGGAGAGCCACATTTCGTCATCCTCCTCCGTACCGGGTCTCTCCTCCCCCTCCTTGCTGTATTTGCACCAACCCATACACGTATGCTGGGAAAAGCTCGGATCCACACATCGGGGTGAAACTGACGAACGAAGTGAAAAGACACGAGCCTTGTAGACTACAACGAACGACCTTCCCCCTCATCTCCACGGGACACAAGATAATTCCACGACCTTGAGGAATATGCTTTTCTAAAAAGTTTAGAAATATCCGTTATGGGCCAGCAGAGGGTGCCAGGCAAGTAGATCCCCACCCTCAGCATGTATTTCTACTAAACTTGATGACCTTAAGAGGAAGAGAGAACCCCCCCCCCCCTTTTTTTTTTTAAGGAACTCACTTTCTGCCTATGACGTTACTCTTATTAGCTGCACATTGCAACTCAGAGATATTATCCTACACTAGCACCTGGAACAATGAATTATTAATCAGAATTCATTCCATGTTTTTACTGTTTTGCGGCATTGTTTGTGAAGAATCTGTAATATTGGAAGTCAACTGATATTTGGTACAGCTGTTGTCTCTGTAGGTTAACGTTCTAGTATTCTGTGCCTGCCTTTTCAAAAAGAGTTATAGTGTAAAATAATCCGCATCCTTCTGCTCCGGAACCGAATGCTTTCCCCATTAAGCTACACCGACGAAGTTTTTCGCTACAACTTTGACGCCTTGATATGTGCGTCACCTAGGTAGGTACGTTACTCCCCCCCCCTTGAGAAAGAGCTGGGACGGAATCGTAGGTTTCCGGGTCATCCAGCAAACCACTCTTGAAGGAGAACTCACTGTAAAAGAAGGAATTCTGTCCAATTCCAGACGATATGTGGACCGAGCATCACGCATTTTTGGAAGAACCTAACGGTCAAGAGATTAATTTTACGTTCGGGCGTCAATATACATAGTGTAAAACCTTTTTTTTTTTTTTTTTTTTTTTTGTCGGTTGTGGGATCCAAAGTGCATCCTTGTGCTCCGGAGCCGAAGGTTGCAGGTTCGATTTCCACCACCGGCAAATGGCTTTATCCTTTAAAGTCAAATATGTCGCGAAGAAACTGATAATTCAAAATTAGTAGTTGGATTTCTGGGTACATTCACATTTCAACTCTTTTTCCAAATAAAATCATTATTTATTTTCCAGTGACCTTGGTTCTCCTTAACTTTTGATTTAGGATAGAGCGCTGAGTTTCGGAACTCATATTACCAAATAAAAAAATAAAATATAGTAACATGAAAATAAACTTCGATGTTTGTCGTGGACAAACTTGTGTTTTCACAACTGCTAAGAGTCAGGCAAGAGCGAAATAATTTTTTTTTTTGTGGAGAAACGTAAAATATAAAAGAACATTAAAAAAAAAAAAAAGTACATAGATAGAGGTTTCAACTTCACTTTATTGAGTCTCTGGGACTATTTCATCGAAGAACGGGGAGAGACGGGGCGAGAGATAGAGGTGGAAATGTAGTTGCGCATACAGAAGAAACATTGCTCGTAGTATTTCATGTGTATGTGCAACTATGTAAGTGAATACCAGATGCTAAACTGCTGTTAAAAAAACTTTCAGGTGGTTAATTGCATGTTATCTTGGGAACGTTTTAGCAAAATGTATCCTTCTAGACGATGTAAAACGTTGATAACGAGAAATTGTTTTTTCATGCTAGTGGGGGCTTACCTTTCCTCCAGAGATAATGAATGACCCTGCAACTCAGTCATCGTGAAAACAAATTCTGATAAAGCGATTTATTTTGTATGTTTCAAGAGAGTGCAGTCCCTTTCCACACACACACACCCTCCTTTTAATATTTGTAATTTTTTTTTCACTTTTCGGCATAGAGAAATTTTTACTAGTGAAGTAAATTAAAAAAAAGGAATGAAAATACAAAGCAAATCTTACATATGTAATCGTGGGTGAATGCAATTTGTCGTTGAACACGGAGTTCCCAGATGAGTTTTCATTCCCCCTGGTTCTGAGCCCTAGCTGCCACCCTGGGTTTATCAAAACAATGGAAACTCTTACTATTTGTGGAGAACTTTTTATTAATAACCTCTGGCTTTCAGAACAGAAGCAGTAATACTAGGAATAGACTTATACAAGTCATGCACGTATAACGAAATTTGGGACTATTCTTCCTGTAAAATAGGCATGTCCCAACTGTACCATTGATGTTGGAGGTGGAAAGTGTTGTCTGACCTTTCGAACCAGTTATTCCCACAAATGTTCAATAACATGAATATCTGGAGATTGAGGTGGCCAGGATAGTTGCTGTTCTTCATTCTCTCGCTCTGCAAACCACAACTTTGACATTTTCCCTCAATGCACGGGTGCATTGTGTGCTTGAACCTAGGGACGGTCATTAGGGAACAATACCTGCAACATTGTGTGTAGGTGGTTCCCAAGAATGGATTCATACGTTGCAGATGGGACATGACCCTACAGAATAACCAGTGGCCATAAGGAATGCCACGATATGGTACCCCACAGCATCAGAGATCCACCTCCATGCTTCACTGTTGAAATCAAATAGACCGGGTGGTACGCTTCTGCAGGTTTTTGCCAGACGTACACTCTACCAGTGGTAGGAAACAATCTGAAGCACGATTTATCATGACAGATGACACGTTGCCAGTCTTTAGCATATTTGTTTTTATGTGCTTTGCACCACCTTGCACGTTTTTTTTTTTTTAATTTTTGCATTGATCCAGAGGTTGGTGGATTGTATCGTGGACATAAATACCAGCACGATTGATTTCCCGACGAACTGTTATGACGGAAACGGGATCATTCTGTCTGGCGTTCAACTTTGCTGCAATTTGCGGTACTGTGATCTTGTGTTTCCGTTGTACAAGCCGTGGCAACGTTCGCCTATCCATGTCTGATATCTTCATATGGCCTCCACAATTTCCACGTTTGAAGGCAACGCCGTGTCCCTTAAAAGGGGCACGGCGTTGCTTTTAAATGTGCAAAGGCTCACTTTTATGCTCACTTTTCAATACTTCTACTGTTGTTACATTGGCCTTCTCGATATGGTTACAAATTGAAAGACTGTAAACAATAACTGCTTAAAGATGCGATCTAATCACAGTACGGACAGAAGACGCAAATATCGCAACTGAGAAGGTAATGCGGCTGGTGCTGCGAGACAGCAGGGCTACATAGCACCAGCCTCCCACTATCCAACTCAAAGCAATTTTTGTTTTACTTCATAACGTACCAGTTTTCTGAACTTAGATTGGTAATTTTCCTCTATATCACGCTGTTTGTTGTAGCTGTAAAAGTCTATTGGCTGCGTGTTTTAGTTTCCACGGAAACGGAACGTCACTTTTGGCTGCCATCTCTCCAGCCCTTGTGACGATACTTTCATCTCCCGAAGCTAGCCGGCTCATTACGGCATTTTTGTTTTGACGGGCTAGGAAGAGGGTGGCTTTTTATTCCTTTGAGCTCATAGGCAAGTATTGGGACCCCTGCACCACTAAGAATTACTAAATAAAATTTCCAATGTTCACACAGATTCTACATGGGGGAATTTTATCGCAATCCGTTCAAAAATTTCTGCTACGACATGTAAACGCATAAACAAACAACTGGCAGCGCGTCTTCTTTATTATCGCGCAAGAAACTTCGAATAGGCACGTCAAGCTCAAAACTTTTAGAAACGTAGCTTCTATTGTTGAGAAAATTTACAATCTAAACTTCGTTCCCGGTTTCGAATTCTTGGTAAATTATTTCACCTAAAGTTTATAAAAGATTATACACGGTGTGTATGTCAAACTCATTAGCGTTACCTTACCTTACCTTTCTTTTGAAAGCGGAGATTCATAACCGCAGACAGAGTTATGGAAACAAAAGCGAGAGGCAGATAAAAGAAGCATTTTAACAGCTAATGGAAAGACGATTTACGTAGTTTATAAAGACGCATTATGAACTGAGAAGCTGAGGTTTTTTCTGTACTCATAAATACTCCAGATATCCTGTATATTATCATCGTTAACCATTATCAATCCACTGCTGGATGAAGGTCTCCCCAAGTTTCCTCCAGAACTGTCTTGAGCCACTCCCCTCCATGTTACGCCGGCATGTTTCTCTGGGGGGGGGGAGGGCATAAATCACCACGCCGGCCAAGCGGGTTGGTAAGTGTGGGATAGCATTTCCTCTAATCCCGGTGGTGTAGTTATGCTTCTATGTGGCGGTCGTCAGAGCACCTTTAGTGGGAACAGGATGCACCACGAGAAGGCGGGGTTGACATTTGTCAAGCAGAGGCTATGACATGTTTCACACATATATTTTTCCTTAGTTTTCAGCTTTGCTCTTCAATATATATATATAGTTTATATCATCATCATCATCATTGTCAACCATTATCAATCCACTGCTGGACGAAGGTCTCCCCAAGTTTCCTCCACAACGGTCTGTCTTGTGCCAGTCTCCTTTATATATATGTTTATATATATGAAAAAGATTCCGCGAAACCATCAGCAGTTATAATGCTTTAAAATCCTGTGGTATTGAAGATATATACATTATTGGTATTATTAATAACATTTATGAAAATGCAAGTGCAAAGGTTTTGCTATTAGAGGACACAAGACCAATAAAAATTGGAGTGACACCATATCTCCCAAACTCTTCAGTGCTACATAGCAGAATGTTTTTCAGTTATTGAACTGAGAAGACAAGGGGATAAAGATTAATAGATGTTATTTAACTCACCTTCGTTTTGCTGATGACACTAATGTTTACAATACCCCTTCAGAGCTGCAGGTATGATACAGGAACTTGCTGACAAGAGTGAAGAAGTGGGATTAAAACTGAACTTACAGAAAACGAAATTGATGGTACAATGCTTTTACAAGAAATGAAGATTTAGCGATTGATGGGGGAAATGTAGAGGTAACGAATGCCTAGATTTACCTTGGGCAACAAATAACAAGCGAGGCCCACTTTGATGAAGAAACGAATCGGCGTACAAAACTTGGTTGGGGAGCATTTGGAAGAAACAGTACAATTTTCAAGAGCAATGTATAATACTATTATGTCTTAAAAGAAAAGTCTTAATCAATGCATCTTTACAGTGCTTACGTACGGAGCAGGGACATGGACCTTAGTAAAAAAAAAAAAAAAAACATACAGAGGCTCCACTTTGGGATAAATGGAATATTAGACTGGATACCAAGGGATATAGGAAAGGACCCATAAGATGACCAAGTGGGAAATGTGTGGATGAAATTTGTAAGCATGTCGAAGTGAAAAGGAGGAAACTAGCTCAAGACTGAGAGTTGTGGAAGAGACTTGGGGAGACCTTCACCCAACAGTGGATTGAAAATGATTACATATACAGTAGATTCCAGTTAATTGAGACAAATCGGGGCTAGAATACTTTGGCTCAATTAAGCAGCTGCCGCAGTTGTGCGGAGCTTTATCTCAAAGAGCGAATTTGGGATGTTCTTCGAGAATTCTCCCAAATGAACGGCTGCCCTCATTAACCGATGGCCCAATTAACCAGAATCTAATGTGACTTACTGAGAACACAGTAAGCGGGAGTTGATTTTACTGAATGAATTGAAGTAAAAAATCTTTTAGTCGAAAAAATACCTTCACTTAAAAGGTTAAAGTGGATTAGATTGTGGTTATGTTGCGGGGGTTTGAAAATAAATTTAATGGCAAGGTGTTATTGTGGGCATAGCCTTGTAATGTACTAGTATTCTTTGCCAATGTACACAATCTTTGGCTTGCCAGAAGTTGAAAAATGCAGCTGTTTAATGTGTATGAAAATGAAAAGTGTCTAAAAGTAAAAAAGCAAAGGAGAAAAACGGGACAGCTCATATATTCCTGTAAGAGAATGCTATGGAGAACTGTGTTTATCACTTTCGGCTTCCGTTTTAAGTTAGTAGCAAGCTGACAGCTTCACGAACTGACACCGCAGAAGAGCTCCATTTCGCCAGCCCCCCACCTCGGAATTTTGAAATTTCGACTATGCCATTCGTTTGTACTCCGTTTGTACCGGATTGTACCGCAAAAATTTTCGTTTGTACCACTTCCGGTAACGAGTTATTCCCATTTCAAAGTGGGGGGCTGGGGAAACGGCAGCCCCCCTCGGAATTTTGAAATTTCAAATATGGCATTCGTTTGTACTCCGTTTGTACCGGATTGTACCGCAAAAAATTTCGTTTGTACCACTTCCGGTAACGAGTTATTCCCATTTCAAAGTGGGGGGGGGGGGGGCTGGGGAAACGGCAGCACCCCACCTCGGAATTTTGAAATTTCAAATATGGCATTCGTTTGTACTCCGTTTGTACCGGATTGTACCGCAAAAATTTTCGTTTGTACCACTTCCGGTAACGAGTTATTCCCATTTCAAAGTGGGGGGGGGGAAACGGCAGCCCCCACCTCGGAATTTTGAAATTTCAAATATGGCATTCGTTTGTACTCCGTTTGTACCGGATTGTACCGCAAAAATTTTCGTTTGTACCACTTCCGGTAACGAGTTATTCCCATTTCAAAGTGCGGGGGCTGGGGAAACGGCAGCCCCCCACCTCGGAATTTTGAAATTTCAAATATGGCATTCGTTTGTACTCCGTTTGTACCGGATTGTACCGCAAAAATTTTCGTTTGTACCACTTCCGGTAACGACTTATTCCCATTTCAAAGTGCGAGGGGGCAGGGGCTGAAGAAACGGCAGCCAGCCCACCACGCAATATTGAAATTTTGACTATGCTATTCGTTTGTACTCCGTTTGTACCGGATTGTACCGCAAAAATTTTCGTTTGTACCACTTCCGGTAACGAGTTATTCCCATTTCAAAGTGTGTGTGTGTGGGGGGGGGGGGGGGCTGGGGAAACGGCAGCCCCCACCTCGGAATTTTGAAATTCCAAATATGGCATTCGTTTGTACTCCGTTTGTACCGGATTGCACCGCAAAAATTTTCGTTTGTACCACTTCCGGTAACGAGTTATTCCCATTTCAAAGTGGGGGGGAACGGCAGCCCCCCACCTCGGAATTTTGAAATTTCAAATATGGCATTCGTTTGTACTCCGTTTGTACCGGATTGTACCGCAAAAATTTTCGTTTGTACCACTTCCGGTAACGAGTTATTCCCATTTCAAAGGGGGAGGGTGAAAAAACGGCAGCCCCCACCACGCAATATTGAAATTTCGACTATGCCATTCGTTTGTACTCCGTTTGTACCGCAAAAATTTTCGTGTGTACCACTTCCGGTAAAATGAAATGGGAGTACCATTTCAAAGTGAAATTCTGGGGAAACGGGAACCCCTTCACCACGCAGTTTTGAAAATTCGACTATGCCATTTGTTTGCACTAAATTTGTACCGGATTGTACCACGGACATTTTCGTTTGTACCTCTTCCGGTAACGAGTTAATCCCGTTTCAAAGTTGGGAGATGGGGAAACGTCAGCCCCCCCCCTCTACGCAAATTTGAGATTTCGGCAAGGGCATTCGTTTGTACTCCGTTTGAATCGGATTTTACCGCAAAGATTTTCGTTTGTACCACTTCCGGTAACCAATAATTCCAATTTCAAAGTGAAGAGCTCGGAGAAAATGGCAGCCCCCACCTCGCAATTTTGAAATTAGGACTATGACATTCGTTTGTACCCCGTTTGTACCGGATTGTACCGCAAAATATTTCGTGTGTACCACTTCCGGGTACGAGTTATTCCAATTTTAAATTGGGAACTGCGGAAACGGCAGCACCATCACCACGGAACTTTCAAATTTCAACTATGCCAATCGTTTGTACTCCGTTTGTACAGGATTGTACCGACAATATTTCCGTTTGTACCACTACCGGTAACGAGTTATTACGAGTTATTCCCATTTCCAAGTGGGTGACGGAGAAACGTCTCCATCTTCCCCCCCCCCCTCCTCACCACGCAATTTTGAAATTTTGACTATGCCATTCGTTTGTACTCCGTTTGTACCGGATTGTACCGCAAACATTCTCGTTTTTACCACTTCCGGTAATCAGCTATTCCGATTTCAAAGTTAGGAGATGGGGAAACGTCACCTTCCCCACTGCGCAAATTTGAAATTTCGACCATGTCATTCGTTTGTACTCACTTTGAATCGGATTGCACCGCAAAAGTTTTCGTTTGTATCACTTCCGGTAACCAGCAGTTCTAATTTCATAGTGGGGGGCTCGGGGAAAACTGCTTCCCACTTCGCAGTTTTGAAATTTCGACTGCGCTATTCTGTTGTACTCCGTTTGTACCGGATTGTACCGAAATTTTTTCTTTTGTACCACTTCCGGTTACGAGTTATTCCCATTTAAAGGTGGGGAGCTGGAAAAAATGGCATCCCCTCTACTACGCAATTTTGAAAATTCGACTATGTAACATTCGCTTGTGCTGCGTTTGAATCGGATTGTACCACAAAAAAAAAAAAAAATTCGTTTGTACCACTTCCGGTAACCAGTGATTCCAATTTCAAGTGATGCTGGAGGGAAAAGGGAAGCCCCCACCTCGCAATTTTGAAATTTATACTATGCTATTCTGTTGTACTCCGCTTGTACCGGATTGTACCGCAAAAACTTTCGTTTGTTCCATTTCCGGTAAACAGTTATTCCTATTTCAAAGTGGGGGCTGGTGAAACAGCAGCGATATTGAAATTTCGTCTATGCCATTGTAACACAATCGATTTAAATTTATCCGGTTGTAACACAATCGATTTTAATTTATCCGGTTGCAGTTTGAAATCCGTGAATGGTTTCTGTGTTCTTTGAGTTTGAGGAAAGCACCAGTTCTTTGTATGAATGGGCTAATGTAGAGCATTTGCTATCTGCAAAGTACTGTAGTAGTAGATATAGGCGACGTAGATATGTGTTTCGCATAATTTTATACTTATTACGTATTATTACAGTCCCTGTCTCCTTCGTATCCTATACGTACATGACATGCGTACTTGTGCACTGATGGAGTCTAGGTTCAGTCTATAATAATGTTTTCACAAATCTCCTCCAGAAGTACTCTGGAATTTGACACTATTGTCTTAGGTGATCTCTCGGTCATTTGTACTTAATTCTCTGCTTCAACTTTGGGGTCTAATGCTGTTTAACTGTACTGTTTTTATACAAACAATTTGCTGTAGCACCCGGTGCTATATTGTGCAGAAGGTACAGGCTTGTGTTATTTGCCATTTTTAAGACGTCATGATGTGTCTTAAAATAAACGGGATCGTAATTTTTGTAGTACTGTATTAAAATGGGAAGAAGAACGCAAAAAAATATTTTGGCGTCCTCTTATGGCGGTACTTGTGACGATGATACATTTGTTTCATTGTTGTCTGTGTTAGAAAAAGAGGCGTCGCCAGACTATTCTTTGGGGAGTGAGGCTGGAGGGTTCTTTTTTTGGATTGATTGGAGGTTTAACGACAACCGTGAGCAACTCAATGGGCTATAAGCAGTCGCCCATCTCTAATTTTGGGTCACTGGTTCCAGGGAAGGGAGAGAGCCAGTACCGTAAGACAAACACAACATCCATGCCTCACCGGGATTCGAACCCGGACCCCTTTTGGACGAATGATCAGAGGCCATCGCTTAGACCATTGCGCCACCGGGGCGGCGGAGGTTTCCTGAACAGCGCATAATTTTGTTTTTACATCCTCGTACTCAACGTTTCCCCCCTCATGCGTTATGAAAATTAAACATCAGTTTTTTAAAATTTATAATTCACATTTTTTGTTTAATAACATTTTTAATTTAAAATAATTAATGTAATTTTACTTAAAACAATTGTAACCCCAAAATACTCGTTTTAGCACAATATGTTTACCCTAGCGTTAATATTATTTAAATATTCATCTACTCCACATCATGGGTGCGCTTTTCAAAATATTTGGTTGTCACCCAGGTTGGTTTTCTGCATTCCTGCATTGGACTCGCCTTCTATATGCAATGCCATGAAGTGCCAGGCTTATAGAACATCCGTGAGTTAAGAGCTTTTTAAACAAGGGAATAGTGGATGCTGTGTGTTCTCTGAAACTTTGCTGGGAAATCTGGTTTATTTCTGCTTCTGCAGAGTAAATAACAGGCAAGGGAAAACATTTAAAGGAACTACTGCTTGATCTGTTTTCATTTTATATAACGCAGTGTTTCTGCTCAGAACTTCTGCCATATGTGCAAAAGGAACACTTCACGTATAGTCATTGGTTATTTTCAATTCAGCTCTTTCAGTAACAAGAAAAAAAAAACAAAAAAACTGTATGTGCAATGTTCCGAAACATTAATAGTTTAGCACTTCCCTGCAATATCGCAGTTCCACTACAGTAAATAGCACACAGGGTAACAAAATCCAAAGGGTCTCTTTTTAATCAGTTTTGTTTTACTTAAAGCAAAATTTAGGCTCAAAAAAAAAAAAACATTTGCTGCATATAGAAAATCAACGTAGCGAACGCGAATTAGATCATTTATCAACAGCTTTATTTTAAAAACGAAAGAAAATATGTACATTAACAGGTTGGCACTTCGCTGATGCAGAGTAAACAACACACAGGTAACTAATTGTAAAAGACGCTTTTTAAGGTGTTTCCCCTTGTATTAAATGCAATATTTTTGATCATATCCATTATTTCATATTAAAGATTGATGTTCCAATCCCCTACTGTATCTTTTAAAGAAAGACACACACGAAAAATAAAACATTTTGATATTATTACATCTGAAAACCATTGCTTTAGCAGGATGAACAAAATGCAGGTAGAAATTGTAGGAGATGCTTTTAAAGAAGTTTCCATTGTATTTATAAAGAAATGTTTTTGCTGTTTAACCTTGTTGTGTGTGAAAAATGTATGTTTGTGGTTTGAACTTTTTGTTCTCAGAAATATAATACCACATATTTTTTTCTTTTAAATTTATGTGAAGTATAAGACCATCATAATAATTTACCACATATTATTTTTTGGTAAAGCATTAGTATATTAAATGCACTGAACTGGAAACTATTACTTCAACAGAATAAATAACAGACAGGGAGGAAAATTCAAACAACTTCCTTTTAATAGATTGTCATTCTATTTAAAGCAGCATTTCTGCTCATAACGTTGGTCATTAATGGAAATTGAATGCTTCCCGTTGGCATTTTTTATTTTCAATGCAGTCCTTTCATCAACAAAAACATCAATTTAACAACACACATATATATTGAAAATTCTGAAACATTAATTGTTTGGCATTTCACTTTTCTACCATTTCTTGAACAGAGTAGACAACACATAGGTAAACGAAGTTCAAAAATATACCTTTTAATCAGTTTTCGTCATATTTTAAGCAACATTTGTGCTCAGAACATTTGCTGCATATGAAAGAACAACGTTTCAGGCACCTATTACATTCTTTGTACACAGTCTTGTAAAAATAAAAAAATTATGTATATTAACAGGTTGGCTTTTCAGTGCTGCACCACTGCTTTGGCAGAGTAAACAACACACAAGAACAAATTGTCACACAAACTTTTAAATATGTTTACATTGTATTTAAAGCAATAATTTTGTTCATAATTATTGCTGCATATGAAAAATGAATGTTTATGGTCTATATTAGATCATTTCTACACGGTTTCTCGGAAATGCAACTTTAACATATTAGCGTTCAAATGTTCTTTATTTTTCTAATTCAAATACTGTGGATGCTAACATATTACACCATGGAAAATATATAGAAAAATATACAAAATGATAAAATATTTACGACAAGGAAATACAATTCCAGCCACATAATGACTGAATATTCAAGAACTGAAAACAAGACAAGTTTATAGTAACTGAAAGCAAAACCCTTAAAATTAACTTTAGACTACATTTAGTATTCCGGAGGTTAAATTCAAACAGACGTCAGCTTAACATCATAAGTAAATACTATGCGAAACCTAATTAACAAGAGTAAATAGAAAATGCAAAAATAAAACCAATGAAAGATGATAATATGCTATATGTCATCGAACATGTGCACTTGGTAACAAAACCAATAATGGGAATGTCTTACTCATAACACAAAAGATGAAATATCAAAAATACTTATACTATGATTTGATCAGAACACCAGCTCACCGACAACCAATTGACTAAAGTTTTAATAAGGAACAACAGTTCCAATGCCATTTTATACAAAACATAGAATTAATGATAAATCGCAGCGTGACTCCCTCTCCAATAAACCCATTTTCCTCATGAATTATATTATTAATTCTATCAGTACAATTGTGTACCAAAATACGCTTTGAGAACAACTGAGAATGAAAGAATAATTCGAAAATGACCACTGCAGTACTGTTGCTTTGGCAGAATTAATAGACAGGGGAAGGGCTAATTAAAAAAAATACATTTGATATGGTTCTATCATAATAACGGCAACATTTCTGCTTAGAACATCTGTTACATATGGAAAATCTATGTTTCAGATGCCAATTGGATCATTTCGACACAATCGTGTTTTAAAAACCAAATGGAAGGAATGCATTAACAAATTGGCACTTCATTGCTGCAGGGATGATTCGGCAGATTAAACAACACACGTGAGCAAATTGTAAAAGACACTTTTTAATATGTTTCCATTGTATTTGAAGCAATATTTTTGCTCATAACCATTGTTGCATATTAAGGATCAATGTTTTAGGCACCTACTGAATCTTTTACACAAGCCCTTCTCTTTTTGAAGAAAAGCCACGCACACGCACATGCAAGTTTGTAAAACATAAACATTTATATATCAGCACTTCTATGCTAATATGAAGTGCTATATTTAATGTTTTGCTACAGCAGGGTAAACACCTAGGAAGAAATTGTGAAACAAACAACTTAATACATTTCCATTGTCTTTTATGCAAAGCGTCTTTCTCATAGTACGTGTCCATTGCATTTCATGAAAGAATTTTACTCATAACCATTGCTGCATATGGAAAATATATTTCTCGTGCCTATGGATCATTTTTACACAGTCTTGTGCATAAAAACGTATATACATATACATATATTCACTTAAAATATAATATAAACAGATTTGCGTTTCAGTGCAGTACGATTGCTTCGGTAGAATAAATGGCTGCCAAGGGTAGTACTCCGAAAACACATGGAAAAAAGCATAATTCCGTGTCGTTATACATAACGTTTCAAGGGAGAAAGCAAATGTAATGCTGTCATATTAGTTCAATACACAATTGTTAATGCTGGCGTAAATCTTGTATCTTGGCATAAATCATTAACCCAGGTGAGTCAGCTCCAGTAATACAAGAAAAATTTGAAAAGGAAAAATCACATTCACGCTGGCTCCTTTATTTTATTTTATTTTTTTCAATATTAGAAGAAATGTTTAAAAAAATTATCAGCCGGGAGTTCAAGCATCATGAATTATCGAATGCGATTGATTTTTGTATAGTTATAGGAAAATCATTTTTTGAAGATTATTTTAACCGAACAGTCTCATAGGTCTCAGAGTTGTGTTAATTCTTGGGACCATAAACTACATACAATTAAGTTCATAAATTTTTAATAATACTTAATAATTATTTTAACGAGGGAAACCACTTTTTAGAATTACTGATACTGCATTTTTGCTTGAAATCAAGGTTTTACAATGATCAAGTTGGAAAGCAGTAAAAAAAGAAAATTTACAGAAGCACACACAATGTTCAAGAAATAGTGGTCAGAGAAATATTTCCATAACACCGTAACAAAATTTTATGACTTTTGTGTCAAAAATTTATGTTTACGAAAATAATTTTCTATTCGAAGTCATTACAAGAGTGAAGTCCTCCAGAAATACAAGTATGAGCGCTATTGAGTCTAAGGCTTTCTCAATACAACAAAACGCATAACAAAAAGTAAGTTTCCATGTACTACAAGAAATAGCCTGCTTCCGCCTCATATTCGTCCACGCTGATTTTGTTCGTTAATGAATTGGTTAGAAATGTGTTCGTCCGAGATGCGTCTAGGTTCAAATCCCGGTGAGGCATGGATGTTGTGTTTGTCATATGGCACTGGTTTCTCTCTCTGGAACCAGTGGCCCTAAATTAGAGACGGGACGACTGAGTTGCTCACGGTGGTCGATAAAGCAAACAAACCAATTGTATATGTATTTCCGTGGGAGGGGGCAGTGATTGTGAAATTATACAAAAATCGTGCATTTATGCGTTTCTTACACGTAAATATTACTGGGCAATACCTTGTAAAGAAGTAACTCATATTTTGCTGGCTTTAAATCTAACAGAAGAAAAAATTCGAGACGGAGTGCTACCGTTTCTGCAGGCTACCATTTTGTTTTGCGAAAAAAAAAATGTTTTGGCACACGTGGAATCCGAGTGCGTCTTATCCGGGATCAAATGTAGTACAAAAAAATGGCATTTTGATGTTATGAATTTTCCGAGGAAAGAAAGGTGACTGGTGAAATGGATCTTACAGCAGTAGTAATTGAAACACGTAATATATTGAAGAAATGAAACCCGGAGTAGCCCGTAAACCAATGAAGCCCAAACTTAATATTCATTATTACTTAATTAAAGGAAAGAATGGCATTTGTTTTTCCTGTGCTATTTTTGGATATCACATTATTTCACACAGTATATATTAGCATTTGACACGAAACATTCTTTTCTCTAGAACAAGGCATTTTCTTATCTTCCAAGTCATTGTACACTTCCCAGTGGTTATTCTCCCGCAGACAAAGAGCAATGTAATGTCCAATCCTGTTCAGCCGAGTTCCTCCTGAATCAGAAAAAACTATTGCTCCACGTAGTTTATAGATGTGCTCAAAAACTGTAAGCTCACGTGGAATGTCAGATAAGCGTACGTTAATGTCTGTTCCTACATCTGACGTGTACTTCCCATCGGTAGATGTGCTGTTTAGTTCAATTAATAAATGTTTGCCATAAACGGAGAATGTAGTAGTTTTAATTCCTTCGCATGTTTCACCACATGATATCAGCACTGGACATTTAGTGTTCTTTGGGGATAAATATTCAACAATGTGTTGTTGGATATTTTCTAAGCTATATTCCTCGATCTCAACTACAAGTACAACACGCTGGATTGACTTGTTTGATACGCAGTCCTCCGACCGACTGCATGAACAGCACTCAGTGATAGATGGCACCTGAAAGAGCATGCGTTTTGCCATTTCTGTTATGGTTGTTTCCGCCGAAATTTGACGGACACCGTGAGGTAGGTCAATAACTGGGAATGACTCCCTTAAAATTGCAGCTCGCTTTCGGTAACTGCTAGAAGTCACACCAGAGTTCACCATTTCGCAAATGAGTTCAAATATAGCACAACCGGTTAGACCTTTCCCATACGCTTCGTATTCGGGACTGTCACAGATAGCACTTGCCAATATTTGTGCTAAAGAATCAAATGCACAGGTGTTATTTATGACGAATTGTGAATCTTTTATTTTAATAGATTTCAGAGATATACTTCTGTTACCGTTTTTCAACAATCCAATAGCCTTTGCAAAAACTTTTTCGGAAATCAGTGTGCATTATTTCCCTTTGTGGTTCTAAATAAGACTGCCTGTGCCGTTTTTTTGGAGGAAGCCGCGCGTATCCTCTCCAATTTTCCACGGCAATATATTCATCATCGTGGTTAGCGTTTTTCTTTGCACATATTTGGCAAATCCTTTTCTCACCGTAGCCTTCTTCTTGAAAGGAGCTTCCAGCTACAGGAAATGAACATCCAATAAGGATATGTACTGGCGTTTTACAGTACATGCATCGATGTGCACCACTGGGTTTGTGCCCGCGCTGACAAGCTGAACAATCTGATTTTACACCACCTTCACTTAGCAAAGGCACTGTTGTGTCCAAAGGCAAAGTCGTTTCCGAAGGCTCAGCGCTCCTCGACGGCATGGTATCTTTTTGCATCTGTGCTTTATACTCCAGTTCTGTTGCTACAAGTTTCATTTGTCCCTCTAGAGACTTTATGTGCAGACTCAAAAACACGTCCGGGTGTAAAGGTTGTTTAACATTTCCCAGGACTCTATTTTTTAAATCGTTGAAGCTACTCTCCACAGATGAACTACTGCTAGTTTGGGAACCGAAACCGAAAACTGGTACCATCACAGCTGACCATAAGGGCAACCGTTTTACCAAATCTATGCAACATTTAACTATTTCTGGAAGGAACTGCAAGTTATCATGGTCACTATCTTCCTGTTGAACTTTCAACAGACACTCATTACTGAGTCTCTTTGCCCATAAGGAAAAATCGGAATCTTCTTCCGTCCTAGGCATTGTGTCGCTGTTCTCCATTTCGGATAAACTGTAGCTTGAATCTTCGAGAAAATTTGTAAAATCAGAGTCTCCAGTGGCAATACGTCTTTTTAGATTATGTTTAGAAATTTCACAGGAAGTTACTCTTTGAGTTTTGTTGTCGAATCCTTCAGTTTCGCTCTGTGACACCGTAAATATATCTTTAAGAAGATCTTTAATGTCTTGGATATTAGGCGATAGTAATACTTGCGCTATGGAGCGAATGTAAAAATTTCGCGTTCGGTTGCCTTTGTTACACAAAGACTTCCACGTGGCCACAATTTTTATGGTGTGAGCTACATCACACCGGATAAAAGTTCGAGGTTTGTCAACTTGCTTTGTGTGAAAAATTAAATGAAAGCAAGCATCTAAATAGTCCCTTAATCCACTATATTGGGTAAAGGCCTGAACAGCGGCTGCAAGTATGGCTGTGGAGTGATCGCAGGATATCTCCTTTGGTAGCACACTGGCTTCTTTCAGCCAGACGGCCAGCCAATGGTATATGGTGATTTTGTCGTGCTTTTCTGATATCATATTACTGACAGAAAATTGTTTCGGACTATCGTTAACAGTAGCCTCGTACAGAAATATATGTGAAGATTTATTTCCACATGGCCTTTTGAGTCGTTTAATTATACTGCCCGTAGCATCAATACTGATTTTTGGTACCGGCTCCTTCTTACAGTACGCCCGATAGACTTGAATTTGTAAGGGCATCCAATACAAGGCATAAAATGGATCGTAACTAATCCATCGAATGGATCCTTGGTACTGGCTGTCATACATCATATTGTTTATCCGTATGATAGGGTCTTCATGGGTAAAGTCTTTTTTTAGTTCTTTAGATTTCAGAACACGCAAAGCATTAGCTGTAGGCAAGTGACTAGGCAAAGAATTGCCAAACTGCATGATTTTCCTCGCTTGGAGCCTCCGATATACTACCGCAGATTGCCCTTCTTCAACCATAGCCGTAGCAGCAAGACGTTTAGGTGATCCTACTAGTCGACGTTTCAGAGAGGACTCACAACTAGAAAAATTTCCCGAGTACTGGCAGTATATGAGAACTCTTGATCCGTCAACCGGCTCTTTCTCTATATGTCCATGCAGTTGAGATTGACACGTTGAACACTGGGCCGATATTTGGACAAAATGTTCTCCTGTTGGATGAACTTTAGCCCGCTTGAATGCTAAACAGCATCTAAGTGATGTATGCTCCCAGAAATGGTCATTTATTATGGATGCCCAAGCGTTGGGAGGCAAAACCTGGTAGTCACGAGACAATCTTCCAGGCTTACTCTTCTCCAAACATTTATACACAGCTTTTTGCGGCCTCACATTTATCCATTCTGCAGGGGACAGGGTTATCGTAAATGTTGCACACCGGGATGATGGTGCATTAACCGAGGAATAATCATCAGTTTAGGTCTCATTTGATCGTGTAGCGTCTGGTAGCGTTTCCTTTTCACTATTAGTTACACCCAATAAATTCCAAAGATTGTACCGATTGAGTTTGACAATTACATACAAGTACTTACTTGAGTACTTAAATTCAAGGCTTTCGCTTATCCGAAGCCAAATATCTGACGATGGGGGTCTAATATTTCCATTAGGTAACACAATATCTTCCTTAGCCCTGACTATCATATCAACCAAATGCTGTCTATCCAAAGCAGGTCTTTTAGGCATTTTGGGGCTGATTGATTCCACTTTATTATCACCACTATCCCCCCTAACTATTTGATACGTAGTACATGAAAACGAACACAAAAATTTTCTGCGACTCAACCGATCTATCGAAATGCCAAAAAGATCTTGAAGGTTCGTTCTCCTTTTTTGAGTGACTAAGTTCCCGCAGGATGGCGTCTTCTAATATCAAAGTTAAGTTTAAGTATTAAAATCTGAGTAATTAAAGCAGATGCTATTTTTCAGTTTGCTGTTTTATATTTGTTCAATCCCTAGCCCCTGACGAATGCTCTGTGAAACCGAAAAAAAGAATAAAAAAAAAAAAAACTAGCTTGTGAGAACCAAAATATAAACACACCTTAGTTATGTCTTCAACTAGTTTATAAGTACATAAAAGAAAACAAATCTTATGTAAACAAAATTAATTCAGGACCACTGTAATCTGTTTTTGATGCAATTTGTTTATAAAAATAACGGCATTTACTCATTAGATATACAGCAATAAAGAAGTTACTTAAGATTCTGACTTCAGCTAAGGAATTCTTTCATTTCTCCATTCGTGGTATTTCGTAGTCAGAGATTTCTCCCAGAATTTAATACTTCTGTTTACTACTGAATAAAAACCTTTATACAAGTTGGATAGGCTGTGGAGTGGATTTACAAATTTCCTTACGAGCTGGGAAGTATTTGTAAACAACCTTTAAAGCTTCCGTGCAGTTCACACAAAGCGTGTTGCTGTTGAAAAAAAGGAAGAGCAATAAAATTATTGTTGTGTACCCTAGCGGATGTACTTAATAATTGGGAGACGTGAGACTGTAACGGAAAGCTCAACTACGCTAGTTAATACTATAATTGCGAGTTAATTAATGTTGTACAGTTACATGCGTTAGCTAATTCAGAGCCAGGCAGAAAAGATTTTTCCCTTTTAGCAAACACAAACATACTCACAACAATAAGGAATAAATAACGGAAATGGCTGAGCTTCTAAGATCGACTTCAGTTCAAATAAGTTTTAGTTGGATGCCGCGGCAAGATAGGAATAAAATAGGAAGTTTTACTCACCGTCTGGGTGTGTAATTTATAACCTGGAAGTTTTCACTATTTGAGTTGAGCCTCTAACACGTTTCACAAACACACTAGTACACGACTTGTTATCTCCACACTAATTACTTGCTGAAATGATAATCTCTTTATGACATGGGGGCTTTCCTTGCCGCCCCCGCAATACTAACACTCGATATAGCCCGCAAAAGGGCGGACCAGATGGGGGATGTCCGAGGCGATTTACTCTCTCCGTGCCGATTTCGAAGTTCGTTGACCAGGGTGGGATGAATTACTGTCACTACTATTTCGCGGAATTCCGGGGAAAGGGTTCCACACACACACACTTATAAATGTTATCGTCCAAATCTTTTGAGTGAGTCCTGGTCGTTTTTTCCGATTGCTTTCCGTCCCGAATCACCGTTTCTCGGTGTTGGGAATTGCTGTTTACATACGGTTAACAGTAGTAAAGCTGTTATACTACTGTAGGCTTATCATGCGTTACATACTACATTTACTATTAACAGGCTCTTGATCACTACTTCTTTCGGTACGCTTCCCCTCTGGTTAAACTTTCCTCGGACTACGAACGCCGATCTAGCTAATTTTCAGAACTTTTCTTTCCGTGCGGGCGGCGGCCTCGCAAAAATTGACAAATCCTCTCAAAATAAGATAGATTATCACCTGCTAGAGATCTTCACATTTTCGGGATTAAAATACTAATTTTCCTCAAATTGACAGCTTCTGGAGGATCTGCAGTTATTCCTCATCGTTCGGAATTTTGAATGCGACTAGAACTCTTGCTTTGTGTGGACTTGATTCGCATTTCTCTGAACCTCCTTCGCGTCTGGTTTATATCAACTAGCTCAGTGGATTCTCATTCCGCACAGATTCGACGCTAAAACTGTTTTTCTCCGGTGACCTCTTCACCCCCCATTATCGTAAGTTATCGTTCTAAAAGTCAGATCTGAAGCCTAGGTCTCATAGTATACGACAAATTATGGGGTTGTTTATCTCTTGCTAAGAATTCGTTGCTGTTCGTCTGGTCTTCCATCGTCGTCAACCCTCTCACGGGACCTCTGTGGTAAACATAGAGCGTTTGGCGTTTGAGAGCAAGGGAAGGGAATGTACGACTTCTGATCCCTTCTAACTTTATCTCTTCTTTTTCCTTTTCGAATTTCCACTCAGTAACCCATTTTACAATAATTATTCTCTGAATTAATCTGGACAATTTTCGTAATTTATCCAAACTTTTTTCCTCAATTATCTCTGTTTTGCCCTCTAAGCTAATTAATTAAGTAGGGGCCCAAGTTTTCAAACTATTATGAAATGATGTGGTCATGAATTGAATTTATCAATCGTTATCTCAACAGGCTGCATTGTAAGGAGCGAGAAAGAACATAAAGCTGCGGAAAATACATTAACTGGGTCTGGACATTTTTTACTTGCCAGTGGGGTTAGCACCACTCAACGTCTTCGAAAAAACAAACGCTGCATCAAAGGAAGGGAGGGGATAGTATGACCCCAAGCCTTTCCTAAATTGTCGAGAAAGAAAAAGAAGCACCTAAAAAGAAAAAAAAATGCGATCCTGTCTAACTTTATTTCAAAAAATGTATCCACGACTACGAAATCATTTCCGTACAGCAAAAGTTCACTATCGAATTTCTCTTCACCTTCTCAAATAGGTTTTAAAATTACTCACACTCTTTAAGCAAAGAAAATGAATAATGTTCTATCATATTAGTAAAATGTGAGATTGCTTACAATTTTCAGCGCAAATATTAGGTTGTTGCACATGGAATGGCGGAATATTGATGGAAACTTGAAAAAACCAAATTCCGTTGTAAAATAAGCATCATCGATCTAAATAATCACATCTCGCAGCAAGTGTTTTACCATCGAGAAACAAGATTTCGTAGCCGTCGTAGAAAATGTCGATCTACGAGATGTGACAAACCAACGAAATTCGCGTTTAATTGATGTTCACGAAACGATTGACTGTGTCGAAATGTGCCCAGGTACTTGAAGAAGTGGAAATCCGTAGAGGACATATCAGATGAAAGACGGATCAGGTAATGTTTTGCAACACAGCTGGTGCAGCTTCTGGATCGCCTTACGTGCAACATGGGGTCTCGCGTTATGATGGAGAACAATCGGCTCAGGGCGATTGATTAATGCCGGCTGTTTAATGGAAATTTTATGGCTGTTAGGTGGACAATACATATACACCAAAGGCCCAAACGTTATACATAACAAAGCAAATGCAAGTAAACGATGATGCGTGTGAAGGCCATGAAACGCTATATCGCCTGATATTCACCTCCGTTACTCAGGTTATTCTTGTTCTTCGGATGGAAAAAACAGCGAACTTTAGCAAGTTTGACAAAGGGCAAATTGTAATGACCACATGATTCGGTCAGAGCATTTCTCAGAGAGCAAGGTTTGTGGGGTGCCCACGATCATCTGTGGTTCGTAAATTCAAATGGGGGTATTAAATCAGAAACGAACGGCACGGTGTACGCCGAACACGGCTCATCGATACTAAAAGGTGAGCGAAGGCTATCTCGAATGGTACAAGCCAACAAAAGAGATTTGAGTGCTATTGACGGGGATATGATGCCTTAACACATAATTAATCGAACCGTACTGAAAAACAAACGTGCGTAGCCATAGGCTGAATACACAGTATACGTATATTAGAGGTCTGCACGGGCCTTAATTTGGAAAGCCCAGCCCAGCCCGGCCCGTAAAATTTCAACAATTACCAAAATACGAATTTCAACATTTGGTACACTCGGTCATTCGACTCCCGAAGAGTTTTTGTTTTCGTAATTGCTCCACGTATTCTATTACAATAAACGTTAATTCAGAATATTTCTGAGACTCTGTATAAGTCACGTGACGTCCGAGGAGGGGGGGGGGTTGTATACACAAAAATATTGCATGAAAAGGACAATTTCCATGCCTTTCAAATTTTCTGGGTTTTCACATTATCATTCCCTACCACCGGACACGGAAATATCCTTGGGGATAAGGAGGGGGGGGGGTAATTCGAAAAGTACGAAACATCCAGAATTATGAGTACGATCGTTCTACTGGGAGAAGATTTTATGGCTTTATAAACTGCACCTATCTCTACTGGCATATCATATCGCTGGAACCCAATATGTCTCTCGTGTGTGTGTGGGGAGCACATTTGTGCCGCTTAAGATGCGATGTTCCAGACTTTGTGCTATCGTAACTCAAAACGTTTCTGCATTTAGTGCACTGCATAACGTTTACCGGACGACTAGTTTCAGAACGGGACAGTAATTTAAAATATTTCCAAATATTGCTTTCCCCCTTTACATTGTCTACAAGCACGTATTCTCCGGAAGCGATTTTTTCGCGAAAAACGTTCGCTTACTTAAAATCCATAATAAGTATTGAAGAGTATTTATCAGCAACACTGAACTCAGCATGGGCTAAGGGAAAACAAAGACAGACTGTCCAGCTATTCAGTGACACAGAAGTTTTGAAAACGGCTGCCTCAGAGTACAAATGGGGAAAATACGGCTCAGATTTATACACAGAAGTAAGTTTCTCCCAGCTCATTTCTCCCGTGCCATTTAAGACAACCTAAAAGCTTTTCACACATCTAGAGAACAAAGTTCGCCGACCAGAACAATAAAAGAGATCGTCTGCGAGCGGGTGGCTCGGTTTAGAAATGCTGCAGTTAATAGCCTGCCCTGAAGAATGAGAGGAGGATGAAAGTTAGAGAGAGAGAGACAGACAGACAGACAGACAGGAGAGAGAGAGAGAGAGAGAGAGAGAGAGAGAGACAGAGAGACAGGAAGGGAGAGACAGGGAGGGAGAGAGAGAGAGAGAGAGAGAGAGAGACAGACAGGGAGACACAGGGTGAGAGAGAAAGGACCACATTCACATTGAAAAACTAAGGGAGCTGACCCACTCCAATTGTTTTGTAGGAGGGGATGATGTCGTAAAACTTTTATTTTTTCCATCAGCGGAAATTATTCAGTCTCATCTTGTTGCTGTATGTTGCGAATTTTCCAAACGAGAAAGGCTCAGTACATCGATTGGTTTGCTCATAAAAAAAAAAAAAAAAAACTAAAAAAAAAAAACCTATTCGGCCCGTGTTTGTTTTGCATTAAATATTGAAGGCCCGGCCCGTTTACCCAACTTAGAAATGAGCAAAGGCCCGGGCCCGTGCAGACCTCTAACGTATATACGTTTTAAAACAGAAGACTCGAAAAAAATGATCCATAAACATATGAAATAGATCTTTCAAATGCAATAATTATGAGCGAAGGGATTGCATAAAATGTTAGGGAAAGGAATAAGCAAAATGTTTTGCATAAAGTAAACGGAATGTATTAAAATGTGTTATATAATTTCTCCCTATGTGTTGTTCATTCTGCTAAAGCAATGATATTTAGCAAAGTGATATTATGTAAGTGTTTTATGAAACTGTGCGTTTGTGGGTGTGACATTCATTTAAAAGAGAAGGCCTTGTGTGAAAGATCCAGTAGGTGCCTGGACCATTGGTCTTCAATATGAAATAATGGATATTATCAAAAATATTGCTTTTAATACAAGGGAAAACATCTTAAAAAGCGTCTTTTACAATTAGTTACCTGTGTGTTGTTTACTCTGCATCAGCGAAGTGCCAACCTGTTAATGTACATATTTTCTTTCGTTTTTAAAATAAAGATGTCGATAAATGATCTAACTCGCGTTCGCTACGTTGATTTTCTATATGCAGCAAATGTTTTGAGCCTAAATGTTGCTGTAAGTAAAACAAGTTTGTAAAATCATGCAATGCATTGATTATACATAATACGCTTTCCAACATAACAGAAATCATTACTCAAGTTATCACTCAAGTTATGAGATTAATGGCTGTGGAATAAATCTCGGTCCTGTGCCCTGACCCTTGATCTCATATCGATGATATTCAACAGAACCGGTTCGGTATACCTCCGAAATAACATGATGAAATTTTGTCGCAATCGAAGAATTTTTACGTAAGTTATGATGCATAAGGGCTATGGAATAGATCCCGCTCCTGTGTCCTAACCTTTGATCCCGTTTCGCCCATTTTGAACAGAATTTGTTCCAAGGCAGGCTCCTACAACATACTAACATTTCATCCAAATCGAAGCATTTTTACGTATGTTGTGACGCATAATGGCGATGGAAGTGATTCCGCTCCTATGTCCTGACCTTTGACCCCATTTCGTCCATTTTCAATAGCGTACCTCTTCATGTGGTCCATTACCACATACTAAAATTTCATCGAAATCGAACCTTTTTTACGTTAGTTATGACGCATAACAGCAGTGGAATGGATCCCGCTCCTATGTACTGACCTCTCACCCCATTTCGTTCACTTTAAATAAGGTTCCTTCCCATGTGATACCCTACCAGATACTAAAATTTCATCGAAATCGAACGATTGTTACGCGAGTTATCGTGCGGACGGACATACGCACACAACGCGTGACGTAATGAGGCAGATGGGAATCGCGACCATCTGCGCGCAAGAGTATGACGTCATAAAACTTTAATAGGATCCACACATAACGCGTGACGTAATGAGACAGATGGCGTGACCGCGCGCCAACATTCTCAAACGCGAGATTGTGACGTCTTAAGATTTCTAAGCATTGGAAACATTAATGGAACGACGCCATGACACTAAAAACGTTATAATTCGGGGTGGTTATTTAACCCACTAAATGAATTCTCCTAAAGTAGAGATCAAGCTAAATCGATTTCTAGTACCAGAAAACGGTAGGTTGACGACTTTCATCAAAATTCTTAGAGCCGTTTTCAAAATAAAATGTACATACTTGCATACAAGAATTGCTACTTTAAGGTGGACGTCAAGTAATTTTGCTTCCTATACTTCCAATGGAAAAACTTCTGTACACATTTTCTTCACAATTATTGCGTTCCGAAGAATGAAAATTTGAACATCGATTAAAATAGCTTCATTTCATAACTGGAATACTTAATATTGTCTAAACCATAACCGTAATAATATTTTCTAAACCACAACCGTAATTATGCAATCCAACATTTATTTGTCCACTGACGTCATCAAAGTACAGGCCGCGCCATCTGTTTCCTATTAATAGTTTAGCACTTCCCTGCAATATCGCAGTTCCACTACAGTAAATAGCACACAGGGTAACAAAATCCAAAGGGTCTCTTTTTAATCAGTTTTGTTTACGCTTTCCAGCCGTAGGTTGAAGCAGCCTATATGCTCCAGCTTTTTCCGTCCGTCTGTCGGCACGATAACTCACGTAAAAATGGTTCGATTTCGATGAAATTTTAGTATATGGTAGGGGACCACCAGGGGACGAACCCTGTTGAAAATGGGTGAAGTGGGGTCAAAGGTCACGCCATAAGAGCGGGATCCATTCAATTGCCCTTATGCGTCATAACTTGCGTAAATATGGTTCGATTTCAATGAAATTTTAGTATGTGGTAGGGGACCACCTGGGGACGAATCCTATTGAAAATGGGTGAAGTGGAGTCAAAGGTCAGGACATAGGAGCGGGATGCATTCCATTGCCCTTATGCGTCATATGGTTCGTAAAAATGGTTCGATTTCGATGAAATTTTAGTATGTGGTAGGGGACTACCTGGAGAGGAACCCTATTGAAAATGGGACAAATGGAGTCAAAGGCCAGGACATAGGATCGGGATATATTCCATCGCCCTTATCCCACACTATTACGGTGGACGTCAAGTAATTTTGCTTCCTATATTTCCAATGGAAAACCTTTTGCACACATTTCCTTCACAATTAGTGTGTTCCCAAGGATGGAAATTTGAACAGCGATTAAAATAACTTCATACTATAACTTGGAATACTTAACATTTTCTAAAACATAAGCATATTTATATAAAAAAACAATAACGTTTCCTTTGGTGGTGTTGAAACCAGAAAACAGATGGCGCGGCCTGTACTTTGATGACGTCAGTGGACAAATAAATGTTGGATTGCATATAGAAGGCGAGCCCAATGCAGGAATGCAGAAAACCAACCTGGGTGACAACCAAATATTTTGAAAAGCGCACCCATGATGTGGAGTAGATGAATATTTAAATAATATTAACGCTAGGGTAAACATATTGTGCTAAAACGAGTATTTTGGGGTTACAATTGTTTTAAGTAAAATTACATTAATTATTTTAAATTAAAAATGTTATTAAACAAAAAATGTGAATTATAAATTTTAAAAAACTGATGTTTAATTTTCATAACGCATGAGGGGGGAAACGTTGAGTACGAGGATGTAAAAACAAAATTATGTGCTGTTCAGGAAACCTCCGCCGCCCCGGTGGCGCAATGGTCTAAGCGATGGCCTCTGATCATTCGTCCAAAAGGGGTCCGGGTTCGAATCCCGGTGAGGCATGGATGTTGTGTTTGTCTTACGGTACTGGCTCTCTCCCTTCCCTGGAACCAGTGACCCAAAATTAGAGATGGGCGACTGCTTATAGCCCATTGAGTTGCTCACGGTTGTCGTTAAACCTCCAATCAATCCAAAAAAGAACCCTCCAGCCTCACTCCCCAAAGAATAGTCTGGCGACGCCTCTTTTTCTAACACAGACAACAATGAAACAAATGTATCATCGTCACAAGTACCGCCATAAGAGGACGCCAAAATATTTTTTTGCGTTCTTCTTCCCATTTTAATACAGTACTACAAAAATTACGATCCCGTTTATTTTAAGACACATCATGACGTCTTAAAAATGGCAAATAACACAAGCCTGTACCTTCTGCACAATATAGCACCGGGTGCTACAGCAAATTGTTTGTATAAAAACAGTACAGTTAAACAGCATTAGACCCCAAAGTTGAAGCAGAGAATTAAGTACAAATGACCGAGAGATCACCTAAGACAATAGTGTCAAATTCCAGAGTACTTCTGGAGGAGATTTGTGAAAACATTATTATAGACTGAACCTAGACTCCATCAGTGCACAAGTACGCATGTCATGTACGTATAGGATACGAAGGAGACAGGGACTGTAATAATACGTAATAAGTATAAAATTATGCGAAACACATATCTACGTCGCCTATATCTACTACTACAGTACTTTGCAGATAGCAAATGCTCTACATTAGCCCATTCATACAAAGAACTGGTGCTTTCCTCAAACTCAAAGAACACAGAAACCATTCACGGATTTCAAACTGCAACCGGATAAATTAAAATCGATTGTGTTACAACCGGATAAATTTAAATCGATTGTGTTACAATGGCATAGACGAAATTTCAATATCGCTGCTGTTTCACCAGCCCCCACTTTGAAATAGGAATAACTGTTTACCGGAAATGGAACAAACGAAAGTTTTTGCGGTACAATCCGGTACAAGCGGAGTACAACAGAATAGCATAGTATAAATTTCAAAATTGCGAGGTGGGGGCTTCCCTTTTCCCTCCAGCATCACTTGAAATTGGAATCACTGGTTACCGGAAGTGGTACAAACGAATTTTTTTTTTTTTGTGGTACAATCCGATTCAAACGCAGCACAAGCGAATGTTACATAGTCGAATTTTCAAAATTGCGTAGTAGAGGGGATGCCATTTTTTCCAGCTCCCCACCTTTAAATGGGAATAACTCGTAACCGGAAGTGGTACAAAAGAAAAAAATTCGGTACAATCCGGTACAAACGGAGTACAACAGAATAGCGCAGTCGAAATTTCAAAACTGCGAAGTGGGAAGCAGTTTTCCCCGAGCCCCCCACTATGAAATTAGAACTGCTGGTTACCGGAAGTGATACAAACGAAAACTTTTGCGGTGCAATCCGATTCAAAGTGAGTACAAACGAATGACATGGTCGAAATTTCAAATTTGCGCAGTGGGGAAGGTGACGTTTCCCCATCTCCTAACTTTGAAATCGGAATAGCTGATTACCGGAAGTGGTAAAAACGAGAATGTTTGCGGTACAATCCGATTCAAAGTGAGTACAAACGAATGGCATAGTCAAAATTTCAAAATTGCGTGGTGAGGAGGGGGGGGGAAGATGGAGACGTTTCTCCGTCACCCACTTGGAAATGGGAATAACTCGTAATAACTCGTTACCGGTAGTGGTACAAACGGAAATATTGTCGGTACAATCCTGTACAAACGGAGTACAAACGATTGGCATAGTTGAAATTTGAAAGTTCCGTGGTGATGGTGCTGCCGTTTCCGCAGTTCCCAATTTAAAATTGGAATAACTCGTACCCGGAAGTGGTACACACGAAATATTTTGCGGTACAATCCGGTACAAACGGGGTACAAACGAATGTCATAGTCCTAATTTCAAAATTGCGAGGTGGGGGCTGCCATTTTCTCCGAGCTCTTCACTTTGAAATTGGAATTATTGGTTACCGGAAGTGGTGCAAACGAAAATCTTTGCGGTAAAATCCGATTCAAACGGAGTACAAACGAATGCCCTTGCCGAAATCTCAAATTTGCGTAGAGGGGGGGTGACGTTTCCCCATCTCCCAACTTTGAAACGGGTAACTCGTTACCGGAAGAGGTACAAACGAAAATGTCCGTGGTACAATCCGGTACAAATGGAGTACAAACAAATGGCATAGTCGAATTTTCAAAACTGCGTGCTGAAGGGGTTCCCGTTTCCCCAGAATTTCACTTTGAAATGGTATTCCCATTTCATTTTACCGGAAGTGGTACACACGAAAATTTTTGCGGTACAAACGGAGTACAAACGAATGGCATAGTCGAAATTTCAATATTGCGTGGTGGGGGCTGCCGTTTTTTCACCCTCCCCCTTTGAAATGGGAATAACTCGTTACCGGAAGTGGTACAAACGAAAATTTTTGCGGTACAATCCGGTACAAACGGAGTACAAACGAATGCCATATTTGAAATTTTAAAATTCCGAGGTGGGGGCTGCCGTTTCCCCAGCCCCCCACTTTGAAATGGGAATAACTCGTTACCGGAAGTGGTACAAACGAAAATTTTTGCGGTACAATCCGGTACAAACGGAGTACAAACGAATGCCATATTTGAAATTTCAAAATTCCGAGGTGGGGGGCTGCCGTTTCCCCAGCCCCCACTTTGAAATGGGAATAACTCGTTACCGGAAGTGGTACAAACGAAAATTTTTGCGGTACAATCCGGTACAAACGGAGTACAAACGAATGGTATAGTCGAAATTTCAAAATTCCGAGGAGGGGGCTGCCGTTTCCCCAGCCCCCACTTTGAAATGGGAATAACTCGTTACCGGAAGTGGTACAAAAGAAAATTTTTGCGGTACAATCCGGTACAAACGGAGTACAAACGAATGCTATATTTGAAATTTCAAAATTCCGAGGTGGGGGGTGGGCTGCCGTTTCACCAGGCCCCCCACTTTGAAATGGGAATAACACGTTACCGGAAGTGGTACAAACGAAAATTTTTGCGGTACAATCCGGTACAAATGGAGTAGAAACGAATGCCATATTTGAAATTTCAAAATTCCGAGGTGGGGGCTGCCGTTTCCCCAGCCCCCCACTTTGAAATGGGAATAACTCGTTACCGGAAGTGGTACAAACGAAAATTTTTGCGGTACAATCCGGTACAAACGGAGTACAAACGAATGGCATAGTCGAAATTTCAAAATTCCGAGGAGGGGGCTGCCGTTTCAGCCCCCCCACTTTGAAATGGGAATAACTCGTTACCGGAAGTGGTACAAACGAAAATTTTTGCGGTACAATCCGGTACAAACGGAGTACAAACGAATGGCATAGTCGAAATTTCAAAATTCCGAGGAGGGGGCTGCCGTTTCCCCAGCCCCCCCACTTTGAAATGGGAATAACTCGTTACCGGAAGTGGTACAAACGAAAATTTTTGCGGTACAATCCGGTACAAACGGAGTACAAACGAATGCCATATTTGAAATTTCAAAATTCCGCGGTGGGGGGCTGCCGTTTCCCCAGCCCCCCCTTTGAAATGGGAATAACTCGTTACCGGAAGTGGTACAAACGAAATTTTTTGCGGTACAATCCGGTACAAACGGAGTACAAACGAATGGCATAGTCAAAATTTCAATATTGCGTGGTGGGCTGGCTGCCGTTTCTTCAGCCCCTGCCCCTTTCGCACTTTGAAATGGGAATAAGTCGTTACCGGAAGTGGTACAAACGAAAATTTTTGCGGTACAATCCGGTACAAACGGAGTACAAACGAATGCCATATTTGAAATTTCAAAATTCCGAGGTGGGGGCTGCCGTTTCCCCAGCCCCCACTTTGAAATGGGAATAACTCGTTACCGGAAGTGGTACAAACGAAAATTTTTGCGGTACAATCCGGTGCAAACGGAGTACAAACGAATGCCATATTTGAAATTTCAAAATTCCGAGGTGGGGGGGGCTGCCGTTTCCCCACCCCACCCCGACCCCCACTTTGAAATGGGAATAACTCGTTACCGGAAGTGGTACAAACGAAAATTTTTGCGGTGCAATCCGGTACAAACGGAGTACAAACGAATGCCATATTTGAAATTTCAAAATTCCGAGGTGGGGGCTGCCGTTTCCCCAGCCCCCCCACTTTGAAATGGGAATAACTCGTTACCGGAAGTGGTACAAACGAAAATTTTTGCGGTACAATCCGGTGCAAACGGAGTACAAACGAATGCCATATTTGAAATTTCAAAATTCCGAGGTGGGGGCTGCCGTTTCCCCCCACTTTGAAATGGGAATAACTCGTTACCGGAAGTGGTACAAACGAAAATTTTTGCGGTACAATCCGGTACAAACGGAGTACAAACGAATGCTATATTTGAAATTTCAAAATTCCGAGGTGGGGGCTGCCGTTTCCCCAGCCCCCCACTTTAAAATGGGAATAACTCGTTACAGGAAGTGGTACAAACGAAAATTTTTGCGGTACAATCCGGTACAAACGGAGTACAAACGAATGGCATAGTCGAAATTTCAAAATTCCGAGGTGGGGGGGCTGGCGAAATGGAGCTCCGCAGAAGAGCAGTGTTTATATTACTTCGTAGTGCCGCGTTCCCACGAATCTTCCATACACTCCTCATTACGCGTCATAGGTTGATGATCCCGCCCTCGTGTTGTCGTAAAATGTACGTGTGTGTTTATATATATAACGCGCTCTTCGTTTATTACATGCCACAGGCATGTGGGTATTGTGGAAGAAGTTGACGGAAACTGGATGCTGGAAGATTTTCGATTCTAAGGAGCGGGGGAAAGACAGTAAGTAAGAAAGCAGGAATGATGAGGGGGAAAAAAGAAGGAAAAAAATTGGCGGTTACGAAAAAAAAAAAAAAAAAAGTGAGAGAGAGAAAGAAAGTGCTGAGAAGGGGATCCCAGTAAAGAAAACACCAACGTTATCGGGAACCCCTGGTCCCTGGTAGTATTTTGAGAGCTCCCCTCTGGAAATCGGGTCACGTAGCAAACGATGTGAATTTAGCATCTACATCGTATGTGTAAACTCCTCCGAACTTGCAAATCATTAGCGAAATATTCATCGCATCACTTCGTAATTATATAAAAAAAAAAAAAAAAAGAGTTTGCGTTTATCTCAGTAGCACTTAGTTTTTTTTTCTTCCGTTCTATGTTTAACAACAGCAAAAGTGGGAATCGCTGTTAAAAACACATTATTGTCGTGGAAATTACAGACTTGTACATGAAAAAATGTGGGTAGTCGATACCCAGCACTGCACAGAGCAAGTGCTGCAGCGAAATGAATGTTCAGAAAATATCCTCCGGTTCAATACCGAGTAGCTTTCATATCAGTGCAAGTAAAAATCAAAATTTTTAAGTTAACTAAAAGGTGAAATAAATAACTAGACGATTACTTATAAACATTGCGGCACTCAGCGGACTCCGATACACGGAACGTCGGCTATGTGAAACACAACGCCCATCCTCGAATAGCGAGCCTGTGTTTTCTCTAATACTGGGAAAACAGTTTTTGAAATTCGAGTGATTACCCTTATTGTTAATACATAGTTATCGCCAGTGCACACACCAGCAGGCATTGGAGTCCGATAGCACAAGTGCCGCTCCTTCTTCGTCTGTTTTTTTTTTTATTTATGTCGCACGACTTAAAGTAGAGGAAACTTTCATAATAACAATAAAATCGGATCCGAGAAAAAAGTAAAGGTGATTTGTAGTCGTATGGCGAGGTCATTTGGAACTCCGAAATATAAGATGCTAACATTTCGTTTCGAGTTAGAAAGGATTTTGAGTCGAATGTCATATGGAAATAAGAACACCAAACAAAAAAAATAGTCACCCCTCGCAGAACTTACCTATAATAACGGGTGACGGCGCCTCTTGCCTTGATAACAGCATGAATCCGGTGTGGTAGAGACTCCACGAGGTTGTGGATGTATTTAATTAACATCAAATTGCAGCCACCCGTGCGTCAATTGGTCCCGAAGTTCCGCCTGAGTTCGTGGGTGTCTATTCCGGCGTTTCACTTTCTGTTTCAAATGATCCCGCAGATTTTCAATAGGATTTAAATCTGGGGATTTGGCGGGCCAGTCGAGGTGAGACAGTGTTGCTGATTGTTCATCGTGCCATTCAGACACAGTTATAGCTCTGTGAACATGGCAATTGTCGTCTTGGAAGACAGGAGTGGAAATGTGATGCTGCTCCTGGAGATATAGGGCAAAGGGCAACACTTCGTCATTCAAAATGCGGAGGTACGCATGCTGGTTCAAATTCATCGTCACTGCAACGAGAGGGCCCCATTTTGTGGTGCAAAAAACATCCCCAAAACATCACTGAACCCCCTCCAGCTAGAACAACACTTTCGACACAATCAGGATTAAAGGCTTCACTGGGCCTGCGATGCACTCGTCGCCTCCTGTCATGGCGAAAATTTTAACCTCTGGTGAATTTCAGAGAGACCTGATCAATCTTTCTGTTGGTTTATCGGAGATTAATTAATGCAAAAATTTTCTTCCATGACATACGTTAGAAGAAAATTCCTGGTTGAAAGGCAGGGGAATTCGTGCGCAAAATTCGCTTGTCTTAATCACAACCAGGAAAACAAAATTTCATGTTGGAGAAAAAAAAAAAAGAGAAAAAGAATAATATTTGATTTAACTGACTTTGGGCTTTTGAAAATAATTATTTTATCGGTTCTTTTATCGCGATAGGAAAAGGCGAGTAGGTGTGCAGCTCAGAGAATCAAAATTAATTTTACTTTCACATCACGGAACGAGAGAAAAAAGAAAATTAAAATTAGTGATTTTCTGCAAGGCAAGAATTCGCCATTTTTGCGTTCCTGTTCCCAAACGTCGTGAAAAAGTCGCCCAAAAGTAACATCTTTTCGTCTTTTGGGTAAGGAATTCAGCAACAGAAATCTATTTTTTAGACCTCAGGGTCAAAAGCGGGGTCCCTACGTGTGAAGGTCAGTGTGTCACCCCTGGCTTGCGAGGGAGTGAAATTCCGTTGGGGAGTCGTTAGTTGCTAGGCTGAAGTTTCGACCAATTGGAGGGGTCAGCGGTTTCAGGCACCCCAGAGTTTTATCCGTTGAGAAGACACTTTTGTTCTGGTCGCTGCGTTAGCTGGTTGACAGCGGAAAATTTTCTCTCCTCGCCTTTTTGGCGGAGGAGGGGGCAGCAGAAGAAAAAGAAAAAACACAACCGTTGACGGGCAATCCCGCCAGCCGAGCTCTAGGACCTGGCCGGCAGTGCCTGAATCTGACGTCGGAAAAAAAAATGCAAGGACTTAATGACTGGAGTAGAGATGTTCATTTGATTCATCCCTCCCATGGTGGAAGCCTGCAGTGTTGGGCTACAGGAGAATTTTGCCTTTGCAGTTCTGGTCGACAAGGGAACACGTCTGAGACATTGAGAGGAATGTCCAGCTAACTGTTCTTAGCCAGGGACCAGTCGAGGCGTCATCAATGGCCGCCATTATTCAGGAAGAGGCCAACACAGTTCCGAGGTTTGCTGTCGTCCGTAGCAAGGAAAAAAAGTCATCGAATCCTGTCAAAGCCATCCTCCTTAAACCCTGGCTACAGAAAGAGGAGAGACAGTGTTGTTTCGCCCCCAAACCCTTTTTGGGTTAGTAAAAAGAAGCAGAACAAAGCAAACTTTTTCTTGTTGTGAGCCAAAGTGAGCGGTGCTGCCTGCGCATAATGAAAAAGGTAAAGAAACTTTGTTTTGGCATTTCAAAGGGGGAAAAGAAAGAGATATGATAGGGTTACTCTAAAATATTTTAACATGTAAGATTTTGACAGTGGTTGCAGTTATAATCTAGGGTCAGTTATAATCCATGCTTGGATCAGTAGAACTAAAGTAAAAAAATTTAAATGTTTTCATTCAGGGTTTTTTTTTTTTTTTGTATTTTAGTGTTCTGGTGTGCTTAAGGAATGAAACCACCTGATTTAATCTTAGGCTGTTTAAATAAATTTCATGTTATCTTCTGTGGATAGGTAATTGAAAAACAAAACGAAACAAAGAATGGAAGTGAATAATTTTCTGGGTCATGTAGGGATAGATGATATAATAAGAATATTAAGTTATTTCGGAACGAACACCTCTCCAGACCAGTATTTCTCTTAGGTGAAATTTAACTCTTTTTGTGCTCGGTGATTTTTGTATTTGTGAAGTAGAATTTGTATTTATGAACTTAGCGTAGGTGCCATGTAGTTGGGAATTTTTCTTGTAGGCTGGTAATTATTTCGGTTTAGTGTTTTGGTAAATTTAGGTGCTAAATTACTCTTTAAAATTTAATTTTTGTATTAGTGAGGGCTAATTTCTAGTTTCAGCCCGTAGATTAGAAAAACAGGTTTTTATGGGGAAAAGAATATAAGAATTGGGCATACAGGCAGATATGAGCATATGTATAGTGTGAAAAAAAAAGTAACCCGAATAGCTGTTGTGTTTCTTCAAGAAGTGATGATTTTTTCAGGAAAAGAGTGATCTAGGAAGTATGGTGATGTATAGATTTTTCAGGAAATAAAGTAAGGTTTGGTATAGTGTGTCAGGTATGGTGTTATGGAGTTTTCTGGGAAATGAATATGTACAGTGTGTTCCTGGGAAATAAAGATAAGTGATTTTCTGGGAAATGAGTGTGTTCCTGGGAAAATAAGGATATGAAGTGTGTTCCTGGGGAAAATAGGATAAGAAGTAATTTTCTGGGAAAAAGGGTGATGTATTGAATTTTCTGGAAAATAGACGAAGAGATATTTTGGGGACAAGAGAACTCTTGTGGGATACTTTACCCTATGTAGACAATGCCGCGGGGTCTGAAAGGGTGCACGAAACAAATTGGGGGATTTGTTTTCTGCCCAAGCAAGCTTGTTCGGTCCATAGGAGGTGGTACCTATGAGGGGAGTGATATAGGTTGTCCCCAAATCAGAGTGAAGGAACAGAAAAGGGTTAGGTCGCACTTTGCTCCACTACACTGTATAAGCTGGGAATGGATTCACGACCCATTCCCGCCTTCAGACTCAAACTTTGTTGTTCTCCCCGAAAAATAGTGTTTTTCTTGAGATGTGGGACTCATTGGTTGAGATGATTGTTTGGCTTTATGCCCGAGTTGATTATTACATGGGTGCCAGTTGACTGGAAAACTTATAGTATGGAATTTTGAAATGTTGGACTTTCATGATGATGGTGTAAGTAAGATTCTCTTGTCGGTGTAGCAATTTAATGATAACTTTGTGTAATTTGAATAAGGTATCTAGTGCATTAGGTTTTGGTATGGTGTATAGAATGGGTTGAGTATCCGGTAATGCTAGAAATGTTGATTGTAAGACAAATGTTGATTTAAGACAGGGTTATGCTGATTTTAAGACAAATTTTCCTGGAAGGGTAGAATCTTTTATTAAATTAACTTTCATTATACGTAGAATTTTGGCAGTTGTTATAGTAGTTTAAAATTAAAAGTGGATTCGGAGGTCTGGTCTGAGAGGGTTGGTTCGGGCGATTTAATTAGAACAATATAGTGTACACATATGCATATAATGTTTTTTTTTAGAGAGAGTGTGAGATATTTTCACTTCAAATACTTAAGTTGTACACCATGTTAAATCAAGTGTTGGTGCTGTTGAAGTACAATGAAATTCTTGTGTTTATTATTTTTATCAGTAGTGTCCCTGGTGCTAGTTTTTCTTGGAAAGAAACTAACCTGTCATCCGTTTATTTTTATTGGGCCCTGTGGCCAGGCATAAAATCTGTGACCTAAAAATTTAACTTGTTAAGTTTTTAAAATAAATATAGGCCAAGTGGCCTTTCAAAAACCTAAACCTTAGTGCAGTGGGGTTTTAGATATTTTCAGTTTAAATTTTCATCACATGGTTCAAGTGCATCCCCCTCAGCAATGACTGAGGTGGGAATGTAATCTGAGGTTATAGCCGTAAAATCAATGTTTTTGTCCTAACTAGCTAATTTGATCATCGCCACTTCCAAAAGGTTATTTACACGTGTACATTGTATACCATTAAATTTTATTGTTTACAAATTTGGTACACATGCAAACAAGAGTTACCTTTTCTTACACTTTCGGGTGTATCTACTCATCAAATGCAAACAACGCAAACAATACAATAGTAACTTTTGGGAGTTACCAAATTCAGTGGTGCATTTTATTTTATTTTTCTATTTTGTTTCATGGCCTTATTCAAAATTTCAGTTTTGTTTCGAAATGCATCCACCCATCTCCCAAATTTAAATTCTCTATAATTTCCATATAAATTTTAATACCAGCATAAATATAGCCTTTTGATAAATAACTTCAATCAATCAATAAATAAAATAAATGATGATTTTTTTTCACCAAAACACTCCCTTCATTGGAGTACAAACAAAAACGAGACTCATCAAACCAAATAACTGGTTTCCAATCCTCCACAGTAAAGTTTTGGTGCCTCTGAGCCCGTTGATAACGTGCAACTTTGTGAATTGCTGTTAAAAGAGGCCTCTTCCGTGGTACTCTGCTCCAGATGTCCATCGCATGCAGTTCTCGTCACAATGTCCTTGCAGACATTGGTTGGAGTGGACTTTCATTGACTGTTTAGTGCAATTGTTGCCTGGTTTGAAACTGATTTGCAGTTACTAGGCGTGAAACATGGCGGCGGTCACTGTTGGTGAGAATCGTTTCCCGACAACAATTACGTCGCCGATCTTTAGTTGACTGCGAACTACACCACTGTTTGTAGACCCACTGGACAGTACGCTTCGACACACCGACAAATTGGGCCACTTCATTCACTTTGTGTCCGTGGGCACGGCCAAACAAGATGGCTCCTCTTTGTCACTCAGTAACGTCTGTCTTACGACATATATTGCAGACTAAATTCAACACACGCGTTGCTCTTAATCACCGCACGAGACAAAAATGATTCTGTAGACCACGTTAGTACTATTTATCTCCCAACAATGCTATCACGGCGCACTCTGTGCAACCGGTAACTTCGTACTGTCATTTCTGTTAGGTGTGACTAATTTTTTGTCCGGTGTTCTTATTTAAAATATAATTAAATAGTGACTGTGGTTGTTCTGTGCTCGAACAGCAGCTAAAATTCGCCTTCAGTTAAAAAGGCGCTTAAGAGATCCCTAGCGATAGCCATTCTTTCGTTGACGTGGACCACCCACGATCAGAAGGACACCCCGTTCTTCATATCTCCGTCGGTGGAGGAGATCGCAGAAACCCCTCAAGTGACAATTCGGGCTTAGCAATTAACAACAGTTAACTTCTTACGCCAGAGCATCTTCCTTCGAGGGCAGAGAGTGAAAGGAAAAAAGGCAGTCTGGCTTTGGGATTCGAGGGAGCTACGATTTTGTACAGAGATGAATGAGAAGAAATTTTGGCGGGAATTACATAGAGTAAGCCACCCGAAATACCCATCTCCCGCTGAAAGTATATACTATTTATTTTGACTAACTGGTATTTTCCCTGTCCCCCCCCCCTTCTGAAGAATAAACACTCGTACGCTTCAAATCATCTGTCGCTACATTCAATTTGCTTAATTTGTTTAATTACCCTGCTCCAATGACAGGAACCTGCAAACAACGATTTCTTCTGATAAGTTGGCGTCCGCTTCATACCTAAAAATAACCACGCCAACACGAAAATAATACCTTTTTTTTTTTTTTCCATCGTTGATAAGAAAAAAAGCGCTTTGTTGGAAGATGGTAGATCGTGTGATTTGTATTCTAGGGAATGTTGCCGTTCCATAAGTGCCATTTCATTTCCTCAAATTGCAATAACGGAAACCGGCCGTTCACTGAAACCACAAGTCCCCTGTATTTTTCTACGATGCCACATTATTAAATTTAAAACAAATGCAAATGTAGAATAGAAACATAAAAGCACAAAACTTTGAGACAATAAATAGACTCTCTAAGTAAGGTTCCTTTTGCTATTGTGTACGGAGCAATATCTCTAATGTCGTTCCAGAGTGGTTTTGCTTCATTATTTAGTACTTCCCTTGGCAATGCAGTCGGGAGTTTTCATGTTTGATTGACATCCCTTTTATACTCTTCAAGTATTGTAGCAAAAGACCTTTTTGTTATTCTATGTGTATCTTTTTAGATCTATTAGGGTACGCTGTGGAAATGGAGTAAACTCCAGCACACTCACGTTTGATATGTTGGAGATCAGGGAATATGATTATATGTCAGATAAGGATCTAGCTGATTTTATCCCCACGTCATAGTTTAACTTTTTTAGCGTTCTTCCGAACCAGAACGAGGACCTCAGTATGTATGGGATAGACCCGATGAATTTTGGCGCAGGATTGATAGTGTGCATACTACCTTTGTTATCTGTCTTTCTCTCTTTTTTAGTTATCTTCAGGACTATACTGCTTATACCCAAAGAAACAGCGTCAAGACCCAAATTATTGTCTCATAAAGTCTTGTGCTTTTTTTTTGTTTCTATTTGTCTACAGTGTATCCACAGTGTTTTGCAAAATGTGTTTTAAACAATAATGATGAACTTATATTTTGTTTTTCATTTTGTCAGCATTCGTGCAGCTTGACGCAAAAATGTTTCTTCAGCTGGAATTGTACGAAAAAAAAAATAAAGAAAGAAAGAAAGAAAGAAAGAAAGAAAATAAATAAAAATAAAATGAAATATCAAAATAGAAATGAGAGTCGAAAGGCTCAACAATGATTAAAAAAATAATTATATTTTAACTCACTGCGTTTTAATCCAATTTGAAACATTTCCGGAATTGACTAAAAATCTTTGTGGGAAGAAGAACGCGCTGAGAATTTTTGTTGCTGAGTAATATGTAATACAAATATATATATATATATATATATATATATTAGGTAATGTGAAAGTAAATTGTAGTGAGAATAAATTTCGTATGCGTTAAAACTCTGTGTACATAGGTATGGAGTATTGAAGTTTGTGGTTCTGTTACGAAAGAGAGAAAAGCATTGTATACACTATATTTCCAGAAGTCACGGGACACCCCTTCAAAAGCAAATGAACTGATCCGCTGCGTTGTTAAGATGCTCGGTACAGCTGCAAACGGTATAAAAACAAGCCTGCAGCTGACCGCGATCATATCGCACTGTGAGGTTGAGTGAAAATGTCGCGGCGGGAGAGAACTGACTTTGAGAAAGAAAAGATTGTTGGGTGTTATATTAGTGGGTTGTACATAAGAGAAACAGAGAGGCGTTTAAATATACCCAGGTCAACTGTTTCGGATGTACTGAATAAGTGGAAGACACATGGCGTGTCTGAAGCAGCAAAACGTACCGGCAGACCAAAGGAAATCAGTGATAGATGACGTCGAAGCCTCAGGAGAGTCGTTACAGCTAATCGACGTAGTACTGCACAAGACCTCAGTGTACAGGTGAGTAAAAATGCTGGAACTTCAGTATGTACACGTACCATCCGCGCGGAGGACTTCATTCCGTGAGTTACCGTGGTCGTGCGGCTGCTCATGAGCCTTTCATCTCCACTAGGAATGCTACTCGTCGTTTAGCATGGTATAAAGAGCATTTATCGTGGACCGTAGATCAATTGAAACGGGTCCTATGGACTGATGAATCCAGATACACCATCCATCATGGCCATGTGTGGGTATGGTGGCAACCGGGGAAACGCTGTTAACCACAGTGTACTGTTCCTAAGGTCAAGTTTGGAGCTGGCAGTGGGGGTGTTTTTCGTGGTATGGTCCCTGCCCATTTGTTATCGTGGACAAACCTGTTAAACAACACGTCTACCTCGATATTCTGGACAATTATGCCCTACCAACTCTGTGGCAATACAATGGAACCGATCCTTGTTGGTACCATCAGGATAATGCACTGAGCCATAAAGCAAGGACTATTACGGCTTAGTTTGACGATGATTCCGTATCGTGTGTGGATTCGCCTTCACAGAGCCCTGATCTTAATCCCATAGAGCGCCGCACAGGAAGTTTGGAACCAAGGCCTACTACTGAGCAACAGTTTGCGGCAGCATTATGTACTGAATGGAAGCTCATACCTATCGCTGTGTTGCAAAATCTTGTCGAAAGCATATCTCGAAGGGTCAGTGCATGCATTAAGGCCAAAGGTGGACCAACACCGTACTAATGTATGTCAATAAATATTATGTTGTATTTCTCTTCTATATGTCCGGTGACTTTTTTCAATATAGTGTAGATTGAATGAAATTACTAGAGAAGCATTTTTTTTGAAAATGAATTGGATAATGTGATTGCTGCCGAGAGCCCTGTAGAAGACAAAACTGAGCCGCCCCGGTGGCGCAGTGGTCTAAGCGATGGACTCTGATCATTCGTCCGAACGGGGGTCCGGGTTCGAATCCCGGTGAAGCATGGATGTTGTGTTTGTCTTACGGCACTGGCTCCCTCCCTCCCTCCCTTCCCTGGAACCAGTGACCCTAAATTAGGGACGGGCGACTGCTTATAGCACATTGAGTTGCTCACGGTGGTCGTTAAACCTCCAATCAAAAAAAAAAAAAAAAAAGAAGACAGAACTGACGACCTTCTTTTAAAGATTTAGGAATTTAAGAAACAATAACACCTACCAGTGTTGATTGGAAATCTTCCAGAACTGGGCCGAATAGGGGTTTAATGTTGGATAACTTTCCGATCGATTTACACAAAGAGATTAAAGTTCAAGCTTGTGACCATTCATTCACTGGGTCGTAGTAAGTCATTCACTACCGGGCAGCGGGTGACCTAGAGTGCGGACTCGCGTTTTACTATTCGTGTCATGGTCCAACACCTGAAAAGGTTTTTCTCTCTCTCTCCCCTTGTTTAATACGTTTTAATTTAAGTACAAAATTTTGCATTTATAAACACTTATATTAGCTTGCTTTTGCTGTGCTTTGTTTTGCAATTTTTTATTGTTGTGGTTTCACTGTGTGTGTATGTTTCAATTTATTTTAGAATTTGTATGGGCCCGTGTGGTTTGATTCATCGTGCTGTATGTATTCGTACCCGAAGAAAAAAATAGTTCATATGAAGAATCAGGATTTAAAATACTTTCCAATTGAGAAGAATACATGGCAAACACTGTTATACAATGCTTGCAAAACCCACTCAAGAAATTTTAAGAGTGTTAATCAAAACGTGATATCGGAATACTCACACACAAGACAGGTTAATCTTCATTTGAAAAGGATGTATCTTGATTAGCAGATGCGAGAAGACTAATTTATGGGTGTTAAATTCACCAGTGAAAACCCGTGTTCGATGCTTGAGTCAATGCAAATTCGGCAAATAAATTTTTCTTGTTAGTACCTTTCGTGAAATCCGGTATAAAATGAAGATGTGATCTTTTTCGGTCAGTGTGATGTTTCTGCCTAATTTCAGGAAGCTAGCATTTCAAAGGAGAGGGAGAGAGAAAACGAGGGGGGGGGGGAGAAAGAGAAAGAGAGAGGGAGAGAGAGAAGGGGGGGGGGGGGGTGTCAAACGACACATTGACGTAACACATCCAAAATAGTGTTACTTAAAGGTTGGGAACTGTTCGGTACATTCAGAATAAGGAAACTCCACGACGCCATCAACAGAGGCAACAGTTTGCGGCAGCATTAAAAATTAATGGTACGAGCTCAAATAGCGTTTTCCAGAGCAATCGATTTTTGTGTGTTTGCTAAGCGTTTTATTGTTATGTTCAGTCATTTCATCTGTGCCTTCAGCTAACAGTTACACGGTAAACGAAAGCGAACCCAAACTACGAAATTACTTTATTGCTCTCGTGACGTAATTAGCCCTTTTCTTTAAAGCAGGGGATAGCAACGGGGCGAACTCGGGGAGAAATATAGTAGGTCGGAGTGGTGAGGTTTGGAGGTAACGAAAGAGGGCACAACAGAGAATGAAATGATACAAGGGAAATGCAAAAGATTATGATTTGAGAAATCGTAATAACTGAAAGAGAAACTAAGTAACTAATATAACACTTGGTTAACACATAATCCGTACAATAACAATCTCTGGCTGACAATAAACAAATTGAAATTGCAATTATTCACATCTGCTTCTTCGTGATATATCTTTAATATACTAACAGTTGCTATAACGAAGTGAATTTCTCCGTCATTTTTATCCGCGCCAGGATTCGAACCCGAGTCCACTCATTCCGGAATAAGTTGCTCTACCAATTGAGCTACGCGGACGTTTTATTCTGATTCCTATCTGCCTTTATGTCGTGTGCGTCCTTCCGGCAGGTACGTCACATCTCCTGGTACGTTACATTGCAATTACATGGAACCCAGAGTGGGAAGAAAACACACAGTGAAATCTCGATTTAGTGTTCCGTCATTTAAATTTTTATCTCATTTTAGGTTGTACTATTGAAGTCTCAACTGGCCGCCCCGGTGGCGCAGTGGTCTAAGCGATGGCCTCTGATCATTCGTCCGAACGGGGTCCGGGTTCGAATCCCGGTGAGGCATGGATGTTGTGTTTGTCTTACGGCACTGGCTCTCTCCCTTCCCTGGAACCAGTGACCCTAAATTAGGGACGGGCGACTGCTTATAGCCCATTGAGTTGCTCACGGTGGTCGTTAAACCTCCAATCAAAAAAAAAAAAAAAGTCTCAACTGGCGATCCAGAAGAGTTGAAACTTCCCGCACTATTTTTGGAAATAGTAATAAAAATGAGGCATAATTTGAAGAATTCTCAAAAAATCCAGCTATACTATAGAAACAGATGTCACGTCATTGGTTAATTGAAGGGGGAGGAGTCAGTGGAAATCTGTAAGAAGAAATTGTTTGCGATGTAAAATTCGTGTAGCAGCCGCGGAGCCGGGTGCGAACATAAACCCTGGGCCCCTTGCTTTAACCCCCCCCCGTACACTAGACGTAAAACATAGTTTATTACAGTTACCTCTACAGTTTAATTCAAAATACATTTACAATACTACTGATATTTTTTGTAAATGTCTTTTAAATAATGTAAATAAAACAAGCACACCCGCATACGTCCTTCCCTCCCAGTGGCTCCGTCTCTACCTGTTAGCAAAGTCAGCTAGGTGCACGTTGAAAGATATGACTTCAATACTAATGTTTCGCTAGTCATAATGTTGTAGTTTGCTGCCGACATTTGGGCAAATATAAATTCAGCAATCGATGTTAAAGAAAAAAAAAATTAAACGAGATGGAGTTTAAAAAATAAAATGAGAATAATTGAAAATAAGCGATTTGCTCCCTCGCTCTCTCATTTTCTTTCTTCTCTTAGGGTGTAAGCGCGAGGCCTTGTGCGACCGTACCTGTCGCACACCCCTAAGTGCGGATCTGCATGTACCAATGATGATTTTGCTTGAGGTATTCTTCGAATAACTAATTTCAAAGGGATACTTTATAACCAGATCATCCGATCTTACACTCTTTGATTTGGGAGGGGACAAAGAAGAGCAAAGTCTATAGAGACGATGCTCGTAACCTCCGTAATATGAAGTAAGGCATTGTTTTAGGAATATCACCCACACTGAAATGGTACCAGTTGATAAATGCTTGACCATCAAAACGTATTAACCGGAAATACATTTTCCGTAACTGCTTCTGCTGTAAACTTTTTCGTCACGTGTATTATTACTTTTCGCTTGCCCTGTATGCATAACAAAATATAGACAACAAAAACATCTAATTCCTACCCCCAACTGGTGTATTCCCTGCATTCTGTTAATGTTATTTGGAATTCTAAACTGTTTCGAAGCCACATGGAGCTTTCGCAGGTAAAGACGTTTGGGGAAACTGCCGCAGGGTATGAAATTGGCGCCGAAATACGAAAATGTACTTGTAATTTTTTTATGAATTTAATCATAGGAACGCGTAAAAACGGAAGTATAGGATACCACGTGTAACAGTTCTTATTTAACAGCAAAATCCTGCCTGAACGCCACCACTTTGCTTTTCCTTCCGTTTCTTTTCTTCTCCTTTCCCTTCTTAACTGTGTCTTGTTTGTTATTTCTGCTCCTCAAAGTCAACTGTAGGATGCAGCGTATATTTTAGGAAGAAAATATTTCGAGAAGTGAAGTATTTTTACGTGGGTAGCTGGCATACGATGACTTATATGTTGTCTCAGTGATGACTAATAAATTCTAGGACTTCAGCAGAGCTGGTGAAATCTTAAAATCTGGACCTTTTCCAAACAAAGCTTCATCAGAGCGTAATTTTTGTTTTCTTAGGTACGGAAAATCTCACATAAAATGGAGTTACCTATCTTTTTGGTTCTTCGTGTATCTTTTGTGAAATGATGGAAATATTTTCTAGTAGAATGCAGAGTGCGAAGGCACATACAAGCGTAAATGAAAAAAAAAAAAGGCAAGCGTTTAATGAATCAACATTTGTGTTAGTATAATGCATCCCTATAGTGGTGCTATGTTTTATATAAGATTGAGACTTCAGTAGTAATGTTTTATATAAAATTAAGACCAGTGGTTTTAGGCGTCTCAGGATTAAAGAACGCAATATATATGCAATATAATACGATACTTGTTGCGTTGTGGGGAACAACAACAAGAATTGTCATTAGCTTTTTGCTCTTGATAATGGCGTAATAATGGCGTTTTTCTTTATTATTGGACAGTATGCTGTGATTACTCTGAGCACCTGAATTTTCATTGCAAAAAGTGTCAGACTTTTAGCAATGAAAATTTAAAACATTTGCCAAACTGAAACTATGACAAAATTTAAAACGTTTGCCATAGTTTCAGTGACCTAAAAAAAAAAATCTTCCAAATTAAGTGAGCCGCCCCGGTGGCGCAGTGGTCTAAGGCGATGGCCTCTGATCATTCGTCCAAAAGGGGTCCGGGTTCGAATCCCGGTGAGGCATGGATGTTGTGTTTATCTTACGGCACTGGCTCTCTCCCTTCCCTGGAACCAGTGACCCTAAATTAGGGACGGGCGACTGCTTATAGCCCATTGAGTTGCTCACGGTGGTCGTTAAACCTCCAATAAAAAAAAAAAATTAAGTGATTAAGCTTCTTCTAAGAGCGGAAACTTCAAAACGATGTGATACGCACTCCATATATTTTTGCCTTTTGAAAGATCTACGCAACGAATTATCACAAAATCATAGGCATAGTGCGGGAGAGAGTAGCGCAACTTAAAAGTAGTGTGCAACTTAAAAAAATTAAGTGCGAAGGCAAGCCTATGATTGGGCAGCAAATATGAATGGAAGGTTTAATCGGATCGCTACGAAGTTCAAAGAGGAAGAGCCAAGAGCTTTATACACTGAGTGGCCACTTTATTATGACCACCTGACAGTTTTAAGCAAATAAGCTACGGCTGCACGCTGTTGCCGCTAGAGGGCGAGGCTAGTATAAAATGGGAAAGCTTACTGCTTGCGACAGTAGTTGAAGTGATTTTTGGTGACGAGATGGGTAAAAAATGCGATTTGACGGACTTCCAACGTGGGATGATTGTGGGAGCTCGGAGCCATGGAGCGAGTATCACCGAAACCGCCGCATTCGTGAAATATTCCAAAGCAGCTGTTGTTAAAGAGTTTAAAGACTGGACTGTCTGCCAAAAAACTGGGTCTCTACGTGTAACGTGTGGTCGTCATCGACTAGTGACTGCTCGGGCGGAACGGATAGTGTCCAGACTGGTAACAGAAAACAGAAGGACAACAGTGCAGCAAATTACAGACCTTCTTAATCAAGGATCCCCTCAAATGATTTCTGCACGCACTGTTCGCCGTACACTGGATCGGATGGGAAATGGCAGCCGAAGGCCTGTTCGAACACTTTTGCTAACTGCAGTTAACAAGACAAAACGTCTCCAGTTCGCACAGGAGCACAAGGATCGGACAGTCGATAATTGGAAACAAATTATGTGGTCCGATGAATCACGTTTTCAGTTGCACCATGCCGATGGCTGAGTGAGAATTTGTCGGAAACAGCACGAAAGCATGGACCCCAAATGCATTGCTACAACCCTTCAAGCTGGTGGAGGCAACGTTATGGTTTGGGGAATGTTTTCCTAGCATGCTTTGGGCCCTTGAATTCGTGCCGATCAACGTCTGACTGGCACATCATGTCTACACATCGTTGCGGACCAAGTGCATCCTGTCATGTGGATGATTTATCCCAATGGCGATGGCTACTTTCAACAAGATAATGCGTCCTGCCATAGCGCTCGTATTGCACAGGATTGCTTTCAGGAACATGCCGGTGAGTTTACTTTGCTTAGGTGGCCCCCACAATCTCCAGATCTCAATCCCATTGAGAATTTGTGGGATGAAGTTGAACGAGCCATCAGACAGCTGGATCCACAATCCTGCAATGTCACACTTTTGGAAAGTGCTATTCATCAATCATGTTCTCAGATTCCACAAACCACCTTTCAACATCTCGTGGAGTCCATGCCACGAAGAATCGACGCAGTATTAAAGGCAAAAGGTGGCCCAACGAAGTACTGAGGGGGTGGTCATAATAAAGTGGCCACTCAGTGTATACAAACAGTTATGCTCACCGTTTAGACTTGGCAGTGATTCGTTTTTGGGAGGAAGTAAAACCATGGCAAAATGTTATCAATGGAGAGAACTCACGATATGGCATTATTTATTGATCAGCAAAAAGATATGTAATATTTAAAAGAATTTGTAAAAAAAGAGAGGACTTCATTTTCAGAAAAAAGCATCTTATCAAAAATACGCTGGACTGTTCATCATTCATTATCAGCCGTTATTGAAGAGTAACGCATAACAAAAAATGTTTATGTACTTAAAAGACCCAAGTTTTAAGACATATAAGGAGAAACTGTTTCTAAGAATAGCCTGCCCCCCCCCCCCAAGATAAATATCAGCTCACACTTACCCTGCACCCCACCAAAGGAAAACATCAGTTTACACTTATTCGTGCTCGTCTCCTAATTTTGTGTTTTGGTCAAGCTACGCCTATGCACGAAAGTTATAATACTTCTGAGTCTTTTCACCACCTGATCATTACGGCGTGTAGTGAAAAGGGGCGATTCCATCTGGAGCGGAATTTTTTTGTTCTTCACTACTGATGCATGTATACACTGGGGTAGATGCAGTCACCTTAAACACAGTGAACTTGGAATGCTACAAATATTTTTCTGATATTATGTACATATTACAGTCTGGAGAAACATTTTCCGAACTGTGGGTCGCGAGCCGATTTTTCGTGGGCCGCGAAAAGTATTTTTAAATGTGAAAATTTTACGATTATTTGAAAACAGAAAATCATGGGAAAATGACAAAGTGAAAAAAACGGAAAACATAAAAATTAGAAAAAAATAAGGCGCATAATACACTGCTGGCCACCCAAAATGCAACACCAAGAAGGACACGAGATAGCAAAGCCAGATTTACTGGACACCTAACAAGAGATACAAAGATGAAACGATTGAGCTTACAGGCTCATGCGACTTGCGGAACACGCAGACATTCATAGTTCTTGTGGCCCCCATGGCTGGCAATAAAGGCCGCTACACGCCGCGGCATCGAACGAAAGAGGCTTTGGATGTGGGCTTGGGGTATGTCGGTCCAGGCTTGCCGGGACACTCGGTTGCCGATCAGCGACCAGACGTGTTCGATGGGAGACATATCGGGAGAACAGGCGAGCCACGGCAGCAGTGACACCTGGTGGGCCGTGAAAAATTGTTGCACGATGCGTGCCACGTGCAGGCGCGCATTGTCCTGTTGAAACGTGGCCGCTGGCAGGTCCTGCAGGTAAGAGAGGACTACAGGCTCCAAAACGTCGGAGATGTAGCGGTGGCTGTTGAGTGTACCGGCGATGCGTACCAGAGGGGTGCGGGTGTCATATCCAATTGCTCCCCAAACCATAACGCCAGGTGACGGACCGGTATAGCGATGCATAATTCAGGCGTCATACATCTCTCGCCGCGGTGCCGCCACACGTGGATCCGACCATCCTGGTATTGCAGGCAGAAGCGGGATTCGTCGGAGAAGACAATGTCGTGCCATTCCGTAGTCCAGGTGCGGCGTTCAACGGCCCACTGCCGGTGCACACGCCGGCGGTGTAACGTCAATGGTAATCGGAGAAATGGGCGCCGTGCGACAAGTCCCCGCTCCTGCAGACGACGTCGAACGGTACGTGCTGACGTACCGTTCGCAGAGTGTCTCTTATTTCAGAAAAAATAATGGCTCATATGAAGTATTTGTTAGAAAGAGTCTTGCATTCCTTTCGTTTTAGAGGAAGTAAAGGACTTATGTCACACGATAACGTGTTTGTTAGAAACATTCTTGAATACCTTTTTATTCCAGAGAAAATGATAGCCTTTTTCACAGCATGGTGTATTCGTTTGAAAATTTCCTACTGCATGCCTTTATTTTAAAGGAACCGAGTGTCTTCATCCACCATGAAGCATTGCTTACACACTCTCCTTTGCGATTTTATTTAGAAATGATGCCTCTCTTATCACAGTATGAGACATTGGTTAGATACAGTCATCCATTCCTTTTATTTAAATGCAAAGGAGTGCCTTGATTACAGCGTGAAAAATTTGGTAGATATTTCCCTGCACGCCTTTTAATTTAGGAGGAATGAGAGTTTTTATCACAGCACGCGAAGCAATTGTTAGAGCAAGTTTTTCTTTCCGACTAAAACTAGACATTTACGGTGTCACAGCCTAAAGACTGTGCTAGAAATAGTTCAGTAGAAATTTTCCGCAACTGCAGAGAATTCATGACGCAACATTTAACATTTGGTGTAGAAACAGTCCTTTTTCTTCACAGCAGTAAGTTTCTTTGTTACCAAATGAAACTGTCAAGCCGCGGATTTTTTTTGTCACCGCGGTACGCAAGAAATATAATTACACGAAGCTACCGGGAAGGCAGGGAGTGCGATTGCCCTTCCAGAATGTAAATTCATGCTCTGGTCATGTAAAAAGTAGAAGTTTTAACTAAAAAAAGAAAGTTACGCCCTTCAGTAATTTCTTTTTAAGGATTGTAGTTAGTCTGATATAGTATTCCATGCAGTTAGGCGGGGTACAGAGTAACATACACTATGAGGCGGGAACATTTCATGTCTCATCATGAAGGGAATTTTCCAAAACAGTGAATGGAGGCATACAAAACAATATGCTGATATGCCTAACCTCTATGACCTTTGAAAACAATATGCTGATATGCCTAACCTCTATGACCTTTGAAAACAATATGCTGATATGCCTAACCTCTATGACCTTTGAAAACAATATGCTGATATGCCTAACCTCTATGACCTTTGAAAACAATATGCTGATAGAAAACAATATGCTGATATGCCTAACCTCTATGACCTTTCCGAACATGTCGTTGGAATGAAGAGCTAATTAATCATTTAAGCTCTATCGCAGAAAGTTCGCTGAGCGTTTAACCTTGGACTGAAATTTTCCAAGCCCTACCCCTGAAGCTTCTTCCTGTTGTTACGTTTTTATCCAAAACTCATTCGTTCTGAGCTGGTTTGTTTTTCGTTCTGCATTACTGTGGAGTGTAGTGTTGCCGGTGTTCACATAACGTTTATGCTTTATTTGGTACTTATAACCTGTGGTTCTTGGGTATTTACCTAGTTTTTACATTTTTAATAAAATTTTGTCAAAAAACGAAGTGCGGTTTTTGAGCGATTATAATATACTTTCCTACAAATAGCAGTGTGTGAGAAAGTAAAAACCACGTATTATTTGAGTGGAACTCGAAGGGGCGTAATTTCAAGTTTCGCCCTTCCAGATAAGAAAAGCTTGCTACGATTCTGCGTGAAGCACATTCCCCTGGATGTTGGACATTCGACTGCTTTTTAAGGTTTAGAGGGAAGTCCTTTTGATTTTGTAGTGAAACCCGTTGCGGGTTTGTCCTATGGAGGGCCACTTCTAGTCATTCAGTGCGGTTCAATTAAAAACCCAACTGCTTTGGATGAATGTGTAGTCGTTGTGGAAACCAGCATCATTTCAAGATAGCTGATAGCTGCCTCCTTTCGGAGGAGGACACAGGGAATGTATATTAAATCTGTTCCCAGCAAGCTCATATAAATGAAAGCAAATTTTCATCTTTCGGCAGATGAGGTGTATATTTTCTTCTCTCTGTGAAATTGTTGCTATCACTTTTTTAATGTTAAGCTTTTATAGTTGCTCCCAAGAATATTAGCTTTTTATTAACAAGTAGCAAAGGGATCCGGAGTTGCTCGGTTTTAATGAAAAATACAGAAATCAGACACTCGGCCAGCTTTTTCCGAGTTTTCTTGAAATTGTGAATATGATATACTGCACAGAAACATTTAATTGAAATATGTTCCGGTAATGAAAAGAAAAGGATGAAACAGAATTGAACAAAATCTAAATTTGTGCCAGTACAATCGGCTTTAACAGCAGCCTTTTTTACTGTGAATCAGGGGCGCCGACTTCACCAAATTATTGGAGGAGGCAGGCGTGAAGAGATCAGACATGGGAGGGGCACGTCTTTTCCATGTCAGGAGGAAAATAAAGAAAGGACATAAACTACAAGATTCGACGCATATTTTAAAACGCAATTGTAATTGCTCATCAGCAAATGAGCAAGGAAACCGAAATATTCTTTTGCTGAATATTAATATTTTTAAAAATAAAATTTAGCCTGTGATTTTATAAAAATATTAACCGAAATTTTATTTCCAAACGTTTATAAAAAAAATATGAGAAATTAGTTGGGTTACTCAAACAAAAAACGAGAAGCGCAAAAGAATAAATAGATAAAGGTGCTAGAGATTATACGTTTCTGTATTTCTATTTATTTTGTTTTTGATAATTGTTTTAAACATTTACCACAATACGAATATGTTAAACACAATACGGGGTTGACAATCAAGTTTCATATCAAATGAGCAATGCTGAATATGAGAAAAAGATTTTTCTTATTTTGTTAATTTTTTGGAAATAAATCGCTTCGGCCTCATAAGTTGGAGATTGGTCCATCTTATAAAGAATAATACATTTCTAAAGGAAATAAACGCATTTTTTTTTTTTTTTTGCAATTAGCACAGCATACGATAGCCTTAATAGGATGGGAACACATTTTTTCTATATAGAAGTATTTCAACTCACGCATTTCGAAAATGACATACACTTGCGAAGACAAACTTATTTAATAAAACAGGACAAAAAATATTGGGTGGACACTGTCCTCTAGTAAAATTTTGCCCCCCCCCATAGTCGACAGCCTATGCTGTGAAAATAGGAAATTTGAAACATTTATATTTTTTTATTGTGTTGTGATCTGTGCAAAGTTCAGTTCTTCTGAAGCGCAAGTACGTTTATCCTTGAAGAGCCTCTGGGTCAACGATGTTGAGTGTTCTTAAGGTGAAGAGGTTTTAATTTTTATTAACTCTGGAGCAACCAACATAGAGCTGGCCATAGGACAAACATGGGTTTTGCATGATATTTTTAACAATTGGCCCTGTGATTTTTGATACACATGGCGAAACTGGGACGAACAGTAAAACTACAGACGTTTAAACTGAAATGGAAAGTCAGATTTGACGATTGGAATGCATTTCACTTCTTGCATTTTATAGAATGCTTGGAAAAGAAACGTGGTCTCCTGCAGCATGCCAGTCATGATGGTAGCTTCCATGACATTTGACGTGAGTTTATTGACAGTCAGTCGTGTTTCACTGCAGAGTGCTGGTGGGCCCAGATTACTCAAGATAAAACAAATAAATGATCAAGAAGAGGTGAGCGAACGCGCTTAATAGTAGTGTTAAGCTCTGAAGAAATGAAATGCGAGAAAACTCACATTTTTCTCCCATTTCACTTTTAAAGAGCGAGATCAAATTTTTAATTATATCTCGCGCGTTATTTCAAATTCGAAACTGGTTGAAAAAACCCAGTCAAGATCTTCCCGTTCAGATAACTTGGAACTATTTACAGTGTGAGTAACACAATGGGAGCCGCAGTCTAAAACTTAACCCCCCCCCCCGGCATCTGCTGTGGAAGAATACACGAAACATTTCAGTAGTAAATCGCTAAAATTTTTGCACAACAGATTTTTATTGTCCCTTCTATTCTCCCGTAGGTGTTCACTCGCATGTGTTTATATTATTAGTCTACCTCGATAGAGCCACTCGTGGGTGTATGAAAAATTGTCACACATATCTTGCTGCGCCAATAAAATAACAGATTTTTGTAATTGCATCGATTCTGTAACGTTTGGCGTGAGATTCTCGTTCGCAACAGTGCAATGAATTATTTTTGCGTTTATGCAAAGTGTAATAAAAATATTATTGTGAATAATGTAATGAAATAATACAGCTCACAAAAATTAAATGAATTATTGTTGCGCGAGCTTATGGTACAGCATACGGTACGATCAAATTTCAACAATGCTTTCTTCAACATTGGTGAAAAGCTATAAAAATTAGAGTTTTTGAAATTTGAATTAAAAAAAAAGGGCTCGAGGTGCACACATTCATCTGCTTCTTCAAGTTTCTGCCAAATTTCAAACCTCTATGTTAAATAGTTTCTTCTGAGGCGACTGACAGGCAGGCAGACAGACGGACGGACATACTCACTCGGTAATTTTATTATTATGGATAACAACGCAACTGTAGTATGTTGTTATTTGTCGCGTGAAGGAAGGGCGAGAATGGATGCTTGCTACATATCGGAGGGAGTATGTAATAAAAGCTTGTTCGCCCTGTGGAAAATCAATAAGTAAACTCGGAACTTCAGACCTTCTCCCCTATCTCTCTTCCTGGAGATGAAAAGATGGCTAACTTCAATTCGCATTGCAAGCGGGCCAGCTTACGTAAGCCTTTAGAATCGCGGAACAAAGTATTGTTCCCGCATGCTTTCCAACCACGCATTGCTTTTATTGATCTATTGCGTCATTTCGGATGTCGAATGATAGTCAAAGGTGTGTGTGGACTACACACACCTCTCTGTACCTCACAGCTTCCTTGCGGATCCTAATCCCCGTGGTGGGATTTTGATGACCCTATCTTTGACATGAAAGAGTGCTTGTGTGGAATCTCTTACGAATATTGCTCAGAATATTTCCCAGATACAGATTATTGTATTGACTGGAACTATTTCTTTAACAATACTCAAAATTCAAGAAGAATTTCTTTCATTGTGATGCTCATAAACGGGTAAAATGCATTTTTTGTGCCGCACAAAATCGATGGAAACAAGGGGAAGTCACCCTTTCTTCGACAAAACGTCATAAGTTTAGCATCCGAAAGGTTTTCTAAGGCGCGCAATAGATGAAAAAAAACAACAAAAAAACTAAAAAATATTAAAAATGCCTAGGGGCTTTTTAAGTGCGTCTGACAAGGCGAAGATTAAGCTCGTTCATCTCTAGGAGATAAGAGAACGCTTGCGAGAAATCTCTTACGTTTATTGCTGGGAATATTTTCCAAATTCTTGATTGGTTCATTGACTCAAACTATTTCTTCAACAATACTCAAAATTCTGGGATCATTCCTTCCATTGTGATGCTTATAAACGGGTAATTTCCAAAATAGATGTTTTTTGTGACTAACAAAATGTAATGAAACAAGGGGGAAGCCACCCTTCCTTCGACAAAATGTCATAAAGTTGGCATCCGAAAGGGCTTTTAAGATGCGTAGTGCATAGAAAAAAAGAAAAGAAACTGTAAAATTGTCTGGAGACTTCTATGGTACATTTGATAGGACGGCGATGAGATCCCATCGTGTTTAGGAGACCAATATTAATCTCTCATATTTTTCATGAATTCTTTCACCAATCCCTTCAGTAGAAGCTGGATGTCCTAAATCTAAATATACTGTAACACCCCCGCCCCTAACGAGAAAACTATGCCTCTGGAAATTCGTAAGGCATGTGGATGATACTAATTATGCAGTAGAAGAAACTATTCCCAGTCCGACTTTTAGAAGCTGAACGGGATACGTACGAAATAAAAGTCAAATAAATTGATGCGACCGAGATAATAGCTCTTGAGTCAGAAAATAGCTCCAGCTACATGCATAAATAATTTTTCGAACTGGACTTGTGGAGACATCATGACAAACTCTTAGCGCAAAAAGAAGAGTTCAATTGGCTATTAACAGCTGAATTAGTTATGAGTCATTACTTTGACGTTTGCATTTTTCACACGAAGCATCAAGTCTTGCCAGTATCTTCAGCAATAGTTTTGGCTCATTGTGGACTTCAACGATAGTCGTTGAATGGTGTAACGAAAGGACAAGTCCTCATTAATGGCTTTTGTTGAAGTATCTGCAGTGAATCGCCATTTTCATTTAGGACTACTTTAACTAGTAACGTGTTGAGCCATTTTGGTCTTTAGAACGACAACAATTGTCCTCGACTTAGTTTGATTAGACTTAGTTTTGATAACGTTCTGTTGAAATATCGACGCCTCGAATTTCGAATAGTAACTTTCAATTCACACATATTATATGGAAGTGGATGTAGACATCTGATCCCCAGTTCGGCTTTATCCTACAAATGATACATGCGATTGAGGTCTAGGGACTGAAGTGTTCAATGAAACAAGTAAAAGATCCCATCATATTCCTGCTGAAACCACTCTGAGACAACGTGAACATCATGACATGATAGAAGCATCCATCACCACTATATTAGAAAATGCTCACATTTTAATGAACTTCATCAACAACGATGTTTACATAAACTTGGGCTTTCAGGTGTGGATCCACTCGATTCAGGGGGCGTAAAGTATAATTACTCTTCCTGTTTCACATCCTTTGTTAATGAACTAACGTTTGCTCCTCTGCTGCTCTGTGGAAATGTGGAAATCTAGTTATTCTCCACTCTCCTCAACTTACCACTTTCTGCCACAGGTCATGTGATCAGCACCTTTCTTTTGCTGCGTGATCCACTTTGGTCTACCACATTTCACAAGAGTGCAGCTGTTTTCTTGGTACTCGCGTCAATCCTTTCAGCAGCCACTATCATCCCACGTTCAAAGTCAATTAGATACCACTCTTCCGTACTACTACTGCGTGTGTTTCCCTTCATTTGACTACATGGCCAGAGTGCTGAATTCACCTTTTTCGCATAACGTGGTATAACGAAGTAAATTTCTCCGTCCTTTTTGTCCACGCCGGGGCCCGAACCCGGGTTCCCTCATTCCGGAATAAGTCACTCTACCAATTGAGCTACGCGGACGTTTGTCCTGACTGCTATCTGCCTTTATGTCGTGTGCGTCCTGCTGGGCAGGCACGTCACAATGGTCTATTTGACCTAGGAAATGGGCATCACCCCGGTGGCGCAACGGAATTCTTTTCTGGTTAATTGAACAAATAAGTCCATTACTTTATTTTAGCAGCATAGAGTCTACCACCGCCGTTACTTACTTACTCACTTACTTACCAGTAGTGGGCCATCGTTTGGCAAGAATAGGATTGGCGGATATATGGCCATTCTTACTTACTTACCAGTAGTGGCCCATCATTTAGCAAGAATAAGATTAGCGGATATATGGCCATTCTTTCTGATCGAAAGTCAACAACAGTGTAATTTACTTATCGGAAAGACGTGTTTGCTGATGTTCATCTTTACTTGAGTGATACTTTCACCTAGAGTAACACACGCATTTGTTCTACTGATTAGGTTTCTCAATATTGTTTACTGCACATGTGTTTCATTGACTGTGTGTCAGGAGTGGCACTGAATTCAGTACACCACACATCCACTCATGGGCGCCAACTATGTAGGTACTACGGGACCCAAGCACTTCAGAAATATTTACATGGGTGCTCAGTATCCACAGAATCACCAAATAAATACGTTTTATTATAACAGATCCACGTTTGGTCGAATAGCGTGACGCGTCGCTCTCCCCTCGTGAGTGGGGCCACTCATAATCGTTGTACGTATAAAGTCCCGCTCCCCAGACGCGGCAGGCCACAGACTGATTATTGTGCTCGTCGCTGTATAATAATTCGCCGCTGAGGAGCCTGCCGCTCATCATTAGTCATACGCGTATTAACGCCCAACTGACGCTTTTCGTTTCTTATAAGGAAGGATGTTTTCCTCTGGTTGATGAGAGAATGTTCTGGTAAATAAGTTAGAATAAATCAGATACGGGATATAGATTTTCCAACATTTAAAATTTCTAGCTGTTTGTACGTATACCTCTAATTTAACCTTTCTTCTGAGTTTCTGTGTTCTTACGTAAATTTGGTTTCTTCTCGTTTAACGCTGTCTGGCTTAACGATATTGTTTTCACCGAAGAGCTTTCTGAGTTTGGCGGCACTGCAGTGGGTCAGTGGTCCATAAGACATCAACACGGAAAGTGCTTTAGTAAGAGTGCATGCACTTTGTAATAACTATTTGTTAATGTGCATTTGGTGATAAGGTTTTTTTAAAACGAAGTGTATTTTAATACAGGGAGATTGAGCGACTCGTTAAAAGAAAGTGTATTGTAATAACAGCTTTTGATATCTTGACTTGATAGAAGAACAGTGATATAGAATCTTGTTAGAAATGTGCATATTTTGATTGTTATATGAGTTGTAGCCAATAAGTTCGTATTCTGGCTAACGTGATCTACCTGTGCTGAAGTGCCATAGCACAGAATAAAATATTGGATTAATCGCAAGTTCATATGTTTCATATCCTTGGCGGTTAGTGTTTTCTATAGTAATTAGTAATCAGCGTTAACATTTAAGCAAGTAACTATCTTATAACTACAGCTTGCAGTTAAAGATGAAACTTTAAACCGCTATTGCAGTGAAACCAACAGTGGCGTATATTCGAGGCTAGGTGCGAAGCTCAGAGAATGCACAAATGAAAGTCGATTAGATATACACAATTAAAAGTCTATTAACAACGGTATTAAGGTATGTCGATGGTTTCGCTGCGAAAAAAACACATGCGGATCAGTTGTTTTTCACTAAGAGAATCAGTCTGGCGAGCGAAGGCCAACGGGGCTCCTAGTGGAAGGATGGTGTCATCGTAACGCAACCAGCTCTACCGGTCTTCGCTGTGAGATTCAAAGACTTTCGATACGATCGCCAGCTAACGTTTCCATGACAACATGAAGGAGCGTGTGAAGGGTGAATGGACCATTGCTTTGGGCAACGGTACGCCCAGAAAAGAGAAGACTTAGGGCTGCCATTAGTCACTCGCATGCTCCCGCCCTTAACAGTACGAGTTTCGCGAGAATTGTTTCAGTTGTGCGTGAATTAAAATCAGTGATATTATATCTTATATTCGTGGCTCTGTTGGATTCTAACAGTTTTAATAAATTTGGTGATAGTTTTCCTTAATATCTATCGTCACAACTTAAAGAACCTATGCTTCAAATTTTGATGCAGTTCACCTAAAAAATGAACTGAAGGTGTTTTATTCCCTTGATGAATGCAAAAAGAAATCAGTAAGAGGCATTACTTGTTACATGAAATTGAATAAATTGGACATTGTGTTTAGTGAAGTGTACAAATAAGCAAACCTAATATTAAAGTTTCTATCAACAATTGCAACTCCGGAAAAAAGTTTTTCTGCATTAAAAAGAATCAAGATATATCTTAGAGCCACACAAGGATGTGTACGCTTGAGAAAGAAATTTCTCTATTTTATCAATGAGAAAAGCATTCTTTTTAAATATGAAAAAGCACTCGGAACAAGCTTTTTATGAAAACGTAATACTCAAGTACACACAAAAGGAAAGAGGAATGGAGTTCATGTACAAATAAAGTATTCAAAAGATAAAGTGTTAAAATTCTAATCCTTATAATTATTTGGTGTTATGTTAGCAATAGCTTGTACCTAAAATTTAGAAAAATGACTTCTATTACTCAATAATTTAAAACTAAACGTTGCAATAAAAAAAAAAAAACAGTACTGGGGGCAGGGGAGGGTACGGGTGAGATAGCACAGGTCTCGGACTCAAGATACGCCAGTGGAAACAAACTAGTACAAACGTTTAATCCTAGCCATTGCATCATATGTAGGTCAAAGAAAGTAAATACAGACATGTAGTTGACATGAATAGTCATCGCTGTAGTGTGTGGCTTAGCATTCTTCGCAGTGTAGGTGTGAATAGTTCAGTCATTATATGTTTATGGTCATCTACATCCCAGTGGGTTACTAGTGAAAATACAAAGGCCGCCCCGGTGGCGCAGTGGTCTAAGGCCTCTGATCATTCGTCCGAAAGGGGTCCGGGTTCGAATCCTAGTGAGGCATGGATGTTGTGTTTGTCTTACGGCACTGGCTCCCTCCCTTCCCTGGAACCAGTGACCCTAAATTAGGGACGGGCGACTGCTTATAGCCCATTGAGTTGCTCACGGTGGTCGTTAAACCTCCAATAAAAAAAAAAAAAACACACACACACACACAAAGTAGGAAGTACACCTATAGGATCACAAATTAGGAAGTGCACCTATTGGATCAGCACTACGATAGTGTACTTCGTGTTACGTACCTACCTCAGAGCTGACTCCAGATCACATTTTAGGAGACAGGGGGCCCGGGGGCTGGACAGTATTTGGGGCCCCCAGTATTAGTGGCACATCAAGGATTTCACTATAGGTTGGATGAATAAAATTACCCAGGAGAAAACATTCCGGAAATGTGACTTGGAAGCCATTAAAATATCCCCTCCGTATTGAAGTGTATATCCGATGATTCATGGGCGAATCAGTGGTAGCAAGAAAATGTAAAAATGCATGGTTGAAAAGTTGATACCAGTTCAGTTCTGCTTTAATCATCCCTCCCCAAGTTCAGCTTCTAGAAATTATATCGCAGTAGTGGGCAAAATAATATGATCTAAATATCACAATAAAACGAATTCTTAATGTATCAAAATTTGCCCCAATTACAGATGTGCACATCTGTAATGCTTTCGAAAGATTCGAGGATGGACTAGGGACGACTATACTTTTTGCGGACTCCTTCTAAAAAAGCGGAAAGATCGTTAAACCTCCAACACAACAAACAAACAAACAAAAAAAAACGGAAAGAAATAGAATGCTTTTTTCACAAAGCAGTTTCTTATAGTTTTTGCTGTGTTATCTGCAAAAAAAAAAAAAAAACAATAAATAAATAAAAAAAACTGTAAAACTCTTTCAGTTCGAGCATCCTACATAATTCTGGGGCACCTTGAAAATGCGGAACCCGGGGCACCAGCCCCCCTGGCCCCCTCTTAAATGGTCTCTGGCTGACGCACATGCAAAGACGGCAAAGTTGCAGCGACAAACTAAAACATTCGGCCCCGGGGTAGAAGGATGTGGACTTAAGATCGTCACCAGCAAATTTGTGTTTCGCTATCCTTGTATCAGTTCCACCAGTAGCGTATCCACAATTATCAAAAATTAGGCAGGCGTCAGAGCATGTCAAGAAAGATAAACATTTCTTTGGATTAATTATGATAAAAAGTTCGATAAAGCGTTTCACCGTGTGTGAAAGACAGTAATTCCAAAGCCAGTGCTGTTCCATGGACCATGCAGTGCTGTTTCTGAAAATAAGGATTCATGTACAGTAGATTCCGGTTAATTGGGCCATCGGTTAATCGGGGCAGCCGTTTATTTGGGACAATTCTCGAAGAACATCCCAAATTAGCTTTTTGGGATAATCTGGGCTGCCACTAAATTGGGATAAAGTGTTCTAGCCCCCATGTGTCCCAGTTAACTAGAATCTGCTGTAATTCATTCGTCTTAAATCAATTTTCTCAGCGGCAGAAAGTTATTGAACGTTTCACAAAAGAGATTCATTCCGTCACTGAGCAATGAATGTGCACGCATCTCTGACAAAATACATATGTGTTATCCCTTATTTCGAAGAATGAACCGGAAGAAAAGAAAATGTTCGTCCAACTCTCCTCAAGATAATATCTTCCTTAATGCTTGAGCCAGCAAGTATTTGATACCACGCCGATGACTCATCAAATATGCATCATTTTCTTCTTTGGGCAGAAGATGTTCTGGAAGTGAAATCTTGGTAGCAGCGAAGTGAATGAAAATAGGTTTCTCGCTATATCTTGAATAAAAATTTCTTTACTCTGCTGTGATGGATAACAAATCTTTTGAAGTCTGTTAAGGGAGCACAGTATTTTCACCAATTAAAGATAACATTTCCTACGTAACCACGAAAGAACAAATAAGCATATGCTTCAGATTTGTGGATGACATTCTACTAATTGAAGAAGTGCGTGAGCTTCTACGAAATAGCTACAACTTCTACTACGTCATTTAACCCTTTAAGTGGCCGATGCACCTCAGCCAAATGGTGCCGAAAAATTTCTACTCTAGCCAAGCAGAAACGTTCACATAACGGCCAGGTTTTACGAAAGCTACGGTAAAACAATTCCTTTCCCTCTCATCTCAGCATTACTTACCGTAAACCTGTCTAGGATCATAAGCGCTCGCTCCTAGTCTTTTATTCTTTGCACCATGACCCAAGGCTTACATGATAGGAAAGAGATAGCCCCTTGACACAGACATAACGGTACTGGCTTGAAACAAGTGATTCAAATATCTCTCTCTTTTCTTAGGTTTGTCGCCATTGTTATAGCAGGTAATCGGTCGGAAAGGATTAATGTCAATAATCCCTTTAAACGACCACTTTGAATAACAAAGCTAAGGGGAAAGCAACGCTTTTTTTTACGCAGGTTTACTCATTCCAGCCGCACTCTACCCATACCTTAGACAGCGAACATATTCGTTCGAGGTGATTTCAGCTCATTTTGCTAACCCCGAGTTTATTTGTTCCTGCCGGCTAAATGGTTAAAGTTGTCCAGGATATTCTAACGTTTTGCAGACATAAAAGATTTCCTTGGTAGTGTTACGAAGGAGCAACGAATGTCAGTGTATGAACGGATATGAAAGGAATGTGCAGTAGAATTACTCAGTTGGAACCAAGAACCATTTTCCATTGTTCGGAGCAGAATTTCAATTTAGTAGTGCAGAGTGCCATGCAAAGTATCAATTCTGTGTGGAACTTCATACTAACTCTGCTTGAGCTCATATCATTTGTCAGACATTCATAGAAAATGCTAGAAATATTTCAGTCGATGCAAAAAAAAAAAAAAAAAACATTTCTCCTACTGCTTTGCGATATTTCCCCCAATAAGACGGTGTGTTAAGATGAAATCGCTAAAACACTGGAATGCAATATGTTGTTCTCTTGATAATCCCTTCAGATATACTATCACAAGAAAAGAAAGAAAACCAGTGGAAAAGCTAATAGATATCTTGAAAGTTTACAGCAATTTACATTTCTGTTATTGAAAATGCTAATTTCAGTTTTTGACAGAGTTGAAGAGCTTAATTCTGTTAACCAAAGCAAATCATTATATCACGGAGGCACTAAGTTTCTTGTGGATAATTTATGTGCAAGTTTAGCTTCAGAAAGAAATGGATTTATCGATATAAACTATTCAATTATGTTGTTCTCTTGATAATCCCTTCAGATATACTATCACAAGAAAAAACAGAAAGCCAGTGGAAAAGCTAATAGATATCTCTAAAGTTTACAGCAATTTACATTTCTGTTGCTATTGAAAATACTAATTTCTTCTCACGTATAAAACTTCAGAAGAAATGTACCTGCAAGTACTGAAAGCATTGATGCGACTGCAAATTCAGTGAAATATGTATTTTAAAAAGATGTTATGGAATTCATTTCGCCCGCTTGAGGCATTTGCTATCGCAAAAAGCAGTACTCATCAAACTGTACATTTTCCGGATTTATGTTTAATAAAGACAAACTGTTTTAATAAAGGCACCGGGATAATTTGAGAAATTTATAGATACTTTCAATACTTCCAAACAGCCATTGTAAACTGCACTTAGACGATTGAAAACGTTTTTAAGGCCAACAATAACACACACACACACAAAAAGACGGAATGATGTAGCAATTTTACATTTTACAAAAACATCGACAGAAATAATGACATCGATAAAATTGCAAATCAATTTATATAGGCTTTTGAAATAAGAAAGAATGCTTTTGTGTTGGAAATTAAAACTTGTATTATTGTAATATGTAAATTCGTATGCCGATTAATTGTTGTTGTATGTACGCAGTTTTCAGTAAATAACATCATAACAATAATTGAATGGCATATCTTTTATTCATTCCCTATCAAGCCATAGTTAATCAGAACTAAAAAGTAGATTTATCATGTGCTCCGGGCCGACTGCTGAAGATATTGCCATTGCTATAAACTCCAACTGCTGTATTTGGCTGAAAGCTATTACAGTGCGAACCGAAGCTTTCAAAATAACTTCGTGCGGTAGAAGGTAGTAACACCTGTTCATTAGTACTGATTTTGTTGACTGCAGATCCTTTCCCGGCATTTCATTTCTCAGGGTAATTAAAACTGTTTCCCAGAATGCTCACAACGCTATAATTTATAATGTTAGTCCAGTACCATCACAACACACTTTAGCCGCCCTCGGTGGCCGAGTGGTCTGAGGCGCTGGCTTCTAGTCATTCGTCTGAGAAAGGCCCAGGTTTGAGTCCCGGGTGTGACATGGATGGTGTGTTTGTCTGACGGAGATAACTCTGTTCCTGGAACTAGTGAACCCAAGGGACGGGCGACTGCTTATAGCTCTCTGAGTTGCTCATGGTGGTCGTTAAACCCCGAAACAAAAACAAGACAGTTGACGGTAAATTGCTATTTTTTATTCCTTTTCTTTATTTTTTTCAGGGTGTGGAGTGGGATTCAGGTGAACGGCGTAACGAAGACTTTTACAAAAGTGTGTTTCAGTGTGGTTGGGCATTATAATGTGTCATCAGTGCTGGCAATTTCTTTTACCCTTTTCTTTCTTTTTTGTAATGTGACTGACTTAAAATTCTGGTGCCGTGACATTTTGTATGTCTAATGCTTATTATGGAGATGTGTGATACAAATCCGTTTTGAATGCTCCCTGAAAATGCCAAAGTCGAGGAGATTCAGAGACCCGTCAGGACTTCGTGACTAGTTACCCCTATGATTACAGTCGACAGGGAAGTTGTGGAAGTATCGAGCCAGCAGCAGCAGGCCCTAATCGGATAGCTTGGGGCCGGGTTACCTGGGTCACATGATTCCCGGATGACGTAACGTGCGTGACAGATGAATGAATATCCCCATCTTCGTTCCCCACGGTTCATTTAAACTTTTTTTGCCTACTTATTGGCTACCTCCCCCAACCCCTCTTTTCGTCTTCGACACCGTATATCATCGTTCACGCTTTCTTCAGCTGAAAACAAATTTGCGTGCTCTGTGCACTGGTCAAGGCAGCCTTCTGAATTTCATTTAAGAAGTTCATCCGCGCGCCACTAATCTTGGCTGGCGATGCAACTGCTTTCGTTTCGATTATCGGTTGTCAAGTTTTTTCTTGTGCCTTACAGGAATAAAATAAACTTCTGTGAGAGTAGCGTCAGATTGACAGCTGGGACCGTTGTTAGTGCGGAAACTAGCGCAGAACTATGCCAACGTGCTCGCTAATTACTGCAGACCTTAGGCGATGTTGGAAATAGGAATTAATTATTAGCATGACTGATTGTACGAAGGGAAGAGCTCCTTTGCCTTCGCAGGAAACCCGTGCTCGCTATCGAATAATTTTAGATGAATAAAAAATGCATTCACTGTGAAAAATCAGTCATGCTGGAAATTGAGTAATTTCAAAGTTCAAGCTAAAATTAAGAATAGTCTTCGTATTTAAAAAGAAGGATAATGAAATCAAACTGGAAATCTGTACTCATTTGTAAGTGGAAATACAAATGCGTGGATGAGATCACCGTCATTCATTCTCAGTCGTCTGATTAATGAAAGTCGGGGATATACACTGAGTTAACTTTGCATTAGGAACACCTACCTACTAACATGTTGGTCCACCTTTCTGTGCAGTCACGGCTCGCAGACGCCAAGGAATAAATTCTACAAGGTGTCGAACATCCTCCATGCATAACTTGACTCATGTTCGCTGCAGCAGCTCCGTCAGTTAACGTTCGTTCCGTGGACGAGGATCAGCAGTTATCACACCACGTTCTAGAATATCCTACAAATGTTCAGCAGTTCTCACACCACATTGCAGTCAGGGGAGTTGGGGGGGGGGGCAAGGCAATGTGACGAATTCGTTATCGTGTTCCACCAATCATTCAGTAGTTATACGAGCTCGATGGCAAGGCGCGTTTTTTTTATATTGGAAGTTTAACGACCACCGTAAGCAACTCAGTGGGCTGTAAGCAGTCGCCCATCCCTAATTTAGGGCCACTGGTTCCAGGGAAGGGAGAGAGCCACCGCGGTAAGACAAACACAACATCCATGCCTCACCGAGATTCGAACCGGACCCATCTCAGACGAATGATCATAAGCCATCGCTTAGACCACTGTGCCGCCGAGCCGACACACTGTGCGTTTTCCTGTTGAAAGATATCACTGTGGCCCGCGTAAACCTCCTGTAGGTATGGATGGAGATGGTCAGCAAACAGGTCACTGTAGCGTCCACCATTCAATGTTTGTGGGATGATAACCAATAAACCTGAGGCTTGTCAGGAAAAAGCTCCCCAGACCAGATCACCATCTCCACTAGTCTGTTGAACCCCAACTGTGCAACAAGGGAATAGAATAGGGGTTCATGCTGTTTACGCTATATGCGAACCCGGCCATCAGCATGGCGCAACAGGAAACACGACTATGCCGCCCCGGTGGCGCAGTGGTCTAAGCGATGGCCTCTGATCATTCGTCCGAAAGGGGTACGGGTTCGAATCCAGCTGAGGCATGGATGTTGTGTTTGTCTTACGGCACTGGCTCTCTCCCTTCCCTGTAGCCAGTGACTCTAAATTAGGGACTGGCGACGGCTTATAGCCCATTGAGTTGCTCACGGTGGTCGTTAAACCTCCAATCAAAAAAAAAAAAAAAAAAAAGAAACAGGACTCATCATTCCAGACGACTTTCCATCTGTCGAACGTCCATTGCCGACGTACCTTAGCCCATGCCAGTCGCTGTTTGCAATGACTGGACTTCTTCATGGGTATCCTCCTTGGTCTCCATATATGTGTGGGATGCAGGGTCAGGTCATACATATGCCTCTCCTCGACAAACATCAAGCCCGTCTTCTCGCGGTGGGTGATCGCACGACCGTCATATAGCGGTATAACTATACCACACTCACCATCTCGCTTGCTCAGCGTAGTGAGTTATGGCCCCCGCCCAGTAATTCCATAATTAAAACCTTGGCCCTCAATCACCGGTGGCTGGAATGTATTTGTCCAAGTCAGCGGCCAGTGCGACATGAAGGCAGAGGATGCTAAGAATCACCTTGAGGACCGGACTAGCCTACCAGCTGATGCTGACCTTGAGTTTTAATGGAAGAACTCTGTCTTCTGGTTCAAGGTTCCTTGAATTGGAGGAGGAGCTCCAAGGATCAAGTGGGACATCGTCGGATTTAGTGAGGTAAGTTTTCACCTGAAGAAATGCTGGAAAAAATTGTGGACAACTGTTAGAACCACAAGTATTGTGCCAAATACAAGCATACTTAGGTTCGTTACCTAGCACACATTCAAGATGCATTGGAAAATCAAAGTGTTTATCGTACAATGAAACTTCCGAAATGACCCTAAATAATATTTTATAGCCTTGTCAAACATCTCAGAAAATTCGGAAGTGTGTATCCATGATGGTTTGGTGAAGGTGTCCAAACTCTTCCTTTTTTGTTTCGTGGTTTACGACCGCCATGAACCTATAAAGCTATAAGAGTAGCACATTCCCAATGTGAGGCCACTAATTCTAGAAAGAGGAGAACCAGAACAGGAAGAGCTAACACAGCATCCATGGCTGGTCTTGAATCAGCTGTGCGAGAAGTCAGAAGCCCGAGCCCCAGACCACTTGATCAAAGAGAAATCATGTTTAGCTCCTTCTGTCAAAGAAGGAAGTACCTGAATAGATGGAATAATTTTTTTAAGGTTACGTTGAATGAAAACAATATCGGTACAAGTAAATGGGTAGCTATTGATGATTTTTATTAATGATAACCATGACAACTAGATGACCACAGATGCTAATAGATTAAGAGTTTTATTTTTGACTTTGATATTTTGATGCGATTAATGCAGAATCTATTAAACATGGTAGGAACAGCAACTATAGTTTAGTTATTTTTTTTTATTTGTTTCGGGGTTTAACGGCAGCCATGGGCAATGTATAGGATTACAGGCGGTTGCCCGTCCCTAATTTCAGGTCACTGGTTAGAGGGAAGGGAGAGATCCAGAGTCATAAGACAAACACACCATCCATGCCTCATCCAGAACTCGAACGACTGGTCAACTGCCAGAGCCTGGGCACACTTGGTCGGCTTGTCCTTTAGTTACATAGGATAACTCATTTGGTGTGATGAACGAGTTTTCTCCTGATGACTATTTTATTATTTGTTAGTCGAAATTATTTGGAGCAGGGGTCATATTTGGCTAAAGAGCACTGAAAATATTCAGTAGATACAAAAAACGGCTCAGACTGTGGGAACGCCAGTTCTCAAACTATAAAAACCAGCACACCATTTTTCCAATCTACAAGAAAGGAATATACATACACTGGCGTCCAAAAATTCAGCTAAAAAGTACATTACGTAAAAAACATTCCCTAAATACACTGGCGTGCAAAGATTAAGAACGAGACGGTTCTCGACTGTAACGTCGTGCAGAAGTGCTACACATCGACTCAAATCATACCATAAGATCCCCAAGATGTAAGAATATGGGACAAGTGAGCAAAACCGTCCAAACAAGGAATACAAAGGCACTTTATTGAAAAGGTAGCTTTGAGCACAACTGGATAGAAGACAGAAACGTCCATGTGACAGGCGGCTGCTAAAAAAATCCAGTCTTTAGTAGGGGATATGATCACCCCTGACTGCGTTGCAGGATTTACAACGTCTGTCGATGCTGAGGACGAGGTTGTCAAGCAGCTGTTGAGGCATCGCGGCCCATTCCTCTTGTAGCGCCAATCGCAGCTGCGGAATCGTTGCTGGCGGCTGGTGATGTGCGTCTCCCGAGAAGGTCACACACGTGTTCGATTGGATTTAGGTCCGGGGACCTTGCGGGCCAATCCATGTGTTGAATATCTTCACTCTCCAACAGCTCTGCGACAGCCACTGTACGATGAGGTGTAGCGTTGTCGTCCATGAAGAGGAACTCGGGACCCACAGCACCTCTAAGCAGATGCACGTAAGGCAGGAGAACCTCGGTACAATAGCGGACACCAGTGACTGAACCTCCTTGGAAGATGTGGAGGTCAGTACGGCTACCAAGCATGATACCGCCCCAAACGAGAACTCCGCCACCTCCAAACCGGTCCCTTTCGATGATGTTGGAGGTGTGATTGCGTGTTTCCTGCTCTCTCCAGATGTGTATACGTCCAGAATCGCTCGTCAGACTAAATCGGCTCTCATCCGGAAAGAGAACTCGACCTAATTGCTGATGTGTCCAGTTCTTGTGTTCCTGGCACCAGAGAAACCGCAGTCTCCGATGAGCAGGCGTTAATGGCACACACCGTACTGGTTGTCGTGCAAATAGATCACCTTTGTGCAGCCTCCTGGCCACAGTAAAACGTGATAACGGACCTCCAGTTGTCTGTTGCATGTGCCTTGCGATTTCTTCCGCTGTCTGCCGTCTGTCTCTTCTCGCCTGTAGGACAATATACCCGTCCGCCGCCGTGGTTGCTCGTGGACGACCACTGCTAAACTCTCAGACAGCTGTTCCTGTCGTTTGAAATGCTCTCGAAGCTCGTGAAACGATGCTGTGAGCAATCCCGAACTCCTCGGCCACACTAGTCACACTTCGACCTTCTTCCAATTTCCCAATGACGCGACCTCGGGTAAAGTCATCCAGATGTCGTCTACTAGATTGCTTGTTGGCCATATAACACGGTGGCAGCAACTCGACGTCGTTCAAGCCTATGTACATCATGCAATAACTTTCACCGAAGTACTGAGCGTACACCTCCCGTGTGCTTTATACCCTTCCGACACTCCCCACCCCCCTACGTCATGGTGCATATATGGGCATGCCCTACCGTACCGGACCCTAGTCTATCTCCTGAGTGGTCTTTCTGGCCGTTCTGCCTGCTCTTTCCGCTGTTATGCTAATTTCTCCTCTTCGTCCTTAATTTTTGCACACCAGTGTATTAAATATCGCGGAAACTCGGAAAGTAGGAAATTTTACATAAGCATATTGAGCAAAAAACTCAGGACTGTGGGTTGGAAATCAGCTAAGTAAAAAGCCATGCGTCTTTGGGAGTTGTAGGAAATGCAAGGTTAATGTAATTTTTGTCGACAGATCTTTCTGGGAAATTCTACGAGGTAAATTAGGGTTGTTAATGTTGTTTGCTGACTTTGAAACAGGTTTAAGAGTGTCCACGGGAACGTGTGGTTCTTCTTACGGCGCTACATATTGTCAAGATTTCTTGGTCTTGAAGTGTGTCAGAGCCTTCATTAGGATTGCCAGCAGGTAATACACCAGGCTGAGTGACCAGCCTATCGATGGGGAAAGTAATAATCGTAGGGACAACAGTATGAAACAGCCAGCTCAGACGCAAAGACCGTTTTTCGGGGACTATCCACGCATTCGCTTCAAGCTCGGAAATAGGGAATCGAAATTATCCTCTACCACAGAGACAAGAGGCTGAGGATTAGTCAACTGCACCACACCGGTGACGAACATGAGGTTCATCGTGTCAAAAAGCCATAGTGTGAATTTCAGGTTACAGAAGTATGTAAAAAAATAATAATTGAAAAGTTCTGTGATAGTTAGGTAGTGGAAAATACCAGTAAATGGTTTGAGATGGACTCTGGGGGTATAATGACGAGTCATCAAGTTGTCACCACTTTTTAAATTTATGTATATAACTTCTTTAAAGAAATTAGTTTCACGATGGATGTTGAAGCAGACAATTCCAATAAAAATTTCAAAACTTTGACAAATGCTAATGAGTTGTGTTCATTTCTAACAGTGCTAATTGCTTGCAGCATTTTCTTAAATAAAGAGAAGATCCACCGAAAAATTTCAGTAAATTCGAACCTTAAAAGATATTTGCAGGCATATGGCTCAGGGGAAGATGCTAGGAAGGAAATTAGTTGTGTGGGTGTAATGACAGCTGAGAGCCAGAAGCTCGATGAGGAATTGGACAACAGCAACGAAGGTCTCATATCAAGTGCTTAAGACTAATTTCACTGATAAAGAGATGGCTGTATGTAAGATAGAACAGGGACATGGGAACGTACTTTCTTTTTCTGCAGTTGGAGTTGATTGCAAAGTACAAGTGCTATTAGAAACTTAGAAGATACTGATGTGAGAGTGCTGAAAGAAATATAAAAGAATAATACATGATTACAGTAGCTAGGCAGGGTTAATAATGTAGATATTGTATCTCAGGTGGTTATTCTGTAGAAGAAATTCAAACAATGATATGTGTATCATGTGGAATATGAAAAATTAACTGGAGATATGTTACATATGTCACATTGCAAAACATCAGAACGCATCCCAAGAGAAAGATTCTGTACAAGATGAACTGCAGATTTAAAACTAGCCTTTAGTAATTGAGGTGCAAAACACTAGAAACAAAGTTTTGCGATGGATCACATGGATGGGGAGAGTTTTGGGCAAAGTAGCATTAATTTCTGTATACTACTTCTTCCTCACTTTAGGTTACTTTGTGCAACTTCAATCTGAACGCCTGAGATAGAAAATCTCGTAGCTGACCACAAGGGATGGAGAAAACAACAAACCAGCATTTATTTGTACATTGTTTTCTCCGTTCGTGTTTGGGTTGTATGCATCTTCAACCAGTGCGACATCTGAATGTAGAAAGGAGGATGAGTGTATATTCGATTGCTCCAATTATACAGCAATTTCTTTCCGTAAAATACGGATCTCAGAGTGAATATTACTTTCATATTATCAGTCTAGAAATATTTTTAGTGTAGGGTATATAAGATTTCCTCCCAGTCTTATTTTTTCAAGAAAGAATTATTTTTAGTGTAAGGTATATAAGATTTCCTCCCAGTCTTATTTTTGCAAGAAAGAATTACTTTTAGGTGTCAAGTATGGTGGATGAAAAATAAAGTCACGCATTTGACTAAATCTGCATGGAGCAGACATCTAAGTGAAATAAGGATATCATGAAGGGACATCCGACCGATAATGCGAAGAATGAACTAAAGGCAGCTGATACGGATTGTGTCACTGTGCCAGGATATATGGTTCTCAGCGTAAGGCTTTGGATGTTGAACTAAAGGCAGCTGATACGGATTGTGTCACTCTGCCAGGATGTATGGTTCTCAGCGTAAGGCTTTGGATGTTGAACTAAAGGCAGCTGATACGGATTGTGTCACTCTGCCGGAATGTATGGTTCTCAGCGTAAGGCTTTGGATGTTGAACTAAAGGCAGCTGATACGGACTGTGTCACTGTGCCAGGATATATGGTTCTCAGCGTTAAGGCTTTGGATGTTGAACTAAAGGCAGCTGATACGGATTGTGTCACTGTGCCAGGATATGTGGTTCTCAGCGTTAAGGCTTTGGATATTGTCTAAGTCTTTTTGATGCCATCGGAGAATGGAACAGTCTGATTAGTTGCTCTCGGAAAATCATGTCCCCTTATCCCAACAGGGGAAAACAAAGATCACAGGTGTCCTTTTTGCTGTTGTATTAAATCTTTTCAAGAAGCTGTTTCACAAGAAATGCTATGGAGGGTACAGAAGATAAATTGAGGACAACATCAATGTGAAATTAATGTGATGTGTACGTATAGATAGAGATATAATGATGATGAAAGTAAGATGATGATGAAAGTGAAGATCGGTAGACGATGATGAGGATGTTTAAATGAAGAAAGCAGTATTACATAATTGATATGACATTTTGCTCTAAAATAATAAGTGTACCATATTTTTTTCGAATTTGTGTATTTATTTTGTGGATCGTAGTGCAGCTGCTGACATCTTATACTAGGAGCATTTCAATAAATTGTGTTTAAAAGGATGTGCTACAACATCGCATTAACATAACTTATTTTTTATTTTAATATGAACAAAAAGATTTATAAACGCAGTTTTTAGTTACTTTAGCGTCTATTACAGTTTCTCAGGGACCCCTGATCAGGATGGGGGCCCATGAGAAATAGCTTGTTGATTTCTTTAGACAACCGTTGTTTGTTTCACATGTCACGCTCCTGGTTATAGGCGCTTTGAGAGATATGTCAACGAGGTTGAACTATTCAACAGGCCGGTTTCGAAAAAAATGTGATAGGGTTCTAAAAAGTTAAGATTAAACACTAATCTGAGGGTTTCTCACAAATTTGCGTCATCAAAGAGAAATCCGTGACTATTTTCAGTTCTGAGCAGTGCTGGGATATGGAAGATTTACTGAGTTCACATTTTTTTGTTAACTTTTCGATTTTTAGAATCCTCACATTTTCGAAATGGTCCTTCGCTGCCCTGCTAGCCAAGAAGTCGGAGGCGCTGGTTTCTTACAATTCGTCCGGGTTAGGCCCTGCAGTCCCCGATGTGGCATGGGTGTTATATTTGCCTGATGGCGTTGATTCTGTCTCTTCCCTGGAACCAGTGGCCCTAAATTAGGGACAACAATACTTCTTGTATTGCTCAGAATTGCTCGTGGTGGTCGTCAATCTCCAAAACAAGAAAGAAAAAAGTTCTCTGCTGGTGAACGATTCAACGTCTTTGACATATCTCTGAAGCGCTTGGAATTCACTTCGAAACCGATAACCACCAACGTAACATGTGAAACGAACAACGGTTGTCTTAGGAAATCAACTCGCAGTTTGCCTTAGGAAGCTGGACCGGGGTTCTATGCAAAATTGTAGAAGACTATAAAGCAACTAATAATTGCGTTCAAAAACGTTTTTTGTTCATAGTAAGATAAGTACAATCAGCATAATGTGGTTATGATTAAGGTGACCAGATATTGGAACACTGATTTGAGGACAAAAGGGCGTGGCGTCCCCAAATCGGCAGTTCATTTGGGGACATATACGTACCCAAAATAAATATGCAAATCCTTTTGTCACAAAACTGCATTGCTTCAATAAGTGTGACATTACATATGAAAATTTATGTCTTAAAAGGATATATCTTGTAGAATGTTGGTAATTTGTATTGACAAAGTAGAATTATGATGGCCAGAACATATTAGCAAAAGTGAAATGCTTTACCTTGTATATGTGCCGAATTAAAATAAAGCTGCACACCAAACTAATTGCATGGCGAATTTTTCATTTTGCCAAAGTTTTTGGAGAAACGTAGATCAAGTACAGTCGAAATTTGACCGCGCCAGTAGTTCAGTGTCCTAGTGTTGCCCATTGACTATTCGAACAAGTGGGTACGGTTTCGAGTCCCGACTGAGACACGGATGGTGTGTTTGTCTTACAGCACTTGCTCTCTCCTTTCCCTAGAACGAATGTCTCCAAATTAGAGACAGGTGACTGCTCATAATCCTTAGTTGCTCGCGGTGGTCATTCAACTCGGAAAGAAAAAAGTCAAAATTTCTTTTCACAAGAAGCATATCGGAAAATTAGTACAACGAAAACTACTTTTAAGAACATTTTTCATTAGAAATCTAACGAGGAAGTGTAAATTCGAGGACATTTGAGGACAGACATCAAAATTTGAGGACAATTTGCGTCCCCAAAGGCATCAGATGTTTTTGGGGACAGTAACCTAAATTCGAGGACTGTCCTCAAGAATTGGGGACTTCTGGTCAGCTTATGTTATGATATTTAAGTTCTGTGCTGCACACTTCGTCGCTTTGAGACTCATACACACTGATGTTCATAAAAAGTAGAACACCTGAAAGGAGTCGAGTTACGACTTTGATTTTTACAGTACATGTTAGTTAGGCAATACCGCAGAAATCTTAAACATTTCGGCGTCATAGGTCTACGGGTACCGAGTTTTGGCCAATCCGATCATTCAACGTCACAGACATACACAGGCCGTTTTCCTGTTATAAGCACCACGTGGCTCGGTCGGCATATCAGTGTTTGGTCAGCAGGTGGTAAGGATACCTCGTCGTCGCGTAAGACAGCCGACAGAGGTCGCATTATCGTCATGAGAGACTGCAATGCTTCCCTCTGGAAGACTGCCGGTCGTGTGAGCCGCAGTGTGTCCGTCGTGGAAAGTGTGCAGAAATGGTACGAAGAGAAGGTTCTGGACATTATTCATAGATAACTCAGAAGGACAATCCTCATCTCATGAGCATATCTTTGAGTGACCGTTCCGCATCATCAACGGTGTTGGCGCAGCAGTGGCGAACTGTGACACATTCTCCCTGGTCAGCAGTTACAGTACGTCGTTATTCGGACTGCAGGCTCGTAGGTCCCTCTTCAGGATACCTTTGACACCTCACCAACGGACTGCCAATCTGCAGTGGTGCATAGAAAGAAGTGGCCTGACGAATGGCACAATATCCTGTTTTTGGATGAATCGCGCTTCCGCAGACGACAGGGGAGGAGCGTCGGGAAGAGTGTATTCGCATCAGGCATATCGCACCAAAACGAGGCATTATGGCCTAGGGTGCTATCGGGTGCGAAAACAGATCACATCTCGTGAGAGCCCGTACCACTATAACGAGTGCCCGCTACGTCAGTGACATTATTACGGCCGGTCGCCCTTCCGTACCAGCAGGAAGTACCCGGGGCCACATTTTCACGTGTTATCTGCAACATGCCACACCGCATGTTGCAGAGAACACGTGCTTTCTTCAGGGATAACAGCGTTCCACTTCTGCCGTGGCTGGTTGTATCGTTGGATTTGCCACCCATAGAAAATCTCTGGGACATGCTCAAACGACAGGTGCAGTGGTACGACCGTCCGCCAGCAACTCTTGATGAACTTTGGACGCGGGTCAATAAATGAGGCCAAAGCGATTAACTTCCAAAAAATTAATAAATAACAAAATAAGTAAACTTTTCCCCCATTGCTCATTTGATAAGAAACTGGGTTGCCAGCCCTGTATTTTGTTTAACATGTTCTCATGAAGTTTAAAACAATTATCAAAAACAAAATAAATAAAAATACAGGAACGTATAATCGCTAACGCCTTTATCTATTTATTTTTTGCGCTTCTCGTTCTTTGAGTAACAGCGCTAATTTCTCATTCTTTTTTATAAACGTTTGGAAACAATCTCTCGGAATATTTTTATAAAATCGCAGGCTTAATTTCACTTTTAAAAATATTAATATTCAGCAAATAAATATTTGTGCCCTTGTTCATTTGCTGAAGAGCAATAGCACGTGCGTTTTCAAATATACCTAGAATCTCGTAGTTTATCTTTTTGCCCCCCCCCCCCTTTTTTTTTTTTTCCTGCTGACAATGGAAGACACGGGCCTCTCCACCTCAATAATTTGGTGAAGTCTGCCCCCTTAATTAAAACATTATTTGATTCGATGTCTCGGCACATGCCAAAAGTGACCACACCGATTTATTATTAGCTACATCGACACGTCTGGTACGTATGACACCGAGATGCTGATAATTTGTTCTGTATTGCCTAATGAACATATCTTGTAAAAATCTATTATCTCCATTCCTTTCAGGTGTTCTTTTTTATAAGCATGAGCGCATAATTAAAAGTAAGCTTTTAATGTACACGGTTGATAGCGTTCTTTACTGGCCGTTTTGTTTTTGTTGACGCCGTATTTTTTTTTTTTTCTAATAAAACTTCTCGTACATCTAGAAGTTGTTTCTTCCACTTTTTTGCATTCGGATCGCTATGTGTTTTGCAATTCCTGCTTTATATCGTCGTAAGCTAAATAATTAGTACCCGGTAGTTTTTCCTTCGACCAGCTGTTGCTAGCTTCGAGAAACAAAACCCGACGGGATGCTACACGATCGCAGACACTGCTCAAAAACGTCCAGGAAAAAATCTTTTGCTGGAGGAATCAGCTGGAAGTTATGACCTTCAGACGGTCGTTATGTTTCGGAGCCTGTTTCGGTCGCATTATGTACTGCCGTCAGCTGCGTGAACACCTTTTATTACGATCTAAACTGAAAATCAAAATGAAAATTGCGATGATAGATTTGACGCGCACTTAAGAAATCATCTCGAGTGGAAAAAATTACACGCGCATATACATATAAAATAGTGAATGTTTATTGCAATGTTGCGTAAGTAATGCGCCGCATTTGAAGTGGGCTTAAAATATCTTTATTTAAACACGGTGCACGTTAGCAATAGCTTAGAAAATAAATTTGAATTGCAAAGGTTCTCGCAGTGACAGAAATTTATAGGAATGGGATCTTCCTGAGATGACGAACGACAGTTTATCATAGTTGCTGACTACGCGTGCTTTAAGATTTAAAATAAAAGCAGTACGACTCGTTTTCATAACAGCTAAGCCTGTCTCAGGCGACAATGTCAGCGACCACCGCATGCCACTTTCACTATACTCTATATATGAATAGACCTTTGAAATTAACCACTTGGTATACACATGGTAAAGTTATTTAATTGGGAGATTTTTTTTAGCAAAACAGTTGGAACACTTCTAGTTGACACACGAAAAAAAAATGCTTTTTCGTGTATCAATGGTATGAGACTCAAAATACACTGGTCACAAAAAGTTAGGGATATTGTGTGAAATGAGGGATGTATGTATCTGACTCAAGTAAAATGCACTGAAATAACATCAGTGAGGCTACTTAAGGGGCCGTTCATAAAGTACGTCCATGATTTTTTACTATTTTTAGATTTCCCCTCCCCAATGTCATATTTTGCCCAATTGTTGACACCCGCCCTAAAAGGTACACCCTAATTCCCACAACCCCCTTTATTTTTGACGACTGCTTTTAGAAGTCCATTGAGAAACAGAAAGAAAACATGTAATTATTTAAAAGAATCTTCCATATACTTACACGTTTGCTTCAGAAAATATTTATTATTTAAGAATTAATTTATTCCCAGATGGTACCCGAACGTTATCATTCTGAAATAGAGATCTACAAATAACGAGCACGCATTCAAGGTTGCAATACTCCCGATTATACCATCTACAAAACACGATAGATTTGGTAGTTCAGATATGAGAACTTAATATTCTGATTTAGCTATATCATCAGAAATCTGAAATATTTCATACCTTTTTTTTAACTATTAAAAGAAAAAAAAAAACGAAGAAATACCATCCACTATATTTTTGCCACTGGACGTCTGAATTACTAAATCTCCCCTCCCTCTCCATGTCACATTTTGTCCGGTTGTCAGGAACCCCCTCCCCCTGTAATCTCGGACGTACTTTACTGACGTTACCCAACTCAAAAGATAAAGAATACGTTTACAAAATCCAATTTATGGTGCAATTTCTGCACACAACAAAGTAGCACTGCAATATAAACAAAATGGTAAATTCGGAGAATGTCCATACCTCTGGATTTCAGTACCCGGTAACACCCACCACCTTGGTGTCAAAGAACGCCTCGACACCTAGGGGGCATACTTACAATGACATTATTGGTGAGTGTCCGAGGGCAGCTCGTCCCATATTGCAGACATGTTAAGGAGGTCTGCCAGTGTACTAGGGTGTGGAACGTGGTTATCCAGATGTCGTTGCACAGCGTTCAAAATGTTCTTAATAGGATTAAGGTCAGGAGACCTCGGAGATAGTAGTGACGATTCAATCCCATGATTTTGCAGATCCTAAAGCACGCTCCTGTCACAGTGACTGGTTGCATTGTCATCGAGAAAATGGAATGCATGCCCAATAGCAGCGTGAAACAGTGTCACAAGGATCTCGTTTCGGTACACTGAGGCATTCATGTTGCCTTGAAAAATGTAAAAGGCAGTACGGCCATTAAAACACACTCCTGCCAAGACCATGACTGACTGCCTCTGGTAAGGGCGGACGAAATGCACATAGTCTGCTTGCATGCGTGTGCCGGATATCCTCCACATGTGTCCTCGTCGGGTATAAGGATAAAGAGCGAAACGGGATTCGTCTGTGAAAAGTACGTGGTGCCACTCTGTATTCTACGACATGTACTGTGGGACCCAGGTACATCTTTGACGACGGTAAGCTGATGTTTATACTATTATACATCTCAGCGGCCCTCTCGCTCGGAGTCCATACTCTTGAAAAATGTTTTGTGCCGTTTGAGTATATACTGTGGCACCGGAAGCAGCTCGATGTGATTCCCGGAATTTTCTACTGGTGATACTAAGCCTTCTCCGAGCACTTGCTGTCAGGTAGCGATCTTTCCTCCTGGTGGTTATCCTCGGGCGACCACTCCTGGGTTAATCTCCAACATTTCCAATGCTGTAGAAATCTTGTGTATTATTACTACAGTTACGAAACTCCTAGAGCAGCAGCCACATCGATCTGCCGTACACCTGCCTGTAACATGCCAACAGCCCTATTTTTGTTGTCAATGCTTAAACTTCATCTGGACATCATTTCAGGTCAATCCCACACTGAAGGTAATGTACATTCAGCAAACATCTAGACAAAGCCCTGAAAAGACCCGTTTCATCGGTGCTCGCAGCCCACGTGCTATGTTGTCATGATGCTAATTTACATATGACGTAACGCTGATAACCAATCTCCAGTAATGGCTAAATTTCTATATCACCACGATTCCCTTCCGAAACCGCAATATCGTTTCTGACTTTTTGTGACCAATGTATTTACACTGGTGTGCAAAAATTAAGGACGAAAAGGAGAAATTAGCATAACAGCGGAACGAGCAGGCAGAACGGACCGAAAGACCACTCAGGAGATAGACTAGGGTACGGTGTGGTAGGGCATGCGCATATATGCAGCATGACGTAGGTGGGGTGTTGGTGTTGGAAGGGTATATAGCACACGGGCGGTGTACGCTCAGCAATTCGGTGAAAGCTATTGCACGGTGTACATCGGTTTGAACGACGTCGAGTTGCTGTCACCGTGTGATATGGCCAACAGGCAATCTAGTAGATGACATCTGGATGACTTTACCCGAGGTCGCGTCATTGGGAAATTGGAAGAAGGCCGACGTCTGACTAGTGTGGCCGAGGAGTTCGGGATCGCTCACAGTATCGTTTCAGGAGCTTGGAGAGCATTTCAAACGACAGGAACAGCTGTCCGAGAGTTTAGCAGTGGTCGTCCACGAGCAACCACGGTGGCGGACGACCGGTATATTGTCCTACAGGCGAGAAGAGACAGACGGCAGACAGCGGGAGAAATCGCAAGGTACTTGCAACAGACAACTGGAGGTCCGTTGTCGCGTTTTACCGTAGCCAGCAGGCTGCAAAAAGGTGGTCTATTTGCACGACGACCAATACGGTGTGTGCTATTAACACCTGCTCATCGGAGATGGTGGTTTCTGTGGTGCCAGGCACACAAGAACTGGACACATCAGCAATGGGGTCGAGTTCTCTTTACGGATGAGAGCCGATTTAGTCTGACGAGTGATTCTGGACGTATACACATCTGGAGAGAGCAGGGATCACGCAATCACACCTCCAACATCATCGAAAGGGACCGGTTTGGAGGTGGCGGAGTTCTCGTTTGGGGCGGTATCATGCTTGGTAGCCGTACTGACCTCCACATCTTCTAAGGAGGTTCAGTCACTGGTGTCCGCTATTGTACCGAGGTTCTCCTGCCTCACGTGCGTCTGTTTTAGAGGTGCTGTGGGTCCTTAGTTCCTCTTCATGGACGACAACGCTACACCTCATCGTACAGCGGCTGTCGCAGAGCTGTTGAAATATTCACCACATGGAATGGCCCGCAAGGTCCCCGGACCTAAATCCAATCGAACACGTATGGGACCTTCTCGGGAGACGCTTGGCAGCACGTCACCAGCCCCCAGCAACGATTCCGCAGCTGCGATTGGCGTTACAAGAGGAATGAGCCGCGATGCCTCAACAGCTCATTGACAACCTCGTCCTCAGCATGGATAGACGTTGTAAATCCTGCAACGCAGTCAGGGGTGATCATATCCCCTACTAAAGACTGGATTTTTCTTGGCAGCCGCCTGTCACATGGACGTTTCTGTCTTCTGTCCAGTTGTGCTCGAAGCTACCTTTTCAATAAAGTGCCTTTGTATCCTTTGGATTCCTTGTTTGGACGGTTTTGCTCACTTGTCCCATAGTCTTACATCTTGGGGATCTTATGGTATGATTTGCGTCGATATGGAGCACTTCTGCACGACGTTACATTCGAAAACCGTCTCGTCTTTAATCTTTGCACGCCAGTGTATTTAGGGAATTTTTTTTTCGTAATGTACTTTTCAGCTGAATGTCGTATTGTTAGTACATTCGAACCCACATATAACGAGCTCGCATAATACGAAGTTCCGCATAGACCGAAGTTTTTATAGGTCCCTTGAACTTCGTAATACAGTCTTTTAATTAATTATTTTAACCGTATATATTAAAGTTCAGCACGGTTATCAGCAAACAAAATAAGTGGCGTTCATCCAGTTTTTCCCTGGAAAACAAGGAATTATCTGCTGTTTTTACAATACCCCGTGGTTTCTTTTACAGATAGGTCATTTCGCATGAAGACAAGAATGTTTCAATTGCTTTTTAACAACTTCCCGCCCGCCCCTCCCCCTTGCTAAACATTCTGGCAAATACTGTCCTTCCCCCTCTTCCCTCATCACCTTCCAATCAATGAATCTCTGTTTAGAAAATCTTAGAATTTATTTTGCATCTAGAAACATCTTAACCAGTGCGTCAGAGGAAGTTGCAACACATATAAAACAGCGATTATGTTAAGCACAAAACAAGCAAGAACTGGCTTATATCCGACGTAACGTGAAATTTCCAATTTTTGGCAGTTACTCTCATTTTTACGTTCGTTAAACGTTTTGCTTGTGCAGATTTCATTCACATTATTTTGATAGCAGAAGTTTTCAATTAACAAGTATTATTTACCTCAGATTAATTGATAAATAGTTTGTGATTGACTAGTTTCAACCTGACATAATATAATATGCCAGAAATGGTCCTTTTTTGGCTACTGGTGATGATTCTAGGCCTTCTCCGAGCACTTACTCTCAGGTAGCGATTTTGCCTCCTGGTGGTTATCCTCAGGCGACCACTGCTAGGTCGATCTGCAGCATTTCCATACCGTAGAAATTTTGTGTACCACTACATTTGCGGAACTCCTAAAGCAGCAGCCACATCGTTACAACGAAGTTGGCATATATCGAATGTTTTTGACTCTCCCTTCAATTTCGTTATATACGGGCTCGACTGCATTAACATATTTGTATTTGTACGCATGTTCTTATTAACATTGAGTCCTCTTCCCTTCTTTGTGCAAAAATAATTTTGAAAGGCAGTTTGTCTCTCTCTCAATGATTTTTTTTCGGCTTTCCTATCAAGTAGGAAAGAGTGATACAAGGTACAATGGAAATAAATCCACATATTCCCAGTTGCGGGTTACAATAGCAACATCTTTTGCACTTTGCTTAAGCATGTTCATCGATTTTATACGTTGCTTAAGAGACCAGGCTCACAAATAAATAAATACTAAATGAAGACGACAGTCAGTGAGCTACGTATTGGTAATATAATAGGAAGCCCTGCAGTTACTTAAAAAAATGCTCTTTCGCCTACACTAGGGTTTTGTATAGTTATAGGGTGATGGGATCTAGTCTTTGTCATATTTTAAACATGCAGTTGCAAACGTTTTTTTCAGGAGAAAAATAAAGTGACATCTCTCTGTGTGTCTATCGACAGAATGACTCAAAATGATCAACGAAAAAATAAGTTAGAAAAATCTAACAAAGCAAATAAATAAACAAACAAACAAAAAGAATCAACGTATTCTAAAACCAACACCTGGAAAAACTTTCTTAAGCCAATCGCAGTAGCAGTTTAATTATAAGCCAATAGCAGATGACGCTGGATGTTTAGTTTCGAATTTTCTAATGTTTCTAACACCTGGAAATACAAAGAAAATTATTTATATAAAACGCATCATGCTATACAATATGTAATTACTTTTTAATGAGAGTTTAACTGTAAAAACGAAAAGGACTGTCAAAGTCAAGGTTAGTACTCCGTTCGCCGCTTCTGAGGATGTAAAGAGGCGCCGATGTGCTCTTTCAGAGGGAAACCTGCAAGAGAAACAGATGAGCGCATTCAGTTATCATTTCTCCCAGTCAGAAAAACAAGCAAACTGGCCATACTAGTTGCGAATTTAAGATATTTCCACCACCAATATGGAGTTTCCTGAATAGCTCCTGTGATTCGACTATAAAAACTAGAACTGCTTCAAGAATAAGTGTGATTAACACAGTGGAATGCCAGTGACGTAGGCAGATCCATAATGGAGCATACATGAATTAGCTTTCAGTTTTTCTTTCTTGACGCAGCTTCCCCCACCATTTTCCGATGTTGTTTAGAATCAGAGAGATCATTTTGGATCATGATTCATCCAGTATATATATAAACAGTATTTAGGAATGAATTAGTGTCAGAATACAAAGCAGAATGACAATTCCTTAGTCAGATGTGCTAGGAATTAATTGTCGGTTCAACGTATTGAGCGTTGTCGCTTGTACTGGTAAAAAAAAAAGACTACAATTTCTTTTTTTGGGGGTGGGGGTAGTTCATTTGGTATTTTTTTTTACTCCCACGAACTACAGTGAGCAAATGAAGTCGCTCTGATCTTCAACAGAAGCACCCACTAGGTTGTGAGTCAGTCGTACTAAGTGTTGGTGGTTCAAAAGACGTGATCTTATTCCCGGGTTGGAACTCTGCCAGTAACTTGTTGATTTGTTGCCAGGAACACCACTTTCACTTCTAAACGTAAGAGGACTAAAAAAAAAAAAAAAAAGTCACCCAATGCACGTGTGTTTTATGTGCTCCATTCTGTGTTTCACACGGCGATTTTTAATGTTCCTGTGACCAACCAACAACGTGTACTGAGCAGAATAATAAGTCTTCATTATCTGCGGGTGTTGCATTTTTGCCCAGGAAAACAACAGAAACAAAAAGCAACGATTGTCCAATATTAATGAAGGTGTTAATTTAATATTCTGAGTGTACTTTGGTAGTCCAATCTCTAATATCTTTTTTTTTTCATGTGTTCAGTGATGAAACTCTCAGCACCACACATAATGAAATTCTCTAGAAACACGTTTCGCTATAAGGTGAGCACCGTTTAAAGATCTCATAAAGGTAGCATACTCCCTTTGTTCATTGAAATCAGGGACCACGACTGCCGACCCACGGACACCTGACTAATAATTTATAGGGAAATTAATTACGTCACTTAATATTTTTCTCGTACAATTCTACAGTTTTAAAGTTGTGTTTGTCAGTATTCTGAGTTTAAAGTAACCTTTTGTTGTATAAATGAGTTTATATACTTTCTCAGTCTTCCTCTGAAAACTTTCCGTTTCACCTTCATATCCTTTTTTCTTTTTTTCGGGGATTTAAAAACTACCGTGAGCAACTCGATGGGCTATAAGTAGTTGCCCATTCCTTATTTAGGACCACTGGTTCTAGGAAAGGGATAGAGCCAGTGTCGTAAGACAAACGCAGCATCCAGGGTTCACAGGGATTCCAATCCGGTCCCATTCCGGACGAATGGTCAGAAGCCAGCGCGTAGGCCACTGTGGCACCGGGGCGGGCTTCATGTCCTTGCGACCCACTTATGTTGCCTTAAGTCAGGTGAGTCCAGGAAGTGCCAGAAAATTCCGGAGTAATGTGCTAAACACTGACGCCAATTAGCATAAATTTAAAATTTGTCTGGCAACCAAATTTTCCTGCTGCTGATGTTTGACATGGATGTTGAATTTTTCCTTCCCTTTCTCTAGTACGGGTGACCCTATATAAATGTTGAAAGACACCTACTCATGGTGCCACTGAACATCACCTCTTTAAAAAAAAAAAAGTTATGGTTTATTGAAAGTAATACTCCTGTTAAGCGAATGATGGTCTATGTGTTTAAGATCAATCGGTTAAGCAACAGAAAGAGAAAGCATATTTGAATCTGATATAAAGGCAGCATATTTTCTGAGCAGTACCAAATGCTGTCACTGTGAGGCATGGAACAATATCTTCGGCCCTAACGCTGTTTAAACATGAATCAATGTAACGAAAAGTACAGAATAACTTTTCCTTCTTCTCAACTAATTCATTTTAAGAAAATCACTGCTCTACGAATTTGAATGGTGTATTGTAACATTAGTGGAATGTAAAAAATTCAAACTCCTGCATTATAAGCAATGGTGTACGATCCGTAGGGTCAGTAGGAGCACATGCTTCCACGAGTTCCTTATGCCCAAGGATTTTAATATGCATAATGTTTGTAGGTGGTTTCTTTTTTTATTTCTAATACTCGCACCACATGGAATATCGACATGCTTTAAGAATTCTCCTGATGTTACCAAACCAACCTTTTTTTCTACATGGACATGCTCAGTTGTGAGGTTAAACGTTCAAATAAACACGCCATCTCCACCTGGGTCACATCTACCAGTATGTCCTTTCTACGCCCATGCGCTGTCATGTGGTGAATTTTTCTTTCCTTCTGGGATGGGATGAGAAGGTTCCGAATTCGGAACATTCTCTAGTATATGCAATTAAGAACATGAAACGAGAAACAGCTCCAGGAGAAGAGAGAATTACCGTGGACATTATGCAAGAAGCAAGTGAAGAAATTGAAACTACACTTGCCGAAGTTTTCACCAGATGTCTCAATGAAGGAAATATTCCTGAGTATTGTAACAATGCTACAATGATCCTGCTACATAAAAAAAGGTTACGTTGAGGATTTAAGGAACTATAGGCCCATCAGCCTCCTATCAGTGGTTTACAAAATATTCACTAAGGTTCTTTCACATCGCTTGAAAGTAACACTAGACATGGCTCAACCAAGAGAATAAGCTGGATTCAGGAGTGGCTACGGCAGATCATATCCATTTGCTGAGAGAACTAATTCAAAGAACAAGAGAATATGAACTCCCGTTATGCATGGCATTTATTGATTATGAAAAGGCCTTCGATTCCGTGAAAGCATCAGCAGTTACAATGGCTTTCAAATCCTGCGGTACTGAAGATGCATACATTAGCATTATTAATAACATCTATGAAAATGTAAGTGCGAAAGTTCGGATATTTGAAGAAAGATAGAGCACAAATAAAAATTGGAAAGGGAGTGAAACAAAGCGACACCATATCTCCCAAGCTCTTTAATGCTACATTGGAAGACAAATCTCCCAAGCTCTTTAATGCCACATTGGGTCTTTCAATCACTGAAATGGGAAAACAAGGGGATAAAAATTAATGGAGATTATTTAACTCATCTTTGTTTTGCTGATGACGTGGTCATTTTTGCAACTACCCCATCAGAGCTGCAGAGTATGATCCAAGAACTTACTGACAAGAAAAAAGAAGTGGGATTAAAAATGAACTTTCAGAAGGCAAAAGTGATGTACAATGCTTTTACAAGAAACGAAGATATATTGATTTATGGAGAAAAGCCTGAGACAACCGATACCTACATTTATCTTGGGCAGCAGATATCAAGTGAGGGTCACATTGATGAAGAAATTAATCGACGTATAAAACTTGGATGGAGAGCTTTTGGAAGAAACAGTACAATTTTTAAGAGCAATATATGCCATTATGTCTTAAAAGAAAAGTGTTAAATCAATGCATCCTGCCACTTCTTACGTATGGAGCAGAGAGCAGGACTTTAACTAAAAAAGACATTCAAAGACTGCAGACAACTCAACGCAGCATGGAGAAATGCATGCTTGGTGTAACCAGAAAACATAATAATAACAGCAACTTGTGTATAAGGAAAATGACAGGAGTGGACGACATCATGACCAGAGTGAAATCACTGAAATGGCAATGGGCTGGACATGTTGCCAGAAGAACGGACCATCGACGGACAACCGACATTTTAGACTGTATTCCGAGGGACAGAAAAAGACCCAGAAGAAGACCCAGTGAGAGATGGATGAAATTCGAAAGCATGCCGGAGTGACATGGAGGAGACAGGCTCAAGACAGAGAATTGTGGAAGAAACTTGGGGAGATCTTCATCCAGCAGTGGATTGATAATGGTTGACAATGATGATGATATTAGGATGACTTGACCTATCTGATGGAGATTTTGTGTAGTCACTCAAACCACTAAGCAGAAATGGAAAGGAATTTTCTTATTTATTTTGGGTTTCCTTGCGTCATGACGCAGAATGGTTCGTGGGCACACAGGAGCCGCTACATCTGCCTGTATAGTGGACTGGGTCCCCGTGGGTTCCGTCGATCCTCTCTAGTGGTGGTCCTTCTGGTCCGTTCGGAGCCACTCCGCAGTGAGGCAGTGCCGTCACGTGTCCACTGCTCCCAACACAGTCGGACGGTATATATGATCAGAATGATTCACGTGGCCGGCTATAAACGGTGCACCGACCACCCTGCGGATTTCAGCCCTACGATCAGGCCTCTCTCAAAGTCCCTAAGTTGCGTAAATCAACGTCTCTGGCGTCTACCCGGCATTCTTGTCACTCTGTACTCTTGCTTCCGTCGGTTGGTGCTTTTCGCTTTCATGAGGCATCGACTACACGCCGGTTTATAAGGCTGCCGGTTCTTGCTTGAAACGCCACCATAGGGTGGGCGGTCATGCACACTCGAACCAAACGTGGATGCTTTGGATACCAGCGTGCACTCTAGCAATTTGCAAAGTTTCGCGGTTGTAGCATGTTTTCTTCTAGGCGCGCAAATTTCACTGTCCGTGATTGTATTAATTAGAAACCTCTACAATAACTAACGCAAACACTTCCGTAGCAGCAATATCTTCTATCATTTTCAATATAATAAATGCTAAATGATGTAATGCTAAATAAAAAGCACAAAGAAAAAATTGTATAATTCAGATGTTATCTTCATTCTTTTCAAACAAGAAAGAGACACATGAATTAAATGTTTAAATTTTTACTTGATAAAATTTCAATTAAGGGAGCCTAAAATTAAAAAAGTGATATATATATATATCATCATCATCATCATCAACCATTATCAATCCACTGCTGGACGAAGGTCTCCCCAAGTTTCTTCCACAACGGTCTGTCTTGTGCCAGTCTCCTTCATGTTACTCCCGCATACTTTCGAATTTAATCCACCCATCTCCCATGTAGTCTTCTTCTGGGTCTTTTCCTGCCCCTTGGAATCCAATCTAAAATTTCGGCTGTCCATCGATGGTCTGTCCTTCTGGCAGTATGGCGAGCCCATTGCCATTTCAGGGATTTAACTCTGATCACGATGTCTTCCATTCTCTCTCTCTCTCTCTCTCTGTATATATATATATATATATATATTGCGTTATAAAAAAATGTTTTCGTATAATATATATATTTCGCACAAAAATGACAGACACACACATCAATTTTTGTGTGTCACCAGTAGCTTAGACACCATGTCCCAGACATGGTGTCTAAGCTATTGTCCGTCAAGGGCCTCCGCCAGTGACCGCAAATGGAATGTGGTCTCCATTTCCCACACAAAAAATTGGAGTTAGGAGTTACTCTGTATAAGGCATATGTGACATTTCTATTCCTAAAAGCAAGAAAGAATACCCGCAAATGGTATCAATTTCGACTGACAGGCACTTGTTTACAGTATGTCGTTTCAAAAAGGGAAGAAATTTTATTCTAGCGAGGGAACTGGAAAAATTTTAGGGACCACATTTCCATTTCTGCCGTATGCTTTTTCGGAAGCAGACAATTGTACTCACCTAAGTAGTGAAAAGGTCCGTCCTTTTTGCTAAAATTTCGTGAAAGATACATTCACGTCAAGGGACAGCTAAGAAATATTTGTTTCTTGCATCTGAAATTCAAATAAAGATTCGTTCTCGTCTGAGGAGTGCTAATGAAATAGTTTTATATCTACAGCAAACTGTGAGAGATACATTTTCGTCAACAAAGTGTATAAAGAATTTCTTGATGACTTAAATGTAGAATATTTTCTTGACCGAGTATAAATGGCCTTGGGGAGAAACAAAAAACAAAAATTGGCGTAAAATAAATTTATTTTTTGAATAATTTTTGGTGCGTGTGGTTATCGGAGGAAAATGAAGAATAATTGCGAGTGCGTGCGCCACAGTTACTGAACTTGGTGAGGTGATTAAACCACGAACAGGATTAGGTGAAGTTATTATCTTTGTTTCTAGACGGGCCTCACTTTCTCGTAGGAATTCCTCTCAGTATTGGGTTTACAGTCCTGACTTTATTAATCTGAAGAGACCCTTGTGTAATGCACGAGAGCTAGGAGGGAAGGAAGGGGATTAAAGTGCGCTGATGGTGGGAGATGGCCTTGTTTTTAGAGGGGGTCCTTGGTTGGCGTACTCACGGGGATGCGGTGGGTACAGGGCCTGATTATCGCACTGTCATGTAGGGTTTAGGCCTTATGTTTAACATGGGCCCTCTTTTCTAAAAATTGTTTCTAGAAATTACCTAATCATTATTGAAATTCTTTTATTATTATTATTATTATTATTATTGTGAACAGGGACGTCCTTTGACCCGGGCAAGTGAGGCACCTGCCCCGGGCGTAGGAGAGGGGGTTGAGGACTCCGCTCATCATATCTTAATACCATCAAATTATTAAGATAAAAGTGCAATATGTAGAATAAAACGAAATCATTATGATAGATATGTATTACTTTAAGAATGTTTGCTGGCAATTTTAATACTGCTTCAGCAGAGTGAAGTTTCTATGCATTGAAATTAATAAAAAGCAATCTTAGAACTACCATGATTCAAGAAAGGTTGTCTAATTTGGCATTACCGTCGAAGAACATACGTTATATGAAAATCTGGATTAAAACAACTTAATAATTTTACTGAAATGGAGGCAACAAAGATAAACTTTCTAGAATAAACTTGCCATAATTAAAATAGTAAGATACTAGTAATTCGAATTTATCGACGTAAAATAGAATTCAAATTTTCCAAGCTTTCGGACATCAATTAGATGACTTTTCCAAGGTAGGTAGGCAGCAAACTGGCAGTTTGCTGTCTACCTTCATTAAAAAGCCATCTGTTTGATGTGCGAAAAAGCTTGAACATTTTGAATTTCATTTTACGCCAATAAATTCGGATTACTAGTTTTACTATTTCAATTATACTTGGTGTACAGTTCTTCGTTATTAATTTAAACTTGCGGTAATTTTGGATTTTGTATGTCATTTTATATCTTATGCCCTCTTGTCAATGAATAGAACATCCAAATCATCATCATCATCATTGTCAACCATTATCAATCCACTGCTGGACGAAGGTCTCCCCAAATTTCCTCCACAACGGTCTGTCTTGTGCCAGTCTCCTCCATGTCACTCCCGCATACTTTCGAATTTCATCCACCCATCTTCCATGTGGTCTTCTTCTGGGTCTTTTCCTGTCCCTTGGAATCCAATCTAAAATTTCGGCTGTCCATCGATGGTCTGTTCTTCTGGCAGTATGTCCAGCCCATTGCCATTTCAGGGATTTAACTCTGATCATGATGTCTTCCACTCTTGTCATTTTTCGGATCCACGTGTTCCTCTTCTTATCTCTCCTGGTTACACCAAGCATGCACCTCTCCATGCAACTTTGAGTTGTCTGCAGCCTTTGTATGTCTCTTTTAGCTAAGGTCCACGTCTCTGCACCATACGTAAGCACTGGAAGGATGCATTGATCAAACACTTTTCTTTTAAGACATAATGGCATATTGCTCTTGAAAATTATGCTGTTTCTTCCAAAAGCTCTCCAGGCAAGTTTTGTACGCCGATTAATTTCTTCACTAATGTGGCCCTCACTTGATATCTGCTGTCCAAATATAGGCATATAAAAAAATGGCTCTGATCCAGATTTCAGCTTTACCTCCCGCAAATTTCATAGCATTACGTTCGTCTCAATGTGATGCACTGCAATAAGGTTTGCTGCCAATGAAATCGATATATTTTCTGTTAAGATTCGGAAACAAGTGAAAAATCCTCCTTTTTGATTATTTGTTTCATTATCGAGCGCAATGGAAGATGCCTCTGGTCATGGCTATATTGTGTAACACTCTAGAGAGACCATGGTCAAGAATGAAACAGATCACTTTCTAGGAATCCAGTGATTGCTGTCTAAAGAGTTCAGGAGAGCACTGATTGGTCATTAAACAAATACGTAAGTACCTTTTCTCCACCCAACACTCTAAATCTTCATCTATAGATCAGTATAGGCTACCTCACATGGGCTCATGAATTTTGTAATACAATTTTTAATGAAAAGGATTTATATGAACAGGGCATCCGGTAAAATGTTTTCCCTGGGCCTCGCATGTTCTAGAGGGGGTCATGATTGTGAAAGTAACATTTTATATGGGGTTTTTGTTGCACCTTGTTATCGGCCAATCACCAATGCTTTTATTAAAGGAGCAATTTCAGTTTTCACAAAATCCTTTAAGCTTCTCTGAAACTGTTTCGCCCCACTTCAATATCACAATCAGATTTTACTTTAGAATTTATTACAAATTCAGTATTTATTACAAGCTTATACATATTTGCGAGATGCAGCTAGCCAATTTTTAGAACCAAATTGAGTAACTTGAACAACCACTTCCCTAGTTTAGAGCGACAGTACTCATCATTCAGCAAGAGTAGACTATTCCTCACGTGATTATTGCTATGTGGACATTTCCTCTTATCAAGACCAGTGCTGCTTTTGATAAAAAGGAAAAAAATATCAAAACCAGCACTGGTCTTGATAAAAGGCAACTATTAGCATACCTTTAGCGATGTTACAAAAGTGAGCGCTACTTTTATTGTAGTTTGTAATGTAGCGTAACAACAAAAATATAGTTTTATTTGTAATCAGTACTTTTATTTGTAATAAGTAGTTTTGTTTGTAATCAGTACTTTTATTTGTAATAAGTACTTTTATTTGTAATCAGTTACAAAATCAAGTACAGTAGAGCGTCGAAAATCCGAACTAATTGGGACCACAGGTAATTCGGATTTTCGATGTGTTCGGATTATAGAACATGTAAAAAATTACAAATACGCTAACATTTCTACATTATATTATCCAAATATATGTACCAAAAATAAGCAACTGTGTAAAAAAAATATATATAAGACACAGATTTTTTTTTGTTATGCAATACGAAACAAATTTGCCATTTTTACTACTGCTGTGAAATTTTTAAACATAAAGTACAAATTCCAAAACTTGCCAATCATTACGAGCTGATCCCGATTGCCAATGAGTGTACTTTATGCTGAATGCAGGGGGAATATCTTTCCTCCAGGCTCATAGTGAACAATGGGACTGAGGGATGAAACAAGGGTGGTACTGCCGTGGTAATGGGTCGTAAAATCTTAGCCCCGCAGGGAACAAGTGACTGGGAAAGTTTTCGCCTTTTGTCTCTGAGTATCAGAAGTCACTTTCACCTTCAGCATGTTGCTCCCAAAATGCTTGCACCCCAAAAATTAGACGATTCCATTATTATCAAGTGCCAAGTTAAAATGAACGGACTATACTTAAACTTTCCACCACCACAAAAAAAAAAAAAAAAGAAAAGTGAAGAAGAGCTTGTTCGGGTTTTTGACGTTCGGATTTTCGACGCTCTACTGTAGTTGTAACGAAATTCCGGGCTGCATTTCTTGTTACGAGGAACACATTTTACTATAGGACAGCGAGAAATTGGAATTTATTACAAATTCTAAAAGTTATTTATATAAATTCGTTCGTTGATTATTATTCAAATTCCACGACTTTTGAAATATTACACAATCAAACATACCATGTAGGATGGATAATGAAACAGTTCCCTGATTTGACGCAAAGGTCAAACAGAAGGAAATATGAGGATATACATGTATACGTATATGTAAACTGTGCCGTATGTATCGCGTATCTTGAGCGCTGTTTATTAGTGAAGGATTTTGTTTGGATGGTGTCCTCGTCATTTTCTCCTGGTAACCCCGTTGTCTTGGGCGGATCATGCAGCGGATTTCGAGTTCACAGCCATTAGGTTGACAATCGACTGCTTTAACCACAAGCAGGGCCGTAGCTAGTGCTAAATTGTACTGGAGGCTACAAATATGCAGGGGCTAGAAAATTTTTCATACATTCATAAATTAATTTAAGCCTATATTAGAGGTTAAAATATTGTATTATATTTATTATACTATAGCAGTATTTATTGAAAAATTAATAAGCACAGCAATACTTTTTCAAGGATATATATGTATGTTTATTCCGAGCGTACCTCTTCTTTTGAAAAGTCGAGGTACCCTCTGAATTTTTGTTTTTTAGGATGAAATGACTCAAAAACTGTATAACTGATAAAAACGAAATTTGATATTTCCAAGCTTTGTTAAAAATATGTTTTTAGTGGATATTGTTAAAATTGGACAAAAGTATCCTTTAGAAATAATGTTCATGTTCATTATAGGCGATTTAAAAAAAAAAAAAAAAAAACCATTCGGACGCAATGTTTTTAAGAATTCAAGGACGACCGAAAATAACATACTGATAAATTTTTATGCAACGAATAGTTAATTAACTACTAATTGAAAGCTGTATTAACCGAAAACTCTGCAGAATGTAATTTATCCAACGGAGAAACGTATTTTCAAGCTGATACAGGGGTCTGCAAATATCATACATATCTAATAATGGTATGTTTTGCATTACGTTTCTGTTGTCTCTAAACTTTGGAGACATGTAGATTATCCTCCTTTCATTCCATGACTAGGTATAAATACAGTGTCCATAAAGTCCTTCCTACATTACGAAAATTAATATAAAAAAATCTATGCAAGTTAAAATCAAATAGTTGGCAACATAATATAACAGCACTCATAAAGTTTTTTTCTTTTTTCTGTTCTTTAGGTGAGCGCTACTGCTGAATAAGAAGAACGTTTAATCGATAATGGTTTCCATGCAAGAAAAAGTGGCGTGCATGTTGTGGTTCCATGAGACCAAATAGGCGGTTACTGCCCAACATCATTTCGGAAAAGAGTACAGACGATCACCACCGTACCAAAAAAGCATAAAAGCTTGGTATGAAAAGTTTAAAGCAAGGGGTAGTGTTAGCGATCTCCCCTGAGCGGGCCGACCACCGGTTGCACAAGAGACAGCTGCAGCTGTTCAGGAGACATTTCTGCGAAGTCACCCCAGGTAATCCCTTCGTCGTGCTTCACTAGAAACTGCGATTCCCCGTGCCATGGTTCACATAATTTTACACAAACGTCTTCATCTGTATGCTTATAAGGTACAGATCGTTTAAGCTCTTTAGCCTGATGATTGGCCTCGCCGTGCTGCATTTGCGACGGAGATGTTGCAGCGCACAAGTCATGATAGTGATTATCTGCACCATGTCTGCTTCTCAGATGAAGCCACATTCCACGTCTCTGGTACAGTAAATATGCACAATGTGCGAATCAGGGAATCAGAAAATCCCCATTATGTCATCGAACAACAGAGGGCTATCACGAAAGTGAACTTACGGTGCAGCCTGACGCATGACAGAATCATCGGACCCTTCTTTTTACAGAGCCCACAGTAACATGTAATGTGTATCTGGACATGCTGGAACTTTTTGTAGCAGCTCAGTTGCATGCACTCCAACCTTCGGTTACTTTTCAACAAGACGGTGCCCCACCACATTGGTCAATAATGGTTCGTGAGTTCCTGAATGCCACGTTTCCGGACAGATGGATTGACCGCCACTGTCCCATGACATGGCCACCTCGATCGCCCGACATAACCCCTCTAGACTTTTTCCTGTGGGGTTATGTGAAAGGCCAAGTTTTTTTAGCAGTGTTCTGGATGTCGAGACGTTGAAAAGCAGAATAACGGAGGTCATTGGCTCTGTCTCTGCTGAGATGTTAAACAAAACATGGAGTGAAATTGAATATCACTAAGATGTCCTCCGGGACACAAATGGCGCCCATGTGGAGGTGTACTGACACTGGAAAACAAAAACTTTACTTGAGCACTATCATTGTCGTGAAATCCATTTCTTGTACTTGAAATACATTTTTTATGTTAATTTTTGTAATGTGGGAAATACATTATTATGTATTCGTTTCTCATTACGTAGTGTGACGCAGTTTGAAGTGTTTGACTTGCTTTTCAATGTTTGTGCTCCTTTGATTCGTATTTTTGCATTTTAACGTCGATATTTATTTGTGCTTTAAGATTTCCAACGGATCTCACCGCATGCAAAGCGTTTCAAAAATGAGTAATTGTAATAAATGCGGGGAGTGGACTGGCATACTGTGTACGATTGCAACAGTTTATAAAGGCACAAATTGATCTGCGAATTGTATTGTTGTATCTTAAACAAGCTTCTGTGCGGACATGTTCTTGAATCAGCTGATTCACAGGCTTTCCTCTCAGTCAGATCGATATATAACGCCATGCCACCATGGGCGCCCATAGCTTAGTTTTCAGGAGGAGGCAAAAGTAGAAGCTGTAAACACAAGTAGCATAAACAACGTAAACTTCCACTGTGCCATCTATATCCTTTCACCATTTTTATCACATACACCTAGATAAGTTTAGATGAACACCAGACGACCCAAGTACGGCATAAAAAAGACTGACAGATGAAATTCCACAGCATGTTGTGCCAATAAAACAAAATTACTTTGAATTAATAACGAGGAACTGTACACCAATTATGTAATAAATAGTAAAACTGTACTGGTAATTCGATTTATTGGCGTAGGAATATATAAATAAGCGTTTCCAAGACAGAAACTGCAGCTTCTGTCTTGTCAAGTTAGACAGAAACAGCAGTTTCTGTCTAACTTCCTCGAAAAAGCCATCTGGTTGATGTGCGACAGCTTGGAAACGCTTATTTATATATTCCTACGCTAATAAATCGGATTACTGGTATAGTTTTACTATTTATTAAAAACTACTTTGTTGTTCTGAGCCTTGAGCATTTTGGCCATTTGTATCATATGTACTACAAAACTCCAGTAATCATTCAATTGATCTTCAAGAAGGAAAAAAACACCCCCAAGGCAAATTTCTGGAAAAAACTTGCGGAAATGGATGATGTCATTGCTCTGTCCACGTTATTTTTAATAAACAACGCATAGCAACTGAAAATTTTTGTTCCGACACCGATGGGATCGAATCCCAGATCTCTCGATAACTAGTCGAGTGCGTTCACATTTACGCTACGGTGCCAACAATTCTCCGCGTCATGCGTCGTTTATCAGTCAGCATCTGACTACACATATCCATATTGATGGTCTCAGCAACTGAGATGTCGTCGTCTGGTGGCATTTAACACAACAGCTATTTAATTGTAGCTGATAAATCCAAAGGGCGATAGAAATGGTGAATCAAATACGTGGAGATAATGTAATTAGATGATGTCATCGCACTGTCCACGTTATTTTATTTTATTTTTATAAACAACGCATAGCAGCTGAAAAAATGTTCCGACACGGCTGGGATCGAACTTCAGATCTCCCGATAACTAGTAGAGTGCGTTCGCATTTACGCTACGGTGCCAACAATATCGCCAAAAAACAATTCTCGTTGGGTTCGATCCTAGAGGTGTCGGAACACAATTTTTCAGTTGCTATGCGTTGTTTATAAAAAAAATAACGTTGACAAAGTGATGACATCACCATTTACATTATCTCCACGTCAGGCCCGTAGCCAGACAAGCAAGCTGGGAGGGGGGGGCGGCTGATGATTGAGATCGGGCGAAGGATATAAAGTGGTCGGGCAAAAGATGTAAAAGAGGTCGGGCACTATACTGTTGTGTGAGTCTCTAGGACGGGCAAAAGGAAACACAAGTCGGGCTCAGCCCGGTCTGGCCCTCCCCTGGCTACGGCCCTGCTCCACGTATTTGACTATATTCACCATATATATTCAAACTTGCAGAACTCTTTGTCCAGCAGCAAATGGCCGTTGTTGAGAATGATAAGTTTTTAATTTCTTTATCTTTCACCCTGCCCTACACTTTTACTGCAAATTCCCAATGTTTTTACTACTCCCCCCCCAGAAGTTCAACACAAACATTAGCAATCAGAATTAATGATATGCGAAAATCTTTGTAGTGCCTCCCAAGAACTGAAATGACAGTCAGATTTCCAGGGGAGGGCAAGTGCCCCCTCTTGCCCCTCCATATGGGTGCCCATGCATGCCACCCATCTCTCACGTCTTTTTTGTCCCTTGGTATCCAGTCTAGTAATTCAGTTGTCCAACGGTGATCAGTTTTTAAGAGTGGTACTGAAATTATTATTATTATTTTTTTTTTGTCGTCGTAGTCTTTTAATTATTATTACGTTCGAAGAGTCTTTCCTACGAGAGGCTAAAAACTTTCCAGAGCCTCACCTGGTGTCCCCCAAACTACGGCACTGACCACAAGGTTACTCACAACCAGTAACGTTTTAGCACATGGGCGAACTCGACGTTCTCCGGGGTCGTCAGGCTCTGAGGGGCCTCTGAAACACAATTTTGAGAAGCCTCTAAGAGTCCGAGATATCTCGGATATTTTATTTTTATTCATTGTTTTTGAATTTAAGTAAATAGCCATTGTAGATTCTGGTTGGAATAAACAAAATGCTTTTAATCTGAAGAAATATAGTATTTACAAGTTTCTTAATTTGTTTTCTGATGATGATGCTATAATTTTTTATCTTTCATTTTAAACTTTGAAATACGTTTTTCTGAAAACCTTGTAAATTTGCAAAAAGATAAAAAATAAAAAATAAAAAAAAATACTCTGGCGAACAACATTTTTTTTTTGTCAGGATTTCTCAATGCTAAATTTAACCCAAGGAAAATATTTTTTTTTCCCCGGAAAAAAAAAAGAAATGAAGAGAGAAAGAAAAACCTATTTTTGTCAGGTTCAGGGTCATTGGTTACGACAATTTACCACTAAATCATGTTCACTTATCAAATCTTGGTTGTAAACAAATTTTAGGAATATTTATTTATTCAGATAAACTAAGTGTTAACAAATATCCAGATGTGGGTCAGCGCTGCTCATATTCTCTTGCCATTTTTTACCTAAAACTTTTTTTTTTTTTTTCTAACTGTTGACCACACTACTGGGGAAGGGCAGTTTTCAAACTACGTGCAGTGCACGGAAGACTAGTTTGTTTTATCCTTCTGTACAGATGATCTGCATTTTGAAATGCGCCTTCTGTACGAAGACTTGTGCATGTGAAATATATCTTTGAAGATGCACTATTATGATTAATAACTAATTTAATTGTTTTGAGTTCATCTTTCGACACGATAAAAATACGTAAGAAGCGTTTATCGTCATCATATGTGAATAATTTTTAATGTTTTAGGTTCGCCACCTGGAAGTGCCGAATCGTGCCTCCGCAACCTTCGCATAGATTTATGCAATCTGATTGTCGAATCAAGGACACCAGGCATTACTGCCAATGGCTACGGCGAAGGGGTTCATTGTCCATCAGTGTCAGGAACAAACAGCCACCGTTGCAACCCAGCAAATGTTGAGGTATTAAATCTACGGTATTCCTTTGACTTATTGATTGATAAACTCAACTGGTTGTTCTATTTATGTTACGTAATTAGACCACTTAAACAGTCACTTTAGCTGTTTCGATGTTTTATTTGCTAACGTCCTTTTGTGTTTAGTTACTTTAAATGTTTTTTATTAACATTAACTGCTTACAGCACAGCACAGCACAGCACGGCTTACGGCAAGTAGGAGATCCTTAGGAGCGCTTGTTTCTTCGGTTTCCGACTAATCGCAACATTGAATGTCAAAAAATATCGTACGACGCCATCTGCTGATAAATGTTGTATTTATTCAAATACTGTAATGTGTAATAAAATAAATTTCTTCATCTCCAGTTTAGGTACTTTTTCTGAAAAACTACGATTATTGGAATATTTTTCTCATTTATTATAGAATGCTGTTTGTTGTTTACGACTATTTATTTTGATATAGGATATGTCAACAGCTGTATTTAATAACTTTGCTTATAGTGCAACATTTATTCAGTAGATGGCAGCAGATTTGCTTAATTGTAGTGCTTCTTCGTGGTCTTCGACGCGAGGCACGAAAACCGCAGGCTATGCAGGCGTAGAGGGTGGTAAGGATGTTGCGTTTTCTCCCTCGTAACTAATGAAGCAGTTTTGATGATTTTATGATTTAGTTAGCGTTATTTGGCGCGCTGTTAGCCGATTGGACTCGTCGTTTAATGAAGAAGGAGCTTTTGCAGGTAACAATTACATTTTGTCGACGCGGTTTCCACCATTCATGGAAACTTCTTATCAGCTGTGACTGGTTGAGTTCTCTGACTCTCCCGCGCGAACGTCTTCCAAACAAATGATTTCCTTAGAACTATATTTTTAATTGCGTTTAATAGTTGTAAAAGCGCATAAATAAATAAAAAAAAATATATATTTTTTTTAAATATGCTCTTTTTTTATTCTGGAATTTGTTTAAAAAGAAGTAATTTAAAATATAAAAAATTAAATCGTACCTTATTTCATGCAAGTAACAAAACATTTTTTCTATTTAAGAATTGTGTATGTATTGCATTTTATTTTGTAATAATAGCATAATATTATTTGCTCCTGTTAAAGGAATTTTACGTGGGAATGAAATTGCTGCACCCAAGTAACCACCAAATTAGGTGAAACACTATGTAACTGGTTCTTCTAGAAGGGTGTAGCAACTTTGTATCTGAAAATAAGTGACAGATAATGAAGTGAAAAAAAGCAGAACTAGGCAGATTTACAGGAAATTTTTTAGGGCTTGTTAGTGATATATGGGTACTTGTCCATTCCTCTCGAGGTAAATTGCATGCAAAAGTAAAATAATTTTGAAGAAATCGATTTAACTGTATAAAATACCTGCGTGTTCCTGTTCTCAGTATTTAGTAATTTATATATTTTTCTGTCTTTGCCAGTGACCAGACTTGTATTAGTACTTAAAGACCAAATTAGTTTTTTAATTTTGTTTGCTGGATTCTTGATTTTAAGTGTATATTGCTCGAATTTTTTAATTACCCATTATTCTGCATCTTGCTGAAGAATAGCCAAATGTTTTCTGGACTGATATGCTGTACCATTCTGCTTTTGACATCTTGATGTAATTGGTAACTTCCTTACAAGGGGTGATGTGCACTGATTTTCGAATTTTCTGTACTTCTACTATCTTAATGAGTGATATAGTGTTTTTACAAGTTATATTTTGTGACGTACCAGCATCTCTAGCAATTGTTATTTATTACTGTAGGCATTGATGTGCCAAACATTTTTTCATGCTGAATTTTCCATATTATTTTATGTTAATTTCCATAATCTCTGTGCATAACTTTTTTGTTTTCTAGATTTTTTCCCGATGTGTTTTCTGATGCATTTTATGTGCAAGTTTGATGACTATGGGGGTTTCATAACTCTTTATAGTGCAATATGGGAGACACAGGCTTCATGCATCAGTTTTGGTGTGCACTGTATAAATAAATGCTCAGATGTTTAGTTTTGTTACTATTCCTGAAATTAACTCAATACAGAGAAATCATCAGTAATATCAGATTGTTTATGAAATCAAATACTTTTCTAGTTTGGATATCAAAAGCTGCTGTCCAAAAGTTATTTGCTACATAATTGAAGTAGTAGCCTGCTACTGTTAGAAGTATTTTCCCTGAAAAGTGGCTAGTTATTAATGAATAGTTTTTCTTTTTCCATTTATTTCTCATCAAAAGCTGATTTTCTACATTTCCCATTGTTTAAAGGGTGTTGTGTTTGTTTTCTTCAAGGACAAAATGTTATAATGCATTCTAATTGGTACCATACATTTTATGAGTAGAAATATGAAAAAGGTAGCAAATTATCAACAGCAGTAATACTCAAGCTAAAAGTTTTGTTGTGATGTACATGCTTTACTTTGGTGCAGCACAGTTGACAGGGTAGTACTATGATCATTTCAGTTGAAATTTGATGTTTTACATATGAGCTAAACTCCATGGTTAGGTGCCACCTTGACAACAGCTTTTCAAAATAGTGCTTTTGACAGAAGAAAATAATGTGAATGGGAAAATCACTTTCTTTGGGAAATCAGTCATAGTTACAGATTATCTGTATGTCCACTTACCTGTGTCACCACTTCAAAATTCTTTTGAGACTAGTGACTTGTATGTTTTATTGAAATCAATTTGTACCTCAGAAACTCATGATTGCTTAACACCAACCAATTAAATGCTTCAAATGAAACATATTTAAGAATTTTCATTTTTTTTTATTTACTAAGTTATGAATAAATTCCAATTTTAGTAATAAAGGATACATGAAACAGAGAGAACATCCTATTGCAAGATGGTGTTTATCTACAACATAAAATGTGAATGTGATCTCAGCTATGTGGAGGAGATAACTGATAACAAAAGTAGCAGAACATAAAGCTGCAATTAAAAACATTTCAAACAAAACAGGTTTGGACAGACTTGTGCAAAATACAGGACACACACAGGTTGGAGTCTGGAAGAGCTGGCACACTAACAGCACTTTTTATAAAGAAAGGAAAAAAAGGTTGAAAAACTGGAAATTGGGAGAACTATATTTTATACTGGAAATAGGGAAAAAAGAAAAAAGATTTTAAAACTGGAAATAGAGAAAAAAGAAAAAAACTGGAAATAAGGAGAACTGTACATTTAATTATCATAGGTTTGATTTTTTCCTTAGGAGTGGCAACACCAGAGTCCTGATGGTAGATAGGTTTACTATCCCCAAGTTACACTTAAAATTTATGAGTGCAAATTTAGGATGAAATATGAATTATATTAAATAAGGAAAATAAAAAGCTAGTTGACACCAGGAACAGTGCCTTATGGTCATGTATCAGTGCTTCTCAAAAATAAAGTGATGATGTGCATGTACTTCTGTAGGTTTTGTCTCTTTCAATAGCAAGATATATCTGAGTATTTTGCATCATTGTGGATGTTATATACATATCTCCCATGACCATACTACAAGTTGCTTTTATTTATGAAAAGGAGAGAAACATGCTTTTGAAAACCATGTTTCTGAAATATAAAAGTGTTAGCTAGCTTTGTGACATCTTGAACTAGTATGAAAGTGATCATTGCTTACTTACTGTTGTATGTTTTTGATCAAAGGTGTTGAGTTTCCTTTACCAAATATTGCAAAGTTTGGAATATATTCTATGGAACTTAGTGTGTATAAGAATTGTTCCTTACAGGGATGTATGTTTAAGTTTAAACACATGTGCTGTGACAGTGCTTGAATTCATAACATTGCTTTAGATGCATGCAGAGCACATAATTAAAAAGCAAGCAAAATAGCAGTTTCTCAAAATCTGTCAGGTATCTGGTTCTTAAAAAGCTTTTAGAAACTTCGAAATGATAGTGTCGTGACATCTGCAGTATGTTGAAATTTAATTTCAGATGGAGATATATTGAAACATGCATTGAAGACAACGATAACATACAAACATAAAAAAGAAAAAGGAACTGTGTAATTATTTGTTAACAGGCATTCTATATAGTCAAACTAAAATAAAGTTAAAAATATAAATTAGTATCAAAATATGAGTTATCTTACACATAAATTTTGTTTCACCTTGTGATATGCCTTGATAATTGGTTTCAAATATATCCCCAAAACTAGTCAGGATTTTAGAAACTAGTATTCAAAATGACATATTCATAAAAATGTGTATTATACACTAATACAAAGCAACTGGTATCTAGAGTTCATTTTCTGGCAGTGAGCCTAACTGACCCAAGGCAAGTTGAAATGAAGGCATACATGGTACCGGCAATATCTACCTAGTGAGAAAATTAAGCATCCAGATAAAAGGGGACATCATGGAATATTTTGCTGATTAGTACACAGTTTTGAATAAAAAGCATTTCTAGTTCACTGACTGCAAGTGGGTGAAGAAAAGCAGGAAATTTATGGATAAACTTTGCCACATTCTTTAGGAAACATGTTTCTTTATGTGAAATACAAAATTTTTAGTAATCCTAAAGTACTAATGATATGCCATGTAGAGAAATACACTGCATCTAGATGTATATTTCTAGATCTTGGTTACTACTAGTTGTTGATAAAAACATTTCTCCAGTCTGATCTGTTATAGAAGAAATATCAAAGAGAGAGAGAGAGAGAGAGAGAGAGAGAGAAAAAACTTCTGGGAAAATTACGCATTGGGGAACCTGAAAAATGTGGAGAAAATTTGGCAATGGTTTAAGTAATTGGATGCAGTAGTAATTTTTTAAATGAAAATTTTAGAAGCATAGGTCTGTAGGTCTCATTCAAAAATACTGTTGTGTTCCTAGCCTAAAAAAATGCATGTATAAAACTGGATAATCTGTAATATGGATTAGAGTTGTGGCTAGCAGACATATTAAGAGTTTTTAAAAATTTAGCAGGCATGTACATAGAATCTGATTTGGGAGGATACATACATAACATTGTTATATCCCCCCCCTCTACCCACCAACATGTGAATGTCACCCTGGTAGACAAGTGATGTGGAGCAGTAGTTTCAAACCATTAACCTGTCTAGTTTCAAATCCTGGATAAGGCATAGATGGTGTATTAGTCTTACAGCACTCTTTCCCTTTCCTGGAGCCAGTGACCTGAAATTGGAGATGGGTGACTGCTTATAGTACACTGAGTGGCTCATAGTGGTCATGAAACCCCCACCTAAAAAAAATCAAGGTGGCTGAAGTCTTGATAGATTGCCTTGACATTGTGAAACCTGTCTGTACAGTCAGTCAGAGCAATTCAGATATTTGCAAGGTGGTGCATATGTGTGCATATTTGAAGGGAAGGGGAGAATACTGTGTGTGTGTGTGTGTGTGTGTGTGTGTGTGTGTGTGTGTGGGATGATGGACTAAAAAATGGGAAAATATGTTCTCTTTCTGTACAAACATTCCTTTTGATTTTACCCTGAAAGAATCCATGAATTTCTCTAAAAAATTATTTTATTTAAAATTTATCCAGCTGTGAGTGAAATTTTAAAAATGTCACTCTTGGGAGAGGTTTGATCTCCTCTCCATAAGGATGGCCCTATAATTTGAATATGTATGAGCTGAGCTATCATCCAACTAAATATCTATATTGAGGCCACTTAGCATGAAAGTTTTATGTGAGCAGAGCTACAAAATGCATAAAAGAAAAAATTCTTCTGCCTGGACATTTAGAGTAGAGATATTCAAAATGGCATATGCATTTGACATCTTGGAGAAATACTCAGGCAAATTTCTGAAAAATGACAAAAATTCATATGATTTAAAATACCAAGGCAGTTAAGTTCACTTTCTTATGAAGCAAGTATCACTGAATTTATGCTAAAATTACACTAAGCAATGTAAAAAGTGCTGTTTGAGCTCAATACAAACTAATGCATTTTAGCTTTGCCAGTTAAAAGATGAAATTTATTTACAGCAAAAAATTACACAAATTAAAATAGTAAAAGGCAAGATCTTCCGAGGTTACTACAACATTCGAATTACCCAGTGGTCCGCTGGCCATTGGCCAGTAAAACTTCCATCGGGCCACTGAACTATTGATTTTACTGGCCTGGCTGACCAGTAAGTTTTTTTTTGTTTTTTTTTAATTTGTCACAAGTTGAAAAATGAATTTCTGTTTCTTCTTTTTTGTTTGGTGTTCTTTTTAGGCTGCAAACTAATGATAGGTTTAAAAACAAATATTGGAGATAATTCCATTAAAATGATACATTATTTTCTACATATATTGTAAATATCTTTAAGCTTTTTTTTTTTTTTTTATTATTATTATTTTTCAGACCAGTTTGCATTTTGGTTTACTAGTGGTTTACAAATTCTAGTAGTATGCTGGGCCAGTAGAAGATTTATTTCTAATTCTAACACTGCTACTATAACCTCATCATCAGGCTGAGTGCTGTACAGGAACGAGCATACACACAAATATATCATCATCATTGTCAACCATTATCAATCCACTGCTGGACGAAGGTCTCCCCAAGTTTCCTCCACAACGGTCTGTCTTGTGCCAGTCTCCTCCATGTCACTCCTGCATATTTACGAATTTCATCCACCCATCTCCCATGTGGTCTTTTTCTGGGTCTTTTCCTGTCCCTTGGAATCCAATCTAAAATTTCGGCTGTCCATCTATGGTCTGTCCTTCTGGCAGTATGTCCAGCCCATTGCCATTTCAGGGATTTAACTCTGATCATGATGTCTTCCACTCTCGTCATTTTTCGGATCCACGAGTTCCTCTTCTTATCTCTCCTGGTTATACCAAGTATGCACCTCTCCATGCTGCTTTGAGTTGTCTGCAGCCTTTGTATGTCTCTTTTAGTTAAGGTCCACGTCTCTGCACCATACGTAAGCACTGGAAGGATGCATTGATCAAACACTTTTCTTTTAAGACATAATGGCATATTGCTCTTGAAAATTATGCTGTTTCTTCCAAAAGCTCTCCAGGCAAGTTTTGTACGCCGATTAATTTCTTCATCAATGTGACCCTCACTTGATATCTGCTGTCCAAGATAAACATACGTATCTGTTATCTCCAGTTTTTCTCCATCAATCGATAAATCTTCATTTCTTGTAAAAGCATTGAACATCACTTTTGTCTTCTGAAAGTTCATTTTTAATCCCACTTCTTTACTCTTGTCAGCAAGTTCCTGGATCATACTCTGCAGCTCTGATGGGGTAGTTGCAAAAATGACTACGTCATCAGCAAAACGAAGGTGGGTTAGATAATCTCCATTAATCTTTATCCCTTTGTTTTCCCAGTTCAGTGATTGAAAGACATTTTCCAATGTGGCATTAAAGAGCTTCGGAGATATGGTGTCCGAAGCTCTTTACAGTATGAAAATACCGAAATGCAATAGTAATCACAAAAACTGTTGCCAACAGGTAAGTTCGAAAATTGGGCAAATAGTTCTAATTATTTAGTATCCCTTACCCATGGAGGTCTTTAATTATGTACCAACCCTATGTGAGTGTTGTGTCAGAACTGCATGATTAAATAATTAGAACTATTTGCCCAGTTTTCGAACTTACCTGTTGGCAACAGTTTTTGTGATTACTATTGCATTTTGGTCTTTTCATGCTGTATATATTCATGTGTATGCTCATTCCTTTACAGCACTTGGCCTGATGATGAAGTTATTGTAACCTTGAAAGATCTTGCTTTTCATTATTTTAACTTGTGTAATTTTTAGCTATAAATAAATTTCATCTTTTAACTGGCAAAACTAGAATGCATTGGTTTGTATCATGCTCAGACAGCTCTTTTTACCTTGCTTAGTTTATTTTCGTAATTGGAAAAACACTGATGGCATTGCCTCTTGTATGACTTTTCCACTCAGTCATCAGTCCAAAGTCTTTAGAAACTTCTTCAAATAAATAAATTTCCGTATGTGCTATCCAGTCGAAGTAATAAGATTTTTTCAATGGTTAACACATATATAATTTGTATAATTGTTCAAAATATGCTAAGCACCAAAATTTCAGTGCTCTGAAAAGTTCTTTATTGGTGTGAGGGATTTCCTTTGACCCATGTTCTTGTCACCTTCTTGACCAGTGATTCCAAAATGAAGCTGCCAGATGTAGTGATATATTAATGAGTAAAATATCTGTCAGTAGTACTACAGACTGAAAACACAAAAGTGTTAGGTATTAATGTAAAGGATCCATATAATTTTGCAGAAATGAAAGGCAGAAAAAAAAGTCATTTTGTATAAGTATTTTCTGTGTTGCGTATATTTGTTGAGGTAGAAAGGCTTCATTATCAAATTTGTACTATTCATTTTATGTTTTTTTTTAAGAATGAAGATGTACTAGTCAGTTTTCTCTTGGGGGAGGGGGAGGGGAGTCTCAGATTTGTAATTCAGCTTCTAGCAATCTACCAATTATTCTGGAACAGAATTGTGTGCAGTTTGCCAACTGTATGGATACTGCATGAGCTTGCTCTGTATTTAATTTACATGCATGAAAGCTAACAATAGATAGTCAGATAATTTTTCTTTTTATGATATTGGAATGTTAGATGGCATGTTATTTTTTTCATTACAGTGAACTCTCCATAACACCAATGAAATGGTTGTGAATATAAAAAGGAGAAATGTGCTAGAGGAGGTGAGGGTCTAACATCCTTTGAGGTTTGGGGGAATTCATACGTTTTCAATTAAATTTTCATTTATTAACAAAAAAATAAATAAATGCTCCTTGTTTTGAATAGACAAAACACTAATGCCATTTGTTATTTCTCTGGTCTTCAAATAGCTGCTATGAATACCACTTTCAGCTTCAATTATCTCTTAAGAATTTCTTAATCTTTCAGAGTTATCACAAATCAACATGGTTAAAGTTTCTAGACATGCTAAGAATCTCAAAATTATTTTTATTGTGCATTATGTTTAACCTAATTGTTAAGCCTCCTCAAACAACTCTGGTTTTCCTTGTAGTGGTATGAGTCACTTGAGCGAAATGATACCCCATGTTTTCATCAGGTTGGATCACTGTCATTGTGGTACCCATTGTTATTCCTCTTAAGAATTTTTTTGTGTTTCTGAAAAGTAATGTCCTTCTTGTATTAGTAGATTCCAAGCTGTTGGTAGCTCTATGGAATACCCATTGTTACAGTTATATATATGGGATGTAAGGTCAGGTGATGCGTAACATCACAGCCTCTCCTTGACAAATGTCAACCCCGCCTTCTCGTGGTGCATCCTGTTCCCACTAAAGGGGCTCTGACGACCGCCAATAGCGGTATAACTATACCATCGGGATTAGAGGAAATTCTATCCCACACTCACCAACCCGCTTGGCCAGCGTGGTGAGTTATGGCCAAACCCCTCCAAAATGATTCCACAACTTAAATCTTGGCTCTCAGTCTCCGGCAGCTGGAATGTACCTGGCCAAGGCAGCGGCCAGTGCGACATGAAGGCAGAGGGTGCTAAGAATCCCCGGAGGACCGGACTAGGCTGCCATCTGATGCTGACCTTGGCTACGTACAATGGACGCTCCCTATCTTCTGATTCAAGGCTTCTTGAATTGGAAGAGGAACTACAAAGGATCAAGTGGGACATCGTGGGGCTAAGTGAGGTAAGGAGAAAAGGAGAAGATCTCATCGAACTCAAAAGTGGACATCTCTTCTACTATCATGGGACAGATACTGGCAGAACTAGTGGTGTTGGATTTATAATAAACAAGAAACTGAAGGATAAAGTTGTAGAAGTTGAAAGTTCCTCTGACAGAGCTGCACGACTTGTTATCCAACTCTCGAAAAGATACCAGGCTCAGATTATTCAAACTTATGCACCCACCACAAGTCATGCTGAAGAAGAAATTGAAGAATTTTATGAGGAAATTTGTCATCTAAATAATAAAGGTAAGCAGCATTTGAAAATAATTATGGGAGATTTCAATGCAAAAATAGGGCAACGGCAACAGAATGAAACTTCAGTAGGTAAATTCGGTCACAGCAACAGAAACCAGCATGGAAATACTCTCGTTGAGTTTGCAGAGGCAGAAGGGTTTTTCATCTTGAACTCCTTCTTCAAGAAAAAGCCACACAGGAAATGGACTTGGAGACATCCAAATGGGACGACAAGTGAAATTGATTTTATTATGTGTAACAAAAAATTCGTCATAGAAGACTGCAGTGTGCTAAACAAGTTCAACACAGGTAGTGACCATAGATTGGTGAGATGTAAGATGCACCTCAACACTAAACTTGAACGTGGCAAGCTCATAAGACAAACAAAATCTATTGACATAACCAACCTTAAAAAACACCATAATACCTTCAAGTTGGAACTGAAGAACAGGTTCTCTGCTTTAGAAGGCCTAACATCAGAAGAAGTGGACATCTCTGAAGTTAACAGAAAAGTAACCAAAGCTCTTATGGAAACAGCAACAAAATTAGCTGGGTCTAAGAACAAGTTGCATGTAAATAAATTATCAGGAAAAACAAAAATGTTGATGCAAAAAAGAAGAGAGATGAGGACAACTAAAGAAGATGTGACTTCCAAAGTGGAATATATAGAGCTATGCAAGACAGTAAGAAAAAGTATCACTGAAGACGTAAGAAAATTCAACTGTGAACTAGTGAGGAAAGCAATTGAAAACAACCAAAGCCTAAAGATAGCAAAGGGACATCTCAGTAAGGGAAGAAAACAGATTATGGCACTGAGAAAAGAAGATGGTTCTGTAACAAGAAATAGAGGCGAAATTTTGACAAGAGTGAAAGATTTCTACTCCAAATTATATGAAAGGGATGATACATGCACTCCAGACATCATGAAAGATACCAGTACCAGAGTTCCTCCAGTCCTTCCAGCAGAAGTTGCACATGCAATCAAGAACATGAAGCGGGGAAAAGCTCGAGGAGAAGATGGAATTACTGTAGACATCATACAAGAAGCAAGTGGAGAAATCGAAACAGTACTCCCCCAAATTTTCACTTGATGCCTTAATGAAGGAAAGATTCCTGAGGATTGGAACACCGCTACAATGATCCTGCTACATAAGAAAGGTGACATTGAGGATCTCGGAAACTACAGACCTATCAGCCTCCTATCAGTAGTTTATAAAATCTTCACTAAAGTTCTTTCACACCGCTTGAAGGTAACACTGGACATGGCTCAACCGAGAGAACAAGCTGGATTCAGGGTGGCTACAGCACAATAGATCATATCAACGTGCTGAAAGAACTAATTGAAAGAGCGAGGGAATATGAACTTCCATTGTGCGTGGCTTTTATCGATTATGAAAAAGCCTTTGATTCGGTGAAACCATCAGCAGTTACAATGGCTCTGAAAACCTGCGGTATGGAAGATGCATACATTAATATTATTAATAACATCTATGAAAATGCAAGTGCAAAGATTAGGCTGTTTGAAAATAAAACACACGTAAAAATTGGAAAGGGAGTGAGACAAGGTGACACCATATCTCCGAAGCTCTTTAATGCCACATTGGAGGGTGTTTTTCAGTCGCTGAGCTGGGAAAACAAGGGGATAAAGATTAATGGAGATTATCTAACCCACCTTCGTTTTGCTGATGACGTAGTCATTTTTGCAACTACCCCATCAGAGCTGCAGAGTATGATCCAGGAACTTGCTGACAAGAGTAAAGAAGTGGGATTAAAAATGAACTTTCAGAAGACAAAAGTGATGTTCAATGCTTTTACAAGAAATGAAGATTTATCGATTGATGGAGAAAAGCTGGAGATAACAGACACATACGTTTATCTTGGACAGCAGATATCAAGTGAGGGTCACATTGATGAAGAAATTAATCGGCGTACAAAACTTGCCTGGAGAGCTTTTGGAAGAAACAGCATAATTTTCAAGAGCAATATGCCATTATGTCTTAAAAGAAAAGTGTTTGATCAATGCATCCTTCCAGTGCTTACGTAAGGTGCAGAGACATGGACCTTAACTAAAAGAGACATACAAAGGCTGCAGACAACTCAAAGCAGCATGGAGAGGTGCATACTTGGTGTAACCAGGAGAGATAAGAAGAGGAACTCGTGGATCCGAAAAATGACAAGAGTGGAAGACATCATGTTCAGAGTTAAATCCCTGAAATGGCAATGGGCTGGACATACTGCCAGAAGGACAGATCATCGATGGACAGCCAAAATTTTAGATTGGATTCCATGGGACAGGAAAAGACGCAGAAGAAGACCACATGGGAGATGGGTGGATGAAATTCGAAAGTATGCAGGGGTGACATGGAGGAGACTGGCACAAGACAGACCGTTGTGGAGGAAACTTGGGGGGAGACCTTCCTCCAGCAGTGGATTGATAATGGTTGACAATGATGATGATGATGATGATGATATATATATATATTTATTTGATGACAGCAACTGCTAATCTAATTTGCTTTTCTTTACTGATGTTATCATGCCAACACCAAGAATTGATTGGGGGTAAAATAAAAATTTTGTCTGGTGGAATTGTTTCCCTGATTCAAGGTGGCATAGGTTCATGGTTAGGACAAAAGTGCATTCTGATTCATATGAGCTTTTAATGGGTTTTGTAAGTTCCCATATCATGTGTAAGTTTTAAATTAACAGCTGAACACACACAGAATTGTAATAAAGTAGAAAAACAAAATGGCAGCTGCAAGGTTGACTAGTACTTTTAAACATCAGCTCTATATAGAAATATAATAATCACTGACTCTGGAAAGAAGATGCCATAACTGGAAGTGTGGAACAAATCAATTCTAAAGTTCATTTTGAAAAGCTTCTTAATCTAATTACATTTCATGAAGGATCAGATCAACTGTAACTATGATATTCTGTGATATGCTGTATCCTACACTCTTTACTGACAAGTAAAATGCCTGACTATACTCAGGGCTCGGGGCAAAGCTAACCTGATTACACTGTTAATTTTGTGAAACCAATTCACTGACAAAACTAAATCTTTTGTTTATCTGTATTTCTCCGTGCACTAATGGGGTGCCAAGTGTCGATGACCCTTACCCCTAAGACTCCAAGGGATGGGAGGAAAGAAATGAAAGGAATCTTCCCACTCATGCTTCCATCACGATGTCCCCCTTAACTGTCAACTACCAGACAAACGGTTTCTTTCTTTTCAAAAATGCATCTGGGTGGATAAGATAAACATCTTTGTTAAGCATATTCCTTACTATTCCATTTCATCAATTATATGTAAACTTTCAGTGTTCCCAAAGTGTTCCAAAGATATTTTTTTTAGTTACATATTAAACGTGTATGCAGTACACATTTTGTTTATTAGAAATACATTGAACTCCAGTATGTTTCCAGATGTACTGATAAATACCAAGTCCAAGACAGAACGAGTACTTTGAAACAGCAACCAGGAAGAAGAAAGGGCCAAGCTTAGTGACCACCGTGACCCATTATCTCCCTTTTTACCCTCCGGCTCAATTCTCATCTCCCGCGCATTGAGTAAATATCCTCCGTGTATATTGTATAGCTTGTCTGAAGCAAGACAGAAGTAACAATGATGTTGCGGAAATACGAATATTTGTATTTTTTAGAAATGCGACCAAAACTTTTTTTAATGTACGTACATACAACATCAATATATCCATGTGCTTTTTAGGTCTCAGTTCAAGTTCGAACACTAGCTTTTCAACTGGAACTATATTATGCAGTGGAAGTACACACTCCGTAACTATAATTCCATAGTCAGGTTAGTTAGCCTTGCCCTGAGTATAGTTAATGCACTAAAATTAAAGGATTAAGAAAATTCGATCTATGAAATAATGTCTTTTAAATGCAAACGTTGCCTCCATACTTCTTTGCCCTGCCTAGCTGTGAAGTAAATATACTAGAATGAATTTGCATTTAAAAAATAAAAGCAACTAAATCATGGCATATGAACGAAACACGAACAGTATTAATAAAATATTCTATGGATACAGAAGCTCACCCAGATTGGAATGATACAAAACTATATACAACACATCAGACACATAAAACGATTTTAATGTCTGAAGTGATTATCACTGAACAAACAAGGTCTATGAACTGTAATGAGCAACCTCCCACCCTACTTCCATATGCGTGGCAATTTGTCATAGAAAAAGAAGCAGAAATCTGAAAGTTAGGTCCTGATGGACATAGCTTGTATTCAGTTGATGTGGACATATTAAGTCAATTAATTCTCAAGACTGATGGTCGATATGAACTAACTACGTAGATCCTGCTCAAATTTGCATGTGGAGATCGATTATGAATGAGGAGGCAGAATATAAGCCATGCAAGAACACTCATAGGTTACTATCGAAAATGGGCGATGCCGGTCTCGAAACGTACGGAAATGGGATGTCAATGGTGGAGTGAATGAAACACCTGGTGTGTCTTCAGGAACCAAGCTATTATAATGCCTGTTTTTAACTTTGGACCACCCCTGTTCTTTCACCTTATTGTAGTGTGCAACAAATGTTGAAATTTTACCTGGCAAAGGAATACAGTGAATTTGGTATGAATGTAAGTACTCATGTTTGCACCTATGTATTACTTTTTAGTAATGTTTAAAGAAGAATGGATGCCTTATACGAAACTTTATTTGGGTTGACTATATATGCACTGTTGATATCCTGCACCCCTCCCCACCCCGACAATTGTTGGACATTCTGGAGGCCGTGAGCTCAGGGCTTTAGCTATTCTGCTCATGGGCTGATCATTGAACCGAATGAACATTTCAAGTTTAACTTTATAACTCTTTTAACTATATTGTGTATGTTAAGCCCTAATTCTGGTTTTATGTATGGAAGTAAATTAAAGAAATTCAGTACTATGATTCTGTTGTGCTGCCATTGGTGTACACATAAGTTGTAATGTGAGTAACAGTAGCCTATATCATAACTTGTTTGTGCAACTTAAGACTAAATGGGGTTGACAAATAATTGGAACTCCGTACCCTGTCTCCATGCCTCACTGGGGTGATTCCTTGGTAGAGTGGAGTTGCTTCTTAAACTGATGACATCTTTACCAATTCCTCTGTTTCACATCAACTCCTGTTTCCATGAATACTCTGCACAATTATTGTTATTCTTCGGTCCTTCCCTTTAGGCTGTGCTGATGGCCAAGCAGCCTGGGTTTGAATCCCAAATGAGACATGGGTGGGGCATTTGCCTTACAGCACTGGTTTTCTCCTTTGCCTGGAACCAGTGGGCCCCAAATTAGGGGAAGGCACTTACTTATACAGTAGTGGGAAAAATGATTGAATCACCATTCCATAAGTAGCATATTCAACTATCGAGCTGTTGTATGTGGAAATATTGTAGTACTGACGATATTCAACAATAGTGTGCAATGCAGAGAACTGTTGCAATTGTGTTTTAGTATTAAATGACACATGAAATATCGAAATAACATAAAAATATTTAATGCTTCACTTAATACATTACAACTGAATATGCATTAGTAAATTAGTTATGTATCAATGGCCTGTTGCTCCAAAAAATATTGTAACAATTTGGAAAGTAGACCTAAATAATCTAAATAGATGGTTTTGCAGTTAGAAAAGCAAAGAAATACATCCATAGTATTTCGTTGAACCTCCCTTCACCTTGATAATGGCTGCACATCTGTCTGGCATAGATTTGATCAAGTTCTAATTGTATGTTTCATTCACATGATGATATGAAACATTAATTAGCATCTCCTGTAACTGCACTTTTTAGATTGGGGCTTCCTATCAGCAACCTTTCTCACTAGTTTAGACCAGCAATTTTCAATTGGGTTAATGTCAGGGTTATTCCCAGCCTAGGGTAGGACCGTTATGTTATTGTTACAGAGATAATTTTGCATCTAAAATATAAAAAGGAAGGGCAAATTAATCAGTAAACTGTACCTTAGCATACTATACAGTTGTAGGAAGGATCATCATCGTTGTCGATCATTATCAATCCACTGCTGGACTAAGGTCTCCCCAAGTTTCCTCCACAATGGTCTGTCTTGTGCCAGTCTCCTCCATGTCACTCCTTCCTACTTTCGAATTTCATCCACCCATCTCCCATGTGGTCTTCTTCTGGTCTTTTCCTGCCCCTTGGAATCCAATCTAAAATTTCGGCTGTCCATCGATGGTCTGCCCTTCTGGCAGTATGCCCAGCCCATTGCCATTTCAGGGATTTAACTGTGATCATGATGTCTTCCACTCTTGTCATTTTTCGGATCCACGAGTTCTTCTTATCTCTCCTGGTTACACCAAGCATGCACCTCTCCATGCTGCTTTGAGTTGTCTGCAGCCTTTGTATGTCTCTTTTAGTTGAGGTCCACGTCTCTGCCCCATATGTAAGCACTGGAAGGATGCATTGATCAAACACTTTTCTTTGAAGACATAATGGCATATTGCTCTTGAAAATTATGCTGTTTCTTCCAAAAGCTCTCCAGGCAAGTTTTGTACGCCAATTAATTTCTTTATCAATGTGACCCTCACTTGATATCTGCTGTCCAAGATAAACGTACATGTCTGTTATCTCCAACTTTTCTCCATCAATCGATAAATTTTCACTTCTTGTAAAAGCATTGAACATCACTTTTGTCTTCTGAATGTTCATTTTTAATCCCACTTCTTTACTCTTGTCAGCAAGTTCCTGGATCATACTCTGCAGCTCTGATGGGGTAGTTGCAAAAATGACTACGTCATCAGCAAAACGAAGGTGGGTTAGATAATCTCCATTAATCTTTATCCCTTTGTTTTCCCAGTTCAGTGATTGAAAGACATTTTCCAATGTGGCATTAAAGAGCTTCGGAGATATGGTGTCACTTTGTCTCGCTCCCTTTCCAATTTTTATGTGTGTTGTATTTTCAAACAGTCGAATCTTTGCACTTGCATTTTCATAGATGTTATTGATAATTTTAATGTATGCATCTTCAATACGGCAGGATTTCAGAGCCATTGTAACTGTTGATGGTTTCACCGAATCAAAGGCCTTTTCATAATTGATAAAAGCCATACACAATGGAAGTTCATATTCCCTCGCTCTTTCAATTAGTTCTCTCAGTACGTGGATATGATCTATTGTGCTGTAGCCACTCCTGAATCCAGCTTGTTCTCTCGGTTGAGCCATGTCCAGTGTTACCTTCAAGCAGTGTGAAATAACTTTAGTGAAGATTTTATAAACCACTGATAGGAGGCTGATAGGACTTTAGTTCCTGAGATCCTCAATGCCACCTTTTTTATGTAGCAGAATCATTGTAGCGTTGTTCCAATCCTCAGGAATCTTCCCTTCATTAAGGCATCGAGTGAAAATTTGGGTGAGTACTGTTTCGTTTTCTCCACTTGCTTCTTGTATGATGTCTACAGTAATTCCATCTTCTCCTGGAGCTTTCCCCCGCTTCATGTTCTTTATTGCATGTGCAACTTCTGCTGTGGGAGGACTGGAAGAACTCTGGTACTGGTACCTTTCATGATGTCTCGAGTACATGTATCATCCCTTTCATATAATTTGGAGTAGAAATCTTTCACACTTGTCAAAATTTCGCCTGTATTTCTTTGTGGAATAACTTTTTTACGGGTCTTATAGAGGTTATTTTTAATGAAAGTTGGTTGTCAAATTTTCGAACTAAAGCCTAGTTCGTCATCAGGACTATGTCACTGGAGTAGTTGCTGCCACTCAATTGGAAGAGTCCATCCACAATTATCGTTAATTGTGGTACTTCTTCTTCTTGCTATTTCGATCCCTTCTTCTAGTTTCCTCTTTACTAAGTTTGACTGGTATGCGATTATTTTCACTGAGTCCCAATTTATGGAGTGTCCACTTGCTTGTACATGTCTGTCTAGCCCTGTTTTGTTCCCATTGGGAACAAAACAGGGCTAGACAGACCCATGTACTTGCTTGTACATGTCTGTCTAGCCCTGTTTTGTTCCCAATGGGAACAAAACAGGGCTAGACAGACATGTACAAGCAAGTGGACACTCCATAAATTGGGACTCAGTGAAAATAATCGCCCACCAGTCAAACTTAGTAAAGAGGAAACTAGAAGAAGGGATCGAAATAGCAAGAAGAAGAAGTACCACAATTAACGATAATTGCGGATGGACTCTTCCAATTGAGTGGCAGCAACTACTCCAGTGACATAGTCCTGATGACGAACTAGGCTTTAGTTCGAAAATTTGACAACCAACTTTCATTAAAAATAACCTCTATAAGACCCGTAAAAAAGTTATTCCACAATCACTATGAATAGAGGTGCCATAAATGCATTTACAACTGTATTTCTTGTTACAGAGCCATCTTCTTTTTTCAGGGCCATGTCCCTTTGCGATCTTTAGGCTTTGGTTGTTTTCAATTGCTTTCCTTACTAGTTCACAGTTGAATTTCCTTACGTCTTCAGTGATACTTTTTCGTACTGTCTTGCATAGCTCTATATTTTCCACTTTGGAAGTCACATCTTCTTTAGTTGTCCTCATCTCTCTTCTTTTTTGCATCAACATTTTGGTTTTTCCTGATAATTTCTTCACATGCAACTTGTTCTTAGATCCAGGTAATTTTGTTGCTGTTTCCATAAGAGCTTTGGTTACTTTTCTGTTAACTTCAGAAATGTCCACTTCTTCTGATGTTAGGCCTTCTAAAGCAGAGAATCTGTTCTTCAGTTCCAACTTGAAAGTATTATGGTGTTTTTTAAGGTTGGTTATGTCAATAGATTTTGTTTGTCTTATGAGCTTGCCACGTTCAAGTTTAGTGTTGAGGTGCATCTTACATCTCACCAATCTATGGTCACTACCTGTGTTGAACTTGTTTAGCACACTGCAGTCTTCTATGATGAATTTTTTGTTACACATAATAAAATCAATTTCACTTGTCTTTCTATTTGGATGTCTCCATGTCCATTTCCTGTGTGGCTTTTTCTTGAAAAAGGAGTTCAAGATGAAAAACCCTTCTGCCTCTGCAAACTCTACGAGAGTATTTCCACGCTGGTTTCTGTTGCCGTGACCGAATTTACCTACTGAAGTCTCATTCTGTTGCTGTTGCTCTATTTTTGCATTGAAATCTACCATAATGATCTTCAAGTGCTGCTTACCTTTATTATTTAGATGACGAATTTCCTCATAAAATTCTTCAATTTCTTCTTCAGGATGACTGGTGGTCCTCTGGGGATTTTTAGCACCCTCTGCCTTCATGTCGCCTTGGCCAGGTACATTCCAGCTGCCGGAGACTGCGGGCCAAGATTTAAGTTGCGTAGTATACATGTGTTTAAATACCTACTGTTTTGGCTCGATGACTAGGCACTCCATTGTGTCAAAAAATGACATCCAAACTTGTCTCTGATAGAATGTTGCAAAAGGCCACGAAGGATCGTTATGTATCCTGCAGCATTCATTGTACCATCTGTGAATTGAAGCCGCCCTCTACAATTGCATGGGAAATGCACCCCCAAACCATTTGACTGGGTTGATGCTTCACAGTTCCTGTAATGCAGTCAAGATGGTATTTTTCTGAAACTCAACAACTCACATACTGCATTCCATCGGATTCATAGAGATTAAATTTTGATTTGTCAGAAAATACCACGTTTTTCCTGTCATCTTCTGCCCATGCTTTATGTGCTGTTGCCCACTTGAGACGATCAGACTTCATCTTTGTCAACAATGGCTTGTTCGTAGGATGGCATGCAGTCAGGCTCACACTGTTAAGTCGATTCCTAGCAGTGTGAGTTTGCTACTTGTCGTCTGAGTGCACTTTCCCAAGCTGGTTTCAGGTCAGTGGATGTTGCAAACCTGTTTTGGAGTGAAAGTCTTTTCAAATATGATCCTGTGATAGTGTTGATATCTTCTTCCTGCCCCTGCATTTTGTTCATTCTGTACTACCAGTTTCTTTAACCCTTTGAGTCTTAGCGATGCATCTAGTGTACACAATTACGGCAAGGCATACCACAAGCTGATATGGAGGAAATGATTGTATCTTCAGACCATCCAATCTTTGTATGCATGACCTGTCTTTCATTATATAGCCCTGAACAAAAGACACATATTCAAACCCTATTTCTTTGCATGTAACATTCCAACAATCCTATTGCTGTTGTCAATGTTGAAGCATCATGTAGGCATAATTTCAGAATTATCCCACATGGACGGTAATACATTTGGCAAATTTCTACGTGGTCATGATGCAAATTACATATGACGTAGCTACCCACGCTGATAACTCAGCTCCAGTAGTCGCTAAATGTGTATAACACCACATTTGCACTTCAAAACCTCACTATCCTGAAGTTTTTGTGGCTAACGTATTCTAATACATGGGCTTAGTTGACAAAAGTTATTCGATAGATTACAGTAGTTCATCTTGGTGGAAAAGCAATAAGTAGCAGTAACGTTTGTGTTGGTTTGTGTGTTTGCATGATCAGTGGAGCATGGCGTCAATGTCTGGCCTTCACAAGAGAAAGAGTTCTCTTGTTTTAGTGAAAGATGATAGCAGTGATGACAGCGATGTCACTGAGGAATATTATGAAGAACAGTTTGTCAGTAGGACAGGTGAGAGCGAAATAGATTTATTGTGTAGTTCGTCTGAGAATGAAGTTGGTACATGTGTTCCTGATGCCCGTCAATGGTACAGAGTTTCGACAGGGAAAGTTTGCCATAGCCGATCTCGGTTTGCTTTTAGTGGCACCCCTGGAATTACTGCAGGTGTTTTACCTGCGAATGCAACATTCTTAGACTACTTTGAAATATTTTTTGATGACAAATTGTTACAACTGATTGTTGATGAAACCAACAAAAGGGCAGAACAAATTAGGAGAACTGGACAGCTGAAACCACATTCAAGAGTTACAAAGTGGACAGAGACAAATATTTCAGAGCTAAGAACTTTCTTTGCTGTGTTAATTTTGCAAGAAATTGTTCAGAAGCCAGATGTAAAAACTTACTGGTCCAGACAAAAAAATATTGAAACACCATTCTTCTCACAAATCATGCCTGAATGCAAGTTTTTACTGCTAATGAGATTTCTGCATTTTAGTCTTAATGAACGGCCCTGCGTGCATCCAAACCCAAAGCTAAAAAAGATTGGTGCTGCATTCGATTACATTAGACAGAGGTTTTCTCAAGCATATATTCCTTCCAGAGATATCTGCGTTGATGAAAGCCTTATTCTCTTTAAAGGACGTCTCAGCTGGAAACAGTATTTGCCAATGAAAAGATCTTGGTTTGGAGTCAAATGTTTTTAACTATGCAAAAATTCCATAGGCTATGTGTGGGATATGATAATTTACACTGGAAAATGCATGCAATTATCCAATTGTCCACCAGATGTGGCTTTAGGAACAAAGGTTATGCTGAGTTTAGTTGCACCTCTTCTCGACAAGGGTTGTCATTTTACCATAGACAATTTTTACACTAGTCCTGAGCTTGCTGACATTTTTGTTCAACGGCAGACTGATGTTTATGGGACAGTAAAGCTGACACAAAAAGATATGCCAAAGGACAAGAAGTCAGCAAACCTAAAGAAAGGTGATGTCATAGTTTATCAGAGAGGAAAAATTGTGGCTCTAGCGTGAAAGGACAAAAAAAACTGTCTCTTCTCAGTAGCCTACATGGCAATGAAATAACAGACTTACAAACAACAACAGAACTGCTACTAAACCTGTAGTAATTTTGGATTATAATAACACAATGGGAAGAGTCAACTAAATGGACCAGATGCTGTCATACTACCCTGGAGTACGACATCAGCAGAGATATTACATAAAAAATTTTTGTCACCTTCATATATCGATTTTCAATGCCTTCATTCTGTATCGGCAACAAGGTGGTACAATGAATCATCTGGCATTTTGACTGGATCTTATTGACAGGATAGTAGAAAAATATCACATGATATATTCTCAACAAAAGCCAGGCCGGCTGTCAAGTGACAGGAATCTATCCAGACTGATCGAACGGCATTTCCCTCAGTACATTCCACCCACACAAAAGCAGCCAGCACCAAAGCAAAAATGTACTATATACTGCTCAAAAGTCATTGGTGGAAAAAAGGTTAGGAAGGAAGCTCATTTGTGGTGTAAAAACAGCCAAGTTGGACTGTGCATGGACCCTTGTTTTAGGATTTATCATACTATGCGACACTTTTAATTGTATCCATCCTCATGCAAAGGTCTGTACATAGGTTGTATTTATTCTTCTTTTGTTCCTCTGTTTGTTGCCGTTACACTGTATATTTGTATGCACTGCAGGGTAAACGTGCTTCTAACATATTCAACTCTGGGTGTGCACTTACCTAGTTTCAAATTCAATGGTCAAAGGGTTAATAGGTGTGACTCTGAGGACTGATTAAATCCAACATTCAGTGCAATATCTCTAATGAAATATCCTACTTTGTGCAGTGCAACACATACACTTCCTCCAAGGAGTCATTTTCACAGTTCTTCCCATAGTGAAATCACTTAAGAGCGCACTAACACACCCAACTCTGACGGCTGTCTTCAATCTTCTGAACTGACCATGCTGTTCAGCTACTTAAATACTCATAACGAGTGGAAGATGCATTTGCTGTGGTGTACGCTGCAATAGTTTACTGTTCTGATGCAATGATGAACATGTATTTCTAAGTTTTGTGAAACTTAGAGTGATGTAATAATTTTTTCCACTACTGTATATTTTGCTCATGGTGGTAATTAACCCCCCCCAAACAAGCAAATATTTCCTTTGGCAGGTATGGTACTCCTTCCCACAAAAGTAAAACTAATAATTAACTATCATGTCTATTTTCTAATGCACTAGTGCCAGAAATTCTGCATCTTTCATTTGATTCCCATTCTAAATCAGCTATTGCCAAGTGCTATGAATTTTTTGTGATGGGGATAAAAGGAGATATCATCATGCCAAGTAAGACCCACCTGGATGTCTCTGCTGTTAATATTGCCTTAATGGTCCATTGAAATCATATGCTATACCCCAACACATCTTCCCCACCTCCCCAGTGGAAATGTAAAGAAGCACTGTTACTTTGCATAACAATAATCTTTACTTCACATTGTTCATTCTTCGGTGATAAATGGAATGATGCCTGCTGTGCTCTTGCATTCTTCTGGAGCAGGCCAATAAAGTAATATTTTCTGCTGTGATTAAACATACTGTTGCCAACTTTCATCCTCTATTCCTCAGGCAAAGATGTACCTCACACTTTTGGTTTCCTTCCCTTTTGGTCATTGCTTCCTATTTTCTGTCCCTCCTACCTAATTCTGTTGGCATGCAGGTTTCTGAAGAACTCTGGTAGTCATGTAAAGAAGAGTGGTAAGAAAAAAAAAAAAAAAGGAACAGAGTGGGTCAAAGAAATAAGGAACAGTTGGGCAGTTATTTTAAGTAAATAATAAAAGAAATGCCATTGCTGGCCATTCTCCCTTTTCTTAAATTAGGAAGAACTGCAACCAGTGCATAATTTAGCACAGTAACACTGAAATACTAAAAATGTTTAATGTCTTCAAATGTTGATTTTCCTTCTTTATTTTTGCAATATTGTATTAAAGCCAGTAGCCTCTTGTGTATTGCTTCAGTTATAAAATATGTTGTCATAATTTTTCTTTTATGTAATTTTTTGTGCTCCCTATTGTGTGATTGGATTCTTTTCTATTCCTTTGTTGGTGAGCCTTACTTTAATACAATAAGGCAAAAAATAAAGCAACACTAATTTGAAGACATTAAACATTTTTTGCATTTTAGAAAAGTAGAGTAAATTGTATTAGCAGAACCCATTACTGTTGAAAAAACAAAAAGAAAATGTCAATGGCAACAACAACAGTTTCATAAGGCAACTATAAACTTAGAAACTCCTATTGCCTTAATGGCCCATTGAAAAGAACAAGACTTTAAAAAAAATATAATTGAGGTGTGATGACAGAGAGGTACCACTTAATGATTGTACAGCCTAGGAAAAACATGTAGAGTCATCATACTGAAGTGGCTGACACTATAAGGTGACAAAATGCAGAGTTGCTTAAAAATTCCTGATGATAAGGCGAGACATGTTTTGCAACAAAATACATTTTGTACCTTCAGAAATTCACCCATTTTCAACTTATACCTTCTTCTTCTTGGTTACTTAGTTGTACCTATGTCTCTCCATTCCTCTCTATTCTCCGACATTCTCTTCAAGTCATAGTATGTCCTAGTATTAGTGTCTTGGAGTAATTGTGCCACAAAACCATTCCTTGGTCATCCTCTTCCTCTCTTGCCTTGAATTTTACCTTCCAAACTTTCAGAATCGGGCCTCCATGGCATAATGTGTGTCCCATCCATAACATTCTTCTTCTTTTTAACATGTTGATCAGATTCCTGGGGTCTCCCACTCTCTCCAGCACCTCCTCATCAGTCTTTCTATCAAGCCTGCTTATTCTCTCCATTCTTCTATAGCTCCACATCTCAAATGCCTCCAGCCTCTTCACTTCCCTCTTGGTCAATGTCCATGTCTCAGAACCGTAGAGAGCTACTGACCAAACATATGCCTTTAAAATATCTTCCTCAGTTTAGCAGTTTAGATCTATATTTTTGGATGTCAGTAGTCTTCGATTCTCTCTAATAGCCATTTTTGCAATCCATAGTCTCATTCTAATTTCCTTTTCACATCTCGCATCTTCAGTAATAATTTGACCCAAATATTGGAATGATTTAACTTGTTCGATGCATTGTCCTTCAAGTTTAAGGAAAGCCTGTTTGAATCCTTCCCTATTACCATTATTTTTGTCTTACTTTTATTTATCTTCATTCCATAGATATCAAATAACAAATAAAGGTAACTTGATCACGCTAGTTACGTTAAATGAAAACTTTTACAAAAAGTTTGTAAGTTGGAAGCTTTCGACCTTATCTTAGGTCTTCATCACGCCAATGGAGGACTAAGATTGTTGCCAGATTCTACATTTGAATTTTTCCTATTTTTGTTGCCAAAACTTAGAATTGATCTCCAGATCATTGGAATGTAGAGAGGAGATTCGGAATTGCAAGTCATTGAGTTGAAAACAATTTCCAGGCTTTCACGTTAACGGAGGGCAAAACGATTGTCAAAAGAAGCAATTCGTTTTGCTTCGTTCCAGTTCTGTTCCTTACCATCCTTCCTATGCTTATAAGTTACAGATTCTTTTTAGAAGTTTTGGTCACCATCTTGCCATTAAATCTACCCCAAACATCTTGAAACTTCTACAAAGGGATAGGGACAAAGTTGAAAGCCTGAACCTCCCAGGAGTTTACTGCATTCCTATCTCTTCTTCTACTGGGGATAACTTATACATTGGAAGCACATACAGGACAAAGAATTTTAGATAGATTAACCATAGAATTTCATTAACCATAGAATTTTAGAACATAAAAAAGATGTTTCGAAAGCCAATCCTAATACTACCTTGTCTATTTTGACAATGGAAGACACATCTGCAGTTCCCCACTGGAACAAAGCAAAACGAATTGCTTCTTTTGACAATCGTTTTGCCCTCCGTTATCGTGAAAGCCTGGAAATTATTTTCAACTCAATGACTTGCAATTCTGAATCTCCTCTCTACATTCCAATGATCTGGAGATCAATTCTAAGTTTTGGCAACAAAAATAGGAAAAATTCAAATGTAGAATCTGGCAACAATCTTAGTCCTCCATTGGCGTGATGAAGACCTAAGATAAGGTCGAAAGCTTCCAACTTATGAACTTTTTTTAAAAGTTTTCATTTAACGTAACTAGCGTGATCAAGTTACCTTTATTTGTTAATATTGTTACGTGTTTTGCCCATCATCGTCATCCATAGATATCTGCATTTTTGTGTATTTTTGACATCATGCGCTGTAATGACTTGGCTGATCCTGAAACAATTGCCTGGCCATCAGCAAACTTAATGGCCTTTATTCTCTCTCCATTAACCCAAACTCCTTTGCTGTCGCTCCCCAAGGCCTGATCCATCATAACTTCGGCATAAATACCAAAAAGGGCAGGCAACAACAAGCATCCCTGCCTTACACCTTTATTTATTGAGACTGGATCATTCATTCCCTCTTGAATTGAAATCAATGCTTCCTGATTTACATAAGGATTTTTAATAAGCTGGATACTGTTATCACCCATGCTAAGTTTCTCTAGGATTGGAAAAAGTTTTGTCCAAGTCACTCTGTCGAAGGCCTTCTCATAATCAATGAAACAAATGCAGAGGGAGCGCCCCCTGTCAATCATTCTTTCTGCCAGGAATCTCAGGGTGCCAATTGCATCCCTAGTACCCTTTCCTCTTCTAAATCCAAATTGGTACTCTCCCAATGCCTCTTCCACCTTAAAATTCAATCTCTTTTTAATAATCTTCAGCAGAATCTTCGATGCATGTGAAATTAAGCTTATGGTTCTATGGAACAAAAAATGTTACACCTATGGAACAAAAAATGTTTACCAGACAGTTACAAGCTGTGAAAGTGGTACTGAGACTGGACATTCAAAGAAGAGTCGACTGGTAACATTAGTGTCCTATCTATTAACCATGGCCTTATTTGCTATTTAGAATTTTGGAAATTCCAAAATTATTTAAAAGAATAATAAAGAATATATATTTGCAAAAGGTAAGTTAAAACACAAGAAAAATCTTTTATGTGAAAAACAGTTGTAGCTTGGTTTGTTTTGACTCATTATTTGTGCAAAGTTTTGCAATACGTTGTTGTATTCCAGTATAGAATTTGAAGCTTTTTTCTCCGCAAAGAACTGTCTTTATAGGTTGCTTAATTTAATTTTGAGAGACCAAGGATAGAAACATATGATTTAGATGCTGTCCAAGAAGAAATAGCATTTGCCATTAATAAAACCTATGAGAGTGGGCAGATTTATTGAGCTGCATTTAATATTTCATTCTCAGTTTTCTTTGAAAACTATCTTGTGTGGTGCACAGTAGGAGAGTTATCAAAGTATGTAGTGAAATTCTGATTGGTGGATCTGTCTATAAATTCTGAATATGTAACTTTTTTGACCTGCAAACATTATAATTGGTTGTAAATCCTTGTGCTTTGCAGTGAGTTGAAGAATACAAACAGTGCATACCATATGTAGTGTGACACATTTTACAATGAAAAAGTTATTTTTGCAATTTTGAACAATCTTAACAGTTTGTTGTTAAACAAGATACTGCAAAACTTAGCACAAATTAATGAGTCAGAATGAGATTTTCAACAAAATTTGGTAATAAAACAGCTTTTTAAATTTTGAAAAAAAAAATCATGTTGCTGTTTCGATACTTTTTTAGTAAATGGCATTTACTGTGTTGAGTTCTCTGTTTAACTTAGATTAAAATGTGCTGAACAAAGAGCTGAAAACAGTGAAGGTTTATATTATCAGTAATGTGAAATCAAGATGTCACATGAACTTCCAAACAGCAGGTACTTGTGCTAAAAAAAATATAGTTTTGTGAACTTGTGAATCTAAAGAACTTGGTGGTTTGGAATATTTCCTTCTAAGTCAGTTGTACCAAACAGTTGAACATCAGAGTGAAAAAAGAATGAACGATGCAGCTTCAGTTTAGATTCTGTACAGTCTTATTACTTCACATTAAAGAGTTTCCTTGAGGATTGTATCTATGGTTGTATACTCATATAGGGATGCTTCGGAATCAGAAATGCGTGCTGAATTAGCATAAATCAACAATAATGAAATCATTTCTAAAGTTTATAAAAAAAAAAAAAAAATAAAAGTGTATGCCATACCTAGATATTCTCTTCTCATGTGCTCTTTATGCTAACATTTAAGTGACTTATCTTCCAGGTCTTTTATTCTGGTACCTTTCTGACCTAGTAAGTAATATAATTTTGTCTTTTTGTAGTGTCAGCGTTACCAAAAACTACTTCAGCATTTACAGTTAGCTCACAATACCGTTGAGTTTGAAGTTGATGTGATTCTGTTACCTGAATGTTGTGCAACAGATACTGACTACAAGTTTAGTGAAAGAGTGTCAAACCAAGAATATCTCTTGTTGGAGCGATGGAATATGAACATTTGTCCTCTCAGGTAAATTGTTAAATTGCTGTGTTTATCACTTACTATATTGACACGTTTCCAAGATAATGACACCCACACCCACTCATGCGCACCTACCTACCTTTATAAATACTGAGTTGTAGAATTAAAAAATTTAGGAACCTCTATGGATCAGAACCTTGCTTACTGTTATGATTCCTCACTCTTGAAAAAATTCTGCAATATTAGTTCAAATCTATTGATACTACATTTTTAAATCATGAATTCTTCTGCATACAGTTTTGAATAGTGCTCTCAAAACAATGTGCTTTACATCTTTGTTGCAAGTTGCACACATCAGCTACTGTAGTATGTGCAATTTAAAATGTCTAGTATACATTCTTTCTTCCTGAAAAAGAAAAGGAATGTGTAAATTTCTTTCTGAAAAGGAGGAAAGAATGTAAATGGGCAAAGGTTAAGGCATGGCCTACTCCCATGCAGCATTCTATGAGGTAATCCCAAAAATACTGTCGTTTTTTCAACGTATGAAGAAAAAAAAGAAAAACATACCTGAAACACATGTTTTAATCCATATAATAAGTACCTGCAGTAGTTACAACCTTCTCTCATTGATCAATAAGGTTTTGAAACCCAGACTTGCAGAATTCCATGGGTTTCGATGCAAAAATGGCAGAAAGGGTTTGCCGTATCTCCTCCACATTTCGAAGTGTAGTCCCAGCAAGATGGTTTTGCAGGCTGCGAAAGAGGTGGTAGTCGGATGGGGCGATGTCAGGGGAATATGCTGGGAGTGGAAGGTTTTCCCATCTGAAGTCCTGCAACGTACACTGTTCATTTTCGCTGTGTGTGGTTTTGCGTTGTCCAGCACACCTTTACGATTTGCGATTGCTGGATGTTTATCCTGCAAAGCAGTGTGTAGACGCTGCAGCTGGTGACAGTAGACTTCCCCTGTAATGGTTTTGTTGGGTGGCAGCAGCTCGTAATGTATTATGCCTTGCATATCCCACCACACAGACATCAAAACCTTCGTGGGAAATGTCCTGGTTTCGCCACTGCTGCGAAATCAGGACATTTCCCACGAATGGCGGAGGAGTTCTGTTGTAATCGTGTGGTATGTAAAAGAAATGCTGCTGTATGTTATGAAATCCTGATGAAGATTGTTTACAGATGGTTTGGTGATCTTTCGGAGTGTTGTGTAATTGAAATTGTTTATATGTCGTTCCCTGCTCTTTGGGATGGCACAGTTATTTCATTCCAGGCGAGATGCGCGATTACGTGAATACAGCATAAGGTCAGTCGTTAGCTATTTCGTTGACGCGGAGAACGAGAAAATGTCTCTCCCGTGGCAGGATACGATGTTCTGTTTCTAAAGGATTCATAGGTATTCAGAGATGCCAGCTTTTACGGAGTTTCCATAGTTTGTACGGATTTTCACTCCATCTTACGGCTTTGGGGAAGTCACCCAAAAAACTACGGAAAAGCCCACGCAAGATCCCTGCATGCAATTTTCTGTTTTTCACAGTCTTTTGGTTGAAAAAACGCCCTTCGATGTTCTGACTTTCCCCGCCTACAGATTCGTAGCTTCTTCTCGTACGCTGTTTGTCACGTGCTTCCCCGTACAGCCGTTTGGGAGTGCCGTGCCAAAAGCCGAGAGGGAGCTCAGCTTAGCGCCTTTTACGAACTCTTTACATTGATTACATGTGGCTTTGTGCTTGTGAAAATTCGGTGCGAACATTTCAATCCTTTCCATTCAACTGTCAGGTGACACCCAACATTATGAAATCGCCGAATAGCTCGCGTGGCGGGTACTATCCACCACGCCAATGACACCTCTATAGCTTGCATATCGACACTCGGGAGACATTTCTTTTTCGTCGAATAGGTCGGGTGTCACTCACCACACTGATGATGCCCCTATAGCTCACATGTCAGGGCTCGCGAGACATTTCTTTTTCACCGAATAGAGAAAACCATTGTCGCCGCTCACGAGGGATTTCTGTTTTGCTCATGTGGCAGGTTTAATCTGCCATGCCTATGATGCCTCTATAGCTCAAAATGTTCCGTGTTGCTGCTTTGTGTTCTTTAATTCTGGTGGTTAACCTTCATCCTGTTTCTCCTATATATGGTAATCCACATGAACATTCAATTTTATAAACGACTCCTTCCTGGAGTAAAATATTTTCTCCTTTTTGTTTTAGGGATGGTAAGTATTTTTTAATTTTGTTATTTAAACCTGGTGCTAACCTAATTTTATATTTAGTGCTGATTTTCTTTAGTTATTCAAACAGTCCCTTGTGGTAAGTGACTTTTCTTGTGAATAAATATTCAATTTTCTCTTTATTTTTGTCCGTAGTGCCATTTCTGTTCCTAGTAGGATTTTCTTCGACTACTGGAAGAAACTATTGGAAGAACATCCTACTAAGAACAGAACTGACCCTACAGACAAAAATAAAGAGAAAATTGAATATTTTTTCACAAGAAAAGCCAGTTCTGTTCCTAGTAGGATTTTCTTCGACTACTGGAAGAAACATGTGGTTTGTGAGTCAAATATTCAATAAATGCTCTACATCAATACATGGCTAATTGCATGGTGTTATGCACATTGGTATACAATGTTACTTATTACTGTTTCACACGTTGTATTGTTTCATTAACTAAACTAGTTTCAACTCTTCATTTTGCGAGTCATCCTAGCGTACAATCTTTGCGTTTCCAAAGAGGTCGTTGCCGCCCCGGTGGCGCAATGGTCTAAGGCGCCTGCCTCTGATCATTCGTCCGTAAGAGGTCTGGGTTCGAATCCCGGTGAGGCATGGATGTTGTGTATGTCTTACGGCACTGGCTCTCTCCCTTCCCTGGAACCAGTGACCCTAAATTAGGGACGGGCGACTGCTTATAGCCCATTGAGTTGCTCACGGTGGTCGTTAAACCTCCAATCAAAAAAAAAAAAAAAGAGGTCGTTGTAACGCTGGCTAACTGATCATTCTCATTATCTGCCGTGTCATTGTTGCGCATGTGTATTATGATCGTGCTTCATTTTGTTTCATCGTGGTATACCCTGGTGGGGCTATTGGCTAGGGTGTGGGTTTGTTTGGACATCTTCTTTTTTATTTGCTTCTTACGTTCCACCAAGAATTTCTATGCTTATGGCAGGTCGTAGGGGGTGTGGTTATTACAATTTATATCGCTAGTTTTCTCGATCAAATACAGCCTCTGCCATTAGGATTTGTTGGTGTGTATTGTGCGTTGTTAAAATTTTCGCGTTGGAAGAAACTACTGGAAGAAAATTCTACTGATATGTCCAGATGCTAGGGTTAGCTCCGTTCTGGCTGTGTCGACATCATATTGAATGGGTAAAGGTTTCCAGATAGTAATTAAAGATTCTTGAGTTAAGAGTTACTATTTACATACCACTTGAAGTTCCACGTTATACTTGGCCTTTAGGGCTAACTCGTCAATGCTGCACTCTCTTGGAATTGCTGAGGAAGTCTTCAAGTTTGGTCAGGTTCATAAAAAATTTAAAAGCTTTAAAAGATTCCAGTTGAAATCGTTATATACACCACCTCATACCGTTCACAGTCTCAATCATCGGACTGCGTTTCACCTAGGCTCTACCCTGGCATTTTCAACAGAGACTTCACACCCTATGTCGAAGTCTGCTATCTGAAAGTCTCATGTCCACAGTGCGCATGTTCCTCATTTAACCCACTGCCAATGCCATCTAGTGTCAGGTCACATCAACTTTATCTTCATCTATGTCATTCTCACCCTTCCTTTTTCTCTTCCTCTCTCTCCTCTCCCTATTCCATTTCTTCTCAGTTTCGATCAGGTTCCTCCAAGCGTACGAAAGGTCGTATGGACTGTTATTATTGCTGTTAAATGGTTTGGTCTTATTTATTATTATTGCTTCTGCTGCTTGTATTGTTCTCATATTATTCTGCTGGTTTAATATAATAATAATTAATAATAGAATCCTGCTATGGCTACAAATTTTTTGAGCTATTTGAAAACTAAAATCTTTGCATATGTTTGTGTATTTCAGGTGTACAAGATGTTAATTTGAGTAGAGTGCATCTGGTTCCAAAACATTTTTTGCTTAAGAGTTTGTTCTATCTACTAATGTTTTACCTGCTCCAAAAAATGTTCCTTTATACCAAAAATGTATTTTATCTACTCCAAAAATGTATTTCACCTGCTCCAAAAATGATTTTGCAACTTTCCATCATTGAATTTCTGATGAAGTTTTTCTTCTTGTGACTATTATTAGTCCTACAATTAAGAGTGAAGTCATGTTGCTGATTTTCATCTCCAATTCAGTATTGTCACATGCTTTAAATTTTTCTACTGAATGTTGTTTTTTTCACTCTGTCTCTGTTTCGTTATGTCTTCATCTGTTCTGTTTCCCTGATAGTTCCATGTTTATGATTATTAGGGCCCGGACTTTGATGACCGAAAAATTCCTTATAAATGCAATTAAAAGTAGCAGAAAATGCCCTTAAAAATTGCAAAAATGCCCTTAATTTTTTTTAAAGAAAACCTACCTAGAACAGTTCATACAGTAAATTTTGCCAAAAATTGTTGTACTGTCTTAAAATAACTGATAAATTATATTTCTTTTCTTTAAAATAAATATTAATCGTAAAAAAAAAATAACTAGTAGCTGCATAAGAAAAAGAAAGAACAGTACATACCAATCCCATGTGAATTTTATTTGCTTGTACACTGAAAGTCTTTCTTCATATAAGTGTATCATAATTGCACTGAATTATAAGGTGCATCTTAATGTTTTCGAAAGCAAATGAACATCTATTATCTGTAAGTAGGTTTTTATATCTCGAGAAGCTTCTCTCGACATCAACGGATGTGAGGGGGCATACTTGAAAAAAAACCAGCTTCACTTACAGCTAGTTGTTCTTCTATATAAAAACTGTGTTTCTCCAGTTAATACACTGCCGGACAATTGCTAAGGACGGATGACAATAGCAACCATAAAATGGAAGGTAGGAAAATGTGGAAATTAGCATAAGTGCGGGATACAGTAAGACGTGTTGTGCATATGCAAATTTTGGATTGCCAAACTTGTTCGTGATGTCATAGCACTGATAAGAGATATAAAGGATTTGACGCGTATTGACCGTTGTTGTTCAAACGCAAAGTTGAAAGGGAAAGAATCAATTGACGAACTTGCAATTTTCAGTATGTTTTCCCGAAATCACCTAGATGATTTTATGCGTGGCCGTATTATTGTCAAGATTGAAGAAGGGCGAAAAATAACAGATGTTGCCAGGGAGTTCGACGTCAGCCACAGTGTTGTTTCAAGGCTTTGGAAATCATTTCAAACAAATGGAGAGTGTAGCAAACGTCACGGGGAGGTCGTGTTCGCAGTACGACACCTGCAGAAGATCGATACATAGTGCTATCAACAAAAAGACACGAGCGCAGCACAGCTAGTGAGGTAGCAAATCAGTTTATGGCTGCTACTGGCAAGCGGATCTCCCAAAAAACTGTCGCCAGACGTTTGCATGAAGGAGGACTATATGCCCGCCATCCTGTTGTGTGCATCCCATTGTCCAGACGTCGCCGTACCGCCCGTTTGCAATGGTGCCATCAACATCGCAATTGGACTGATAACGACTGGTCTGCTGTCCTCTTCTCAGATGAGGGTAGATACAGTCTATCGTCTGATTGTCGACGACAACTGATCTGGCGTGGTAGTGGTACTGCATATTGTCCAGCAAACATACAGGAAAGGGACCGATATCCGACATGTAGTGTCATGGTATGGGCTGGCATCATGATCAATGGTCGTACGTCCCTCTATGTGCTTCCAACTGGGAGTATGACTGGCCAACGATACATTAATGATGTTCTGCTACCTCATGTTTGCATGTTCCGTGGTGCTGTCGGTGATAGATTCATTTTTATGGACGACAACGCAACATGTCATCGAACAGTCGCTGTCCAGGAGTGTCTTGAGAGCGAGGATGTTAAACGCCTCGTATGGCCAGCACGTTCTCCAGATCTGAATCCCATTGAAAATGTATGGGATGCTTTGGGGAGGAGTCTTGCTGGTCGCCAATGCCCTCCAATAAACAAGGACACCCTCATCCGTGCACTGACAGAGGAATGGGATAAATTACCCCAACAGCTGCTTGATAATGTTGTGCAAAGCATGACACGACGTGTGGAATCTTGCATCGCCCTCCATGGTGGCCATATCCCGTATTGACATCTTACGCCGGAACGCGTGCGTACAGTAATTGCATTTTTTTCATGTTTACGTATTCTGCACAAAATGGCCTGTTTGTCCCTTGAACACGTTCCAAAGCCTTCTGGATTTCAGAGCACAATAAATTGTCTTTCTTGTAATATCCTGGCATTCTGACATTATTTTATTTCACTTGGCATCCAACCACACTTACTTTTTATGCGCTATATAGCCGTTTATGATCCGTCCTTAGCAATTGTCCAGCAGTGTATATGTAAGATTTTCTTCAAAGTCTAGAATCCAACATTTTTTTCTCCAGAATATTGTTTAATTTGGCAAAGATAGATTGTCCAGCCTTGCCTTTGGCTCCTTTAAGAACTTGGCTTGCTTTTTCAACGTAACTGATTGCATCGATGAGTTCCATACCCTGTTTTTCTAAACATGTAATCGTTGAGGGCAAAATGCCGAAGTTTGATTTAATGTATGCTAGATTTCCTTCTGTTTTATCTTCTGAGAACACATGTTGGACAATTTGAATTGAAGCAGCATCACCAGTTTGAAAACAATTTACTATCGACTTCCCAGGCTGGATATTGTCACTGTAATATATGCATGCATTCAGCCATGTCCCCCAATGTGTTATTACTGGCTGTGGTGGTAAGGCTAGGTTAGGAGCTTGAGATTTGAAACATTGTATGCGAAATGGTGCTTTTAGGAATATTTTTTTGACATTGAATACGAGTCGATCAATATTGGGATAATTTGCACGAATTTCTTTGGCAGTGCGATGTAAAGCATGGGCAAGGCAAGTGACGTGTACCAACTTGGGATGAAATCCTTTAATTGATTTTCCTGCTTTAACCATATACGGGGCAGCATCAGTCAAAAACAGAAGAATATTGTCATGTTGTATCCCGCCAGGCCATAAAAGAAATAAGGATTTGTCAAATAATTGACAGATCGCTGAGTGATTCACTTTCTCTATGATCTCCGTATTCAGCAAAAATATTTTGCCAGGGCAATCTGGTTCAAGTGTCCCTATTATGACGTTGGCAACAGGACGACCCTGAGCATTGTTCATTTCATCAATAGACCCAAACATTTTCCCCCCTTTTACACTGTCCCTAATTTTGCCCATTGTTTGGTGTAACACTCACGTATGTAGTTTTTTCGTAGTGTAGACTTGTCAGGTATGACATGACCAGTGTGTTTTTCCAAAAACTGGTGAAATTTAGGATGATTTAACTTTTCCAGTGGAATATTCGCAGAAACGAAAACTTCACACAACTCTTTATAAAATATACATAATATCTAAGGTATTATTACCTGATATTGGCAAAGTATTTCGCACGTTGTTGCTCTGTGAGGCACGTGCTCCTAGCCCGAGAGAGGTCTATTGTTATGGGTTTTTTTGGTTAGTTAAAAATAACCGAAAAAACCCCAAATTTTTTTAAGTAACCGAAAACCCCCATAACAATAGACCTCTCTTGGGCTGGGAGCACGTGCCTCATGGAGCAACAACGTGTGAAATACTTTGCCAATATCAGGTAATAATACCTTAGATATTAAGTATATTTAGTCTAAAGCACATTTATAACATAAGACAACCCTTAAGGTTTGTCTCATAAATTACATATTTCGTAATTCTTTATAAAATGGGGACTTCTTGGATGGTGTCGATGAACAGCTTTCCATAAGTAAACGTTTGAGATGCCTGCGACTTTTTCTTTGCAAGTTCAACAGCTTAAATATGCTTTTCTCGTCCAATATGCTGCACAGTAAATCGCTTTTGTGCTGCAACTTTAGTTTCACATAGTTTGTAAAATAGAATTGCTCCATCAGTAGAAAAAAACATTTTCTCCGAACTCCGAAACAAACTAACATAAATAGCAAGAGTGAGAAGGTTTGCATTTAGGCATCTTTGGAAATAAACTGCTACTTTTCTTTTCAGACTGGAAATAATGACTGGAATACATACTAGCAGATGCTTTAAGTGTAACCCCTCAACCACTCGGAACAGGTTCTGCCTGGTACCAGAAGGTTGGGGGCAATGGAAAAACATCCTACCTAACCCTTTCACGAAGAGGGTCCAAAAATCTTAGGCACAAATATTTCTATACCATTTCCTTCCCTTCTGAAGACCCAACAAAATGAGGATTACTCTCAGAAATCCCTGTGGAGAGTGACACCTAATCCCAAGCAATGCTTCCTATAATTTGAGCTACCTGTTTCTTGGGAAATCTTTTCACTTCCTGAGGAAGAAGTTTGAGTATGGGGTGGGTGCGGGCATTGCTTCAGGGATGAAAGACCTCCTAAGGTATACAGGCCGAATTGCTCACATCCAAGTGCTGATCGGTTATCTTTCTCTCCCATCTTTGCGACTCGGGGGTTGTCGGGGCGTGTCCAAAGCCAGTGGCTCTTTTGAGGCGGTCAGACATCCGTTCTCTTTTGAGGAGGACACGCAGCTTCGGAGTCTTATCAGCACAATCAACTGCATATGACCTTCCCAAAGTCCCAAGGGGTGAAGAAAGGCCACAGACATTTGATTGAAGAGCTGTGTCGTCCGTTTCTGAACTGTACATAAAAAAGTAAGAAAATGCAGAAAAGTGACAAAAAAATGCGCTAAATTGCAAAAATCCTCCCAAAATGGCAAAATAATTCTGGAAAAGGCTGCAAAATGCCCTAAGAATGCCTAAAAAAGCATTAAAAAGGCAAAAAATGAAAAAAAAAAAATGCAAAAGTCATCAAAGTCTGGGCCCTAATGATTATGCACTCCACATGTAGTTCTCATATATCACTTATCTTGCTTCTTCAGTTCACTGGTGAATTTAATTTTTTGAAATTAAAAATTGATGAATTCATTTTTGGAATTAGAAATCTTCATTTTTAGATTGCCCTTTTATTTTTTTTAGTAATTTTTTTATTATGAAATTCAATTTTTTCTAAAATAATCTCTGTAAAGGTCAGACATTTCTGTATAATTTTCAAATTTATAAGCTTTTCTATCACAAATTTTTTTTTAAATGCAAGAATATCTGTAATTAGTATCAGGTTAATACTAATAATTAATGAAAGTACATTTATTTCTATAGTGTTGTACAATTTTTGACAGAAAAACTGAGATCTTATTTTTCCATTTTTTCCCAGCAGCTATGCCAAACCTGTCATTGATGTTAATGGTCTTCTTCGTGCCATTCGCTCATTTTTACACTTCTCCCAGTTAAGTGCATGGCTCAGCTTCCACCAAGGAAAATCTCCAGCAAACATTTACTATAGGTATCACTTATATTGTTTATTATATTTCATCTTCTTAGATTAAGCAGAATGCAATTACGCACAACAAATTAATGGAAATAAATGAATGTATAAACTGATGCTGACCTTGGCTACTTACAATGGACGCTCCCTATCTTCTGATTCAAGGCTTCTTGAATTGGAAGAGGAACTACAAAGGATCAAGTGGGACATCGTGGGGCTAAGTGAGGTAAGGAGAAAAGGAGAAGATCTCATCGAACTGAAAAGTGGACATCTCTTCTACTATCGTGGGACAGATACTGGCAGAACTAGTGGTGTTGGATTTATAATAAACAAGAAACTGAAGGATAAAGTTGTAGAAGTTGAAAGTTCCTCTGACAGAGCTGCACGACTTGTTATCCAACTCTCGAAAAGATACCAGGCTCAGATTATTCAAACTTATGCACCCACCACAAGTCATCCTGAAGAAGAAATTGAAGAATTTTATGAGGAAATTTGTCATCTAAATAATAAAGGTAAGCAGCACTTGAAAATAATTATGGGAGATTTCAATGCAAAAATAGGGCAACGGCAACAGAATGAAACTTCAGTAGGTAAATTCGGTCATGGCAACAGAAACCAGCGTGGAAATACTCTCGTAGAGTTTGCATAGGCAGAAGGGTTTTTCATCTTGAACTCCTTCTTCAAGAAAAAGCCACACAGGAAATGGACATGGAGACATCCAAATGGGACGACAAGTGAAATTGATTTTATTATGTGTAACAAAAAATTCGTCATAGAAGACTGCAGTGTGCTAAACAAGTTCAACACAGGCAGTGACCATAGATTGGTGAGATGTAAGATGCACCTCAACACTAAACTTGAACGTGGCAAGCTCATAAGACAAACAAAATCTATTGACATAACCAACCTTAAAAAACACCATAATACCTTCAAGTTAGAACTGAAGAACAGGTTCTCTGCTTTAGAAGGCCTAACATCGGAAGAAGTGGACATCTCTGAAGTTAACAGAAAAGTAACCAAAGCTCTTATGGAAACAGCAACAAAATTAGCTGGGTCTAAGAACAAGTTGCATGTGAACAAATTATCAGGAAAAACCAAAATGTTGATGCAAAAAAGAAGAGAGATGAGGACAACTAAAGAAGATGTGACTTCCAAAGTGGAATATATAGAGCTATACAAGACAGTAAGAAAAAGTATCACTGAAGACGTAAGGAAATTCAACTGTGAACTAGTGAGGAAAGCAATTGAAAACAACCAAAGCCTAAAGATAGCAAAGGGACATCTCAGTAAGGGAAGAAAACAGATTATGGCACTGAGAAAAGAAGATGGTTCTGTAACAAGAAATAGAGGCGAAATTTTGACAAGAGTGAAAGATTTCTACTCCAAATTATATGAAAGGGATGATATATGCACTCCAGACATCATGAAAGATACCAGTACCAGAGTTCCCCCAGTCCTTCCAGCAGAAGTTGCACATGCAATCAAGAACATGAAGCGAGGAAAAGCTCCAGGAGAAGATGGAATTACTGTAGACATCATACAAGAAGCAAGTGGAGAAATCGAAACAGTACTCGCCCAAATTTTCACTCGATGCCTTAATGAAGGAAAGATTCCTGAGGATTGGAACACCGCTACAATGATCCTGCTACATAAGAAAGGTGACATTGAGGATCTCGGAAACTACAGACCTATCAGCCTCCTATCAGTAGTTTATAAAATCTTCACTAAAGTTCTTTCACACCGCTTGAAGGTAGCACTAGACATGGCTCAACCGAGAGAACAAGCTCGATTCAGGAGTGGCTACAGCACAATAAATCATATCCACGTGCTGAGAGAACTAATTGAAAGAGCGAGGGAATATGAACTTCCATTGTGCATGGCTTTTATCGATTATGAAAAAGCCTTTGATTCGGTGAAACCATCAGCAGTTACAATGGCTCTGAAAACCTGCGGTATTGAAGATGCATACATTAATATTATTAATAACATCTATGAAAATGCAAGTGCAAAGATTAGGCTGTTTGAAAATACAACACACGTAAAAATTGGAAAGGGAGTGAGACAAGGTGACACCATATCTCCGAAGCTCTTTAATGCCACATTGGAGGGTGTTTTTCAGTCGCTGAGCTGGGAAAACAAGGGGATAAAGATTAATGGAGATTATCTAACCCACCTTCGTTTTGCTGATGACGTAGTCATTTTTGCAACTACCCCATCAGAGCTGCAGAGTATGATCCAGGAACTTGCTGACAAGAGTAAAGAAGTGGGATTAAAAATGAACTTTCAGAAGACAAAAGTGATGTTCAATGCTTTTACAAGAAATGAAGATTTATCGATTGATGGAGAAAAGCTGGAGATAACAGACACGTACGTTTATCTTGGACAGCAGATATCAAGTGAGGGTCACATTGATGAAGAAATTAATCGGCGTACAAAACTTGCCTGGAGAGCTTTTGGAAGAAACAGCATAATTTTCAAGAGCAATATGCCATTATGTCTTAAAAGAAAAGTGTTTGATCAATGCATTCTTCCAGTGCTTACGTATGGTGCAGAGACGTGGACCTTAACTAAAAGAGACATACAAAGGCTGCAGACAACTCAAAGAAGCATGGAGAGGTGCATGCTTGGTGTAACCAGGAGAGATAAGAAGAGGAACACGTGGATCCAAAAAATGACAAGAGTGGAAGACATCATGATCAGAGTTAAATCCCTGAAATGGCAATGGGCTGGGCATACTGCCAGAAGGACAGACCATCGATGGACAGCTGAAATTTTAGATTGGATTCCAAGGGACAGGAAAAGACCCAGAAGAAGACCACATGGGAGATGGGTGGATGAAATTCGAAAGTATGCAGGGGTGACATGGAGGAGACTGGCACAAGACAGACCGTTGTGGAGGAAACTTGGGGAGACCTTCGTCCAGCAGTGGATTGATAATGGTTGACAATGATGATGATGATGATGATGATAAACTAGTTACATTTAAACAAAAGATTAACAGAAGATTTTCAAACTGGCTTGGGTCATGATCACCTGTAAACATCCAGAACAAGACTATTTGCCGGATTTGTATTTTTGTGTACTTCATTGCAGTTGTTGCCAAACAATAGAAAGGATTCCCAAATAATTGGGATCAGATGAGAGGTACAGATTTCAGCACTTTACAAATACACAGTGCTCTTTTGTTGACAAAAGGAAAAATCTTTGCTGTATATTTCCACAGAGGAACTACTGATGAATCTGTGAGAGTCAGTAAAGCCAAGGAAGAATTTGGTTTTTACTGGGTGACATTCTTTTTATGCTTAGCCAAATGTTTAGAAATGCTACAAAATGTGCTACTGATGTAATATGTGATGAGGCACCAAAAGCAAAAGTAGAAATGGGGATCTTGTACAACCCTGGAACATTAAGGTTTTAGAATTTTTCCCCTAAGAGCATATGTTCCATGATGGTTGGGTTATTTCATCAGAGCTAATTTTACCATTGTACTTTCTCACTTTACAAATAAACCTATTTGTTATTCTTCTACTCAACTTAAAAATATCTGGGAATTTCTTTTTTTAACAATTTTGCTATACAAAAAGATGGTAAAATTGATTGTTCAGTTATTTTGAAAAAGAGTGATCTTGACATAGATGTGGTCCAATTCCTTGCATACCTGCCAAGTCTACTTTATTTTCCGGAAGACTCCCGGTCTGCCGATTTTAAATGAAAATCTCCCGGCTTTCTGGCATTTTCTTAGAATTCCCTAAATTTGGGTTTTTTTCCAGGTAAACATTGGTAAGTGTGTAGTTTAGCATCCTAAATTATTTCGCCGACAATTTTGAAGTATATCGAAAAAGCGTGACTTACAGATTTTAAAGTATGAAATTTCTTGGCAAATGGTTAAAAAGTTTTATATTTAAAATGCATTTTAAAGATTTTCACCGTAACATTTACCTCCAAGTACAATGCTGTGAAGAGAAACTGCGGCACGCGCAACACAACTCTGCTGCGACAATGCGAAGCTTTGCTTCGTTGAAACGAAGGCTGGATGCAGCGGCCAATTCACAGACGGAAGACTACAACAGCAACTGGATATGTTCTCGTGAGGAAAGAGTTACATATTGTAGTGCTACGCTACAGAATACAGTTCTTTAATGTTTTCTCAGTTTTTAAAGCACATGTTCAGAATTTTTTTTTACTTTTGCATTTCATTCCCAGAATCCAAATAGAAAGTACGAATATGCATTTTTTGCTTGTACAGAAAAGTGGGAAACTGAGAGTTATGGTTCTTGTTTTAACAGCGTCCATCTGCAGCTGATTTGGTGTCCCAGTGCACTTTTGGTTCTGCTCTTAACGCATTGTTTCGAGAGAGAAAGGAGAGCCACCTTGGTCGTGTGCAGTTTCTTGTTTAATATAGTAATTGCACACGTGTGTATTCCTTTGATCTTTGCTGTTTTTTTTGTGCTGGTATGTGTTATGTCGGCTTCTAAAAAACAAACATACCTTCAGAGCTTTTAAAAGCTCATATAATGTAGAATATCCCTGCATAGTAAAGTCATGTGACAGCAAAAAATATGCTTTCTGCACAGAATGTGGAGTAGATTTTAGTATAGCTCACGGAAGGAAAAATGACATTGCTAACCACGTGAGAAGTAAGAAGCATCAAGAAAACGTTGCAGGGCATGCTAAAAATACTAAAATTAAAAGTTTTTTCAGTCAAGTGGAAGTGAAAATAACTTGAAAGTAATTCGTGTGGAATGCCTTATTACTTCGCTTTTGATTGAACACAATATTTCGCTGAGCTGTGCTGATCACATGGGTCCGCTTCTGCGAAATTTTTCCCAAATCATGAAGTGGCAAAGAGCTACGGATGTGCTCGGATGAAGACTTCTGCCATCGTCGGAGAATTCGCAGCTGAAGGAACTTTGAGATTAGTGGCCACTCTGAAATCTAAACCTTTCTGCATTGCGAAGGGCGGTAGTAACGATTCTAATGCAAAGGTTTACCCTATTGTTGTGACATACACTGACGGAAAACAAAATCCCAACACCAAGAAGGGGTTGTGTTAGATAAACAACAGTTGGTAGGCGGTGAGAGTACATCTGTAAGATGACGTCTATGCAAATTTCGCGCTCGGCGCATACGTGTGGCGCTAGTAGCGCCTCGGAACATGCAAAGCAGGTTTGCTGTAAAAATACGCGCTGTAACGTTCTTGAGCGTTAGTTATCGTTGAGATTCGACGTAGTGTGTTGATGTTAGTCAAGAATGCCTTTAAAAAGACGAAGAAGCCATTATCAACAGCTCACGGAGTTTGAACAAGGTCGTGTAATAGGGCTATAAGAAGGTGGATTTTCGTTCCGCAATATTGCAGAACGACTTGGCAGGAATGTTGCCACTGTGCATGATTTTTGGCAGCGGTGGTCAAGGGAAGGTACTGCCTCAAGAAGACCGGGTTTCGGCCGGCCACGTGGCACTACTGAGAGGGAAGACCGCCGTGTACGGCGTATGTCCGTGACGCATCGTACCGCGTCTGCAGCAGCAATTCGAGCTGCAGTTGCCACCACAGTGATACAATGAACTGTTACAAATCAGTTACTTGAAGGACAGCTCCGAGCCATACGCCCTGTAGCATGCATTCCACTTACTCCAAACCACTGCCGTTTGCGACGTCAATGGTGTCAAGCTAGAGCTCATTGGAGGACAGAGTGGAGATTTGTTGTGTTTTCTGATGAAAGCCGGTTCTGCCTGGGTGCCAGTGATGGCCGTGTATTGGTTAGAAGGAGGCCAGGTGAGCGCTTGCAGCCAACCTGTCTGCGGCTGAGACACACTGGACCTACACCTGGAGTTATGGTCTGGGGAGCAATTTCCTATGACAGCAGGAGCACTCTCGTGGTTATCCCACGCACCCTGATGGCACAGTTGTATGCCGATCTGGTGATTAAACCTGTTGTGCTGCCATTCATGAACAGCATTGCAGGGAGTGTTTTCCAACAGGATAACGCTCGCCTGCATACCGCTGTTGTAACCCAGCATGCTCTATAGAGTGTCGACATGTTGCCGTGGCCTGCTAGATCACCAGATCTTTCACCAATCGAGCACGTATGGGACATCATTGGACGACAACTCCAGTGTCACCCCCAACCAGCATTAACCGTCCCTGTATTGACCGACCAAGTGCAACAGGCATGGATCTCCATCCCACAAACTGACATCCAGCACCTGTACGACACAATGCATGAACGTTTGCGTGCTTGCATTCAACATTCTGGCGGTTACACCGGTTATTAATGTACCAGCATTTCGCATTTAAAATGGTTCTTCTCGCGCTTACATTAAGCTGTGATCTTGAAACCTTAATCGATTACATATGTTACCTATGCAAATGTATTGCCGCCATTTCATTCCTCTACAACTATTTTTTCGTGGTGTTGGGACTTTTTTCCGTCAGTGTATTATAGCGATGAAAATCGCATAGTTGAGAACAATGTTTTAGCAGTTCCTGCCTTAAATGGGGACAGTACTGGAAGAAATATAAGTAATCTTCCTCGAGAATTTGAAAAAAATTGATATTCCCGTGGATAACTGCATTGGATTAGTGGCTGACAACGCTCCTGTGATGGTTGGGAAGAAAAATGGTGTTGCTTCTGTTTTGCAAGATTATCAAAAGCATCTTGTCATTGCAGGATGTCCTTGTCATCTTTTGAATTTAGCAGCAAAAAAGGGTTCTTCATGTCTGCCTTTAAATGTGGATGAACTGTTAGTAGATATTTTTTATTATTTGCAAAGAAGTTCAAAGAGGAAAGAAAAACTTAAAGGTTTTCAGGAGTTACACCATAGTGAAACAAAAAAGGTGCTAAAACATACTTGTACAATATGGCTTTCTCTAGGAAAGTGCATTGTCAGATGGTTAACACTCTGAAATTCTCTTACAAGTTTTTTTAAAGATAAAATATAAATGAAAAAATCGTGTAAACCCAGGGCAGATCCCAAGACTGTAGGAGACAAAAAAGCACATGCGTCAAGGAAAAGAAATGCTGAGGAAGCAAGATTAAACTGCAATTTTCAAGGTCAGTCTAAAAAATTGCGAGTATCTCAAAATATGAGTATCCGCAATACTCTTTCCCGTGAAGAGAGACTGTTTTATTTGCTCACTACTGACGTAAATAAGGCTTATTGTCTTTTTCTGGTTTATATTACCCCATATTTCGACAAAGCGAGCACTCTTCTGCAGTCCACAACCCCTCTTATCCATAGACTTAGACACATATTATTAGACTTTCTTAAACAGATGCTGTCCAGGTTTGTGAAGCCATGTGTAATGAATCAGGAAGAAGACTGCATGAATGTCATTTACAACAACATTCAGAACCAGAAAGACGGTTGTGATCTTCTGATTGAAGATGAAAAAAATATTTTCATTATTAGTTTGAAAAATGAAGATAAAAATATTTACAAGGTAGCTTACCTCTCTACACTTCCCACATGTTACATTCTTTCAGCCATCATGCTTGGCCTAGGCCCGCGGTGTGGTATTCCATTTTTGGTTCACAGGTTTTCTTGAATGCTTTACCAACTCTTATGTGACATGAAGTGTCCTGTCGTCTTGTAAAAACCTAACCCTCGTTGCTATAAAACCACTTATTGAACTCAAAGACTTATGATATCATTGACAACTACGAAAAACTTATGTACAAACGTGCAAATTCCGAACCAAAAAAAATTAAAAAAATTTAAAATCATATATACAAATATTTACACACAACTCATTCACTGGACTTCTCGAAAACCAACAACCAACCACAACCAACCACACCCTAGACCACTCCCAAGCAGATTGCCTCGAGTACTTTCAGTCCTCTACTGGACTATCTTCAGGAGGTGTTTTCCCTTCTGCCACTGCAGCAAAAGTGAGTGATACGCCCAGCTTCTTCGCCCTGCTCCATCGTCAACCATGAAACGCTTCCACCGTGGCTCCATCTGTCATTGACCTTAGTGAACTCTTAATTTTTCTCTTTCCCTTTCTGTGTTTTTGGTTCTTTTGGTCAATTTTTATTAATTCCTTCCATTTCTCATTAAGTATATTAGGATCGTTATTATTACATGCTCTGTATCTATTTTTTTCAATTATTACTGATTCTGCAATACGTAGGTGTCTTTCATTACGACATGTTTTTATTATTTTAATTTCATCAAAATTTGGATATGTCTTGTTATCTAGGGAGTATTGCATCAGTGCTGTTTTCGCTTCTTTTTTTTTGCCAATTTTTAACATGCTGTTGTAATCAGTGTTTTAACTGATTTTTAGTACTACCTATATATGACATTGGTGGGATTCCATTTATTGGTATTTTGTACACACCAGCTTTTTCCAAGATACTGCATTTTCCAGTGTTATTATTTATCATATCTCTAATAGTCATTACTTTGGTTCCCATCTGAATACCATATTTATTGCATAATTTATTGATTTCCCTAGAGATTACTGGAAGGTAAGGTGTTGCTCCGACATATTGTAATTGTTTTTTTCTGTTAGGTGAATAAGTATCTTGCATCTTTACCTGTACTTCATAAATCCCTTTATTTATCTTCTGTGGAGGGTATCCATAGTTGTATGTGATTTCTTTAATATAATTTATTTCTTCATTATGAAATACTTCTGTAGAGGAATGTGTGGTAGCTCTTTTAATTAATGTTTTTATGCTATTACATTTTTGTGCATAAGGGTGTGTTGAGTTATATGGTATCAGAACTGAGACATATTTTTGTTTTCTGTGTACCTTGTACTGCAGTAAGCTACCTTGTAAATATTATATTAGTATGCACGTAAATCTAAGAACAACTGTGGTTTCGCTATAGATGTTTTTAATCGGAATGAAGATAAAAAGCTATTTTTTGTAAGCATTAGAAATTATTATACTTAAGTATGTGATTACATGCATAAAAAGTTTCCTCTGAGAAACAAGACTCTAAAGCATGCAAAAGTGTGTGACTACAAATTCATCGAAGGTGCTTCATTTGCTAGTGAAAACAAATTTTGCGAAAAATTTCCCATTTTTTTGCGAGCTAGTGCTTGTAGTCTTGATGACTTGCAGTCACAATTTTGTGAGTTGCAAGTCACAAAATTAAGTGCTAACATACAAAATGAGAAATGTGCTGATATCCAATGGGTATTGATAAGCGAGCATAAAAATCAGTTAGGGAAGAACCCATTTAACGTAATTGCACATGTGATGCTGTTCATTCATTCGACACCTCACAGCAATGCTGAGTGCGAAAGGATGTTCAGCCAGATAAAAAATCAGAACTGAATTTCGCTCATCACTTTCAGATTAAAGCTTGCAAAACATGATCATCATGAAATCCAACTTGAAAGGTAGATGTTATGAACAAGAGTTTAATGAAAGCTAAAGCAAAATCTGCTATTCACGTAAAAAAATAATTGTAAATAAGTATTTGCATATGAAATTTATTCTGGCATTGTTTGAAAGTTATGATAATTGCTGTATATGTATGTATTTGTTGGACAAAGAATATTAATTGCATAAATCTACTGGGCATTTTTCTTAAATCTACTGGATTTCTCTTTCTTGAGGTTGGCAGGTATGTCCTTGCCTCCACAAACTGCAAGCTTCTGAACCAAATCCCTCAGAACTCCATTGATAAATTAAATAAAAATATACCTTGAAATATTTTCTTGGTGATTTTGCCCCTCCACCTTATTACCCCACTCTTTGTCAAGATTGATAAAGGTTTCCCCATCAACCTTTGGTTGCAAACATCTTTTTTCCGAGCTTCCATTCTTTAAAAGAAATTTGTTAAAAATTGCTCTTTCATTACTAAAAACCACCAATACTTCATACCAAATATACGTAATATCTAAGGTATTGCTTACCTGATATTGACAAAGTATTTCGCAAGTTGTTGCTCTGTGAGGCATGTGCTCCCGGCCTGAGAAGTCATTTATGTTACAGGTTTTTGGTTAGTTAAAAATTTTTTAGAAATAAAACAATTAGATTATATATTTTCAGTTCAACATTCATTCATTTGCACAATCAAACGTTTTAAATTTACTATTAATTAAAAGATTGTAGTAGCAAAAGTTATACTCATCGGGTCGGGAGACGTCTCACAAGGGGTTCATTGTCACGTTGTTACGGCGAGAGCTTTCGGTGTATTGTCATAATACCATCGTCGGGCCATCTACTTCCACACGAGGGTTCCTCGCGTGTGTGTAGTCTCAGGAGTTGCATGTCGGGAATCGAAGGGAAGGTTTGCGGCCTCTCGCCATCTATTGGATGAGCTGGTAGGTACATCAGTTGCAAGTATAATTTTTTTTTCATTTTTGTTTAGATATTTTTGAGCTATTATTTATTTGTAGAAACAGGTTATTATTTTTAGTCCTTTATTAAATGGTGTGATTTTTTGTAATGATTTTTTTTGTCTCGTTTTATGGATTTTTTCGCTTTTTATAAGTGACTTCCAGGCTGTGTCTAGGGTGGTGTGGGGTCTTGTGTAAGTTGCATATTTTATCTTTTTTTGTTCAATTATAACGCTTTCAGAAATCCTTAATTCTTTTTCGTTTGTGTGGGTGGTTAGTAATTTAATATTTTCAAAATCAGGATATTGTTTATGATTAATGCAGTGTTGGATAAGTGCAGTTTTTTCTTCTTTTTTGTTCGTTTTTTATATGTTGATGTAATCTTTTTATTAATCTATTTTTTGTGCTACCAATGTAAGAAATGTGGTCTCCAGAACTCTGAAGCAATAGGAATTTCATAAACGCCTGCTGATTGTAGTATAGTATTGTTATATTTTTTCTTTATAATTAAGTCAGCAATATTCTGAACAGAATGACCAAAAATAATGTTGTGTTTCTTCATTAATCTTAACTTCTCCACTTAGTCCTCTAATAAAAGGGAAAGAACCTGAAAATGTGTATTTCTTTTTTGGGATGTTTTGACTAGACTCTTTTAATTTCTTTTTGTATTCAAAAATCAACTTTTTAACAGTTTTTGTGTCATACCCATATTGTTTGTTTGTGTTAATAATCCATTGGATTTCTTCTCTGTACTTTCTATTTGAGGAATGTGTGAAGGCTCGTTTTACCCAATTCTTAATACTATTTACTTTATGAGGTTTTGGGTGTTTAGGTTGATATGGGATCATTATAGGTACATAGGTTGGTTTTCTAAAAACTCTGTATTCAAAATTTAAGTATTTTTTTATTGGCTTGATATCTAAGAAAGAATTTTTTTCATCTTGTTCAAATTCAAAAGTTAATTCAATCTCTGGGTAACAAGTGGTATATTTATTCTTCAATACTTCAAGTTCTTCTTGTTTTAATTTAGACAAAATAAAAATGTCGTCAACGTACTTACAATAAATGATAGGTGGGTCTGGAAGTTTTGTATAAAAAAAGTGAAGTCACTTATAAAAAGCGAAAAAATCCATTAAAAAAAAACATTAAAAAAAATCACACCATTTAATAAAGGACTAAAAATAATACACCTGTTTCTACAAATAAATAATAATAGCTCAAAAAATATCTACACAAAAATGAAAAAAAAAAATTATACTTGCAACTGATGTACCTACCAGCTCATCCAATAGATGGCGGCACATGAGAAACAATAATCTAGCACAGAGGCCGCAAACCTTTCCTTCGATTCCCGACATGCAACTCCTGTGACTACACACACGCGAGGAACCCTTGTGTGGAAGTAGATGGCCCGATGATAGTATTATGACAATACTAAAAACGCTCGCCATATAACAAGGTGATGATGAACCCCTTGTGAGACATCTCCCGACCCGATGAGTATAACTTTTTCAACTATAATATTTTAATTAATAGTAAATTTTAAACATTTGATTGTGCAAATGAATGAATGTTGAACTGAAAATATATAACCTAATTGTTTTATTTCTAAAAAATTTGAACTAACCAAAAACCTGTAACATAAATGACCTCTCGGGCTGGGAGCACGTGCCTCACAGAGCAACAACGTGCAAAATACTTTGTCAATATCAGGTAAACAATACCTTAGATATTATGCATATTTAATCTAAAGCACGTTTATAACATAAGACAACCCTTAAGGTTGCCTCATGAATTGCATATTTCGTAATACTTCATATCATCCACAATTAAATTTGTCAGTTGATTTCCAGATTCTTTAGCTCCCAACAAACATATGTTCACTCTGGACATTGATATGTGTCCTTCTGTGCCACTGATTAATTCTCCAATGCTACTCATTCAAAAAACTCAAGAATATCCCTTATCTACTTACCAAGGATCTGTATGACTGTCTCCATACATTAGGACATAATTGTCACTTTCGCTGTAAAAATAAGTTCTACCTCCAGTAACAAGAAGTTCCTATAGGATCACCATTCTCAAAAAATTTTTTTTATAACATATTAAAAATTCTGTTATTGCAAAGTACTCTCTCCAATCTTACTTGTATTCACCTCCAAATCACAAAACTTTTCCCATCCATTACTGTTCATAGAGAAATCAAACATTATTTTTTTGAATGTTTGCTTTACAAGAAAGTAACAATATTGAACTTACTATTTTTCGCAGACATATTACTGCTACCAACTCCCTTCACGTCCCACACCTGTAGTATCTAGCATATGTCTCCTCTCAATTGCTTTATTACTTATGCCAAAATCTTGTGCTGTAGTTTAGCTTCCTCAACCTTGAATATAACAACATCAAAACTATTGCAGCTCATCACCAGTTCCCAAGATTTTTGGTGGATAAGCTTATAGAAATTTTGAAGTCAAGAGTTCCACAACTCTCCAACCTTCAGTTCTTAGAAATCAATTAAAATTCACTGGACATATTCCTTTCCTGGACAGTTCTACTTACAAACATCATCAAGTTTTAAATTCTTATGGCTATCTCTTTTGTATCATATCCAACCCAACCATCGTGGAACATATTCTTTTCAACAGAGATAAAATCTTGTTTCAGGATTATACAAGATCCCCATTTCTAGTTCAGATATCATCACATATTGCATCAGTTGCACATTTTGTAGCATTTCTAAACTTTTGGCCGAGCATGAAAACGATATTACTCAGAGAAAACCAAATTCTTCCTTGGCATTCCTGACTCTTACAAATGAATCGGCAATTGCTCTCTGGAAATGTACAATGAAAATTGCTCCTTTTTCTACAAAAAAGGCACTGCGTATGTGTTATATTATCAAAATTAGTACCTCTTCTAATTGCAATACTGTCATTCCTCACTTCATCCCAATTATTTGGAAATCTGTTCTATTGTTAAACAAAAACTGCAGTGAAGTACATGAAAATGCAAATATGGCAATCTTCCTTTAAATGTTTATACATCATCAAGACCCAAGTGGGGTTGAAAGTCATCTGTGCAATTCTTTTGTTTAAAGTAATTAAAAAATTAATTTGTTTCCCTGATTTCTTATGTTCTTTTTAGAAAAACTGTGGCCAAAGATTGTATGATTTTCTTTAAAGATACTTGATAATGCTACAAATATTTTTGTGCACTCCAAAGTTAAAATTTGTGTTTCTTGTAACAGAGAAATCTGACTGCTAATTAGAATATGAGACTTTTAATGATCAGAAATGACATGTTATCCATCATGCACTGAGAAAAGATTGTTGCATATGTTGACAGAGAGAACTGCATCTCTGTCACTGCTCTGCATAAATTTGAAAAGATGCTGAGGATGGATCTTATGCACCTCTTGGTTTTATAAAATATCCAGAAATATTTTATTTCCAAATGTTTGTAGAATATGAAAAATTAGCACGTTTACTCAAACAAAAAATTAACAAAAGTGTAGAAAATTCGGAGGAAAGAAATTCCAATCGGCTTCAGCAGAGGCGACTTTAGATATTTTGGAGCCCTAGGCACTACACAATTCAACGGGCCAGGCCCCCTTCCCCTTCTTATTTCCTCAGAAATTTTCATCTGTCAGATTAGCCAAAAAAAAAAAAAAAAAAAGAAAGAAAAAAAAGTATAGTCGAGAAAAAAGTTTTTACACTTTTTAAAATTCCATTTTTTCTTCCTACTATTGGAACGTTTTGTAAGAAACAGTGCTAGTGTAATCCCTCTGTCTGCCCGTGCACATCGAACTTTTTGTGTTTAGAGATATTTAAAAAATTATTTTTGCGACTAATAGGAAATCTAAGGATATTAGAGTTCGGCACTTTAAATAACGCTAAGGGCTGTTAAGTCGAAAATTCAAAAAAATTCAAATTCTGTTGTGAAGAAACTATTCAACTTGCAGGAAAATATTATTTTCGTCCCTCTCAGATTAGGCTTAAGTCTTCCTTCTCAAATATTTAAATTTTCCAATTACTTTGTTAATTTCTCGCTAAAGGCCAAAAAATTTGATTTTCACAGATTTTTCAAAAATTATTTTTGCAAATAATCAGACATAAAAATTCATTAAAATTTTCCCATTTTAAATTTCATTGCTAGTTCATAAATTTCCCACTAGGAGTTCACAATGTGGAAATTTTGTAAATTTTAGCTGTGCTCTACGAAGAGATTACTTCAGTTACAGCAAACGTTCTTTTTCAGTTTCATACGTTAGGCAAAATTGATTACTTTTAACACCTTTTCAGTTGCAAGTTTCTTGGCAAATTTATCGCTAAGGGCGCTGAAAATGAAATTTTGTACATTGCGTGTAAATTGTCAAAATTTTTTATAAAATTGGAATACATTTCAATTATAAAACATGCTCTTTCCATTGCTTCAGCTTTGGAAAATCATCTTGTTTTTTTACATTTTGAGCTAAAGTAGGAAACGAGCATAGTATCAAGCAAAAATAAAATACTGGAAGACATTGGCAACCTGAAGAGTCCTCCACATTAGGAAACACGGGTAAAATTCATTTTATGCACAGTGCTTCACTTGAACTCAGCGGTGGGCTAAATCCCCCACACTGATGTACTTACCTGATTAAAAAGACAAAAAGAAATCAATATCCGGACTCAAGTGTGGGATATGGTGGACCTACCACACTTGAGACGGACGGTCCACCATGGAATCGACCTGGACTTTCTAAACGGTGTATGAGAAAGAGATCTCGGCTGAGTGAATGTAAGATTGGTGTATGGAATACTAGAGGTATAAATGGCAAGATGAATGAGGTGATTAAGGAGATGAATAAGTATAGACTGGATGTGCTGTGTGTAAGTGAAACCAAAAAGAAGGAAATTGGAGTGGAAGAAGTGATTGGCACAGCGAGTGTGTGGTCTTGAGTATTGGATAATGTGAGAGGACAGGCTGGTGTAGGTGTGATTTTAAGTAAAAAGATGAAGAACAACTTGATTCACTATAGTTGCGTAAGTGAGAGAATTCTCTGGATTCGTTTGAAAGTGAAACTTCAGAGAATCGTGATTGTTGTAATGTATGCTGCTTGCGACTCTGAACCTTCTGAAAAGAAGGAAGATTTTTGGAATGAGCTAAAAGCTGTTTTGAGCCAGTTCGGTGCTAAAGAAAAAATTATAATAGCAGGGGATTTCAATGCTAGAGTAGGTGTGCAGAATGCAATTTCTGACAATGTTGTGGGTAAGTTTAATGATCCTCGTGTGAATGGTAATGGTGAAAGGTTAATTGAACTCTGCATTGAGAATGGTTTGTGTGTATCTAATACGTTTTTCAACCACAAGTATATCCATACATATACTTGGGAAAATCGTACTCTTGGTCAAAATAGTGGGATAGATTTTGTTGTCTACGATCAGTGTCTGAAACACTTAGTTGTTGACACCCGTGTGATGAGAGGTGCGGATGTTGGTTCTGATCATTACTTGGTAGTGTCAAGAGTGAAACTTAATGCTGGTTGGAGGAAAAGGAATAAGAAGAGACCCAGGATAGAAAGAATAAAGGTTGATAGGCTCCTTGAAGACCATCAGCGTTATTCTGACTTACTCAGAGAACGATTGAAGGATCTGAAGTCTGGTGAGAGGGATGTAGAAAAGAAGTGGGAATGTTTTAAGAATTGTGTTGTCACTGCTACTAAAGAGGTCTGTGGCACCACAATAGTGGGTAACAATAGAGGTGATGCTTGGTGGAATAGTGAGATTGAAGAGGCCGTAAAGAGAAAGAAGGAAGCCTGTTTGGGGATGTTACAAGGTAGAGTCTCTGTGGATGAATATCGCTCAAAGAAACGTGAAGTTGCTAAGCTGGTTCGCCAGAGTAAGGCAAAAGATAGGAAGGAGAAGGTGGAAAGGCATGAACTGGCTTTTTAGAAAGATAGAAAGTCCTTCTGGAAGTACATGAGACTCAGGAAAAATAAGGGAAACAAAGTTGTAAGTTGCGTGAAGAATGAGATGGGGGAAATGATATGGGAGCCCAATGAGTTAATTGAAAGATGGGGTGAATACTTCTGTGAGTTATTAGATCAGGAAATCAAAGATGTTTCTGAGATACATGCAGATGATGTCACAGTGAGGGATGGAAGCACAGGAGGGATATCAAGAGAAGAAGTGTGTAAAGCTCTAAAATCTCTTCAGAATGGTAAGGCGCCGAGATGTTGAAATATGGTGGTGACTCTGTAATTGACTGGTTAACTGAAATTTGCCAGTTGTGCTGGGAGTTTGGAATGGTCCCTCGGGATTGAAAGGATGCTATTATTGTACCCTTGTATAAGGGAAAAGGTGATCAGACTGAATGCAAGAACTATCGTGGTATTAGCCTACGAAGTGTGTCAGGGAAAGTGTTTGGTAAGGTTGTTATTGAAAAAGTACGGGGTCTTACATCAGAGAAAGTGTGGGATGTTCAGAGTGGTTTTATGCCTGGTAAAGGCTGCAGTAACCAGATTTTTGCATTATGCACGATGATTGAAAAGTATATGGCTGTTGGTAAGAAAGTTTTTGCTGGCTTCATGGATTTAGAGAAAGTTTACGACCGAGTAAATAGGACACTTTTGTGGAAGGTATTGAATGAATATGGTGTTACTGGGAATCTACCTAATAGTGTAAAAGCCATGTATGCTAGTAGTAAAGCTTGTGTACAAGTGAATGGTGTTTTATCAAAATGGTTTTCTATGGGTGCCGGAGTTAGAAAAGGTTGTGTAATGTCACCATGGCTGTTTAATCCTTTAAGCGGCTGATTTACCTAAACGAAAAGTTGCCCAAATTTTCCTGTGCTCCTCAAACAGAAGGGTTCCCATAGTGACCGGGTTATAAAAAAGTTTCGGCAAAAAAATTCCTTTCCTCCTTTTATCTCAGGAGTATAGACTATGAATCTGTCGCTGGTTCTAAGTGCTCCCTTACAGTTTTTATTCTTAAAGTATGTAGTTTGATTCCTTTGTAGTCCTTTGTTCTCTGTTCCCCAGGAACGATTCGGAAGCTGTAGTCCCCCGGACACGAACACCATGCCACTGGATATAATATAGTAATTCAAATTCTACTCTTCTTTCTTATGTTCGTCACCCTTTTCTTAGCATTCTTAGCAGAAAAGGAAATGAGACAGCAAGGATTAATGACAAGCACACCCACAAATCACCATTTCAAATGACAAACGTAAGGTAAAAGCAACGCTTTCTGATGCGCAGGTTTACTGGTTCCTATTGTATTCGTCCCGCATCTCAGACAGCGAATGTATTCGTTTGAGCTGATCTCAACCTATTTTGTTAACCCTGAGTTAATTCGTTCCAGCCAGTTAAATGGTTAATATATTTATGGACGTGTGCATGCGTGATGCCAAAATAGATGATAGTGGTTTATGTCTTGGTGATATCCGTGTGTGCAGATTGCTGTATGCTGATGACACTGTCCTGTTGGCAGAGAGCAAAATTGATTTGCAGAGTATGTTGTCTCGGATGTACGAAGTTTGCATGAAATTCAAACTGAGTATAAATAAGGGAAAAACCAAAGTTATGGTTTTTGAGAGAGTAACTGGTAGCACTGAATGTAATGTAAGTCTAAATGGCACTGTGATTGACCATGTGAGTGATTTTGTGTATTTAGGAAGCATATTTGACATAGAGAACAAATTGGATGGTGAAATTAGTAGGAGAGTGAATTCTTCATTGAAAGTCATAGCTGCTCTAGGAGGCTTTCACAGGAATGATGGGTTCTCTAGAGAGTCCCGCATGGCTGTTTATGAAAGTGTAATTGTTCCTCCGCTGATGTATGGCAGTGAAACCTGGGTACTGCAGAAGAAACATAGGAGTTGTTTGTGTGCTGGAGAAATGCATTACTTACCGGGGGTTTGAGGCAAGACTCGGTCGGATTGTGTGAGGAATTTAGATGTGTTGCAGTTGTGTGATGTGAAGCAAAATGTTGTTAGCAAGGCGGAGACCAACATGCTTTGGTGGTTTGGCCATGTTGAAAGAATGAGTGATCAGATGTTTACTAAGAAAATCTTTTCAGCCCAAGTGGCAGGAAGGAAAGGTAGAGGAAGGCCAAAGAAGACATGGGTGGATCAGATTCAGGAGTGTCTGCATGAGAAAAAGATTATGAGTATGAAGTATAAAAAATCTTGTGTACAGTGTGTAATGGATATCAGTGAAGCCAGAGTTGTATGTCAAGATCACTGTAAATGGAGAAGTTTGATACGACAACAGTAAGTAAAAATATCTGGTAGTTTGTATTTCTTTTTGGAGCTAACCTCTGAATCTCAGAGAACAGCTTAGTGATATGTGTGTATGTATGCTTCACTTGAAAAGGTTGGATGACTTTTCGTGGAGGAGTTTTGTCATAGACCAGTGCCATGGACCAAGAAAGGTGGACAGTAAGAATTTCATAAGTCACTGCAGGGAAGCTAGAATGTGAAGGGTTTCTTGAAAGCATTTTTTGTTATTGTTTTGATAGGAAAATTAAGAAGGTCCACATTTTTTTGTTTTGGTCTGTGAAAACCAAATCAGTACTGTCAATGAATGCGTTTTTCGGGGCCCCTTAATCTGTGGGGCCCTAGGCGTGCACCTAGTGCGCCTAGTTGGAAATCCGCCACTGGGCTTCAGTTCAGGAAGTCGGCAGGAATGTAACTGTAAACAACTGAGAGAAAAAATCATCCCACCATTGCCTTTATTTCATAGGGGTTTGTTTTCAGGAATATTTTAATTCACGTATTTTGGAAATGGTGTGCACTCGTACAAGAAATTATTTAATTAAACAGGATGTAAAATATTGGATAGACGGCACTGATCACACTTAAAACTATTAAATGGACAAGATTCACATACCTACTCCCTTCTGTTTTTCGGCGCCCCTGATGCTTTTTAATCATAGTAATAAGGAAGTCTTATTTTCGGTCATACTATTTGAGGAAATATCTTTTACATGATCCTACCGTATAGTGTATGCATCGCCTAATCAGAACAACTGACTAGATTTTTTTTTACATGCTTTGTTATAGTTTCATATTACATTAAGGCAGATTTTAATGTTTGTGAAAATACTACGGAAAATATCTTTCTTTCTTTAGATTGTACATGAATTGAAATAGCCCCTCCGTAAAGGCATGTACTTTCTGATTGTACATGCCTTTATGGAGGGGCTATTTCAATTCATTTTCTAATTAACTCCAAAAAATTGTGTTGAAAAACTGCATCTTAAAAAAAATTCAACTCTGGAACGTCCACTATGAGTTGTACATACACTAAAGAAAGAAAGAAATCTTGTACGAAGCTGAGGGTAAAGATTCACACGCCTAGTGACATCGGAGCACGATAAGGAAGAGCAGAACCTGACAGGTTCCACACAGCTCCAACACTTGCAGTTGTAGCCCCCTACTGCCACCACATCACACCATTAAAATTGCACTGGATATCTTCTCCAATCGGCAGATGTTAGAAAAGATGACCTTTCTTTGTCAATGCCAAAAGTTCATGAGTAAAGCAACGGGATGGCGGAAAGGTGTGATAATAAGAAATTGGCTCACTGAGGGGAGGGGATGGGCTGTCGCTTTAAAGCCACATTGAATTCCCTTAGGATAGCATCCTCAATCATCACCCTCTAGACACAAAGAAGCGTCCATCCTGAAGAACGAACATTATGGGTGGTCCAGAATTATCTTGCCCATAGGGAAGATGTAGATGCTGTGTCAGTGTATCTTAGCTCGAACACTCACTCACCCTAACTTCCTTTATACATTTGAAGAAGTTGCCATTCACATCGTTTGCCTGCGACTTGTCAAGCTGAAAACAGGTGGTGTGGGGGTATTTTATTGTTTGTGCTGCCTGATTCAGCATGATCCCAGACTGAGATAAACATACGCAAATCACTTCCCAATGTCCACTGTATTTTATTCACACGTAAAAAAGGTGCTTCGAGAAATTTTTAACGAGGGAAGTGCCACTGTACTGCTGCTATTGTCTCAAGAAGCTACTTCCTTTTCTTAATGGGATATGGACACTGGGACTGGGAGCTAGGTCATACTAGGTGGGGAGGAGGGAAAGAGATGTTCCAGGCAAATATATGTTGTTCCGCTTTCTTAAAGGAAAAAAAAAAAAAAGGCCTTCGGAATCAAAGCAGTTTGACAAGGGCCATGGTTATTCCAACTGGGCATGGGCGACACGTCAGAGGAAGTGCATTTGTGTTGATCACAAACCTAGCGGTTTTGTATAAAGCTTCCTGAATCTCCCATATGTGTTGGTTCACTCCCAGTGTGATGAAATGTTGCACCGTGGGAATGAAAGCACGATAATATATAACTATTTTTAAAAAAAAAATAATGGTACCATGAAGGATTGCGATTTCTCAAGAAAAACTTTTTTAAACTACTTCCACGTTTTTCATATTAATTTATTTTTCGTAAAATTTGACTGGATCTTTCTTCTGCCCCTTTGGAAACTGCCACCCAGGGTGTAGTGCACCCGTTGAACCACCTGCTTGGCGCGCCCTTGTCTTTACATTTAAGCAATGGGTGGGTATTGGTCAACTAAACATTCCTTGAAACTGTGACAAAATTAGCAGAAGAGTTTGTCAATTTTTTTCATATGCCATATCATTATTTCCCTTTTATATAATTATTTTAAAAATGATTGTTATTAAAGGTTTACTGCTTAGCATATTGTGGAGATACCTTCTGACAAATGAATCGTCCCAATTTAAATTTGCTGTTTAATCCTAATATTTTGAGGCCATATTTGGTGAGGTTGTATTTCATTTTAATATTTTCTAAATAATTGATCCCATTGCTGTCCCAACTTGAAAGATGGCATAACGATACTCAAAATTTTAAGGATGCAACCTAATTTATTTCAAAATTTTAAAACTTAAATTATTCAAAGTTATTTCTGTGACCTTGAAAAGATCAACAAATTTATTTTATTTTTCAGCTCATTATATAAAAAAGTGCATATAAAATGCTATGAAAAGACAAATTTAAACCTTGTATCCCAATTAGGTAATGAGATACAACTGCTGAAATATTGTCTGAAGGTCACAACTTTCTATTTTTCAAGGTCATGTAATTTGAAACCCAGTGGGTGAACAGAACTAAAATTTGGGACCTACACATAAATCTACATGCCTAACAATCATGCCAAATTTTAAGAAAATCAAAAGAGGTCAGGTTGTGTAAGCCCTGTTGATGACATGGAATTGACCCTATAATAACTTTGTCTCTAGCAAACATTACTGGAAAAGATTTCAATAAAAATTGATAGGTAAGTGGTTTGTTTGAAGATAAACCTATTTACATGATGTATACTATTTCTGATACCTGTGTGCATTAAAATGAATTATGTTTGCCAGTTTTAAATTTCAACATGATGCACACAAAATTCTCACATGCTTAACCCAAAAAAATGTGATTAGGTATCTCTGAGCATTTCAGTGATCTTTATCTTGGGTTACACCCTTTTTATCAAATCAATGATCTTAAAAAATGTTTCCTTGAAATGGAGCCCTACATTGATAGGTACTACATTAAGATTTAAAGAAACTATTGATGTAATTCAACCAACTTTCTGATTGTTATTAAGTTATGATAATTCTTTCATTAACTTTTCTATTTTTCATTTTGTTTCAGGTTGAGTATTCGTGGTGAGCCATTTAATGCCAAATTTGATTGCAAACCTGAAGTCCATGTTTTTCCTGCCAGTAGAATATCGGATAATCTGTTTGGAAATGTGAAAGTCAGTTTTCGCCCTAGAACCCGTTCAGTGCCAACAATTCCTTGTGTGAAGCACAATAAAGTAAAGGAAGACACTGCTGGCTCAAGTAAAGGGTGTTCCAACCATGTTATCATTCCTCTAAAAATCAGTAATAAAAACGATTTGCAGTTTCTTGGAGGAAATACAAAACAGTGTTCTACAGGCTCAAATGCCAGCTATCCTCACTCTGCAAAGTGGAACAGAAATACTGTAAAGACTGTCTTTGGCAAAAACTCATTTGCAGAACAGTCTTGTTCGAGCATGGAAGTGAAAAATATTGCTAAAGAACCTTATAGTAATTCCAAGACTGATGATGGTCTTAGGGAAAATAAAATGCATTCCCCATTGCCATTAATGCACAATAATAACCTTCAAGCCTCAGAAAATGCACAGAATGCTGGTGTATCTGTGGAGAATGTCCATGTGCTCCACCCTAGTCATGAAAAGAGTATCAAAAGGAAGCAAAGCAAGAAATCTTACGGCAAAGTAAAATGCAAAATTAAAAGACTTTCACTTCATTCTCTAGCTTTTACTAATGCATTTAATAGTTCTGAAAGGCAAAATGTGATAGAATCTCCAAAAACTGACTCAAAATGCACTTTCAGCATATATCAGGAAAATGAGCAGCAGCACATGAAATCTGAGTCTGGTGACATGTCAAATGAGAATCTTAAATCAAAAAATACTTTTTTAGAGCAAGGTGAATCCTCACATAGTTGTGATATAAGAATTAACAGTGTCTCCAAAGTTGAAAAGCTTCTGCCCAAGAAAAGGAAGTTTTCTCAGGTTTGTAAAGATAGTGAAGCAGGTGTATGTGCAAATACTAGTCCAGCAACTCCTGTTACATATCAAGAAGAGGGATTAGATGGTTCCACATATGTATCACATTCACTAAAGCAAGGGCGCCAGCTAAGAAATATAGATGATCAGATGGGAAAAGAACTAACTGATTGCTCAGTAGCTGATTCTGTAAAGCAACAACAGTCTTCAGTTCTTCCATGTAAAAGCCTTCAGGTTATTCCTTCTGTATCTCGAGTCCTAAGGGATGTCAAAAATACCTCTGAGAATGTGGTTTCTGGAAGGCAAAAAAGTGCCATGATAGAACAAGAGCCTGTGGTGAGTTGTGTGAATCTTCCTTTTCTATCTCTTATTTTTCATATGATAAACAGAGTGACAAAAATATATTTCCATGTGCACTAAACTAACAAATTTTAAGAACTGGGTGGTCTTTCAACAGCTATGTGATTGTGTAAAAGTTGATGCTCTCCAGGCAGTATTTGTACATATGACTAGCAACCTAGGTCTCTAAATTTAAGAAATGGGTAAATTAAACTTTATTGGCATACATAGTTGGAATACTAGATATCTGTGTGTGACATTGGCAAAAAAACTCCAGCCTGCTAGGTTTTATTTCAGGATCTTCAGTCAGAATGATAGATGGAACCAGAATATATATACAGTCGAGCCGGCTTATAGCGAGCCCGTATTTAGCGAGATTCCGGATTTAACGAACTAAACACAACTTGGAACAATGCTAATTCAAGGCAAATGTAATCGTTTTTGCAAACAAAGTTTAATGAAAACCCCGGATTTAGCGAGGGAGAAGAACAAAAAATAACAGAATTTAAGGAAATCACATTTAACGTGAGGAAAAAGAAATCTGACGCTCAGGGTTCTAGAGGGAAGAGAAAGGCGCTGAGTAATATCTTTTCTTTTTATTAGTGAAAGCTCGGTAACGGAAAAAGAATGTGGAGGGTATGCACAAACACTTAGCCCAATCCCCCCCCCCTTCCCCAGTGCGAGCGAGTAAGGGAATAGTGGGTCCCAAAAAAGTTGAAAACCAAATCCTCTTCCCCTCGGATGGGGTAGAAAGAGGATGGGTGTGGTGGGGAGGATCCAAGGCTACAAGGTAGCACCCAGCAGCTTTTGTGCTTAGAGAACAAAGGTGTGTGGGGGAGTGAGGGAATGTGAAAGTCGTGCCTTAGGAGAAACAAGAGTTAACTTCCTGGAATTTTTTCTAATGTGTCACCTTTTCGCATCTGGCATTTCTTGTACTGTATATTCTTACTCTGTGCTGCGTGCGATGTTAGTTACTGTATAAACAGGAATCACATAGGAAGTTAAAAAATGTCTAAGAGAAAAGTTTTATCAGTGAACGATAAAATCTCCATCATTAGGGAGTTGGAAAATGGCGAAAAAAATGTTGTGATATGCAAAAAATATGGACTGTCATCTTCCTCTGTTTCAACCCTTTTTAAAAATAAGGAAACATTGTTGCAGGCTTTTGAATGCAATGTTACGTCAGCAAAAGACTGAAGAAATGCCAGAAAACTGACATAGATGAAGCCTAATTAATATGGTTCACTGTTCAACGAAACACTGGCTTACCAATAAATGGCCCAATAATGAAAATTCAAGCTGAAAAATTTGCAGTTCAACTTGGTTACGAAAAATTTTTGTGTTCTAATGGGTGGCTTTGCCGCTTCAAAACGCGACACAACATTTGTTCTGGAAAAATTAGTGGGGAAGCATCATCAGTGGATACAAAAGAAACTTCATCATGGTTGAAAACAGTGTGGCCGGATCTTCAGAAGAACTACAGTGATGATGGCATTTATAATGCGGATGAAGCAGGTATGTTTTATAATCTAACTCCCAATCAAACAATAAAGTTCAAAGGTGAGAAGTGCACAGGGGGAAACTTCAAAAGAATCGCCTGACTGCATTAGTGTGCGCTAATATGTCCTGCAAGGACAAGAGGAATTGCTAGTGATTGGAAAATCTGCAAAACCAAGATGTTTTAAAAACATGAAATGTCTCCCCCTTTCTTACAGGTCCAATACAAAAGCATGGATGACATCGGACATTTTTACAGCTTATCTTAGGGAGTGGGACAAAGAACTCAAAAAAAGAAAATCATAAAATTATTCTCGTTATAGATAACTGCTTAGTACATCCTCATGTTCAAAACCTGACTAACATTCAGCTTATCTTCTTGCCTCCAAACTCCACAGCCTTGCTACAACCAATGGACCAAGGAGTTATTCGAAGACTTAAATGCCACTACAGACGGGAATTAATCCTACTGATGTTAGAAAGGATGGAAAAAAAGGTTGAAGTGAAAATTTCCATTCTTGATGCAATTAGAATGCTGGCTGATGCTTGGGGACGAGTATCAGAATCTTGTATTCAGAACTGCTTCAGAAAATCAGGGTTGGATAACACAAGTCGCAGTGATGATGAAATGGATGATATCCCCCTTTCTGAGTAGTTAAAACTATAGAACATTACACATTTTAATGACGTCCTTGAAATTGATGACTTTGTTACCGCTGATGATGCTGTCACTACATCGGCCATCGTTTCTGGAGATGACATTGTAGAGGAAACTAAGGCATCAACAATTGCACAGGAAAGTGAAGAAAAAAGTACTCAACCACCGTCATATGCATCAGCCATTGATAGTACGGAAAACCTCCAACGTTTCTTCGAGGCAACAGATCACTGCGATGGCAAGGTGTTTACTGCACTGAGTGTTATTCGCAGAAAATTAAGGGAACGGAAGTACACAAATAAAACAAAACAAACAACTATAGACTGTTTCTTCAAAAATGTTTCCAATTAGTGGATTTGCTGCTACTGTTCCATTCACTTCAGGTTTTGTTGCTACTATACTTTAGAATTCATGTAAGTTTCTCTTTAATTAAAAACTTATTTTATTTAATTTGTATATGCAATCGTTATGGATAGTACAGTATACAATTGTATACTGTTTTTTCCTGCATATATATATTCTGCCCCATGTAGAGTCCAAACAAAATCATTTGCGTCTCCGAAAAAGAAGAAAAATTTACCAGATAGTCCATATTTCGTTAAAAACCGGGGGGGGGGGGGGGGGTATTGCATTTGTACCAAAGCAGAGTCCCCCTCTTTTTTTTTCACTGATAGAAAACCTTTATTTGTCACTGATGTCTTTAAAGACTTTTTATGGATCCGGATGCGACCTTGACCCCGTTTGTAAATCGCCTAGAAGAAGGAGGTTAAAGCGTCAGTCACAATTGTTCCACAGATAAAAGTTGCACTGCTCTCATTTTCGACAGGGGGTGGGGATAGGGAGGGGAAGACTACCTGCAAACAGATTGAAAAAAAGCTTTAAACAAATAATCTGCCTCTGGAAGTTCTAAAAGAAATGACTTCTTTAACTGTGCAGATCCCAAATGTTTTTTCATTCACTTTAAATTCCCTAACTGCCACACAATAGTTTGTTTTCTCTACAAATGATGTCATACTTTTTCTTGTGTGTGAATCCAGCAGTATAACTACGTACTTCTTTATTACATCAACTCAAATATACAACAGTAACTCGGAAGAGACAGAGCCTTGATCATAAACAAGTAGGGGGAGACGGGAGGGGGTGTGAAACAGGGGGTAGATGAAAGACCTCCGTCAATCAAACACTGCCCAGCCAAAGACCGACAGCTGCTTCCAAGAGGGATTTACCCCCCTCTCTTCCAGACTTTGCTACTGCCATTCTACACGTATGAAAAAAGATGCAGGCAGTGAAGTTTTAATTTTCTTCTGAGCTCGCCCTGGTACGCTTCCGTCTACAAATGCAAAACTATTGTTTTTAAAATGCTAATTTTTAAGGTGCGGTGGGCACGAAAATTGACACCATTTGTAGTGAAAATACATACATACAAGTATGTACGTTACTGTATTTGAGTGCAACAATTAAAAAAAAAATACGGTACTATTGCCAGATTGTTCGCACCCAACAGTTTCACAGACAAAAAAGCACAGATAGTCCGCAGACCGTACGCAAGAAAATACATACTACATGTACTATGTACTTTGTCATTATCATTTAGGCTTATTTTTCCACATTGGGTTGGTTTCGCACTGAAACGGATTTAGCGAGCATTTTCGCCAGTCCCGAGCTCCTGGTTAAAAGCGGGCTTGACTGTATATAGTTTTGGATTGATCCCCATAATATGATGCATATCCGTAATTTTCATGACTTGAGGAAAGGTAAACAAGGGCATGGGATAAGGTGGGAGTTCCATGCTTGAGAATGCTGGCTCACCACTAAACAGACTGCAGATAAATAAATAGCAAATGAGAACAATATCATGACCAGCAGTTGCTCTGACTTTTTAAAAGTTTTTGCCAAATGAAATTTTTTTCACCGAAGTGTTATAATAGAACGAAAAGGTAATTGAACGTTAATACAATAGCATTGTACATTATATATGTGACAATTGAAATAAATATAATGTTGCTAAATTAATAGCTCAAAGTACTGTTTTGCACGTTTTATGAGACCCATGTTTGAGAGTATCAAAGAACAAAAATTGATATCAATAATACATCACATAAAAATAATGAAAGCGAAGTAATACGACTCGCCGGCTGCAGTTCATCCCGATCTGTGACTAAGTCCATGTGCTCTGAGATGGAACATGTTGAGACAAGACCAAATGTATAGTCATCTGCATGTGCATTGATATGAAACACGATAAAACACCAAAAATAACGTAAGATTAAACGAGCTGAAATGAAGCAAAAGAACCTTATAAAAGACGAAGAACCAAAAACAATTCAAGACAGATAAAAGCTTCAATCAAACCTTTAAAAACCTTAAAAGCAATGTCAAGCACCCATGTAATCCACCAGACTAGTTTTGTACTACATGGTTGTCAACATCTTCAGTGGCAAATAAATTGTACTCTGGACCTCCTACTATCTGTAGTCAAGTGCCTTCTGCCAACTCATCACCAGCATGGAACTTCCGTTCACTCATACGCATGCATGAATCCGCGCCCCCTTGCGGATTTCTGGATGTTACTTCCCCTATTCGTAAATTTCTTAGAATACACAAAGTGCTATGTCTCTTTTTTGTCTTCTCTCTAAAATTTGCACCCTGATTAATCAAATGCCACTAAGTATACAAAAGTTTAATGGGTTCATTATAAGTTTAATGGGTCATTATTTTTTAACAAGTGCCCATATGTTTCATATTACATGCAAAATAGTACTTTGAGCTATTAATTTAGCAACATATTTTAAAAGGTAATCACCAAAATTATTTCTTTTTTTTCACAAATTGCGAAGAATGCAGTTGGCAGCGTAACCTCTGATGGCAAAACATATGTAAGACTGGAATATTAAGAGGAGTAAATCAATAGATGAAGGTGTTGATTGCATAAATTAGTAAATGCAGATTAGAAGTGTTATGTGTAAGTGATACTAAAAAGAAAGGATTTGGGATAGAGGAAGTGAAAGGAAAGATGTGAATGTGTGGCAAGTAGATGTACAAGGTGTGTTCAAAAAGGACTGGGGGCTATATTTGTAATTCAAAATATGAAATAGAAGCCAATCCGAACATATCTTCTTCAAATTAATCTCCTTCTGAGATACTGCAGTGGTTCCTGCATTTCTGCCACTTCATAAAGCACACTTGAAAGTCTCCCTTTGGGACCATGTTCAGCTCCTGTGTAACATTTTTGATGATGTGGTCTATGCCAGTGGTTCCCAAAGTGTGTGCTGCAGCACCCTGGGGTGCCATGAAATATTAAAAAAATTTCATAATTTTATTTCCATTTTCAATTTAACGTGATAGGACGCGACATCGCAACATCTAGAGGACCTGGTGCAAACCAGTAACTCACTTAGTAATAACTGTTTGCAGAAGCCTCTACAAAAGGTTACTAGATGGGGCTCTACAATAATGTTACAAGGGTGGGCTTTCCCCTCGCACGATTGCCACCCGACGGGCGCACATGTGTGTTCCGCGCGGCCTCTGCCGGAAGTAACCTGAGCTTTCACACCACCCTCCGTGCTTCTGATAAACATTCCTCCCTTGTTCTGCGAGCGTCTAGAAATGAGACTCAGTCTAGATTTTTGAGAAGGTCTGCGAGGATATGGGATCCGAGCACACGTCTTTGTTGTACTACAGCACTTCGCGATGGCTCTCTCGTGGTAATGTTTTGTCTCGTACGTTTGAACTGCCACAAGGAAATTTATATTTTTCTTAAAGAGGAAGACCACAAGTATACCGAAATTTTTGTGAACAAAGACTTTTTTGGTAAAACTAGCATAGTTATATGATATTTTTGAAAAGATGAATGCTCTGAATTTCTCCCTGTAGGGAAGCAACATGCACCTTTTAAAGTCGATTGAGAAAATTTCAGCTTTTATAAAAAAAAAAATTAAAACTATAGAAAAGAAAAATGAATGAAGACTGAGGTAAAGAATGTTTCTCCTTGTTGCAAAAGTTTTTGACCTCCAATGGAGTTGATTTCTCTCGAGACATGAAATCTATTTTTGAAGAACACTTGTCACAGCTTATCACCTGGTTTGAGAAATATTTTCAAAATGATATCGATAAATTTGTATGGATTTAAGATTCATTTCATGCCACTGCTTAATCTGAATTTACTGCTGCAGAAGAAGAGAATCTTATTGAGTTGTCTTGCGACAATACGTTGAAAACAAAATTTAGCAGCATGGAGTTACCTGAATTTTGGATAACAGTAAAAGGTGTTATCCTAAATTCAGGTAACTGTAAATTCAGGTAACTGTAGCTCAGAGAATTTTAATTCCTTTTGCTACTTCTTATTTGTGCCAAGCTGGGTTTTCGGCGGTCGCTGTGATAAAAACTAAGTATCGCACAAAAATCAATGTGGAGAAGGAAATGAGGGTGGCTGGATCCAGTTTGGTTCCAAGATTTGAGAAAATGTGTGGTGATCAACAGGCTCATCCGTCCCACTAAATATAATTAGTTTTAATTTTTCCAGTTACATTTTTTTGTGATCTTCAATATGTGTTATTTATTTTTACCTAAGTGTACTTGCTAGAATATGACATAGGCTAAGTGTACTTGTTAGAATTTGACACAGGGTGCCTTGGGAAAACCTGGATTCAGCAAGGGTGCCAAGAATCAAAAAAGTTTGGGAGCCACTGTTCTATGCACTCAAATCTTGATTCATTAAAATAATTTTTCAATGAGAGAAACAAAAAGAAGTTGCAGGGTGGCCAAATCAGGCAAATAAGGTGTACATAGTATGACAGATTTCATGTTTGGTCAGAACCTCACTGATCAAAGTGCTCAATGTGAACATGCGTTATCATGACACAACAGCCAGGGCTAAGATTCCCATTGTTGTGGACGTTTGTGCTGAATTTTTTTCTTAGTTTTTTTGTAACTTCTTTGTAATAATTCCAGATCAGTCTTCCTAGTTTAAGCAGAATAAAAATTCAACATAAAAGAAAATAGTAGACATCACTTTCACATCTGATTTCACTTGCCAATCTTTTTTATGTGTCAAGAAATTTTTGTCTTTCATTCAGATTATTGGGATTTTACTGCAGGGTTATAGTCATGGTTATAGTCAGGGTTATACCCAGGATTCATCACATGTCATGATTTTTTCTGTAAAGTGTGGATCCATTGCTGCATGATTTTTAAGGTCATGATAGTCTTTTACAGAGTGCTCCTTTTCAATCATGTGTAAGAAGCTTAGGTCCAAACTTTGCTGCCATTCATCTCATTCTCCAAATTCTTTGTCAGAATCACATATGACCAGTTAAGAGATCAGTTTCACTAGTTATTTCCCAGACATCATTCATATATCACTTCTGATTGTTTTCTTGTGCATGATAGAATCTTCTGTTCTTTGAAGTTCATGAGCATCCAGAGTGAGGGTCATCTTCAATTGATGTTCAACCTTTTTAAAATCTCTTACATACATACATACATACATACATACATATCACCAAGCTGTTCTCAGAGATCCAGAAGTTAGCTCCAAAAAGAAATGCAAACCACCTGATATTTTTACTTACTGTTGTCAGATCAAAACATGTCACACTGTAAAGCAAATAAGGCATATTTTTAAATCGGACTCCTAGAAGTAGAGATATTGACAAAAATAAGATGTACATGTACGCCCCCTGGCGTAGAAACGGTGCATTATTTTAAAAAGAGAATGTTTCTAAAAGGTTTGTCTACATGAGTGTATCGGTCTACAAAAAACGTTTTTTTCAATCAAGAATTTAGAAGCTCATATTTTGCTGCAAATACACCAGAAGCGGAAATTAAGATTTATGCCCCCTGGTGGCCAAACTATTTTTTTACAAAAATTAGAAATTATGTGCAAACGGTTTCCTATCAGGAGCTGTATCCGGTGCAGAAATAATTTTTCAAATCGGAGATTTAGAAGCAGAGATATAGAGGTAAACGCAATTTACCTCTATGCCTCCTAGCGGAAAGTCTATGAATTAGTTGAAAATTTTGAAATTATATGAAAAAACATGTCGCATCGGAAACACTATCCAACAAGGAAGGAATTTTTCAAATCGGACTCCTAGAAGTAGAGATATTGACAAAAATCAGATATACATATACGCCCCCTGGCAGAGAAACTGTGGAATATTTTTAAGAAGAAAATATTCTAAAAAGGTTTATCTATGTGAGTGGCATCAGTCCACGAAATAATTTTTTCAATCGATGTTTTAGAAGCTCAGATTTTATAGCAAATACATCAAAAGCAAAAATTAATACTTATGCCCCCTGGTGGCCAAAGTATTATTTACCAAAAATTTGAAATTATTCGCAAAAGAGTTTCCATCAGGAGGTGTATCCGCTGAAGAAATTTTTTTCAAATCAGAGTTTTAGAAAAAGAGTTATCAGGAAAAATGTAATTTACTTTTACGCCCCCTAGCGGAAAATCTATGCGTAATTTGAAAAAGTAACTATATCTAAAATGCTCTTCGACATAAATGGAATCGAAAGATAAAATAATTTTTTCAATTGGATGTTTAGAAGCAAATATGTGGAATAAAACGTATTTTTGAATTCCACATCTGTATTTACGCCCTCTAGTGGCGAAATTGTAAATCATAAAAAAACAACGAAATGAAGGATCATCATTCATATATTACAAGCTTCCCAATGCAAAAAGAATTTTTCAAATCGGACTAATAGTTGCAGAGATATCGTGGGTGCAGACGGACGGACGGACGAACAAACTGGTAACATAAGCACAATCTTTTTTTACAAAAGACGTGCTAAAAAACCCATACTTTTCAGATACTGAGTAACTAGAAAATTGCTTTTAACTTTTGTTAGCCCATTAACCATTTAATCACGAGGAGCTGTTGATTGTCTGTGGATACAGTATCTCCATTTGAAAGATTTTATGTGATAATACAATATTGTGGAGGTTCCACATGATATTACAATATTGTGGTGTATTCTAGATTTGAATCTTTATTTTTTAACTAATGGTGTACTTGTTAATTTGATGTCATTTTAGTGATTTTGTGTAATAATGGTAGTTGAATATATTTTTGTTGATACAGCTATTGATTACTGATTCTACTGTAATATTGAACCAGTTTGTAAAATTAGGTTATACAAGCTGCAATAAAAAATAGTGAAGTCCTTTTTTTCTGATATTTATTTTAAAGTTGTGCAAGTTTTGTATTGGAACAGTGATGCATTGTCATTTCATATAAATTGTAGAGTACTTTTTCATTGTGCACTGTTGTTTTATACTAGGCTATGACTTCTCGATGTGAAGCGTCCTCTCTTCCAGCTGGTAATGCAAAATGTGGTACCCTACCTCTCCCATCAAGCCCAGTAAGTATGATGATCATAATTTTCATAATGCTATTTTCTTCTTATTTCCCTTAAACTAAAGCATTTCATTCTTGTGTTTGTAAAAAAATTGCCAATAGTTACAGTGATTAATGCAGGAATAATGCAAGGAATATTCTAAAGACCATAAGAAAAAGGAAATATAACTGGATAGTACACATGTTAAGAGGAGAGTACATGTGTTAAAAGGATGCAGCTTATTGAAAAGAATGATAGAAGAGAAAATTGAAGGGAAGAGACCAAGAGGAAGGAGACAACTAATGATGCTTGATGGTATCGTGGGCACAGGAAGCTATCAAGTATTGAAGGAGGAAACAAGACAGAGAAAACTGGAGGAAGAGAACTTGTTGAGTTACCTGTTGGACCTGTCAAAAGACTGAACACTAGTGATGATGAATGCAAGTTATTTCAATCTTGAGTAAAATATCTTGTTTGTTACTCAAGTATTCAGTGCATATTTGACAACAAGATGCTGAACAAGAGTTGGTCTTCCTTATACGTAAGTAGTATTTCACTATAGGTGGTGTTAAGTCTGTGTAGCTCAGTGAGAAGTGTGGTTCAGCTATCAGATGCAGAAGCATGTGACTACTTATAGCTCTAAGATTGCCATAGCAGTCAATACCCCCCCCCCTTCCGCATGTTGTTGCCATATTGAATTTATTCATTAGCACCTTGAAAATGCATTATCCTCCAAAAAATATCTGGACACTCATTTTGTAAGATAGTAATGAACATAAAAAAATGCAACTCTACTAGTAGGGAAGGAATGCATATCAGTCACAGAAGTTCATTATACACAGTGTGGCAAAGAATTTTTAAGACTGGGTCTGTAAAATGAAGTAGAAACAAGAAATTATAATTTGTTTTGATTTGTTATTCAAAATAAGTCCCTCCCGCTTCAATACACTTGTTACAGAGATTTAATAATGATTTGAATGCCTGTTCCAGTTCACTTTGCGAAATTGCCTCCAAAGCACGCATTGAAGCTGTTTGTATGGTCGAAATATCATCAAAATAACTCCCTTTTAACATCATTTTAAGTTTGGGGAATAAAGAAAAGTCGCAGGGTGTTAAATCAGGCAAATACAGTGGATGATTCAACACACAGATGTTATTTTTCGCCAAAAATCTACGAACAAGAAGTGAGGTGTGACTGGGTGCATTATTGTGCAGCAAACACCAACTGTTTTCAACCCCGATATTCTGGACGAATGTGACGAATTCTGCCCATCAAACACCTCAAAACATTTAAATAAAACTCACCAGTAATTGTTTATCCACTTGGAAGAAATTCTTTGTGGATAATACCCTTACTATCGAAGAATGTAATGAGCATTGTTTTGATTTTCGATGGAACTTTTCTTGTTTTTTTTGGCTTGTGGCGAGTTTTTTGACTTCCATTCCGCACTTTGTCACTTTGTTTTAGGATCATATTGAAAACACCATGTTTCATCACCTGTAACAATTGATTTTAAGAAGTTTGGATCATTTTCAGTGGCTGAAATGATGTCTCTGCAATGTGCACTTCTCCTTGATTTTTGTTCATTGGTTAACGTGTGTGGAACAAATTTAGCACAGACTTTTGTTTTGCCCAAATCTTCATGCAGGATGGTTCGAATCGTTTCTTTGTTGATGTTTAAAGACTCTTCCATCATTCTTAGAGACGCATATTGATTGTTTGCCACGAAATCACGCACTTTTTCAATAATCTCAGGTGCCCTAGAGGAACTTGGTCTTCTGGTATGCTTATCTTCTAGCGTATCTCTTCCGTCCAAAAAAAAAAATTTGTGCCACAGGAAAACATTTGATCTACTTAAACAAAACACACCGTAAACTTGTTTCATCATTTGGTACGTTTCCGAGGCACTTTTACCAAGTTTTGCGTTAAATTTAATAACAGCTCTTTGTTCCATCTTAATAATGAAAAAATTTTTACTTCTCTAATGAACGGCCGTTTCGTTTGAGTTACTTTAACAACTGCGCAGTACTTTTGGCAGAAAGCAAGCAGATGGTCGCAGTTTATAACGCATTCGCGATTACACAGGTGGCGCCACGGTAAGCCGAAATCTAGCGCCAGTCTTAAAAATTATTTGACGCACTTGTATATATATATTGTAAACACCAAAGCTGCACCCACGCCGCCCCCGATGCAGGGTCAGCTTTGGTGTTTGCACCACCACAACCTTTATGTTGGAATGTGTGTTGGAATGAATGCTTTTTCAGCCACATATGACATTAAGATCCACGCCAAAGACAGCATTGATTCCCAGGTTGATGCCAAAAACAAAACTCTTTTTTGTGTTTAATTGTAACAATACTCTGTGATAATTTTGGCTGTCCCAGTGACAGCAAGACCTTTCGGCATCTCCAGGCTTCATCACTCATAATCTGAAATTACAACACTCACAGGGCATTTTTTCTCTTTTTTTTTTTATACTTTAACATTTTCCCACGAAAAAGGTGGGGGGAGGGGAGGGGGAATTGAGCTTGGCCAAAAGCATCTCTAATAGAAAGCCTCAGAACTGCTGGGGAGACAACTTGTGACGTTACACAGAAAAGGCCATCTCCTCGTTCGTTCACTTAGCGGGGCATTTTGAGTGTGATTGCTAACTATAAATCTTGTCTTTGTGCCCAGTGTTTCATTTATTATTACTCATGCATAATTTTAGATAAAAGAAAAAATGCTGTGGAAATGTTTTCTCATGTGCAAATCAAATTCTGCAGAAAATCGCAAAGCATCAGTCTTCAGCTTTCCTGTAGAGGAAGACCTCAAACTTAAATGTATTAACGCCATACCTCAGCAGAATTTCAAGCCAATGGCAGCATAGTTGCACAGGTTTAATGGCGAGATTTCAAAAGCACTGTAGTGCTGTTATGAGAGTTATTTTTTAAAAATATACATTTCACTTTTTGCTCGATGTATATCTCGTGAAAAAACAAAACAAAAAAGAAACTATTCATTTTATAAAGGGTCACATATTTTTCAGTGGTTCTGTTTTCTGTGTTTTTTTCCTTCCGTTAATAATTGATATTCCCAATATTATCTTTTACCCATGAAAACTGCGATGAAAACAGATCAATTTAAGTAGAAAAAATGCTCTGCAATATACTGCTGGAGAAAATAAATACCTTTCATAAAACATTTTCACAAAGTTGAAGGGGGGGAGGTATTGCTACATTCAGAATTCTCAGCATAAACTTTTTGTTTCATGTAAATTCGAAGATATCAAAAATTAACACCCTCCATGTTTATTGAACAAAGTTTTCTTCAGTGATTTTAATGTATAAAATATTTTTCCTTCTATAAACAGTGGCAAGATTTTCAGTTTACAGAATTTCAGAACATCTTACCTTTTTGAAAATGTGCTCACTAAATCTGAAATTTTTCTTTCACATTTGTTATATAATTAATTTTTTTTAATTACACAACGAACATGAAAGCAATTTTGGAAATCTTAAAGGGAAATGTTTTTGAAAAAGTCTTAATATAGCTAAAAATGCTGAACTTCTCATGTAATGCATAAAGGTATGCAAATATAATAGGTAGTATCTTTAATATTGAATACTTGCTGATATTGCAGGAAAAGAGAAAAAAAGAATAAAAAAGGATATTTGTTTATATTATCTAAAAACAGAAAATTCAGAAAAAAGGTGAATTAATCACTGTTTGCTCAAATTATATTTAAAAGAAGAGAAGAAAAAAGAGAGCAGGGTCAATTCATTGCTGTTTTGCACAAATTATATGTATATGGCATTGCCCTCATGAAGATATTTCTCCACTGAGATGTTGCATTACTCGATCGACATTAAAGAGCGGCTTGACCTTCTAGCTCCGACGTCATATAGCAGTTCTGAGGCTTTCTATTAGAGATGGTTTTAGCTGGGCACTCTCCTGAATTTGCTGCCTAGTGCAACGCACTGCATACACTAATCTAAAGCTGGCCCTAATGTCATGACTTAAAAAGGCAAGTTGACATTTTTTTGGAATGGGTGTTGTTGTCAGATGTAACATGGCTTGTTTGTAAGTTTGTGTAATTGTGGGCTGCCTTCCATGATTTTCATGGACTTTCTCTACCTTTCTTTCCTGCTACTTGGGCTGAAAATTTTTTTAGTAAGCATTTAGTGAATGGATGGAATGACAGATCTAAGCCATAACTGTATTGCACATAGGTTGAATTTAAGTTAAGTACAATAAAAAAAGATGAAATACATTGATAGAAAAGAAATACACACACACACACATACACAGCTCCTCAAAGAAAGATAATCTGCCAGATAAATGTTTGACTGATGGAACTAGAATTTACTTACTGTTGCTGTATCAAACATCTCTATTTACAGCAACCAGCTTGAGCTTCACTGACATCCATCGCAAGTCACGCATAAATAAGACCTTTTGTACTTCATACTCATAATGTTAATCTTTTTCTCATGCAGACATTCCGGAATCTGGTCCTCCCATGTTTTCCATGGCCTTCATCTACCTTTCTTTCCTGCTACTTGGGCTGAAAAAAAATTCTTACTAAGCATCTTGTGGAGAGTGAATGAATGGAATGGCAGATATAAGCCATAGCTGTGTTGCATATAGGCTGAATTTAAGTTAAGTAGAATAAAAAAGAGAAAATACATTGATGACCTTAATTCTGTGTACAAGAAGCTGCACAGATTCTACAATTAATCTTCAAAGGTAGTGGGACAGCTAAAGCGAGAAGCAGAAAGTCTACAGAGCATTTTACAAAAATGTTTCTATCTACATAGTGTAAGATGGATGGTGACTGAAATCGGTGCTCTGTCAGCTCTTGTAACAGACAGAAAATAGGCTACTGTACACTAGAAAATATCGCTGGAAAAAAAAAGTGCTTCTGCTGCCACTAAAGGTTTGCTAAGGTAACTTTACAGACTTCAGATTAATTCCCATGCTTCATTTTATGCAGGACTGCATGGAAATGCTCAACACACTGAAGTTCCCTTTCTGAGAGCAACTTTTCCTGAATAATGTTGAATTGCATGCAAAAAAAAAACAAAAAAAAAAAAAAAAAAACAGTGATGTCATTTGATTCCTTGAAAATCAGTGTGGGGCAAAATAAAGGGAGATTTGTCACTAACACAACCATGTCTATCAAGTTGTACAAGTATACATTGATTAAATAGAACATCTAGACCTTCAACTGAATTTGAGAAGTGAAACCTGGTCATATATGGAATACAGTACCTGAATGAATGCTTTTTGTGTAATAAGTGTAATTGAAAAATTAACAGGCATTTATAACACTTCTGCATAAAGTACAATTAGCAGTTAGAGAATGTTGTGTTATCTGAAAGATAACTTTGGCACTATATTTAAACAAACTGTCCAAAGCAGGTGGTTTATGAATTTAAAATTTTTGGAAATGAAAGAAAAACTGAGGGATCTTTTAGAATTTATATTATCCAACTGAGAAATATTCTCAATTTTCGGACAGTTGCTATTCAACAATGTGTGTGTTTCATATCCTCACTATGCTGCGAAGGAAGACTCAGTTTCGTGAATGTTGTTATAAAACAAATTCAGATCATCAACAAAGATGAAACTTGGTAATTTCATGTGTAAAATCATCAGTGTTGAATTTTGAGCCCTTAAGAAAAATGGTTTCAGCTGCAAAACTACAAGGCATATTCATGACTACAAAGATGAAGAGTGCTGAAAGGCCTAGCTTATGTGATTATCAGAATATAGTAGTATATAAAAAATACAGGGTGTCCAGGCTTAGAGGTATCTAAAAACAACAGCTTGTAATGTGAGAACCACTCATTATATTTTCTCAAACTGAAGCTTAGTTAATAGGAAATCTCTCCAAGAGTTGTTTCGTCCCACTTTCAAGGTCAGTAGTGCACGCGCACCACCAGTAGTTGCACATGTGCAAAAACGGCATAAGAATGGCTATTGCTTTAGTCAAGATGTGAACACCACAGCGGAAAGTGCAATGTATGCTTTGGTTATCTGAATTTAAATCAGTTATGTGTGTTCAGCAGCATACACAAAGGGAATGGAATGTGGATCCTCCCATTCCATTCCCTTTCCATTATTCAGTGGGATAAGTTTAGTTTCACAAACTGGAAAACACCCAAAAAAGCATGTGATCATTGAGACTATGGATTGGGTGCACGAGTCATTTTCTAGGAGCCCACGTAATGCAATTAGACAGGCTAGTACAGGGTGACTAGACGTCCGGCTTTTGGAGGACATATCCTCTTCTTACCATGTCCTCCTGTCCTCCAGGCATTAAGGGAAATAGCCCAAATGTCCAGCTTTTTCAATAAGGAATAATTCAAATACATTTTGATCAAATTCTTCTATTGTAATCATATGTATATCCTATCAAGCCACAGCTAAAATATATTCATTCATTTCTGGATTCTCCCCCCCCCACCAGTTTATTCCTGCAATCCTGCAGCTACCTGCTGCATTGTGTCACTTGTGAGTCAACAGCGCAAAGAAAACCCACCAGTGCACGTTAGTCTGTCTGTTGTTCATTGCACGTGGACAGTGTCATGTGGTGTAGTCGTGTAAACAGGCAGCTCATACTTCTTGTTTTGTGTGATGTGAGTCGTTGCTGTCAGTTTTTTCTATTTATAATTCAAGTTTCTTAATCAGTGAGGGGTATACTACTAGTATTGCTAGTTAAATGCAATTTGAAGGACATGCCATGCTCTGAATTTCATAAATATTTGTTAAAGAAACCCGACCTACTGAAGAAAATCTCTTCCAGTGAAAAATATAAGTAAAAATGTCCAGCAGACTAAAATCTTCTTTTAAAGTTTTACATGTATAAACTGTGAAATTTAAATACAGAGTATGTGCATTCATATTTATTTTTGCACAAATTTATTGTGTCCTCCTTTTTCTTGAAATGTCCCCCTTTTTCAACAAACATTTCCTCCTATTCCAAAAAGTCATCTGGTCATGCTGGACTAGTAAAGAACTGCAGATTCCTAGTTCAACACTTCATGACATTGTTCACAAATGTTTCCATTTGTGTGCTACAAAATTCAACTTCTTCAACACCTTAAGCCAGATCACTTCTTCAGAGCTGATTTTGCTGCCGAGATCATCAGCCATATCAATGGCAATTCCAGTTGTCTTGATCTATGCGGGAAAGTTAACAAACACAATTGTCACATGTAGTGCAGAGAATCCTCATCAAGTGATCAAAAATGAAAGGGACACACCAAAAGTCAATGTCTGGTTAGGACTGCACAAAAATGGCATCATCAGTCCATTTTTTTTCATAGAGCCCACAGGAACAGGACACACTTACCTTGACATGCTACAGATCTTTGCTGTTCCACAGATTCCCCCAGGTTTCACATTTCAGCAAGATGGTGCTGCACCACACTTTCATGGAAATGTTAGCATGTTTTTGAATCACCCAACTGCCTGGCTGCCAAAATCTCTGTCTGACTCCATTGGACTTTTTTTCATGGGGCTTTAATAAACACTGTGTGTACCAGAGAAAAGTTTGAGATTTGAACAACTTGAAACAATGTGTTGTGAGAAAAATAAATACAGGCAAATCAGAGAAGTCTAATTACTGTGTTGATAATAGTGTTGAAACAGTGTATCATTGAAGCAGTTGCTTAATAACGCTTCAGATGCTGGAAAACACTTGGCAAGGGCTCAAGCTTAATTTTGACGTCTGTCAAGTTACAAAAGGTGCCTACATTGAAATTATATTAAAAAATAATGAGTACAGATAATACCTGTTTATGCGGTGTTTCCTTCGAAGTAGTTACCCTGTGCAACTAAGCATTTTTGCCAGTGCTCATACAAAGATTTAAATGCAGATTGGAAGCCTTCTTTTGCCACATCCTCCAGTGCCTCTGTCGCAGCTTGTTGCATTTCTTCGGAACTTGAGAAGCGTCACCCCTTAAGCAAATTCTTCATCTGGAGAAAAAGGAAAAAGTCACATGGAGTGAGATCAGGGGAATAAGCTGGTTGTGGAAGAACGGGAATGTGATGTTTGGACAGGTAATCGGACACTAGGAGGGATCTGTGAGCTGGCGCATTATCGTGATGGAGCACCAACGAGTTGGTCTTCCAAAGATCGGGTCACTTGCGTCTCACTGATTCTCAAGAGACATTTCAGGACGTTGACATACTCTTCTTTAGTGACTGTACAACCATGTTGAAGTAATTCCTTGTGTACGACCCCCTTGCAATTTTGCAATCAAAGAAAATTGTTAACGAGACCTAGGAAAGGTCTAAGGTTGTCCTGACCTCTCATCATCCTTGATACCTGTCGGCCATTCTCGAATCGTCGATGCCACGCATAAACTCTAGTTCGATTCATTGCACTCTCACCGTACGCTGACTTAATCATTTGAAAAGTCTCAGTGAAAGATTTTCCCAGCAGAACACAAAAATTTACACTTGGACGCTGTTCAAATTTTGACATTATTGTCCTCACGACGAAGCGCCTCGAATGTCTGTAATCACGAACTAAGCACATACGCTGTACGTGTTGGATCTGGATCAAACCGGTTCTGGCTCGTCGGTCTCATCATGCTCTTCGCTTGCTCAGCGAGGAATGACATAATTCACCACTGACATTTGGCAAATATTGAAAAAGTTCCGGAACTTTTTGAACATAGTAGTATATATATATTTTTTTCTGCTATATATACTGTATATAGCAGAAACACTTTTCTGGTCTTTGTAAATATATGAGAGATTTTCTTCATGCTTGCCCCTGACAAAGCCATAAAGAGACTGTCATACGATCTGCAATCCCTGTGTTCTTCTTCTTTTAGTACATTTGTTTTTTTCTGTTTTAGTTTGCTGTGGCGCTTGTTTAGTGCGGAGGTTTGGCTTTTTTTCTTTTTTCTTTTTCCTCCATTGTTTTCTCTTTTTTAAATTTTGTTTCATTTTTTTCTCTTAACTTTTTTGCTTTGGTTTTAGCATTATATCCGTGTGTGTGCGTGTATATATATATATATGGATTAGATAATCCATAACTTTCAGAAGACAAAAGTGATATTCAATGCTTTTACACGAAATGAAGATTTATCGATTGATGGAGAAAAGCTGGAGATAACAGACACGTACTTTTATCTTGGACAGCAGATATCAAGTGAGGGTCACATTGATGAAGAAATTAATCGGCGTACAAAACTTGCCTGGAGAGCTTTTGGAAGAAACAGCATAATTTTCAAGAGCAATATGCCTTATGTCTTAAAAGAAAAGTGTTTAATCAATGCATCCTTCCAGTGCTTACATATGGTGCAGAGACGTGGACCTTAACTAAAAGAGACATACAAAAGCTGCAGACAACTCAAAGAAGCATGGAGAGGTGCATGCTTGGTGTAACCAGGAGAGATAAGAAGAGGAACTTGTGGATCCGAAAAATGACAAGAGTGGAAGACATCATGATCAGAGTTAAATCCCTGAAATGGCAATGGGCTGGGCATACTGCCAGAAGGACAGACCATCGATGGACAGCCGAAATTTTAGATTGGATTCCAAGGGACAGGAAAAGACCCAGAAGAAGACCACATGGGAGATGGGTGGATGAAATTCGAAAGTATGCGGTAGTGACATGGAGGAGACTGGCACAAGACAGACTGTTGTGGAGGAAACTTGGGGAGACCTTCGTCCAGCAGTGGATTGATAATGGTTGACAATGATGATGATGATGATGATATATGGAATTGGCATAATTTCTGCAAGTAAGGCAACTTCAGTCTCTTGGTTGTATTTTTTACATAATAATATAAATAGTATGTAAATACATGCCATTTCATACATTTTGTGCAAGATTTGTTAATATTCTTCCAGTGTTGTCTCAGTGGCCGAGTGGTCAGAGGCACGAGCTCCTGGCTAACCATCCGAGTTGGGCCTGGATTCATGTTTTGGATGAGGCATAAGTGGTGCGTTTATCCTATGGCACTGACTCTCACTCCTTCTTTAGAGTGAGAGTTGGCTTAGTTCTTAATTATTTTAGCTCTTAGTACTGGAATCACATTTTTTGATGTGTGAATGGCAGATAGTGGTGGGTTCATGCATGCTTACTTATACACATGCATTACATCTTCTTGCCATGTCGTTTTGTATTCATTAAACTCAACTATTTGTCATTTCACACTCAACCCTTTTCCATTACTAAAGGGCCATTGTACTTGTAATTAAAAACTGAGTGAAAGTATGAAGGAACATTGTTCATATGATAAATGAATTACATAAATTTATTAGTTATGTGTTTTTGTAACTGGAAGGGGCAATATTATGTAGATTCTAATGTTATAATCTAATTTTTCAATTATATATAATGGTAGAACTCTTCATTTTACTTATATATTGCCTGAGGTTACTTAAGCTAAATTACAGTTATTTTGGCATTGTATAAAATGATGGCTGAAGAGAAACCTAACAGGTTTTATCGCAAAGTCATGATTATCTCTTAAAGTATTCGTTCCATTGACTTTGTCAGTGAAAACACAGATGAATAACGATGAAGTCTGGGGCTCAGCAAGAAAAACCTTTTTGTTTCATCACCATCTGCTTGTATTGTTAATTCATTGTTATAGCTGCTAGCAGCTGTGTTTTTGTAGGTCAAAAATGTTGTTTTCCTGCATTTTTTACAGCAACTGTGCATTATGTACAGAAAGCATTTTCTTTAACTTTTGTTTTAGGAGTGGGCAGTAAGTATACATTCATACTTGCCCAGGTCCTGTTAAGGAAATTACTCAGAATTACATACTAGCTCCCAAATGATGTATGTGTGTGTGTGTTTAAATACAAGAGCACTTAGATCTCTCTCTCTCTCTGTATTGAAGAAAATGAAGAAAACCCATGTACCGAAGGATAATGATTATCTGAAATCAAGGAAGTGTTACTGCATTTTTTTGCCTGATGTTGCTTGGCTAATTTTTCAATGATTAGGTCCATGCTTAGGACAGATAAAAGAAATTATAGGAAAATTAAATAGTACAACAAATATAACATAACTACCAACAACTATTATTTTGGTGTGTATTGTACAGGTTAAAAAAAAGACACTGAAGTTTGGAAATGTGATCGGCTACCAAGGTTAATGTATACATACTACTAAGCTCTTCTCTGAGATTCAGAGGCTAGCTCCTAAAAAATACCTCATCTACCAAAATAAATCCTTTATTGAAAATTTTTGGAAATTTTATTGAGGTTAATCCTTAGTTATAAACTAAAAATGTGTTTAATGAGGAAGAGACTACATTGAATAATTATTTATACATACATACCATTAAGCTGTTCTCCAAGAATCTGAGGTTAGCTGCCCAAAGAAAGACCATGTGCAATTACACATTTAACTGATAGAACTAGAATTTACTTACTGTTGGTGTATCAAATATCTCCATTTACAACGATCTCGACACACAGCTCAAGCTTCAATAACATCCATCACACGCTGCACACAAGACCTTTTGTGCTTCATACTCATAATCTTTATTTAAAGCAGACGTTCCTGAATCTCATTTTCCATGATTTCCTTGGCCTTCTCAAACCCGTCTCTCACTAAGACCGCCCACAGTAATTATTTATAATTGATTAAAATTGATGTATACACTGTTATTAACTTTAATACTTTGTGAAACACACATACTGTAAAAGTGAAGCACTAGTATCCATAGCCCTTTAAATAGTGCATGAAATATCCATCGCCAGGGCTTGAAAAATATCTGAAAAGTTACATGTTCATCGGGGCATGTGCAAAAATTATTTACCTGCCCAGATAATAGAAGCAAGATACTGAGGAAAATTTATCTTTTAAGATAACAAATCATAGTCCTCAGTTTTGTAAGTTAAAACATATGATGAACTCTCTTTTTTTACATTTTGCATTTCCTTTTAAAACGTCTGTCTACTCAAAATGTTCAATGCACAAAAGCATGTATCTCAAGTTTTAAGATGATGATGCTGAAATTGGTATAAAATGGTATGATGAAATTGGTATTTGAGTAATTTAGGGATTCTTCAATGTTCTTTTTGTTGAAGTTTTTGTCCTTTGTCACTAAACGTGGGAGGGTAATTCCATGAGAGGCATGCATCCCATTGCTGACTGTAAATAACATTTAAAGCAAAATTGCATTTGGTTCCAATATCTAGATCTAGAGCATAGTGTAATTAAACAAGTGATATTCTTCTGTCCTTAGCACTCCATAACAATAATACAACTTTCACAGATAAGCAGTGAAACGAAAAATGACATGCAATGACTATCTTTTTTCTTTTAGTAAGAAGTTCTATTCCAAACTTTTCATTTTTTAATTTAGTTGCCCAATCCAGTCAATTAGATTGCTTTTTACCTGCCCAGGCCAATAATTTACATGCTCCAGGCATCTCGGGCATGGTATCCCGCATAGCCCTTTAAATAGTGCATAAAATATGACAGTTTTACTGTTAACAGGAGACTTACTTTTTCTTATGACTGTTACAGTTTTTTTTTATTTGGTGTCTTTAAAGACAAAATTGGCATTTCACTGTGTACTGAAACCACAATTATTGATTGATTCAGAATGGTAAGGCTTCGGGAGTTGATGGCATAACTGCCGAGATGTTGAAATATGGTGGTGACTCTGTAATTGATTGGTTAACTGAAATTTGCCTGTTGTGCTGGGAGTTAAGAATGGTCCCTCGGGATTGGAAGGATGTTTTCATTGTTCCCTTGTATAAGGGAAAAGGTGATCAGACTGACTGCAAGAAATATTGTGGTATTAGCCTCCTGAGTGTGCCAGGGAAAGTGTTTGGTAAGGTCGTTATTGAAAAAGTACAGGGTCTTACTTCAGAGAAAGTGTGGGATGTTCAGAGTAGTTTTATGCCTGGTAAAGGCTGCACTAACCAAATTTTTGCATTACGCATGATGATTGAAAAGTATCTGGCTGTTGGGAAGAAAGCTTTTGCTGCCTTCATAGATTTAGAGAAAGCTTACGACCGAGTAAATAGGACACTTTTGTTGAAGGTATTGAATGAATATGGTGTTACTGGGAATCTACTTAACAGTGTAAAAGCCGTGTATGCTGGCAGTAGAGCTTGTGTACGAGTGAATGGTGTTTTATCAAAATGGTTTTCTATTGGGGCAGGAGCCAGACAAGGTTGTGTAATTTCACCATGGATGTTTAATATATTTATGGATGTGTGCATGCATGATGCCAAAATAGATAATACTGGTTTATGTATTGGTAATATCCGTGTGTGCAGATTGCTGTATACTGACGACACTGTCCTGTTGGCAGAGAGCAAAAATGAGTTGCAGAGTATGTTGTCCCAAATGTTCGAAATTTGCATGAAATTCAAACTGAGTATAAATAAGGGAAAAACCAAAGTTATGGTTTTTGAGAGAGGAACTGGCAGTACTGAATGTAATATAAGTCCAAATGGCACAGTAATTGACCAGATGAATGAGTTTGTGTATTTAGGAATCTTGTTTGACAGAGAGAACAAATTAGATGGTGAAATTAGCAGGTGAGTGAATTCTTCATTGAGAGTCATGGCTGCTTTGGGAGGTTTTCGCAGGAATTATGGGTTCTCAAGAGAGTCCCGCATGGCTGTGTATGAAAGTGTAATTGTTCCTACCCTGATGTATGGCAGTGAAACCTGGGCACTACAGAAGAAACACAGGAGTTGTTTGTGTGCTGGAGAAATGCGGTACTCACATGGGGTTTGTGGCAAGACACGTTCTGATTGTGTGAGAAATGAAGATGTGTTGCAGTTGTGTAATGTGAAGCAAAATGTTGTTAGCAAGGTGGAGCCTAATATGCTTTGGTGGTTTGGCCATGTTGAAAGAATGAGTGATGAGATGCTTACTAAGAAAATCTTTTTAGCCCAAGTGGCAGGAAGGAAAGGCAGAGGAAGGCCAAGGAAGTCATGGGAGGATCAGATTCAGGAATGTCTGCATGAGAAAAAGATTATGAGTATGAAGTATAGAAAATCTTGTGTACGGCACGTGTTGAATGTCAGTGAAGCCCGAATTGTATTTTCAAGATAGCTGTAAATGGAGAAGTTTGATATGGCAAGAGTAAGTAAAAATTATCTGGTGGTTTGTATTTCTTTGTGGAGCTAACCTCTGAATCTCAGAGAACAACTTAGTGATATGATGATGATGATTAATATATTAAGATTCAAGGTTTAATATTAAACATTTCTTTGTTGTTTAAATGCTAATACATTCTTAAATTGCAAATTCTTGTGAAAACTTACTTTTAGGGGAAATCATTTACAAAGAGAAACAGAAGCTGTTGAAGAATTTTAGTAATGCTTTTTAGCATTCAGTTCTGTTCACCACAAATGTACTTATTTGGGCAACATATCAGTTTTGCATGAAACTTCTTTAATCTGGAGTTACAAGATTTTTCATGCTGCCATAATCTTTAAAAATATTATTGCATTTCTTTCTTGGGCTTAGAAGAAAGATACTTTAATGCTTGGAGAATGTTATTTTATTGTACTAAACCTTATTTACAGTGATAAAAATGGTATTTACAGTGACTGAGATGTATTTGAAAATGCTCTAAACTATGATTTGATAAAAATACATTTTTTTACATAAAAAAGGTATAGATAAGATAGATAAATAACATAATTCATTGTTGTTTTAAAAGATTCAGAATAGCCATGTCATCATTTATTACCAAGAGTTGGGTTGTTTTAATATGTGCTATGCTTTTTCTTGCAGATCCCAGTGAGAAAATCTTTTTCACCTTTTACTTATGGGAACACAAATGTACCACTTGAAAAAGAAGGTGATTAATGCTCACATTATTAATATTTTAAGTGTTTAACACCTTGTAATAAATGATTGGTTTTTGTTTTAGATTACTTTATTTTGAAGAAACTGTAGTGCAGTTAATACTGTGATTTAAATATTTACTTTTATCTAACTGATATTATTTTGGTATATATGTAACCATGAAAATTTTTCTAGGCAGATTTTGAGGAATTTTTTATAGTAATGAAACCATTGTTTGCATAGTTACTGTTGAATATATATAATAATTTTCAGACTAAGCACTGCATCTGACAAAAATCACTGTTTAAGAGCCACACTCCAAAATTTTGTAATCTCGTAGCCGTCGATGCAAGAGCAAAAAAATGACATCATGACTCATTAAGTATCACTATCTAAATTACATGCTTATTTTTAAAGTCATTTTCCCATGATTTCATAATCTTTTGTTATGTTCAGAAATTTAATGACCTAATATAAAAATCAAATGGATGATGGCTTTGAAAATTGTGAATATTCTTTCCTTTATTATTTTATTTGTTTGATTATGTATACCAGCTTGTAAATACGGTATTCACTGCATGAATTACCAGTGTTATTTTTAGTTGAAAAAACTGGTTTGTGATATCAAAAAAATATCTGAATGAAAATAAAGTGATGTATTAAATGGCCATTTCTTATAGAATGATTTTCATAAAAAAAATACAAATAAATGAATGAATGAAGCAGAAATATACTGGCAAGAAGAAATAGAAATCAACTTTGTTTTCAATTTCAGTGCTTTTACTGCCTGTGTGAAAACCATGAATGCTATTTTTGATAACAATTTTAACCCCTAATTTCTGGAACAAAACTAAATTTCAGAAGTGCTGTAGATTGTGACATGTATGAGAGAAATGTCCCTTAAACTTCATCACACAATTGTTGTCCTTGGCTTTAACCCAGCAGCTAGGGAGAGAATAAAAGAGGATAACCAGAGGATCAGCAATGTGGTGTGTTAGTGGACAGTAAGAGATAAAGTACTCATAAAAACAGAGCGGAACAGCCAGATTTAGCCTGCCACTCGCATAGGGGAAAAGTGGGCAAAAGAGAGAAAGCTAAAAAACTGTGGCATACAAATTGAAGATACACACTGCCAGGAGCAGTGTTTAGAAAAAATCAGGGTAAGAGCTGCAAACTGGAAAAAAGGAACTTTTTTTACAATGAGAGCTGTGGCACTTAGCCTGAAAATTATGAGTTCTTTATTTTGAGATTTAAAATGAGATTTTTATGTACTTTGTTCTGTGTGAACTTGCTCAGTGACATTGTTTTATTATTAGCATCTTGATGAAGAGAAGAAGCTACTCATTTGTATATTATTCAGCCCACAAATATTTCCTTTAGGTTCAGTGTTAATTGTTTTTGTCTTTTCTCATTCAGGATAATAATAAAACAACGTCACTGGGGTAGTCGGGTGAGGCGTTGGTATAGTGAGATGTTTGGCTGCAAGGGCGCCCATATGGGGAAAGAGGGACCATTTGCCCTCCCTAGATATCGCACCATGCCGTTTCTGTTCTTGGAAGGCATTACAGTGATTTTCCTGATAGCACTAATTTCTATTGCTATTTTTTTTGTAGAACTTTTGGATGCATGTGTATGCAGTAAAAATAGGAAAAAACATTGGGAATTAACAGTAGAAATTAATAACAGAATTTCCCATTGCATGTTGGAGAGCAGCATATATACGTACAATATGGAAAGTGTAAGAAGCAAAGAAATTAAAAATATATCATCCTCTGCAGCAGCTATTCACTACTGGACAAAGATCTCACAAAGATTTTCTCAGAAATTTGACTCGAGGGTATTTTTTACTCTTGATGACCAATTAGTAGTCTCAGGAGTTTCGGAGTGCATGTGACACAAATGGACAAAAGAACAAGAAATTTCCTTATTGTCCTGAAATAGTGTTCAATTTCATTTATCCTGATAATTAACACAGCAATCGGACATCACCGAATTTACTGTAATTACTGTTTCACATGTGAATTAAATCACATAAGAAAACTTGAAAATTTCATTGCCGTGAAGCGGGAATCGAATCCGCATCTCCCGATTACCGTTCGAGTGCGCTATCCGTTGCACCACCCACGATGGCGAATTCGCAAGTATCTGTGTGTTAAGAGCATCGGAATATTCTCCGACCACGTTCAAATTCAATGCAGATTCTGCTGCCATCTAGCGTTGTTAAGTAAATCTCCAGTTGTTTAGGTATTCAGAGTTGAAGAAATATTCTTCTCATAATACGTGGTAAATCGATGTCTGATTGCTGTGTTAATTATCATGACTTATTTACCACGTATTATGAGAAGAATATTTCTTCAACTCTGAATTCATTTATCCATTTTTTATGTAGTTTTAAAGTCTTCTGGTTTCTAGTTAAATGCATATGTTGAGAGTGTGGTAAAAACAGTTAGATAACAAAGCACAGGGAAATTTGCATATGGTGTTTGTATTGGGCTACTTTTAGTTACAATTTCTGTTTGCCCCTACCAGAAAACTAAGTTATTAGTGCCCATATTTGGCTGTTCTATTGGTACCATGATTATTTGCTAGTAGCATGGTAGGCTAATTTTTTACAAATAAGTTCGTTTTTCATCATGCAAACATTTTTTATTTTGCTTTTATCCACACAATTTTAAATTATATTTCTGTTTTTAAACACTTGTTCATAAGAAACAAGCTTCATTTTATGAAGTGATACACAAGATTTACCTCCACCATTTCACTATAACCCCCACCACTTTATGATAAATTTCCTTTCTTCAAAAGATCTGAATCATTGATTGACACCTTCATATTATATGATATGAGATCATATGATATATGATATCTAAACTAAGCTGTATCATATCATATCAAATAATATATCTGTTCTCTGAAATTCAGAGGTTAGCTCCTCAAGAGAAAAACCATTTGCCAGATAAATGTTTAACTGATGGAACTACGTAGATTTTGCTGACTGTTGATGTATCAAACATCTCCATTTACAGCGATCTTGGCACACAGCTCTAGGTGTAGGTTCACTGACATCCATCGCACACTGAACACAATACCTTTTGTATTTTATACTCGTAATCTTTTTCTCATGCAGACATTCCTGAATTTGGTTCTCCCTTGATTTCCTTGGCTTCCCTCTACCTTTCTTTCGTGCCACTTGGGTTGAAAAATTCTTTTAGTAAGCACTTCATCACTTACTCTTTCAACATGGCTAAACCACCTAAGAATGTTAATCTCCACTTTGCTAACAACAACTTGTATCTCATTACACACCTGCAACACATCTTTATTCCTCACATGATCAGAGAATGTCTTGTCCCCCCCCCTTCCATAAGTAACACATCTCTCCAGCACGCAAATTATTCTTACATCTCTTCTGTAGTACCCAGGTTTCACTGATGTACATCAGAGTAGGAACAATTACACTCTCATATAAAGCCAGTCAGGACTTTCTTGAGAACCCTTCATTCTTGTGAAATCCTAAAGCAGCTATGACTTTCATAGAAAACCATTTCAATAAAACACCATTCACTTGTACACATGCTCTACTGCCAGCATACATGGCTTTCACACTATTAAGTAGATTCCCAGTAATGCCATATTTATTTAATATTTTCTATAGAAGTATCCTGTTTACTCAGTCATAAGCTTTCTGTAAATTTATGAAGGCATCAAAAACTTTCTTACCAATGGACATACTTTCGACCATTATACGTAATGCAAAAGTTTGGTTCATGCAGCCCTTACCTGAAGCATAAAACCACTCTGTACATCCCACACTTCTGTTGTAAGACCTCATGCCCAATCAATAATGACCTTTCCAAACACTTTCCCTGGCACACTTAGCTAGCTGATACCATGATACTCTTGCATTCAGTATGATCACATTTTGTGTTATACAAGGGAACAATGATATCATCTCTCCAATCTTGAGGAACCATTCCTAACTCCCAGCACAACTGCCAAATTTCAGTTAACCAGTCAATTACAGAGTCACCGCCATATTTCAACATCTTGGCAGTTATGCCATCAACTCCCGAAGCCTTACCATTCTGAAGAGATTTTAGAGCTTTTATGCACTGCTTCTTTTGAGATCCCATCTGTTCTTCCATCTCTTACTGTGACATCATCTGCTTCTGTCTCAGAATCACCCTTGCTTTCATGATCTAATAACTTACAGAAGTATTCATTCCATCTTTCACTTAAGTCATTGTGCTACCATATTATTCCCCAATCCTAATCTTCACACAACTTAGAATTTTATTTCCCCTATTTTTTTGTATGTCTTATGTATTTCCACCTTTTCCTTCCTATCTTATGCAAACCAGCATTGCTGCCTCATGCTTCTTGCAGTGGTATTCATCCTCAGAAACTCTGACTTGCAACATCCCCAAATATGCTTCCTTCTTTCTCTTTACTGTTTTAATCTAATTGTTCCACCAATCATCACTTTTAATGTTACCCACCATTGCAGTAAGTACTACAGACCTCTTTAGTGGCAGTGACTTCTTAAAATATGTCAACTTCTTTTCCACAACCTTTTCACATGACTTCAACTCATTCAGTCATTCACTGAGTAAATTTGAGTAATGCTGATGTTTTTCAAGCAGCCTTTCAACCTTTATTATTTTCATTAATGGCATTTTCTTATTCCTCTATGAGATTGATAATACTCCATTACTGTATCCTAATTTAGTATTGTGAATTGGAGTGCATTAGACCTATTCTGATTTTAGGCATGAAGATATACCTGAGCCTTCTTCACCATTGTCTTACAACTGCAGTTTTTTATTGTGTGTGTGTGTGTGTGTGTGTGTGTGTGTGTGTGTGTGTGTGTGTGTGTGTGTGTGTCATTTTGAAATATGACCCAAACGGTAATCACTGTTCTGCTGACACTTAAATAAAGGTCGCTATGTTGTTGCTCTTACATTCAAACAACAATTTTGCTGGGGCAAACACGATATGTTTATTGTTGAATATTGAATATTACTTCTTATTGATACATTTCCAGCTGTTAATAAAGCACTGGCAGTACATTTTCTCAACTGATAATAAAATTTCACTGCATGGAATGTTGTTGCTATGACAAGAAACTTGGCAGATAGTTGGTATTCTCTACAATATTAGAGAAACACTACTGCAGTTACACTATAAAGTTTTGCAAATATTGTAATGGTAGAAGACCAGGCTAATTCTTGAAAATTTTAACCAAATGGCTATGTTCAAAAGAAAATTATTTATAGTGTTTTCCAGCAGTGCATCAAATGCAAAACAGAATCAGATTGCAAGAATTAAATATTGCAAATGGTTTCATTGTTTTATGTTTGAAGAGCTTGATGCATTAGGCAATTCTTTTTTTTTTTTTTTTATTTCCACACAAAGCTTCTTTTTGTGTAGTGGCCTTGCGGAGAAGTAGAGCAGCAAATGGCAATCATGTGCCCTCCCCTCACCCACCCAGTGCTGAAAAATTATCTGTGTACATTTCAGATTGGTGTATGTTGCATAGTGTTTTGTAGATAAATTGTGAGTCTTTTCTTTTGGAAGAGTTATCATCATTCTCTGGGATTTGCCTATTAATGTAGCATGTACTGGTGCAGACACAATAATTTTTCTGGAATATTATAGTTCTTTGGTAAGTGTTTTTTGAGAAATGCTCATGGCTACCCAGTGTCCAAACCACATATTGCATAACCACTTTCTCTAAGAATTCCTTGAAATAAAAAAAGTCTTGTATAAACAATTAAATGATGGAATCAAAAGCCCATCATTGAACATGCTATTTCAAACATATACCAAGAAACATGTTTTGAGAACACTTTTTGAAAGCTTGGTTGCAAATCAAGCATTTGCTCTGAAGCTGCTTTGTATTTATTCAAAACATTTGTACCATATAAAACTAAAACATAACCTATTTAAACGTTAATACAATAGCATTGTACATTATATTCATGACAACTAAAGTAAATTTAATGTTGCTAAATTAATAGCTCATAGTACTGTTTCCATTTACTTTGTATAACCTATTTACTTTGGTAATGAAAGATTCTACTGCTACTGTAGTGTTTTAAACACTAATAATTATAGAAAAACTCTTTATGGCCCTTACTAGAGTTTTTAAAATTATTTTAACCAAATTTTTGAAATACATACACACCACTTTTGTATAAGGTCTCCAATGGTATTTTCTTCTGTGACAGTTAAGGTGTGTCTGTGAAGATAACAATTTTGTTCTGTGTCTGAGAAGATAACAATTTGGGATTTTCACTTCCATATGGGTATGGTTGACCATGAATGTGTATTCATTGTTTCAGAAGTGGATAGCCCATGTGACTGTTTAGTTGTTTTCACTTACATGGTGATGTTAGCCTTCCTCATGCATGTAGGCAGAATCTGAATGACATTCATCACCAATGAACTTTTTGAAGAGAGTTAGTTTTTTTCACTTAACATGGTGATGTTCGGTTAGCCTTGCACATTCATGAAGGCAGAACCTGAATGACATTCATTAATGACATGTCAAAAAAGAACTGAACCCCTGATGAGAAGGGGTCAGTAAGAAGTAAGAGAGTGAAGGAGATGGAGATGTCATGCAGATAAAGAAATACTTTTGAACATTAAAAAAAAAAAAAAGTTGGTAACTTGTAATGGAATTCATAATGAAGAACTTTTAATAACCACATTCATCCTAAAATATAAAATGAACTGCATAAATTGGGCTTGACAAGCCAAATGTCTGAACCCAGTGCCCACTGCATCACAGGAAGAAATTAATTTTGAATGAAAATAGAAGCAGCTCAAATACCTAATTTAAATATATACCTATTTTGTGTATCATATTTACCTATTTTCATTCCCAGTATAATTAAGGTATTGGGAAAATTATTACAGAACTGCTATGGAAGATTTTCAATGCTTTTCCATTTTTGGTTATTAAATATGATAAATCACAGTATTTAAAGAATGTGTGAAAGTTTAAACTGAAAACTTTACTGTTAACAAATTACTTTCCAGTTAACTATGCATCCATTGTGTTTGCAGGGCTCTTTTTCAAGACTTATCTAGGAGGTTAAATAATTGCACATCTGAGATACAGAAGTTACATAAAGGTCAAAACCTTTTGGGAAACTTTGAGGTATATATCAGTTCACTGTTAAAATTTCAAGCAATCATTTATGCCCTCAATTGTTTTCTGAGGGAGTATGTGTGTATTCATTTGTGTTGCTATAGTGTAAAATCATGTCACTGTAATAAGTTTTTTTTTTTAATTTATTTGTTTATATAATCTGACATCAATACTTAAACTTTTATGCAGTTGTTAATATCATTTCATTTTTCATGTGTTCAACCCAGTTAACATAAAGAATATTTGTTGAAACTTTACAAAAAAAAAAAAAGTAATAAAAATGAACATAAGAGATATTGAGATTTGAAAAAATGCATTGTTTATATCTGCATTTTAACCTTTGATATAGCATATTCATAAGATTAATAAGATTCTTAATTTTCTAATGTACCACACCATTTGGCATGAGGACATTAATAATTAAGATACAATACATGAAGAATCAAATTTTATTTTCAAGGTTTTTTTCTTGTTCAAAAAGTCTTAAAAATATCATTACCCTCCCATTTTTGTGGTTTACCTTTTAAAATTTTAATATGGCCTATCATTTTGAATTTTTTTTTACCAACTTGGAGTGTTGAGGCATATCAGGAGGTTGCGCTGAGCATTCTGTGCCTGTATCCTGCATTTAATTCTAAAATTTTTTTTGACTTCAATTCTTTGATGTTCATATGTAAGTCATTATTAAAAAGTGTAAGTCAATGATTCTGAGTTGAACTGCAAATGATTTGCATTGTGGAATTCATATAAATGTGTTAAAACAAGTATTACATTGTAATTATATAAATGTAGTAATTAATGAGACATGAATATTTGATAATAAAATTTGACAACATAATTAACAAAGTAGGAAACATTTAGCTGTACAAATCTCTGCAAGTAAAAGGTTGAAAGAATAAAAAACACAATGTATATAATAGTGCATTTAGAGAGGCTTAGAACTTTCTCGTGTGATATTCAGATTTGGGAAGGAAAGGGTAGAGTAAGATCTTATAGGGAAGTTAGAAGTTGAAGTCATGAAAGTAGTGAGTGGAATATCAAGGAGGGTAGGATGTGATGAGCTCCTGACAATATTAACAGTTTTTTTTTGCCAAAAATATGGCCTAGGTGTTTTTGTAATAAGATACATCATTTTCAATGGTTATAAATTAAAATCTCTGTGCAACAGATGATCCAAACATGGTGGTAAATATTTCTTTTATATCTTCATTGGTATTGAAAGAGTAATTTCAAAGCAGCACACTTTGTAGTCCATGTCAGTTCAGCTTTCAAGACTCTTTCTTTACTCTTTAAACATGTCAAAGTTAGGGATGATGTTGGATTTTTAATAGTGTGAGATGTTGAGCTTGAAACCTGATCACTATTCCCAGATGTTGAAGCCTGGGATTCCAGAGGACTTGCATCAACAGCTGTCAAATGAATTTGTGGAGGTGCAAGCGTTACTTCACAATCTTTCAAATGCTTTTTCATTTCCACATGCTGCGTAATGTGACAAAATCTGTGATCTACATTAATCAGTGCCTTTTACACAATACAAAACAGTTCATGTTCCCAGGCTTTCTGGCTTTTCTTATATACAAATAACTAACAATTTGGGCTCCCCCCCCTTTTTTTCTAAACTTATAATCATCTTTAAAGGAACACTTCCCCCTCATTATCCTTGCAGTACTATTTACAATGCAGATTTCAAATTCCTGGAGTCAGTCAGTACACCAGCACCTGGAGTCAAAAAGCAAAATCAATAAAAATTGTCATAAAAGTATTTAAGAAACAACAACAAACCCTAGTTGGTGCTATGTGGTAATGAAGAGCACATGTTAAAGTGACTCCTCAGTTATGCTTAACTGGGGCTGAGTAACACTTTTGACATTTACTAGCCTATGGCTTATAGAAAACCTAAATACATAAGGAACAAAATAGGTATGGAAGTACATCAAAAACACGAAGAGTGAGGATCACCAGTGTTGGATTTTGTGAGGATATATGTCCAGAAGACAATTAAGTGTTCTGAAAAATCATTTCAGAAGATCAATATTATTTGTAAATAAAGCTGAAAGTTTTGGGATTTAGAGAGAGGGGCCAAGTTATAAAGAAAAAGGGACTTTTAGGGACCAAATTGGGGGGAAAAAAACTTTCAGCGAGTAATGGATTACTGCTAAAAGCTCTGCATATTTCTTAAAGAAGAGATTATAAAAATTTTCTGTAACTGACTCATTTGTTAACTCCATTTACAATTAAGATTAACCCATGATTTATATTTGAACAAAAATATTAAACCTATGAAGAATCAAATAGTGATTTTCTTATTCTGTATTACATTGCTATCTTAGAAATCTCATCTCTAAATAACATCAGGGCCCATTTGTGTTACTCTACTTTCCATAGTATTGTCGTAGAATATGGTGAATGTTTTGAATTCTGTACTTTCTTCTGTCATGACTCAACAATAATGTTTGCTCATATATCTGAGTGATGATGTGAAAGGCAAAATTGCTGCAGTTGTTATTCAATTACACAATTTTATTCAGAATTATACAGTATTATGGCTTTTACCGTTTATTTCTGGAGTAAATTGTATTTGTAATTTTTAGATTCTTGTTTTCCATCTTTTTTCATATTTTATATCTAGGAATCAATGTTGCATGGTCGTTTGCAACCTGTAAATACTGTGTATGGCTTTACTGCAGAAATAGGTGCCAGTGGTTCTTTTTGTCCAGACCACATGACTTTACCTGCCAAAGTCTTTTTCTATGAACTAAACAGCACAGAAAGAGGCACATCACCATATATGGTAAAAATTAATTTTTTTCTGTATTCATTATTATTCTTTTTAATTTTACCATTACTCTAGTGTTGTGAAATGAATGAAGGTTTTCAAACACTACTTTTGTTGTAAAGAGTGATATTTTGAAACACTGATAGTTGTTTCAGTGAACTTTGAATTGTATGTGTGCTAACTGTCAAATCTTAATTTTCAGTTTTGACAAAATTAGACTCAAAGTGTGTGAGTGAGAGTGAGTGAGAGAGAGAGAGAGAGAGAGAGAGATCGTAAACTGTGGAAATCTGATCATACATCATATTTACACATCATGCTCATTGTGGTGATGCTGCAATTTGTTTGCACTTTTAGAAATTAGCATTAAGTAGTACACACACAACAAATTGCTGATGTTAGAACCTTGTTTTTCAACATCTGAGACTAAGTTGGCTTTAAACAGGTTATCCATCTTGATCACAAACAGAAACGGGGACTGTCTACGCCCCTGTCCTATTCCAGAATTAATTTCACACTAGTTAACACGATTTTATTCTTTCCTAACTACTGCAAAGCTCTTTGTTTATTCACTTGTGATTTATTTCAATAGCCTGCCTTCCACCACATAGCTGTTCATTACACTGAACAATTTGTTTCAAGGTA